>CM062813.1:684665214-687065214 GCA_031772625.1 Pinus tabuliformis
CATCATCAGGAAACTAACGAGGAGGTGTACTACCAAAAGGATCACCGACACCCTGACGACCATGACATGATGGGGTGGTAGTAACATAAACATCATGATCACTACCCTCATCATCATCATCACCATCCTTATCTGATGTATATGTTATTGCATGTCCTGCATCCCTCATCACTTCTAGTACCCTACTAGCTCTAATGATATGATGCATAAGTGAAATCATCTCACACAGACAATCCCTGTACAAATCCATGAAACTAGGATCTGCACTGATATCTTGAGCCCTCATAGGGTGGACTCCCTTTCAACCAAAACTCTAGTCAATCTGTCACAGTAGTCCATCTGAAATCACAGACCATCCCTACGACCCCGAACACCCTCTCCCCCCTGAGGATGTGCCTCGCCCATATCCTCATCTCCTCCATCCAATGGGGAAGGAGGATTGTCCCCATCGAACATGTCAATGTCTACAAAATATATAGTACACAATAATAATTAGACAATTTCATTAAACAATTTAATATGACAAGTTAAATAATGTTCTAGAATAAATTGTATTCTAATTAATTAAAAGAATAAAATGAAACTAGATTAATTTAAATAAAACACTAATATTTCCTCTATCATCTAGAGGCCCATCTGGTATGAAGAGGATGTTGGGACACTGTCTCCAATAAACCTCGTGTATGGAAACACCAACACAACAAATGCACGATCATCCTCACTAGTGAGTAGCAATAGTGCCTCAGCGGAAATCCTTATCAGATACTCCAGTAGTCCCCTCTTGGGCATCATCTACCCCCACATGCACATCCGGACCTCAGTGATTGGCCTAAGAGGGTGACGGTAAAATGTAGGCCTCATCTCTGGAAACCTCATATCCTAAATGAGCTTTATAACATAGGTCGTTGTAGTGTTTACAACATACTTCTTATTGGAGCTTTACAACACAACTCATTAGAGTATTCAAAATACACATATGTATATATAAATATGTAACCAAAACACATGTACAAAACACATCTTCTCAACTAGAAAAAAAGGAGGGATACAAGGCCCACATCTAATCAACCATCTCCCATGTAGTTTCATTGGGCCCAACATGCTTCCACTGCACTTTAACTTGCTCTATTGCGTGGTTCCGGAGCATGAGTTTTTCTCGTCGCAAAGTGCATTGAGGATCTAGTTGGAACTATCCCTCTAGTTCCACGTGCAATAAAAACCAATCAAACACATTATCAACATCCTATACGTATATATTAAACAATGAAACATGGAAAACATCATGGACTTTCACTATTGCCAGTAGTGCAAGTCTGTAGGCCACTGGTCCAATCCTATCAAGGATCCTAAAAGGCCCACAATACTGAGGTGACAACTTGGCACATGATCAATCCTCAAGGAGTTCCTCCTGTAATTTATGCGGAAGTATACATGCTCCTCAACCTCAAACTCCTTGAATTCTCTATGTTGATCTGCATAACTCTTTTGCCTGTCCTATTCAGTCTTCAAATTATTCTTAATAACCTCCATATCCTACTCCATCTAAGCCAACATATTTGGTCCAATCAACACCATGTTCACTAGATCACTCCAATTGATAGGAGTATTACAACTCTGCCCATAAAGAGACTCAAATGGACTCATCTTCAAGGATTCTTGATACCCATTGTTATATGCAAAATCTACTAGTGGAATATACTCCTACCACTTCTTTTTCTAATGCATGACATACATCCTCAACATATCCTCAAGAATATTGTTAACCCTCTTAGTTTTTCCATATGTCTGTGGATGATAAGTTCTAATGAAGACTATCTCTATCCTCAAACCTGCAAACAACTCCTTCCAAAACCTAGAAGTTAACTCAACATCTCTATCTGATATGAAATTCTTGGGAACACCATGCAACCTCACTATCTCCATGATGAATATCTAAGCTACCTGATCCAAACTTAAATAGTAATGCAAAAAATTATAGATATAACCATAAATACAGAGATGCGGCAGAAATAACACTTCATTTCATTAATACCAAATACTGAAATATGCTTACAAACAGAATGGAAATAAAACTAGCCTAGGCCATGGTAGCTTATCTCTGAGCAGAGATGTGGCAGCTACATTCTTCTGAACTATGTTAAAATGAGGCTGAAGGGCCTATTTATTATTGAGCAATAAGGGAAAACCCTAAACAACCAAAACCCTAACCCAGGAGATGGAACACCAAGAGTTTGTGGGTCCCATTGTGGTTAGTTGGGCAGCCAACTTCTCGGGGTCGTAACTTAGTCAAATTATCTTCGTTGGTGTGTACGACACCTTGTTGGAAATATATCTTTGAGTACTATAGGATTTGTGACAAGCCCCTAATTACTTCAATGGGCTTGTTGCAGACCTCAAAAAATGTCGTTTAGGGGGTCAAAACTACTCTCAAAGTTTTGGACCCGAAAAACTGCTAAAAATAGGAAAGGTTGCAATAAACAAGGAAACAGATGAAGCCAACTATAGGTCTAGGTGGAATAGGCAGGTGGCCACCAATATCCACTTGGATCAGTCCTCCCTCCTTAGGAAGCAAGGGTCCCCATTGCATGCAGAACCTCCATGAGGTGAGGAAATTTCTATTGAACCTGGTCCCTGGTGAACCACTTGCCCTTGTGAAGGAGTTGGCCTGCTTTGACAAATTGATATAGCCAGATCCTATATTGGTGAGTGCTCTTGATCTGTGTTTCCATGATCTTATCAGTTGTGGCAGTTTCCATGCACTCTAGGTTCAGATTTGTTGGTGTGAGTTGTTCTACAATGCTGAATGTGCCCAACAATGGGGGGAAGTATGGTCGAAGGTGGTCTACATTGAACACTGGGTGCAGACCAAGGAAAGGTGGAATGTTGAGCTCGAAGGAATTTTCCCATACCCCCTAAGTGATGGTGTATGGCCCATATCAGAGTTGGTGAAGCTTACTGTGGGGTCCAGTGAGGTGCTCCTTCTGCAAATGTAGCCAAAATTTGTCGCCCACCTGAAACTTGTGTGGAACCCAATGTTGATCATGGTGCTGCTTGTACTTAGCATTGGCTATGTCTAATATATCCTGGAACTACTGGCAGAGGTGTTGAATGTACTCAATGAATTTTTTAGTCCTGTCGGCTTCAGACTGGATGTGAGTCAAATCTGCCTGAGTTGCTGCAAATGGCATGGCCACATCGATGGGATATAATGGTTGAAATCCCAATGCTACCTTAAAGGGGTTGTGGCATGTTGAACTATGGAGAGTTATGTTGTAGTTGTGCTAGACATAGGGGAGGCTTTCATCCCATGTGTGTGGATGCTTCAAGTTGTAGATGCGCAGAATGTGTACAATCATCCTGTTGATGACCTTTGTTTGACCATTAGTTTGGGGGTGGAAAGTCGTGGAATCAGTAAGTTTGGTATCCAACATCAACCAAAGACTTGACCAAAATTCACTTAGGAATGCGTTATCCTATTTAAGACAATGGACTATGGGATCCTAAACTGTACCCACACTCGCTCAA
This sequence comes from Pinus tabuliformis, assembly GCA_031772625.1. NCBI lineage: Eukaryota > Viridiplantae > Streptophyta > Pinopsida > Pinales > Pinaceae > Pinus > Pinus tabuliformis. Next base: position 684,668,740 of record CM062813.1, read on the forward strand.
AGAAGAGCTTAGCAGTGGCCTCTGATGTGCTACTCTTCTTGCAGGCTTCCATAATGGCCATCTTAGAGAATCTGTCTATGAACACAAAAACATAGGTGTTGTCGTGCTTAGTAGAAGGGAGGCCCGACATGTAATCCATGGATATGGATTCCCAAGATTGACTAGGAGTAGGAAAAGGAGTATATAGGCCTTGATTATTGATGGTTAGTTTGGAAATGGCACAGGCAATGCAGGATCAAATGTACTTCCCAACATCCTGACCAAGGTTCGACCAATAAAAATATTTCTCTAGTACTGCCACTATTTTATCTACTCTGAAATGTCCAACGACCTGACTGTAGTGCACCTCCCAAATCATCTTGGCACGCTCACTTGAAGGAACATAGATGTGTCCCAAGTGGCATAACAATGAATTGTGGAGGTGAAATTTTGGAGCGTTCTTACCTTCCAGTAGTGTTTGGTATGTGTTTTCAAATGCTAGAAAACTCTTGTAAATATGCGGCCACCTCGAACTCTCGTGCCCATAGGAGTTGAGCACAGTTATCAATGCCATGATTCGTGGCCGATTGAGGCAGTCTACACCATTATTGGTGTTATCCTTCTTGTACCTAATGTTCAAATGGAACTGTTGAGGGTATGTGGACCATTTCTGATGGTGATCGTTCTGCAACTTCCCTTATGTCTACATGAACTGTAGGGGTCGATGCTCTGTGTGGATGATCGTTTCCTTCCCTAGAATGTAATACTTCCATTGATGGCATGCCTACACAACAGAATACATTTCTTTGAAATAGGTGGGATACTTTCAGATTGTTTTTGAAAGTGTCTCGTTGTGGTAAGCCACTGGATGCCCCTACTGAGTGAGAAATGAACCAATATCATAGTCGAAGTCATCTTTCTGAACCTTAAATGGTTGTTTTAGTTTTGGTAATGTGAATACCAATGCAGAGTAAAGGTGGTGCTTCAACTCAGAAAACGCCTTCTGTTGGGTTCCAGACCAAAAGAATTTTTCTTTCACTCTTCCCTTGGTGACTTGACCTAAAGGCCAAGTGATATGAGAGAACCCCAACATGAACCTGTGGTAGAAATTGGCAAGACCTAGAAAGTTGCGGAGCTCTATTAGAGTGGTTAGGGCTAGCCAATCCCAAATGACTTGTATCTTGGCTAGGTCCACACTCACACCCTGTTCATCAATTGTGTACCCCATATATTGAACCTAGGTCCTACTGAAAGTGCATTTCATAAAATTAGCACATAACTTGTGTTGTCGCAGGGTTTGGAGGACCTATTGAATATGGTGGAGGTGCTCTTCCCAACTTTACCTGAATATCAAGATGTCATCTAAATACACCACCATGAATGCATTGGTGAAGGCTCACAAGATGTCGTCCATCAATCTCATGAAGGTTGCAGGGGAATTCGTCAACTCGAAATGCATGACCAACCATTTGAAAAGGATCTCCTTGGATTTGAAGGTATTCTTCCACACATCAGAGGGTTCGATAAGAATCTAGTGATAACCAGACTTAAAATCAATCTTGCTGGAATATTTGGCCCCATAGAGCTGGTCTAGAAGGTCATGAATCTGTGGGATAGGGTACCTATTCCATACAATGATTTTGTTCAGCACCCGATAGTCAACATAGAGTCTCTAGGTCCCATCCTTCTTCTGTACCAATACAATCAGGCTCCCACATGGTGATGATCTTGGCCTGATGTGCCTTTTCTACAACAACTCTTGAATCTACCTCTTGATCTCATTGTTCTCCAAAACATAGCGTTAATAGATCAATCCATTGGATAGTAGCATGTCGGGGTCAGATCAATGGAGTGCTTGACCTAACAGTGCATAGGCACCCCTATGGGTGAGAATAAAATGTCTCTGTACTACTTCATGAACTTTTCCATATGCTATTGTTGTGTAGAGGAGCCCTGTCTGGAATTCGTTCCCACAATAATATTCCTTCCCTGAGGGAAAATCATAATAATAATAATAAAATTCATGGTCTGTGAAATGACCTTACTGCATTTCTTTGCAGTGATCAAAGAGATGGAGGTAGGCGAGGCTACCTCTGGTATCCTATACAACTTATTTCCCAAAGTAATAATCACAAATCAAGGTTTAGACTCATATACAACATGTTACTTCCACAAGTATGGTTCTCCTAATAATACATCACAAAATTCAAGAGAGGAAACATCACACAATAACTCATTCATGAAGGGCTTGATGTTGTAGGGAAGGTGACACTGTTAGCTGACGCGAAGATCTCATCCTTGGTGAAGCCACCAGCTCATGCTATATGGTTGCAGATGTTTTGTATCCAGTAGGCCTAGCCGCTTCATGACCTCTGCTGAAATGAGGTTATTTTGGCTCCCACTGTTGACAATGAATTGCAGCGGAGAACCCTTCACCCACATTTGTGAGTGGAAAAAGCATTCCCCCTCCTCTAGATCTTCAGGCTCATTCTTATGGATCTTGGTGGTGGCCATGATGTCAATGGGATCCACATAAATGATCTACTTTCCTTTTTCATTCCCCTTGTCGAGTTCTAACTCAGATTCAGAACATGGGTCTGATTCGGAAGCCTTTAGCTCACCCACTAGTTGCTGCTTGGCCTGACACTCACTTGAGTTGTGAGTGGAGCTCTTATGGAACTCAAACCATTTTCCTATCATTGTTTTCCTTCATGGTGTTTTTATTTTCTTGCAGCTTCGACGAGTTGTCTTGGGTCACCCTTCCTTGGCTTTGTCCTTTCTTCTGCGGTTTGGGGGTGCCTTTCCCTTGCTTCAGATTCACAAATCCAAAGTCTCACTTCTTCTATTTAAACTTCTGCTCAATCTTGACAGTGTACCAATACGTCGTGCCAAGTGAGGAGATGTTTAGGAACTCCATCTCATCCTGGATGCACCTATGTAGGTAGTTGTGGTACTTAAGTACCAAATTTAGCTCAAAATCCTTGATACCCAACTTTGTGCGAAGGGTATGAAAAACATTGGTAAACTTCGGCACATCTTGGTCCCTTCCTTGTTGTAGCGTGGTCCACTTTATGTATTTATCCTCATAGCTCCCTACAGGGTAGTACTGCTCCTTGATGGCATCCAAAAATGAGTTCCAAGTGGGTGCGGCTGAAAATATTGATGGTTTACTTTCGTGCGTGGCTTTAAGAAGTGCAAAAGTAATGTTTTCCTGATTGGAAAAATCATGAACATAAAAATATGCTTCTAGAAGATTTAACCATTTATCTACAACATCCACATCTATCTGACCTTCAAATATGGGGATGTCAAAGTTAACATGTACCTTAAAGGGTGTGGTGCTTCTAGAGTAGCTGTTGGAAGGAAATGCGTCACCCTTGGGTAGCAACTGAAGGATCCGGGAAAACTTCTCCATCACTGCGTTCCTTTGTCGCTAGATGGCTTCTTCGAGAGGGATTTTGAAAGGATATCTTACCCCCTCATCTTTCTTCTCTTCTACCAAAGGAGACCGTCGATATTTGTGAGGCTGGTCTTGCAAAGGTTCAACCAATTTGAGCCCTAACTCCTTATATCCCGAATAGCGGACCACTCTGATACCATTGATTCGAAATTAAATAGAAACACAAAAAATTATAGATATAACCATATATATAGAGATGTACCAGAAAAAACACTTCATTTCATTAATATAAAATATTGAAATATGCTTACAAACAGAATGGAAATAAAACTAGCTCGGGTGATGGTAGCTCATCTTTGGGAAGATATGTGGCTACTACATGCCTCTGAATTATATTACAATGAGGCTCAAGGGTCTATTTATTATTGAATGACAAGGGAGAACCCTAAACAACTAAAACCCTAACCCCAAGAGATGGAACTCCAAGAGTTTGTGGGCCCTGTTGGGGTTAGTTGGGCAGCCAACTTCCTAGGGTTGTAACTTGGTCATATTATCTTCATTTGGTGTGTACGATACCTTGTTGGAAATATCTCTTTGAGCACTATAGGATTTGTGGTATTCCTGTTGTGGACCTCAAGAAATGTCATTTAGGGGGTCAAAACTACTCTGGAATTTCAAGTCCTGAAAAACTTCTAAAAATAGTAAATGCTACAATAAAAAGGGAAATTGATGAAAATGCCTAGAAGCCTAAGTGGAAGGCTAGTGGACACCAATATCCACCTAGATAACCACCTCACTAGTTGAATTAGTAGACTTCACTGCAATGAAGTGAGCTACCTTGATCAACTAGTCAACCACAACCATGATGGAGTCATGTTGTCTCAATTCCCTCTCAAAACCTATAATGAAGTCCATGGAAATGACCTCCCATTTCCATTTTGGAATAAAAATAGGCTGTAATAAACCACCTAGGTGCTTACACTCATCTTTCACCTGTTGACAGTCAAAACACCTTGCAAAAAACTCAACCACCTCTTTCTTCAAATTCTTCCAGTAGTAAAACTTCTTAACAATTATCAAAGTGTTTTCATATCCCAAGTGGCCTAAATATGGCTTGACATGAAACTCCCTCAAGATAATCTTCTTCAGCTCACTATTATCTAGCACATTAATCATGTTCCTAAATATGACAAGGCCATCCGTCGTGAGGTGATACTCCTCATCCCTATCACCTTGCTTCAACCTCTGCTTCAACTACTAGTACATGTCATCATGCTGCCCTACATTCAAATTCCACTCCTACAAATCTATACCATAAGAATACACAGCTGAAATATGGTTCACCTACACTCTCCTAGTAAGAGCATCTTCCTTTCCCTTGATGTATCGGCTCTCAAAGTCAAAATCACTAAGGGTATCCAACCATCTAGCTTGCCTAGCATTCCTATTAGGTTGTTCGAACAAGTGCCTCATCCCGCTATGAGCTATCATCAAAACAAACCTCCTCCCAAGGAGATAATGCCTCCACATCTCTAATTCATGAATGGTAATTACCAACTCAAGGTCATGATTCACATAGTTCTTCTTGTGCTCATTCAACTTCCTTGACTCATAGCAGATCACTTGTCTTGAATCAAAACTCTACCAAGTCCCTCCTTGAATGCATCTGCACAAACCACAAACTTCTTATCAGGATTTGTAATCTTCAAGACTGGAGCATTTGTAAGCAAATTATTCAACTACTTAAAACTTGTTGCACACTACTCCATCCATTCAAACTTCTTTCCTTTCCTCTACGAAGATGTGAGAGGATATCCACTCTTCAATAATTTCTTGATGAAATGTATGTAATAACTTTCCAGTCCCATGAATGATCTACCTCATCCACATTCCTAGGATTTGGACACTCCATGATGTCTTTAATCTTTTCCATATCCACTGCAATCCTTTCCTTGGAAATAACATGTCCCAAGTAATGAATCTATGTCTGAAAAAAAAAAAATTCTTCTTGGAATTGGCATACAATCAATGCTCTCTCAACAATCTCAACACTACTTCCAAGTGCTTTGCATGCTCTTCCTCATTTTTGGAATATACCAATATATCTTCAACAAATACTATCACAAACTTATCCAAATAAGGAGGCAAAAAATTGTTCATCAAACACATGAAAGTGGCAATAGCATTAGTAAGAACAAAAGGAACCACCACAAACTCATAATGCCCATACCTGGTATAGAATGAAGTTTTGAAGATGTCTTCTTCTTTTATGCGCACCTGATGATATCCTAATCTATGATCAATCTTTGAAAATATTGTTGCTCCCTTCAACAAATCAAACAACTCATCAATATAGAAAAGATTCTTTCATATTAATCACATTGTAAGGATTGGGTTGACATTTCGAACCAACTAATGTGGTTCATCCTCAGGAAAAGGTGAGAAATCAATCGATCTAAGATAATAAATAGCATGGGTGCATCATTGTTCAGTGTTAGCCATTCAGAGTTGGCTGTTGGTGAAATAAAATTATTTAGGAGTAATATGGGTACATGTTCTTAATGTTCACCTTGTTGAACTACCTGTAATCAATGCACAATCTGAGAGTACCATCCTTCTTCCTTACAAACAACACTGGTGCACCCCAAGGTGATACACTTGGCCTTATGTATTCCCTGTCAAGCATTTCCTTAAGATACAACTTCAATTCCACCAACTCCGGAGTGGTCATCTTGTAAGGTTCCTTTGATGTTGGTGTTACTCATGGTACCAACTCAATAGAGAATTCCACTTTCCTGCGAGGTGGTAATTATGGAATCTCTATGAGAAACACATCCTGAAACTACTACAAAACCAGGCAATTCTTCAAGACTTCCCATCCTCAACATCCTTCCATTTATCACTAGAAACATGCACTGCCAATAGTAAACACCCTTTCATATGGATATGTTTTTCTTGCATAGTTGTAACCATTCGCATTGATGTAGACCTCTTCTCTCCTTGCAAGATCCTCCTTTCTCCATCATCATCTAGGCACTCAATATCCTTTTCATAGCTATCCACTTTAGTCCTATGAATGAAAAATGATTCCATTCCCAAAATCATATTATATTAACCCAAAGGAAGCACATTTAGATGTTCTTATGTAGGCATACCATTCAGCTCAAATGTACAAGATCTCACCCAATGATGAACTCCTCTCTTGGTCCCTGTAGCCAACTGCACCAACCAAGATTTTGCATGCACTTCTTTATTCAAGCCACACTTATCAACCAGGTCAAGATTGATATAACTATAGTTATATCTAATATCAATAAAAAAGGAAATAAATTGATCATGATTCTTACCTTCCATCTCGATAATCGATGCATGATAATATGCTTATATGTGATCCACTACTGCATAAATCCAAGGACTACCCCGACCAACATCTCCTGTGATGCTCTCCACCAGAAATCCAACACTTCAAAGGCTTTCTACCATCGCCCTTATTCTTCTCCTCGGGCTGAGACCCATACTCTCTCTCCACTATATTAAACTTCTTATAAGGTGCCACATTCTCCTTGTCACCTGCATCTTGAGGTATTCCTCGCTACTAATGTCATTTTCCTTTAGTCTTCTCATTTCCTTTCTAGCCATGGTTAGGCTCAAAATTACAATTTGAGTACTCATAATAATGCTTCAGTTTCCTAATGGATTCCTCTGGCGATCAAGGCTTATCAAACTGAATCCATTCTTTGAATGCTAGTGGAATTAAGATAAGGAACATACCTCAACAACTCCATAAATTTTCTAACGTAATCATCATTTATCATAAAACCCATCTTCAGCTCCTAGAACTCCTTGGCCTTGTCATCATAGTATCTATCAGGTAGGTACTTCTTCTTGAAGAGTCTCTCGAACGCATCCCATATCATCTCCTCTTCTCTAATGCCTCTGACATTCTTCACATCTTCCCACCAGATATTTTCTTTACCTTTGAGACTAAAGGTAGCTATCTTGGCTTTCATGTTCTTTGAGTACTCATGTAATCTGAAGAAATTATTCATCCCAAGTAGCCATGCTTCTGCATATTCAGATATCTTCATCTCTCCATCAAATGATGGATGCTTGGATTCTCTTAACTCTTCTAGAAAATATCCCCTCTCACTCCTCCTATAAGGATGATGGCAATGATGGCGATGATGTCTCTCATAACTGGAACTAGAATGAAATCCATAGGTACTATCCCTCCTTTCAGGTGTTTTCCAAATATTTACCACCTCTGACTATATTATCTTTGTCCATAATATGTCCTCTATGAGACCTACTACCATATTCCCCATTAGCATTCTCCTCTTGCCTATAATTGATCCCCATATGTACTTGCTTTTGCAAATTTAAAAGACTCTAAAGGATGATTGCATTAACTTCTTCTTGTTTTTCCTGAGATTTGGAAAACCTTTCATGTGCCGCAATCAACCTGTTATTATCCTCCTTACAACTTCTGATCTCTTCCCTCATAATTCTCAGTGTATCTGCTAGATCAAGAGAATACTCTTCTCCTTGCTGCTCAACTGACCTTTCCCAATCCATTGAATTCACATCATGCATGTAAGGGGAGTCATGTGAACTATAGCCCACAATTCTTCTCTTCATCTATGATATTATATCTCATACATGCATACCCTATTAGATAAACCAAATAGAAAACATAATCAAATCATACCTCAATGTATCTGAGGGGAGGCTACCAGATCTACATAAATCACTCCAAATTAGTGGGATATAATATCACAAACATACTAACTCATACATAAATAACATTACCATAAAAAGAAGTAACCTACATGCACGCATGATAAACACATAAAAACTGAGATGCATGCATAACAATATGCATTTATACCATCCAGTCTAAGTGTCTGAACCTGGAAGCTCTGGTACTACCTTGTAATGCCTCCTCCCACATTTACCCACTTTTACAAGCTCTCCAGGGTCAAGGCAAGTTGAGTGTCACTATGATATGACCCGGCCTCTAAGTTAGTGTTATGGAAGTGGGGCCTACGAACTGGAAGCTAATTGACACTCCTCAAAGACTATAGATCACTCAGGATCCTAACAACCACCTCAGATAATCAATCCTTGAGCTAGAACTCTTTTTCACTAGCTCAATTCCACAATTTCACCCATAACATAGCATCCATGCAGTTGGAAGGATATAACCACAACCAAAACCATGTATCCATTTGGTTATGACCCCAAATCCTCTATTATGTTCCAGTGGTTGTGAGATTTGTGCCACTTTTTTAGGGATAGCCTTCAAGCCACTTCCCAAAAGTGCCTAGAACTTTCAAGAAACGTTAAAAATATGATGACAATTCTAAAAATCAATACTTAGGCAAAATCTTGACCACAACATGCCTAGTACATGATAGACATTTCATCAAACATATTTTAAGCATGAAAGCTACAAGTCATGAATGCATATATGATCATAAACTTATGAACCTCATCTGAGAATCACCAAAAAGGCTCCATGCCCTTTCAAACTAGCTACAAAAACACTTGTTAGCCCATGCATTCATCAACCATTTGATAACTCATCGAATCATGAACAAGAACCATAGTTAGAACATATCATAGAACCATCCATATAACTAGCATATAACCAGAATAGAAAAAATGAAAAATCAACCATAATATCACATAATAACCAATACATATGCTCATTAATATCAGTAGGAAAAATAGTTCATATTAACATAAGAAAATTCCAACCAAGTCAACGAATTCCACGTACCACCTGATGATACATTGGGCTAAACCAAATCTCTCTTTCAACCAATCACCCCCGAACCATATTCCAAGAATGAATGTGGAATCACAAGCGTTAAACCAAAAATAGAACCAAGCAGGGCTTCTAGAGGCCAAACCACCTCAACCCTCAACCATAGTGATTTCACCTAACTGGTCCTGAAATCACTAATATCAACTAGATTGGTCTCTTCCCAAATTTTATGGGGCTCCAAGGATTCTATATCAACACACAATCATAGGAAACCCAAGTTGTTATAGGGCTCCAGGGAACTACTGTAACACCCTCCTCCCACATATACCTAAGTAACCGATCAATTGGGGTAAACATGTGATGCAAAGTTACTATTATATGATTTGACTTCCTATGTTTCAGTTAAGGAAGTGGAACCAACAAAACACATCACACAAACCTTCCACATCAACAACAAAACTCTCAAGAGCCATCCCAACCACTCAGGTAACTGACCCTTGAGACCAACTGAATTTTTAATGCATCAAACCCCTAGACTCTTCCTTGATATGAACAAGGGTGTGTCTAGGAGACTCCAAAAGCTCCCACAACAAGGGCAAGGGTGCTTCTGAGGACTTTTTTCCCCAATGTTGTGCCTACGACTCTAGGATTTGTGACACTTTTTCTAGCATAGAGCCTAGGTCACTGCCTAGAACTCAATGACACCTTCATAAATGAATCTACACAATAGAATAATGATACATTTACAAAAACATTGACAAGGAATGGACTGGACCCAGACTAGCCATGACAGGAGTTTCATCAAACATATCACAAATATGAAATCTACAGGTCTTAACAACAGAGTTGAGCATAGGGGTCTCATACTTATGTGTGAATTGCTAAGAAGCATTGGTGCCTCAACACATTAGCTGCAATTTCATCTATTAGGCCATAGATACATTTTTCATTCATTTACAAGTAAAAATGTGATGAGAGCCACACCTCACCACTATCATAATAAATATTCATAACTAGCATAATAACAATATAAATACCAAGGAAAAAATAGCCATATGAACCACATATAAACCAGTATAATACTCATGAAATAACAAGGAGAAATAACCTCATATTAATGATGCAACAACCAACCAATTTTGGGACTTCCATGAACCACCCAACCATAGATTGGTTGGATCAAATCTCTCTTCATCCAGTCACCCCAGTGCCATATTCCAAGCATGAATGTGGGATCCTGTGGAACAATCCATAAAAAATGAACCAGGGCTTCCAGAGGCCAAACCACCTCAACCCATCAAACAGTGATTCCAGCTCACGGTCAGACATCACAAACCATCACCAGATTGGTCTCTACCCAAGCCTTTCAGGGCTCTAGAGAGTTTGTTCCAACTGAGGCTTTCAGGACTAGTAACTCAACCCACAGCTGTCATCGGGCTCCAGACACTACAAGAAAATAGGTCATTGGAGAGGGTCATGCCTGTGGTAGACCTTTAAGGTCTATCACCAATGTCGCATATGGTGACGGTATTTAAAAAAGCATTGTTGTAAGTGTATATAGTGAATGTCCTTTAAGGTTTGTCACCAAAGCCATTTTCAATGAAACTTTTGGTGAGGGTCGTTAAAGGCCCATCACTAATTCTCTCTTTGGTGACACTTTTGGTGAGGATCGTTAAAGGCCCATCACTAATTATCTCTTTGGTGACTGTTGGGAATGGGTCCCCTAGGGTCAATTTTGGGGTTAAAAGCCCAAGTTTTGGTTCTAAAGGCCCAAGTTTTGTATAATGAATGTAAATTCTCCACATTTTGTGGTCGCGGAGTGTGAAGGTGTAAATAGTCAAAAAGGGTTTCCACCCTTAGTTTAGGTAGCTTATGTTGTCTTGATGAGATCTACCCTTGGTCCACGGGCCACTGGAATGTATAAAAGGGGAGTCTTAGAAGAGTCTAGGGCAGTTTTTAGTTTAGTTCTGAGTAATTAACTGGGAAATTGATCAATGTAATGGGTCTGTGAGAGCTAAGAGAAAATATTCTTAGCATAGGAAGAGGCTCTGTAGTAGAGTGCGCATAGGCCTAGGGTAGAAGTATATAGCTGAGCGTGCCGACCCATACAGTTGTGTGCATAGGGAAGCTAGAGTCTGTACTGGACATCTAAACCATCAATAAAGAGAATTATTTTGGAAATATATGGGTATGAACTATTTTACTTCTGTTATGAATGGTTGCGGTTATGTTATGTTGAATATTTAGTTTATGATTTAATGCTATATTGATGTGTGAATCTATGTGTTTTACTTTGTCATATGAATGCAAGTAAGAATATCTATTTACGTGAAGATAATCATAATGCATGTTGAAGTTAACCAATAATTAAGCTCATCAGGGTAGACACAGAAGTAAGAATAATTACAAAGGCGTGTAAGCATCTGCATTGACTATTTAGGGTTTGCGAAGGACTGTCGGAGACCTTCGTGAAGGTTTCAAATCCGAATAAGAGAAGTACAATGATAAGCCCTAAAGGGCTTATGGGTCCATGAAGGAAGGGTTAGGGTATGAAACGACATCACAACTATCTCAGGGTGCAGAAACTTGGTTCCTGCATCCCCCCATACTGCTTCGGGTGAGACTTTAGTCCGCGCTCTGCGGATTGATGTTGAAAGGGCTAGTAGTGTAGGGATTTGTTTGCATAATTAACATTGAACCTGGGTTAGGGCCCATAATACCAACAAATGGTTCTGTTGGTGGGATCGGGATCTACATAACAAGATGTGTGATGTCACATCATTGGAATCCAACTAAGAAAGAGATGGAAGACTGATTGGATAGAAAAATCCATGAATTCGTGGCACAAGAGAACAAGAATTCGTGATTGATGAAAGAACAGTGGTTGGAAAGATACCCGTACACAAAATTACATGAGACCTTCTTCTCTTCCTTCCTGGTCGAGTTGTATGAGTGGATCATGAAATTGGCGGATGACCAAGGAAGGTGGAGGCTTGATGATCCAGGAAGAATCGGTGTGTTCCTCTCTAACTCTGTAGTAATACCAGGTCTATCTTGTGAACTAATGCCCCCAAGAAGAGGATCAATCTCTGATGCGCCTACTGCCATTGGTTGAAAACCACTGGTAGAATTGCTCCTACGCCTTCTAGGAGAAGGCTCCAGACTCGTAGGTGAAAGCCCACGAAGTCTCTGAGACTGTCGAGATGGTCGGTCAGCCACTTTGAATTATTTTTATAAAATCTACTTAAAGACTCAAGAAAATTAAAAAGCTAGGCTGACTAGGAGCACATAACACTCACTAAAATGTCCCTAAAGATATCAACAATCAAACTTCCAAGTATTTCCACTCTGGGTGATTAGGACTGGACACCAAAATACAAGAAAGTTAATAATAAGGGCGTTTCGAAAATAGACTGGGGTAATTATGCCCCAGGCCTACTAGCGAAGGTATCATAGGTAGTTATGCTGACCTCCAGACAACAGCCTTTGTCGGTGCAAGCCCCCAAGCTTCACAAGGGTGCCCTCCAGAAGTACTGCTAAACGTGATACAATGTCAACCTCAAGTGCCACGAGATTCCCCTCGACAGCCACCTGTGTGGATTCCTAAGATAGGCAATTATGGACACCAACTCGTATCAGAAGCCGGGTGAAATAGTCGTGAGATAGGATCCGACAAGTAAGAGAGGGGGTATCTATCGTCCTTATCTTCACTATCCCTCATGCTTTACTCCCAGTCACAGAGCTTTCTTGGTCTCCCTAACGCTATTGGATTTTTCCCTTTAATCAAACTTCTATGTTTTACAATTTAGAGCGGCCTTGGAGAGTTTACTCTCCTCTCACCTAATCCAAGGCCCTAAATAAACCTAAACTTGTTGGTGTATTCTGATGACAATACAAAAAATTCTAGCTTATTTTATTAAGTGCTTGATTTTAAATGGCTATTCTTTTAAGTCAAAGGGATAAATGGAAATGAAACCAATGGTGTTTGTATGACGCAAAAAAAATTAATGAAAAACTAACTTATATGAATGCAATCGTTTGTTCTTGGATGAAAAGAAATTTCTACTTGGGTTCTACGAAACTTCTATAAAGAAATTTCTTTTCTTTTCTTTTCTTTTCTTAAAGCACACTTCACACTCACAAAAACTAAAAAGACTATTGATGCTTTAATAATGCAAAACTACCCTAATGCAAGGTGTACATGAAGATGAAAGATCCTAGATCACTCTAAAAAGAATGAAAGCAATTGTTTATAACTTATTAATAAGCCAACTTAAGTGTTTGAAAAGAATACAAATTTTGAATACAAAATCTTCTCCAAACAAGAAGGACAAATCCAAAAAGATCACAATTCACTTTGAAAAAATCAAAAGAAAGAAAAATCAAACTTGGAAAAAGAAGACAAAAACAATGTTTTTTAAGAACCTTTTTTTTTCAAGAAGCAATGAAGACAACCTTTCGAAAGCACTCTAAATTCCACCAAAGACTCAAAGACCGAAAGAAGAGCACAAGGAAACTTTGCAAGTCACAAATTCGACAACGAATGAAAACTTGAACGAAAAGGGCTTAAACTTGTACTAAATGACCCAAAAGGTAGCAAAGATCTTTGACAAACTAACCAAAAATTCAAGAAAGAAACACTTTCAAATTTGTCAAAAAGAAACTTTCAAAAATCAAGAAAAGGTGTAAGGCCACGAAATGATGAAAAGCAAAGCAAGTAGACCAATAATCGAGCTTGACACTAAGATTGAAAACAATTTGTTGTTCTGGAGGGCCAGAACAATCAATAACCTCTATAAGAAGTCTTGTGTGTCAAAACAAAAATCATAAAACTCACTCAAAAGCAAACCTAGGCCAAAACTTTTTAAAACGAAAGAGAATTCAAAATAGTAAGCTCACTAAATAAAAGACAGAAATTACCACTCAGAGACCAAACAGACCAAGAGACAAATCTTTCTGGGTAGAGAGATTTGAAAAAATAATGCAAAAAATGGTATACACGACTGTGTTCAAGCACAGAGGCGTGTACACGCGCTTCTGATAAAGGAAACTCACGTATACACGAGTTCACTTCACAGAAACAAACGTGTGTACGCTACTGTAACAGAGTAAAGTGCATATACAAAGCTTTTCAAGAAAAATAAAAAATAAAGCTAGATCAAAAAGATCGGACTTAAGGTCTGAGATTCTACTAGACCAAACAACACTGTCACAGCAAGCAAACCAAGAACTGAGCCCTAATTGACACTGAACAACCCAAACTAGGAATAACAAGATTGTTATCCCCAGTGGAGTCACCAATTCTGTTACGGGAATAAGTACCCTAGGGCTTTGGGTTGGAACCGCAACAGAGCAAGAGAAAACTACATTAAGAAACACTCATACAACTCAGGAAACATGCTTATATAAACAAACTATGCGATAGCGACGATACTCGGATGTCCTTCGTTTGGGTAGTTCCAACAGGGTTCAGACCCTCTACAACTCCTGATGATCTTCGAATCTATAAATCAACCAATTCGAACATACATAGCAACATATAGATAAAGCATTTTAATGAAACTAACTTTATATCATATAAGCAAATGATTAGTTATACATCAAAATAACATTCATACATGAATTACAACAATATCTGACGCATAAACAAAGTTAATCTCAGGAACAAGACAACGCTTCTTTTTATTGTAGAAAGCTATAACTAACATGGAGAGAATTTGCCTGAGCCTTCTTCTTTCGGCTCCAAGCAGAACTGTCCTCCAGATCTATCTAGTCCCAGTCTTCAACAGCCTCCTTCCATAACCAATACCATGATATCTCAAACAAGTGGGAGAATATCAACACTCAAGGAAACAAGGGTTTCCTGAAACTTGGGGAAGTGCTTGAAGCACAAGGATACTTCAGACTCAGTCAAGGATAATCTCAGTATAATAATTCTATCTCTTCTCCTCCTTAAGGCCTTCCCATAGAAGTCTATTTATACTTCACCCAATTAGTTTTTTAGTTGGGAAACAGTTGGGCCATGGGCACTAGGAGGTAATCAACAGGTAAAACCTGTGAACCCCGCCCATAATTAAGGAAATTTAATTTTTTTAAGTGTTTTAACACATATATGTGCATTGGGTATTGACTAACCCGTGTGTACACGCTTTTATCTCAGGGCAAAGTAGTGTACAGGGAATAAAACACTGTTTTTAAAATATTTGGACCAAATCTGGAAGGAGGGGTTGCCCTAGGCCATAAACCAATCATCACAAATACCAAGGGTGGTAAATGGAGCTATAACAGCAAAGGACCATCGGAGACCTTCGTGAAAGTTTCAAAGCCAAATACGAGAAGTACATTGATAAGCCCTAAAGGGCTTATGGGTCTACATGAAGGAAGGTTTAGGGTATAAAATGACATCACAACTATCTTAGGGTGCAGAAACTTGGTTCCTGCATCCCCCCATACTGCTTTGGGTGAGACTTCAGTCCGCACTCTACGGATTGATGGTGAAAGGGCCAGTAGTGTAGGGATTTTTTTGGCTAATTAACGTTGAACATGGGTCAAGGCCCATAAGGCCAACAAATGGTTCTGTTGTTGGGATCGGGATATGCATAACGAGATGTGTGATGTCACTTAATTGGAATCCAACTAAGAAAGATATGGAAGACTAATTGGATAGAAAAATCCACGAATTCGCAGTGCAAGAGAACAGGAATCCACAATTGATGAAAGAATAGTGGTTGGAAAGATACCTATACACAAATTTACATGAGACCTTCTTTTGTTCCTTCCTAGTTGAGTTGTACAAGTGGATCGTGAAATTGGCGGATGACCAAGGAAGGTGGAGGCTTGACAATCCATTACTTTGGACCCCAGAGTTAGTGCGGAGATTAGAAGCCTCTGAAGATAAGATCACACGCGTTGTCAATCATTGGCTTGATCGTATCATAGGGGGGTTCATAATAGAGTTTGCAGTCGACACCTCAATCAGTTACGACGAAGCAGAGCGCCGCTTCTTCAAAGGGCCACGAGGTAAGTATTTAAAATCATTAAATACTTGGATTAAGATGCTCTTGTGTTAAAATTGGGTTATGAAACTACATTGATGTTTGGGGCTACACAAAGTGGAAGGACATTCAGGAACAATGGAAGAACAGACCCTGAATATAGCCCGCTAATTGAACCCCCTCTGAGTGATGATAAGGAAGCATCACAGGCATCTCCACAGAGTGCTGTTTAGTTGATAAATCAAGGGTTCTCACGAATACCCCATCCACCCACACTGCCTCCATCTTTATCTCCGCCTCATATTCCTTCGTCTACACCACCACCACCTCCTCCACCGTTCAATATGATGAACTCTGTAAAGCTAATTATGTTCAATGGCATGGGAAATGAAGATCCAGACCAGTTTTGGTTTGTCGCGAAGGTTGTATGGGAAGCTCAGGGTATCACAGATGATCAAATGAAGAAAGCAATGTTGGTTAGTGCTTTGTAGCATCGCGTGCTAACATGGAGGATTTCATTAGACCTAAGTCTAATGTGCAATCAATTGTGGGATTCAAAGAGATCATGATGAAGCCTGGTGAGACACCCTAGGATCTGGATCAAATATTGAAGTGTATGATCCATGAGACTAACATGAATCTAACTGATGGGCAGCACCGTGAATGGTTTGTGGCTTCGCTCCTGCCTCATCTAAGGGTTGCGTTATCACAACAGAAGATTGGGACCTAGGTGGAATGTCTGGAAATCGCAATGAGATTGCATGAGGCACTGATGCAAGATAATAATCTGGGGGTTCAACAGATTCATGCGCAGTTGTAAAACCTTTGCCTAGAAATGCATAGTCTGAAGAAAGATAGAATAGCTTGGCCTAAGGTGCATGAATAAATTTGGTGCCTGAGATGCAAAAGTCAGGGGCATGACAAAGATCATTGTCTAGTTTTTGAAAATTATGTTGTAGCAGGGGGACCAATGCCTCTAAGGCCGGAAGCTCCAGCAGGGCCAAGTACAGGGCCCGCGCTATGGTGTGCTATCTATCAGGTAGTGGGGAAACATGCGATAGACAATTTCCATTTGCTGCAGAAATTCATATAGACACCGCAATAGCTCCTATGCAACTTTTGTCAATTAGTGGGTCATGATGAGTGAAATTGTCGTAGTTATGAAATAATGATGGATAGAACACCTGCATATAGGGTGCAAGCAGAAACCTAGCCTCTGGACTAAGGTACTGGAGGAGCACGAGGTGAGTACCAGGGCTGCGGATGAGGCCGAGGTGGAGGAGGACCTGGTAGAGGTCGAGAGCAGGTCATTTGTTAAAACTGTGGGGAACCAGGACATTACCCACGAGACTGCCCAAATCCAACACGTTTGTCATGATGCTATTATACTTAGTTTGATCATGCGACGAAGGATTGCCTTATATTGTTATCTAAGATATGCAAAAAGGTGGTGCAACCTTAACAACCGACTCAAAACCTATAGATGATGAGGTTTGAGCCTCGCGAAGAAGATCCTAAGGTAAATATTGTGCTGCAGAGTGGAGTGACGACTGGTGAAGATAAGGGGAAGAAGCCTGAAGAAGGTGAGTGGGTTCATAAAGCGCCAGAAAAGGAGACCGAGTTTGATCTAGAACACGTGAAAGAAACGTTTATGGAAGTGAAGAAAAGCTTCGCTGAGGCCTCTACCTCAGGGAGTCAGGAGAAGCCGGCTGAAGATACAGACCCGTCCATGATTACCACGTTCTTGGAGACCTACATGAAACTGTTGCGTGATAGCAAGGCTGTGAAAGGATTGCAGGAGTGTATCAATAGGTGCACTGGGAAGGAAAATGCTACTAATGGACCGTGCGTGGTCAAAAAGATTGGCAGGCACAAGATGAGAACGGGGCATTGTTACACAAAAATATCATCACCATGATTATTTGCAGTCAGTATGGGTCTATCATCACTTGTACTATCCTCCTAAGCAAGTCTAAGACCTCAGCTCTTCAAATCAAGCTTTAGAAGTGGGAGAAAGACATTAAATATCAATGTAACTCTGGTTCCGCAATTTCTCTCATGGTCACCTGCGGTCCCGCACCTTCTGTGTACAAAAGCTGCGTACCTACCCGCTCTGTTCCTAACGGTGTAGGTGAGGACCCCTATGAAAGTCAAAAGGCACAAGTTTTATCTTAAAAAACTCACTTTGGGTTAATTCTAGAGTTTTCTAGAAGGAATTTTGACGTGGATTGTTCGCTCTGAGGTGGTTCATGCATCCCAAAAGAGAAGGAGCTAATCCCTTGACTAAATGAGCTATCCCTTTGAAGGAGGGCTTTATCCCTTTGAAGGAGGACCTAGTAACTTCCCTCCATTGCACTATAAATACAGGCATTGGGGTGAGGTCTAGAGAGGTTAGAAGCTGAACATTTTGAGGATAAATGCTGGTGAAATTAAGACTCTTTGGTTGAGCTTGAGAGGAGAGATCACATACCTCTTGGTTCCATTGGAGAGTGAGTGAAACTTGTCAAAGTAGAGGAGACATCTTGTTGGACCCTGGGAGGAGCTTGTATAGCGTCAAGGCAAAGGTTGTAAGGTTCTTCTTCTTTTGAATTAATACAATCAAACTCATTTTTCTCAACAAGTATCTTATGTTATTTGTTTCATGGACTCCTTGACTTTCATGTTAAATATGTTTTATGCAATTGGTTTTTCAGGTGCTATTTAATGTGTTTGCCTTGTTTATGTTTGTAGATTCGTGAAAAGGAGCTCATTTGGATCAAAGGAGCGAGGGCACCCACAAGCTTGCGTTGGACCAAAGGTAGGCCCTAAAAACACTTGTGTGCTAATTGTTTATTGAAACATATTTAGAGAAAGATAGTGTCTGGTTGGTTTGCTTGTCGTTAGGTCTTCTTTAGATTCTAGGAAGTTCTATCTTGTCCGCAAGATCGACTCATTCTGTGCGACAAAATGGCGACCATACTGGGGAATTGATTGTTTTCTTTGTCTATACTTTGACCTGAGAAACTGTATTTTCTGTTTCTGTTTTTGACTTGATGATTGTGGGATTGGGTGAATTTAATTAATTTTGAGTTAGTTTTCATTTTTCATGCTTTTGGGAGAGGTACGCACCCTCTGAGTTAGGCACAGTGCATATCTGTACGCACTTTTTCTTTGTGCAAAGAGCGTAGACGCACCTGTGTAAACGGGTTGCCTGCGTACCCTGTCAAAAATTTGAAAATTTTTAAATTTTTCTCTTTTTTATCAGTTTAGAATTTGTTTATAGGTTTTAGCCATTGCCCAGACATGCTTGCTCCCTGTCAAAAACTTTCCTTGGTTTAATTTCATTAGCATTAGGGTTTTAGGTGGAATTCCTAGGAATTTTGCTTGTTGGGTTTTTTTTTCATTTTTGGTTGTGTAGTGGCTCTTAGCATAGAAGCCGTAGGGACCTCAGATTACCTTGGTGTCTGCCAGTCTTCTTATGAGTCTGACCATTTATGAAATCTCCTCTTGTTGAGGAATCCGCTTTGAGTTTTCTCATTTCAAAATTTCGAAAAGCTTGTATTTAAAAGTTTGGATTTTCATTTTTTAAAAAAGAAAACGAAATATTGGTTGTTTTTTGACTAATTATGATTCTGCATAAATTAGTCCTTAGCTCACATTTAGCTAAGTAAAACATCCTCAAAAAGACTTTTAGTAGGCTTTGACTTCAAGTAGTTTTTTATATAGTTTGTAGCTCTCAAAGTTAGTCATTTTCATTAGTTTTGAGTGTTTTATTTACAAAATATAAAAAAAAATCTCTTTTGGAAAAGTTTGTTTTTGTAGTGATTGAGTGCTTTGAAAAGAAAAGGGAAATTTGTGTGAAATAGCTAGTTGTCTCGTTTTTGAGCGCTTTGGAAAGGGAAAGCTCTTCTTTTAATTTGTTTAATTGAGAAAGATTTGTGTTTACAAAGTATTTGGATTCTCAAACTCTTTCTTAGTTTAGAAGTTCATCAAAGAGAAAAGATTGTTTAAATCATCTTAGGTGCATCTTTTTAGTGATTTCGAGTCGAGTCTTTACACCACGAGTTTCATCTCCGCCACCTCTTGACTTAAACAACAACCACTAAAATTAACGCTTAAAGTAAAATTCACCTAGTAACATTTTATTTCTAGGGCTCTGATACACCAACTTAGCTTAGGCTAGTGTCTTGGAGTAGGAGAGTAATTAACTCTCCAAGACAGTGAAAACAAACAAGTAGCTGTATCTTGTGGTAGGAAGAAATCCAATTGTTGCATTTATGCTCTGGGAAAGCTCCTCTTAAAGGAGAAGCACGAGATCGTGTCGGAACCAGTGTGGGAATCAATCCTTCCTCATTGGGAACGATGCCATATATTCACGTATTAAAAACGGTAAACCTCGGATTAACCATTGTCGAGGAACCTGGGGTCACTTGTTGGTAAACCTTGGATTATGTCAAGGAGCCTTCAAGGGGATTGAGCTTGCTACTCTGCCCTTGCGTGCATATCAGATTGTAGATTGTTCCCCCAGGTGTATTTGTCTCAGTTGGTAGCCTTAGTGACCATATTCTTTAGGATTCTTCCTAAGGTGACAGTGGTGGGAAGATCCCACTGTACCTAGTGCAGACGTCGGCTAGACTCACTTGGATTTTCTGGGGGGTTCAGTTCACTCAAGATGGTTAAGTGGAGGAACTTGGTCCGGTCTATTCATTAAGCAAGTTGCCAGGGTAACTGTTCCAACCGCCATTTCTGTACTGAATTCTGCGACGTTGGATTTCATCACCAACTAGTGTTTTCGGTCCAGAAAGTTATTGTTTGTGTGTGTTTGATCTCTAGATTCTTTAGGCATGTGATTCAAATTTGTTTGGTTATTTAGAGGCTTTAGGTGGTTTTCATTGAGATTTTACTTTGTTTGCGTGTGAAGTAGTTAAAAGTTTTTAACTGTGGCTGAATTACCAAGAAAGTCCCGTAGACTTCGGGGCCAGTCTCCTGAGTTTGTAACCGTGGCTGATTTACTGAGGAAGTCCCGTAGACTTTGGGGCCAACCTCGTGAAGAATTCCCGAGCCAGCTTGAAGGCTTGAAATTCCTCGTAACTCCTAATGGTAGTAAAGTTGGGACACCTGAAGAAGGAGAGTCTTCGTTGGTTGTACATCTTGATTACCAAATTCTAGTAACAGGCTATAATCCTGAATCTATTTCGGTTTCCAAAATTGCTGGTAGTTTTTCATCTACTAGTGATATAGGTGAAGAACTTGAGATATCTAAACCTGTTACTCCAACATCGGGGTTTGTCTCTCCAACTTCTAGTGGTCCTAATTCACCTAGGGTAGAAAGAGTAATCACTGAAAATCTTCCTTCTGGTTTGATAGCTATTGAAGAACTTGCGCCGGAAGAAGAAGTAGGCATCCCTATCCCTGAAAATCAACCTGTTATTGATCTAAGGGAGCATGAATCAATTTTTTACAGTCCACCTAGAAGTACTACTTGGTATCTTTCTTTGACTAATTATT
This sequence comes from Pinus tabuliformis, assembly GCA_031772625.1. Lineage (NCBI taxonomy): Eukaryota > Viridiplantae > Streptophyta > Pinopsida > Pinales > Pinaceae > Pinus > Pinus tabuliformis. Next base: position 684,690,371 of record CM062813.1, read on the forward strand.
TGGAAAACCCAGCATTAAGTTTTTCACCACCTCATGCTCCTTATCATCCTAGAGGTTTTTATACTCCTGTAAATATGTCAGGTCAGTCGTCCATGTTTACTCAATCGCCTGAATCTTTTTTGTACGGCGGTCCTTCTGTTCCCTCTGGGTATCAGTCACTTTCTGGTACTTTTTCGGGAGCATCTCCTCAACCCATTGAACAAGGGTTATTCACTGGAAACAATGGTGCAAAGCCGTTGAGCTTAGAAGACATTCTTATGATGTCAGGTTCTATTCCCAATTCTCAACCTCAAGGTGGCCAGTTACCGCCTGGGGGGCAACCTCAAGGTACACAATTTGCATCTGGGGGGCAACCTCAAGGACAGTACGTACCTACGGTACAATACATTCCTCAAGGTCAACCCCAGACTTAATATGTACCCCAAGGTCAACCCCAGTATCAATTTATACCTCAAGGTCAACCCCAGTATCAGTACGTGCCTCAGGGGTATCTACCCCAAGGTCAGTACTCGAATCAAGGTTTCCAACCACCCCAAGGTCAATATTATGTTCAAGGAACGGGAAATGTACCTTTCAATTATCAATCCTACCCTCAACCTGGTTATGGTCCTCAATATTCTCAACCTGTTAAGGGTCAGTACCGCGGAATGAACATAGTGTGGGATCCATCGCAAACTCAACAGGTGTTGCAGCCAAATGTACAATTGTCATCTCAAACTAGACAACCCTTAGTTTCTGGTTCACCCCAGCAACCAGTCCAGTCTAATATTCAAACTTCTGTACCTTCGGTAGTTTCTCAGTCTGGGCCTACTACGCCTCGTACTCCATCTCAAACGACTGCTGCAATTGCCGCAACATCTGTTCAATCTACCCCACCTACTTCTGGAGTATCGACAGATCCGGTTTCTACTGTTCTTGTATCTACTCCTCAAACATCTTTACCCCCATCTGGATCTACGATTCAAACTACGGTTCAGATGCCTGTAGGACAACCTGGTTTAAGTACGGTTGTCACAAGTCAACCACAATTCACCTATCAACCGTACCAGGGACAGTACCAATTTGGTCCTGGTGTCCAGCAGCCAGTTTATCAGTATCAACCGTATCCTGGGTACACTTATCAACAACCTCAACAACCCCAGTACGGTCCGGTTAATCCTGGTTTTCCGGGAGGATACGATATCCCGAACACGATTCCTATTCCTAGTTATCTTGGATATCCTCCTCCTGGGGCTGGTCTCATGACCCAGAGTTTTAGGGATCCTAATCGACAGTTACCGTTTATCGCAACTTTGGACTTACCTGACTTGTCGCGCCTAACGAACGATCCAATTAATTATCTTCCGTTTTGGCCGCCAATGCCGAATAAGTTGCCCAGTGACATTCCCAAGTTCGAAGGTAAATATGGAGAGGACCCGTCGAACCATGTGATGACTTACCACCTCTGGTGTGCGTCTAACTCCATCACAGATGATTCGATCCGTCTTAGACTTTTCCAATGCACTCTAATTGGTCACGCGGCCAAGTGGTACATTGAGTTACCGCGAGGCACTTTTTATAATTTTAGTCAGTTAGGTACCTCGTTTTTAACTCATTTTCAGTTGCCAGTCAGATATGACAATGGCACGGAATTGTTAACTTCACTAAAACAATCGACATCCACGTATATTTCAGATCATATTCATGAGTGGAGACGTCGACGACGTTTAGTGAAGGTATTTATTCCGGATCAAATCTTGGCTGAGTGGTTTGTAAAATCTTTGTTTCCAAGGATCACTGAAGATGTTGCTAAAGCCGGAGTTGTTACTAAGGAGCAAGTGATTGCTCAAGCACAGTACCTTGACTTGGTCTATACTCAGTCAGGTACGTTACACGAAAAGATCCCCGATCTTCCCAAGTCAAATCAAATCACTGCAACTCCTTCGGGATCTCATGCCGCTGACGGTATGATTGGTACGGTTAACACTAAAAGTAAGAAGAAGTCTTCCAAGAATTCTTCTCCTATCATAACCTTGCCTGATTCCCCGACAGGAGATTCTTCTGCAAAGGTTTCCGCCGATATTCACGTTGTAGAATCATCTATGACTAAATCAAAATACGGTGGGAAGAAGAAAGGAAAGAAGAAGAATAAAACGGACAAAAGTTCAAAGGAGAAACCTGAAAAGGTGGAATCCAATGATGAAAAGCGCAAACCTCGTTATCCATGTCTCATTTGTGACGAAGAACATTTTACAAGAGACTGCCCTCATCGAGCAGAGGTTGGGAAGATCGTCAAAGGTTCCCAAACTCCTACTTTCTTGAAGGATCCATTTCCAAGTTAAGACAGTAAGATGATAGGTTCTTCCTCGAGTGCCAATGAAGAACCCATATTGATGATGTCCCATGTAAGGATTGCGACTCGATGTCAAGATTATGGTAAGAAAAGTCCTGTTGATGGCAAAGAAGCAGAATCTTCTCATTCTAATCCATCAACCTCAGCTCCCGGTTCCGATCCACTACAGATCGAGAAACCTAATCCAGACTTAGTAATCAAACTGCCCGCCAAGGGTATACTTCGAAAGTCAGCTTTCAATCCACATGCGAGAGCGGCTCAGAATTATAACATTGTTGAGGATTTAGCTGTTTCACCCTCAGCAATGTCGGCTTTGGAAGTGCTGCAATCATGCCCAGCACAGCGTAAATTACTTTTGTCAGCTATAGGAGCTGTTGATGTTTAGGACCCGAACCTAATAATCTTTGATCTAGAAAATAGTACACCGCGTTTGCCTCATCAAATGGCTTTCCAAATCCCAGTGATAGTCAAAAACAGGTCTATTCATCGGACTGTAATTGATGAGGGAGCCTCAACGTGTATTATGTCGATACAGTGTTGGAGATCGCTTGGTTCTCCTTCACTAAATCAATCCCCGACAATTCTTAAGGCCTTTGATGGCCGTGGGTTTCATCCTTTTGGCATTCTACAGGATTTTCCTATAGGGGTTGAAGGAAAAACCGTTAGTCTAGATGTGGAGGTGGTTGATGCCCCTCTAGACTACAACCTTCTCTTGGGTCGAAGTTGGTCATATGCTATGACAGTGGTCATTTCATCGGTCTTTAGAGTCATAAAGTTTCCACATAATGGAAAGATCGTAACAATAGACCAGCTGGCTTACTTTTCATCCGACCCAGCCTCTTCGGAAAGTATTCAGCATGTCGGTAAAACGAATATCCCATATAAGGATGTTGGAGTAGGATTAGTTAAAGACGTTGGTTTACTGGGAACTTTTCCTTTTCCTCCAATCAACGCAGCATCTTCATTTGCAACCATTCATATGATTACATCGGATACTATTTTTTATGACGATCCTTGGATCGTTCCTTCTGAATCTGAAATAGACTCATTTGGTAATTCCATGCCTTTGAGTCCATATGAAATTGCCTATGAAGCCGTGCAGTCTTTTGCCGACCCGTGTTCAACCGAAAATGACTTAATGAATGTGGTCCGTGAGGAATCACTTTTCACATCAACCTCGGATTTAACTACGTTTTCTGAACTTGTTCACTCTGATGAGCAAATTCATGAAATCCTATGTGTAGATGATTTACCATGGGAAGATCTCCATCACAGATCTTCGTTTTTACCTGAGGATGATCGTTTTGAAAATGATTTCTCATCAATCTTTACGACTGAATATGTCAAGGAACCTCAGAATCCAATGAAACATCCCGATTCAGAGTTAAATTTGGGAAACATCTCTCGAACTATTCCCATTGACATTTCGGTTAAGCCCGGAATTGTTGAGAACATTCATATAGGTGCCTCGTGTACAGATGACGAAATTCAATTATATAAGGCCCTATTTCAAGAATTCCGTGACGTGTTTGCCTGGTCCTATGAGGAAATGCCAGGAATTCATCCTGTGATTGTTGTTCATGAGATCAAGACTTACCCGGACGCTAAACCCATCCGGCAACGTTTGCGTCAGATTCACCCATGAAAAGCTGCTGCAATTAAAGCAGAAGTTGAAAAACTGTTGAAAGCAGGTTTCATTTATCCGATCCCGCTAATGGATTGGGTATCAAATATTGTTCTGGTTAACAAAAAATAGGGGACAATAAGAATATGCATCGATTATAGGGACATTAATCGAGCCTGTCCAAAGGACAACTACCCAACTCCCTATATCGATCAAATCATTGATGATTGTGCCGGCAGCGAAATATTTTCCTTTATGGACGGTTTTTCCGGATACAATCAAATCAACATTCTACTTGCCAATCAACCAAAAACGGCTTTCATTTGTCCATGGGGGACATTTTCTTATTGCAAATTACCTTTTGGGCTTAAGAATGCCGGAGCAACTTTTCAGAGGGTGATGTCTTATGCGTTTCATACATCAAGCACATTGTGCAACCCTATCTCGATGACTTGCCTGCTCATTCATTACATCGAGCTGATCACCTCGTCCATTACGAGCAATCTTTATGAGGTGTAGGCATTATCGTATTCGGTTGAACCCAAACAAATGTGTCTTCTGTATAGGAATGGGTCGATTGCTGGGATTTGTAGTTTCAAAAGCCGGCATTCGCGTTGATCCCTCGAAGGTCAAAGCTATCATCAATTTGCCTCCTCCTTCGAGTCTTCGCCAACTCCAAAGTTTGTAGGGGAAAGCAAACTTTTTACGACGATTCATTCCTAACTACGCCAAGGTTACAAAGGGTTTTACATGGTTGTTGAAACAGAACACTCAATTCTCTTGGGATGAGATAGCTCAGAAATATTTTGATGCACTCAAACACGCGTTGACCCATGCACCGTTGTTGCATCCACCCAACTACAACCAGGATTACTTTTTGTATCTCGCCGCCTCCCATTCCACCATTGGAATGGTCTTAGTTCAGGAAGATGAATTCGGAATGGAACATGTGATATATTACCTTAGTTGAACGTTAAATCCAACTGAGCTAAAATACTCACATGCGGAGAAATTGGCATTGGCAGTCGTTCAAGCTGTCCAACGTTTTCGTCACTACATTTTACTACGTAAAACTACGGTGATTTCGGATTGCAACCCTATGATCTACATTTTGACCAAACAATTGCTAGGGGGCAAGTACTCTGTTATCTCAAAATCAGGCCCTGGAAGGCTGCAAACTAGGAAGACTTCAAGTAATTGTTTCAAACCAATCTTTTGACTAAGGATTAGCCTCCTTAGCCTGAGAGGGCTCTCTCAAAGGGGTTATTGATTTTGGTTTAAAAATAAGAGGGCTAACTCCTGTGACATAACGGTGACAAATATAAAGGCTGGACAAACATTTCATAAGTTTCCATTGGGCCTATGGAGTCAATCACACTTCAGTAAACAATGGTGCTACCTTTGCATAGAAGTCAGGGCATTTAGCATTTAGATGTTCAGAACACAACTCATATAAAACCACAGTTCATACATGCATACAGGAAGTCAGAGCACAATCAGTGAATTCTGAGTGATTATACATATATGCAACTGTAAAAGACATTAAGGAAAGAATAAAATCACACATTCTAAACATGGAAATCCCTCATGAATCCTGAGAAGAAAAACAGCCAACTTATATTACTGAATTCTGTCTTTACATAAGCCAAAACAGTCCTCTGTTATAAAATTTTCCAACCTTCATTACCTTGTTGTTTCAGCTATATATAGAATTCTTATTCTAACTGATCGATATTCCTCCTCCAGCATGAGGGGAATTCGATTCTGCCTATGATGACACCTACTAACATTTGAAACTAACTAATAAATACAACTGACTGTTGACTGGAGTTTTAAGAGATCTAAATCAAGTAGGACTCTAACACCGTGTTATGCATGATGGCTTTAATTACAATGGTTCTCGTTCTTTGACATCTGCTCTCCTTCTGGCGGTGGCTGTGATGGGTCTTCAAGGTTCCATGTTTTCCAATCCCCTGAAACATAGGAAACTGCCACCTGTGTACCGGTCTTTAGTTTGCCTTAACTGACAGCTCTCCTTTGGACTGAAATCCATTCAAGCATTTAAAGTTTATGGCGTTTTCTGGAGTTTTCTTGACTTTCATCAACAGAATCACATTGATCCTTACAAACCTCACGCCAATCAACATTATATTCAACATCCTGTACACTGGATTTAAGATATACGAGCTGTTCATTGAACTGAAGGTTCTGCATTTCGGGCTTTCTTGAAACTTTGAGGGCATGAACATAGGCCTGGTAATAGGTAGATTCGAACATTTCTTTCCTTAAGTTTTCTAAGATCCCGGTCTGAAACTAATGCCCAAAAAATGTCATGAACTAATCGCTGGAAATACAGAGCAAGGAATTGTTCATCAGAAGTTTTGAATTCTCCCAATCGACTTGGACACCACTTTTGACATCAAAGGAAACACCATAATCCACACCATCGCAACCTGCTCTCATGCCAACATATCTAACGGACCTGTATACTTGAATATCACATAACCTTCTTTGCTTTTGCAGCCAGGAATTATTTCTAAGTTTCTGCAGGGTTTTTCTACTGAGTATATCGTGCTGTCCACAGCATTTCTAGCATTGATTAATGCCTTCTTTTCCTGATCTTTTTGCGCATGCATCTCAGCCTCTCTCACCATTTTCTGTATCTCATCTTCTGTCAGTCCTCCAGACGACCGGATAGCGATATTCTGCTCCTTATTCGTGGGTTTACCTACCCAGAATTTTACGATTGTTCCAACGTAGAGTTTTGGAATGATTGGGTAGGTGCGATTGTATTTAAAAGAGATTAAAATAATACCGTGAACGAAAACTTTGCAAAAGAATTTGATGCTTAATGCATGCACTACGAGCCATCTGAAGGATTTGCCACACCATGATCTCTGTAAATCTCAAACTCATCAGGACTCCACCGGCATACAAGGTTGAGGTGGAATGTAGCCATTTGAACACCCATAACGCCACGCATCTATGCTTGCCATGTGCTTCCATAACAACAGTGTAAAAGTCGAGGTAAAAGCTACTCGAAGACTGGTATACGAACACCTGGAGGTGGTGAGTAAACAGGATTCATTGAAGGACTAGAAACCATCATAGGAGTACCTGGCGTGCCCACACCCCGTGTAGTCAATACACCAGTATGTTTGCAACGGGCAAGGAAAAGAAGTGTTTCTGTAAAAATGTTTAGTCCATTCAAGGCAGCCTCTTCCCAGTGACCAAGCATTGCTCTTGCCATGCCTCGCCATTTGTAACCTTTTGCAGAGTCTGGATTTATCTTGATAGCAGCATTAGCATGAATGGCAGCATTAGGTTTCTTCATCTTCACAAGCACACTAGCTCTAGTAGCATAAATGATCGCGGATGTGAGATTGCATTCAATAGCCTCTGTGAGATGATTTACAGCCTCACCCAAATCACCATCTGCCATTGCTTCCATTGCTTTTGACTTTGCCATTTGGGCTTCATCTCGTTTTTCGTCAGTTACTTCAATAGATGGATCTCCCATTTTTTTTAGGAGGATCGTTATCTGGCTCAATGATTCCTTCATTATCTAGTTCCACGTCAGATTCAACTATCTCCTCATCACTGGCAGTTTCCTCGGGCACTTTCCGGGCAGTGCTTGAAGGGCCAAACTGTTCTTCAAGTTCTGGCATGTCATCATCGCTCTCATCCACAAAACTATCTTTAGCTTCTGTCTTCTTTGCCGATTCACCCTTGCTGTATGCAGAATCCGGTAATTTGGCGCCGAGCTTTTCAAGATAGTCCCTGAAAAATTTCAGAGCTGGGTCCTGAAGAACGGCGGGATTGCTGTCGCATTGTTTGATAAAAAGCTTCAGTTGATTCACTTTGCTGACGTCCATGACACATTCGTTTCCAAAGCGCCTAAATCCTCCCTCATTCGATGAAAAAAAAAACCAAACCATGCATGCATTTAAACTAAACTATCATCAGAACTTGGGAGGAAAAGACAAACTGAAAGAACCTGAGCTTCGGTATTGTTTATTTGATAAATGCCATTCGTCCAAGATGCAAAATTAATTAGCTGCTCTTAACAGGGAAACTAACCTGCTCCCGGACCAAATTAAAGACTCTAAACCAAGCTACCGTTCATTTTCCAGCAAACTTGCCTATCATTTTAGCAATGACAGGGGCAATCTTTGGATTTGCCTGATACTTTGCCAAGTTTGCAGGATTCTTCATTAAAGGCCAAAGAGTTAACTTCACTCTGATGAGCTACAACTGATTGTTGAGGCTTGTTAGGTGCAGGTGTACGCATGTCCCATATGAGCAAATGACAATCATCTCCAACAGAGCCAAAAAGATATTCGTGCTTCAAATGTCCTGTAACATCCTCAACTGTAATATTTCCCTTCAGATTCAGAACTGATGACAAGCATACACACAGGAGCTTGAGAGCATGCCTCCTGTAAAATGTATCCACCCCAGAGCTATTTTGCATGACAGTTGCTATGTATTCGAACAAATCCCCAATTTTGTAACGCAGCCTAAAACATGTTGCGCTGCGAAACTACAAAAAGGCTTTATGCGCTTTGTCCTCAAGCTAGTATGAGAAATTTTGGCATTAGAATTTTCAGTGATAACATACTCTAAATGGATCGTTATCCTGCAGGAGTTCGACTTGGAGTTTGAGAAATCTAAGTCTAAGAAATCTTTAGTTTTTGCAGAGTTAATGTGTGACACGGAAACTGTGGCAGAGGAGCCCATTGTGGACGAATCTTTGTTTCTAATCAGCACTTTAGATCCATGGTATGGGGATATCATCGTCTATCTCCAGACCCAATCCTTTCGGCCAGAAATTTCAAGGTCGGAACGTTGGAAAATTCACTTCCAGTCCCAACAATTCAAAATTATTGGATATACTCTTTATCGCCGTGGGGCAGACTCTATTTTTCGACGTTGCTTAACTCACGAAGAGGCTAAAAGGGTTCTAAATGACTGTCACTCTGGATCATGTGGTGGTCATATGTTTGGGTATGCCACAGCCCAAAAGATATTGCGTGTTGGCTATTCTGGTCGTCCTTATTTAAAGATTGTATTACGGCAGTCCGAAAATGCCACAACTGCCAGATTTTTTATCGTAAGATGCGCGCTCCACCTGCTCCTCTCCACCCTATAATTGTCGTCGGTCCTTTTGCCAAATGGGGTATCGATTTTATTACATGTAACCCTCACTCGGCCGGGGGGCATGCGTATATCATCCTTGTGGTAGATTATTTTACTAAGTGGGCCGAGGCGATGCCTACATTCGAGGCAGACGGCAAGACAGCTGCAATTTTCGTGTTCAATCATATAATTGCTAGGTTTGGTGTCCCACAAGCGATAATCACTGATCATGGGCGTCATTTTCGAAACGTTATGATGACCAAACTTACAGGCCAGCTTGGTTTACCTCACGATAGTTCAACTCCTTATTATCCACAAGCGAATGGTCTGGTTGAATCCATCAACAAAGTTTTAGTTATCATGATCCGACGAATCATTGGGATTCATCGGTTGAATTGGCACAACATGCTATTTTCAGCGCTTTGGGCATACTGAACTTCAGTAAAAACGTCAACAGGGTTCACTCCTTTCCAACTAGTCTATGGTTTGGAAGCTGTGTTACCCATTGAGTGCAAAATCCCGTCACTGCAAATGGCCATCGAGTTACTTCCAGCTACTTCCGAAGAGGAAAAGCGTTTGTTATACTTAGTTCAATTAGATGAGAATCGACGTGATGCTGCATTGGCGATCGAGACTCACGCAAAATGCATGAAAGCTCAGTATGATCGGAATGTGACCCCTCGAAATTTTTCGGAAGGAGACCTAGTGTTATTGTATGATCAAGCTAATGATAAATTAGGTGCTGGGAAATTCGTTCCTATGTGGCATGTTCCCTATATTGTTAAGCGAAAGCTAGCAAAAGGGGCCTATGAATTGGTAGACTTTGATGGGGACTTTTTGGGTAAACCCAGAAATGGCCTTTACTTGAAGAGGTACTATGCTTAAAAGAATAGGGTATGGAGATTTTTAGTTAGGATAGTTTTTTCTTTCTAGCTGGTGTGTTTTAGTTTACAAAGTGTGCTTAGCTTAGAGAGTGTTTTTTTGTCATTATTCCTGCTTATCTTGGTTTTACTCTTGATATTGCAGATGTCGATGCCTCTCCAAACATACATTGGATTTGCTGATGGTGCCTGTCGTAATACACGAAACATCTCTTCCGCAGCTTGGGTTATCTATTCGCCCTCTGACGAGTTAGTTTCTATGCATGGGGTAAGCCTCGGTCAAACAACAAACAACATTGCAGAGTACAGTGCAGTGATTGAGTTATTGTCTGAATCTATTTCATTTGGGATTCGGAGTTTGATAGTGAGGTTAGATTCTGAACTCGTTGTGTTACAACTTAATAGAGTGTATGCCATTAGAAATCCAGTGTTATTAAGATTATTTTTGAGAGTGTGTCTCTTGGAACGTGAGTTTGATTACATTGAATATCAGCATATTCCAAGGTCTTTAAATACATTAGCAGATGCAATTGCTTCTCGAATGTTAAATAGACATTTGCAATAATCATACATGTAAATTTAAAACCATTCCATAACATGATTTACAAGATAAGCCGGTAAGAGTGATATATATATATATAGGAGTGTGTCAAAAAATACATCGTCTTCGATCATAGGTTGAAAAACACCTTATGATCGGCAAAAATGATAAGTACAAAAAACAAAAATGTCACATGTGCCCACAAAAGGCGATCATCCTATCACTGGTGATGATCTCTATAAGAAACCACTGCCTGGGCCACCTTGCAAAGGAACCTCCTAAAAGGTCCCGGGACTCCAATCACATAGCGCTGAAGTCGACGAGGAATGTTGTCTATAGTGGTCTCAGGAATATCCCCTGTCAAGCACTCAAGATGACCCTCCAACTCGGCCAAAACCTCTGCTGATTCGTCCTGTGGGGCTGGCACGGGTGCAACTGGTTGCCTCCTCTCGAAAGGCCGGAGAGTGGTTGGTCGCTATGGACCCACATCTGCATTTAAAATTTTTACTATCAGTTTTGAGACAATGGAAAAATAAAAAAAAAATTAAATAGGAAAAGTTGAAAATGATTTTACCTGACTCGTCCCACTGCTCTCCTGGTGGAAGAGCCATGTCTGGGTCACCACGGAAATCTATCCCAGCGTAAGGGAAATCCTGAATGGCAAAGACCTGGTTTTCCAACCATTGGAAATACTCAGATTTGAACCGAGCAACCTCTGTCCTCTCGTCTGGGTGACGGGCCATGACTACGACCCATCGCATCAGTTTGGGCTCTCGAGGAAGCCCAGCTCCAACAGTAAGGTGTTGTGGGATCAGCATAGGAACCCTCTCCAGGCCAAAGCTCACAACCAAAGCCCCATAACCAAAGGTCTTTAGTCATCCGCTCTTGGCCTTGGTCAGTTGGCCTTTCACATTGGCCAGCACAGCATTGCACCAGTTGAAGATGGTGCCTTGAAAGCAATCAACTGCCATACGCATCTGGGATCTGGTGGCAACATGTAATGCGGCAGCCCCACAAACTCTGGTGACAGTAAATGCAATCACCATGAGCTCAGGACGGGATATGGTTTTTATGTCTATCCCTTTGTCTTTAGCCTGGTTGTTGCAGTACTCTAGCCGGAGGCTATCGACAGACTGGCCACCTGGCCTAGTCCCGTATAGAGTCAAGTCTTCGCCTCTCTTAGGCAAACCAGTCAAGAAATAAATGTCCTCCGGCTCGATTTCGAGCCGGTGCCTGCCAATGAAGAAGCACTGGTCCTGTATGCTCCATCTGTCAACCAGCCACTGCAAAAAATCTACCTGAGCCCTCATGCCAGGAATGGTCCAGAATTTGTACAGTCCGCATGCCCTCAAAGCATCAAGTGAAGGCTGATGATTCCATGCGGCAGTATCCACGTCCTCATGCTCTCGTTCACGCCAATCTAGCATGATGTACTCTCTGCATCAAGTATAAAGATTAATTAGATTGCTAGAAAACATTTTGATTGGTCCATTTTTGAGGAATTTTGGGTTCAAAACCCTTGATGCGGGGTATGCACCCTCCACGTTAGACACAGTGCGTGGGTACGCACTTTGTCTACACGGAAGGTGCGGACCCCGAGCTTTTTCCCAATGGAGAAAAAGTCGGGGTCTGCGGGTCCGCAATGGTAAACCTGCGGACCCCCGCGCGCGGGTTTTGCGCCTAAAAACCCTCCCAAAAAATGAAATGAGGGACTAAATCAAAAAACTAAATGGTTGAAAATGAAGAGTAGGATGATGTGGATTACCTGGAGAAGACGGCGCTCGATTCCGACGGTTGGATTTTCCACAATCTTCACGGGAAGTTTTCTAAGCAAAAGCACTATTTTCTCACCCAAACTCGAACGGTAAAAATGAATTGACAAAGGCCCTTTTTATAAGTTTTTTGAGTAAATAAATCGCAAATTTGTTTATGTTTCACTTTGAAAAGGTATTTTTCAACGCTTTATCCATTTCAAACAGGTATGAGTAATGTTTGTGTTTCTTTGCAGAATAAAGTATTATTCAGGCGAAATCTATCATTTTCAACGAAAAAACGAGTCATCTTTAAGCCCTTTTCTGACTCCTAAAATATGAAAAGATTGCCGAGCATTTCTTTTACACTCGTTAAAACGGAATTAAAAGACGGTCCACTTACAGCTCTTTTCCGACCGTAAAAACATGAAAAGATTGCCGGATTTTTGTCATTTCGAATTAGATATTGGTTATAAAATGACGTGTCGTTGATCACATTTTTACTTTTTCGGATCAATGACACTAATAACGAAAAGTACTCCTTGGTCGTAAAAGATCAAGCGGTTCTCTCAAGTATTATTTTATACTTTTTCGGGCTTGGGAGACACAAATTTACGAAAAAGGTCAACCCTGGAGTCTTCTTAAGTTTTTTCAGACTCTCTAAAATTGAAAAACACCGAGTTTCTCCTATAATGGACTCGTTAAAATTTCACAGTAAAGGACATGTTCAATTACAAACAGGAACGAACCACTCCTTCTTAGGGTTTGAATCTAAACTAAGTTGGACTCATCCGAAGGATGAGCTTATAATCAAGCAAATGTTATCCTCCTCAAGCTTGTCAAAAATAAAGAGGTACTTGCCAGAAATGGTGGGGGAAAAGAGAGAAAAATGAGTCTGTTTGTCATACTTTGTAACCACTCTTGAACACGACACTTTTATTCACCTGGGTTGGGAAATCCTTTGCCTAACAGTTGGTCAAACCACATTGAAAGTCTTCAGCCGGTTTCTGGATATTAACTTTGGGTCAATTGTCACCAAGCCATCTGTCATGTCGTTATGTGTTCAAGAGGTCACTGCCAATAAGCCATTCATCTGCAAAATATCTGTCATCCATCTTGACCATCCCTGAGTCAGTCGTTGCAACTAAATTTCTTCAACTTGATCTATGATTTCGTGTTGTGGGCTTGCCCATGACGGATCGCTTTCTATCGACATCAGCACATTATCTAGAAAGATGATCTAGGAATCGTCAGTACCTTGAGATCTGCATGCCTCAATGGCAGGTTTCTCGCCTTTGACGACAGTTTACATCACTGACTTTCGATCGAAGGATTCCGTGACATGTTCGACATCAACACATTTATTCACATCTCATGGATTGTACTGGGTACTTTGAGAGCCATTGACATCACTGGTGGTTTCTCTCACACTTGTTAACAGTTTACATCATTGACTGGTAATCAAGTGGTTTCTACCATGTTCGACTTCAACACATTTATTCACATGGATAGAATCGTACTATTTCGGGATACAGAAATGAAGACCCTGGATCTAGTTTCCACCATCCAGGCTGCGAGGAATTTTGTATCCATTATGTTGTGGACTATTCATAAACAGATGGCCGCATCCATACTGTGTTCACACGAGTCTATACTTATGATGTTTTACAAGATCATTCCTATATCAGAGCAGTAGATAGTTTTTTAGTTAGTTTTGATCTGAGTATGGGAATGCCTACCTCAGCGATGATATGATCTCATATATATATCTTGCATTGAATGTTTTTACAGGTTCCGACCGGGCTCTCCACAAGATGATCCTCGAAATGATAAAGTACTTCACTCTTCCTATATGATAAATGAAATCCTCATCTACTACAGACTTCGCAGTTTAGGGGGCAATCTGTTACACAAAAATATCGTCACCATGATTATTTGCAGTCAGTATGGGTCTATCATCACTTGTACTGTCCTCCTAAGCAAGTCTAAGACCTCAACTCTTCAAATCAAGGTTTAGAAGTGGGAGAAAGACATTAAATATCAATGTAACTCTGGTTCCGCACTTTCTCTCATGGTCACCTACAGTCCCACACCTTCTGTGTACAAAAGTTGCGTACCTACCCGCTCTGTTCCTAACGGTGTAGGTGTGGACCCCTGTGAAAGTCAAAAGGCACAAGTTTTATCTTAAAAAACTCACTTTGGGTTAATTCTAGAGTTTTCTAGAAGGAATTTTGACGTGGATTGTTCGCTCTGAGGTGGTTCATGCATCCCAAAAGAGAAGGATCTAATCCCTTGACTAAAGGAGCTATCCCTTTGAAGGAGGACCTAGTAAATTCCCTCCATTGCACTATAAATACAGGCATTGGGGTGAGGTCTAGAGAGGTTAGAAGCTGAACATTTTGAGGGTAAATGATGGTGAAATTAAGACTCTTTGGTTGAGCTTGAGAGGAGAGATCACATACCTCTTGGTTCCATTGGAGAGTGAGTGAAACTTGTCAAAGTAGAGGAGACATCTTGTTGGACCCTGGGAGGAGCTTGTACGGCGTCAAGGCAAAGGTTGTAAGGTTCTTCTTCTTTTGAATTAATACAATCAAACTCATTTTTCTCAACAAGTATCTTATGTTATTTGTTTCATGGACTCCTTGACTTTCATGTTAAATATGTTTTATGCAATTGGTTTTTCAGGTGCTATTTAATGTGTTTGCCTTGTTTGTGTTTGCAGATTCGCGAAAAGGAGCTCATTTGGATCAAAGGAGCGAGGGCACCCACAAGCTTGCGTTGGACCAAAGGTAGGCCCTAAAAACACTTGTTTGCTAATTGTTTATTGAAACATATTTAGAGAAAGATAGTGTCTGGTTGGTTTGCTTGTCGTTAGGTCTTCTTTAGATTCTAGGAAGGTCTATCTTGTCCGCAAGATCGACTCATTTCGTGCGACAGGCATGATATGAGGCTTACTGCACAAATAGGAGAATATGAGATGGATCAAGTTTTTTTAGATTTGGGGTCGGATGCGAATGTTTTTCCAAAACAGACATGGAAGAGAATGGGGATACCTGCACTATAGTGGTCTCCGATTCAGTTAAGGATGGCAAATCAGCAAAAAGTCATCCCAATAAGGAGGTTTCAGGGGGTAACGGTTGATATTGAAGGTGCAAGCACATTAGCTAATTTTGAAGTGATAGAGATTGTGGATGATAGTAATCCCTACCGCGCACTCCTTGGGATCGACTGGGCCACTGACATGAATGGGTTAATTAATTTGAAGAAGTGGAAGATGATATTTGAGAAGAAATCGCTCCGCGTAGTAGAGCCCCTGGACCTTGAAGAAGGACCGTGCTATACTGAACTGGTCCGCGATTATGAAATTGATGATGATTTAAAAGCCCAAGTTTTAGGGCTAAAGGACTAGCAGACCATCGCGGAGGGATGAGATTTCACTGAATCTGCAGATATCATTACAACCCTTTGAGAAGTGGGTGATTGACTTTGTGGGACCAATTCAGCCGGTAAGAAAGAAGATGGGTGTGTGGTACATCATCACCGCAACTGAGTATTTAACCAGATGGGCAGAGGCGCAACATGTGAAGGATTGTACAAGCATGATAGTAGAAAAATTCATCTTTGAGTACGTGCTGACAAGGTTTGTTTGTCCAAAAATTTTAATGAGTGATTGCAGTATGCATTTTCTTAATGAAACGATCAACGCGTTGATGGAGGAATTTTAGGTTTACCATCAGAAGAGCACGCCATATCACCCACAGGCTAATGGCATGGTAGAAGCATTTAATAATATACTGGAGAACACGTTGGTGAAGGTTTGCAATACACAAAGAAATGATTGGGATGTGTACGTATCAGCGGTGCTATGGGTTACAGAACAACTTGTAAGAAGCTGACTGGGCAAACGCCTTTCAGGCTGGTTTATGGCGTTGAAGTTGTGATTCCAATGGAATACATTGTACCTAGTCTGCACATAGCAACATTCACAAGAATGGTGGATCGCAGAGCCATGGAAGACAGGTTCGCGCAGCTAAAAGAACAGGAAGAAGATAGGTTTCTGGCTAGATTCCATCAGCAAGTTCAAAAGGAGCATGAAAAGGCATGGCACGATCGGCAAATCAAACTGTGCACCTTTAAGGTAAATGATTTAGTGGTATTATATGACTACGAGTTCGATAAATTTCTAGGAAAATTTCGGATGCATTGGCTGGGGCCCTATGTCATCAAGGAGATTACCGATGGTGGAGTAGTTCAGTTGGTAAAGTTGAATGGAGAGCCATTCCCAGGGAGGGTGAATGGTAGCCGATTGAAGCCATACACTGAGGATTCGGCCAGATCAATATATGGTGGAAGCACATTCTTAGCGCTCCAGGCAGCTGAAAGGAGGTGCAGGACTATAAACTACATTTCCCTGGTTGTAGAGCTGCGCAGTTGGGGTACTGAGTGGAATGGAGGATTGTCACAGTGTCAGAAGAAGCGTGAGGGGAGCTGCGCTTTGAAGGAGAGACTACGCAGGGTAGTCAGAAAGTGACGGTTATGGTCACTATTCATGACTTGATAGTGTGAAAACGGCTAAATGGAGCGGGGGGCCGACAATTAAGTCAGATATTAAGAACAAGATCTTTGAAAATGTGCTGCCACTCTAGCATTTATGAATCAATTTTGGGGGGAACGGTCGGATTCAAATTCGAAATTTCCTATAAATTACAGATGGCTAACCAATGAAAAACACTTGGAATTTTGAGAATTGAGGTGTTGAGCTATCAGGCACGCATGAACCTTGATTATTTCGAGGCTTTGGTAGCGATTTCAGTGTTTGAGAAGTTGTTGAAGGAAACTCAGGAGATTTTAACTGGCATTATGTCGGCACCTGTGGAGACTACAAGTGTTGGAGAAGTGATGGAAGCTGAGGGAGCTGCCCCGGAGGTAGCGAGTGTAGAGGTACTTGCAGAGGTACCCAAATCGCCGAGGTAGCCTAGGCCGAGGCCTACGCCACCCAAAGAAGGTCCCAAGATGAAGAAGGATAAGCAGAAAGAAACATAGCTGGTGTGTGAGTCGCCAAGGAAACACCAGAAGAAAGAAAAGCCTACTACATAGGAGAAGGGCAAGGTAGTAGACCCAGAACCTGGCGAGGACATAGAGGACATCAGTGTGGGCATAAAAGATGTTGACATGGGGGTAGAAGACATTGACGTTGAGGGGGAAGAACCTATCTCCAAGCTGCCACCATATGTCCCTCTGCATCGAGGCAAGGCAAAGGTACCAAATGACATTGATGAGAACAAAATCACAGTTTTCACCCCATTGCTTCTAGACAAAATCACATTTGAAGGACTGCGCTTGGTGTTAATCCCCCTCTTGAAGCTAGAGGACTAGGATTTAACAGATATAGAGCGCTTTCCACATTTGGTGACTGATACATTCATGCATTGTGTCTTCTATAAAGACTTTGGTGTGACCGCATTGGAGCTAAGACAGTGGATAAAAGTGGTGGATAAGGCAGGACTGTTGAACCTACAATGGGTGCCACATTACAACCGCGTGCCCATAACTTTGATAGTGATCAAGCAGCTATTATGCTTAGTTCACGATGGGTGTCTATGGTTAGGGGATCCGATACCAATCACTGACATGCTGATCCATAGGATCACCTTGCTCCCACATTCAGGCTTGAATCCAACCATGGCATTTGGTGGAAAGTCAGGTGAGTGCAACCTCACCGAATAAATGAAGGACACGTTCAAGCTTGCCAAGAAGCAGTGCAGCTACTCCATCTCCAGCATAACCGACCCTGCGGTTAAAGTATCCACCCAGATCTTGGTGGGGAAAATTATGAGGAAGTGTCACGCAGATGAAGTATCAGCACCGGTGGTATCTTTAGCGGCCTAGTACGTGGACGACATACAATTTAACTGGTTACACTACCTCTGTAGTGAGTTCTTTGCGAACTCCAGAGAAGTGCAAGATCAAAGAAATACTTTCCACTATGCATGGATGTTGTTGTCGATTGTACTAGTTGTGTGGGACTTATCAGAGGATAGTCAGTTTCCTTCAATTGCACCAGAGTTGCCAGAAGTAGCAAAGTTCGCTTCGCTTTCAGCCACGAAGGACCCCCAAAGGGTCAAGGATAGCAAGATATTATGGATTCTCATGGAATCAAGAATCCACATCGCCATCAACCACAAGCCGCAGCTCTCACCGATCGTCTTTAAGCAGTTTTTTGAATATGTGGAGTTCAAGGTGAACTTCCACTATGTTTACATTAGAGCGCAGAAGGACCCCGCACAAAAATGGTATGATCTTCCATACCTAGTGATGGATGATGCAATCACTATGGTTCTGGAGAGTTTTCCCACAAAGTGGCGCAAGGCCTCAGACTTATCAGTTGGGTCTAGTAAGTCTATCGCGAAGCAGAAGAAGGAAGAGGCTAGGTTAAAGATGGAGTAGTTGGCCTAAAAACAAAGAAAAGAAGTTAAGGACAAAGACAAAGCAAAGCGTGCGGCCAAAACGCAGGCAGAAGGGGAGGAGAAAGAGGATGACCGTGACTCTAATAGGATTCGAAAGTCACCTTCTCCATAGACAGATGAGGAGGAGCAGTGCTCAGAGCAGGGAGGAGCAGACCCGGAGACTACTCCATTCCAGGTTAAGCGCACACAGGAGCAGGAGAAAGTAGGGCCGCGGAAGAAGTCCAAGGCTAGAAAATCGTCCCTGGACCCAATCACCTTGAAAAAGGGTGATTTGAATGATATTGGTGATATAATGAGGGATGCAACTGAGGAACTATTATACCCATTCGAGCAGCAGCAGAGACAAGCCTTGTTCACCATTCAAATGGGTCTGTGTGAGCTGCAGATCTAGGCTACTCAGGTACGGGCTCGGGAACAGTGTGCCTTGAATGTTATCATTGAGTAGAAGATGAAAAATGCATAGATGTTCGTCGAAAAATCGTCCGCGATTGATCTTCTTAAGAAGATCACAGAAAAGAATGAGTGCACAACAACTGTGGTGGCTAAGGCATGCCAGACTATTCCAGAGCTGAACATCCCTGAAGATGTGCCAGTCACCGCAAGGATCCGGAAGCTTGCTACAGGTGTGCACAAGGCATAGACAGAGCTATCTAAGTTTCAGTTTGAACTGAACCTTAAGATCACGGAACTTGAGTTGAGGGCCTAGCCTTCGACTCCACCAGAAGTCAAAGAGCAGTGTGAGATCACTGTCAAAGATGTCGTTGCAGTTATTGACACCACTGTGAAGGATTACACTGCACTCTTCGAGAAGGCACTCAAAGTAGTTACCAATCTGCAGGAAGATCCCAACCTACAAAGACTAGAAAATGAGGCATGGGAGTTGCAACAGAGGTATGATGAAGTCAAAACGATGACGTGCACTATCACCATCATGGATAGGTTGGAAAAGCTACAGGAAGCGAAGGCACTAAAGGAACAAGTGGATGTAGCTCAACACAAGGAGGCAAGAATTAAAGGCCAGATTGGGGCCTTGGCTAGAGGAAGCCTATGTACTCATTGCCTCCATTGAAGGGAAATTGGCCAATCTGTAGGCGACATAGCAGAAAATATAAGCAGATAGCGTAGAACCAGCGATGAAGTTGCTGGTCAAGTAGGTTAAGCAGGCGACAATGTAGTGTACCACTGAGGTTGCAGTCATACAGGTGGAGTTGGGAGGTCTTCGTGACAAAACCTCCACACCGACCAAGTGACTTAGGGCGAGTCACCAGATTTGTGTTGGGGGCCTGTTGGGAACAAGTCCCTTAGGGTCAATTTTGGGGTTCAAAGCCCAAGTTTTGGGGCTAAAGGCCCAAGTTTTGTATAATGAATGTAAAGTCTTTGCATTTTGTGGTTGCGGAGCATGAAGGTGTAAACTGTCAAAAAGTATTTCTGCCCTCAGTTTAGGTAGCTTGTGTCGGCTTGATGAGATCTACCCTTGGTCTGCAAGCCATGGGAATATATAAAAAGGGAGTCTTAGAAGAGTCCATGGTAGTTTTTAGTTCATTTCTGAGTAATTAACTCAAAAATTGATCAATGTAATGGGTCTATGAGAGCTAAGAGCGAAGAGTCTTAGCGTAGGAAGAGGTTCTGCAGCAAAGTGCGCAGACGCATAGGGTAGAAGTCTGCAACAAAGTGTGCGGACCCCTACAGCTGTGTGCACAGGGAAGTTAGAGTCTGTACTGGAGATCTGAACCATCAATAAAGAGAATTATTCTGGAAATATCTATGTATGAACTATTTTATTTATGTTATGAATGGTTGGGGTTATGTTATGTTGAATACTGGGTTTATGATTTAATGCTATATTGATGTGCGAATCTATGTGTTTTACTTTGTCATATGAATGCAAGTAAGAATATCTGTTTACGCAAAGATAATCATAATGCATGTTGAAGTTAACAAATACTTAAGCTAATCGGGGTAGATACAGAAGTAAGAATAATTAAAGAGGTGCGTAAATGTGTGCATTGACTATTTAGGGTCCGCGAAGGATGATCAGAGACCTTCACGAAGGTTTCAAAGCTGAATAAGAGAAGTACATTAATAAGCCCTAAAGGGCTTATGGGTTTGAGTGAAGGAAGGGTTAGGGTATAAAATGACATCACAACTATCTCAAGGTGCGGAAACATGGTTCCTGCATCCCCCCATACTACTTCGGGAGAGACTTCAGTCCACGCTCTGTGGATTAATGCCGAAAGGGTCAGTAGTGTAGGGATTTGCTTGGCTAATTAATGCTGAACCTGGGTCAGGGCCCATCAAGCCAACAATGACACTTCTAGTGATGATCTTTTATTAACCATCACCAATGATCTTTTTGGTTACTTTTGGTGATGGTCAATAAATGTTTGTCATCATTGATCATTCCAATAAGTTTTTGATGATGCTTCATGCATGTGACGGACCTTTAAGGTTCGTCACCAATGTCTCATATGGTGACGGTCTTTAAAAAATCATTTTTGTAAGTGTATATAGTGATGGTACTTTAAGTTTTGTCACCAAATCTATTTTCAATGACACTTTTGGTGAGGGTCGTTAAAGGCCCGTCACTAATTCTCTCTTTGGTGACACTTTTGTTGAGGGTCGTTAAAGGTCCATCACTAATTCTCTCTTTGGTGACACTTATAGTGACGATCTTTTATTGACCCTCACCAATGCTCTTTTTGGTTACTTTTGGGGACGGTCAAAAAATGTTCATCATCATTGATTATTCCAATGAGTTTTTGATGATGCTATGTACCTGTTACTGTATGTTTTGTCAAAAGATAATGATTTAAGACCATTGTTGTGGAGTCTTTTTCATTATGTGTACAAGGTCATAGTGGTTATAATAGTCAGTCAATTTGTTAAGAAGTAATTAGTGTGTATCATTTCCCTCAAGTCATAATAATATAGTTTTCTTATGAGTCAACACATGATTCATCTCTATTAGGTTTATTACGTTAAATAAAGTTCCACTAGTGTGTGTAGGAACTATATTATTTAATACATAATCAAGCTCTGTCAATTCTATTAATGAGAGAGGCCTAACACTCCTCAACACTCATGGCACATGTTAACATGATTTGGAACAGTACACTAACATCCCTGACGCACATTAGCACTTGGCATGTTTTGGCACTTGGAAAGTTTTAGCACGTTTGGCATGTGTTGAGATGACTTGGTATGATTTGGCATGGTTTAATATTAAAGTTATTTGAGATCAATTATTGGAAACTAGATGACAAGAAACGAAGGAATATTTGGCACTTAGAATGCGTTAACACTTGACACTTGGCACCTATTGGCACCTAGTGTTGGTATGCCTAGCATGCCCCTCATGGAAAAGGTAAATTGATGAATTATTAACTTTATTATGTGCTCATTTCCTTGTAGTTTAACTTGTTCCTCCCTTTTGTTTCCTTGACATTCCCTAGCATGCATTATCACACCCTTGTACATCTTGGCATGCCTTAACACTTAGCACATCTTAAATTGTTTGACATGTCTTCATACTATATGGCACATGTTAGCATGCCCTAACATTCCCTAACACACCTTGGCAATCATGACCTCACAACTAGAATTACATTTTTCCATGACTTGAGAACCTTACATTCACTAGAACACCTTGGCACTCCCTAGTTTTCATGCCATCTGTTATCCTCCACAATGTCCCAGGCTGATGAGGAGATCGACAGAGGTAACCACAGACCAAGATTTTAGTTTGGTAGCTAGCCCTACCAAAACAGAGAGGGCTCTCTCTATGAAATCACAGCGAAGAGATGACTGGGATGTAAAGGATTTTAGGCTAGATAGCTAGGCTCAGGTGGGTTTTGGAAAATTTAGGGTTTTATTGCTAGATAAGTGTTGCCTTGTTGGGGCCTGTCCCAGGTTTGGAGTTAATTAGCCAAACAAATCCCTGTACTACTGGCCCTTTCGGCAATATTCCGCAGAGTGTGGACTGAGGTCTCACTCGAAGTAGTGTGGGAGGGTGCTAGAACTAGGTTTTCACACCCTTGAGATGTATGAGAGGTTAGACTGGTTCCATTGTTTGTCCCTGCGCATAGGTCACTTCACACACTTCCATGTTCCTCATGCCCTGATACCTTCACGTACTTGGATGTCTTACGTTATAATTAGTTATACAAAACATTCATATAAGTTTGCGCAACAAATTAGCAATATACTTGCAAATTATACCCAATCATATATTAACACAGGAAAATATGCACAGAAATATGGTAAACTTCTCTTTATTGATTCATCCGCACTCTACGCTGTGGATTACTTGGCCTCTGTGCACTCAGTTGCAGAGCCTTCCCCTACTCTATGACCCAAAGGTACCTTTTACACTTTTACTCAATCACTTAAACTTCTCATGCTCTTCTATATTTTTTCTACACTTAGAGCCTCGCTCTATTTATACAATCCCATGGTCCGCAGACCATGGGTAGGTCTATTAAGCTGACATTACATTACAAAACGAGGGCAGACACCCTATGACTCTATCATAATTTCGTGCTCTACGCCCACAATTCACGGAGTTTTTACAAAAATATTTGGTCAAAACTTGGGCTTTAAGCCCCAAAACATGCCTTGGTGGGATTCCATGCCCAACAGACCCCCAACACCCACATCGTGACTCGCCCTCGAGTGACTCTGTCGGCGCAGAGATATTTGCATGGAGTCCTTGCAACTCTGCTCAAACTGTTGCAAGGTCAGTAGCGCACTGAGCTGCTACCTGCTGGATCTGCTGCATACATTGTTCCAAGACCGTGGTGTCGGAAGTGCTTCTCTGCATCTGTGCCTGTATCCCCTACATGTGTGCGAGCTTGCCTTGGAAATAATACTGAGAGGGGGGGTGAATCAGTATTATTAAATCAATAAAACTTTTTCATTTCCATATTAAGATTCATATACGCTACTTTAGTTAAGGCAAACCGCGTGTATACACAACTGTGTGTAATGCAACAAGCGTATATCCAGTAAACTTATGATTCAATTAGTTGATCCTTAATGAGTGCATCAGAACATTATTAACCATATTAACAGTAAACAGGAACAGTAAAATAGAACAGATCATCACACACAAGAAGCACACATGAACACCATGATGTAAGGTGGAAACCCAATGTGGGTGAAAACCACCTGCTGCAAGTCATCTCAATCTTCCTTTTAATAAGAAACTTCTTTATACAATAGTTCTGTATTGGTGTAGTCTTATACCAGTACACAAGCTTCTACCTGCAGAAGGCTACAACCTTCTCTCGTTCTTCGGACTCTCCTGGAAGGGAGCTACAACCCCCTTAGCTCTTGTACTAGCCGATCCATTTACTAGTACGTAGGTGCCGGCCTGCTGAATGCTCCAACCTTCACTCGTTTTCCAGCTGCTACTGGAAGGGAGATGCGTTAGCTCTTGTACTAGTTGATGTACTAGTACGTAGGTGCCAACCTACAGAAGGCTACAACCTTCTCTTTCTTCCTCCAGGTACCACGTTTCATAAATTTTCAGACTGGATACTCCTGAAGCACAACACCATAATCTGAAGGCCACATTTCATCCAATTTTCATACTGGACCCATCAACAACATTGAAGCACAAAATCAATCACCACTGCAAAACACCCATAAACTACACCTGCATCATCAATCTCTGAATCACCCAATACTGAAACACTGAAACCCTGTTAACAACACAATCACCAGAACACAGAACAGACAACAGAACTTTGCAACAATAACCAGATCCAACTGCAACTTCAAATATCATGTCTCATAATGTATACGCTACTATGATGCATCAAACCAACGTACATACGCGCTTTCACCAAAGCCAACCCCTGTACAGATCTGCAAATATTTACTCATAACTTTGCAGCTGTTCTAGACATCAGTCATACCCAGATCATAACATTCATACAATAAAACATGCGTCAATAATTCATATCTAGTCTATCCATAATCAAACCATATAATGATAAAACAGTCCAAGCCTTAAGATCTCGCTCCATCGTTCATCACCATTCACATGGGTGCATCCTTGGCTCAGATCAATCACAACGTCACAAACCCATAACTAGCATACTAGATCTCACACTTCATCAGATATTCATCACTTCTCAAAATTGCCTTTGCCTAATGATCTTCTTCTCCTTTTATAGTCTTAGGCCTTACTTAATACCATGGTCCAAAACCATTTAGAACCAATACTAGGGACCCAATACCTGGGTTCAACACTTCGGATGCAATACCAAGGACCAAAACCATAGGTCTAAATACCACGGACCCAAAAATAAGCTTTCCCACATGTACGCGCTTTTCCGTGCATGAAAGTGCGTGCATACACATACGCGACTTTTGATCAACAATCCCGCGTGTATACACACCTTTGTATATAGTGAACCTGTGTGTATACCATAATTGGTATATAGCGAACCTGCGTATATACGCGACTTGGTACATAGTGAACCTGCATATAACATGCATATGTACGTGACTTGGTATATAGTGAACCTGCGTATATACTCTTCTTTCTTCATTTTTGTAGTCTGATCATCAATTCTTTGCTACTGACCTGTTGCACTATAATTTATCATCTTTCCATCAAGGACAACACTTGTATCATAATGCCAACAATCTCCCCGTTTGGACTTGATGTCAAAGCTAACTTGTCATACTAAGAACTGTCATCTGATTCCTTTCAGTTGTCCTGCATCCCATGTATTCTATCACATCTGATATCTCTTTTGTAGATTCATCTAGATATATATAAGTGAGTTGTTCTTCTACGAGTGGTTGCCATCAAGTACAACACATGCATCATAATGCCAACAATCTCCCCCTTTGGACTTGATGGCAACAACACCAAATCACTCTCCCCCTTTGACATCAAGGGCAAAGGTCGGACCAAGATATTCTCTTTCCTTGAAAAACATTCCACTGTCCATACTCCCCCTAAGTACCTGCTGAAATATCTGAATGAGCTCCCCCTTTGTATATGCCAAGGTGTACCAATCTGACCATGCTCCCTCTGAGTACATGCTAAAGTCTCTGCTTTGCTGAAGTGTGTTGTTCATGCTCCCCCTGACTGTAAGCAAGGTCTGCAAAAAGATGTTCTACAAGAAGAACATGACTCTATCATAGATGACCTTCCTATCACCAAGGACTCATACATACATCCATCTCCCAACCTAGTGGGGATATACCAATATTGACTCATCCACCCAACCAAGTGGGGATATGCCAGATACCAAATGTTTATACATGATTGAACTATTACATCATCCTTCCCATGCATAGAGGGGGTACAAATTACATCATATGTCCAAAAGGGATTCATCAAATGACTACAATAGATAGAGACAAACTATTACATCATGAGTCTTGATATGACCTTTACATGACATTTATTATAGAGACCAAACATCTAAATAAGATCATGATAGTCATCAGCAACTATCATACACAATGTATGATCTACTCCATAATCATCTGACAACAACACCTAGACCAGCAACAAGCTATGTCTGCATCAACTCATCCTTTTGAACAAAATTCTACATATGACATATAGAATCATTCACATTATATCATATGTGAAAAACAACATAGTCATCTCATCAACATCAAGATCTGCATGATCCAAGTATCATCACTCTGGGAACATCTGCATCAATCAACATATGTAAGTATCAACCTATCATCATATAGGTAAGAAATCATCATCATCATGTCTCCAACAATGCAACTTTGAGTAATCATTCATGTATCCAGCACTATGTATCTTGAGCTCAAGATCATTTGTCAAGACTTCTTGATATCATCAACATCAACAATCCTCATCCACATGAGCGCCAAGAACTATAGGAATCCTGCATCATAATTGTATTATATGATCTTTATGCATATGACGACAACAGCATATGAGTGACTCATCATCAAGTAATGAAGATGTGTATTCAAGCTTTGTACTTCTCCTTATCCTTATGAAGATCACCATGTAAGCACCATATATGCATCATCAGAGAAACAACCACAAATCTGATCTGAACATCAACTATGTAACCCCAAGAATCATATGAGATTTTGTCATGGATAACTCATAACCATATCATAGCAAGATATATCATTTAGCCATATAAGCATCATTACCAAGGACTACTAACCATAATGCCAACAATGCATTATTAAAGGCATATTCTCCCCCTGAACCTGTGCCATCTTGCTTATTGTCAGATCTGATCATGCATATATCAACAAGTATCATTAATTTAGGATCACAACACTTTTAAAACATCTTACAAGTATCAAGACATTTTCACACATCATCAGCAGATTGTAACCATTATCAAACAGAGAAAATAATGGATTGAATCATATCAGACCCTTTTTCCTGAGTCTGTCCCATAGCTTTTCTTCGAACTAACATATACACGACTGTACAGTGTCTAACTCGCATATATACGCGACTTCCCTTTATGAAACTTGCGTATGAGATTTAGGACACTGAATTTTTGCACTTTCAGGTCCCTCTGAGTTTGTTATGTCTGTATATTGTGCTGTGCCACATCTTTCTGATTGTACTTCCTTCTTCTTCCATATCTTCAAGTGTGATGATGTTTTCTCCTTTTGGTATGGTGCCCGTACTTTTTTCCTGCATTCCTTTGATGTATGTCCAAGCTTGTTACATGCATAACATCTTACATGTTTCATATTCCTTCTATAGCAATCAACAGCTCTGTGACCAAACATATTGCAAGCAAAGCAATATCCCTTAAAGTACCTGGAGCGTGATGAGCTTTTTGAGTGATAGTCTTGAACCACTCTTCTTCTGCATTTGGCTGCAACATGTCCAAGATTATGACATACATAACATTCAACATTATTCATTTGAGGAATTGACCGACTAGTATTTCCATAGTTAGGAATAAAAGATTTTCTTTGAAGAATTTCTTTCCTTGGTTGTTGATGGGATTGACCTCTCATCTCCTTGTTGAGCATTTCAGATTTTACATTAGAGTCCCTTGTCTTACTTTGTGAACTAGATTCTCCTTCAACAGTTTCATGAAAACCAAGAACTATTTTGATAGCTGGAGACCTTCGACTACTAAGAATATCATCCAAGATCTTAGTACTATCTTGAAATCGTAAGAGCTTATCCTTTTCTTCTAAGTTATCTTTAAGAACATTTACCTCAACCTGATGTTGCTCCTCCTTTTTATGATACTGCTTCTTCATGTTTTCTTCAGCTTTTCTTCCTTCTTCCAACTGATGTCTTAGTTCAAGAACTTCATTTTCTTGTTTTTCAAGAGCTTGGAGTAGTTCTTTATTCTGCCTTTTTTATTCTTCAAGATCTTCTTATAGCGAGAGGATCGTAGCGTCAAGACTTTCATAGTAATTGGATCTGTCTCTAAGTTTCTTGATCGTTTTTCTCCTTTCATTGACTTCATTTCTTAATGATGTCACTTCATCCTGCAACTTTTGACATTGATCTTCCTTGTCCTTGAATAACTTCCTTACCTTGTTTCCTTCCTCTAGTTGAGCTTTTAGTTTGGTAGCTTCTTCTTTGAAGGCACATTCCCTTTTGTTCAATAGATCTTATTGATCTCTAATTTTGTCTGTAAGCCTTTTAAATTTTGCCTCTATTTGATATCTTTCTTGCTCACCCATAAGAGCAAATTCAGTTGTTTCGCTATCACTTTCATCATCTTCAAAAGGATGGATAAATGTATCACCAGAGTATAACAAATTCATACCTACTAGTTCTTTTGCTTGTTCATCTTCATTCTGAAGTGATTCTGAATCTGAAGTGCTTCTTCCACATATTCCCCAATCGATTCTCCCACTGTCATAGATCTTTTAAGATGTCTTCTTCTTCTTAGGCACTTTCTTCTTAAGCTTCTTTCCCATTGATCTACGGATCTCCTTCAAGCGATCAAGCTTCTACCAAAGTACCTGCTCTGATACCAATTGTTGGAAATAATACTGAGAGGGGGGGGGGGGGTGAATCAGTATTATTAAATCAATAAAACTTTTTCATTTCCATATTAAGATTCATATACGCTACTTTAGTTAAGGCAAACCGCGTGTATACGCAATTGTGTGTAATGCAACAAGCGTATATCCAGTAAACTTATGATTCAATTATTTGATCCTTAATGAGTGCATCAGAACATTATTAACCATATGAACAGTAAACAGGAACAGTAAAATAGAACAGATCATCACACACAAGAAGCACACATGAACACCATGATGTAAGGTGGAAACCCAATGTGGGTGAAAACCACCTGCTGCAAGTCGTCTCAATCTTCCTTTTAATAAGAAACTTCTTTATACAATAGTTCTGTATTGGTGTAGTCTTATACCAATACACAAGCTTCTACCTGCAGAAGGCTACAACCTTCTCTCGTTCTCCAGACTCTCCTGGAAGGGAGCTACAACCCCCTTAGCTCTTGTACTAGTCGATCCATTTACTAGTACGTAGGTGCCGGCCTACTGAATGCTCCAACCTTCACTCGTTTTCCAGCTGCTACTGGAAGGGAGCTGCCACCCCCTTAGCTCTTGTACTAGCTGATGTACTAGTACGTAGGTGCCGACCTACAGAAGGCTACAACCTTCTCTTTCTTCCTCCAGGTACCATGTTTCATAAATTTTCAAACTGGATACTCCTGAAGCACAACACCATAATCTGAAGGCCACGTTTCATCCAATTTTCATACTGGACCCATCAACAACATTGAAGCACAAAATCAATCACCACTGCAAAACACCCATCAACTACACCTGCATCATCAATCTCTGAATCACCCAATATTGAAACATTGAAACCCTGTTAACAACACAATCACCAGAACACAGAACAGACAACAGAACTTTGCAACAATAACCAGATCCAACTGCAACTTCAAATATCATGTCTCATAATGTATACTCTACTATGATGCATCAAACCAATGTACATACGGGCTTTCACCAAATCCAACCCCCGTACAGATCTGCAAATATTTACTCATAAATTTGCAACTGTTCTAGACATCAGTCATACCCAGATCATAACATTCATACAATAAAACATGCTTCAATAATTTAGATCTAGTCTATCCATAATCAAACCATATAATGATAAAACAGTCCAAGCCTTAAGATCTCGATCCATCGTTCATCACCATTCACATGGGTGCATCCTTGGCTCAGATCAATCACAACGTCACAAACCCATAACCAGCATACTAGATCTCACACTTCATCAGATATTCATCACTTCTCAAAATTGCCTTTGCCTAATGATCTTCTTCTCCTTTTATAGTCTTAGGCCTTACTTAATACCATGGTCCAAAACCATTTAGAACCAATACTAGGGACCCAATACCTGGGTTCAACACTTCGGATGCAATACCAAGGACCAAAACCATAGGTCTAAATACCACGGACCCAAAAATAATCTTTCCTGCATGTACGCGCTTTTCCGTGCATGAAAGTGCGTGCATACACATACACGACTTTTGATCAACAATCCCGCGTGTATACACACCTTTGTATATAGTGAACCTGCGTGTATACCCTACTTTGTATATAGCGAACCTGCATATATACGCGACTTGGTACATAGTGAACCTGCGTATAACATGCATATGTACGCGACTTGGTATATAGTGAACCTGCGTATATACTCTTCTTTCTTCATTTTTGTAGTCTGATCATCGATTCTTTGCTACTGACCTATTGCACTAGAATCTGTCATCTTGCCATCAAGGACAAAACTTGTATCATAATGCCAAAAATCTCCCCCTTTGGACTTGATGGCAAAGCTAACTTGTCATACTGAGAACTGTCATCTGATTCCTTTGAGCTGTCCTGCATCCCATGTATACTGTCACATCTGATATCTCTTCTGCAGATTCATCTAGATATATATAAGTGAGTTTTTCTTCTACGAGTGGTTGCCATCAAGTACAACACATGCATCATAATGCCAACAGTCCTTGCAACTTTGCTCAAACTATTGCAAGGTCTGTAGCGCACTGAGCTGCTACCTGCTGGATCTGCTGCATACGTTGTTCCGAGACCGTGGTGTTGGAAGTGCTTCTCTGCATCTGTGCCTGTATCCCCTACATGTGTGTGAGCTTTCCTTCAATTTCGGTTGTGATGGTGAAGGCCTCATCGATCCAAGGCTGAATGCACGCCTTTAGGACTGCTTCCTTGTGTCGTGCCGCATCCACTTGCTATTTTAGAGCTTTGGCCTATCGCATCCGTCTACGCAGTTCCTTTGATGTTGTCATACTTCTATTGGAGTTCTCGCGCCTCTGTCTCTAAGCGCTAGATGTTGGGGTCCTCTTGCAGATTTGTGAGGACCTCAAATGACTCTTCCAACATGCTGGTGCAGACTCACCCTACACTGCCAATATCATCTAGTCTCGTGTAATAGCATTAGTGCACTATTCTTTAACTTTCGGAGGGCTAGATGGTTGTGCCTTTATCCGCAGCTTGACGATCTGAAGGTTCAGCTCCAGCTGAATCTTTGTCATTTTCTCTCGCGCCTCGTGCACCCCTGCTCCTAGATTGTGGATGCACGCCTCTGCTAGTGTGTCTGCTGGGATGGCTAGCTCTAGGACGCTTTGGCAAGCTTCATCTAGTACCTATACCAGCTGTTGATTTTGCGACACCACTTCGTCGCATTACAAGCTCAACTGTTCCATGTTGATTTTCTGCTTGCTGACGACTTGCAGGTCGCAGCTCCCCCTAGCCCGTAGTTCTGCAGTTATCCCATCCTGCAAAATGCATAAGGTCTCTCACGGGAGTGTAGCCATGTTGATGCCGAGACCCTTCAGAATTCTTACCGTAGGCCTGTCAGCCTCCTTTGTTGTCACTAGTGCCCCTTTTGGTAGCACTACGATATTCATCACCCTAGCATGCAACATTTGTTCTGTTGTCGTTGTTCTGATTGCGAGGCTGGTCGAAAGGGTACTAGCTCGAGGAGGGTGCACCTGCAACTCCTGCAGCTGCACTCTGACAGCCCCCAACACAATCTGGTTCTCCTACATAAAATTTTGGAGGGACTCAAAGGTGACATCGCACACTGTCTCGCCAATGTCGTGCAGATCACCCTCGGTTAGGGTGATCGGGTCAATAGACAACTTGGATGCCTTAACCTTCTTGCGCGGCCCTGTTCGCTCGATCAGGTGTTGTCACTTCAACTTTGTTGATGCGGTTTGCAGGTCTGCACCTCCCTCTTCTTCCTCTACTTCCTGCCTATGCGAAGGAGACGTTTGGCCCTTGCGTGCCTTCATGGCTGCCTCCTGTGCTGCTACTACTGCGACCTTTTCCCATTCAGTTGTTGTCTGTGCAGTGTCCCGTGTTGCCCGTGCTTCCAGTGTCGCTGCCTCCTTCCTTCTCTTTTCTACCAATTGTGCGATGCACAGTTTACACTCTTCTTTCTTCCTTTGTGTCATCAACTTCTCTATCTCCACGATGTCTAGAGTGCACCACTCCGGCAGCCATGTATCCGAGACGTTAAATATGACATCGTCCGTGGCTACAAAGGGTAGCTTTCTCCATTGTTTGGATAGGTCCTTGCGCGCTCAGATGTATATGCTATGGATGTCTACTTTAAATTCTACAAAACTCTGAAGGCTATTGTAGACAGTGGGCAACAACCACGGCTTGTGGTTGATCCCCATTCTGAGGGTCATCTCCATGAACACCCATAATATCTTACTGTCGCGGATCCTATTTGCATCCTTTGTGGCCCAGAGCAAAGCGTACTTCGTGGCCTTCAGCAGATCCCTGTCAATTGTGGAGAATTGACTATCTTCTGGCAATTCCCTTGCCACGAGTACTATGGATAGAAGAAGCCATGCATAGTGGAATGTTTTTCCATGTTCCTGAGCTTTGTGGCAATTCTCCAAGAATTACTTGCAGAGGAGCTTGGACCTGTTAAACTGGACCCCCTCCGCACACTGTTTAGCAAGTGCTACCACTGGCAAGGGTACCTCATCTGCGTGACACTTACACATAACCTTACCAGCTAGTATTTGGATCGCCACTCTCACTACTTTATCGTTGATGTTGGATATGGCGTAGCCCCTTTTCTTCTTCGCCAACTTGTATTTCTTCTTCATGGCCTCTGCGATGGCCAAGTCACTGCTCTTCCCTTTTGAGATGTCTCTGGGGTCCTCTCCTTTTCATGGAAATTAGGAAATGCAGTGAATCAAGTCTGTAGTGATGGAGATGGGCTCCTCCATCCACAAACACACATCATGCACCAGGAAGAGCAGCTGCCTAATGACGAAAATTGTTATTGGGGCATGTTGTAAATGTGACACCCAGAGCAGGTTAAGTAGTCTGGCCTTTTCCACTCCGCGCAACCACTTTTGCGGCTCTAATTCTGTAACCCTCGCCACAGTGTTCTGCTTGGGCTTCATGAGGTGTGAGGTCTCAAGGTGAGGGAACTTCTCGTGGTCAGTGGGGTCCCAATCTTCAAATTTTAAGCTCGACACCCATCCCAAGTGTGTGCCCTGAAAAATAATGTTGTCTAAGAGGAGTGGGATCTGGAGCGAGCTCTTGGTCTCGTCAAGGTCCTTGGGCACTTCAGCATTCCCTTTCCGTGGGGGTACATAGGCGGACAACTTT
This sequence comes from Pinus tabuliformis, assembly GCA_031772625.1. NCBI lineage: Eukaryota > Viridiplantae > Streptophyta > Pinopsida > Pinales > Pinaceae > Pinus > Pinus tabuliformis. The sequence continues at coordinate 684,723,755 of CM062813.1, forward strand.
GTCGGGGGGTGTGCAGGCTCAGTTTCCTCCTCCATGTATTCGTCCTCATCTTCTTCAATGATAAGGTCATCCAGGTCTTCTTCTTCCTCATCGGTTTCTATGGTGATGTCTTTCCCCTTCTCCCCCATCGACAGCTTGGTGCGTAGCGGGTTCCGTGGGGACACACATACGGGAACCATCACTTCTTTGTCCTTCTTTAGTCTTGGCATGCACGGTGATTTCAGGATTTCTACCACAATCCCGGCACCTTCCGGAGCATCCCCCACAGTCAGGGCCTGTGCGGCCTCTTCGACAGTCATTTCTATTATTTCCATAACTTCCTCAATTGCTGCCATCGTGTCCGTCTATAAATCTATCACTTGCGAACTCAGGGGCTCAATCAATGCTCGGCACAAAACAAACAGGGCTCTGCTCAATAGCTTAATTCGTAAATGACCAAGTGTTGTTTGCTGGGCAAATCCTTGTAATTTATAATGCTTTTTGAATTTGAATTCGACTGTTTCCCCCAAATCCGGTTCATTAATGCTCGCTTGGTGGCATATTTTCCCAAATCTTGCCCATAAATCACATCTTAAATGCCTACCGCCCGCTCCATTTGGTCTCAAGTAGAGCATCCCATCGTGAATAGTGACTTCAATAGTCACTTTATGGCCAACCTGCGTGGCAGTGAAGCCCCCCGTGCATGGTCATGGACCGTGTGACTCTTTGCTTCTACGCGCAGTTCCAACACCATGCAACTCCCAGGTAGAATAGTTTATAGTCCCGCGCTTCCTTTCAACTGCCTAGAGCGCTAAGACTGTACTTCCCTCATCTAGTCAGGTGGTCGCACCACCTGTGTAAAGTTTCATCGTGTCATCCATCACGTTTCCTGGAAAATACCCACCTTTTATTGTTGCAGGCGGTATCATGCACTTTATCATCTACAACGTGCTACCCTGGTCGATTCGCTTAGTAATGTGCGGTCCAAGCCAAGGCATCAAACTGATCAATTCGCGGCAATAGGCCTCAAATTTTTCATCATGATCATGTGCATCCTGCCTTATCACCCTGGTCTTTTTACTGAGAAAATATTCCTTTATCTCGTCCTCTAGCTTCCTGACTTCCGCGTCTACTAGAGCACTTTTCTTCCTTAATCATACCCTTTCTTCTTCAAGTTCTTGGAGCCTAGAATTTCCCTGTTGGATTTCTTCTTCCAAGGTTCCGCGAACCATCATATCTACTAGTGATATCATGCGTGGTCTTACTTTTTCATGTATTATAGGACTTACAATGTTTGCTTTATACTCCAGCCTTGGTGGTGCCTGAGTGGTCAAGTTCTTACGTGCAGTCCTATAAGCCCATAGAATCGCTAGTACACACAAGTCCCAGTCAGTTTACTTCGCATTGTGGACCTCGTTCAGCGTTTCACGTACTTTTTTAAAGGCTTCTGCTTGGATATCCTTCTGCGCACTTGGTCTTTCCATACTTCGTGGTCCCAACCGGAGGGGTCGTTCGCGCCATTGCCTTACCCGCACCTGCTTACTGATCGTGTCTCCTACCGTGAGGACTGTGTGCATTTGTGCAAGTTTCGCACCATATGCCTGTATCCACCTAGATAAGTGGGTGCGTGGGCCGTTTCGTCTGACAATCTTGTCTGTTAATCACATCAGAGGCTTCCCAAACCATGTGCACATCATTCTTCTGCAGTCGCGCCAGTCATCAAAACTTCTTTGGTGCGTACCCCACCATCTTGCGAGCATAGCTTGCAGTGCCCATTTCAGAGCATTGAAACGCTGCTGTTTCAACACTTCTCTTTCAAATTTGTTCAGGAAGTCATCCACCTCACTTAACCCATCATATTTAGGAAGATATCTTACCTCCGTCGATACGCAGTGCAACGATCTCGTCATCATGTTACAATTTAGTGTGGTTACCTCATGTAACTGGTTCTGCCCTAGTTTTATTTCCTCATCAGAATTCGATGTGCAGGAGATTTCATGCTCCCATGAGATTTGGCCATCCATGGTTAGATTTACCCAGTCTTGCTCTCACGTGGTTATCTTGTAGATGCAGTCCAGATCGTCATCGTTGTCATAGTCGCGCACTGCCTCCGTGTAGCGCGATCCTTCTACAGGGTCTAAAGGTACAACTATGCGCAGAGAATTTTTCTCAAAAATCATCTTGCACTTCTTTAGATTTATCACTCCATTCATGTCAGTGGCCCAATCTATTCCCAATAGCATGGGGTAGGGATTGCTATCATCAAAAATCTCTATCACTTCAAAATATGCTAGCACGCTTTCTCCTTCAATATCTACTGTGATTCCCTACAATCTCGCCATAGGTAGGATCTTTTTCTGGTTCGCCATTCGCAGTTGGATAGGAGACCCTGCCCATATGCTCCCATGTCTACTTTGGCAGGACGTTCGCGTTCGATCCTAGATCCAGAATCACTTGGTCCATCTCATATTCCCCAATATGCACAGTCAATCTCATCTCCCTTCCTGTTCATGTCGTGTGCTTCCCGAGCTTCCGGACTAGGCTCAGTTCTCTTGGCACGGTCCCAGCACATCTAGTTATGAGTTCTTGCAGCCCCTTTACAACCTTGTTGTTACACAGCAGCTTCATGCATGTCTGAAAGAATGTAGTGAGCATCAATGGGTTCATTTCCAACTCCAGTTTGTCTTTACTTCCTGAATTGGTGGCATCGGCGAAGCTTCTCTTAGCTTCCATGAAGGTCTCCTTAGCGTGCTCCAAATCAAATTCTGGTTCCTTCATTGGAGCCTTGCAAGCCCAAGTACTTTCTTCAGGTTGCTTGCCTTCATCATCCCCTGTCGTAATTCCACTCCGGAGCACGATATTTACATCAGGGTCTTCCTCACGTGGCTTAGACCTCATCATTTGCAAGTTCTGAGTCGAGGGAGGTTGGAGTGCTCCTTTATCGTGCAACCTCACTATCAGTGTGGGACAATCCTCTGTATCATGATCAAACAACGTACAATAAAAGAATGATGGTTGCGTTGGATTCATACAATCACGGGCATAATGCCCTGGCCCTCCACAATTGTAACATATCAACTTTCCGTGACCTCTTCCTAGTCCCCCTCCACCTCGGCCTCGTCCGCGCCCCTGAAATCTGGTGCGTGCCATTCCTGCGTTTTGATTAAGGGGTCATGTTTTAGCCTGAACTCTATAGGTAGGAGTTTGATCCATCATCAGCTCATAACTTTGAAAGGTGTGCTCATCATGTCCCACTGACCTACAAAAATTACATAACAACTTCTGTGAATTCTGCGTATACTTCTGTAATAGATGGCAGTTATTTGTAACATGCTTTCCTCCTATCTGACAAATCGTGCACCATAGTGTAGGCACCGCGCTTGGTCCTACTTGTGCCTCCGGTCTTAGTGGCATTCACCCTCCTCCCGCAAGTTAATTCATGAACACTGGGTAGTGCTTCTTGTCGTGCCCCTGGCTCTTGCATTTTACACACCATACCTCATCGCGCATCTCTGGGCGGGTTGTCCTGTCTTGTTTCAAACTCTGCATCTCAAGGCACAAGTTTCTCAACTACGCGTGAATCTGCTGAACTCCAAGGTTGGGATCTTGTATTGGGGTCTCGTGCAATCTCATCACAACCTCCAAGGCCTCGGCCTGAGTGCTTAGCTTTTGTTGCGACAACGCATTCCATAGATGCAACATTAACGATGCTACAAACCATTCACGGTGTTGCCCATTTGTTAACGTCATGTTTGCTTCGCGAATTGTGCACTTCAGTCTTTGATCCAACTCCCACGGGGTCTCGCTTAGTAGCATTGTGATTTCCTTGAACTGAATGATCAACTGTGCCTCTGACTTTGGCCTGCTAAATTCTTTGTTTAGTGCATCTTGGATATTTGCGATCCCCACATTCGGATTGTCATTGAAATGCTTAATGTACCAGGTCAGTGTGCGATCCTACAGAGCGCTGACCAATGTTGCCTTCTTTATATTGTCATCTGTGACTCCCTGTGCTTCCCATACAGCTTTTATCACGAACCAGAACTAGTGCAAATCCTCATTCCCTACTCCCTTGAACACTAGTAGCTTTATCACGCTTGCCATATTGCTTCGCAGTGGTGGCGGAGGTGGTATGGGAAAAGACAAGGGTGAAGATGATGAAACTGGCAATAGTGTGGGTGGGGGTGGTATGCGCAGAATTCTCTGCCTTATCAGATTGATCACACTTCTTGGTGAGACCTTCGTGAGCTCTTCCTCACCCCCTCGTGGAGGTGAAATCAAGGGGCTAGTTTCTAGTTCTGTGCTACCTACATTTCTGTAGATTCTCCCACTTCACGTAGCCCCAAACATCAATTTATTCGCATAACCCGATTTTCACACAGTAGCATTTTAATCCAAGTGTTCAAAGATTTAATGTACTTACCTCGCGGTCCCTTGAGGAAGCATCATTCGGCCTCGCTATAACTTACTGAAGTATCTACCATGAATTCGGTGATGAATCCTCCTATAATTCAATCAAGCCAATGATCGACGGTGCGCATGATCTTATCTTCTGATACTTCCTGTCTACGCACCAATTCTAGAGTCCACACAATAGGTCTGTTGACTTTACACCTTCCTTGGCTATCTGCTATCTTCGCTATCCACTTGTATAACTTAGTGGGGAAGGATGTGAAGAAAATTTCGTGGATCTCTGTATATAAGTAGTAGGCTAACCACTCTTCTTTTGATAGTCGCAGATTCCTGTTTTCTTGCGCCGCGAATTTGTGAATCTTCCTGTCCAACCAATCTTCAATTCCTTTCTTTGTTGGATTCTAGTGATATGACATCAGACATCTCTATGCAGATCCCTATCCCAGCAACGAAACCATTTGTTGGCTTGTTGGGGCCTGACCTAGGTTTGGAGTTAATTAGCCAAACAAATCCTGGTACTACTGGCCCTTTCAGCAACAGTCCACAGAGCGCGGACTGAGGTCTCACCTGAAGTAGTATGGGAGGGTGCTAGAACCAAGTTTCCGCACCCTTGAGATGTCTGAGAGGTTTGACTAGTCCCACTATTTGTCCCTACGCAGAGGTCACTTCGCACACTGCCCTGTTCCTCATGCCCTAATACATTGCCCTCACACAACCCTAACGAGGGGTTGTGGAGCTTCTGCGCTGCTACAGTTGCACTCTGCACTATTACCTGAGATCTTACTTATCTTCCTATGCTAGTTAATTACCTTTGCTTACTTGGATGTCTTACGTTATAATTAGTTATACAAAACATTCATATAAGTTCGCACAACAAATAAATAGTATACTTGCAAATTATACCCAATCATATATTAACAGAGGAAAAGATGCACAGAAATATGGTAAACTTCTCTTTATTGTTTCTTCCAACGGTTAGAGACTTGACCTGCCTTGCGCACTCAGCTGCAGGGGTCCACGCACTCAACTACAGAGCCTTCCCCTACTCTACGACCCAAAGACACCCTTTACACTTTTACTCAATCACTTAGACTTATCATGCTCTTCTATATTTTTTCTACACTTAGAGCCTCTCTCTATTTATACAATCCCATGGTCTACGGACCATGGGTAGGTCTATTAAGCCGACATTACGTTACAAAACGAGGGCGGACAACCCTGTGACTCTATCATAATTTTGTGCTCTGCGACCACAATTCGTGGAGTTTTTACAAAAATATTTGGTCAAAACTTGGCTTTAAGCCCCAAAACATGCCTTGGGGGGATTCCATGCCCAATAATAAGGGAGAAAAACTAGGTAGCTAGGTCAGAGGATCAAAGGGTTACAACAACAAAGATATAAAGGAGCAAGGTAGAATTACTTTTGTGATGGATCATATAGTTTTTCAGTGTAGTGTAGTGTTTAGAAGAATCAAAAGGTCTTAATGAGCATGAAACATGAATTCATTAAGCAAGAAAGAAAGTAACACATGATAATGATTTTTCCATCAAAACAGAGCTTTATGCAAAGGATTTTGTTTATAAACTGTAAAGAAAACCATTGAAGAATTGATGAATGGAAAGAGAAGATGAATATATTTCATATAAAGCTATAACAGAGAAAAAATAACAACACAAACTTACTGCACATGAATTCCTATATAATAGTTTCAAATTGTGTCCTTTGATTTCCAATAAATGTCCAAGTACAAGCTACAATAGTTCTCTCCTTTGAAATCCAACCCGTTCTATCACTGATAAAATGATACATAAATACCAAAACAACATCTCTCCACTCTCAGGGGTCGAATCCATGACCCTAGGCACTATTCCATGAGGTGTTCTAACCAAACCCTAATGTCTAGGGAAGTTAAAAACAACTTCTACAATTAACTTTGACTCCAACCTCTCTCATAAATGAGGTCAAATTTACATTAAAAAAAACTTACAAAGACTAACCAGCCATTATTTACATTTACTTTTACCCCTCACATCCATCTACTTCACCCTTTTTACTTTTACCAAAGTCAAACTAGGAATTACAAAAAATTACATAGTGAAATTTTTACAAACATCTCAAAAATTTACAGGTGTGAAGCGATCTGTTGGAGGACATTTGTGAGTGCCTTTATGAAGTCCAAATCCAGATCTGAAGCCTTTTCTGGAAATATGAGAGAGTTTATATGTCTTTATAGTATTTTTTCACTCAAAATGACCCATTTTTGGCTGATATATGGCCATTCTCCCAAGGTGTCTCCAGTTGCGCAGCGAAATGGAAAAAGAGGGGCAGAAAGGTGATTTTGGCCCCTATTTTGTGAATTTCTCAAAAAATGAGCCTCGGACCAGGAAAGTGGGAAAATGGGTTTTGAGAGGGGGCCATAAGCTTTCCTAAAATTTTGATTTTCTATCATTTGGAGCCCTATGGAAGAAGCACAGCATGAGCTCGTTGCGCTACTAGATAGAAAATTGCCCAAAAATTGCAAGTATGCACCAGTCTGCACCAAAACACAAAATTTTCTCCAAATCCTACCAATTCTTTTCCAGAGATGCTTGATGAGGTATGTTATGCAATCATGGATGCATGAGCAACCAAATATAACTTACCCTTCTCCTCTTGTCTGATTTGGGTTTCCTTGACTTTTTCCTTCAACTGCTTGATTTTGACCTTGGCAACCTGATTTCTTGTGTAATAATGGATGGTCATTTTCTTTTGCAACTTGTTATCCCTATTGGCCTTTTCAAGGAGCTTCTCAAGGTGGAAATTTACTTTTTCAAGCCAAAACTCTCTGTCCTCATTTATTTCCATGGAAATCCTCTCTTCAAAGGTCAATTCTTCTAATGGTGGCTTTTGTTCTCTTTCCCTCTGAAGTGCCTTCCTAAGACCCATTGTCCTTGGTCTCTTCCTTGCCACATGTCCTTCATGCTGCTCAGTGTCCTCATGGTCCACCACTGCCTTTCCTTTCATCTCTTGTTTCTTGGCTTTGAATTGCTCTTTCTCCATGACTAGTTGTTTTGCCTTAAGTTAATTGTTTTCTTGCTCAAGGAATGAAATGATGAATTTGTCCCTTTCCAAATTTTCCTTCCGCTCAATGATCTGAGAATCCTTTTCTTTAATGAGTTGTTGCAGGGTTTGATTCTCATCATGTGCCTCCAAGTCAACTAGGTCAAAGTCATGCTCAATGGCCTCCTCATCATGCAAAGAAGCCTCATGATGTGATGGTGATCCATGTTCTGCTGATGTAGTAGGCTTGACCCCTTCCTCAATTTGAGGAGCAAACACAAGGCTTCTACCTCTATGATATGTCTTGGTCACCTCAGGCCTAGGTTCCTTGGAAACCTCATCATGTTTGCTTGATGACCCCACCTCCATGGGTTGTACTGACATGGTTTGGTGTTGGCTTGGTGAGGTGGTTATATGAGTTTTCAAGGCTACCTTAATGAAGGTATCCCATGTCATGTTCTTCTCTTTCAAATGATGGAGTACTATAACCTTTATTAGGTTATGGGAAAAGAGGATGGGATAATGCACTTTTCCTCTCAATTTCACCCTTTCATACATTTTGGTTAGGCTATTATACAAGTAGCTGGACAAATTTAGAGACTTGGCAGTTGTAAAGTGCATGAGAAGTCTTATGTGGTATTGATATAGCCTAGAAAATATGCCCTCACATGTGAAGAACTTCATGAAAAACTTCATCAACGGTGCACATCTCTCCAATAAGTATCTGAATGGGAAAACATGTGAGTGAGCTCCTTTGTATTGTGATTTCAAGTAGCATTTGTACTCTTCTAGGTCTAGGTTCAGGCCTTTGAACCAGTTTTAACCATGGTTTGGTATGCCTGTAGCTTGAGAGATGGCATCTAATGAAAACATTAAATCAGTCCCTGCAATGGTGATTTTGTCTTCCTTCAAGGTGAGGGAAAATATACCTATGATATTCTTATGGTAACCTACTTCCTGCACTCTTTGACAAAACCCTAAACAATTGACATCTTCAAAGCATTTCATGACAGATGGGGAGGAGGTGATTTCATTGCACTTAGAGGGCTCAAACCTCAGTATCTTTCCCCACTTGTGTACTTCCTCTTCTCGGATGGTGATGAGTCAAGCTCCATACTTCAAACCCTAGGTGAAAAGCAAGCAAAAAAAAATGAAATTTGATGTTGAGAGGGAATGAGGTGGTATGATGGACTTAGGAGTTGCCTAAATTTATAAGGAAATCTAGGAGGGTAGGGGATGATGTCAGTGAGTAGGGGAAAAAGTAATTTTCGGAAATGAGTGAGGGGAGGGGGTGGAAAAGGCCTAAACACAGGCCTATCCTAGAAAGTGATAAGGTAGATTAGGGTTTAGAGGAAAATGATAGAAAATGAGGGGATAAGGCTTTGTGATGGATGGAAATGGTGTATTAGTAGCAAACAGAGGTGTATGGAAAAGGAATATAGGGTTTAGGGCAGCAACTCATCATTTGAGGATCAAACCCATGGAAATCATGTAAATCCTAGAAGAATAAGTATTTGATCATTTTCTTGACATATGAGGCAAAGGAGGGCATGCAAAATGATTAAACTTACTTTTTATAGAGCTTGGAGGATGAAATGACTGGAGAGGAGCTTTGAAAAATGAATTTTGGTGGTCAAACAACAATTTTGGACAACTCTGCCCCATGTGCAGTGAAGGCTTCCTGTGCGCAACGTGTTGTCCAGGTGCACAGTGAAGGCTCTCTGTGCGCAACAAGAGTCATTTTTTTCCAGTGAGGAATACGGAATCACAATTTTTTGCAAAGGAGAGGGAGGATCTTGATGCTAGGATAGTAGACAAGTGCAAATGAGTGTGAATGAGCTCCTCCATGTGCTTTTATAATTTTCTTTTGGTTTCGAAGTGATTAATGAGGTAGGATGGCCCACCTCACCAATTCACTTTCTTTTTAGGTTTTGTAGCGTTAGGACCTCTTCTTGTAACTTTAGAACCTTAGGAACATTATTACATCTAAAAACATAAATTACATCTGAAATAAAGTGTTATTGAACAAATTTACCTATTGTTACTCCTCATTTTCAGGATTTATACATGAAATGACTGATTTTGTGACCTTAACCCCAATCACCTAATGTTGACACTGAGCTAAATGGAGACCATGATGATGTGAATGAAGTGATATTAATCATTTTTTCATGATGGTAGACTCAACTGAGTGATGAAAGTGACTGGCATATGAAATTCTTGAGAGAGTGGAAATATCCCTAGACACACTAGCCAGTGACCAAATTTATATTTGAAGACTCACTTGATTGACAAAAATTTAACTTGACACCCTCACAACACCTTGTAAGAGCATATTTGATCATTTTTAACAAACCGAATTGACTGACACTAACACCCTCATAGATAACCTTACTTTTTTTGCGACTTGGGAACGCAACCAATTCATTAGAAAAACAATATTCTGCCCAACCCAAAGTCTCTCTTTCTCTGAAATTGCTTTGGCCACACCTTATCACAACCAAAGGCTTGCCTCCTGCAAGTCCTATTCTAAACTTCTCCTAAAACACTTCATCCTTGGGACACCTGGAATTCACTAACACTCCTTGGCACACACTCTTATTTGTTCATTTCCAAGCATTTTGACCTAGTTCTCCCTTGTATTCCCCTGAATCTCCCTAACACTCCTCACCATCCATTGACACTATCTTCCATGTGTTAGCACACCTTTTCATTCCCTGGCATGCCCTTACACTCCTTAGCTATCATGTCATCACAACTACCCTTACATTTTTTTAGACTTGGTTGGAACCCAACCAAGTCCTACCCAGACTACAACAACTTAACCAAGTTATAGTTACTACAACTAGACTATGCCTTGTTCACCTAAGAAATTCCTATAACACATCTTAGGCTACTCATGTCCAATCTCAACTCATCCCACTTAATAAGTTACCAATTCAAGGCTCATGTCCAACCATGGCCATAAAACAACTAAGAAACACAGTTTACATCTTGACATGCCATAGCACATGGCACGTCTAACAATCCCTTAGCCCTATGTGGCATGTGTTAGCATCCCCTACATTTATTGGCATTTTTTTTACTCCCTAGCACAAGATAGCACTCTCTGACATGCCCTGGCACTCTAGCATGCCTTGGCACTACCTAGCATCTAACCTTGTCATTCCCTCCTTAGGACACTTGGAACTCATTGACACTCCCTATCATACACTCTTATCTCTTCATTTCCATGAGTTTTGAACTAGTTCTCCCTTGTGTTTTTTTGGCACTCCCTAACATTCACTGGCACACATTGACACACCCTGACACATGGCACATCTTGGTATTTTGCCTTGGCACTCTAGAATTCCTTGGCACTACCTAACATATCTTGTTGCTCCCTCCTTACCACATCTAGAACTCACTAACACTCCCTGTCACACAGTCCTATTCATTCATTTCCATGTATTTGAAACTAGTGATCCCTTTTGTTTCCTTGGCACTCCATAACACTCCCTAGCATGCATTGGCACACCCTAGCACCTGGCACATCTTGGCATGTTTCCCTAGCCTCTAGCATGCCTTAGCACTACCTACCATACCTTGTTACGCCCTCAACACACCTGTATCTCACTGACACTTCCTGTCACAAACTCTTATTTGTTCATTTGCATGCACTAATTTAACCTAGTGCTCCCTTGTGTTTCCCTGACACTCCCTAACATGTCCTAGCACATGTTGACACACTCTGGCACGTGGAACATCTTGGCTGCATGTCACCCTAGCAATCTAGCATGACTTAGCGCAACCTAGCGTACCATGTCACTCTCTCCTTAGCACACTTGGAAGTCACTAAAACTCCCTGTTACACACTCTTATTCATTCATTTCCATGCATTTCGACCTAGTGCTCACTTATGTTTCTATGGCACTCCCTAACACTCCTTAGCATGCATTGGCACACCTTGTCACTTGGCACATCTTTGTATGCTTCCCTAGCACTCTGGCATGCCTTGGCAACAATGCATAGCATACCTTGTCACTCCCTCCGTAGCACACCTGGAACTCACTGACTGTAATGTTCCATGCTAGGAAAAATAGTGTTATGCAAAGTAGACAATAAAAATAACACCATAAAATTAAATATAACCAGTAGACCACAAAATTGTCTAGCATGTTTTAGCATGAATTTTCATTCCTTAGCACGCCCTGGCACTCCTTAGCTATCATTCCCTCACAACTACCCTTACATCTTTTGCAACATGGGAACCCAAAAAAATCCTACCTCAACTATAACAACAACTTAACTATAACAAAAACTTGACCAAGTTACAATTACTACAACTAGACTGGTATTTCACCTCCATCCTTGGTGTTTACTGGCGCTTTAAAATATTACATTGCCATTCTAATATACTGGGGATTTACATTTTCAATTCCGATATTCTTGTGCTTCTTTATGTATTGTCCATACATGCAGTGATTATTTTTCTCCAACTGATAAATTGCTTCTACCAACAGTTAAAAAAAGAAAAATATCACTGTAAACTTGCCAGTAAAGTATAATTGTTTATTACCTTGGAAACTATGTAGGTGCTTGATAAGGATGTTGGATTTCTTTCAAAAGGCAACATGGAAAGTGGTGCAAGCTCGATAGTGGAATTGGGTCTTCAAACTATGGGTTTCCTTATCATAGTGGATAATACGAGTCAGCCCCAAGAATTTCTTATAGAGGTAAGTTAATTTCTTAGATTGATAGGGTTTTTATATTGCATTCAATAACTCATTTTGTTATTTTAAGACATGGTTTAATGTTGTCATGTTATCTTCTGTTGGTTTTCACCAATATTGTAGATGCTTTGTGAGGAGTGGGGCTCTTCCTTGAAATAGCTGACATCATTTGAGGCTTGGGGCTTATGTTTTTAAAGGGATTCATGGAAGCTCACAGTGACAAGATCTGGGCTCGCTTTGTTGTTGAGGTAATGCCATGATTGCAAACAAGATAATTAACTCTCATATCTCTTATTCCATGTAAAGGTTCCTCTTTTATTTGTGTTTGCTTTCTTAAGCAGACCATAGACTTTAAGGATTGGCATTTGGGTTTATAATGAGAACAAGGTATGCAATTTATTTTAAGCCTGTGTGTGTTTCTAGAGTTGGAGAAAAGTGCCAAACCAAATAAATTTCTATGGTTGATGCTTAATAACTAATGCTTAGAGATTGTTCTTGGGAATTTGATTGTGTAGGGTTGTATACCATAAGATAATCTAGCTATCAACCTCTATATTTCACCTTATGTTCTCTATGTTCTGGAATATAAAATTTTGAAGGCACCACTAGTAGAAAACGATAAATTAGTGACTAGATGACTAAAAAAGTTAGTCACCACAACTTTTACAAGTGAAATACTACCAAAAATGAGCAATATTAAGTGACCCAACTAAAAACGACTAATATAAATGACTAATTTAGTCCCAGGATAAAATATACGACTAGCTAATAAGTAATAAAACTCAAAATGACTAACGTGAATGACTAATTTAGTCTAGGAACAAAAAAAGGACTACCTACCAAGTACTGCAATAATATGAACATGTGGTTTACGTTAGTCATTTTAATTGTGTACAATAAGATACATTTCGATGAAAGTAAAGCCACTAGGAACCACGATGATAAAAAGATCCAATCCCATATGAAGAGCTCACCGTCGTCAACATATACATCAATGCAATATCAATAAAATACATAAAATCAATACCATCAATGCAATATCAATAAAATACATAAAATCAATACCATCAACGCAATACACATGCAGGTTGCCATAAACATAAGACATGTGCTCGTCACCCTCAATAGGATACACAAAAAACACATGGACACCACCATCATCAAAATACACATGCCTATTTCCATCATTAAAAGGTTTTTAAGTTATGTAGGATAATGTTCCTTTGAAATAGGTCTATGAGGTTGACTTATTGTGAAAAGCACACAAAACATGAGAGAAATCCTTTGATTTTGGTTATAGAAAATGCCTAACAAGAATCCATGATATTTAGAGGTGTCGTGTCTCTGCTTCTCCCTTTAAATCATTGACTTCCTTGCTTTTCTTTGCAATCCAAAGGCCTTTTGCAATCTATGGGTGGAACCCTACAAGGGTTTGAGGTAGGTGCCATTGAGTTGAGAAGGAGATGAGTTCCTCTCGTCATTTTCATTATCAATCCTGTTACTATTTGTATCACCCTTCATTATCAATCTTCAATATCTACATGTAACATTTTGTATTGCCCTCGAATCCAAAAGTGAGAATGAGATCATTGATACCTTGTGAACCTCAATCAATAGTTGATTCACAAAAAATGTAATCAATAGTAAATTCATGAAGAACTAATATATTGTAAGCAAGAATTGAATACAAGTGAGGAAAATAACATTTCCCCTTTTAATCTCCCAAAATAAACATAATATTAAAAAAAAAAACACATATTACATGACAAAATGTCCATTTTATGTTTAAATAATGTTTTTTTAATTAGAAAATAAAAACCCACCATACCAATTATCCAATATATAATAATTAGATAAAAAAACTATTTAATGGTGGCTCACATTCCAAATTCCCACCACTCTATTTACAAAACCTGTGAAAAGAGACTCATGTTCCAAAGCGAGTAAGAGGAGGGAGGGGCAAAATAAAGTTTATTTTTGAAATTAACAGATATGCCATTAATTAGTCGACGCGTTTCAAACCAAAAAGTGTGGTTCATCGTCTATCAAGATGGATATCGACGAAAACCTGTCTCAAAAATTGGATATGGATCACAGAAGCCTCAATTCAATAATGCCATTAATTAATTAATGAAAATGAATGAAAAATAAAGGAAGAAGTTGTAAGTAAGAGAATTTTTGTTTTTATGGGTGCGTGGATTGGTAAGAAGAGGGTGAAGATGCCCATGAATCACATGGAGGAAGAATTCAAGGTGAAATTGTAAGATAATGTAGGTTTGAATTTATTTTTTCAGTAAGCCATTTGAATTGTGATGATAGATGGAAAAAAATAAAAAAAAAATTGTTTTTGTGGGTGGGTTGATTGGCAAGAAGAGGGCGAAGACAAGGAATCATAGGGAGGAAGAATTCAAGGTGGTTGTTTTTAGAAATAGATAATAATACTTATCGATATGTGTATTTGATATGGCATCGGCACACCAACGAGCTAATGTTTCAAAGTTGGCATCTATTGGGAGTTCCTGCCATGGTCAGCCTGGGCATCTATAAATTCATAAATAATTTCAGCTAAGGGAAATCAGAAAGACATCAAATTGTTTTAGGTATGTATTATTTTTTTCTTTCAATCTCTACTCTACACTATTTTTCCAGTTACCCCAGTTACCAAATATCATTCCTAAACTATATATTCAACTAAATGATCAATATATTAAACAAAACACATGCAATGGACTTGAATTTTGTTAGCCCTTGTTCAATGGTTATTTATGATTCTGTCAACTCATTTTGACCACACCACCCAAGCCCACCCCAAGGAAAAACCAAAAGAAAAAGACAAAATATAGAAAATAAACATACCTTGAACTTATTCCCTAGGGTTAGCTCATCTGGTCGAGTCCCAGTTGGTAAAATACCTCTTCTCTTGAGAGTTCACAAGTTCAATTCACTCAACACTATTAGGGTCAAGCTTCATGGTTAATCCAACATGAAGTGAATCCTTTAGGTGGATCTACATGGTACAAATATTCATTAGATGTAATGGTTACCATTCTCCAAGAACTTTGAACCACATAAACATACCCTGAACTTCAAGTCCATCATTAATTTTCTTGGGATTCATTTCACTTAATTCTTGAAATTGGAATTCTAAAGGGTATGGCATGTAAGCTAGAGTGAATAGAGGCAGGAAAAAGAGAAGAAAAGTGATAAATCTCCTCCAAATTTTTAGAATATCTATTTGGTTTCTTTGAAAGTGTCTTCACAACGTACCTTTAGCAACACACCTTTTGTAACTTTAGATCCAAGATGGTGGATGTTGCACTAGAAAAACCTCCCAGTGAGGCATATTTGCTTGATGTAGACAGTTGAAAGTCTTTCAATAGTTCATCTACTCTGAGCAAGTTTTATTTTGTTTATGGTTTTTCCATAACTAGAATATGTTTCTTTTCTTAAACTAGCAAAAAAAATATTTATAAGAAATAAAAAACATATTTGATATATTTGGAAAGTGTTTTTATCACAAATTTCTTGGCATGGTAGCCTAACATATGAATCTGGAGGAGGGTGCATGCATTTGGGGTGCATTTCCTTCTCTAACATGATTTTCCATGCAGGTTGGGAACTAGGACAGATTTAGTCCAAACTTGATTGTAACTCATGACCCTTTCCTATGGTTATAAAAGTAGGGCATGAGAGTAGAGTGAGGTATTCTAGTTTTGGGCCTTTCATTGTGTATTTATTTTTTTCCCTATTTAATGTGATGATTGTTGTAAGTTTGAGTGTTTAAGGGTTGTGTTTTTTGTTCATGAATCATATGTATTTGTAGATAAATGTGTTTTAGCTCTTCTTACCATGGTTTGCAAATTTAACATAGTATGAGAGCACATTTTGAAATCTTCTAGGATTCCATGTATATGGATTGTAGGGCTACTACCTATGATAGGGAAGTTTTATTACAATGTTTTAAGCATGTGATGTCCAGGATATATTATGGACCTATCATAGTTTATTGAAGGTTGTTGTTTTGTTTTGTTTAGCTCTGTGTTATATGAGTGATAGTGTAACTACCTTTAGTCTCAAATATGAAGACTGATTGGAAGGCCCCTCCAATTTTGTTGCTTGTATGTTTCAGTTGTAGCTACTTTTGAAGGAGCATGGGAATTGGCATCCTATCAAGAAAGAGGTTGCAACACTAGATTTCTAAAATATGAGTTGCATGTCTCTAGACTTTTGCAAATTAGAAAGTCTGAGTCAAATTGAAAATGAGGACATATTTCATATGTATGTGAAACCATGACTTCAATCTCATTATTAGTTAACGTTAATTAATGATTTATTTATTTCTCTTATAAGCTCTTTGTTTATGTCATGAAGACCAGGGATGGGGTCTTTGGGAAGTTTAGAGAGTTTAAAGCTTTTGTAGAAAAATCAAACAAATGATAAGATTGAAGTGTTGAGATCAGATAATGGAGGAGTTTATACCTCCAAAGAGTTTGACATGTTTTGCAGGGAGGTAGAGATCAAGAGCGAGTTGACAATGACTTACAAAACATATCAAAATGTGGTTGTAGAGAGGAAGAATAGGCCTTAGTGTCATGCAACAAAGATTGGGGAAGAAGAAAATCTTTCTTCCTCAAAGGTTGTTCCACAAATTCCAGTGAAATCAAATTGAAATCAGTTAGGTACCAATACAGTGGAGGTACAGAGACCATTTTTCCTTCTAGTTCATTTAGGAGGCTTGAATGGTTTACCTAGACAGTGTAGGGGGCACAATAGTAACTAGGAGCACATAAATATTCATTTTGAGTGTGTCATCCTCTTCAGAAGTTTTGTAATTATGGTGCATTGGTTTATTCTAGCTTCTTAATAAGAAAATGGTAAGTCATTTTTTCATATACGAATTGTCAAAATGTTTAAATGTTATTTGAGAATAAAGTTGAGAAACCCTCACATTGAAACTACTATATAGTATATCAAGTCCATTGGCTTGGATAATGTCATATATGAAGTTTGGAAATTTTGTGTATGTGTTGGTCAATGTTTGAAAACTCAGACTCAGACTGATATTATTTCAATGACTCGATTTACCAAAAAATATATGACTCCAAACAATTGAAATAGAATATGCAAAAGTCTGCTCATGGCTCATACATATACCATGTAAAGCTAAATATATCAAAAAAGTTTCACAATGGCACTGCGTCCAATATGTATCAGCAACAATGAGACTCTAAATGGCCTCCATAGGCTTTACAGTATGAAAAACATGCTACAACCATTTCCTTTTGGCCTAGCATCGTCTTCTTCAAATTTTGCAAGCTTGTTTTACAATTGAAATCTAATATGTCCAATAGCCTCTAATGGGGCCATGCATGGGGAAACTTGGCCTCTTATCCTAGCCAAGTGCTCTTTAAATCTATGAATTCCCACTCCCCCTTCCCTTCTTAATGCATTTATTGTAGTATTTGCAATAAATTTCACATCATCTAGATTAGCATGGATCTATGTAGGATATTTGACTCTATGGGTGGCAACCATGGAAAAATTCCAATCTGGGGTTTGAAAGAGAACATTAGATTTTTGAAATTCAAGTAGCATAATTCTAGACGTGCAAATTAAAATTTCTGAGTCAAATTCAAAATAGGGACAAGTTTCAGATGATTTGCATTTGTAATTTAAACACTAGTAGAAAATGAGAAATTAGTGACCAGGTGACTAAAAACGTTAGTCACCACAGCTTTTCCAAGTGAAATACTACCAAAAATTAGCAATTTTAAGTGACCCAACTAAAAAAAACTAACATAAATGACTAATTTAGTCATGGGTTAACATATATGACTAACTAATAAGTAATACAACTAAAAATGACTAATGTGAACGACTAATGTAAACTAAACTATGACTAGCTTTTTATAAGGTATTTTTGAGCTACCTACAACTACTTGAAGTTTATTAATAACATTATTCCCCAATAATAATGGGCTACCTAAGACTATTTGAATTTATTAATAGCATTATTCATAGAATTAGATATATTTTCCACCTCCTGAAGGGTTAGTTAATATTGGAGTCATCTACGAAGGCAAAGGAATTGCCCGGACGACCAAAAGTGGTTGGAATCTGGGCAAAAAAAATTCAAAAAATCTTGTAGATGCAGTGATTGAACCATGTTTTTGATGGTGTAAATAGATTCAACGCCATCAAAAACCTATAAGGCACATAAAATTATGAAGTTTGACAGCTTTTACTTAGATTTACAAAAATCCCTGCCGGATTGTTTCAAAATATGACCAGAATTTCCATAACGTTCAGAGAAAAAAAACATAATCGTTAGACTACAATGTTAATATTCCCCTTATTTGTAAACCTCATATTCTCTTTCCCTCTTTATATAAACATACTAGAGAAGTCTTTTATACTTTCATGTAATGGATCCTAAAAACATTTTTCAAAATATTTTCTTTTATAATTTTTATTGATACCTCAATCCAAAATTATCATTTTGTAGACCCCTCTATGCAAAGAAACCTCCTAATCAATAATAGAAACATAAACAATGGACAAATTATTAAAATCCAATTTTGGGCCACTCTAAAATCTAAAATTGAACCATTAAAATTTAATTTTCCACTGCAATCAACAAATTTACAAATTGCTAAAATCTAATCATTTACTTTCCCTCCTTCCCCTTCCCCACTACTTTTCTTCCTTAGCAGGTTGGGAGAGGGTTCAAAGCCAATAACACTGAGTAGCTAGGGATTTTACTGTAAATAAATTATATTTCGTACCAGGCTTCTGGGCAGACTTAACATTGTAGTCCATTCCTGGTTTGTAGTGCCAAATGTCGAGGAAAGAGACATACTAGAAGGTAGGCAACAAATGATACTTGGGGCCCTTAGCAAAGCATCCTCCTCAAGGGTGAAAATATGATTATGCTATCCCATAATATGAGGGGCATAGGGATGGCCTCCCAACAATGATCCATGAATAAGTTGATTCAAAAACATGAGCCATCCATTATGTACATTCAAGAGACTATGTGTTCAGCTGAAGCAACTCAGAAGGTTCTCTCTTGGTGGTCGAGGATGCGTAATTTTTGTCCTACATAATAGTTATACAATTCTGGAGATGTAGAATGCTATCCAGGTCAAGATCATATAATTAGAAAACAAGAAATAACCTCCCAACCAGATCCTCTACCTGTAAATAGCAATATAACCCTCCTCTTTTTCAATTTATTGCAGCTGGGACGATTTGACAAAGGCTCAGATATTACATAGTTATGGTGATGTTAATGACCACATGGAGCCTTCAGAGAGTGCAGGGATGAGAAAATTGGCAACAATGGCTACTTCTTATGCTAAGTGATACACACAGACCAAATGCACATTTTTCAGTCTGTATGGAGAGAACATATAGTGGGAGTGGCAAGGATTGGCAACCTTATTATGCACTATTTTATGGCTTGTAACACCGTTTACTCTGCAAATGAAGTGTGCTAGAATTGTTGAAAAGAAATAGAGTATTTCTAAGGCCAAGACTGAGACAACTGAATATTGAAATGATCCTTCAAAGTTGAAGCCACAAGGCGATCACAGGAGAGAGAGTTTAGAAAATGAAACCCTAAAGATCGATGACAAACTATCTTAAGGAACTGGATTCAGAATATGAAGATGCGGAGGATGTTGATAAGTCTGATCTCTGAATTACTCTTTGAATTGCTCATTTGATGAGGACAAAGACGACTTTGAGCTGAAAGAATCAAAAGAGGAGTTTTAAGTAGATGAAGATGATGCCTTTCAACATGGGCATGATGATTTGTTCAGCCCTCGGCTTGGTGATTCTACAAGCCTTTCAATAGTCTTGCCAGGATAGAGAGATTTCTAATATCTCCAAAAAAATTTCATTCACTGTCATCATGAAGAATTGTTTCAAGCATCCATTAAGGAAAAATTTTGTGATGAATATGTTTGGGGCCCTGGGCATCACACTGTAAGTTTCTCTTTCTGTATATTTCATTTATGTTGGAAGTAGTACATGTATTATAATGAAGTGGATCCATGTCAGTCTATAGAAAAACTATTTGCCACTTATGAATTTTAATGAAAGAGAGATTCAGATGGGTTATGAGATTTCGAGTGGAGGTTTCCTCGAATCAATAGTTACAACATTTACCTTCAAGAAAGAATTGAAGTTTGCCTCATCGTTATGAAGTTTTTGGAAGGAAATTGCTGCAAATAAAGACAAGTTGTTGAGTCAATTAGAACCTGAAACCTCCCGTGTTGTATTGCGTTAAGGCTTGAACTAAAAATAAGTAGAAAATCCTCTGCCTGTAAGTAGCAATATGACCCTCCTTGTTTTCAATTCATTGCAGCTGGGATGATTTGACATCCTTGTCAACATTGGTTTCTTATTGCTTTATCTAGAATCCAAGCACTTTCATGGATTGTATTTGGGGCAGTAAATTGGACATGAGAAGAAATTCAAAGCTACATCACGTCTGAAGTCTCTATATCTCTGGTGGTTTATGAATTTCATTCTAAATACAATATTCTTGATCTCTACAATCATTAGGTTCATGTCCACGACTCCTAATCCATATAGTATTCTCCCTCTTGATGTCCTTTTTGCATTGATAATTTTCCCTACCCGTGGATTTTTTCTAGCATTAGCCCTCAAAGTGACTACAAGAATCACCATTGTTGAAGAAAAATAAATAAATAAATTACATGAACCTCTTCTAGCTGGTAGCACTTTGAATTATTGCACTGAGAAGAATTAATAACCCCTTATGCTACAGCAGGTATTTTGTCAAGGGCTACATGGCTATGGTTGAATCTTGTATTGAACAAAGGTTACAGAAATTCTTTACAATTTACAGATGTTCTTACACTGGCACCTAGTGATAGCGCTGAAAATATGTTTGAACTTTTTAAATCAAACTAGTCTAATGACATAGTGGAACACCAACACCCTGTACACCTTACATTGCTTCAATGCTTTTGGCCAAATCTTGCACTTACTGCATCCTTGGCCATTGCAAAACTATGTGTGATGTATATTGGCCTAGTTTTGATACAAAAATTTGTTGATTTTACATATGGAGATCAGAGCTTTCCTTATGAAGGCTTTGTGCTTGTATTGATACTATTTAAGAAAAATCCATTGAGGTTCTTTGTTCCCATCAATATAACTTTCAATGTTAGAAGTAAGGCATGTTGATAAGTTCTACTATGATCACAAATTTATACAGAAAGGGTTTAAGATTGTCAAGCTCCACTAAGCAAGGTCATGGTGTTGGCCAGATTGTAAAGCATGGTTGTGAATGCTCAAAAACTTTTAGATGTGATGTTGTAGCTTCATTACATATGGATGATGGCTCTACAAGTTGGGGATTCTTTATCAATCTTCTTTGAGGATTTGGGCATTTCTATGTTGTCTGGTTTTGTTTACATGGCACTAATAATGGGCATTGTAGCTTGGGGATCCAAGAGAAATAGGAGATATGAGTTCCAATT
The DNA here is from genome assembly GCA_031772625.1 of Pinus tabuliformis. Lineage (NCBI taxonomy): Eukaryota > Viridiplantae > Streptophyta > Pinopsida > Pinales > Pinaceae > Pinus > Pinus tabuliformis. Next base: position 684,745,414 of record CM062813.1, read on the forward strand.
AGTGAAAATGTGTGATCTTCATACAACTAATGAGTTTTTGAATTATATGAGGGTTATCAAAATTCAAGCATGGGAAGACCATTTCCAAACACGTGTAGAGTCTTTTAGGAATTCCAAGTATGAATGGCTCTGCAAAACTATGTATTCTATTTTAGTGAATATAATTACTCTATGGAGCATGCCTTCACTTGTTTCAGTAGTGACATTCACTACATGGAGCATTCCTTCACTTTTTTCAGTAGAGACATTCACTACATGTAACACGCCTTCACTTGTTTCAATAGTGACATTCACTACATGCATTTTTGTAGGAGAAAAAATTATAGCGAGGAAGGTGTTCACTGCAAAATCGATTTTCAAAATTCATCAAGAACCCATTAGGAACTTTCCTCAAGCTTTAATATCTATCTCACAAGTAATGGTGTCCTTGGATAGACTTGACAGGTATATGACCAGCAAGGATCTTGATCTTGAGGTAGTCAAAAGGTTACCGCTAGGCAAAGAGATTGTTGTCATAGTTGAAAATAGTACTTTCTTTACGGATAAAGAGGAATCCAAATCCACTCTTCAAAATATCAACCTTGAGGTAAGAAGTGGATCTTTTGTGGCAATTTTTGGCATAGTTGGATCCGGGAAGTCCTCTTCATTGTCATCCATTCTTAGGGACATGCCAAAACTCTCTAGCGTGGTATAACTGTTGGCTTGTTGGGGCCTGACCTAGGTTTTAGAACTGTATTAGCAGAACAAATCCCGCACTACCGACCCTTTCGGAAAAATTCCGCGGAGCGCGGACTGAAGTCTTACCCGAGGTAGTATGGGAGGGTGTTGGAACTAGGTTTCTGTACCCTTGGGATGTCTTGATAGGGTCTGGAGGGGTCACAGACCGTTTTGCGGCCTCGCGCCACTCTGTACAGCTATCGGGCTTTCGCATAGATTTGCGCAGATGCACTTTCTTATTAATGAAATTATTACAGATCTGATCTTCTTGTTACAGTCTTTAAGAAAACATTTAACAACCAGGCCTTGTGTGTGCAAATATAACAAATGATGCATAAAATAAAAAATAGATAGATCCGCAAGGAAACACACAATGATTCAGAAATTTTTATCTTTATTGATCTTCTCTTCAATACAACTAGATCCACCCTATGCACTCAGTTGCAGGGGTCCGCACACAAAGTTGCGAACTCTACCAGGCCTCTGCACACACAGCTACAGAGCCTCTATCTATCTACCAACACCCTTGACTTAGACTTACTGATGCTCAGAGATTTATTTCTTCAGAAACCCATTACATTCAAGATCATAATCAAAACTAAAAACTGACTTCTAACCATAGAGCCTTGCTCTATTTATACATTTCGATGGTCTGCAGACCATGGGCAGGCCGACTCACTTTCTATTTTCTTACATTATTTTTGGGCAGACAACCCTTTGACTCGACTCATTACAATTCGCGCTTCGCGCACCTCGTGGAGCCATTTCCATACCTTTATCAAAATTGCGGGCTTTGAGTCCCAGAACCATTACGTGGGGCCTCCGCTACCCAACAGACCCCCAACACAATCATCGTGACTTGTCCCAAGTCACTCGGCTGGTGCGGCAATCTTCACGCGGAGGTCATTTAGCAACTTCTACGCTTCGCTTACCCTTGCAACAAAATCTTCCACCATCTGTTGTACCTATTCTACGCAAGCCGCCAATGCATTAGTATCAGTTTTAGTCGCATGTCCTAGATCATATGCTGCCTGCATGTGTGCTAACTTTCCCTCGATGGTGGTGGAGACCACGAATGCTTCATCAAGCCAAGGTTGGATGCGTTCTTTAAGCACTGCCTCCTTTTGCCGAGCGACATTGATGAGCCCCATAAATGGGTAATTATATGGGCTCATTTTGCCTCCTAACTTAGCTTAATCCATAATTCTCATTAGTTTATTGCATATTTTTTATTATATTTATGCTAATAGAGTGAGTTGGGTTGGTCATTATGCCTTGAAGTCCAATGTGTGCTTAATGCAGATTTTTGGTTAATTTTGGAGACAAATTCAACTATTTAATGAAAATTTGGCAAAAAATATTCGAAGAAGACAAGAGAAAGGATTTATAAGAGGGTGTCCCCCTCATTTATGACTCCCTACTTCGAATTCTCCTTCAGAAATTTCGGAGCACAAGCAGCCACATTAATGCACCAAAGAGGCAGTCGAGCAAGTGGAGGATAACTGCTGTCTATCTCAAGTTTTGGGATCCAAGCCTCCCTGATTTTAAGGGAGCTATTGGGAGCTCCAATTGTATAAGTAGAGAGGCCTAGGTCCTCATTAGGTTGTTGGAATTTAGTCAAATTTTTTCATTTTTGTTGCAGCTTTGCTCTGCTCAACATCGAGCTTACTTTTGTAGACAGTTTCATGTAATCTTACTGTTATTTTGATAGTGAAGGTGAGATTGTTTCTGAGCTAGCACTGAGTTACCTCAGAGGGCTGAAGCTCTTGGGTTAGGACCCAATCCAAGTAGCCAAGCACCTCTTGTTTTGTATTTATATGTTTTGTTTCAGTTTATGAATTCATCATTGTTAGATAGTGTTATCACTTAGAACCATAGTTGATGTATGTAATGTTGTCCACAAGGTTCATATAAAGGTTTTCAGTTTTGTGAATAGGTTTATATGTGTGTGTCACTTTGAAATGTGAATTTCAAAAGGTATTGATGTAAGTTCGTGTAAGAAAAAAATCGTTAGATACCCTCCATCATTGTCAGTTAAGACATGTCATGTCATTAGTACTTTGCGCAGTTTCGCAGCGCATGTTTGTTTGGTTCATTTAGCTGCGCAATGATGATTCCGTCTTTTCGCAGCGTACTGTTTAGCAGCCATTTCGTAGCGCGTTTTGTTAAATTTGAACTGTCCGCGCTACGAAATCGGGGTTTCGGGGTTTTTGTAGCTTTTTCTCTTGCAATGTCAAATCTGGGAGGGGTGAGTCATAGGTCCGGTCATGTTTGTCAGTTGATGTCCTCTCCAGGTCATGATAAATCATCATTACGCCATAAGGTCCAGAGTCATGCATATGAATGTCAGCTTAAGGGATTTTAATGAGGTATGGTTATGTCATAATGTGTTTTCATAATGTGTAAACATGTTTGCTGTATGAGAAGCCCAAGTTCTCATTTAAAGGGATCATTGCAAGCGAGCCTGCACTCCAAAGTCGAGATTGTTTTCGCGCTGTAGCTGCCATTAGTTTTCCTGTGCGAAAATATCCGAAGCAAGATGGAAAAGAGGGAACATCGATCCGGTAAGTGTTTGAGGACAGAGCCGGAGGGGTTAGATGTTACTCTCGGGGATGAAGGTGTAGCAAGAGCCTTTCGAAATGCCGGTTGCTGGAGGTTCTGCGAGAAATTGAAGGGGGGACATGCAGAGGTAACGAAGGCTTTCGCATTGAATTTTACTGGACTGAATTCAAAGGTGTCAATGTTAGAGTTTCCTGTGTCTCCTGAAGCTATTTCCACTGTCACTGAAATTCCGAGGGGTGGTCATGAATGGTTCAAAAACTTTAAGTTCGACATGAGTCCCTGTAAAGAGTTTTTGAAGGAACCTTATGTGAATGAGGACCTCACCAAAGCGGTGCCAAGGAGTTACATAAAAGAACATTATGCTACGCTCCTCACATGCATCCAGAAATACCTGACATGCGAGGGAAGGTACAACAAAGTTTACTCCTACCACTTCAAACTTTTGTTGCATTTCACAGGTAAGGTTTCAATAGACATACCTTTCTATTTGTTCAAAAGCATTAGTAAAATGTGTGATAAAATCCAGTTAAAGAAAGATGGTTGTGAAACATCCCTGTTTCATCATGGTTTAGTAAAGTTGCTGGTGTTGGATGCTTTACAAAAGATTGGCAGAGATTGGGATTCATTTGTGTTTATGGCCGGCTTCCCAAGCAAAACAGGCCTCACTCCATTGCCTGTGAGGGAAAGGGAAGAAAGGAGTGAAGAACCCACTCTGGCTGAGCTTAGGAAAGAGGTGACTGACCAAAAGAAACCTAAAACCAAGTTAAGGAAATCAGAGAAGTCTGTGGCAGCAAAAGAGACACCTAAATCATCAGCAAAGGAAACTCCTAAGTCATCATCTAAGGAGACACCTCAGTCATCAAAGCAGAAGATCCAGAAAAAGAAGGATGAAGCTAAATCAAGAGAAGTTGAAAAGATTTCAAGGGTGAAAACCAGAGGTCAACTAAACAAAGAGAAAGGTAAGTCAATTACTGTGGAAGAAAGCCCTATTTCAAAAGCCAGTTTAAATGACTTACTTGAAGCTATTGAACTTGAGCAAGATCAGCCAATACAGATTGAACCAATAGAGTTTGAGCAAGATCACCCAGTGCAGCCAATGCATATTGACCTCACTCAATCTTCGCCCGAAAGTTCTAAAAAACCAAGAGCTTCAAAAATATTGAAATTTGAAGAGCCTAGTAAAGAATATGCTTTCAAGCCACGTAGACCAGTCACAAGAAGACAAATAAAAGAAGTGGAGAAAGCGCAGAAAGAGAAGGCACCTTTAAAAGTGCCTAGTACAGATGTACTTGAGGTTTTGACCAGAACAGTTCAAGCAGCCAAAAGTAAAAATAAGGGTAGTAGGGTCATCATCAGCCAAGGTGGAAATGTCATTGCTATCAAGCAACAAGCAGGAATAACACAAGAAGAAGTGCCTCAGATTAAAAATGTTTCTAAGGAAAGGGCAGTGAGATATGCAAATTATAAAAGGGCTGTGATAAAAGGCAGAACAAGTTTAATGAGCCAAACTGACTCAGTGTCTAATGCATATGTGTGGATGGTGCCAGCTCTGAAGCAGGAAAAAATCATGAAACAGATGAATACAAGCTTAAGATCAGAAAACAAGGTTTTGAAGGAAGAAATTAGCATTTTGAAGAAGAAGCTAGGTAAACTAGCTGATTAATCCAAGGGGAAATTTGCTTTTCAAGTTTTGATAAATTTTGGCTGTCATCATTTCGAAACTTTTTTGGAGCCCTTACACCTGTACAAAATAGCTGAAGAAATCACGGAGTTAAGTCATCAGTGCTTTAAAGGTCATATGCTTTGTTTTGATTACCTACAGCAGTTTCGTAGCGCGCTACGAAACTGCTGTAGATGACTGTTTATGTGAAAAAAAAATGAAATTGATGCTGAGATCAGAAAATCTTAAAAGGGATGACTCGAGGCCAGCATGGAGATTATACAAGGCTATCTAAGCATTCAAAAGGTGACAGGTGTGAGTATGTTAGGAAAAGGTGAAATTTTTGTCTTTTGTTAAAGTCTTCCTAAAATCACTTTATATCTGAATTATTAGGGTTCTGGTAGGGTTACCGAGATTTTGAGTGGTACACCTGTTCAGTTTATAAGGTGGCCAGATCATAAGGTTTCTTGCATCATGCGTGATTATTAGAGGATTAAATGGTTTGAAGCATAATCTTTTAATGCATGAAGACTAATGGGAGGCAGAGACCGTGAACATAGGGCACAGATTCTTATCAGTTGATGAGTCATCCACATATCAGGCATCCGAAGCTGCTCATTCAGTGAATGTTCTTCCAGCATGTCTTGGCTATTATTGAAGTGATACAGGTGTCAAATTTCAAGAAAGCATCAATGCACACGAGGAGATAGACTTGGAATTTCAATGGGAATGGAACTCTCTGTTTTCACAGCGCAATACCTTTGTAATTAATTAGTTTGTTTAGATATGGATAAGACAATTAATGATAGGATTTCGAGCTCCCTTCATGCTTGTTGAGGAGTCTCAGGTAGTAGTATTTTGGTTTTCCTATATATAGAAATGACTCTGATGTAAAAAAGGTTGGACATTTTATACAAAAACAGAGTTATTTGGGCCAATGTAAGACTTGTTACAGTAATAGTAAAACAATGGTTATTTCTTCTCAGGATTCTCAATGGATTATTTTGTTCAAATATGATGGTGGTGTTTTATCTTATATGTTCTTTTACAGCCTTGTTATAGCACAATCACTCAGAATTCATATCTTATGCTCTGACTTCCTGTGTGTTTGGCAAGCTGTGGTTTTCGTGAAGTATGTTTGAACATTTAATGCAAAGAGCCTTGACTTCCATGAAATGACTATGTTTTTTGTTTACTTAGTGTGTGAGACTCCATAGCCCAATGAGGACCAATTTGATATGTATCCAACCAGCTTTTGTTTTCATGAATGAGTGAAGAGTTAGCCATCTGTTGTAGTGAAGGATTTTTATCAAAAGTCTGTGAGAGAGCCCTCTCTGACCAAAGAGGCTAATCTTTGGTCTAAAGTCTGGTTGAAAGAGTTACATGAAATCTTGCTTGGTTGCAGCCCTTAGTAGTGATTTTGTGATAACATTTTGGTGCGTCTGCCGGGAGCCTGATGATTACTTATTCCCGAAATTTGAAGATTGAATTTCTGAAGGTAGCAGGAGTTCAAATGATTTTCGAGGCTGCATTCTACCTTGGTGACTCCATTGTTTTTTAAATTTTAAAGGTGGCTTCGAGAGGAAGATACACAAGGAGTAATCCTGACCCAAACCCACCTAGTCCTGTGGAGAATCCTAATATCATCTCAAGGGGTAAACAAAGATTCTCTGATATACCAGGTACTTCAAGTATTTCAAAGTCCTTATTTCCTGAGTTTTCTAGAAGTCCTGAGAATAAACTTGTTGATGATAAAGTTCAAGAGGTTATATTAAGGTCTGAGAATGAAGAAGAATTAATTGGTATTATTTTGGATCTACAAAGGAGAGGTATTGATACTTCTTCTTTAGTATCACAAAAAGATAAAGAGGAGTTTTGGGAAATTGTTTCTTTTGAGTTACTATTGGGAAAAGAGGATTTGAAACAGCTCAAGGAGCTTGACCCTTTTGAAATTTTGCTTAACTCAAAGATTGGTTTACCTCTCCCAGATTGGAGTTCTTTTGTTAGTGGTTTACAAAGTCCCAATAGTCCTTTTCGTACTCATAATTTGTCTTCTGCCTCTGCTAGTCCAAATAGCCCTCAAACAACATCTCATACTAGTTCTGGTCCTTCTGGTCATACAATACCTATTGTCACTGTTCCTCCTTTCATTATGGCTGTGCCTGCTAGGTATGCTCCTCTAGCTCTCCCTGCTGTTCTGCATGATCTCCCTAATAAATATGCTGCTAGGATTCCAACATGGGGAGGAGATGAAGACATTACAGCTGAAGAGCATGTGGATAGATTCAATGATTTTATTGATAGGTATGAAGTGGATGATGAAGATGTCAAACTGAGATTGTTTGCTCAGTCTTTCATTGGGGAAGTCAGGAAATGGTTTAAAGCCTTGGGAGCTGGTAGCATTCACAGTTGGGCTGAGTTTGAAGATAGTTTTCTGAGGAAATGGGGAAATAGAACTAATCCTGTTCAGGCCCTCACTGAATATAATAATTTAAGAAGAGCTCCAGATGAGACTGTTCAAAACTTTTCTAAGAGGTTTAATAAAATTTATAATTCCATCCCAGCTCACTTGAAACCTCCTGGAGCTTTGGCACAGTTAAGATATGCTGAGTCCTTTGATTCTGATTTCTCTCTCTTACTTAGAGAAAGAGAGTCTGCTACACTGGCTGACATGCAAAATGATGCTATCAAAGTGGAGGTGAATATACTTGCTGCTAAAAAGTCCAAGATGGCTAAGACTAAGATAAAGGAAGAGGAGAGGCCTTCTACCTCTGTTCAAGAAGAGAAATTTGAAACCATGATGAAGACTATGGAGAAATTGATGGACCAATTAGCACTTGGGAACACTGTTGCTCCCCAAGCACAACAAGAACCTCGGTTTAGAAATCCTCAGTTTAGAAGGCCTCAAAATCAGCAAAGGCCAAGGGAAAATAGAAAGCAGCAAGCTGATCCTCCTGTAAGACCTCCTTTTCAGCAAAATATGGTGGATGAAGAAGAAGAACCTGAAGAACCTGAGGAATCTATTCATTGTCTTGGTGAAGATGATTCGGAGATCTTTCTAACAAAGGAGGAACATGATGAGTCCAGCCAACTAAAAGTCGAGGAGGAACCCTCAGATTTCTTAAAGGGTTATCAGCATGCCATATTTGAAATCCAAAAGCAATACAACCTCAGAAACAGAGATGTCCCTATTACAGCAAATAAGGCTCAGCCCAAGAAGAATGTTTCAAAAGCAGTGGAAGACAAAAAAGAAAAGCCAAAACAAGCTGATGGAAAAAGTGATTCTCCTCTTGAGAAAAAGGATAATCAAACCCCTGCTCCTCCTAAGGAAATTGAAAGGTCTACTTCTGTGTTCAATATAGAAAATGAGATTGCTAAAATTAAAATATCAGTCCCATTTAATGAAATTTTGAAAGTAAACAAGTATAGAAGTAAGATTGTGGAAATGCTTAATTCTCCATCAGGAGGGGCTGATATTTTGAATTTGCAAGAGGATAATCCTGTTATTTGTTTAGGTCCAAGACTTGAAGATGAGCAAAATGATGAGTTTCCTCCTTTTTATATAAGCATCAATATACATGAGATGACTCTTCATAATGCCATGTTGGATTCAGGGGCATCTCATAACCTTATGCCTAAAGTCATTATGGAAAGGTTAGGATTAGAAGTGACCAGGCCTTATAAGGACTTATTTTCTTTTGATTCAAAGAGGGTTCATTGTATTGGGTTGATAAAGGATGTGGTTGTGGCACTCACACAAATCCCAGCTAAAACCACTGTCATGGATATTGTTGTGGCAGATGTTCCACCTAAATTTGGAATGTTACTCTCAAGGTCATGGGCAGCTAAGATTAAAGGTACCATGCAGATGGATTTGACTTATGCTACTATTCCAGTATTTGGGGAGCAAAGAAGGTTATACCGTGAGACAAGGATGGCATATATGGTGAGCAGCAAGGACAAACCACAGAATTTTCCCATTTATTCTTGTGATACAGGCCTTGGATCAGTTATTCTATTTAATGAATCAGTGGGAAAAGAATCACAGGAAGAAAAGGCAGAAAATCAGTGTGAAGAGTTGCAGCAAAGTGATGAAGAAGATGCTTCTGGTTGCTGGTCTTTGTACTTTGATGGAGCAGCAGGGAAAGATGGTGCAGGAGCTGGAATTTGGATCATGAGTCCAGCTGAGGAAAGTAAGTTTTTGTCATATAAACTTAATTTTGATTGCACAAATAACATGGCAGAATATGAGTCCCTGGTTTTAGGCTTAGAAAATTTGATTGAGTTTAAGGCAAAGAACATTGCTGTGTATGGAGATTCTGAGCTAGTCATAAAGCAAGTTCAAGGTGCTTATCAAACAAAAGATGCAAGGATGAGAGCTTATAGAAACTTGGTATTGGAATTGTTGGAGAAATTTCAGTCATATACTTTCAATATCAAAACCAAAGATCAGAATTCTATGGCAGATTCTCTTGTTGTAGCAGCTAGTCTTTTTGTCATCCCCAAACATGCTTCTGATAGCTATGAAGTGAAAGTCCGCCATAGGCCAGTTATCCCGGATAATATCCTAAATTGGCAAGTCTTTGAAGATGACCAGCAGGTGAAAAGTTTCCTAGAGTTGAAAGGAGAATTTGAACATAGTCAAATTGATCAGCAAAACATGTTAGTGGAAACAAAAGAAAAGTCTGAAGTGTTACAGCTGCAAAATAATCTGATTCCTAAAGGTCTGATTCCACTTGAGAAACTTTTTGATCAGAATGATGTGTTTAAAGCACCAAGGTTGCAAGCAGATGAAGAGGAAGTAGAGAGCTGTAATTTAGGTGATTCAGTAGCGCCTAAATTGGTCAAAATTTCAAAATTTTTATCAGCTGATCTAAAAGTTAAATATGTTGAGTTAATGAAAAGGTTCATTGATGTTTTTGCATGGAACTATGTTGATCTGAAGCAATATGATTCCTCAATTATACAGCATACAATCCCAATCAAGCCAAATGGGAAACCTTTTAAGCAAAAATTAAGAAGAATTAATCCTCTACTAATGCCATTGATTGAAAAAGAAGTGAAGAAGCTTTTTGATGCAAAGATTATTGTTCCTATCAGATTTTCAAATTGGCTTGCTAACTTGGTACCAGTTAGGAAAAAGAATGGAGAGATAAGGATTTGCATAGACTTCAGGAATTTGAACAAGGCCTCACTAAAAGACAATTATCCTCTTCCTAAAATGGATCTTATTTTGCAGAATATTGTTGGCTCTCAAAGAATGTCAATGTTAGATGGTTTCTCAGGATACAATCAGATCCTTGTTCATCCGGAGGATCAGGAGAAGACAGCCTTTACCACACCATGGGGCACATTTATGTATGCAAAGATGCCTTTTGGCCTCATGAATGCAGGGGCGACTTTCCAAAGGGCTATGGACATTGCTTTTGCAGAGGAAAAAGATAAATCAGTGGTGGTATATCTTGATGATATCACAGTCTTTTCAAAGAGAGAGGAAGATCATTTAAAGCATCTTGAAAAGATACTATTGAAGTGTAGGAGGTTTGGTATTTCTTTAAACCCAACCAAAAGTATCTTTGCTTTGACTTCTGGTAAATTGCTTGGGCATATCATTTCTGAAGAAGGAATTAGGATTGATCCTAATAGAGTCAGTGCTATCTCAAAGTTGGATTTGCCAAGGAGCAAGAAAGAGGTTCAATCTTTTCTTGGTAAAGTTAATTTTGTTAGAAGGTTCATCCCCAACTTTGCTGAAGTGGTTAAACACATCACAAAAATGCTAAAGAAAGGAGCAGACTTCAAGTGGACAGCTGAGGCAAGGAAGTCATTTGAAGAAATTAAGAAAGCACTCACTCAAGCACCAGTCCTTATCAGCCCTGATTTCACCAAGGAATTTCTAATCTTCACATATGCCTCTGAGGATACAATCGCTGGAGTCCTATTGCAAAAAGGAAATCAAGGTACTGAACAGCCTATTTCATTCTTTAGTAAGACATTGGCTAATGCTGAATTAAAGTATAACATTTTAGAGAAGCAGGCATATGCATTGGTAAAGGCAATTAAGGATTTTAGAATCTATGTGTTACATTCTCATATTGTTGCATATGTGCCAAGTGCTGTTATTAAAGACATTCTTACACAAGCAGACCCGGATGGAAAAAGAGGAAAATGGATAGCCAAATTGTTAGAATATGACATTGAAATTAGGCCAACTAAATTGGTGAAGGGTCAAGGGTTGGCAGAGTTGTTAACTCACTCAAATCTAGACAGCAGGGACATCAATTTTAATGCAGAAATATCAGAAATTTTTGAAGAAGAGGAAGAGTTGGTTCAGATCAATGAAAAATTTCTGATATCTGAATGGTATAAGGATGTGTCATTTGTTTTACAGCACAACAGAGCTCCTGATAACCTTTCCAAGTCTAAAGCTAGGTTCACCAAGCTGAAATCCCTTAGATATTTTGTTTATGAGCAGAATTTATTTTGGAAGGATGCTGGAGGAATTCTATTGAGTTGTCTGATTGAAGAAGAGGCTGATAGGGTGATTGATGAATTTCATAAGGGAGATTGTGGAGGCCACCATTATTGGAAGGCTACTGGAAATAAAATATTGAGAGCTGGGTATTTTTGGCCCACTATGTTCAAGGACATTTACAAAAAAATAGCAGCCTGCCATGAATGTCAGATGTTTGAAGGTAAAAGGAAGCTTATGCCTATGCCATTAGTTCCTATTTATGTAGAAGCACCCTTTCAACAGTGGGGGCTAGATTTTATAGGTGAGATACATCCCTCTTCATCAGGACAACATCGGTGGATACTCACAGCCACTGATTATTTTACAAAGTGGATAGAGGCGGTACCAACTAGGCAAGCTAATGATGCAGTCATTATTTCCTTTTTAGAGAACAACATCTTATCAAGGTTTGGATGTCCACTCAAGCTTATCACAGACAATGCTCAGGCTTTTAAGTCTAAGAGAATGATAAATTTTTGCCATCAATACCATATTTCTCTTGGTCACTCAACAGCCTATTATCCACAGGGTAATGGTCTAGCTGAAAGTTCAAACAAAAGTCTTGTAAGGATTATTAAAAAACTGCTGCAAGAAAACAAAAAGACTTGGCACTTAAAACTGAAGTATGCATTGTGGGCTGATCGCATCTGCACTAAAAGGTCTATTGGAACCTCACCTTATGAGCTTGTGTATGGAGCAGAGGCTATTTTTCCAACATCTCTTGGGGTACCAGTTATGAAGCTAATTCAAGGACTAGAGGAGGAGCCTAATGCCATACAACGGAGGATTAATCAATTGATAGCATTACAAGAGAAAAGGAATGAAGTGGTTGAAGATCATCAACAAAATCAGAATAGGGTCAAGAGGGCTTTTGACAAGAAGATTAAAGATGTTACATTTCAGATTGATGACAAGGTTTTGAAGTGGGAAGCTAGGATTGAAGAAAAAGGTAAACATGGCAAATTTGAGAATTTATGGAAGGGGCCATATTTGATTTCTTCTTTCCATGGAAACAACACTTACATTCTGCAAGAAATTGATGGATCACCGTATGCTGGAGGACCTGTTAATGGCAGGTTCTTAAAGCATTATTATCAGTGAAAATCTGCCAAGTAGTCCATGATCATTGTAAATAATCGTTTTCTCAATGTTTCATGTTAGAAATAAATGACAAGCTGAACAGGAAGACTTTAGCCCGAGGAGAATGCCCACAAGGTTTGAAAGGGATGCTTGTCAGCCATATGTGAGTGAAATAAAATGGATAAAGGCACTGGTACTACGCGTTCTTAGTGTACTACAGGAGCACACTATCCCAAGTGGAGCCACTGTTATCACTTAGAACCATAGTTGATGTATGTAATGTTGTCCACAAGGTTCATATAAAGGTTTTCAGTTTTGTGAATAGGTTTATATGTGTGTGTCACTTTGAAATGTGAATTTCAAAAGGTATTGATGTAAGTTCGTGTAAGAAAAAAATCGTTAGATACCCTCCATCATTGTCAGTTAAGACATGTCATGTCATTAGTACTTTGCGCAGTTTCGCAGCGCATGTTTGTTTGGTCCATTTAGCTGCGCAATGATGATTCCGTCTTTTCGCAGCGTACTGTTTAGCAGCCATTTCGTAGCGCGTTTTGTTAAATTTGAACTGTCCGCGCTACGAAATCGGGGTTTCGGGGTTTTTGTAGCGTTTTCTCTTGCAATGTCAAATCTGGGAGGGGTGAGTCATAGGTCCGGTCATGTTTGTCAGTTGATGTCCTCTCCAGGTCATGATAAATAATCATTACGCCATAAGGTCCAGAGTCATGCATATGAATGTCAGCTTAAGGGATTTTAATGAGGTATGGTTATGTCATAATGTGTTTTCATAATGTGTAAACATGTTTGCTGTATGAGAAGCCCAAGTTCTCATTTAAAGGGATCATTGCAAGCGAGCCTGCACTCCAAAGTCGAGATTGTTTTCGCGCTGTAGCTGCCATTAGTTTTCCTGTGCGAAAATATCCGAAGCAAGATGGAAAAGAGGGAACATCGATCTGGTAAGTGTTTGAGGACAGAGCCGGAGGGGTTAGATGTTACTCTCGGGGATGAAGGTGTAGCAAGAGCCTTTCGAAATGCCGGTTGCTGGAGGTTCTGCGAGAAATTGAAGGGGGGACATGCAGAGGTAACGAAGGCTTTCGCATTGAATTTTACTGGACTGAATTCAAAGGTGTCAATGTTAGAGTTTCCTGTGTCTCCTGAAGCTATTTCCACTGTCACTGAAATTCCGAGGGGTGGTCATGAATGGTTCAAAAACTTTAAGTTCGACATGAGTCCCTGTAAAGAGTTTTTGAAGGAACCTTATGTGAATGAGGACCTCACCAAAGCGGTGCCAAGGAGTTACATAAAAGAACATTATGCTACGCTCCTCACATGCATCCAGAAATACCTGACATGCGAGGGAAGGTACAACAAAGTTTACTCCTACCACTTCAAACTTTTGTTGCATTTCACAGGTAAGGTTTCAATAGACATACCTTTCTATTTGTTCAGAAGCATTAGTAAAATGTGTGATAAAATCCAGTTAAAGAAAGATGGTTGTGAAACATCCCTGTTTCATCATGGTTTAGTAAAGTTGCTGGTGTTGGATGCTTTACAAAAGATTGGCAGAGATTGGGATTCATTTGTGTTTATGGCCGGCTTCCCAAGCAAAACAGGCCTCACTCCATTGCCTGTGAGGGAAAGGGAAGAAAGGAGTGAAGAACCCACTCTGGCTGAGCTTAGGAAAGAGGTGACTGACCAAAAGAAACCTAAAACCAAGTTAAGGAAATCAGAGAAGTCTGTGGCAGCAAACGAGACACCTAAATCATCAGCAAAGGAAACTCCTAAGTCATCATCTAAGGAGACACCTCAGTCATCAAAGCAGAAGATCCAGAAAAAGAAGGATGAAGCTAAATCAAGTGAAGTTGAAAAGATTTCAAGGGTGAAAACCAGAGGTCAACTAAACAAAGAGAAAGGTAAGTCAATTACTGTGGAAGAAAGCCCTATTTCAAAAGCCAGTTTAAATGACTTACTTGAAGCTATTGAACTTGAGCAAGATCAGCCAATACAGATTGAACCAATAGAGTTTGAGCAAGATCACCCAGTGCAGCCAATGCATATTGACCTCACTCAATCTTCGCCCGAAAGTTCTAAAAAACCAAGAGCTTCAAAAAGATTGAAATTTGAAGAGCCTAGTAAAGAATATGCTTTCAAGCCACGTAGACCAGTCACAAGAAGACAAATAAAAGAAGTGGAGAAAGCGCAGAAAGAGAAGGCACCTTTAAAAGTGCCTAGTACAGATGTACTTGAGGTTTTGACCAGAACAGTTCAAGCAGCCAAAAGTAAAAATAAGGGTAGTAGGGTCATCATCAGCCAAGGTGGAAATGTCATTGCTATCAAGCAACAAGCAGGAATAACACAAGAAGAAGTGCCTCAGATTAAAAATGTTTCTAAGGAAAGGGCAGTGAGATATGCAAATTATAAAAGGGCTGTGATAAAAGGCAGAACAAGTTTAATGAGCCAAACTGACTCAGTGTCTGATGCATATGTGTGGACGGTGCCAGCTCTGAAGCAGGCAAAAATCATGAAACAGATGAATACAAGCTTAAGAGCAGAAAACAAGGTTTTGAAGGAAGAAATTAGCATTTTGAAGAAGAAGCTAGGTAAACTAGCTGATTAATCCAAGGGGAAATTTGCTTTTCAAGTTTTGATAAATTTTGGCTGTCATCATTTCGAAACTTTTTTGGAGCCCTTACACCTGTACAAAATAGCTGAAGAAATCACGGAGTTAAGTCATCAGTGCTTTAAAGGTCATATGCTTTGTTTTGATTACCTACAGCAGTTTCGTAGCGCGCTACGAAACTGCTGTAGATGACTGTTTATGTGAAAAAAAAATGAAATTGATGCTGAGATCAGCAAATCTTAAAAGGGATGACTCGAGGCCAGCATGGAGATTATACAAGGCTATCTAAGCATTCAAAAGGTGACAGGTGTGAGTATGTTAGGAAAAGGTGAAATTTTTGTCTTTTGTTAAAGTCTTCCTAAAATCACTTTATATCTGAATTATTAGGGTTCTGGTAGGGTTACCGAGATTTTGAGTGGTACACCTGTTCAGTTTATAAGGTGGCCAGATCATAAGGTTTCTTGCATCATGCGTGATTATTAGAGGATTAAATGGTTTGAAGCATAATCTTTTAATGCATGAAGACTAATGGGAGGCAGAGACCGTGAACATAGGGCACAGATTCTTATCAGTTGATGAGTCATCCACATATCAGGCATCCGAAGCTGCTCATTTAGTGAATGTTCTTCCAGCATGTCTTGGCTATTATTGAAGTGATACAGGTGTCAAATTTCAAGAAAGCATCAATGCACACGAGGAGATAGACTTGGAATTTCAATGGGAATGGAACTCTCTGTTTTCACAGCGCAATACCTTTGTAATTAATTAGTTTGTTTAGATATGGATAAGACAATTAATGATAGGATTTCGAGCTCCCTTCATGCTTGTTGAGGAGTCTCAGGTAGTAGTATTTTGGTTTTCCTATATATAGAAATGACTCTGATGTAAAAAAGGTTGGACATTTTATACAAAAACAGAGTTATTTGGGCCAATGTAAGACTTGTTACAGTAATAGTAAAACAATGGTTATTTCTTCTCAGGATTCTCAATGGATTATTTTGTTCAAATATGAGGGTGGTGTTTTATCTTATATGTTCTTTTACAGCCTTGTTATAGCACAATCACTCAGAATTCATATCTTATGCTCTGACTTCCTGTGTGTTTGGCAAGCTGTGGTTTTCGTGAAGTATGTTTGAACATTTAATGCAAAGAGCCTTGACTTCCATGAAATGACTATGTTTTTTGTTTACTTAGTGTGTGAGACTCCATAGCCCAATGAGGACCAATTTGATATGTATCCAACCAGCTTTTGTTTTCATGAATGAGTGAAGAGTTAGCCATCTGTTGTAGTGAAGGATTTTTATCAAAAGTCTGTGAGAGAGCCCTCTCTGACCAAAGAGGCTAATCTTTGGTCTAAAGTCTGGTTGAAAGAGTTACATGAAATCTTGCTTGGTTGCAGCCCTTAGTAGTGATTTTGTGATAACAGATAGATTTCTTTCTTGGTTAAGGATAGGTTACTTTTGGTGATTTAAAAGGTTGTTTCAATTTCAGTTTGTTGTAGCAGGTTGAACAGTAATAGAAGAAGATACAAAAAGGCCATCAAAAGAGCCTTGGCCTCCTTTCTCCCCTTTGGGACCATGAACTGAGGCCAAGACCCTCTTGCTGCCACAAAAAAACACAAATTTGTCTTTGCCATAGGATTTCTAGTGTTGAAGTTTGTTAGAAGGTTAATGCTTTTGCTGTAGATCTATTTCACCATGTTCATTTCTATCTTTACAATAAATTTCCTTCCATGTTTTCTTTCCATATAGCATTGTTTAGCATTTACTTTTCTAGATCAGAATTTAGACTAGCTTGATGAACAGTTCTGTTTTTTTAGTGTAGCTAGCATCTTTGCTTGCTTAGTCTCAGTGTTTGATTTTCAGTTCTCTTACAGTACATCTCTGCTCACAATAATTCAACCAATCAGCCATCACCATCTCTTTTTGATCCATGTTCCACAGGTCATCCAAAGTCCCTTACAAATCTGCCTTAATTTTCTGCACTTTTCTCATGAACTTTCCTCTCTTTCCTTGAACAAGTCCAACCATATTTCTCTTCCCTAATCCTCCATGATGATCCTTAGACACTTTAACACATCCTCCTAGCCATCATCTACCCTTTCCACCCATTTTCCCACCTTCTAAACCTCTAAAACAGCTCTCGGCATCCTCCTGTAGACCTCCTATAGACCTCTTGTAGATCCCCTACAGCCTCCTGTAGAATTTCCTGTAGGTGTCTTTTGAAGTCTGATTGCAGGGAAAGCCTCCAAAAGTCCACCTGGGACCTCCTAGGACCCATCCACACCTTCCTACACCTCTGAAAACTCCAAAGTCGCCCTCCATCACCACTTAATCGCTTCCACATTCACAAACAAATAAATTACATGCATGACAATTTCACCTAAAAATACATAAAAATCCAAAAGATGTTTTTTTCTCATTTCCTTGTAGAAATAGCTTGAGTAGATGATGTTTACTTCCTAAGTAGGTAATGGCATTCATTTTATGGTTTTGCATCTCTCTTTCTGCAAAAGTAGGATTAGTTGGTTAATTAGGGTTTGCTAGGTTTACTTCACATTTCAGTCTTCTTTCTCTTTCTGCAAGTAGAGTAGCCTCTGTAGAGTAAGCTTTCCTTTCTTTCATCACATATAAAGCTTCTTCTGGAATTCATAGAAGTTAGCTTGAGCTCCTAGTGATCTTGCGCCAGCTAACCAAGTGACAACCTGCAGTAAAAACTAGTACTTGTGCATATAGAATCGTCGCTTCCAAGTTTGTTACGAACTACTGGGTTGATAAAAGTAAAGTAGGAAGCCCAGGAGTTGCAACATTATTGCTGCAATACTAGTGCTCACCACTTTTTGGCGCCACTTCCAGGGAAGTGTCAAAGTATTTTGTGATTACTGCTTTTCTTCTATTTTCTACTGCAACATTCTGCTAAATAGTTTATTCCAGCAAAAATAGAGTAGTTGTTCCTTTCAGTTTCTACATTTCCTTTTCAATTCTACAATTTCCATTTCAGCGAAAGTAGAATAGTCATTTCCCTGCTTTCCTTTTCAAATCTACAATTTTCATTTTAGCAAAAGTAGAATAGTCATTTCCCTGCTTTCCTTTCAATTCTATAATTTCCATTTCAGCAAAAGTAGATTAGTCATTTCCTTGCTTTCCTTTTTGCATCTCATTTTCTTTCCTTTTCAGTTCTGCAATTTCATTTCAGCAAGTTCATTCCAGTTAGTTGCAATTTGTTTGTTCAATCAATTTCAGTTTTGCAGGTACAAGCAAAAAAAAAAAAAAAAACAAAAAATCAACCAAAATATTTCTTTTCATGCCTCGTAGGAACAAAGATAATTCAGGAAAATTCTTGCCCAACACCCCCACCACATCACATAGCCACCCCTCTCTCTTCTTCGGTGCAAGTGATCAGGAAGAACCTTTAGGTGAATAACTAGAGATATTTGAAGAACCTATAGGGGAAGAAGAAGAAAACATCCCTCCTGAGACAATGGCTGAAAACAAAAATGTTAGGGGGAATGGAGAAAGAGTAGAGGGTACCTTTCCCATCTGAGAGACCAATGGGGACACTAAAATGAAAAACATAAGCCCTTCAACCTTACCTCACTTCCATGGTTTGACTACAGAAGATCCTGACACCTTTTTGTTTGAGTTTACTGTTATCTGTTGAACCTATGACTATGCAGAAGATGAGAAAAAGTTGAAACTATTTCCTTCTACCCTCAAGGATGCAGCATTGCGCTGGTTCATGGGGTTACCTGGAAATAGCATCACAACTTGGGCTCAGATGCAACAATCCTTTAATAACAAATATCGAGACTACTATAGGTCAAAAGACACCAAGGAAGAAATCTTTTGAATGACCATGGGAAGTGATGAATCATTGGAAGATTATGAAGAGAGGTTTCAGCTCAATTATAAAAGGGCCAGGTGCACACTTGACCCCAAATCACTGAAGTTGGTCCTACTCAGGGGAATTCCGGAAGACCTTCTAGACACCCTCCATCTACTGGCTGGGGGAGACATCTACCAACTACCTTATGAAGACATAAAGACTATTTTTAGAAACCATTCTAGGGAAGCCAAAAAGAGAGGTAGGGGAAGTCAACCCATAGCCAGTACCTCCTCATCTAGTTCATCCATAAAAGGTGAACTTGGACACATGCTGGAAGACTTCAAGAGTGACATACTACAGACTCTTGCCATGCAAATGGATACCTTGCATATCAAAAGGAAACAAGAGGAAGCAGAGAGGGCATTGGCCATTTTTTGTCCCAGGTGCACCAGAAGGAATCCTAGGAACGAATGTCCATTGAACTCTATAGAGTTTTGTTCAGTCTATGAAGAAGATCATTTTACATATAAGTGTCCTTCCTTGCCTAGACTTAAATATGTATACCAAGAGGTCGAAGGAGCCATTGAACCACTCTATTTCATGAGCCAAAGGAGACCACATGGACCTAGACCATACCAGCAGGGAATGCAAGGGACATCTCAGGCATACTACAACCCCAATCAAGCCACTTCCATACCTTCTTGGGGCCCCCCTGCTCATCCTTCCTGGTCCACACCTCCTCCTTGGTCCTATCCATCTCAATATCATGCCCAACCAACTGCTCATTCATTCCACTCCTATGCTCAGCCACAACCTCAGTGGAATGCATCTCATCGGGGGTGGAGGCCCCAGTACAACTCTCCCCCTACTCTTTTGCCTCCACCACCTGCTCAACCACAACCATTGCCTCCTGCTTCACCAAGGCAACCCCAAATTCCTGCTCAACCGAACTTGAACCCAAACAACAGACAGGCTCAGCAAGTATATAGTGGGGAACTATCATGCCTAACCTATGCTGTGGAGATTCAGGAGATTAACCTACGATCTGGGAAGGTTCTCCCAGATAACCTGCCTCCCCCTCAGGAGGTTGAGGAAGATAAGGAGGAAAGTGAACTGAAAGAAATTCCACCCTTTCCTGAGAGACTATCTGAGACAGCACAACCCACCCCAGAAGAAACTGAACTTCTGGGAGAATTGAAACAGTTATGTGTAAAGATGCCACTTCTCCAAGCCATAAAGGATGTGCCTATATACAATAATATGATCAAAGAGAAGTGCTTCAGGCATCCAGGTAGGTGCAAAAGAGATGCCCCAACCATTAATGTCATAGGACAATTGTCCGACCTGATGTTGGGGCAGGTAATCTGTCCGAAATATCTAGACCCTGGAAGCCCAGTAGTTGATGTCCACATCAATGGCACCATGATCCCACATACTTTGATTGATTTGGGAGCTTCCATTAACGTGATGACAAAGGACACCATGCTCAAGCTCAAACTCTAGGGCTCCTTGAGAAAGACCATGACAGTACTGCAGCTAGCAGACCACTCCACCATGACCCCTGAAGGGATTGTGGAGGATGTGATGGTCTCCATTGATTCTTGGGAGTACCCTCCTGATTTCCTAGTTCTCCAGCTGAAGGAAAAGCTCAGTGGGTATCCTCTCATCCTGGGAAGACCCTGGTTGGCCACTGCTGATGCTTACATCAGTTTTCGAGCTGGGAACATGACCATCAAGAATGGGCATATGTCCAAGCAGCTAATCCTATACCCTCTTGCCCAACCCCTGCTAGAACATGATCTACCTCTCTAGTTGGAGGAGGAGGATGAGGATGAAGTCTATTCTGCACCACTATGTGTAGTAGAAACTATCATGGGGGGGAAACCGCAAAATGAGGATGATATCATTGGAAATCTAATTCAGAATCCACCCCCCAGTATTTTGCCATTAGAAGATCTAGTGAAAGAAACCCAAGACAATCCCCTAACTGATCTCTGTGTGGCCCACTCTTCATCAAGATGTGAAGAGATATACCAGCCAATGCGATCGGTGCCAAAGGATGGGGAAACCTACTCCAAAGGATGAGATGTCCATGCAACCTCAAGTGACTTTTGAGCCATTTGAGAAGTGGGGCATGGACTTTGTGGGACCTATCAACCCTCCTTCAAAACAGAGGCAATACATCATTGTGTGCACTGATTATCTGACAAAATGGGCAGAGACAAAAGCAATCAAGGTAGCAACAGAGGAAAAATTAGTTGAGTTTTTAAGAGAGAACATATTCTATAAGTTTGAGTATCCAAGAGAACTGGTTACAGATCAAGGCAAACAGTTCACTTCCAATCTGATTGAAGACCTACTCACACATCATAAAATCAAGCACAGGAATTCCACCCCTTACCATCCACAAGCCAATGGGTAGGTGGAAGTCACTAATAGAGCTTTGGAAGGAATTATGACCAAGGTAGTGAGCAGCAGCAGAAAATATTGGGCGGATAGACTAGTTGAGGCCACCTGGGCCTACAATACAACATGGAAGACCACCACAGGGTTCACACCCTATGAACTAGTTTATGGGAAGAAGGCTTTGTTGTCAATAGAATTTGAATACAATACACTAAGGATGGTAGCTCAGCTAGACCTAGACCTTAGCCATGCACAGATGGAAAGGCTACTCTAGCTCAATGGATTGGATGAACAAAGATTGCATGCCCTTCTCCACACAGAGGTAGTCCAACTTCAAAAGAAAATATGGCATGATAAAAATATCAAGGAGAAGCAATTCCAAGAGGGAGATTGGGCACTGCCCTATGACTCAAGGTATAAAGACTTCAAAGGCAAGCTGAGGACAAGATGGTTGGGATCCTACACTATGGAAAAATGCAATGACAATGGTTCAGTTCTAATCAGAACCATTGATGAGGAAGCCATCCCCATGCTTGTCAATGGACATAGGTTGAAAATTTACAAGAGGCCCCTCTCCAAGCAAGAGTTCATTAAAGAACTGAATAAGACAGTGGTGGTAGTGGAGCAGGTCTCAGCCTCCACTCCACCCACTCACTAAAGAAGAAGAAAAAAGAAAAATAATAAGGACTCAAGTGAAAACCTCCATGAAGCGCTTGAGTCCCATCGTTGGGTTGAAAACCTCTTTTGAGGCGGCCTAGTGATGACAAAAACAAAAAAGAGAGAGAATAAGATCCCTGGGTGAAAACCTCCCTTGGAGGTGCCCAAGGCAGGAAATTAGGGTGAAAACCTCCTTGAGGCGCCCTAGTTGTCTTTCAAAGAAAAGATAAATAAATAAATGAAACAGAAAAAACAGAGAAAAGAAGGAAGAGGAAATTGACTTTTAAAATGCATTGTAGGTTACAGGTGGATCACAGGAAGCAAGAGAATATGCCACAAAGCCTATTTAACCTCCTCCATACTCTTCTCAATCATTTCTGACCCTTCTTCCACCTCACTATGTGTTTTTTCCGAACATTGTGTATCCTACAGGAGGCCCTGTGTGTTCTACAAGAGGCTCCTGTAGAAATCACAGAGAGCCCGAGATGGGTTTTAAAAATAGTTTGAGGAGCTGGGAAGTTTCATGAAGAGCATGTGGGCCCTCTTATAGCTATCCACCCTCCTGGCCATCCATCCCACACCTGCACCACCTCATTATCATGGATTTATTTCCTTCCTGCTAAAAAAACACAGAAACCAGTTTTTAGAAAAAACAAAGAAATAAAAAGAAAAGCACCTCCAAAAGCTCACCTGTAGCTTACCAAATACCTCTCCATCGCCATCAGCATCTCTGGTAGCATCCTCACAGCTCCCAGCACAAGAATCAGCCAAAAAATTTAAAGGGAGAAGCAACTACATGAGCTCCTGTAGGATTTCCTATAGCAGCTGATCCCCTTAAAATCAAGCCACAACAGCAAAATAGGTGCAGCCATAGGATTGAAGAGGATGTCTGAAGCCAGATCCAGCCAAAGGGTACCTGCTCAAAGCAAACAAGCCACACATCAGGGAGTAGAAAGCATACAACAGAGGAGATACAGGCATGCGGCAACTGAAATATGAGCATGCATCAGCAAAGGAACCAAGATGCACCACAGCGCGAACATTCAACTTGTAGGTAAGTGTCTAACCCTCTCCTCTATTGCATTTGTGTAATTAAAAAATATGCATAAGCGAATGAGATGGTTAGGGTTGAATGAGAAAAGGTGGCCAGTTAACTGGCCACCCTCATCTAGTTGATTGCGCTCATCCGGAGATGCCACCACACATGTGCTTAGTCAACTCACAGAAAATCCAAAGGACAAGTAGTGGAGGGTATACAAACTCCGATGCAATGATGGGTAGTGATTGCGGGAAGGAGTCATGAGGAGTCATGATGACAAGGAAGTGGGGACCAATGGTCCAAATATGGCAATGTACCTTTTTTCCAGCTCACCTCATCACTGGAAATATCTCAAAGAAGACATAAGTACTCCTCCTCGAAACTCCTTCACCACCTTTTCTTCCATTTTATCCTCGTCCACTTAGCTACAGCAAGCTTTATACCACCACCATAACCTCGAAACCATCATCCTCTATTGTTTTCAACCATCTTTCTACTATCGGCATTCTACAGGAGCAGTAACAGGTTCTACAGGAGCACCTACAGCCAGTTCTATAGGAGGGGCAGTAAGCAGTTTTTAAGGAGGAAACACGGGGTTTTTTGCTCAAATTCTGGCTTGAAGAGGTAGGTTCTATACAGACCCACCTTGAATATTAATATGTGCAAGAAATGATACAATTTTAAGGAGGAATTAAGATGGTAGAAGGAGAGGAATTCCATAAAAACATTTCTGCCTGTTTTCTTAAAAAAAAACACAATTTTTCTCTGTTTCCTGTGTCTTCAAATTTTTTTGTCTCCATCTCTACTTGGGGTGTTCCAAAAGGGTATAATCAAAATGACAGGGGGATTCATAAGGAAGGAACCCACAAATTCATTCAGGCTCCATGAACATCCCAAGGTGGTAGCCATTTTCACCAAAGCAAATTGGATGCCATTTTTCGAAAAATTTCGAGGGTTTGATGAAGAAGTGGCTCAGGAGTTTTTACTTGCTTTAGTACCTCACTCAAAGACCCATGCCACTGTTACTTTCG
The DNA here is from genome assembly GCA_031772625.1 of Pinus tabuliformis. Classification (NCBI taxonomy): domain Eukaryota; kingdom Viridiplantae; phylum Streptophyta; class Pinopsida; order Pinales; family Pinaceae; genus Pinus; species Pinus tabuliformis. Next base: position 684,769,519 of record CM062813.1, read on the forward strand.
AAGGTATCACCATGGAAATCACCCCAGAATTTATCAGTAGAGTTACCAGCCTTCCCCTTGGATTACCTTGGAGCAAAGATGAAAAGCCAATGGGACAAGTTGCTAAGAAAACCTTCCTCCAACCAGATGAACATCCTGCAGAAGACAAAAATGGCATTCGAAGAACATGCATACCTTACCCTTAGGATGAGGTCAGTTACCAAATCATCAAGTATATTTCCTGTGAAGGGTGGTATAGCATAGTTTATGGCTACCATTTTAGACTTCTCCATGAGCTGAGATATGGCATGGACACTCCCACACCCCAAAAACTTAGCATCCCCTATTTTCTCCTGCAGTCCCTTATAGACTCCAGCATTAAGTTAAAGGTAGAAGGTCCAGATCAGTTGGCTCACCATGGGTTAATTAAACTATTAGTGGAAGAAGTCCTCCACACCTTCACAATCCCCATAGCATGGGAAATCTTCATAAATATGACAAGAGAAGATGATATAAAGGTCCTCACATATGACCACAGTCCTTCTGAAAGTGAGGGGGAAGAGCAGCAAGGAGAAGAAGGGGAGGAAATTGAGGAACAAACAGAAGAGGAAGACACCAAAACAGAGAAGGAGGAAACTAAACCAGAGGAGGAAGAAACCAAAACAGAGCAAGAGGAAACAAAACCAGCAGAGACAGAGAAGACAAAAGGAGAGGAACAAGGGGCAGAAAAGATAGAAGTGTCTCCTGAGACCCTAGAAAGGGAGGCATCAGCTGCTCTTGCTGCTCTCAAAACCCCTATTAAACCCAAACAAAAGAGAAAGAGGTGAACATCAATGTACTTCAGGGCTCGGAAAAGCACAAGGATAAAAACAGGAAAACCACAGCCATCTTCAATAGTGCCTATTGTAATTGAAGATTTACCCACTGTCAAAGGGGAAGAATCTCCCTCTAAAAACCCCATCACATATGAAAGAGGAAGTCCCAGATCTTCCACCTCGAAGGAAAGAGTGAAACTATAGGACTTAAAAACAACTCTACAGGAGGCACAAACTGTTCTACGGGAGACCCTAAGCTACAGGAGACTGAAAAACTTGAGAAAAGGGTAGAAGAACAGCCAAAGGGGAAGGAGGAAATAACAAAGACCCAAGAACCTGACCCCCAACCTAGTTTGGGCTCTTACTACAATATTCTTGAGGGGAGGAAATCATTCCACATAAATTTGCAGTCCCACTTTTCTTTGAGCTGGAGAAAGAAAGAATAAGGAGCCATAGATGGATGCAAATCACCAAATTCAAGGGGTTAGAGGATATTGGCCACATGGAGAACCAGCTTAGAGAGATGGGCAGGGAATTAAGTGTTGTAAGACATAGAGAGGCAATCAGAAGAACTCACTTGGAAACAGAAAATGAGTTGCTAAGAAGACAGCTGCAAGAAAAGGAAACACAATTGGCATGCATGGCCAACTGGGCTATGGAGGCACTACAGTGCAGAACACCAACCAAATCATATGGAGTATACCTCAAAGACCAATGGCTACAGTTTTAGATCAAGACTTTAGCACAGAGAGGCACCATGCCTTTCCAAGATTATAAACAGTTTACAGACCTATGTGACCAAAGTTCAGCAGAAGACAAGGTGAATATAGCAGAGTTCTATTTGCATAACATGGCCCTCACCGATATGAACCTATGGGACCCTAATTCTAGGCTAGGGGACTTGCAACTGATGGCCATGGCATCATGGATGAATCATGAGGAGAAAAGGGCAACAAAAATCAAAAAGGTGATGGCAAAAGAGCAAAATGAACCATTAATGATCAGAGATGAGCCATCAGACCCCATGGCTCTCATCAGCAGCCACCAGCTACTTGCAAATAATCCTCAAAGTGCCCCTAAGTATATCAATGATCAGGCTTAGGCCATTGCACATTTTGAGGACATTGAAAGATTACTTGGGGAAGACTGTATTCATGCTTGTATGAGGAGGTGGAACACTCTCCCACACAGTCTGCAAATCAAGGAGTATCACTCCCCAACAAGGATGAAAGAAGCATTAAGGAGAGTGCCACTGTACAAGTGCTCTATACAGAGTTTGAAGGCCAATTGGATTGGCCTCAAATTGAGTCCCCCATTGCTGCTAGGCCTACTGGAAGGTAGAAAAGACGAAGAAGAACAACAACAGTGGGAAGAGGTGGACAGAAAGGCAGGATTCCATGACAAAGAAGAGGACCTCACATCAGAAACATGGGATGCCAGGGAGGCCATCAGGGCCATCAAAGATGACGAGATGGACTAGTTGCTCAGAGGATGAGCAACACATTCAGTAGGGGGTGATGATGAGCCCCATAAATGGGTAATTATATGGGCTCATTTTGCCTCCTAACTTAGCTTAATCCATCATTCTCATTAGTTTATTGCATGTCTTTTATTATATTTATGCTAATAGAGTGAGTTGGGTTGGTCATTATGCCTTGAAGTCTAATGTGTGCTTAATGCAGATTTTTGGTCAATTTTGGAGACAAAGTCAAAGATTTAATGAACATTTGGCAGCAAATATTTGAAGAAGGAAAGGGAGAGGATTTATAGGAGGGTTTCCCCCTCATTTATGACTCCCTACTTCGAATTCTCCTTCAAAAAGCTTGAAGCACAAGCAACCACATCAATGCACCAAAGAGGCAGCCGAGCAAGTGGAGGATAATTGTTGTCTATCTCAAGTTTTGGTAGCCAAGCCTCCCTGATTTTAAGGGAGCTGTTGGGAGCTCTAGTTGTATAAGTAAAGAGGTCTAGGGCCTCATTAGGTTGTTTGAAGTTAGTCAAATTTTCACATTTTTGTTGCAGCTTTGCTCTGCTCAACTTCGAGCTTACTTTTGTAGACAGTTTCATGTAATCTTACTGTTATTTTGATAATGAAGATGATATTGTTTCTGAGATAGCACTGAGTTACCTCAGAGGGCTGAAGCTCTTGGGTTAGGGCCCAATCCAAGCAGCCAAGCACCTCTTGTTTTGTATTTATATGTTTTGTTTCAGTTTATGAATTCATCGTTGTTAGATAGAATTCTTTCTTAGTTAAGGATAGGTTACTTTTGGTGATTTAAAAGGTTGTTTCCATTTCAGTTTGTTGTAGCAGGTTGAACAGTGATAGAAGAAGATACAAAAAGGCCATCAACAGAGCCTTGGCCTCCTTTCTCCCCTTTGGGACCATGAATTGAGGCCAAGACCCTCTTGCTGCCACAAAAAAACACAGATTTGCCTTTGCCATAGGATTTCTAGTGTTGAAGTTTGTTAGAAGGTTAATGCTTTTTCTATAGATCTATTTCACCATTTTCATTTCTATCTTTACAATAAATTTCCTTCCATGTTTTCTTTCCATATAGCATTGTTCAGCATTTACTTTCCTAGATCAGAATTTAGACTAGCTTGATGAACTGTTATTTTTTTTTAGTGTAGCTAACTTCTTTGCTTGCTTAATATCAGTGTTTGATTTTCAGTTCTCTTGCAGTACATCTTTGCTCACAATAAGTCAACCAATCAGCCATCACCATCTCTTTTTGATCCATGTTCCACAGGTCATCCAAAGTCCCTCACAAATCTGCCTTAATTTTCTGCACTTTTCTCATGAACTTTCCTCTCTTTCCTTGAACAAGTCCAACCATCTTTCTCTTCCCTAATCCTCCTTGATGATCCTTAGACACTTTAACACATCCTACTAGCCATCATCTACCCTTTCCACCCATTTTCCCACCTTCTAAACCTCTAAAACAGCTCTCAGCATCCTCCTATAGACCTCTTGTAGATCCCCTACAGCCTCCTGTAGATTTTCCTGTAGGTGTCTTTTTGAAGTCCGATTGTAGGGAAAGCCTCCAGAAGTCCACCTGGGACCTCCTAGGACCCATCCACACCTTCCTACACCTCTGTAAACTCCAAAGTTTCCCTCCATCACCACCTAATCGCTTCCACATTCACAAACAAATAAATTACATGCATGACAATTTCACCTAAAAATAAATAAAAATCCAAAAAGATGTTTTTTTCTCATTTCCTTGTAGAAATAACTTGAGTAGATGATTTTTACTTCCTAAGTAGGTAATAGCCTTCATTTCATGGTTTTTCATCTCTCTTTCTGCAAAATTAGGACTAGTTGGTTAATTAGGGTTTGCTAGGTTTACTTGTCTTGTTTCTCTTTCTTCAAGTAGAGTAACCTCTATAGAGTAAGCTTTCCTTTCTTTCATCACATATAAAGCTTCTTCTAGAATTCATAGAAGTTGGCTTGAGCTCCTAGTAATCTTGCACTAGCTAACCAAGTGACAGCCTGTAGTAAGAACTAGTACTTGTGCATACAACACCGTCGCTTCTAAGTTTGTTACGAACTACCGAGTTGATAAAAGTAAAGTAGGAAGCCCAGGAGTTGCAGCATTATTGTTGCAATACTGGTGCTCACCAGGGGTCACCTTGTGCCTTGAGAACCTGGGCCTCCTTCATTTTGGCCAACCACTGCGTGATAGTGACTATCTGGTAATTTTTTTTATTAACTTGAATTCTTTTTTGATGTAATGAAAGTGGAACCAAATCAATTAAAGCTCATTAGCATGCTCTAAAAAATAGCATAAATTTACTGCTATTTGCCACAAAGGAGTTCCAGAAATCTATATTTGGGAATAAGCAAACTAATCCAAGTAGCTCAATGATTACTATGAACTTCCAAAGTTGTTCCAAGGATGAAATGATGTTTGTGATCCTGCAAAATAACTTACTTCAACCATTTAACCCAATCCTACAACAAGAAATCATTAACACTAAATGCATAAATAGAAAAAACACAAGAACAAAAGATGCATGTGAATAAGAAGTGAAAAGAAGAAAAGCAGATGATACAAAAGGGCTTTGAGGCTCCTGGGATGGCCAAGCCCAAGGAAACTCAGAGTCTTATGAAGGAGACCAAGATATAGAAGCTGAGCATGTGACCAATATTCATTATTTCCATTAATACAATTACATCCCTACAAGAAATTACAATGGAGCTGCAAAAATACAAGTTCTCCCACAAGAAGACTAATAAAAATCCACACCTAGAGGAAAATTCGACTTGTTACTTATACAAAATGACTAGGAATCATTCCCCATGAAAGGAGGAATATTTCCCCACCAAAATCCCTTGATTCATGGATCGGGTTCCCAATACTAGGAATCTGCATTAAACAACAGAGAACACATTCCTATATTTTTTCAATCATTAGAGCTCCACAATCTGTGCCATAATTACAGCAACACCAGCATAAGTAGTCATTTTACGGCTTAAGGCAGTCTTGATGGTAAGTGCATGGAGCTTAGTAAGGCTAATAGTCCGGCTAGTACCGGTAGTCTAAAGTGCATGGACAACCGGAAGAATATCTTGTTGATTTTTTAGTTAATATTGATCCTCCTGTAGTAGGGAGCAAGTCCGTAAATTATTTCCTCCTCCAAATCTCCATAATCTACCCAATATTCTTATAATATGTTGGGTGTGGAGCCTGATTATCTTCTATATTCAAAGGTATCGCCACATAGGACCCCAGTTCGAAATGGGGGCAGCAACGCCGCCCGTAAAATATTCGCTGTAGGGGGGGTCCAGGGGGGGGGCGGCTGCGACCTTTGGGAACCCCCCCTGGCGGGGGGTTTCGGGGCAGCGCCCCCAAAGCTAAAAACAGCTGTAAAATTGCCTTGTAAAAGTATAGTAATTTCTAGTCAATCTGGGCCGTTCATTAGGCGGATGATCTGACGGTAGAATTTATGTTTAGTTTAGGGTTTTTTGCCCTAGAAGGCAACCCTCTCTTTGTATGAGGGTATTGTATTTGAGGCTGTGTGATAGATGTGTATTCTGTGAGCGAGAAACAGACAGGTGAGACTGTGAGAGAAAACAGAGGATATTACAACGGATTTGCTGTAGGTTGTGTCTCTTCATTTTGCTGGATAATAGAAAGGAAGGGCTGGCTGTTCAGGGTGGACGTAGCCCAAACTGGGTGAACCACATATATCTGTGTCTCTCTTGTTTTGTGCGTTTTCTGTGTTTATATTTCTGCAATATTTTATGTGTTCCATTGCTCCGTAATATATAATTTTCTAACATAATATTCCACACAAATAAATAATATTAGGCACAAATATGCAATTATTAATAAATCTTCCTAATGAACATATTAAAGTTAAAAATACATTATCTAATGCAAAAAAAGAGGCTTAATGTACTGAAGGATGGTCCAATGGGCCTTAATTTATGTCTAATTTAGAGGCCCATCACCATATCTGTTAGGTTTCGACTTGAAGCTTAGATAAGAGAAACCCAGCTCACACAAAGAAGTAGTAACCCCAAAAGTATTAGCAATTTCAACAATTGTGTCCATCTTGGAGGGAGCATAGACAAGAACATATTTTAGGTTATTCATGAATAAATCTGACGCCACTCCAAAATTTGAGATGATATTGTTATAGCATCATTTACCACCTTTGTATACTTGATGCTCTGAGTCATGACCTTGGGAAACCCTTTCCCTTCAGACTTGGTCCAAATATTAAAAAATATTATTTTAAATTCCATACGCGACTCTACCCTGCAAAAAACGCGTGCACACACGGGTTCAACTATACGCAACCCGTGTATATGATTTAAAATATGAAAAAAATATAAAATCCCTATTTTTTGGGATGGGTTTATGGGTTACACCGAAAGCCTACCTATAGGAGCCCATGGCCTAACTGCATCCCAAATGAAAAAACTGTTTTGAGGTGATATAAATACACCTCATGGGGAAGGCCTAAGGGGAGAGAAAGATAGGATATTAACATTATATCCAACTTGTCCCTGATCAAGTTTGATTTATCCTTGTGCCTCCTGCACTCCCAGCTATAGGAAACCCCTATTTCCTCATTGTGATGTCCATCTCCTTTATATGGCATCCATGTGTATGCATTTGAAAGAGGATTGTTGAGGCTTAGGCTAGACAGATCCGGAGGAAGGTTTTGCTTGGAGCATAGATGAATGAGTTTGTATTCTTCCACATTCTTTTGAAGTCATCAATAAAGAAGCTATGTCTTGTTCCTGATGTTATGATCTTAATGCTTTAATTAATGTTTTAATCTAACTAATGTATGATTTCATGTTTTATACTCATATGATTATATGATCTAACATTTATATCATGAACATGCTTTCAACTACTGCTGGTATATGTGCTTTTATTGAATAAGTTGCAAGTTTTTAAGCATTGGAGGAAGCATAGGGTTTGGACACTATGGGAATGACCTCAAACGTAGGACCTTTTGGTAATACTTCTTCTTCCTACTTTAGTAGTTTATGTATTAAGGTTGCTTATTTGTTTGCTTCTTATTGGTGTATGCCCTCTGCTCTGTTGGGGTGCTTAACCCATACCCTCGGGTGAATTATTCCAGTAACAAATATGGAAGAGATTCTTCCATTGATTCAAAGAGACCTGTCCAAGCAATAACACATCATTGACGAACATAAGGTGAGTGAATGAAACATTTATGGTGATCTAGAAGCCGATCCCTTTTCCAGACTCTTTGTTTGAGAAAACTGAGTTTAAGCATGACTACCTCCATTCCAAAATTTCTCCTCACAAGTATGATCCATAGACTAAGAATTTTGAACGAGTTGATAGAAGTTTAGTTCAGCTAACCATGAGTGGTTAAATTTAAAGGGAATTCCTTCCCATATATGATTGCCCTACCATTGTAGGAAGATTGGAGCATGGTTTGACAACGTCTCAGGAGAAATCCACGAGCACATATACCCAAGTTGTTTGAGGAGATTTTCATGGACTAGAAATATGTCTAGTCGTTTTCCTATCAAGCTAGGACTAGAACAACCATTCTTCCATGTCAGAGCGAGGGGTGAGGGGCGAATATCCACTAGGGAGTTCTCCTTGAAAACATTTTTGAAGAAAGAGCTCATGGAATCCAATTTGCATCGCTACCCCCAACACTCCTCACCAAAAGTGGTGAGATTCAAGTCACTTGCAATGATAACAGATCTAATTTTCAAAATACCACAAAGATCCAAGTGTTGCCAGAATTCAAAACGACGTTGAATAAGAGCATATATTTTGATAATATGAATATGTTGTCGAGAGCCTCGAACGCATCCTGGAGGGATAGATTGTCATCTTAAAAGACGATTATATTTACTTATAGATTAAGGAATCAAAATACACATTACCTATAAATTCTAGATTAGTAAAAAAACTAAAATTATTAAATTATGTTTTTTAATATACTATAAATCTTATAAAATATATTTGACATATTTAAATAATTTATTTAATAATATATAAATAGATAAATAATTAAAAAGTTAATAACATAATTAAATTTCAAATTATTATTATTATTTTATAAAAGTTTTAATCATATTAAATAAATAATGTGAACCATCTTTAAATTAGTGTTAATTAAAGTTTAATTAAGATACTTAAAATAAAATATTAAAAAAATAAAACCCCGGTTCAATTCAAATAAAATAAAGATTATATATATAAAAATAAGATTATATATATATAAATAATTTAAATTTTATTTCGTAAATTATGTTTTAATTGTAGTTAAATGATTTATTTCCTAAATTAAATGGGAATCATTTCAATGTTTTTCAAACCTGCTCCATTATATCTCTAATAAACTACTAATCGTCCCTCATTAGAGTAGTTATAAAAAGCACGCCACATTAGAGTAGTTATAAGGCTAACTTATCAACGGTAAATGTCCCTTTTACACACCAATATTAATAAAAAATTTCGTTCATGAAGAAAATGGCCAAACCGTCACGAGGAAGCCGGGGCCGGGACCGCCAGATGTGTGCGGAAGAGGGTCAGTTCCGGTTGGGCCGTAGCATTTGTGGATCATGAGGGGTGCTTTGGATGCACACCGGCCGACATCACCAAATATCACATTGTCACGAAATATCTATCGGTTCCAATCACTTACAAAGTTATATATATGAACTTGTATGGCGCGCGTCAATGAACTCATACTCAAGTGCGATTAATATTTTGTGTTGCAGTTGGTACGCAGTGCAGTTATAGAAGGTACAGAAAGGCGCAGGTGGGTGACGAGCCATTAATAGTAATTGGGGTCTCGCCGAGTCAGTTGACGAGGAAAATATGGAAGGACGAGCAGGCAACAATGAACAGAGGGTGGTGCCAGTTGGGGTTCCCCCATTTGGAATTGTTGCAGGGCATGATGAACAGATAGCGGTGCCGATTGGGGCACTCGTTTTTGGAATTGTTGCTGGATATGATGAACAGATGGCGGTAAGAGCTGGGGCACCGATTTTTGGATTTGTTCCCAGATATGATGCACAGATGGTAGTGCCAGCGGGGGTACCAGTTTTTGGAATTGTTCCCAGATACGATGAACAGAGGGCAGTACCAGCTGGGGCACCGACATTTGGAATTGTCGCCGGATACGATGAACAGATGGCAGTGCTAGCGGGAGCACCGACTTTTGGATTTGTCACCAGATACGATGAACATATGGCGGTGCCTGCTGGGGCACCGACTTTTGGATTTGTCGTCGGATACGATGAACAAATCCCGGTGCCAACTAGGGCACCGGCGTTTGGATTTGTCGCCGAATACGATGAACAGATGGTAGTGCGAGCTGGGGCACCGAATTTTGGAATTGTCGCCGGATATGATGAACAGATGGCGGTTCCAGCTGGGGCACCGGCTTTTGGAATTGTCGCCGGATATGATGAACAGATGGCGGTTCCAGCTGGGGCACCAGCTTTTGGAATTGTCGCCGGATATGATGAACAGATGGCGGTTCCAGCGGTTCCAGCTGGGGCACTGGCTTTTGGAATTGTCGCCGGATATGATGAACAGATGGTTGTGCCAGCTGGGGCACCGACTTTTGGAATTGTCGCCGGATATGATGAACAGATGGTGGTGCGAGCTGGGGCACCGACATTTGGATTTGTGGTGGGATATGATGAACAAATGGTGGTGCATGTTGGGACACCGACTTTTGGATTTGTCACCGAATATGATGAACAGATGGCGGTGCTAGCTGAGCCACCGACTTTTGGAATTGTTACCGGATATGATGAACAGAGGGTGGTCCCTGTTGGGGCATTGGCTTTTGGAAATGTTGTCGAATATGATGAACATATGGAAGTGCCCGCTGGGGCACTCATACTTGGAATTGTTGCAGGATATGATGCACAGAGCGCAGTGCCAGTTGAGGCAGCGACATTTGGAATTGTTGCAGGGTATGGTGAACAACAGGGGGTGGAAGATGAAAGGCGAAGGCAACATATTCCATTACCTGGGGCAGACAATGATGACAATGATGAAATAATGGAAGAAGACATAGTGAGAAATATAGTGGAGACACTGTGTCAAAAGCTTGAATTAAATGAAGTGGCAGATGAAGAAGAAGGAGAGAAATCATTATGTTCTATTTGCATAGAAGCCTTGAATTATGTTGAGGACCCTGACAATGAAGCTGGAAATGGCAATAATCGTATTGTGCGTCGTTTACCATGCTCCCACCTGTTTCATTCAGACTGCATTTCAAAATGGTTGCGGAGAAATCTCTCGTGTCCCGTTTGCCGAACTCCAATTGCGCGGTCAACCTCTTTGTTATAGAATTTGCACACATGTAACTTCAACAGTTTCTTGTGTTACCCATTTTTGTTTTGTTTTAAATCATTGGCTTTGAATGAGTTGTTTCTTTGGTAATCATTTTGCCGTGAGTTGTTTGAAATAAAACGCAAACTCGAGTTATTTATTTATTTTTTTGCCCTTTTCCTCGTTAATGAGAGCACGCTAGGATTTGTATGTTTGAGTAAGATAATTTGTATCATTGATATTTGTTATAGAATTCTCGCACATGTGTACGTTTATGATATTATGTTAGCGTATTTTTTTTTTAATTATTTTGACTTTTAATGAGTTGTTTCTTTGGTAAATAATCTTGATTTTTAATGTCTTATTTGAAATAAAATGTGCACTCTAATCATATTATATTTTTTTTTTTTTTTTCGTTATTTTTTTCTGGTTAATGAGTGTATCTTAGGATTGATTGATAGGGTTTAAAGTATTTTTTTTTAATTAAGTTTGTTGAATTTATAAATTTGAATTAGATAATTTACACAATTTATTTATTTATATATATTTATTGAGAGTGTTTTTTATATTCAAAGTATTATATTTCCATTTTTTTTTGAAAAAATATCAAAATCTTATTTCACTTTATAAGGCTTTCATATAGCTTTTTAGATTTGTGAAAGATAAAAAATAACCTTATGCTTGGCTCATAAGTGTATGAGATCCCTTGAGATCTCTTGCTCTTGTGGTAAGTCATACATAAGTCAAACTAGAGATGCTTCGATTTAAAGAACATATGGATATGATACCTTTCATAATCGTGTAGCTAATTTAACCATTGTTGAACACTCCCTCAATATAAAATATTTACTAAAATATTAGCCTTTACCAAAGGCATCATCAAGGAAGCTCCAGAGCACTCCTATAACTTTAATTGTGAATATGGATATAAGTTGAGCAATTTTTGCAAACCTATAGTCCTTTTATTTTCCTCCAAATATAATCCTCCTTATTCTAATGTTAGTTCTAACCCATCCTAATGTCCTCATCTTTCAGGTTCTCTATGCATCATCACGAAAGATTTAGAGATTGAAAAACACTCTTATAATTTTAATCGAGAAGATGGATATAAGTTGAGCCTTAATTGCAAACTTAGCATCCATTTATTTTCCTCAAAATATAATTCTCCTTATTCTCATATTAGGTCTAACCCATCCTAATGTCCTTCTCTTTCAACTTCATTTGATATCCCTCGTCTTTGCCCCTCCCTGCCCCCTACTCTTTTCTATTTCATTCTTCTATATTCCATCTACGATGTTTACGAGAATATTCCTATATTTCTCCCTTTCCCGTGTCCTTTCTTTTACTTCATTTTTACCTTTAATTCCCTCTATACTCCTCTCGCTTAATCTGGTCTTTTAATCTATTTTACTCCATTATAATCTAATTCTATTTTTCTATTATTATTTCACTAATATTTTAATATTTAATTCTATTAATCAATAAAAGTACATATTAATTAATGGTAATATTTAAACTTAATATGACCGATTTGTGATTTATCTCATCAATTTCATTTAATTCCTTTTCAAATTTGACTAATTTTAATTTGTCTTATTCTAGTTATTTCTATATTTCCTTTTTAATAATTATTTAAAAATTGATTTTCATTAATGATCACATTTATTTCTAAGGGTCATAAATCATTTTATGATTCTTTTCTTTTCTACATATATATTTGGTCTAAAACTCTTTGATTCTTCATTACAATTTGTGTCCTTGAGAATGGGTTTTGTGTTTACCTGAAACTTCGGACATTCAGACATTACACACAATGATTGAGAAAATTCATGATCCATCTATTTATATATTCAAAATGAAATTTAATTAAAAAAATTATAATTTGAATTTTTAAAATAAAATAAATTATTTTTATTATAAATTTATAATAGTTTTATCAATTGAGTTTAGCATGGGTGGTTGGGTGGAATGATTGTTATCTTGCTCACCGAGAATCAAGTCTTGTAAAGTTGACATGTCTATTAATAACCAACAACATCTCTCTTGCCTTTGGGCTAAGAGGAAGGTTGACTTTCTTCCTCTGGGAGTGCCAACCCCTAGGGTTAGTTCAATTTATTGAGTCCCACGGTTAAAGCACCTTTATTATTGAAATCCAAGGTTGACATTGCAAGAAGTAATCCCAACTCTACTACCTTCTATCAATGGTTGAGATCAAAATGCGGGTTTCCATTTACTGTGAGATCTTTAATCTTATACAATCCCTTAGATTCTGATGTCTGGTTCAACCAATCCTTGAACCTATTATAATATATGGAGATCAAAATGTGGGTTTCTATTTACAATCATATCTTTAATCTTATACAATCCCTTAGATTGTGATGTCAAGTTCAACCAATCCTTGGATCTAATATATGGAGGTCAAAATGTGGGTTTCCATTTACTATCAGATCTTTAATCTTATACAATCTCTTATATTCTGATGTCTAGTTCAACCAATCCTTGAATCAGCTATAATAGATTATCCTGGCATGAACAAAATATGAACCAATTTTGGAAAAACATTTAAGATAACCTTTATATTTGATTATCATTATTGGATCACATTCTCTAGTTGAAAAAAAGGTTAGTTTTTCTTTCCCTTTGTATTTTTTGAATAGTATTGTATTCTATGGGTGACATAGCATTAAAAAACAATAATAGAATAGTTGAGATGAGTTTTGATATTCACAAAGCCAAAAAAATATTTGTATCCATGTTTGCTTCTAGGAATAATTAACTTTATCTTTGACTATGTGAATTACCAATTTTGTTTTGCATGCTACAATACTATGTATGACTATTTAAGATATCCAAAATATTATGTTGCTTCCTCAAAGCCTTCCCTAGTAAAATGTTGTTGAACAAATATTATCATTTACATTATTTCGGTTTGCAGAGTTTTTTCCCAATTGGTTTTGAATATTTATTGGTTGTTGGATGATACATTTCAAGATGGCGGTAGCTTTGCAGTAAGAGAGCTACCACAAGTGATTGTCAATGATTCCTTTCATTTTGAAGGTATTCTTTTTAAATTTTCTTTAATGAAGCAAGATGAAATGAAGTATTCCTTAATATCCACTAATATCCATGATCTATTAGACTAGTATTACATGCATGGCTCTCTTTGTATATGGATGAATCGACTCATGGATGGAGAGTCAACATTGTTTTTATTCTTCTTAGTTGTGTGGGGCCTGGATATTAAAGATAATAAAAAGTTTTAGTGGGTTAGTTCTCAAGAAGGAGAACAAGATCTAGTGTTCCAACATAGTTTCATTTCCCTTTCAAATTGAAGGGAGTTGGGGTTCTAGATGGAAGCAAAGCCTTCCTGAAACTTCTCTTTCCTCTTTACTGCTTTGATTACAACCCTCTCCCACAAATACAGTATGCCTGCTTGAGATAGGTGCATTCAAGGAAAGTTTCCATAAAGTAACTATTTGGTCAAGGTGTTAAATCTGTAAAGCTCCTTGCAACTTCCAAACCTCGAAGTTCTTTAAAATCAAGTCTATGCTAGACTATAGGCCAAATCCATAATAGCTTGCATTTAAGGGTCTGATATTTCAGGCTTCAACTAGCAAATTGGCTTTTGTGCCACTACAGGCTTTGCTCACCTTATGAAGAACTTGTTTTTTATTTAGATATTGTTTAGGGTTTTATTTTTTTACAGATATATATTTAGTCTCTTTTTTCCTATACCAATAACCTATTTAAATTTTATAATTTATTCTCCACTTCATTTTTCCCTTTTCCAGATCTACCAAGGGTTTTTTTTCCTTTTAGGGAATTTAGGTTATTGTTTATTTTTAGAATTTTAATATATTTTCTAGATTATTTCTTTTCTAGGTTCCCCCATTATTAGTGGTTATCCATGTCCATTAGTAAGATAATTTTATCAATTCCAAATTGTATTAGTTTTATTCTTTTATTTCGACTCAATCTTGAATTTCAAGTGCAGAGAGAGATCAAATATCGAGTTGCAAACCTCTTTTGGAACTTAAAGTTTTCCATCGCTGAGACATTAGATCCCTCTTGGTGTTTGATAAATCCAAGGTTTATATATATATATATATATATATATATATATATATATATATATATATAAAATCAAGGAAAGAATTATACATCTATTTCATTTTCAACAATACACCAATAAAGTGTTTTAAGCATAAGTTTTTTTCTTTTTTAATTGTTTTATATATTATATACATAGTTGCAATTCAAATATTTTACTTAAGATGTGCATTGAAATATTATATCAATGCAATAGGAACTATCTTTCTCTCTCTAATGTTCACTCTCATTTTATACACACACATTCATTGTTTTTTTTCCATTATTAATATTTTTTTTGAATACTACATTGGAAATCTCTCTGTCTCTCTCTATAAGAAGTGGAAAATACCTATTAATTGAGTAAAAAAATTTCAATTGATTTTCTCTCTCTATATATGTCAAGTTGATAAAATTATTTTACATAAGATTTGCATTCAAATATTTTATTTATAGTTTAAAAATATATATTTGTGTGTGTTTGTGTGTGAGAGAGAGATAGAGAGAGATAAGTATCACTTTAACATGGATATTAAAATATTTGTATTTTATTTAAGCTCTACATTGAAGTATTTTTAAATAGTGAAGGAACTACACATCTTCCTCATATGGGAATGTATAGATTTATTTATTTATATTTATTTTTTAATTTTAATTTTAATTTTAATTTTTTTTTATTTATGGTTGAGGCATTTTTGCTATTAATATTTGTTTTTGAAATACCAGAGTCAACTCTATCATGAGTAATTGAGGAATTTCCCAATCTCCTTTTTAGTAGGGGTATAATGTAGTGAATGAATTACATCTCCCAGTAAGTAATTAGAAATAAAATTATAATTTTTTTTACTTTGAATTATTTTATCTCTCTTTATATAAAATTAATATTTTTATTTATTTTTATAGGGTAGTTTTATTTTATTTATTTTTATTTTTATATTTTATTTTGAGAGTTAAAATGTTTACATTTTTTTTTCTCATTAAAACTATTCTATTATTTACATTATCAGAGAACAATTACATCATTACATGGCAAGAAGAACCAGCTGCCTGGAGGTGGTGGCAGCATGGAACAGCAGCGTCCGTAGTCTCAGAGGACAAACCAGACCAAAAAGAAATCCCACGCAGGGGCGCCAGTGGAACAACAAACTAATCCCACGCAGGGGAGCCAAAAACTTTCCCATCCACAGAGAAAAAAAAGTCCCAGAACCTAAACACAGACAAATTCCCAATAACATTGACACAGACAGTAACACCACAGCTTTGACACAAGAGCATATCTGAAAACAACAAGAATTACCAAATGCCCGCACTATTGGGCCGCAGAGACCTGATAAGAAGTTGCAGCTAGTCTTCCAGATCCTCCTCCACTACCCTGCACCACCCGAATTCTGCCATGTCCTGAGCCTCCTCCGTAGCTGTCGGAACGGGCTCCATTTTGACATCCTCATTCTGGCTGATCATCGTCTCCCTAGCGCTCGTTGGACCAGCAAATGGCCTATCTGAAACATTCACAGGATCTGCAGAGGGTGTCTCCATGGCTCTTGCAGAGCCATCAGTTGGCATCGTCCCCCGATGGGCTCTGGATTCGACCTCATCTTGGGTTTCCTCAATGAAGAGCACCGAAACATGGGTGTTGATCCGGGGACGATTCAAAGAACTGTTAAAATTGAAGATTGTTGAGCCAAAGGAGGGTGAGGAAGAGGACCCAGGAGCGCTGGCATCCAGAAATTGGCTGGACCGAAGGAGGCTTGCTCCTTGAGTGCGAGGGCAGTGGCAATGACAGTGATGGGGAGAGTCTTCGTCGACTGGAGGGCGTGAGGACCCACCTCGAGAGGTGCCTCGACAGCTGAGCATTCTCTGTCGAGGCCGAACCATGATTGCAGAGCCCAACAGAGTCTCTATGTCTGAGGCTGAGATAGAGCTCACCGCAGAATTGAATCCCAGAACAGCCAAGGAAAGACCATATGCATGCGGGTGAATGGCCCAAGTAGAAAGACGAAAGCTTGGAGCGACCAGCAGCGCCAGAGGCTGCAGAAACAAACGGAATAGACCCTGAATTCGCATTGTGAGTCCCATACCGCAGACATATATAACACATCTGCCTTTGCCTCGAGGCTCTCCCGCCATTACTATGGCATTCATGGGAGCCGAGGAGCCTGACCCTGCTTCGCGTGCGGAGGTGAACGGAGCATTTATGCTCCTCTGCTGTATGCCTTTAATTCCTATCCCTTGCAGCTGAGAGTGTCCCTTCTCCCATGTGTAAACAGCTCCTCTGCGCATGGTGGGCAGGTGGCCACAGGTGATCGCCCGTCCCATCTCCTCAAGCACCCGCATCCGGGGGTTAAAATGTTTACATTACATCACATTACTTTTTATTTTTATTTTTATGTAATTTGACTTAGTCAAAAAATTAAACATCACATTACAACATCTCTACCATACTGGGATGGAGAGTACGTCTATGTGCAATAATTGGCTAAGTGTTATTTAAAAATATTAATGTATTTCTATATTGCGTATACCAGCATTCCCATGGGGCCAAAATAAGATTGAAATAGATGCACTCACAAATATATATATATATATATATATATATATATATATATATATATATATATATATATATATATATATATATATATATATATATATATATATATATATATATATATATATATATGATGATGATGATGATGATGGCGGTTAATGTCCACTGAGACCAAATTGGTCTATCTGACCTATAATTTTCTTAGTTCTTAATTGTCTGGTTTCTTGTCTTTCTTGGTGAGATTGGTGCTGTAGCTTTCTTTTTTTTTCTCTATAGTCTTCCAACTTCCTTTATCTTGCATCTCCTTCATCTCTGCTGGCTCTTGGGACATTGGTGTCTTAGCTTCATAATTTGTTGTGTTCATCCTTTTGAAGATAGTCAGAGAATAAGTTTGGTCTAGGAGATCTGCTTTGTTGTTAAATGAAGATTTATTTTGTACGGTATTCGAATCCTCATAACTGTTGATGCTTGAGGGGTTGTCGAGTTCATTTTTTTGGTGTTGGGCGGGGCTTTCCCCCTGCTTATCTTCAGAGTTGTTTCTTTCTTGCCCGATTTCTTGCGATTCAGAGTTTTCTAGAGAGTATTCTTCCTTGATGACAGTGTAATGTTCTTTTTGTGCTCCTTCCCACCATGTAGATCTGTGGTGATTCTTTCTAACATAATTTTTCTGGGAGGCTTTTGGGCAATTTTTGGCTAGATGACCTGTCTCAAAGTAGGATCGACATCTGAAGAGGACACTTTCATAATCGAGTTTCTGGTTCCACACATAGTCTTTACTTGTTAGGTTTATTTTAGCTGGGAATCCGGCGCTGAAGTCCATTTCCACACAGATGCGTGCATATGTGGTTCTGGCATATTCCTATGTTTCTGGGCACCTACAGTAAAATTTCCTAATTGCATTTCTGATGGCTTTTAGCGAGGAGAAATTCCAGAGATGCAAGGGTAGGTTTGGCAATCTCACCCAAACTGGTGCTGAGGTTATGACTATTGTTGAGGGATCGAATGATGGGTTCCATGGCTTCATGAATAGGCCTGAGTTTTCCCAAAACCAGGTGCCCAACATGGCTCATGAGTCATGCCAGGAACTTGGATTTTTTGTTTTTATTTGTCTAGTTTTTCAATTCATTTTTATTTGATCACTTATGTTTTCATTTGTTGATTTGCATTTCTTCATACATGACTTGATTTAGTTGATTTGTTTTTACATTTTTTTTGCATTCCCTTATAGTTAAATTGTTGATAGGAACCATCGTGGACTCCGATACTACTTGGGTCCTCGTGTTCGTGGATGTTACAATCCCAGGATGGTCACACCACTTAGACTGTCGTGGGTGTGTGACATCAGAGAAATTTTGTATCGAGTCGCTAAACTAATTTCTCCCAGGCTACACCTCTAGCTTATGTGTGTTAGTGAACTCATCTATCACAATAGCCAACTTCTTATCTTTCAACATAGTCAAATTTTCACTTCAACCTTACTTCATTTACATTCATTCACAATGTGAAATGAACAATGGTAATAATAAATAAAACAATGCATTTCAATAAGGCATAAACATGTACACTGGGAGGGGAACTCCCAAGAACAACTCACCCTTTTATGTTACCTTCAACTTCAAATATATTATACAATAGATTTACAAGGATGGAATAGTTGTGGTTTAACCAACACACTATCCAAAAACATAAAATTCACACAAGGTCGTGCACATCCTTGGGCTTACACATTGATAAACCAAAGATAAAAAAACCAAAATCATGTGGAAACCTGACATATGAACTTAGTCAAGACCATAAAAAAACAAACCCACAGGATCTGTCTTTGCGACTTCATGCCTTCTTGGCTACATCTTTCTTGCTTTATACCCTTCATTCTATTTTCCTCTTTTTTTGAGGACTTCACTTGTGTCTTTCCATCATGCGCCTCTCTCTAATATATACACACCTCAACATGAACGTTCAACGATCATTCCCTTGGGTTAATGCCCTCATGCTCATCTTCTCACCCATCAAACATCGTGTCTGACTATTTGCACATATCGTTGATACCCTCTGCTCGGTACATCAAAGGTGTCCATTGTGAAGTCATGTTTCCCAAAACTTATGCTATTTTGTTATTCCACCCGATCTATCCTACTTGTTGCCCCAATATGCACACTATCAACCTATAATGCTTGGGAATCCTACATTTGTGCAGGAGCATCCGGAGCACGCGCGTTCATGCTGTGCGTTCCATGAGACATTCCACACACCACTCCTTCAACCAAATCGCTCAACGCTTGGCCTGTACTTCTAACATGTCGTGCCCATGCTCCATGCTTGTTGCATCACATGACTTGGGCGCACATGAAAATAACTCCATGACAACAACTCCATTTGACAAAATTCTTCACCAAGTCCAAAACGTCGTGAAGTCAATAACTCCAAGTTGCACTCAACTTGTTGCTCAATTCCTATCTTCATGAAATCTTCACTTCCTTCGTGTGAACCTTCATCAAGGCTCATGTCTTCACATAATAAATATTTATCAATCTCATAGTCACCAGCCACAATGCATCGCAATCCTCCACGCCACCCTAACTCATGGAAGGTATTCTTTCCAACTTGGTTGCAACGTATCAATCACAACTAACATTATGGCAATCAATCGTATCTCATCAACCTGTTAACTCTTGCTGCCATACTCCAACTCAACTCCAACACACTACCCATTCCCATGACTCAAACTAGTTGGGTAATCAGTCCAACTGTTGGCATGCAGGACTCTGTCAGAGCCAGGATTTGTTATGCCAATAAAGACCTACTTAAACATGTACAATGGGAGGGGGATTTGTTAGCATCAACCCTTTTGACAACACCGATGAAGTGAGTGAAGTCTCACCTAAGAGGTTAATAGACGATTGTCATAACTGGGTTTCCACATTTTGACAGGACTATCTTATTACTCATGACGCCCGACCTATAATTGACACATACTTTGCTACCTCCCAACTACCTTGCACCATGTAAAGTGCTAAGTACCTTGACTCATTAGACATCGAAACAATCTGAGACAAGCATGTGTGGTAGATAACAACAGACAATAGGCTCATTCATTAAAGGAAAAATTGACACTAGACCCTAACTAATCTATTGATGTAACATCCCGAGGTTAAAGTTCATGTAATAAAGGATAATAAAGGAAAATAAGGCTAAGGTCATGGGACACATATTCCAAGTTGAACGTTGGACAAAACACTATAGTGGGAATCATTTTTGGTTTATTTATGGCTATGGAAATTGGAAAAGGCATTGACAAAGGCAAAGAGGAAATAATTGGCATTTATTTATGAAAATGAAGATAATAGGAGAAAAGGTAGGTGAAGACACATAGATTTGCATGCTAACGAAATTAGAGGAAAAATGAAGGAAAATGAAGAAAAAGGAGAAATTGATGATAAAAAGGCACCAAATAACCAGTTCACAATTTTGGTTATTCTTTAGCTTGGGTTAATTCAGAAAGAGAGAGAGATCTCCCATATGAGATAGAAAGAATGCTGAGGAAAAGTAATCAAGGAAAGCAAAGGAAAGCAAGGAGAAGGTTGGATCAACAGCTTCAGTAGGAATATTTTGTAGGTAATAGGTTGCATGTGTGAATGCACAATATATGCATTTGTTTATTTAGTTCATTTACTATCATTGGCATGGGTGTTTCCTAATTTTATAGTGGTTTCAAATTTTCCTTGCCATTTCCTGGATAGCCATGGAATGATGGGATTCATTTTTGTTTGAGGTTTGGATTGTGGAAGGTTTTTTAACACGTTGATGTGGTCTTAGAAAAATTCATAAGGGTTTGGGTTGGATATGTTTTTCTCCATGAAAGGGGGTGGAGACAGGAAAATTTCTCAAGGTATGGTGAAGAAATTCTAAGGCATCCAAGTTTGGTTTAGTTTTGTGATCTCGAGACTGGTTTAGGTGAGATCACAATAGTTTGAGGGTGGCAGTGGATTAACTTTTGGATTCCCTTGGTTGTTTATACCTTGGTTTATCCCATGATATCCCACATTCCTGCTTGGAATATGGGATAAGGGTGATTGTATGAAAGAAAGATTTTGTTCAACCCAATTTATGGTCGGGTGGTATATGGAAGCCCCTAACTATGTTGGATTTTACACATGTTAATAAGAGCTATTTTCTTATTGTAATATATGATAACTTGTACTTGTTATTATGTTGATTTGAGGTATGGTCTGTTATGGTTAATATTCTAGTTATATGTTTGTTATATGCATGGTTCTATAATATGTTCTAGCTATGGATCTTGTTCATGAATTGATATGTTAATGAATGGTTGATGAATGTGTGAGATAACAAGTGTCATTGAAACTATTATGAGAGGGAAATAGATCTTCTTGGTGATTCTCAAATGAAGTTTAGACTCTTAACATCAGATATGAATTCATGACCTGTAGCTTCTATGTTTGACATATGTTTTATGAAATTTCTAATGTATATTAGGCAGTATAAGTCAATTTTTTTCTTCAATTTTGAATGTTTTGCATTGTTATCATCTTAATTATGATTCTATAAAGTTACAGGTAGTACTAGGCAGTTGTATAGAGACTAGCTTGGAAAAGTGGCTCAGATCTTGGAACCACAAACACAAAACTAGATCTTTTGGGTTATAACTGCATGGAGGCAAGCCCTTGAGTGTGGTTATAGCCTCATAACTGTATAGATGTACTGACAAGGGTGCGGTTATGGGTCTAGGTTAGTGAAAAATGGGTCCATCCTAGGGATTGACCACGTGGGGTGGTTTGTAGCCATCTTAGTGATATATGGTCTATGAGGGTTGTTAGTGAAGCTGTCGGTTTGTCAACCCCACTTACATAACTGGAACTTGGAGGTCGGGTCATGTCATAGTAGCAATCTTCTTCACATCTACCAAGAGGTCTTGTAAAAGCGAGTATATGTGGGGAGGGGCTGTTACGTATTGGTATTAGAGCTTCTAGGTTCAAACACTTGGACTAGATGGGCTAGATGTGATTGTTACGTATGCATGTTAGTTGCCAATGTGTTTATTGTGCATGCATTATAGTGACTATTGTTGTCATGCATGTAGTCGATGTTGTAGTTTGAGTTATCATGCATGACGTGATATGTTGATAGGTTTATGTCCTCATGTACGTATATACATGTATATCATGCTAATATGCATTGATTTTTGTAGATGAGATAGCCTCCCCTGAAATTCACTAAGGTATTATTTTGATAATGTTTATATTTGGATTATCTAACATGGTACTCTCTTGAGATAGCAGTAAGAATATGAGTACTCTCCTGATATAGCAGATACATTGAGAAGTTTAAAGGTAGAAATAATATGTTGCAAATAAGATAACAACATGATAATTCATTCACAGGAAATGCTTGCCATAGGTCAAGAAAACCAAGCCAAGGTTACTACAATGATTCTTTAGAGCTTATCAGATTTGCAGATATAGGGACAATGAAGGATAAATTATGGATAGGAGGAAAGGAATAATGGGGCACATGGTAGCAGGTTTTGATCAAGATACAAGTTGGACATGGATGCCACATTTATAGGTGGAAGATGGTTAGATACACCCGACAGGAGAGGTAGTGGTTATGGGTTCTATTCTAGTTCTAGTTCGGAGAGATATCATGGTCATCTATCATCATCCTCGGATGAGGAGTGAGAACCAATACTTTCCAAATGCATTCAAGAAAGACAAGCCTCCTACATTTGATGGAGAGATGAAGAAACTGGATGATGCAAAAGCATGGCTACTTGGGATGAATAATTTCTTCAAGCTGCATGAATATACGGAGAATATGAAAGCCAAGATAGTTATTTTCAGTCTCAGAGGAAAATAATATATTTTGTGAGAAGATGTGAAACAATTCAAAGAAATAAAGATAGAGGAGTTGAGTTGGCATGAGTTTAAGATACTCTTTAGAAATAAATAATTTTTTGAGAGGTACTATGATGGAAAGGGGAAGGAGTTCTATGAGTTGAAGATGGGTTCTATGACACATGAAGAGTACATGACTAAGTTTCTGGAGTTGTTGAGGTATGTGTCATATCTTAAGGATGAGAAGATGAATGTTCAAAGGTTCATTAATGGACTACCATTAGCATTCAAGGATCAGATTGAGTAATTTGAGCTTCAGTCATTAGAGGAAGTCATCGGAATTTGAAGCATAGTTATGAGTAGTTGAAGCGTAATTTTGAGCCTAAATATGATTGGAAAGGTAATTATAATACCAAAGGAGAATGGCCTCCAAAGAAGGAAATACCTCAAGGTGCAGGTGAGAAAGAAAATGTGGCTCCTTACAAGAAGTTAAGTGCAACTAAGGAGGGACGTGGATCTCAGCTTGGAGAGCCGCAAAATAAAGGTAGTGACAGGGAACCATTGCAGTGTTGGATTTGTGGCAAATATCATCGCAAGAAGGATTTTCCATTGTACCAAGGTGGTAGACCTCAGATCTACAATGATCGGGAGGTGCAGATGGTTGGGGATGTTGGTCAGTGCATTCTTCAAATTTATGTAGCATTTGATAACAAGCAGTCAGATCATTAGGCATCCATTATTGAGATGGAAGGTAAGCTCTGTGATCGAGTTTCTTCCATTTTGATTGATCCTAGATATAATTATAGTTATGTTAATCATGACCTAGTGAATAAGTGTGGCTTGAGTAAAGAAGTACATGTAAAGTCTTAGTTGGTGTAGTTTGTTGCAGGGACTAAGAAAAGAGTTCATCATTGGGTGAGAGCATGTGCATGTTAGTTGAATGGTGTGCCTACAAATCATTTAAATGTGCTTCCATTGGGTTCATACAACATGATTTTGGGAATGTATTGGTTATACCTTCACAGGACTAAGGTAGATTGGTAATAGAAGGCTATTCCTTGCTTGGATGATGATGGAGAGAAGATATTATTGTAGGGAAAGAAGAAGCCTACATTACTGATAATGGTTACAACTATGCAAGCTAAGTGCAGTTTCTGGAAAGGATTTGTATTGTTTACAGTTCATATTTCCAGTGATAAAGAGAAGGATGTTGAGGATCATGAAGTTCTGAATAGTTATCCTATTTTGCAATAGTTTCAAGATGTTTTTCTTGCAAATATTTCATATTTTCATCCTCATAGGGAAGTGGAAATTTCTATCGAGTTGGTACCAAGAGCAACGCCAGCATCAAACACACATTACAAGATGATCACTCCAGAGTTAGTGGAATTGAAGTTGCAACTCAAGTAAATGCTTGATAAGGGATACATTAGGCCAAGTGTATCACCTTGGGTGCACCAATATTGTTTGTGAAGAAGAAGGATGATACTCTTAGATTGTGCATTGATTATAGGCATTTGAACAAGGTGACAATCAAGAATAGATATCCATTGTCGAGGATTGATGATTTGTTTGATCATTTGAAGGGAGAAACAATGTTCTCAAATATTGACTTGAGATGGGGATATCACTAGGTACACATAAAAAAGAGGACATCTATGAGACCAAATTTTGTACTAGGTATAAGAATTATGAGTTCGTAGTGGTTCCTTTTGGTCTTACTAATGCTCCAACTACTTTCATGTGTTTGATGAATAGTGTGTTTCATCCTTATTTGGACAAGTTTGTGATAGTGTTAATTGATGATATATTGATATATTCTAAGAATGAGGAAGAGCATGCAGAGCACCTAGCAAGAGTATTGAGATTGTTGAGAGAGCATTAGTTGTATTCCAAGATTAGGAAGTGTAGTTTATTTCACACTGAAGTTCATTACTTTGGGCACGTTGAATCCAAGGAAGGTATAGCAGTGGACCTGGAAAATGTTAGAGCTATCATGGAGTGGCCAACTCCTAGGAATGTGGATGAGGTTAGATAATTCATGGGACTAACTGTAATAGCCCTGGTGAAAATTCCATGTAAAAATATATAAATACCACAGATGATGGGACACGTACTCCAAGCTGAATAGTGGGAAATACATCCTAGTGGATGTTCATTTGGCTGTTTATGGTTAACGAAATTGGCAAAGGCAATGGCTAAGGAATTAAAGAGGCAAAAAAGGCATTTTAGCACATTTATTTATGAAAATAATAGAAATTAGGAGAAAAGGAGGTGAAAGGTCACATGTTTCATGTGAGGAGGAAAATGACAGAAAATAATGGAAATTAGGAGAAAAAGGAGGTGAAAGGTCACAGGTTGCATGTGAGGAGGAAAATGAAGGAAAATAATGGAAAATGAAGAAAATAGAGGCCTCATTCATAAAAATGCTTATGAGGATCAGTTGGCAAGCTTCTTCCTTTGAGTGTGAATCTTTTGTCAGTTTAGCTTTTGAGCTCTCTCAATATTATCTCTATCTCTCTCATACTCTTGAAGACTTAGAGTTTTTTGGAACACTCTTGGAGGGTGTGGCATACTTGGATTCTCGGAGCAAGAAGGTAAAGGAAGAACATGAAAGAGCAAGAAGGCATCAACATCAACAACTACATCAGATTTGCTTGCAGGTATCAAGTTGCATGTATGATCTATTCACTATTTTTGGCATGCATGGTGCATGCATGTGGTTTCTTGGTTGTGATCTATCATTGGCATGGAAGATTTCCTGGATCAACTGTGGATTGCCTAGCCTTGCCATTTCCTGGATAACCATGGTGATTGTTGGTTTACTTTCATTGCTTTGTTTTTCATTGGTTCTCATGTTTCCTTAGCTTGGGTTGAGTTATTAGTCTTGGAAGCCCTGGTTGAACAAACACTCTGGAAGCCCTGTAATAGCTTGGGTTGAGTTACTAGTCCTGGAAGCCCTGGTTGAACAAATGCTCTGGAATCCCTATAACAACTTGCGTTGAGTTAGTAGTCTTGGAAGCCCTGGTTGGAAAAACACTTTGGAAGCCCTTGGTGGGTTGAGTTACTGGTCATGGAAGCCTTGGTTGGACAAATGCTTTGGAAGCCCTGTATAAGTTGTGGGTTGAGTTACTAGTTCTGGAAGCCTTGGTTGGACAAATGTTCTGGAATCCTTGTATAAGTTGTGGGTTGAGTTACTAGTTTTAGAAGCCTTTGTTTGAAAAACACTCTGGAAGCCTTGAAAGGCTTGGATGGAGACCAATCTGATGATGGATTTTGGTGATGTCCGACCATGGGGTGGAATCACTATTTGATGGGTTGAGGTGGGTGGCCTCTGGAAGCCCTGGATGAGTTTTGATTGATGTGTTCTATGAGATCCCACATTCATGCTTGGAATATGGCACGAGGGTGATTAACTGAAGAGAGACTTGGCTCAGCCAATCTATGGTCAGGTGGAACTTGGTAGTCCCATCTCCGATTGGTTCATTGCATTTATTGATGAAAAATTTCATTCCCTTGGTTTTCATGTTCAAATGTACTGATGTATATATGGATTTTGATGGTTGATATGTTTATTGTATTTCTATTCCTATTATGTTTTTTATATGCACATTTACCCTGGAAGGTGTTATAGAGTGGTCTCAGAGAATGGTTCAAACACTTGGACTGGATGGATTCTCTCATAGGTGAAATGAAGAACAAAGGTTAAATTTTAAACCTTTCTATCATATTTGTTATAACATTTATTCTGTGGCATATTAGAAGTTGAAAATTTGTCCATGTTGAAGATAAATCCAATTGATAATTTGGTAAAAATTTCTGATATTGGTTCAAAATAATTTAGAAATTATGATCTAAGGAAGATGACCTTCCTGAATGCACCTTTAAACAGGTCATGTTGGAAATTCTGCAATGACTCATCTTCGGTAGGCTTTCAGAAGCTGAAAAATTGTCCACATTGATGGGACATACCATGGATTATGTGGTAGAAATTTCAGATATTGGGTTGGAATATTTTAGGAGATATGAGTAGAGGGGGTCGAGCCTTTTGAATGCTCCTAAAATTAGGCCTCAAACAGGTCACGCTAACATTTTTGTTAGAACTTTTCTTCTGGGCACTCTCAAGAGTTGAATTTTTTTCTATAATGAGTGGAAATACCACTGATATTGTGATAAAAATTTCAAACATTTATTCGCTATAGTATAGGATATTTGACCAGTGAAAGTCGAGATTTCTGGATACTCCTAGAATTGTGCACCAAATAGGATTGTGTTGGTATTTTTGTTATAACTTTTCATCTATGAAATATCAGAAGTTGAAACTTGAACCATAGTGAGGGAAAATACCATTGATAATATGGTTCAGTTTCCATAAATTGTACTACTATAGTTTAGGATATATGCATTGAATCATTCACTATATTAGTTTGCACGCAAAGTGTTTGATGAAATGCTTAAAGGGTTCAATGATTAATTGCATACAAACTGTTTGATAAAATGCCCAAATGAGTATGTTGTTTGTGGTTGGGGATAGTATTGATGTGTAATTGTATTCTTGTAGTTTATATGTTTTTACTTGTATGCAAATAGTTTGCATGTAAAGTGTTTAAAGAAATGCTTACATGCAAATGTAATAGTATAGTAGTTGTTTGAAGAAAAATATAAAAGTACGGTGATTGTTTGAAGAAATGTTATTTTTTTTTTCTTTCGATGGGATAGTATTGTAGTATGATAATATGGATTTAGCTGATCTATGCCTATTTGCATGCAAAAAATTTCAAGAGTTGCATGTAAGGAATTTGAAAAGTTGCACGCAAGGAATTTGAAAAGTTGCATGTAAGGAAATGGAAAAGTGGCATTTTTTTAGTTATTATCATACAAGTGGAATAAGCGCAATGTTTTGACTTAATCTCATAAAAATGTAGGAGAAATAAAAATCAATTTCTTTTCGAGTGTGGTTAAATTTAGTAGAGCTTTGGAGATCCATTTCCATAATTGGACATTGGAGATCGGGCCATTATAGTAGCTTCCTCCTTCTACCTTAGTGTGGACCATGGATAGTAAGGGGGTATGCTGATAGGTTGTTAGTATTGTTGAATTCTGATTTCAAATTAATAGACATGATGTCTTGATTTTTGGAACATGTGACTGACTGTGTATGAATTATATGTCGCTTACATGTTGATTTAATGATACCCACTTACATCCTTGTATGTTAAGTTACATTTTTTAATATTTTGATTATATGTATCAGTCTTGTAGGTTGATTACAAGAATCGATTGCTTGTGTTTGACTACATGCATTTATGCATAGGTGTAGTTGGTTTGGCATTGCTTATGCATACTGTTGGTTGCATGTGGCAATGTGTACAATGGAGTAATGGTTGTTGTTATGTATGTATGATCGTGGCTATGATTATGCATGTATAGTAGGTCAAACATCCCTTGTGAAGTCATTGTATGCAATTTAGGTCACCATGATGCTATTGGTTGTTATGATGCTAATGAGCTAGTTGAGATAGAGCAATAGATGCAGATCATCATAATGAGGTTACAACATTAGACTTTGGGATAAGAGCAGATCGTCATACAGGTAGTGTATGTTTGGCATGCAGGTATGTAAGTTAAGGAATATTATATGCATTAGGGTTATATACATTAGGTTTATGAACATGTATTTGATGTTATGGTTACATTCATGATAGATGTTAGATGATTAGTGTGGTTATATGCACATGTGTCAGATAGTCAAGAATGATAATAACCTGTAGTTGTAGGCATTTCTATTGTTGTTTTATATTAGATAAATTGACGATTATGTTGTATGTTGTTGATGAGTATGATATATAGCTTATTGTTGTTATATGCTATTAACTTGATAATTAGTGTCATTTCATTGAGATATTGATGTTATAATTTGGATTGGTCATATCCGTGATGGTTATGTTCATTGCCTTGAAGATATTGATGTTATATGTATTGTGTTAACCTGGTTTGACCTATGCAGATGGTTATGGTCGTGATATTCAGGTATGAACCAACATATTTGTGAGATGGTTTCATACTAATCTAGATTGACTTTGCATGTGTATGAGTTTATGATGTGAACATGTTAGTTAGATATTGTTATGGATATCATGATCTTATGAGTGCTTGAGTTGATGTGTTGTAAAGTTATATTGTGCTAACTAGATTGATTGTGCAAAAAAGATCACCTCCCCTAAGATACATTAAGGTATCAGTTTATTATGTCATATATTTGGTGCTTGACTGTTGATTATGTCATCTAGTTGATTTATTTAACATGGTATGAATGTTTGATGAATTGTATAATATGAGTATGTGTTGAAATGATCTTGTTTTAAGATGATTGCACTAAAATATATGTGTTGAGACAATTAATATGTACTTGAGTATAGTAGGTGATAGTTGTAGTATAATGATTGATGACTATGAGTTGTCTTGGTAACGATTGATTTCAAATGAATAAATATGATTGTCTTGATATTTGGAACATGTGGTTGACATGTGTAATATGTTGCAGGGTAACATGCTTGGTATTAGCATGACAAGGTAATATTTGATGTGTCTATATAACTAACAGTTGGGTGGTGTGACAACATATAGTAAGCCTCGATTCCAACAAGGTAAAGAGGTAAAAGAAAGGAATTGGGCAAGAATTCCTTTGGCTATGTTTGGAAACCCTAATTTCAAACGAATGAGTTCTTTGCACACAAGAAGTCTTCTTAACCTTGATTTTGTCTGATAGTATGTGGATATGTGATATATTCATGAACATGTACTTGACAGGTATAAACCCTAATTTCAAACGAATGAGTTCTTTGCACACAGGAAGTCTTCTTAACCTTGATTTTGTCTGACAGTATGTGGATATGTGATATATTCATGAACATGTACTTGACAGGTATATTAGCTAGTCTTTAGCTACAGGTGGTTTTGTTAAAGGATTGGAGTTCCTTGAGAGATGGCATGGATGTGTTCAGTTGCAAGAAGCATGCTTGGCACAATTAGATGAGGTAACTGGTGTATTATTATGCATAATTATACATTGACAATTATGTGTTTATGGTAGCATGATGCAGGGAGTTGTATGGCAAGACAGGTTGCCATGAAATCTTGAAGATGTCTTAGGTTGAGATTTCCTTGGGAACCATGGGGATTGAGTCATGATGTCAGTCTTGTGCTTTACGTATTTTAAGCTTGATTTTCGGTTTTGTTTATGCTGGTGCAAGGCCTTGCCACTTTGTTGTAGTGTCATATCGTTATGGGCTTTCGTGCTCTTCTTCTTGTCTTATCTTTAATTGTTTTGAGTCTTGTAATTGGTTGGGAAAGAGGAAAGTTGATGGAGCTCAGGGGGAGCTGTGTGGTACCCAAAAGGTAATGTAAGATTGAGATGAAGCTCGGTGCATGAGTAAGCACAACGGAAGGTAAATCTATGACAGTCGGTTGGACTGACTAGGTCCATTGTGGTAAATGGAGGGTAATAGTATAGTCATGAGAAAGGTAACATGAAAAGGTAGAGTAAATGGATCTGAGGCATCAGATGCCTTGGCTATGTTGGGAACCATTGTTCTCAATATCAGGCATGTCGTGCATAAATAAAGGAAGTTCTCTTAACCTTGACCTTATGTTATCTGGCAATTTTGTTATGATCATGATTATGTTGATGTTTATATGTGTATACATATATGTATGTAGGTATGTCGTTGTCTGACAGTATCATGATTATTTTATGCTAACATTTATATATGTATGTATGTATCCATGTATATATGTTACTATTTGATAGGGTTGTCAGGGATCATTCTTGTGGAGGAATAATTGCTTATGAAGGAGAAAAACATGAAGAGGTTCCTGGTCTTACGAGGAATCAATTGGGAAGAGTATTCACGATAAATATATGAGGTCAGTATCATGTGGATATGAATTGATATTGTATACTTGTATTATGCCTATGTTTATGTTATGACAGGTAATGTTGAAGGATACAACAACAAAGTGAAAGTAGTGTGGTTTGCGACATGCTAGGGTAAGCATGGATAAGACACGGGATAGAAGGTATCTTGGTAAGGATAGTGTGGTACTATTGTTGTGCATATGTTGTATATGTTATACATGTTGCCTCTATGATGTGTGCGCTTTTGGTGTTGTGTATACATGACATGTGTACATGTTGTTTATGCAATGTTATGTACAAGATTGTACAAATAGGGTTGTGTGAATATTGCATATGGGGTGTTGTATACATATTGTATTGTCTTCATGATGTATATGCGACGTGTGTGTATACGGTGCCCTGTGCATGTTGGATATGTAGTGCTAAGCATGGATGATGCTATGTACATGTTGGATATGCAGTGCTATGTACATGTGGTGTTGCATGCATGTTGTACATATGGTGTTGTGTGCATGATTGTACAAGTGGTGCTGTGAGCATGTGGTGCCGTGTACATGTTGTACATAGGGTGCTATGAGCATGTGATGTTGTGTACATGTCGTGCATGTGATGCTATGTACATATGGTGTCATGTACACATCGTGCGTGTGGTACTGTGTACATGTGGTATTGTGTACACATTGTATAGTGGTGTAGTGTACATGTGGCATTGTGTACACATTGTGCAGGTGGAGTTGTGTACATGTGATGTTGTGCACATGTTGTGCAAGTGGGGCAGTGTACAGGTGGAACTGTGTACATGTTGTACATATGGTATTGGTGCATGTGTGGTATTGTGTGCATGTCATACATGATGTGTTGAGGGCATGTGGTATTATGTATGTGCATCATGTAGTCATAGTATTGTGGCATGTGTACTCATTGTGTGGTACTCTATGTAGGTACATGTATTGGGTGGTATTTCACATCGGGTATAGATGGATGCATTGTATTGTGTACACTGGGTGTAGGTGTATGTGTTGTATGTCAAGTTTAGATGCATGTATTGCATGGTGTGGTATGCCATGTGGTTGTATGTGTGTGATGCACACTATGTGTCTATGCACATGCTTGAGGAGAAGGCACTGGGAGATTGTCAGGTGTGGCAACTGATCCAGAGTGCGTACGAGATAAAGAAAAAGGCAGAAGTAAGTATCAATGAAGGACAAGTATCAATATATTATTTCAGTTTTACTATGCATGTGATTTATGATTCTGATGTATGATGACTATATGTGATCTACGATTTTGGTTTATGATGGTTACATGTGATTTATGATCTATGATGGTTGTGTTTGAGCTAAACTGATGTGATATGTTTATATATGTTGACTCGGTCAAGTATGCTAGTTTGAATTATTGTGACAGGAAGCGAACATGATTGCAAATGTACCTTATTGACAAGCTACCAATGAGGTATGATATGAATTTATTTCAAATCTAATGGAAGTTATGTGTTTGGTACAGGAATGCATGAAATGCCCAGTTGGCTGATTGGAATCGACTGCAAGAATTAGCAGCAACAACAAAGGAAGCCTTGGTTTTTGTATCTTCCGATGCGAGGAAGCCTTGCCAAGGGATGGACTGCCCAGGATGGGGGTGCTAGTGGAACTTGGAAGGTGAGTGACTGCATGGAAGGGGTGAATAGATTCCCAAGGGACTATGTAGCAGAGAAGGGAAGGTCATAGATGGATTTGTTTTGGTCATTAGAATTTCCATATGGAATCAGATGCACATTGGGAGTGCGCCCTGGAACAATGAGTCGGTAACTGTTCACTGAGAGGACAAGTGGCGTGAGATTATAACACTGGACATTGGATGCAGATTTGACTTTGCAGTGGATTTTGGACTTCCTGGGAAGGAGGTGGATCCTAGTATTACTTTAAGGGTGGAGGTGTGAGCCTATAGATTCCATTGTTGCGGATGCAAGCATCATATTACTTTATTTTATGTTTGTGAAAATGTACATATGTGTATATGTATATGTGGTTATTGTAAATATCGTAATGAGCTATGTTACAAAGCTCCAATATGCGGTATGTTATCATGTTGTCATGATGTTTTGATTTTAAGCAAATCTTTCATTCTAAATACTGCAATGAACTGTGTTATAAAGCTCCATGGGAAGTATGTTTTTATTTCAATAGTTATGTTGGTTATAGGTGTCATTGAACACCGAGGATGGTGTTCCCCCTTTTCTGTAACAACCCTGGTGAAAATTCCATGTAAAAATATATAAATACCATGGATGATGGAACACATATTCCAAGTTGAATGGTGGGAGAGACATCCTAGTGGGTGTTCATTTGGTTGTTTATGGTTAAGGAAATTGGCAAAGGCAATGACTAAGGCATTAAAGAGGCAAAAAGGTATTTTGGCACATTTATTTATGAAAATAATGGAAATTGGGAGAAAAGGAGGTGAAAGGTCACATGTTGCATGTGAGGAGGAAAATGAAGGAAAATAATGGAAATTAGGAGAAAAAGGAGGTGAAAGGTCACATGTTGCATGTGAGGAGGAAAATGAAGGAAAATAATGGAAAATGAAGAAAATAGAGGCCTCATTCCTAAAAAGGATTCTAAGGATCAGTTGGCAAGCTTCTTCCTTTGAGTGTGAATCTTTTGTCAGTTTATATTTGGAGTTCTCTCATTCTCTCTCTCTCTCTCTCATACTCTTGGAGACTTAGAGTTTTCTTGGAACACTCTTGGAGGGTGTGGTATACTTGAATTCTTGGAGCAAGAAGGCAAAGGAAGAACAGGAAAGAGCAAGAAGGCATCAACATCAAGAACTACATCAATTTTTCTTGCAGGTATCGAGTTGCATGTATGATTTATTCACTATTTTTGGCATGCATGGCACATGCATGTGGTTTCTTGGTTGTGATATATCATTGGCATGGAGGATTGCCTGGATCGACAATGGATTGCATAGCCTTGCCATTTCCTGGATAGCCATGGTGATTGTGGGTTTACTTTCATTGCTTTGTTTTTTGTTGGTTCTCATGTTTCCTTAGCTTGGGTTGAGTTATTAGTCCTGGAAGCCCTGGTTGAAGCCCTGTAACAGCTTGGGTTGAGTTACTAGTCTTGGAAGCCCTGGTTGAACAAACGCTCTGGAAGCCCTGTAACAACTTGGGTTGAGTTACTACTCCTAGAAGCCCTAGCTGGACAAACGCTCTGGAAGCCCTTGGTGGGTTGAGTTACTAGTCTTGGAAGCCTTGGTTGGAAAAATGCTCTGGAAGCCCTGTATAAGTTGTGGGTTGAGTTACTAGTTCTGGAAGCCTTGGTTGGACAAATGCTCTGGAATCCCTGTATAAATTGTGGGTTGAGTTACTAGTTCTAGAAGCCTTGGTTGGAAAAACACTCTGGAAGCCCTAGAAGGCTTGTGTTGGCTTGTTGGGGCCTGAACCAGGTTCAAAAGTGATTTAGCCAAACAAATCCCTAAACTATCGGCCCTTTTGGCAATAGTCCATGGTACGCGGACTGAGGTCTCACCCGAGGTAGTATGGGAGGGTGTTGGAACCAAGTTTCCACACCCTAGGGATGTCTTGAGGAAGTCTGAGAAGTTCGCGAACCGATCCTGCATGCTCGCATTGCTCCGTGCAACTGTCTGACCTTCGCGTAGCTCTGTAATGAGCACAAAGAGGCACGGTCTAGATCCTTTATCCTTACTGCGTTATTATTATAGATCTTAGCTAAAGTTTGTGGGCCCAATATTCTTATCAATCATTCAACATTCATAACAAGTGTGCATGATCATAAACTGTAAGGAGATGCATAAACATATAACATAAGCATAAACATACAGATCTACAAATAGATGCACAATATTTCAGAATCAACTTAGCTTTTATTAAACTTCTGTTCCGTTACAATCCCCACTTCGCCCTGCGCACTCAGCTGTAGGGGTTCACGCACACAGATGTCGACTCTACCAGGCCTCTGTGCACATAGTTGCAGAGCCTCTTCCTATTCCTACCACCCAAGACTCGGACTTACAGACTCAGAGCGAATATCGTATTAAAAAATCCATATCACCTAAGATAAAAAAATAACAAGAACTACCTTCTACACTTAGAGCCTCGCTCTATTTATACATTCCCATGGTCCGTGGACAATGGATAGGCCAACACTTCTATATTAAATTACAACATTTTAGGGCAGACAACCCTAGACTTTCGTGCTCTGTGCCCACATTTTGCGAGGTCTTACATTACTTTTGACCACAATTCAGGCTACAAGCCCCAAAAACTGTTGTGGGGGGGATTCGCTACCCAACAGATCCCCAACACAATCATCGTGACTTGTCCTGAGTCACTCGGCTGGTGCGATGATTTTCGCGCGAAGTTCATCCAGCAACCTCTACGCTTTGCTGATGTAGGCCACACATTCCGCCGCTGTCGCTGTATCCATTGT
Source organism: Pinus tabuliformis (assembly GCA_031772625.1). Classification (NCBI taxonomy): domain Eukaryota; kingdom Viridiplantae; phylum Streptophyta; class Pinopsida; order Pinales; family Pinaceae; genus Pinus; species Pinus tabuliformis. The sequence goes on from CM062813.1 coordinate 684,804,977, forward strand.
GTGCATATCTCCAATGCTTCATTGTTAGGTGCAATTCCTTGCTTGAGTGCATATACGCCCTACATCTGTGCCAGCTTTCCCTCAAGCTTGGCGGTGACCGTGAATGCTTCCTCGAGCCAAGGCTAGATGCGTTCTTTAAGCATTACTTCTTTCTGGCGTGCGATGCCCACCTATGGCTTTAGAGCCTGGGCCTCCCTCATCTTGGCCAGTCGCTAAGTAAGGGCGACCGTCTGTGCGGTCCCCTAGACATTGTCATAGGCCTGTTGCAACTCCCGTGCTTCTGTTTCTAACCATTGTAGCATTGGGTCTTCCTGCAGTGAAGTGAGTGTGACGAGTGACTGATCTAACAAGCCTGTGCAATCCTGTATGGCACGCTCTATTGCTTCCAACCCTGATTGAATGGTGCGGTGCCGCTGCTCTCTGACCTCTAGTGGTGTAGAGGGTTGCGCCTTCAGCCTCAGCTCCGCGATCTACAAATTGAGGTCCAATTGGATCATCATTGCTTCCTCCTTCACCTTATGGAATCCACTGGCCAATTTGTGGATCCGTATACCTACTGGTAAGTTTGCTACAATCTCTAGCTCAGGCACTATGTGTCCTTCCCTAGCGCAGAGCTCTGTCGTCGCTCCATCCTACAGTTGGTATAATATCTCTTGCAGAAGGGTAGCTGAGTTTAGGCCAATTCCCTTGAGCCGACTTACTGCGGCTCTGTCCTCCGTGTTGTCCGTTGTTAGTGCTCCTACCAGCAACGTGACGGTATTAGCCATTTTGGCCTGCAACAACTGCTCAGTTGTTGATGCACCCGTAGCCCCATAAGTGGCTATCGTTCCCTACTGGGGGGGTCGCATCTGAAGTTCCTGGAGTTGTGACCTGAGTGCCCCCAACACATTTTGCTACTCCGTCATTTCTTCCTGGAGCACCTCCTTGGTGACCTCGTGAATTGTGTCACCGATGTCGGATAGGTCACCCACGGTCAGTGTAATAGGCTCCCCCTCCAACTTGGAAACCTTGGTCTTCTTCTGTGTCTCTGTTTGTTCCGTCCCGTGCGGCCGTTTCAATTGTGTATAGGTGGTGCTTGGGTCTGTGTCTTCCATCGGATCATCTGTCCCATGCCCTGTGGTCAAGTTCGGGCCTCTTTCATCATGTGCCGTAGCGGCCCCTAGTACTGCTGCCGTTTCCACGACGACCTTTGCTGCCTCTCGGGACACCCGTGCTTCTTCAGCTAGCTGTTCATTCTGCCTCTGTTGTGCTAGCAGCTTGGTGGCAACCTTTTGTCTTTGAATCTCCATCTCATCGTGCACCCCCAAATCTGGTGCATGCCATTCTGGTGGCCATGTGTTGAGCACCGCAAAAACGACGTCATCTATTGCGATGAAGGGGAGTGTAGTCCACTTCTGCTCTGGATCCTTCTGCACCCTGATATACACATTGTGCATATTTGCTTTAAAGTCTGCAAAGCTCCTCAGAATGTCCTCTACCAAGGCGGATAGGTGCGACTATTTGTTGATCCATAGTCATACACTCGCCTCCATTAGTACCCAGAAGATCTTGGTTTCTTGGATTCATGTGGCATCCTTTGTTGCCCATAGAGACATGTATTTTGCTACTTCTGGCCAGTCCTGGTCAAGGGGAGGAAACTGACTATCCTCAGGAAATTCTCCTGTAACCAATAGGATGGATAAGAGAAACCACACGTAGTGGAAGGTCTTACCATGCTCTTGGGCCTCCCTGCAGTTCGTCAAGAACTCCTCGCAAAGGAACTACACCTAGTTGAACCATACCCCTTCCATGCATTGCTCGGCCAACACAATGACTGTTGCTGGTACCTCATTGCCACGACATTTTCTCATCACCTTTCCTGCCAAAAACTGGGTAGCAATGCAGACCCCTTTATTCTGAATACTAGTAATGACGTAACCCCTCTGCTTTTTCTCCAACTTATGTTTCTTTTTCATAGCCTCCACAATCACCAAGTCTCCACTTGTGCCAGCTATTTTTGTAGGGTCTCTTCGCATATAGGGAAGCCAAGAAATCCTATGAATGAGCTCCGCCGTGATGGGAATGGGCTCCTCTAGCCACAAGTACCCATTGTGCACCAGGAAAAGCAGTTGCCTGATGAAAAATATTGTGATTGGGGCTCGATGAAAGTGTGGAATTGATAGGAGGTGGAGTAGCCCGGCCTCCTCCACCCTGCGCAGCCATTTCTGTGGCTACAATGTTGTAACTACCTCCTCTGTGTTTTGTTCCATTAGATGGCTAGTTTCCAAATGAGGGAACTTCTCGCTATCTGCGAGGTCCCAGTCTTCAAACTTCATAGTGGGTACATGACCCATAGCCGAACCTTCAAACAAAACTCCCTCGAGGAGGAACTGGGTGTTGAGTGTGATTCTAACGGCATCCAAATCATTAGGTACCTTTACCCTCCCTTTCCGTGGAGGGACATACTTGGGCAGCTTTGATGTGGCGTGTACTGGCTGGATGTCTTCTTACATCTCTTCCTCTATTTCCAGCTCTCCTACAAAGGTATACGGATCCTCCTCCTCCTCATCACTCTCAATATTAACCATTTTTCCCTTTTCTTCCATCCTCAGTTTTCCGAATCGTGGATTTTGCGGAGACATACGGATCGGTCCTGCTGCCTGTGGGTCCTTTTTGGGCCTCAGTGTCTGGGGTGATTTAGGGATTTCTGGTGCATCCCCTACCAGTGGCGTAGAACTCTGCGCGGCTCTCTTGGTTGTTGACATTATTCTAATCAGGGAATCCCGTGTCTCCTTTGTCAATGCTTCAAACCACGGACTTTCTCTTACAACCTTCAAATTCGTCAGGTTCATGCCCACTTAATAATGCAACAAATGAATTCACAAAATGCCGAGGGTTGTTTGGTGGAGGGTCACCTATGATTTATAGGTGCTTTTGAATTCAAATTCGACTGTTTCCCCCCCCAATTTAGCTTATTAATGCAACACTGGTGGAAGATAGTCCCAAATCTAGTTCTGATTTTGTGTCTTAATTGCCCGCCGTCCACTCCTCTTTGTCTTAAATTGGCCATCTTGTCATGAACAGTGATACCAATGGTCACTTTCCAGCCAATCTACGTGGCAGCGCAGTCCTTCGTGCATGAACATGACCTGTGCATCGTACTGATCCTACTCACAACTTCTGTGTCACGTAGCTTCCATACATACTCTTTTATAGTCCTGTGCTCTCTTTCAACTACTTGGAGCGCTGAGACTGTGCTTCCTACGGATAGTCAGGTGGTCTCACTATTGGTGTGAGGCTTCCAGTCACCTTTCAATGCGGTGCACGGGCCTCCCTTGGTTACCCTCGTGCTCATCACCACCTCGCGTTCTTCCTTATGTGGTGCGCTGCCTTGGTGACTTCGTCTGATAAGGTGCGGTCACAGCCATGGTAGTATAGCCAAAACCTTTTGGTGACAATCTTCTAGTGCGGAGGTAGGGTTGCCCATATGTGGCCCTGTCCTTTTATCGACACGTAATGCTTGCAAGGTTTTGGTTTCCAGTTTTCTAATATCCTCATCCATTAATATGCTTTTCTCCTTCAGTAGTACCCGATCTTCTTCGAGTTCGCGAAGTTCAAGGTTCCCTCACTGAATGGATTCTTGAATCTTCATATGTTCATCCTTGCGTGGCTGCATAATTTCTTCACTCTGATCCTCACATGTTGTCACAATTATGGGAGTGATTGTGTGAGGATTATTTCCCAAAATTATGGCCTCGACTCTGCTCATCATCTTTGGAATCATTTTCGTGCTCCACTTTTTTCTTATGGTCCTATAGGCCCATTGAACCACTAGCACGTGCAGGTCCCAATTAGTGTGTCCCATCTAGTAGACTCTGTTCATGATTCCGCCTAGTTTCGTGAAGGCTTTGATGTGGAATTTTTGTTGCTTTTCCTGCTGTCACGTCAGGTTCTAATTTCCAATCCTTGGTCAGGGATGTGCTTGCACAGCACACATCTGCACCCATCGACATAGGTGGGTGCGTAGTCTGCTTCGTCCTAGCTGCCTGGTTCGCGTTCATCACTGGGGACTTCCAAACCGTAAGCACATTCATCTTCTACATTCATGCCAATTCCCCATAGTCTTCTGATGTGTACTCCACCATTGTGCGGGTGTCGCGCGCAACGCCCATTCCATGCATCATACCGCTGCTGTTCTGGTACCGCACTTTCAAATTTGTCCAAGAATTCATCCACTCCTATTACCCCATCATATGTTGGCAGTTCCCTTGCTTCGGTCGTCACACACTGCAGTGGTCTAATCATCATGTTGCAATTCAGTGTTGTCACTTCGTGCAACCGATTCTTCCAGCATTCTATCTCTTCATCTGAATCCAAAGTCACGCACAGGTTCGGTGTAGCACACACCTTCGGCCAGATCTAGCAGAACTATTATGCGAAGGGACTTTTTCTCGAATATCATTTTCCACTTCTTCAGGTTGATGACTCCATTTATATCAGTGGCGCAGTTTATTCCTAGCAATGTGGGGTAAGGGTTACTATCATCCACAATATCTATTACCTCAAAGTCCATTTGCGTGCTTGCGCCTTCGATATCCACTGTTACCCCTTGTAACCTCCCCAAGGGCAAGATCTTTTGTTGGTTCGCCATCCGTAATTGAATAGGGGACCACTGCAATGTAGGCCTGCCCATGCGTTCCTATGTCTGCTTCGGTAACACATTCACGTCCAAACCTAGGTCTAGAATTACCTGTTCCATTTCATATTTGCCAATTTGCACCGCTAATGTCATTTCCCTCCCGATGCGCAATGTATGCTTTCCTAGTTTCTGGACTACGTGCAATTCACCTGACCCTGCGCACCTAGTTATTAGTTCTTGCAGTCCTTTCACTGACCTATTATCGCGCAGCAGCTTCATACATGTCTCTAAAAAGGTAGTTAGCATAGAAGGATCCATCCCTATCTCTGGCTGATCCTTACTACCTGAAGTAGAGGCCTTCGTGAAGCTCTTCTTAGCTTCCATAAATGTCTCCTTTGTGCATTCCAAGTCAAACTCAAGTTCCTTTGTAGGAGCCTTGCGAACCCATGTATCTTCCTCGGGCTACTTCCCCTTCTCTTCCCCTGTAGTCACGCCACTTCTGAGCACCACGTTCACGTTGGGGTCTTCTTCGTGTAGTTCAGACCTCATCATTTGGATATTCTGAGTTGGAGTAGGTTGTAGTACCCCTTTCTCGCGCATCTGTGCGATCAACGTAGGACAATCTACTGCTTCATGATCAAATTGAGCATAGTATGAACAAGATAGTCTCATCAAGTTGGTACAATCACGAGCGTAGTGCCCTGGTCCTTCGCAATTGTAACAGATTAACTGTCTGCGACCCCTTCCTAGCCCCATTCCTCCTCGTCCTCGGCCTCGGCCCTGAAATCCAGCGCATGCCATCCCCGCGGCAGGGTCAAGGCCTTGTGTTTCCATTTTCATTCTATATGCTGGGGTCTGCTCCATCATTAACTCGTAGCTGTAGGAAGTACACTTGTCGTGGCCCACTGATCTACAAAAATTGAAAAACAGCTGCTGGGGAGTCTGTGTATACTTCTGCAACAAATGACAGTTATCCATCGTGTGCTTTCTTCCTATTTGACAGATCGCGCAACAAAGTGTGGCCACCACACTTGGCCCAGCCTGTGCCTCTGGTCTCAATGGCATTGGCCCCCCTCCTACCAAGTAGTTCGCAAATACTAGACAGTGGTCTTTGTCATGGCCCTGGCCTTTTCATTTTATGCACCACACTTCTTCATGCACCTCTGGCCGGGGTGCCCTATCCTGCTTCAAGCTCTGTATTTCCAGGTATAGATTTTGTAGTTGCGCGTGGATTTGTTGGACTCCCAATCTCGGATCCTGTATCGGTGTTTCATGCAACCTCATCGCCATTTCCAATGCCTCGGCTTGGGTTGAAAGCTTTTGCTGTGACAACACCGTCATCAGGTGTCGTGTCAAAGACGCTACAAACCATGCATGGTGCTACGCATCCATTAGCATCATATTAGCCTCGCAGATCATACTCTTTAGTCTCTAATCCAGATCCCAGGGGGTCTCACCTGGAAGCATCATGATCTCTTTAAATCCGATGATTGACTGTGTCTCTGATTTTGGCCGGCTAAATTCTCTGTTCAACGCAATCTGGATCTCCACTATTCCTACATTTGGGTGATCATTCGAGTGCTTGATATACCATGTTAGCACATAATCCTGTAGCACGCTCACCAATGTGGCCCTTTTAATGTTGTCAACCATGACCCCTTGTGATTCCCATACTTCTCTTACCACGAACCAGAAATGGTCCAGATCCTCATTCCCTACTCCTCTGAATATGGGTAGCTTGATCGGGCTTGCCATGCTGAACAGTGGGGGTGGTGGAGGTGGGGTGGGTGAGGATGGAGGTGAAGTAGGTGAAGCGGGTGACGACGTAAGTGGAGGTGATAACTATGGAATGCGCTGTCTTATCAAACTGACCACACTTCTCGGAGAAACCTGAGCACGCTCTTCCTTGCTTTCTCGCAAAGGTGAAATTAAGGGACTGTTTCCTAATCCTTCGATACCTTTGTAGATCTTTCCACTCTGCGTCGTTCCAATCATTAATTTATTCACATAACTCACTTTTCACATAACAACATCTTAATCCAGGTATTCAGGGATTTAATGTACCTACCTCGCAGTCCCTTGAGAAAACGTCATTCTGCTTTGCTATAGCTAGCGGTTTTATCTATCGTGAACTCAATGATAAGTCCCCCTATTATCTGGTCAAGCCAATGGTCCATGACCTGTGCGATCTTATCTTCTGATGCCTCTAGTCTGTGCACTAACTCCGGAGTCCACACTATCAGTTGATCGAGCTTATACCTTCCCTGGCTATTGGCAATGTTAGCTCTGCTAGATTTTTTGACATTTGATGGATGGAAAGCAGGTGTGGCAATGTTGTTTCGTGCTTTATGAAGGCTCTTAGCAGTGAGATTCCTTTTCTCCTTTATTCTCCTTATAACTCCATAGCCCCTGTTTTCCCTATTCTCCTTTGAAATTCTACGTATTCCCGTGTTCCTCTAAGCACCGGGCGCTAAGATTTACCCACAATATTACCCAAGCATGTGACTCCGTGCACCATAACCCGCTCTGTAGAAATTTGAATAATATAATACTTATTCACAAAGATTATCCTGATTATACACTATTTTCAGAATGCATGCATGATACATAACCTCCTCTACCATTGATCATCAATTTGCGGAATTAAAAAAAACAATCGCATGCGCACATTGAAACATCAATCACACATATCAACACAGTATGTAATGGGGAAAGCATACAGCTGAAAACCCCCAACTATCTATATATTATAATGATAGAGAACATGTAACAATACATAGTACAATACTCCTCACAAGTACTCGTACTATCTCCACATGCTACACACAAAACACGCTCAGATCTGAACAAGTCACGGGTTCAAATCTCCTCCACTATTTGCACTCTACTGCGCAATCCAAGTTGAGAATAGATTAGATCCAAGTTCGAATTCCCTTTTTTATTGTACTGCGCAATCCTCATTGGAAATCTCAATCAATGATTGTGCAAATCTCATGCACAGCTATAGTCACAACTGATAGTAGTCTCACCCTTCCCCCACCTCCAACACTTGTCTCCACTGAACTGTCCATGCACTGAGTTAATTGATGCATTCTTTAGTTGATTTATGAGTTAATAATTAGTGAATTAATTAATAGTTAATTCACATCACTCATCACTAGTGTATTTGGCAGTTAGACTAAATACAACTAGTTCAACTAAGTCAAACTGAACACAACTCCATCAACTCCTCAAACAACTCCACCAAACTCAATCACTTGAGTTCTAACTGAAGTCCATCACGCAATAGCTCAACTAACGCATAGGAAAAGCGTAATTCCTTCTGGTAGTTGCATGTGCCACATCCATAGCTTGAACTGAAGTGCTGCAAGAGGATAAGATAATGTTTATTGTCCAAATATTATTAAGAGCTAATAATATTTGACTGTTCTATTTTTTTGACTGATAGTCTAAAAATAGACTCCGCCTATATGTCTAAAAATAGAGGCCCATCTATTTTTACCAACATGACCAATCATTCATAAATAGCATCCTGCAACTCATAGACCATGATCCATATGTCTAAAAATAGACTCCACCTATATGTCTAAAAATAGAGGCCCATCTATTTTTACCAACATGACCAATCATCCATAAATAGCATCCTACAACTCATAGACCATGATCCATATGTCTAAAAATAGACTCCGCCTATATGTCTAAAAATAGAGGCCCATCTATTTTTACCAACATGACCAATCATCCATAAATAGCATCCTGCAACTCATAGACCATGATCCATATGTCTAAAAATAGACTTTGTGCCAAAAATAGCCTGCGGGCCCACTTAGTGAAGGCGACTTCTTTTCACTAAGCTCCATCATCTTGTTGCATTTTCAACACTCCCTCTCAACAAGATATGGATTATCTGCAACCCCTATCCTACCTCTGTGGTATTCGAATTTGCTCCTGGTGAGCACCTTCATCAAGATATCAGCATCCTGATCCTCCGTGGGAATGTATGAAAGTAACATGATTCTCCACTGCACAAAATCTCTGATATGATGGTACCTGATGTCGATGTGCTTGGATCTATCATGAAATACTAGATTAGCCGAGAGTTTAATGCAACTTTGGTTATCACAATAAATCACAGTAGGCTCCAAGTGTGACCCGAACAACCCGACCAGGATCTTCCTCATCCATATAGCCTCGCATGTAGTCAAACTTGCTACCATATACTCGGCCTCTGCTGAACTGAGTGCCACAGATCTGTGCTTCCTGCTGTACCAAGAAACTGCTATCGACCCGATACTGAAGATCCCTCCAGATGTGCTCTTTTTGTCCATCGGGCTCCCTGCCCAATCTGCATTCGTGAAGCCACATAGCTTCACCTCATCCTCATGTCTGTACCACAATCCATATCCCGATGTGCCTCTGAGATAATGCAATACATGCTTGCCTGCCTTCCAGAAGAGCTTGGTTGGTTTATTCATAGCTTGTGAAAGCTGGTTAACAACATAACAAATATTGGGTCATGTATTGACCAGATACATAAGCGACCCCACCAACTATCAATAAACAGTGGCATCCACTACCTCCGCTGAAGTAGCATCCTCCTTCCTCCAACCTCCAGGAAGAGGAGTATCAACAGGCTTGCAGCCATGCATGTTGAACTTCTCCAGTATCTCCCGGGCATACTTACCCTGAGAAACAAATAGTCCATCACTGTGCTGCCAAATTTCCAAACCCAGGAAATAATGAAGGAAGCCCAAGTCCTTCATCTCAAACTCTCTAGCAAGATCCTCCTTGCATGAAAGTATCAACAGCTCATCTCCCGTCAAAATCAAATCATCTACATAAAGTACAATGATCAGCAACTTACCCTCCACCACAATATGGTATAGGTTAGGATCCATCTCACTCTTGGAGAATCCAAGTCCGGTGAAATAACTGTCTATCCCTGTGTACCAAGCACGAGGTGCTTGTTTCAACCCATACAACGCTCTCTTGAGCCTGCACACATGCGACTCACTGCTGAAGATCTCGAAACCTTCGGGCTGCTCTATGTACACCTCCTCCTCAATGACTCCATTGAGGAACACAGTCTTCACATCCATCTGATGGATGTGCCACCCTATCTGCGCTGAGAGAGCAAGAATCGTCCGTATGGAAGAATACCTTGCGACAGGTGCAAAGGTCTCGTCATAACCGATCCCCTCTATCTGTGAGAAGCCTCGGGCAACAAATCTTGCCTTGTACTTCTCCACACTGTCGTCAGTTGCCTGCTTCACTTTGTAGATCCATCTCGAACCCACCACTGATTTCCCCTCTGGTCTTGGGACAATCTCCCATGCACTATTTCTGACAATCGAATCATACTCTTCCACCATGGCATCTACCCATACGGGATCCTCCACAACTTCCTTGAAAGAGGATGGCTCAATCATGACACATTTGCTCACAAGAGCCATGTATCTAGTGTACCGATCAAGTGACTGTCTTTGTTTGCACTGTGCTGTAGGTGGTCCTACAACCTTCTTTGCATCTTGAGCCAGTCGCTCAGCTTCTGTAGTGCGCTTTTTCCCTCTGATGGTTGGCGTTTCATGAGTGGTCTCTTCCACTCCATGAACTTCATCTTGTGGCTGATCTACATCCGGAAGCTTATCCTTAGGAACTAATAGCTCCTCATTTGCATGCAAGTGTGGCTCCCTCTCAAGCGAACACTTCATGGCTTTCTCCTCCTAAAATTTGATATCCCATCACATAACAGTCTTGCGACTGTTTGGAAAATACACACGATAGTTGTGGAGCATATCAGTGTACCCCACAAATATCCCAACCTCTGCGGTCGGCTCCAGATTCTTCCTGGCATCCTTCGTCACATGCATGTAAACAGGAGAACCAAAAATCCTCAAATGGGAAATATCAGGCCTCTTACCAGAATAAGCCTCCTTGGGTGTACTCATGCCAAGCATCTTGTGAGGACAACGGTTCTGCACATATACTGTAGTATTGCATGCCTCCACTCACAAGTGAAGGGGTAGGCCCTGATCATGCAACATCGCTCATGCAACACCCATGATTGTTCTGTTCTTCCGCTCAGCAACCCTGTTCTGCTGTGGGTTATGGGGAGCTATGAGCTCTCTTCGAATCCCTTCTGTGCTGCAGAAGTCCTTGAACTCGCCAGAGATGAATTCACCACCATTGTTGCTCCTAAGAGACTTCACCTTCTTCCCCGATTCCTTCTCGAACAGTGCTTTGAACTCACAGAACTTTGAGTATGTCTCGCTCTTCTTCTTCATGAAGAAGATCCAACACTTTCGAGAGAAATCATCAACAAAGATCACATAGTACTTGTGTTTTGCTGTTGAGGATACTGAGAAAGGTCCACACACTTCTATGTGAATTCTCTGAAGGATCGTCGTGGCGTGACTATCCTTCTCGTGAAAGGTGGCTTTCACAAATTTTCCCAAAGTACACCCCTTGCACTGATTTGACTGCGCAAGAGTGCCTTTAGGAAGCCCAATAGAAATCTGTTGCAGTATCTTCAAGGCTCCATGGTGAAGGTGGCCCAATCTCCGGTGCCACAGCTCGCCATCATCCCAGATCACCAATCCTTCTACCTTGCATGCCATTGCTGCGCAGCCATCTACATGCAATTGATAAAGGTTCTTGACTTGAACCCCTATCTTCCGGGTTTCTCCAGTTATCTTACTGCACAGGAAAGCCTTTCCCTCGCTGAAGACAACATCATATCCCTTGTCTTCTAACATCGCCACAGAGATAAGATTCTTATTCAATCCTAGAACATGCATCACTTCCTTCAATACAAAGGGTTTACCAGACTCCCTCTCAAAGGAAATGGTACCGATACTGGTCGCACTATATCTACCATCATCGCCCATCTCGATGTGCACTCCAAGATATTTCTCATCCAGATCAGAAAACAAATCTCGATCTCCTGTCATGTGAAAAGACGCACCACTGTCCAAGAACCATACCAATCCCATCACACTTGATACCAAGCATGCGATCAGTGAAGAATCCAGCTCAAACTGCGAGGTTAAGGCCTCTCCCACTGCAGATCTAGCAGCTTGCTTATTTTTCTTCTTCTGCAGACAATTTGTGGCATAATGTCCGTGCTGGTGATAGTGAAAGCACTTCACCTTGGACATGTCCTGCTTCTTGCCTTTCGCGCCGGAATGAGAAGCTTTCTTGTTCTTCCCCTTCTTTGTTGTGGCAGCCAAAGCACAATTTTCTTCATCAGTTGCCTTTGATGAAGATCCGTCCCTGGTATTCCGCTTGATCTCCTCTTGCACAAGATCAGACCAAAGTCTCTCCCATCCTGGCAATTTCTCCCGACCATTGACAGAGTCCTGATAGGAATGCCAACTCTTCAAAAGACTAAGGAGAGCCAAGCTCACCAAGTCCTCATCATTGATAGTCACCCCCACACTTCCTAGCTAATCCCGGCATTGGGTGAACTTCGTGAGATACTTGGGCATATTGTCTCCTTTCTCACACTTAATGTTTATGAGTTTATCCTTGAGCGCCAACTTCCTCTGGTCGTCCTTGCTTTGGAATAAATCTATCAATTCTTTCCACATCAAGTATGGAGAAGCCTTTCCATGCAGGCTGGATACAATGTGATCCTTCACGCCCTCCAACAGAATCCTTCGACACTTTGCTGTCTTCTTTTGCCAAGCCTCAACTTGAGCAGCATCAGTAGGCTTTGGGACCTCAGCATCTATGAACTCCTTCAACCCATTTTCATCTAACACCACCTCCATCTTGTCTTTCCATGCAATATAATTCGAGCTGCCTTCAAGGGCATACTCCAATCGCAATCCGTTGAAAGACATTTCAACTTCGACACCAAGAAAACACTGCTGCAAATTCGAATTCCACCAGCTCAAAACTCAATTGCTTCTGATCTAAAATTCGTGAGAACAAAGTATTTCTCATACAGAGATTGACTGTATGGGAATTTATCGGATATCTCACCTTCCAAAAGAAGGATGAATCCAGAGGCTACCTGGCCCGATTACAAACTCTGCTTCAAGAAATAAAATGTAATCACTTTCTCAATAATAGATCTGATGATCAACTTCGCTCCGGTACCATGTAAAAATTTGAATAATATAATACTTATTCACAAAGATTATCCTAATTATACACTATTTGTGTAATGCATGCATAATACATAACCTCCTCTACCATTGATCATCAATTTGCAAAATTAAAAAAAACAATCGCATGCGCACATTGAATTATCAATCACACATATCAACACACTATGTAATGGGGAAAGCATACAGCTGAAAACCCCCAACTATCTGTATATTATAATGATAGAGAACATGTAACAATACATAGTACAATACTCCTCACAAGTACTCAGTATTATCTCCACATGCTACACACAAAACTAGCTCAGATCTGAACAAGTCACGGGTTCAAATCTCCTCCACTATTTGCTTGCCTCTACTGCACAATCCAAGTTGAGAATAGATGAGATCCAAGTTTGAATTCCCTTTTTGCTTGTACTGCGCAATCCTCATTGGCAATCTCAATCAATGATTGTGAAAATCTCATGCACATCTATAGTCACAACTGATAGTAGTCTCACCCTTTCACCCACCTCTAACACTTGTCTCCATTGAACTATCCATGCACTGAGTTAACTGATGTATTCTTTAGTTGATTTATGAGTTGATAATTAGTGAATTAATTAATAATTAATTCACATCACTCATCACTAGTGTATTTGGTAGTTATATTAAATACAACTAGTTCAACTAAGTCAAACTGAACACAACTCCATCAACTCCTCAATCAACTCCACCAATCTCAATCACTTGAGTTCTAACTGAAGTCCATCATGCAATATCTCAACTAACCCATAGGAAAAGCATATTTCCTTCTGGCAGTTGCATGTGCCACATCCGTAGCTCGAACTGAAGTGCTGCAAGAGGATAAGATAATGTTTATAGTCCAAATATTATTAAGAGCTAATAATATTCGACTGTTCTATTTTTTTGACTGGCAGTCTAAAAATAGACTCCGCCCATATGTCTAAAAATAGAGGTCCATCTATTTTTACCAACATGACCAATCATCCATAAATAGCATCCTGCAACTCATAGACCATGATCCATATGTCTAAAAATAGACATAGTCTAAAAATAGACTTTGCGCCAAAAATAGCCTGCGGGCCCACTTAGTGAAGGCGACTTCTTTTCACTAAGCTCCATCATCTTGTTGCATTTTCAACACGCTCTTTCCTTATCAATCTGCTTATACCCTTATAACCCCCGGTGCTAAGGTCTTAACCCTCCATAACTACGCGCATACGCAAAAGTGCTACCGCTGAGACCCTTTCCCCGTCACATCAAGCAATAAGCACGTGCTGTAATACTTGAACCATCCGATCATTTCCGATGGATCTGACGATGTTCGCAGCTCCCGCCCACGCAAACTGCATGCACGTTAGTCCACGGGGAAGGCGGTTTCCCGCCGGACCTACCTGCGACGTGTCGCATTTTTGTTGGATCGCGCGGTCGCATACGGAAACCACTCACCTCTGATAAGCGGTGCGGGGAAACTGCTTTCCGCCATCCCATACGGCCCCCGCTCATTAACGCTTGTGTAGTTCCCACGCCCGTCAGCCGTTGGATCTGCCGCCCGCGATCCAACGGCCTTGGTTCATCTGCTCCCATGTGCTCCCAATAGCCACTCCAATGCGATCTCCGCCGTCTGTTTACTTCATCCAACGGCTAGTATTGCCTCCCCGTCGCGCCCATGCATCCGCTATGCAGTCTTGGTGCCTGATGTCTACCATGTTTTCGAAGAAAGAAGCAGTCGAGAACCCTGTGCCTTTACTCCTCAACTACCTCATTCAAGAGACAGCACGGCCAGGAAAGGAAAGTACTGCCTCGAGCAGTTGAATTCATTTACTAGTTATGGAGTTTTGTTCCATATGGTACTCCCCTGCTCAAGAAGGACAACAGAGTACCAGAAAGGCAGATTTCGTTCATTAAAATACACAGTTTGCAGCAGAGACCAATGTTAGATTGTAAATGTGGTTGGTGGTCCATTATGACCCCTCCATGCATAGCATAGCAGAGTGTTTTTGTGATCAACCTCTATATATATCCAGAAGACAGAATGTAAGGGGGTTGATGGTTGATGAATGTTATTTTTGATGTAAGGTTCAACTTCTGGAGACTGTAACTACTGTGATATCTGCAGCTTCTGGTCTTCATTTTCAGCTAATACAAGCTTCTTTTGTTGTTAATTTCTCACTTTCCACTTCTTCTTTGTTCCAGGCTGTGCCTGTTATGCATTTTTCATGTGCTCTTGATGTTTAGCATTAGAGGGGCTATCATCCCACCTTTGTGTTAGGATCTAGTTAGTATTATTGAATATGTATGTAGGTTTTTATTGTTTTAATGCCAGAGAGCTGTCATCCTATCTGTGCATTAGGAAATAGATTTGCAGACCTCCTTACTGGTTGCAGCTGGCCATCACAGGGTCCTATGCATCTGCTGGTGTGATCAGTATTCTCCATCATCACATTTTCCTTAAACTGTGAGTAATTGGTGGTCTAAAGCCTTGTAGTCTGGGGGTGTTCACCCATATCTGGGGTCAAGCATAGTAGAAGTGGTTATCTGGCTTGAATATACATCATTTCTTCCATTCATCCACCATTTTCCAACATTTTTGTTGAGTTTGTAATGTTCCTGAGCATCTCTGATATACAACCTAGGAGATTTTCTTAAGGTGATAACAAGCTAACCTCGTGATCCAATCATACAACTCTAAAGAGAAGGACGTGAAAAAGATCTCGTGGATTTCCATATATATGTAGCGATCCAGCCACCTCTTCTCCGATATCTGTGGAGTTCTGTTTTCCTGTGTCATGAACTTGTGAAGCTTTTGATCCAACCAATCTTCAATTTCCTTCTTCGTAGGATTCCAGTGTTTCGACATCAAACATCCCTTAGGCAGATCTTGGTCCCGACAACGGAACCATTTGTTGGCTTATTAGGGCCTGACCCAGGTGTAGAAGTGATTTAGCCAAACAAATCCCGAAAATACCGGCCCTTTCGGCAACAGTCTGTGGTGCGCGGACTGAGGTCTCACCCGAGGTATTATGGGATGGTGCTGGAACTAGGTTCCGCACCCTAGGGATGTCTTGAGGAAGTCTAGGAAGTTCGCGAACTGATCCTGCGTGCTCGCACTGCTCTGCATAGCGGTTTGACCTTCACGTAGCTCTGTAAAGAGCGCAAACAGGTGCGGTCTAGATTCTTTATCCTCACTGCTTTATTATTATAGATCTTAACTAAAGTTTGTGGGGCCAATATTCTTAACAATCATTCAACATTCATAACAAGTTCATGCGATCATAAATTGTAAGGAGATGCATAAACATATAATAGAAGCATAAACATACAGATCTATGAATAGATGCACAATATTTCAGAATCAACTTAGCTTTTATTAAAATTTTGTTCCGTTACAATCCCCACTTTGCCCTATGCACTCAGCTGCAGGGGTCCGCGCACACAGTTGCAGACTCTACCAGACCTCTGTGCACATAGCTGTAGAGCCTCTTCCTATTCCTACCACCCAAGACTCGGACTTACAGACTCAGAGCAAATATCGTATTCAAAAACCCATATCACTTAAGATCAAAAACTAACAAGAACTGCCTTCTACACTTAGAGCCTTGCTCTATTTATACATTCCCATGGTCCGTGGACCATGGGTAGGCCGACGCATTCTATATTAAATTACAACATTTTAGGGAGGAAAACCCTAGACTTTCGTGCTTTGTGCCCAAATTTTGCGAGGTCTTACATTAATTTTGACCACAATTCAGGTTACAAGCCCCAAAAACCATTGTGGGGGGATCTGCAACCCAACAACCTGGATGGAGACCAATCTGATGATGGTTTTTGGTGATGTTCGACCATCAGGTGGAATCACTGTTTGATGGGTTGAGGTGGGCATCCTTTGGAAGCCCTGGATGAGTTTTGATTGATGTTTTCTATGAGATCCCACAATTATGCTTGGAATATGGCACATGGGTGATTGGCTGAAGAGAGGCGTGGGTCAGCCAATCTGTGGTCGGGTGGAACATGGTAGTCCCATCTCCAGTTGGTTCATTGCATTTATTAATGAAAAAATTCATTCTCTTGATTTTCATGTGCAAATGTACTGATGTATATATGGATTTTGATGGCTGATATGTTTATTGTATTTCTGTTCCTATTATGTTTTTTATATGCACATTTACCCTGGAAGGTGTTAAACTAACAGGCTATTATAGGAGGCTCATCGATAAATTCTCGTGGATTGCCTATCTTATTACATCATTGCAGAGGGGAGGAAAGAAGTTTG
This sequence comes from Pinus tabuliformis, assembly GCA_031772625.1. Classification (NCBI taxonomy): domain Eukaryota; kingdom Viridiplantae; phylum Streptophyta; class Pinopsida; order Pinales; family Pinaceae; genus Pinus; species Pinus tabuliformis. The sequence goes on from CM062813.1 coordinate 684,821,982, forward strand.
AATGGAATGAGGAGTGTGGACCTAGTTTTGAGAAGTTAAAGCATTTTCCTACAAATTCTCCAGTCTTGAAGATTGCAGATCCCGATAAAGATTTTGTGGTATGTACAGATGCTTTCAAGGGAGAACTTAATGGAATATTGATGCAAGAAGAATAGGTGGTATGCTATGAGTCAAGGAATTTTAATGAGCACGAGAAGAACTATGTGACTCATGATCTTGAGTTGGCAGCTATCATTCATGCCTTGAAGATGTGGAGGCATTATCTTATTGGCAAGAGGTTTATTCTGATGAGCGATCATAGTGGAGTAAGGCACTTGTTTGATCAACGCAATTTGAATGCCAAAAAAGCTATATTATTGGCTACTCTTAGTGATTTTGACTTCGAGATCAGGTAAACCACTAGTAGAAAATGAGAAATTAGTTACTATGTGACTAAAAAAGTTAGTCACTAAAACTTTTCCAAGTGAAATACTACCAAAAATGAGCAATCTTAAGTGACCCAACTAAAAATGACTAACATAAATGACTAATTTAGTCTTGGGTTAAAACATATGACTAACTAATAAGTAATGCAACTAAAAATGACTAATTTAGTCTAGGAACAAAAATATGACTACCTAAAAAGTACTACAATAATATGAATTAGTTATTTATGTTAGTCATTTTAATTGTGTCACTTTAGCAATCTAAACTTACAAGTGACAAGGGATTCAAAGCTTGTTATAGATTTGTTGAAAGGTTATACTTCCTTAGACACTCCTTTATTGGATCAATGGATGATTAGAGTTATGGAGCTGATTAGAATTTTCAGAGTTATATCCTTTGTAGGAAAGTTCATTGTAGATTTAAGGGTTGTAATGATGAACCAACTAGTTGAATTTTCACTATAATTTATATATCAGGTATGATAAATGTCATGGAAAAAGTTGAATTACCTGAGAATGAGTTGTCCATGGGAATAACTCATGCCACATAAAGTTGTTAATTGACATGGCCTATAGAGGTTGGTCATAATGTTCCATGAATAGAGAGTTGATTGACACTTCCCTAATCCTCATAAAGTCAATCATTACCCTTCCTTAAATTCCATTGAAGAAAAAAGAGTAGGGAAGTTGCACTAAATGCCATTGACAAACAAGGAGAAGGGAAGTTTCATTCAAAAGTGCATTGAGTTAAAAATCCCTTGAAATCATATTTGAAAATTGAATTCTTAGTGGCAGAGTATTTACATATTCATTATTTTTTATTGGAATGATTTCTATTGCGTTGTTAGGAGTTTGATGTGTGTAGGTCACACCCAAGAACATATCATTATGAATACATAGCTCCATATATAATATTGGAAATATAAAGATAGAGTTTAGATATAAATTTCCACAAAGGATCCATGTTGATGAAGCAATTGGGTTATAAGTCCCTCATTTATGAATCATATAAACTTCATTTTTTTATAACAAAATCCACATCTCACTACAAAATATAAAATCTTAAAAATAGAACATATCAAAATTGAATATTAAGCATATTCTTTATATTATTCTCTTTTCCATTTTTCCAATATTTCAATATTCCTTAGTATTTGGTGATTAGTAAACCAAAATAGCTACTAGAAACATTAAACATTTCAAAAACTCTTTACATAATATATTTCCCTAAAACTTCTATCATTTAGAAATTCAAAAAATCTTTACATAATATATTTCCCAAAAACTTCCATATATCATATTAAAATTCAAAAAGACCTGAATAAAATTATAACAACCAACTCCAACAAATTAAATCATGCATATATAAACTGCAATAATCAATATTAAATCATGGCACATGGATATCTCACAAACATATATTGTCCAAATCAAGTGTTGGAATTTTGGCACAGGTGTGGTGCTACGGTACAGGTGTTGTCCTTGATGGCAACTCTCTTTGATGACAGATCTCAGTCCAGACTACAAGAATGAAGAGAAATTTCATATACGCAGGTTCATTAAGCCCAAGTTGTGTATACACGCTGGTACGCTATATACTAAGTCGCGGATACGCAGGCTCGCTATATACGAAGTCGCGTATACACGCAGTTTCATGAACAGAAAAGAGCGTACATGTCGAGAAGCTTACCTTGGTCCGTGGTAGTTAGTCCTCGGTACTTGAGCCTATGTTTTTGGACCAAAGTATCTCGACAGTCGTGTTGATCCCGAGTTTTGAAGTTGATGGTATTGTATTACTATGGTTTTGGACCGTGGTATTGAGAAGGGCCTAAGGCTATATAAGGAGAAGAAGATCATTAGGCAATTGCACTGAAAAAGTCTTGAATATCTGATAAAGAAAGAGATCTCGTATGTAGGTTCTGGGTTGCTTGATCTAAGCTAAGGAGAGATCACACCGGTTGATGGAAGACTAGATCTAAGGATAGACCGGGATCAAATGGTTCGAAATTAACTATCGGTATATGGTTGATTACGCATATTTTTAGATCTGCATACTGACGCAATGTTATGTTCTAAAGTATGACTGATGTCTCGTACAACTGCAAGTTATGAGAAATTATTTTTAGATCTGTACGCAGGTTGTCTTTGGTAAAAGCACGTGTATCCGCGGGTTGGTTTCATTGAAGTAGCGTATATATTTTGAAGCTTAATTTTTGGGGTTGCAGTTGGGTCTGACTGTTATTGCAGAGGTTCTGTAGTCTGCTCTGTGTTCTGGTGACTAGGTGTTGACAGGGTTTCAGTGGTTCAGTGATTCAAAGATTGATGATGCTAGTATTGGTTGTTTTGTGCTTCAATGATTTGTGAATGAATCGTGGTCTTCAAATTGTAGTGTTGTGCTTCAGGAGTATCCAGTTTGAAAATTGATGAAAAGTGGTACCTGAAGGAAAGAAGATTGTAGGGCAGCACCTACGTACTAGTATCTTAGCTAGTACAAGAGCAAAGGGGGTTGGAGCTCCCTTCCAGGAGAGTTTGGAAAACGAGAGAAGGTTGTAGCCTTCTGCAGGTTGTAGCCCGCGTACTAGTATAAGGCTGCACCAGTACAAAAGATTGTAAACTGAAGCTTCTTATTAAAGAAAGATAGAGACGACTTGCAGCAGGTGGTTTTCACCCACATTGGGTTTCCACCTTATATCATGGTGTTCATGGGTGTGGCTTTTGTGTGATGATCTGTTTTGTTATACTGTATCTGTTTATCTTTAATATGGTTAATAATGTCCTGATGCCTTTACTGAAGATAAACTAACTGAATCATAAGATTTCTGGTTATACGCTGGTTGCTTTAGACACAGTAGCGTGTACACGCTGGTTCACTTAACTGAAGTAGCGTATATGTTTCTGAGTACTGAAAAAGTTTTATTGATCTGATAATACTGACTCACCCCCCCTCTTAGTATTATTTCCAACAATTGGTATCAGAGCAGGTCCTTCAGAGAAGCTTGATCGCTTGAAGGTAGATCGTTCATCATGAGCAACTACGAGAGAGAAGCATCAATCAGGCCACCGGTTTTTGATGGGACAAACTTCAATTATTGGAAGGTAAGAGTTACTGCCTATCTTCAATCTCTTGGTACAGAAGTTTGGGACATCGTAGAGACAGGCTACACTTTTCCTTCAGCTACTCCTACAGATCCAGCTGAGAAAAAGAAGTATGAAACAAATGCGAAAGTAGTCAGTACTCTATTAGGATGTATATCCCAATCGGAATTCATGAAGGTAATGCACTATAAATCCACAAAAGAAATATGGGACAAAATTGTCACGAGCTATGAAGGAGACGAACAAGTAAAGCGTGCTAAACTTCAAACTCTCAGGATTAAGTATGAGACTCTCAGAATGTATAATGATGAAAGTGTGGCTAACTATTTCCTTAGGGTAGATGAGATTGTTAATTGCATGAAAAACTTGGGTGAAGAAATAAAAGAGGCTATTGTGGTTGAAAAAGTTCTAAGATCATTGTCCCCCAAATTTGAATCTAAAGTGTCTGCAATAGAAGAAAAAGAAAATCTACGAATTCTTACTATGTCTCAGCTTCACGGAATTCTAACTGCTTATGAAATGAGAAAAGGAGGTCCATCAGACAGAAGAGAAGCTGCTTTCAAGGCTTCAGGCAAAGAAGATTATTATGAAGCAAGTCACGTGCCAGAAGATGAAGAAGAAGAATCGAATTTTGTCAGAAATCTTCAAAGGGGTTCTGGAAGGTTTAGAGGTAAGTTACCTTTTAAATGCTTTGCTTGTGGAAGAGTAGGTCATTATGCTGCCAAATGTCCTCACAAAGATAAGAATGACAAGGGAAAGGAACCTGTTAAATGGAACAAGAAACAGAATGAAAAGAAGAAAAGCTATTACACTCATGAAGATAGTGATGGTCTTTCAAATAGTGATGAAGATGAACATGGTTATAGATATAAACTTTTAATGGCTTTTGAAGATGATGACTACATGGATGCTATAGATGTAGAAGGCTTTTATGAAGAAATGAATAATCTCAAAGTTTGCTTAGAAGAGAAAAGTGCTATTATTGATTCTCTACAATGTCAACTGGCAGAAAAGGAAAAACATCTTGAAAAATTGGAATGTGAGATTGTTTGTCTTAGAAAGGAGATTGAGAAAACAAAAGCGATTAACCTTAAATTTGTTAAAGGATCTGAAACCTTGGATGAGATTATCAATGTGCAGCGTTCTCCTCTGATCAAGACAGGTCTGGGATATAATGGAGAAACATCTCAAGCTTCTACCTCAAAAAGTTATCTTGATGCAGCAAGGAGGAGCGAGCAAAGACCAAATAAAAGTCATCAGGTGAATCAGGGACAGTTTACCTCAAGAACAAATAAAGACTATCAAGAAATTCGGGGACAAGCTGCCTTAAGGACAAACAGAAGCTACAATCAGCCACAGGTAAAATCTTCCCAATTTGCCCCAAGAATGGATGTCAATAGAAGCTACAATCGGTTGGATGATAGATCTGATTATCGCAGAAATTTCTTTAATGGCCAATGTTTTTCTTGCCATAACTTCGGTCACAAAGCAGCTCAATGTGTTGCCTACAAGACAATCATGACTAGAGAAGCTCAAAAGCAAAGAAGTATGACTGGAACCATGAAAAGGACTTATAACAACTTTTCGGTTCTTGAAAATGAAGTTGAATGCTCTATTTGTAATAACTTTGGTCATGAAGGCTCTGAATGCAGGAGCAGGTTCTGGAAGACAACTCAGAAAGAACAAACCTCAAATGTCAGAACATGGAGAATAAAGGAACCACAACCAGAAAGATGTGGGATAGCCTTTTATGCAGAAGGTAAAGAAAGTCTATGGTACATTGACAGCGGATGTTCGAAGCATATGACAGGGGACAAAGAAAAACTTGAATCATATACCGCATTAGAAAAGGGAAAGAAAGTTTCCTTTGGAAACGATATCTCTGCAGCCATAAAAGGAAAAGGCGTTGCTCCGTTGAAAGAGAAGGTCAAAGCTGGAAATGTTTTGTATGTTGATGGATTGAAGCATAATCTTCTGAGTGTCAGTCAGATGTGCGATCAAGGAACAGAGGTAATATTTAGATCAAATGGATGTTGTGTTCGTGATCTTGATACAGGTGAAACAGTGATCAAAGGAAGAAGGACTCCAAATAATCTATACATATTTGAAGAAAGACAACAACAATGCTATTTGAGCAAGAATGATGAACACTGGCTATGGCATCGGAGGTTGTGGCATCTAAGCTTTCCATAAATAAGGAAAGCATGCAAATATCAGGCAGTTCGTGACCTTCCAGACATCAAAATTCCAGACAACACCATATGCAAATCATGTCAGTTTGGAAAGCAAACCAGAACTAATTTTCCTGAGAAGGAAGGATCAGCTAACATGCCTCTTGAGCTAGTACATACAGATACATGTGGTCCATTCAGAAAAAGAACACCTCGAGGAGAAGAATATTTGATATTATTCATTGATGATTTCTCCAGATTTGTCTGGTTAGGACTTATGAAGCACAAAGATGAAGCATTCGAAAAATTCAAATCCTTCAAAGCCTTGGCTGAAAATGAATCAGGACACAAAATTAAGTGCCTCAGATCTGACAGAGGTGGGGAGTTTACCTTGAATGAATTTTTCGATTTCTGTGACGAACATGGGATAAGAAGAGAATTCTCTACAGCTAGAACTCCTCAGCAAAATGGAGTTGTGGAAAGAATGAACAAAACAATCCAACAAATGGCTCGTGCTATGCTTGATGAGTCAGGTACTCCCACAACTTTCCAGGGTGAAGCTGCACATGCTGCGGTTATTATTCTCAACAAAACAAATGTCCGAGTAAACAGCACTCAAACTCCTCATGAGCTCTGGTGTGGTAAGACTCCTTCGGTGAAGCACTTCAAAATCTTTGGGAGCAAATGTTATATTAAGAATACTGATGAGCAACTTGGCAAACTTGAACCAAGAGCAGATGAAGGCATTCTTCTTGGTTATTCTCCACATAGCAAAGCATACAAGTGCTACAATAAAAGACTTGGCAGAATTGTTGACAGTATTGATGTTGTGGTTGATGAGAAGGGATACATTCCTAGGCAAGTTCATCATGAAGACATCGAAGAAGATGAAGGCTACCCTCAAAGACAGAATGATGAAGAAGAACCTCAAGAAGAAGAAGAAGCTCAAGAAGAACCAGAGGAGCAGACAAGAATAGAAGAGAAGACTCCATCCAGATATGTTCAGAAGAATCATCCAGAATCTCAGATTGTGGGGCAGAAAGAAGCAGGAGTACAAACAAGAAGAACAATTGCAGAAGCTTCAAGCTATTTGGCATTACTCTCTTCCACTGAACCAAAAAATGTGAAAGAGGCATGCAAAGATGAATGTTGGGTCAAAGCAATGGATGAAGAACTTGAGCAGATCGAAAAGAATAACACTTGGAAATTGGTTCCTAGACCAAAAGATAAGAATGTCATAGGGACAAAATGGGTCTTCAAAAATAAATTGAATGAAAATGGAGAAGTAATTAGAAACAAGGCCAGACTTGTTTGTAAAGGGTATGCGCAGCAAGAAGGAATAGATTTTGAAGAGACGTTTGCTCCTGTTGCAAGACTTGAGGCCATCCGAATGTTCCTTGCTCTCTCAAGCTTTCAAAACTTCAAGGTATTTCAAATGGATGTGAAATCAGCCTTTCTGAATGGAGACTTAGAAGAAGAAGTATATATTGAGCAGCCAGATGGTTTCATTCTTGGGAATGATCCAAACCTTGTATGCAGATTGAAAAAGGCTCTCTATGGTCTCAAACAAGCTCCAAGGGCTTGGTACTATCGTTTGGACAAATATCTTCACCAACAAGGTTTTTCAAAAGGATCAGCAGATAGCAATCTCTATATGAAAGTAGAAAATAACAAATTGCTAATACTTGTTGTGTATGTAGATGATATTATCTTTGGCAGCAATGAAGAGGCTATGAGTCAAAACTTTGCCTTGGTTATGCAGAAAGAATTTGAAATGTCATTACTTGGAGAATTGACATAATTTCTTGGATTGCAAATCCAACAAAATGAAGGAGGTATTTTCTTGTCTCAAACCAAGTACCTCAAGCAGATCTTGAAGAAGTATGGCATGGAAGATTCAAAGCCAATTTGTACCCCCATGGTTACAGGATGTAGCCTCAGTGAAAATGATGAATCAGCAGCAGTTCGCCAACCAACTTATAGATCCATGATTGGGAGTTTTCTTTATTTGATAGGTACCCGACCAGATATTATGCATGCAGTAGGAATTGTTGGAAGATTTCAAGTCAACCCAAAGGAAACTCATCTTCAGGCAGTCAAAAGAATCTTCAAGTATCTTCAAGGGACTCAAAACTATGGCTTATGGTATCCTAGAGATACAAATCTCACTCTTCATGCTTACACAGATGCAGATTGGGCCGGAAGTGTGGATGACAGGAAAAGCACAAGTGGTGGTGCTTTCTTCATGGGTTCCAAATTAGTATCTTGGTTCAGCAAGAAACAGAGTTCGATTGCGTTATCTACAGCTGAAGCAGAATATGTGGCTACAACATCTTGTTGCACACAACTTCTTTGGATGATGCAGACCTTGCAGGATTTTCAAATCACTTGCACTCCACCAGTCTCTATATTATGTGATAATACAAGTGCAATCAGCATTTCAAAGAATCCAGTCATGCATTCAAAGACCAAGCACATACCAATCAAGTATCACTTCCTCCGGGAACAAGTGCTTGAACAAAAGGTCAAGTTGGAGTATGTTCCTTCTAAAGAACAAGTTGCTGATATTCTCACAAAACCACTGCCCAGGGAGACTTTTGAATATCTCAGACAAAAGCTGGGAGTAGTTGATGCTTCATCCTGCTGTTGAAGCTTGTCTGTTCTAAAGTAAAAGTTGGTATACGCGAGTTGTGTAAGGGATATCCGCGTACATATGCTGATTTATGCAGGTTAAGTCGCGTATATGGAGTTCAGAACAGCAAGGGCAGATTCTGGTTGAAGAAGGTCTGAGATGGGTATGACAGAGTCCTTCAGGCACAGTTTCAGGGGGAGCAGCAGGCACAGTTTCAGAGGGAGCAACTTAAAGTCTAATAAAGCATTGTTGGCATTTAGATGCTTTTGGTTCTAGTTCACAACTGTTGTTGGTTTCAGGAGAAGGAGCACATAAGGAAATCTTGGTTGCTGATCTAAAAGATGATTATCAGATGCTGCTGGTGACTTTCATAAGTCTTGGTCTATATTTTTTCGTCTCTATGTCATGTATCTCTTTTGTGATATTTCTTCTATGGTGTCAAGGTCATGTAATGGCCTATGTTGGTTTCCCCACTATGCCTGGGATGAATGATGTAATGTAATTGGTTGTTATATGTAAATTTCTGATGTATCCCCTCTTGGTTGGGAGTATGGATGTATGTATTGAGTCTTTTGGTGATAGGAAGGTCCTTTATGATGTATAAGTCTTGGTTCTTTTTGAAGAACATCTTTTGCAGATCTTGCCTACAGTCAGGGGGAGCATGTTCAGCACAGCAGAGTAGAGATATCAGCATGTTCTCAGGGGGAGCACAGCCCTTTGCCCTTGATGACAAAGGGGGAGAATGATTCTAAGGATCTTGGGGTTGCCATCAAGTCCAAAGGGGGAGATTGTTGGCATTTTGGCACAGGTGTGGTGCTACGGTACAGGTGTTGTCCTTGATGGCAACTCTCTTTGATGACAGATCTCAGTCCAGACTACAAGAATGAAGAGAAATTTCATATACGCAGGTTCATTAAGCCCAAGTTGCGTATACACGCTGGTATGCTATATACTAAGTCGCGGATACGCAGGTTCGCTATATACGAAGTCGCGTATACACGCAGTTTCATGAACAGAAAAGAGCGTACATGTCGAGAAGCTTCCCTTGGTCCGCGGTAGTTAGTCCTCGGTACTTGAGCCTATGTTTTTGGACCAAAGTATCTCGACAGTCGTGTTGATCCCGAGTTTTGAAGTTGATGGTATTGTATTACTATGGTTTTGGACCGTGGTATTGAGAAGGGCCTAAGGCTATATAAGGAGAAGAAGATCATTAGGCAATTGCACTGAAAAAGTCTTGAATATCTGATAAAGAAAGAGATCTCGTATGTAGGTTCTGGGTTGCTTGATCTAAGCTAAGGAGAGATCACACTAGTTGATGGAAGACTAGATTTAAGGATAGATCGGGATCAAATGGTTCGAAATTAACTATCGGTATATGGTTGATTACGCATATTTTTAGATCTGCATACTGACGCAATGTTATGTTCTAAAGTATGACTAATGTCTGGTACAGCTGCAAGTTATGAGAAATTATTTTTAGATCTGTACGCAGGTTGTCTTTGGTAAAAGTGCGTGTATATGCGGGTTGGTTTAATTGAAGTAGCGTATATCTTTTGAAGCTTAATTTTTGGGGTTGCAGTTGGGTCTGACTGTTATTGCAGAGGTTCTGTAGTCTGCTCTGTGTTCTGGTGACTGGGTGTTGACAGGGTTTCAGTGGTTCAGTGATTCAAAGATTGATGATGCTAGTATTGGTTGTTTTGTGCTTCAATGATTTGTGAATGAATCGTGGTCTTCAGATTGTAATGTTGTGCTTCAGGAGTATCCAGTCTGAAAATTGATGAAAAGTGGTACTTGAAGGAAAGAAGATTGTAGGGCAGCACCTACGTACTAGTATCTTAGATAGTACAAGAGCAAAGGGGGTTGGAGCTCCCTTCCAGGAGAGTTTGGAAAACGAGAGAAGGTTGTAGCCTTCTGCAGGTTGTAGCCTGCGTACTGGTATAAGGCTGCACCAGTACAAAAGATTGTAAACTGAAGTTTCTTATTAAAGAAAGATAGAGATGACTTGCAGCAGGTGGTTTTCACCCACATTGGGTTTCCACCTTATATCATGGTGTTCATGTGTGTGGCTTTTGTGTGATGATCTGTTCTGTTATACCGCATCTGTTTATATTTAATATGGTTAATAATGTCCTGATGCCTTTACTAAAGATAAACTAACTGAATCATAAGATTCCTGGTTATGCGCTGGTTTCTTTAGACACAGTAGCGTGTACACGCTGGTTCACTTAACTGAAGTAGCGTATATGTTTCTGAGTATTGAAAAAGTTTTATTGATCTGATAATACTGATTCACCCCCCCTCTCAGTATTATTTCCAACATCAAGTTGGGCTCATGAATACTAGTCTTGCATTCTAGCACTTCCCCATCCACAACACTAAAAATAATATTGACTTAAATTTTAAAAACAAGAATAGTTCCCTTCCATCACTTGCCTACTCCACATATATTGGAACTCAATTGAGATGGCGGTGCTAGCTGGGGCACCAAATTTTGGATTTGTTGCCAGATATGATGAATAGATGGTGGTGCCAACTAGGTCACCTACTTTTGGAATTGTCCCTGGATATGATGAACAGATGGTGGTGCTAGCTGGGGCACCGACTTTTTGATTTGTCATCGGATATGATGAACAAATGGCGGTGCAAGCTAGGCCACCGAATTTTGGATTTATCATCGGATATGATGAACAGATGGCGGTGCGAGCTGGGGCACCATCTTTTGGAATTGTCGCCGGATATGATGAACATATGGTGGTGCCAGCTGGGGCACCGGCTTTTGGATTTGTCATCGGATATGATGAACAAATGGCGGTGCAATCTTGGGCACCAACTTTAATTTGGAATTGTTGTCGGATATGATGAACAGGTGGTGGTGCCAGCTGGGGCACTGAATTTTGGATTTTTCATTGAATACGATGAACAGATGGTGGTGCTAGCTGGGGCACCGATGTTTGGATTTGTCACCAAATACGATGAACAAATGGTGGTGCCAGTTGGGGCACCAACTTTTGGAATTGTCACCAGATATGATGAACAGATGGCGATGCCAGATGTGGCACCGAATTTTGGAATTGTTGTTGGATATGATGAACAGATGGTGGTGCCAACTGGGCCACTGAATTTTGGAATTGTCACCAAATACAATGAACAGATGGAGGTGCTAGTTGGGTCACTGACTTTTGGAATTGTCGCCGGATATAATGAACAGATGGTAGTGTCAGTTGGGGCACCGAATTTTGGAATTGTCGACGGATATGATGAACAGATGGCGGTGCCAGCTGGGGCACCAGCTTTTGGATTTGTCACCGGATATGATGAATAGGTGGCGGTGCTAGCTAGGGCATCGGATTTTGGAATTGTCATCGGATATGATGAATAGATGGTGGTGAAAACTGGGGCACTAGCTTTTAGATTTGTCACTAGATATGATGAACAAATGGTGGTGCAAGCTAGGGCACCTACTTTTGGATTTTTTTCCGGATATGATGAACAGATGGTTGTACCAACTGGGCCATCGACTTTTGGAATTGTTACCGGATATGATGAACAGATGATCGTGCCTGTTGGGGCACTGGCTTTATGAAATGTTGTCGGATATGATGAACATATGGCAGTGCCAGTTGGGGTACTCACACTTAGAATTGTTGCCGGATATGATGTACAGATGGCAGTGCCAACTGAGGCACCAACATTTGGAATTGTTGTAGTGTATGTTGAACAATAGGTAGTGGAAGGTGGAAGGTGAAAGAAAAATATTCCATTACTTGGGGCAGACAATGATGACAAATATGAAATAATGGAAGAAGAAATAGTGAGAGATATACTGGAGAAAGTGTGTCAAAAGATTGAATTAGATGAACTCGCGGATGAATAAGGAGAGAAATCATTGTGTTCTATTTGCATAGAAGCCTTGAATTATCTTGAGGACCATGAAAATCAAGCTATAAATAGCAATAATCATATTGTGCATGGTTTACCATGTTCCCACCTATTTCATTCAGACTACATTTCAAAATGGTTGTGTAGAGATCTCTCGTGTCCCATTTGTCAAACTCGAATTTGGTTGTCAACCTCTTTGTTATAGAATTTGCACACATGTAACTTCAACAATTTACTATGTTACCCTTTTTTTTGTTTTAAATCATTGACTTTGAATTAGTTGTTTTTTTGGTAATCATTTTGTCGTGACTTGTTTGAAATAAAACAGATACTCGAGTTTGAGTAAGATAATTTTGCGAGGATTTGTATGTTTAAGTAAGATATTTTGTACCATTGATAGTTTTTTTATTTTTAATTTTCTTATAAGAATTTTATAAGATTTACTGAATTTATATATTTGAATTAGATCATTTACATCATTTAAATGTTTTTATTTTTTCATTTTTAAATCATATTCCCTGTATTTATATTACCAATTATATTTCCATAATACTTTTTAAAATGGAACCATGCCCATCAAAATGGAAATGGAAATAATTGTACTATGCGTATTTTACCATGCTCCCACTTGTTTCACTCAAATTGCATTTCAAAATGCTTGCACACAAATCTCTCACGTATCATGTGCCGAACTCAATTTTGGCTGCCAATATCTTTGTTATAGAATTTTCACAGTATGTTTATGATATTGGAACTCAATTGAGATGGTGGTGCCAACTGGGGCACCGACTTTTGGAATTGTTGCCGGATATGATGAACAGATGGCGGTGCTAGTTGGGGCAGCGAATTTTTGGATTTGTCACCGGATATGATGAACAGATGGTGGTGCCAGCTGGGGCACCAGCTTTTAGAATTATCGCTGGATATGATGAAAAGATGGTGGTGCCAGCTGGGGCATCAACTTTTGGAATTGTTGCCAGATATTATGAACAAATGGTGGTGCAAGTTGGGTCAACGAATTTTGTATTTTTCGCCTGATATGATGAACAAATTTTGGTGCCAGTTAGGGCACCAAATTTTGTAATTGCCATCGAATATGATGAAAATATGGTGGTGCCAGCCGGGCACCGACTTTTGGATTTTTCGCCAGATATGATGAAAAAATGGTGGTGCAAGCTGGGGCAACGACTTTTGTATTTGTCGCCTGATATGATGAATAGATGGCGGTGCCAGCTGGGGCACCGGATTTTGGAATTGTCGCCGAATATGATGCACAGATGGTGGTGCCAGCTAGGGCACCAAATTTTGGTTTGGTTGTTGAATATGATGAAAAAATGGCGGTGCAAGCTGGGGCACCGGCTTTTGGAATTTTCACCAAATAAGATGAAGAGATGGCGGTGCCAGCTGGGGCACCGAATTTTGGATTTGTCGTCGGATACAATGACCAGATGGCGGTGCCAGCTGGTACACCGAATTTTGGATTTGTCGTCAGATATGATGAACAAATGGTAGTGCTAGCTAGGGCACCGACTTTTGGATTTGTCACCGGATATGATGAACAGATGGTGGTGCCAACTGGGGCACTGAATTTTGGAATTGTTGCCGGATATGATGAATAGATGAGGGGGCCAGCTGGGGCACCGACTTTTGGAATCGTCACCGGATATGATGAACAGATGGGGGTGCCAGTTGGGGCACCAACTTTTGGATTTTTCGCTGGATATGATGAACAGATGGTGGTGCTAATAGGGGCAACATCTTTTGGAATTGTCGTCAGATATGATGAACAGACAGTGGTGCCAGTTGGGGAATCGAATTTTGGATTTGTCGCCGGATATGATGAATAAATGGTGGTGCAAGCTGGGGCACCGGATTTTGGATTTTTCACCGGAAATGATGAACAGATGGCGGTGCCAACTGGGCCATCGACTTTTGGAATTGTTATCGAATATGATGAGCAGTTGCGTTGTCCGTTGAAGGTAAGGTCAGTGTAATTATGGTAATGCCAAAGCTGGATTACAGTGACACCCAAATGCTTTTCAGAAGGCAACCTTTGATGGGTATTTGACATTTCTTCAAAACCTGTAAGTTCCATGTAAATTTTGGTATTTTTTTTCATTTCAATTTGGTGTTTTTCATTTTTTTTTGCATTTAGAAACCAGACTTACGAACAATTGATTGTAAAAGGGATATTTTTAGGGTTCTTAGAAAAAGGTTCTTAGCATTGTTGTGTTTATCATTAAGTGTGGTTATGACTTTTTATCAGGCTATGATATATTTTGGTTATGCTGGTTATGGTCTATGATTGATTGGTGTACAACAGGGACGAGTTGTAAGGTTTACAAACACTTATTTTTCTTTTCATTTGGTAGCCTATACAAGTCGATTTTGAGTTTCTATTATGAATGAGACAAGCTGGAAAATCCTCTTAATTGGAACGTATATCACAACCATATGTAAACATGAAATTTTATAATAGAATATTTTTTTATTTTTATTTTCTGAAAAAATATATGAAATTATATAGGTTGTGTTTACATGGTTGTAATGAGGGTGATCACAATCATGAAAAGACCAACTAAATGATCTCTTAATGTTGATAATGGTCAACTTATTGAAGAGGTTGTTGCAAGTTACAAGGATCCCTTTTAAATTCTAGATCTAATTTCCTCAAAGTTTAGTCAACCCTATTCTATTGTTGTTGTCACTTATATGTCTGGCTAAATGTTTGATGATGTTTGAAAAGGGTCTAGTGGTTAACTAAGCCATTGCGAGTTGTAAAGAATCCTAGTAAACCCTAGCTATTATTTTTTGACAATGTTCAGTCAATCAATTTTTCGATGGTGTTAATTCCTGGTCATCTAGTTCTACACATCCTCTTTTTGGTTTTAATACCTTTTTCATTTAGTGCAAGCCTTGTTGAAAATTGGGTAGTTAATCCTATAGATCCTTACACGTCTTACTGGCATCATTTTGGTGTGTTTTCTTTCAATCTTTGCATTTTGTCTAGTCATGTTGTAAGAATGGGGATCCTAATTAATACTTAGTTCATTTCCTATAATGCATATTCGTTTCTCAACCTTACCTTCTGCAGTCATGTAGCCACCCAAAATTTCTAATTTGTCCCAAGGTCTATGTGGGTGATTCCATTCAATCCATATCATCTTTCCTCCCATCTGGTTTCAAGCTTAGAAAAGCATAGAAATCATTGCCACTTATTAGTACATATGGTTCTAAGTAACTCCTATATATTCACAATTCACTATATTTGCAATATGATGAGCCTCTAAATTAGACACAAATTAAGGCCCATCTAACCTTTCTTGTGAACTTGAAGGCTATATTAAACTTCTCCTTCTACACTTAATAATGTTTTTTTTCTTTAATATGTTATGAGGAAGTTTTAGAGATGATTGCATATTACGTGCTTCATATTATTTATTTTTGAAGAATATTGTGAGAATATTAGGCAGATTATGAAGATTTGGAGGAGGAGTTAATCTAGGGACTTGCTACCTACTACAGGAGGATAAATATTGGATAATAAATGAACAAAATATCATGAAATTATTGAAGAATTCTAGAGCTTCAATGATTGAGAAAATCTAGGAATGTGTTCCCTGTCATTTAATACAGATTCCTAGTGTTGGGAACCAGATCCACTATTTGAGAGATTTTGGAGGGGAAAGCTTCCTCCTTTCAATGATAATTATTCCTCACCATTTTTTATAATTAAAAATAGAATTTTCCTCTAGAGGCAGGCATTTCTTAGTCTTCCCGTGGATAAAACTTGTATTTTTGCAGCTCCACTTTCATTTCTAGCAATCATGTACTTGGATTGATTCAATTAATGAATTTTGGTGCCATTTTTAGCTTCTAAAGCTTGGTATCCTTCATAGGACTCTTAGTATTCTTGGTCTTGGCCATCCTAGGAGCCTCAGAGCGCTTTTTTATAATTTTATTTTCTTCTTTTCACTTCTTATTGACATGCATCTCTTATTCTTTTTTTTCCTATTTCTGCATTTAGTATTGATGCTTCTTTTGATGTAGGATTGAGTTAAATTATTGAAGTAAGTTATTTTTTAGGTTATTTAAATATTCAAAAGCATGATTCATCCTTATAAAAACTTTTAAAAATAATCTTCATCATTGAGCTACTTCGATTGGTCTACTAGTTCACAAATTTAGAATTTCTGGAAGTCCCTTGTAGAAAAATAGTAGTAATTTTATGATATTTTTTAGAACCTATTAATGAGATTTATTTGAGTTGATTAAAATTGTATTAGGGCATAAAACCATTCAAGTTAATAAAAAAATTCACCCAATTGTATTTTCACTTGATTAGGTTAGGCGTTTGATAGGTTAACTAGCTCACTAGTTCTTGAGTTTCCAGTTTTTAGAATAGTAATTTTCTACTATTTTTTAGCACGTGTTAACAGAGGTATTTTGGAGTGATTCCACTTGGAATGGAGACCTAAGAAATCCTACATAACAAAAATTAATTTTCCATCCAATTTTAATTTGATTTACTTGGGAATTTAGCAAGATTCTCGTTCCTATATCATTACAAGTCTCCTGTAGCAATTGCCTGTAACAAACCTGTAGCATCACTTTCCTTCACCAGTTTTGAACCCCATTGCAAATTTGAATTATTCGAGATGAATAATTACCTCTAGGATATAAATCCATGATTGGGGAAGACCAAATACCACTTATTATTTTCCTTTTTACCCCCGCAACACATCTCAACAATTTGGGTTAATGGACAAATTTATGAATTGGATAGTACAATAATGATTTTCTTGATTGCCACATGAAGTATATAATGAAATATGTCAATGGATATAACATATTTGGAATGAATTGATTGATTACATTCTCTTTCCTTCATGCATGTTAGATATTTTACTTTCTTTATTCTTAAGCTAAGACTAGGTTCCCTTTTCAATGAAACTTACACATCCTGCAATTAGGCTAGTGTTTGGTTTCCATTTCTGCAATTAGGATTAGTGTTTACATTTTAGAAAGTAGAATTTCCATTTATAAAATTATTTTAGGTTAAATTTCATGATATCACTTCATTGCATCAGATCAACAAAAGGACACATTTCATGTTGCACATATAGTGCCGACACCTCTTAAGTTTGTACAAACCTCGAGTTGATAATTTGAGTTGAGGAACCCTTGCGAGTTGCAACATATGTTTCACTCCTTCTTTGGCTTGATTGCTCAAATCCTAGGCCCACCTACCAAAATTAGAACCTGCACATTCAAACAACAGAAGCCAAGAAACTACGAGATCTATGTACCATAATATATCTACTTTATTCAATAGATCAACATAGTATTGAAATACATGAAATGATGACATCACATCTAGGAAAAGAAAGAACTCTTTGTATTGATAAAAATGGAGTAAGCTACAACCATAAATAGGTGTCAATCTTGTAGAAGAGCTCCTTCAAGTTGTTGACTTTTCCTTCCATTGTCATAAAGTGTACCTCCAATCACCCCAAATTAATGCAAATATCACTCTCACAACAACAACATAAGGATAGAATCACTCTCCAAAATCCAACCTCCTGTATATCGAAGGTTGTAAATATATAGAGGAGTGGGGTAAGTTTGGAGTTCTTATCCTTTTACCAAAATTGGGATTGAGATCCACTCTTGATGGGAGGATTAGATCTAAGGATAAGGCATGGAAATGCCAAGGTAGGATGGGATAGGATATGAATGTTTTATCTGAGGTAAGTGGTTACAACAGATCATGGAAGCTTTTGGAAATGGAGGTTTTTATGATTCTCTCTCTTTTACTAAATTTGTAGAACCAACGTATGTGCAAAGAGGAACAACTTGTAGGTGATCAATGCATACCACAATGGAGAAACTTGTAGTTGAACATAGTCCAGCAAGAGGCCAGGGAGTGTTGGTCCTAAAATTGGCTCAAATGATGCAGTTTAGGGTAGAAACTCTGGGGAATGAAAGAGTCATGCATAGGGATTTATGTAATGTGTTATCTCAAAATCAAGCCCTGGAAGGCTGCAGACCAGGAAGACTTCAAGTAATTGTTTCAGACCTACTTTAGGCTGAGGCTTAGCCTCCTCAACCTGAGAGGGCTCTCTCTAGATGGGTTAATGATTTTGATTAAGATAAGATGGCTAACTCTTTGTGAAATAACTGTAATAAATATGGATGCTGGAAAAACATTAAACAAGTTTCCATTGGGCCTATGGAGTCAACAACACCTCAATAAACCAGGATCTTGACTTTACATAGAAGTCAGGGCATTCTGCATTTGAATATTCAGAACATAACTCATATGAAACCACAGCTTATAAATGCATACAGGAAATCAGAGCACAATCAGTGAATTCTGAGTGATTACACATTTATACAACTGTAAAAAGAAATTAGGAAAGGACAACATCACACATTCTGAACATAGAAATCCTTCATGAATCCTGAGAAGTAAAGCCCAAATTCTATTACTGAAACTCTATCTTTACATAAGCCAAATACAATGCTCTGTCATAAAGTTTTCCAACCCCCATTACATTGTTGTTTCAGCTATATATAGAATTCTTATTCTACCTGATCGAGATTCCTCCTCCAGCATGAGGGGAATTTGATAACTACCTCTAATGACACCTATCAACTATTTAATTAGCTAATTAATACAATAAAGTGCTGACTGGAGCTTTCTTAGAGTTCTAAATCTACTATGACTCTAACTCCCTATTGTATGCATGATGGATTCTCCTCGTTCTTTGACACCTGGTCCTCTTTCAGTTTGGCTGAAATGGTTGAGATGGGTATTTAATGCCCCATGTTTGATCTTTAATGACACATCCTTTCCAATACCCTGAAAAATATGAAACTGTCCCTATGTATCGGTCTTTAGTCTGCCTTAACATGTCCAGATCCAACGAAGTATATCCTTTATCTTTTAATTACCCCAAAATGGAGCAAACTACCACGTCTTTGATGTGCTGTCCACCGTTTGGACCTGGTTGAATCTTAAAAACTTCAGCTGATGCCTTGCATATCTTGTAGACATTCCCCTTTCAAAATTCCCGTCCATATTCAAAACCGGTTAATTGAAATTAGACTGTTTAGCTTCAGCAGTTTCGTAGCGCGCTACGAAACTGCTGAGCTTTTTCAAAAATCACAGTTTCAAACCAAAACTTCACTATTTGAGCACTTTGCTGTTAAAACATTCTTCCAACTGTTTTATTGCTGCAGCTGCTGCAGAAGCACGAGCATTTACCACAGAATGTAAAGGATTCCCTCCAAGCTTGTTAATGCTGTAAGTTTGGGAGGAAGGAAAAAACTCATTCATATCAGCTTTATGCCTTAACCCACTTAATGTTTGGCTCCTTGACTTTGTCCAATCCAAGGCAATAGTTTCTTGATTCAACTGTTTGTCTAATGCAAAAAGGTTTGCATCATGTTCTGAGTGTACTATGTGAGCCTTCATGATAGCAATTATACCCCAGTACACACAAGAACAACAACTTTTCTTTTGATCGTTGAGCATTCTCACCTAGTGTGATGAATTCGGTAACACAAACTGCAAGATATGCTCTTGGCCAATAAGACTGATTACATTAATCCAATGTTACATGACGAATTTTACAGATAAGTCGGGCAGTTGGTAAGTCAAGTTGATCTACTGCATCTGATTTCACAAGTTCTCGAAGCTCCTCTCTAGAAGTAGTGAGACAGTTCTGAAAAGTAGCCAAAATTGGAGGAATTTGCATTGAAAGAGCAGATAGTACATTACAGAGATATTCAATATCTACTGATAGTTGTTGAGCTCCGTGATCACTTAATGACTGAATACCTCGCAATTGTTCAATGTAAAGGGCTGTGGCACCTTCTGCAACCTTGAACATCCACTCAGTTGCAAAAAATTTAGCTTCATCAGTGTTTGCGTCCGCATTGGTATTCAATCCTGTTGTCCCAGCATCCAATACAAGAGGCTCTAGTTGTTGAGGTAAAGTAAGAAGATATTCACCAATGCTAGTAACATATGGCTGAGGGTAGGCACTAAAACTTGGTAAAGAAAAAGCATTGTCTTCTTTAGCTGGCGTCCAGATTGCCATTCTAGATACATCTTTGATCCTTTGCCGAACTTTTAATATCAGAACCTCATAAACAAGTTCATTGACAGCATTTGAGAAAGCTCCAACCCTTTGAGAAGTATGTGGAAGAGCATGAAATCGAGGATCCCTTGCCTGCTCCAGTAGATTGGAAAGCCTCCTAGCCTTTTCAGGTGCATCCATTAACCGCAAAGCTGCCATATCAAGTCTAGGTGAACCTGCTTTGGATAGTTCTTCACTCCCACTAACATCTATGCCAGAAGCATTGGCTTGACTAACATTTGCATGAACACTATAAATCTGCAGTGTGGTGTTTAATCTTGCTAAAGTAGCACGCAGAGATGCTTCAAAAACAGATGAACGGCTGCTTAGACCATCAGCAACAGTAAGAAGCTGTAAATCTCCTTGCACTATTTACCATTCCTCTTCATTTGAAACCATGTCTAATAAGTTTCCACCATGCAGTCCTTCCTTGCGCTTTTGCTGTGTCTCCCGCAAATCCTTTGAGAGACAGTTGTGAGATTCTTTCCGCGATTGCAGATCTGACATTTGTTGCATCAGCTGCCAAATGTCAAATTCACTTTACCCTCTTAACACGCCGCTTTACATCTGAACCAGTAGAGCCATGGTGGCCTGATCTTTGTTTCTCGGGCACTTTTTTCATATTCTCAACAGCCTTTTGCATTTCAGGATCATGGTAGCATGGCTCAAGAATGTTATAAATATTGAGTCTTGCGACCTCCTGCTCGATTACCATTAATTTGGTGTCACAACTAGTATCAGCTATGTCATAATTATTTCCCTTACAAGCAACCGCCGCATCTTTAAATTGCTCATCTGATATAAGCCCCATTCCATGAACAAATGGCACAAGTGCATTTCCATTTCTTCTTTACCTTCAGATATTGCAGTTGCACATTGAACTAACAGCTGTTTGGAAGAGCTCCCTGTATGAACATTATCTTGCCGGTGACCAGTTGATGCATATGCTTCCTGTTGCAAAGAATTAGTTTGTGAAACAGAACATGAATCAGAGATATTTGCAACACTGGAATAATCTATGCTTCCATTAGAATAATCCTTCAAGGTTGTGCTCTCCATCGGAGAATGCATAGGGGAATCCTCATACAGAAGTTTTTCTATTGTGTCTACCCATTCCTTGTCAATATATGTGCTTTGAGCGGGGCTAATGATACTTGCTTCATCAATATCACTAAAAAGTTCTCTCTCCAACTCTTGTAGCCATTGCTTGATGTATTCTGGATTTTCATCAAAGATACTACCATGTATAGCTCCTCTTTGGCAATCTGATGACGGAAAATTTAGGTAACCTGATGTATGTTCCCCTGTGAGATTCTCACTAGATGCAGATTTCTGGAGGGAAGCAGAACTCTGTACAATAGGCATGCTAGGATATTGACCTCCACTGGATACTAGAACTTCGACCAATGTAGCAGGATTATAGGAAAAACCTTGAGAATGAAACACAACAGTATTATTTGTATATTGATGATAAGATCCAGCACTGTGACATGTCGAGTCAGATATTCCCACAGAATCCATAGGAGACAGCTGTGAAATATTGGCTATGGATTCGAACAAATCCCCAATTTCGTAGCGCAGCCAGTGCAAAATATGAATTATGCGCTACGAAATCACCTAGACAATTTCAGCTTTGAAACGAGTTTGGACATATGATATCCATGTGAGATGTGAGACCAATGATAGACTAAAACAGAGAATTGACCCCATTTGACACACTAGCAAGACTCTTAACAAGACTATAAAACAAGATGAAAAGACTAGACCTAAAATTGACACCAACCCTTTGACAAACAATCGAACTGATGTGAACAATCTTAAAAAAATTTCTTGAGTGATAACATAATGATTATGTAAAGGGTGAATAGGATGTTGATTGATCCCATTAGGAGACCTTTTGGTTGGATGTGACAAAATGGCCTATAAAAGATTCAGAGATGATGGCTGATGACTAAAGTGCTTTACCTTGTGACAAGTCAAGATCAAGAACAACCGACGAGATTGTCTTATGTTACAATACATTTACATCATGACATCCTTTTTCTAAGGGAGGCATACCCATACTCAACACATAAGCTAACATAACATGTACAATGATCAAAAGACACGTTCATTGATGACTGATGGTGGAGCCATGAATGGATGAATGTTTGTATGATCATAGCCATCATACATAGTGATGTTATATAATCCTAAAATCACATCTCAGACACTAGAAACTAGATTTGGGGTCTTCTATCTCCTTCACACAACCAACCAATGTATGATTCTAACATGCAAATCAATGAGTTGAGGTCAAACATAGTAGACAACATCTGATTACCAGCCAATGATGTAAGCCATTAACAAATGCGAGAGAAACCATCGATGATGTTAATGGCTCTTAAGGTAATCAATTACAATTCCTATGGTGTGAATAAAAGAGTTGATGTCGAACACCACACAAAATATTCCAGTCGAAGGTCATTGATGTAAACATGTCGCCAAGAGTGAGGATACTTTCCATTGATGTATGAAAGTACCAAGGTATCCATGGGTGTTTCTAAGTCAACCTCCTAGATAATGTGCTGATGTCGACAGGAAGTGACCCGTCACAGGAGGACCTTGATGTATCCCCCATCAATGACATGAAACAGGTATGATAATTGAGACAAAATTATTAGAATGATGCTGATATGGAAATGGATCAAGAAAGGAAAGCATGGAATCAAGGCTTGAGAGTATTGTAACGAATATCAACTGAATGACTTCTCTTGAAAACACTCACGACATTGAATCGAGTTGTCAGCATTGACTCAAAATGGAAATGGAGGTTCTAAAAAGGTATGATGGACCGAAAGAAAAGAAGATTACCCAACCCTACAACCATGGAAATAAAGTGGAAGAGTGTCGTGTTCAAGAGCAACTCACTTCCATTAACAAATGGAGTAACATGTTTTCCCAATTTTCCCAACCATACTGGTCAATACCTCTTTATTTTTTAGCAATCTTGAGGAGCATAATGTATGCTTGATCTGTAAGTTCATCCTTTGGATGAATCCCTCCGAGTATATTTAATGAACCCAGAGAAGGAGTCGTTTGGTCTCTGGTCAGGCTCATCATTGGGTAAATATATGGACCTGTTGTGCTGTACAACAACCCCCCCATTTCATAAAATTTTTATTTTCAAAACTATAATATGAAATGGGTCCCTTTTAGATTAAATTGGTATCAACTTATCATTATTCAAAAGGTCTAAAAAAAAATAAAACATTATAAACCTTTTTGATAAATCACATAATCGGTCTTATAATGAAAAATGAATAATCCTTTATTATTGCAATAAAGCGATCGCAAGATCGCATATCGCAGTAACAAAGGATGCATGACATAAGACCCATTGGTTTTCCCTGATGCGATAATGCACAAATGACTATCGGATATCGAGAAGGCAAGCGATTATAACAAAAGGCCCCTCTCTTTGCTCCGATGCGATATCGCTATCAGCGATCGGGGAATGTCGCATGCATGCATCTAAAGCCCTCGTTTAAAAACTCCTGATGCGAATTGGCAATATCACTATCGGTAATCGGGGATTCCGAAAGGACACCAATATAACAACTTAAGCACTCCCCTGATCGCCGATTGCGATAAAGCTAGGTGCAGATTTCAAAAAGGATTGATAAGGCCGGGATATATTATGGTTAATTAGTATTAAAGGCCTTTCTCTTCTCGATAGTGATTCACTTACGCTCAACCGCCAAAACATCAAAGCCACGCTTAAATGAAGTATTCGACCAATAAACGATATGATGAGCATTTAATAGATTAACAGGTTTAAACGGCCATTTAATGAAACAGTAAGGCTAAAATCTCTTCAGAGATTGTATCTACGGCCACCTTAAGTTAATCCTCATTAAGATTGTATCTACATTACGTTCATTTTATCTCCTGTGCAGAGCTCCTCCGAAGCAGCAAATTCAAGCCAAATGGGGAAGAAATCTAAGAAAACTCAAACAGCTTCAGCTTCCACAGTATCGGGACAACATATTGCCGATCTGGGACCAAGACAAAAGGGACTGATCTCGGACACCACATGTCTAGGACTCGGTAAAACTACTTGGCTGAGCATCTATAATTTGATTGAGGCCGAAGAGCCTCAGGTAACAACAGTGCAAGCTACAGCAGACCCGACCCGGAAGTCTAATGCTACTCTAAAGGATTTAGCTGACTCTTACCTTCATCGGATAGCAACCCGAGAGAAAATTCTCCCATATATAGATGTGGTAAGATGGGTAATTGAAGAAATCCCAATTACAAACAGAACATTTTGCACCATCGGCAGGAGAGTGTTTGGCTCGTTTCAACACGATGATTTGAGGCAAATGTACCATTTGCCTGCGCCAGAGAAGAAGTACAACAAAGCATTTCTGGAGAAGTTCAGAAATGAAAATGACATTGAATCAGAACCTAGATGAGATTGGAGGCAAAACCCAGCGAAACACAAGCATGAGTCTTCGGGTAAGTACTCTGTCGATTCCTTGTGTTCTCCTTATTGTTATGCCAGAGTAATGATGTGTAGGATTTGGGGGTTACATGATTCCTCAAACTTCACTATAGAGATGGTACCTTTAATGGAAGCAGCATGCAAAAGTGAAATAATGGATTGGGGGAATATACTGTCTGATAAGTTAGCAACAACTGTTCTTGAATTCAGAAACAAATCCTACGCTATTGAAAGTTTCATTCCCCCATTTTACTATAGTGCCTACATCTTGGATACCCTCTATTTTAATTCTGAATTTCTTGTGCTGGGGTGGAGATGGACTCCACAAGACCCCATGCCCATTCATATATACCACCAGAAGTTGTGGAAAGCCCACTATAAACACCACCTATATCAAGTTTGCAATGGATTTATGCTACCCATTCACTATGCCATTTTTGACAAACCTGCTCCTAAGATTTCCTCACAAGCAGAGATTGACTTGACAGCCATAGGGAGATGGTTCGGAGAAGAAAAATTCACCTATGTAAGAGTTTTCGGCAGCCATGCCAAGCCTCATGTCCTCCCCTTATATACACCCGACAAACTGTTGGCCCAAGAGATAGCATATCAGCTTACATTCGAAGGAGTTACACAGACTCTAAGGAATAAAAAGAAGTAGGATTGGACTCCTTTTCCTCTAAGGTGTGGCATTTACGATTTGCATGGCTATAAACATGCAGAGAAAGAAGTAGATAAGATTAATACACTGAATCTCGCCACTCTTCCTAACAGGCGATTTGATCCAAACAAAGTCGCTTACAATGCACTTGAATAGTCAAAACTCACTAAATTTGAACATAAAGATGATGAGTTTGATGACCTGTTCTCCTCGGCCGAGTCATTATTTCAGGTTCAAATGCTAGCCAGAATGAGATATCACGACGACGGGTTAGTTGAATTTAACAGACTTAGAGAACAGAGGTTGAAAACTCTGCCTCTAGATCTGTTAGCAACGACCTCGATGACACAATCAAGTGAGCCTAAACAATGACTTACCAATGAACCTCCTGCTACATCAGAAATTGCTGGAGAAATACAAACAAAAGAGCGGGAGGAAGTGCAGAGAAAAGAGCAGGAGGAAGTGCAGAGGAAAGAGCAGGAGGAAGTACAGAGGAAAGAGCAGGAGCAGAGCAGCACGGACGTGAATGTCGATGCCTAGATTGACCTGAAGTTGCTCCAGGAATGGCAGAAATTCGATTCAATCATAAGCAATCTTGAAAGCTCAAAGGAAGCTGATACATCCAAAGCGGTTGATACACAAGATACAACATCAAAAGAGGTTCCAAGTGGAACCAACGGCCTACCCCCTTCTATAGAAATAGAGATAATTCCCAAAGATCCTTCGGGTCAGATCATTTTGCAAGTGGAGGATATACCTCCATTGAATGTCTTTTACAGCCCAAAGCATAGGGCTGTAGTAAAGCGACAGTGGAAAAGGAGAAGGATTGATCAACCTTCCCTATTCCCTGAACAAACAGTGACAGCCAATGTGGTTTGGAAAGAGGAGTTTGATCCTTCTGATGACCTAACAAAATTGTCCCAATATGATGGAGCCTATTCGGCGGCCACCATGGAGAAGGCATCAGTAGTGACTAATCTGTTAGGAGAAAAGGACCAAGCAATCGCCTCGCTACAAGCACAGTTATCGGAGGCACAACAGAAAGCAGAACAACTCGAACATCAGTTGTCTACGCAACAACAAATAAACAATAAATTGAATAAACAATTGTAGGAAGAGAAACAAAGGGTTGATTCAAGTGCAATTCAAAAGCAGAAAGAGCTGTCGGAAGCGTTCGCAAAATTGAAAGCAGTGAATGAACAGATGGTAAAGTCGAAAGATGAGCAAATTTCTCAATTATCAGGCCAAATAGAAAATTCCAAGAATCTTCCGCAGCCTGCCGAGTTCAGAGCAGAAGCACTACAGATTAACAAAGCATTGGTAACACAAATAAGACTACTATGTCAGAAAATCGCTCAAGCAGAACCCCTATGTGACATAACAACATCAATAATCGATAAATCAGTTGATGCTAGAACAGACTTGGAGCAGGCCGATGGGACCTTGACCAATTTTCTTGGTTGGTAGGACATTGATGAGGGACAGGCAGCTAATTTGCAAAAAACTTAGAATCCCATAAAGAGATCCTATTTATGGAATGGTAGTCCAAGTTAATGAATGCATAGAGAGCAGTTTCCAGATGCAAATTAACCACAAGTAATTTGGTTGAATTGATTAATGATACTCTCTACTTATCTAACATGATCTCTCAATGTACCCCAGGTAAATTACTATCGGCTAAAACATTGGAGTAGTCATGTTATCAAGAGCTGGAAAAGAATGTGAGATTGATCGCAGGTATTAACAGTTTGACCTGGGACACCTATTGGTTGTTCCTAGTAAAACCATACAGCCAGAGAGCCGCCCTCAAGTGCCTAACAGATGAAATCGGGTGTATCATTCCTAATATACAAGATGCCACCTATGCTGCTCAACTCAATTCTCGTCTCAGCTGCCCTCCAGAAGTGGAACCAATGCTAGCAATATGCCAACTCAGGTCGATAGGCAAACAGCCAAAGTGATGAATCATGTTGCCGACTGCCAGATTGCTATGAGGAAGATACTCCAAATCAAGTTGTACCAATTAAGTAGCATTTTAATTTCATATTTAGTTAGTTTTAATCAAGTATTTATAGACCCTTTCAATGCATTGGAAAGGGTCGTAAGTTTTTTTATATGACTTAAACCTGAAGTTGCACTATTGTACTTCAGGCATATTTTTTATAAAGACTGGGCCAATTATTCCAATTTTGATAACGAAGCTTTTATGTGGATGTGCACTACTGCCTTTATTTAAAAGTATTTCTGAGTCGGAAGAAGGAATTCAAATAGCGATTGATGTTGGGAATGATTTGTAGCTCATATGGTACTACTATCTATGTCTGAGTTCATTCTTTTTATGTGAATTGTTGTTTGATTATTCTTGCTATTATCGGATATATGCGTGTGTTTTTAACAACATTCTTTATAATTTCCACTACTGGATGTTTACAGCATGCTTTTCTTTTATCATACATGTATCGGTAATATAAAAGGATAAGTGTAACAATGTTTTGTTAATCACTTTGTTCAACTATTTGAACAAAGCAATAATTAAGTGAATGAATGTCTATGTTTATTGTGTGGAGTCATCTATATGCCTATCGATGAATAGAGATCATCAAGCGTTGCACTTAAAAGAATAGAAGCCTCCTGGGATAGAATAGTCATTTATGTTTTCGCTGTTAGATTAAGTCATCCACTCATTATCATTTATTAGAAAACCAATCACTCATCCATCCCCTTTTATTCATTATTGGGAAACTGGTCCCATTATATCCAGTCAGAGCCACCATCCCAAATAGAAAAGGAGTTGTATTAAGGTCTGGACCAAGTGGTTATCCCCTAATGTTGATACAATGATTTTCAGGGCATCAACATTTTTGGCGCTAGAAGGAGGGCATGAACTATGAATGGCGAGCAAATCCAAATCTACAGACCATTCTAAGAGTAAATCTCCCTCCACATCACCTCGTACTTCCCAATTGCATGCTGGTTCTCCAGTATCCAAGCAAGAAGAACAGGAATCAACTACCATTGCTTAAACCCACAATACTCCAGAACGATTAAGTCCTGAGTCCCCTGAAGTTCAGTTACTCATCCATAAACTTCAACGCTTCTCGATATCACCACAGAAATCTGAAGTATCTCAAAGCAGTGAGACTTCGAAATTCAATCTACCTCATCCTCTCACTAGACTTCAGAGTGGAAAGCTCGGTATTGAACCTACTGAGCTGCCCTTACCTAAAAGGAAAAGGGAAAAGAAGAACACTGAAGGATCTGACAGTGAAGCATTTTCATCCACATCCTCCATCTCATCTTTCCCAGTGCGAAGTCAACCATCCACTCCCTCATTACACATTGTTGTTCATCAGGTATTAGAAACTTCAACATCCCAACCGGCTCAATCCTCAATATCAAGTCCTTCCCAAACATCTGGAATTTCATCAGCCATCTCATCCACTACTGGTGTTTCAATGGCAAATCCATGGAATAGACCTGGTGTGGTCAATATACCTGTACCATTACATGCATTACCTGATGCTCCTGAAAAATGGCTACCCAAGTTTAACCCAGGTGATGGAATAAAAGCTGAGGAACATATTAATAACTTCATGTTATCAGTTAATTTGAAAGGAGTAACAGAGGAAGATGTTGTCGTTAGGCTTTTCCCTTATACTTTGCAAGGATTAGCGAGATCCTGGTATTTTTCCCTGCCTTCTGGATCCATTACCAGTTGGGCCACTTGCCAAGAACAGTTTCTCACTAAGTATGGTGATGATAGATCTTTAGCCACATTAATCAATGATCTCTCCAATCTTAGGATAGAGCATAGGGAACCGATTAAAGAATTCAATGCATGATTCAATAAACTCTTGAATAAAATCCCAACGGCCTCCAAACCAAGTGAGAAAATCAGAAGCGAATGGTATATAACTACTCTACCTGCCAATATAGCTATTTTCGTAGACAGGGCCGGAAAACCAACTTTAGCTGAAAACATGAAAGAAGCACTTGCTGTGGAGAAACGTATTAATGCTCTAGAAAAGAAAGCTGCTCTTGAAGATAGAAAATCCAGAAAAGTTTCTTTTAAAGATGATTCAAATAAGAAAACCCCAAAAGATCCACATGATATGGAGGGTCTGCAAAAAGTCCTAAAGACTTTGTCGAATGAAATGGTTGAAATCAAAAAACAAGTAGCAGAAACCTCAACAAAAAGGCCCTTTAGAAATTTCAAGAAAACCAAATCAAAACCACCAAATGTTATATCTAATGCAGATTCAGATCCTGAAGAAGAAGAATAACAGGAAACAATCCCACCAATTGATGAAGAAGAGGAAGTTGTTGAATGCCATGGAATGTGGGATTTCATACTGCCTAACTCTGATACAGAAAATGAACAAGAAGATTTTCCTGTCACTACTAGGAGTAAAGGTGCCCCTGAACCCATCCAGGCAGGTTCAAAGAAAAGAAGTGCAGGTGCTACTACAACAAAGGAAAAGGTATCCACAAAGAAGCTAGATGCAACAATTCCGCAAAACCAACCTTCATCCTCAAATATACCTTCAACATCTAAAACATTGGTAGTATCCGATTCAATGGACTACAATATTGTTGATGATATGAAGAAGACTAAGGAAAAAATTACCATGTTTGAACTTAGCAAACTAAAACATCAGCATAAATTGCTTCTCAAGGAATTGAATGTTGTTCCTTCTTCACCTCTTCCCAGTGCTAAAGTTGCAAATGATTCAGGTCAACCACCTTCTAGCAGGATTGAAGCTACTGATACGATTCTGATTAGAGACAGATCAAATTCCCATACTCCTCCTTTCCTCTTAACCTATGAGATTTATAATCGAAATCTACACAATTGTTTGATTGACTCAGGGGCATCCTCAAATATAATGCCAGCTTCGGTTTGTTCCAAACTGAACATTGAGCCCCAAAAGTCCGCAATTCACATTGTGTAGTTAGATAGAACCAAGGTCCAGGTTTTAGGATAAATTAACTCTGTAACTATCAGGTTATTGGCTGATCCACGTGTAGTTCAAAGAATTGACATCTTAATCACTGATATACCTGAATTTTATGGTTTAATCTTGAGTAGGGATTGGTCTGAGAAGCTCCATGGGTATATTTCTACTGATTGGTCCCACATGTGGCTACCCTACAAGGGAAAGTCAAATCAAATAAAAATAAATCAGGAAAAACACATGACCCACATTGTTACAGAATTTGAATAGGAAAATCAACCAATAGCATTTAATAACAATATCTTGGGAAATTATTCATCTGAATCATTCTTTGGCAACTTCACAGCCCAACCATCTCCTTTCTCAGTAAACAATTTTACATCTCAGATCGAAAATTATTCACAAACAGATAGGTCAAGATGTTTTAACAATACTGAGGAAACTGTAAATAAAATTGTTGATAATTCTTTATTTTGGTCACTATACTTTGATGGGTCTAAGTCTAGCGAAGGCTCGGGAGCAGGATGTATTTTGGTTAGCCCTCAGGGAGAAAAAATGATGCTGTCCTGTAGGTTGGAGTTTGAATGTACGAATAATACAGCTGAGTACGAAGCCTTAGTCCAAGGACTATACAAAGCGATTGGCCTCAAGGTTCAATATTTGAAAGTGTTTGGTGATTCAGAAATTATTATTAAACAGGTGAGAAACACGATTCATTGTCTTTCTAGCCACCTCAAACATTATCAGTCGCTGGTACAAGAACTCACCTCTCAATTTTTAGCATTCAATATTTCTTCCATCCCTAGGTCTCAAAATTTAGCAGCTGACTTGCTAGCCAATGTTGCTTCCAAACTCCTACCTTCCGAAGATTATAGCCCAGATAGATTTTCAGTAGAGTTACTTTTTAGACCATCAATTCCTGACAATGTCACTAATTGGCGAGTGTTCAATCACGATGAAGACATCTTACAATGTTTGACTTTCGAAAAGTCCTACGATGATAAGATTATTGAGGAAAGTCGAAGTTCTAGAACATGACCTTCACTACCAATATCCTAGGATCAGCGCACCTGTAACACAGGGAATTTGAAATGCAGCGCACCTACTACACTCGGGAAGTGCGCTGAATTTCAGATTCACAGAATAGTACCTGCGCTGGACTAGAGACGAGACTTTGCTTGGGTTCCGGGTCACAGTTTGCAGTTCAGTTCATGGGTTTTGGACGAGAAAATGGTAATCAGTGATGCAACAATCAGGGGTAGATCTAAGGAGGTTCTGAGAGCTACCACAAGGGGCAATCAGAGAGTTTGTGAATCAGTTGTTTAATTTATAATCAAATCCCAGAGATTGACTAAAGCGGCATTTATCTACTTTGCATTTTCATAGAAAATGCAGTTTGAAAGCTACCTGGCTCGACTTCAGGCTCCGCCTGTAAGTTTATAAAATAGACAACAAGGAAGATAAACAAACAAACTAATTTGTCCCCAGTGGAGTCGCAATTTTGTTACAGGGAAAAGTGTCTACACAGAACTGCTTATCCCACTAAGGTGTGGTAGCTACCTTAGAAACAAACAAAGTAAAGCTACTTTCATTTTTCCTTTATGAAATATAGATGAGAGAAGAACAAAGAAGACCAACCTCTGTCTTGCGCTAATCTCCTAGTGCGATTCCTCTCTCTCTTGATAGTCTTTCGCTACTTGCTCCCTTGTACGCCCAGCTTCACAGAGTACCTGTAAGATCACAGTAGCATAGCACTATACAAGAACATGGATCTATAATCATAAAAAATCTAGGATCAGATGTAAATTGACCATACAAATGCATAAAACATAAATGGCACAAGAGTATGGAGGAAAACTTGAATAGCTTTTATTGATAAACAAGAAAGAGCCAAGGGAGTTACAACCAGTTGTTCTGACCTAGCATCATCCTCTCAGCAAGGAAGCCCCTCTTCACCTCATACAAAGCTTAGATCACCCAACAATCTGATGTTGTCTCAAGAAACCAACAACAATTCCTTACAATATGCAAAATTCCAGCCTCTGGATCTCTGGGATGAGGGATCCATATATAGATATCTATATGGGAGATGAGTCAGCTTGTGATTTTATTAGTGTCTTCCCTCTGATAGTTCTTTCTTCCACTTGGAGATTGATGATCTCTTACTCATCCTTGGTCGAATTCAGAGAGGCAAGTGTCACAGGAGAAGTTTCTGGAAGTTTCCATGCCTCTCCACCTCGTAGAATGACACTGCCATTTGTCACTTCTAGCCCATCGCACCCCATAGAAGGGTTTTTTGAAATGCAACGCACCCACACAATGTATTTAGGTGAGATGCAACCCAATTTGCCTATGGAGCAGCTGAAATGATCCTGTTTTGACCAGTTCTGAGCAGTTTTTCATGGAGAATTTCTGGGAGAAGCTGTAATCAGTTGACCTTGTTCCTTTAGGGATTAGAACAACACTTTTAGGGACTTAGGAGCCCTTGGTTTATGGACATTTCATGCTTGGGGTTGTAGTGCCCAAAAATGTCTATAACACACCCCCTTAGGTATAGTACACATGGAATCCAAATTACTCAATCTCAAAATGACATCTTCACCTGTCAATCGAATTATTTAAGAGAAGAACTAAAGAAATTTGGGATGGAAGAATGCAAGCCAATTAGTAATCCTATGGTTATTGTTTGTAAGATTTGTAAAAAGGATGAAACCCCTCTTGTAAATCAAACAGTCTATAGATCGATGATTGGAAGCTTGTTATAACTAACTACCTCAAGACTAAACATAATGCAAGTAGTAGGCCTGGCTGCTAGATTTCAAGCTAGCCCTAGAGAAAGCCATGTAAATGCTGTAAAAAGGGTTTTCAAAGACCTATAGGGCACACCATATTTTGGTTTATGGGATGCTAGAGGAAAATACTTTAAATTAAAATCTTATAATGATATTGATTGGGTAGGAAATGTTGATGATAGGAAACGCACCTTTGGAGCATCATTCTTTTTGGGGGATCATCTTGTGCCTTGGGTTAGCAAAAAACAAGACTCAATATCATTATCTATGGCTTAAGTTGAGTATGTTTTTGCAACCACCTACTACACACAAATAATTGGGATGAAGCAGACATTAAAATATATCAAGGTAGAGTTGAATGATTCAATTCCAATCATGTATGACAACACTAGTGCTATTAGCATCTCTAAAAATCATGTCATGCATTCTAAGACCAAGCATGCTCTAATAAAGTTTCATTTTCTAAGAGAATAGGTTCCTGCTAATGTTGTTCAACTTGAATATTTGGCCACTAATGAAAAACATGTAGATATATTCACAAATCCTTTAGAACGAGAACGCTTTGAGTATCTTTGGCAACAAATAGGAGTTGTTTCTCTTACAACCAAATGTTCTAGTTTGAATGAATCTTGGTAGCTACTTAGCTTATTGGTTCAATTAAAGCGTATGCTACAAAGTTTCAAGGGGATTTTCTTTCATTTGGTTCATCCTTTTCTGTTTATGTAAAAGGCGGAGAAGAAATTACTACATGGAATGATGATTATAAATGTTAGGTGGAGTGCAGAGATGGGGAGAACCCTTTTTTATTTTAGGGAAAGATAATACAACAATGTATGGTTTCCATCAATGAAAAAGGGAGAGATTCTTAAGCATAGTGTTGGTATTGATATCAAATGGGAAAAGATGGCAGTTGCATGGTGTGTCAAATTCAGGGGGAGTCTTTTGGTAGTTGTATTCTTTGGTAGAGAACCATCATAGTAGCAGGATAAGTAAATAAGATACACATATTATAACTACGGAGGTTAGGAGTCCTATGATTTGAAGGAATTTTTTTTCAGGAGATCAACTTAGGTGCTTCTGGAAATGGCATAGTTGGACTGTGCTCGGAAAGAGTTATCGAATGGTATTCTAAAGTGCAAAAAATAAACCCTAGATAAAAATATATTGCTAGTCAGAGTTAGGTAGGCCAAAAGGGATCAAAGATTGTAGAGCCAAAGCTAGTGAAATCCAATGTAAGCACTAGTTTGGCATTTATCCAAACACATTGGAGCTCATGGAAGACTAGATGGCAAAGGTTGAGGCTGGTCATGTCCATAGACAGATCTGGTGCCACGTGTCCACACCAACGAGAAGGGGCACATTCCCTCCCACTGCTTAAAAAAAGGGGGGGGGTGTTTGTGTTAGGAAAATTTCCCGATTTACCAATTTCATGATTGATGGTCCTGGTTAAAAGTGAGGCCCCTCCCCCTTAAACCAAAAAACAACAAAAGGGGGTCCATGTAAAACCATAGGTGGTAAATGGTAAAACACAATGAAGATGGAGCAAGATGATGTGGCACATGGCGCAGAAGAGTTGGAAGAATCGAGAGCTCAGGAGAGTTAGCACGGGTCTCGCCCAAGACACTTTTTCCTAAGAGTTATTCCCTAGGATTTTTCAAATGGTAGCACAAGACCAAAGTTCTATGGATCTGGGGTCTAGGGTGATTTGGCACAAACGTGTAACTAGCATGAAGTCCTACCAATAGAGTATAGCACGAGGGTCTCTCTATGGACATGTCATCTAGGTATTTATTCCTCGAGAGTTTTGGAAGGAGAATAGGAGAAAAGACCCAAGGAGACTGGCCTGGGATGAGATGGCACAGGAGTGGAGGTGGACCAATGATAGATGAACAAGTGGCAGAGTCCCATTGGTGAATAGAATGACATTGAGAATATTTGGAAGCCACAATGATAGGATATTGTAGGCAATCCATTGGCCCAGGATGACGTTAGCATGAAGTAAGAAATAGACACATGACAGTCCAGGATAGTGAAATGTGGCATAAGGATTTGGCATTTTCAGGTGGCCAAGTGAGACAAAAATGAATGAAATGTGGCACCAATCAGCATGTGACATGTTGAATCCATATAGATGTGACATACATGCTGGCAATGACACATAATCCCAGAAGAATGACCCTGGAAGTTCTCATAGGTGCACAAATTTTGTTTTATGGGGAGAAAAATCTTGGAAACAATGGAATATAGGTGTCTCACACACATCAATCCAGGTGTTTAGTGATTGGTCGATTTATGTGGTTTATGGCCCTACTGGGACATGTAATCCTGGAAGGTTAACCTTCTAGGAAAAGAAGGGAGCTCATGTAGTTTCCCTTGGGTTGATGTAGCTTTGGGACACTGTGGCATGAACAAGGAAGGGTCTAGAAGTATGAAGTGGCAAGGCCACCTAATCCCAAGAGCTATACTAGTGGTGCAATGTGATTGAAAAGAGAGCCCATAGGGACAAGTAACCCTGAAGGATTGTTCTTGGAATTTTAGAGGTGAGGCACGTTTAAAAATATTGGGGTAATAGAGTCAGGGAGTTGAAAATATTCCCAACTATTGATGGTTTTTACAAATGACAAAAGGCATTCTAGAACTTTGTTTTGCGACAATTTTGTGTGTTAAGTGACCAAGGGCCTATGAGCTTATTACAGTAAGAAAACTTGGAGAACATGTAGTATTAAAGCACCTAACTCCACGAGCATAGATAAATTGCGTAAGCTCTGTGGTTGTATGACACGAAAGTGTTAGCAATAGAACAATATGGAAGAATGTTTAAAGGCATAAATAGGTAGGTAGCTAGTTTGGCACTATGTGCCATATTTGGCAGTGATTCCATATCTAGAGGATTTCTAGAGTTGGGAACTCTTCTAAAACCTGTTGTTGGAATTAATGACAACTGTAGAGAAATGAAAATTAAGGAAAAAAGTACCATGAAGCTTAGAGAATTAATGGAGCAATGTTTACATTAAAGAGAGTCATCCCTAATCACAATACTTATACAACATATCATTTAATAAGAAAGTAGAGCCATGCTATGTAATTAAAATCTCTAATAGTGTGTTAACATATCTAGGGAGTCCTATAATGCCATGTGATTTGTTAAGAGTTCCCACACTCATGTTCCTTTTTGAAGTTCGGTGAATCATTCTAAAGTACACATGGGTTTAATGATGAGCTAATAGACCGTTGGAATTATGACTAATGTGTTTTCCTTGATGGAGACCTACTTGATAAAGATTTCAACATGATGGTATCAGTATGATTATACAACCCAGTAGAAATGTGAAAGAGAGAATGGAGAAAGGAATATCATTAAATTTAAGGAAAGAATATGCAGGTCCTCTGAAGAAAGGTCACGTACATATGCAGGTATGGTGAAGAAAATTCACATACAGTTTATGCACCATGGTATTGACCCATAATAATGAGTGCGACAATGGATATTTGATCTTGTCAATGGATACCATCGACATTACTAAGGGATTGGCCTAAGGTATTGGCTAAGGCCTAAGCTATATGAGGATATGGAGATCAAATTTTTAAGTGTGCGAGTTATGGGTTATTGATGAATGGTTTGATCTGAAACATGTGTGCACCAAGGAGCATGAAGAAGGTTCAAATATGATAGACCTAAAAGAGTTGTATTGATTAATGAACATGCTTGCTTGATATTCTATGACTATTACTAATAATGATAGATCTGCGATGGTATTGATACTCTGACATGAACATGTGACAGTAATGGTTGCGAAGTATGTTTTGTGGCTATGGTGAGGGCATGCTTCAGTGATTATAGATATGTACGCATGTTTGTTTCATAGAGGTAAGTACATATGCGGATCTACTTCAGGGGAGTCGGGTATACATTCTGCAAAAGTTCAGAATCTGTATGTAGGTGTCATGTATTAAAAGCGCGTACATACATGAGTGTGCTTTATAAGAGTCACATACATCTACTAGGGTTTTGTAGTATGAACTATTAAATGATGTTTGATGAGTTATCTTATGTTTGTTTTATGTCTGTCAATGACGTCTCTCTCATAATAATCTATGTTTGATAGTACTAGTTGGTTTGAACTAATTATGGAATGAAATCTTGAGTTGTGATGATACTTTTGTACTTTGATTTGTATTTGGTTCGGTAATTTGTGATGGGTTCAACATGTGATTGAGTGATTGTTTTAGTGTGACATCGGTTTAGATTCAGGCATCAATGTCTTGATATATATACGTAGGTATTCTTAAGGAGAAGTGTGTACATACACAGGTATGATTAACAACAACATCGTATAGAATATGATGCATGCTCGATCAAGGTTTATACTGGCAACAATTGGTTTATGTGATGGGTAACAATGTTTTTCTTGGTATATTGATGAGTGGCTATGCATTGGTATGAGCTTTTCATGTTTAGTTTGATCTAGTTACAATGGTTTCAATAGTTGATTTAGTGGTTCGATATTTGGGTAAATAATTTCAGAATTATTGAAAGTGGATCCAGTTTGAAACATTTTGAAAAGTGATCCACCAAGATATAAGGATTGCAGTCTTCAGAAAGGGGGTTGTAGCTCCCTTCTAATAGGAGCTAGAAAATGAGAGAAGGTTGTATCCTTCTCCAGGTAGGAGCCTACGTGTTGGTTTGAGTCTATGCCAGTACAAGATTGTAAGAAGATTCATTTTTTAATTCAAGAAGAAGATAGAGACGACAACAACAATGGTTTTCTCCCACATTATGTTTCCACCTAAAAAACCCAGTGTTCATATGGTTTTGTCTATTGATGTTCTATCCACTTCTTCACTGCTCATAATTATTGATTAATTGATGAATAATGAATTAATGATGCACTGATTAATATTGCACAAATGATGGAATTAATGACCATATAAGTTATTTGTATATATGCGGGTTACTTTAGTAACAATCACATACATATGCTAGTTTCCTTTATAATAATCAATTATACAAAATAGAATAATAAATTGAAACTGAAAATACTGATTCACCCCCCATTCTCAATAGTTTTCATAACAATTGGTATCCGAGCAGGTCCTTCAGAAGAAGTTTGGTTGCTTGAAGGGAGATTCATCAAGATGAGCAATGAAGAGGGAGTATCATCTATCCGGCCAACGTTGTTTAATGGAAATAAATTGATTTTCTAGAAAGTTAGAATGAAAGCATATATGCAGTCACTTGGAGTTGATGTTTGGGAAATTTGTGAAGGAGGGTATCAATATCCATCATCCATTCCCACAAATGAAGTAGGAAAGAAGAAATATGAGACCAATTCAAAAGTTGTCAAAGCTATTTTGGGAAGCTTGGAAAAATTAGAATTTGTGAAGGTCATGCAATTGAATACTGCAAAGGCTATATGGGACAAGATCATCCAAAGTTATGAAGGTGACACTAAGGTAAAGAGTGCTAAAGTTCAAACATTTGGAATTCAATATGAAACTCTCAAAATGCATAGTGATGAAAGTATTGCAAGTTTCTTTCTTAGGGTAGATTATATCATTAACTCAATGAGAAATCTTGGTAATGAAGTAAAATATTCAATGCTTGTTGAGAAAATCCTAAGATCTCTAACACCAAAATTTGATTCAAAAGTCTCTGCAATTGAAGAAATCTAGGATTTGAAGAATCTTACTATTGAAAAACTTCATGGGATCTTAACAACTTTTGAAATGAGAAAAGGGGGTCCAAGAAATATCAGAGAGGAAACATTCAAAGCTAATTATAAAGGAAAATAATAGGAGCTCAAGGAATCAGGTTACTTATCAGATGAAGAAGAGATGAACTTCATAAGGAAACTTCAAGTAGGAACTGGCAGATTTAGAGGAAAGCTTCCTTTGAAACGTTTTTCTTGTGGAAGAGTTGGTCAATATCCTACTAAATTCCCTTATAAATAAATCCATGAGAAATGGAAGAATTATGCAAAAGTAAATGTTAGAGGAAGGTTTGAAAATAAGAAAAGTTTCTACGCACTCAAAAATAGCGATGGTCTTTCAAATGTTGAAGAAGGTGAGTCTGGTCAAGAATATCAATTACTTATGGAATTTGAAGATAAATGTATTCATGAGTTTGATGAAGTTTTTATGGATGCCATAAAAGAAAAGGATAATCTCATTAAAGAAATAACTCAACCTAAAATTTTTCTGGAAGGAGCTAAATTAGTAGAAGAAGCACCGAAAAAACAAATTCTAGAAAAGGAAAGGCATAATGAAAAGTTAGAACTAGAAATAGTAAGTCTAAGAAAGGATATTGAGAAAACAAAAGTTCTAAACCTTAGATTTTCTAAAGGATATGAGATTTTAGAAGAAATCATCAAATTAAAACACTCTCCTCTAATAAAAATAGGTCTTAGATACAATGGAGAATCATCAAAGACTATAAAATCTTTTGAAATAGGTACATGAAGCTATCTCAATGTAGTAAAGGGAAGCAATCATCAAAATTACAGCTCTCAGCAAAGGAATGAGGGATCAAATGTCTCTCAGGTAAAACATCCTTACCACAATCAAAAGGGAAACTACACAAAAAGGTACTATACTCCCATGAACTTCTACTTCAATGGTCAATGCTTGATTTGTCATAATTTTGGTCATAAGGTTGCTCAGTGTGTCGTTTATAAAACTATCATGACTAGAGAAGAAAGAAAACAAAATAATGAGATTGGGTTAAAGAAATACTCTAAAAATGATTTCTCACCTCTCCAAGATGAAAAAAATGTTCTTTGGCAATGACTTTGGGCATAGAGAGACTAAATGCAGAAGTAGAATAAGATCAACTCTTCAAAATGAACAAAAGGCAACAACTTCTAAGGTATGGAAAAAGAAAACCATAGAATCTGAAAATTGTGGCTTAGATTTGTATGCATGAGATCAATAAAATATGTGGTACATTGACAGTGGATGATCAAAGCATATGACAGGAGATAAAGATAATTTTATGCCCTTTGATGAAATAAAGAAAGAAAAGAACATAAATTTTGGAAATAACTCACCTATTGCTATCAAAGGAAAAGGAATTGTTTTGCTAAAGAATTTAAAGGTTAAAGTTGAAATGTTTTGTTTGTTGATGGATTAATACATAACTTGTTGAGTGTTAGTCAAATGTGTGAACAAGGGCATGAGGTTGTTTTTAGATCAAATAATTGTGTGGTACAGAATCTCGATACAAGTAAGCTCATAATAAAGGGAACAAGAAATCCAAGTAATGCCTATGTCTTGGAAGGTGGCCAAGAGCATTGTTACTTGAGAAAATCCAAAGAACGATGGCTTTGGAAAAAAATATTGGGACATCTAAGCTTCACTCAATTACAAAATTCAAGAAAAATGGGAGAATTACGTGAATTTCCCAACATTTCTCTACCACAAAAAGAAAAAAAAACATATGCAAATCATGTCAATTGAGTAAGAAAACCAGAGTTTAGTTTAATGCCAAAGAATGTACTTCAAGTAAACCTCTTGAACTTATCCATACTGATTTGTGTGGTCCTATGAGAAAGAAGTCTCCTCGGGGTGAACAATACTTCATATTATTCATTGATGATTTTACAAGAATGTGTTGGATTGGCTTATTGAAACATAAAGATGAAGCATTTGATAAATTTAAATTCTTCAAAGCTCTCATAGAAAATGAGTTAGATTTGAAAATCAAATATCTTAAATATGGTAGAGAAGGAGAGTTAATATCATATGAGTTTTTTTACTTTTTTGAACAACATGACTTCAAAATGCAGTTCTCGATAAATAAAACTCAAGAAAACAGAGTGGAAGAAAGGACGAATAAAATAATCCAACAAATGGCATGGACCATGCTTGATGAGTCTAGAGCACCTCATACCTTCTGGGGGGAAGAAACACATACAACCATGAATATCGTTAACAAATCTCAAGTTCGAGTAAACAATGATAAATCTCTTTATGAACTATGGTTTGGTAAGCCTCCAACTTTCAAGCACTTTAGAATTTTTGGAAGCAAGTATTACATAAAGAATAATAATGATAAGCTTGGAAAGTTTGAATCTAGAGCTGATGAAGGAATCCTCCTTGGATACTCCTTTAGAATCAAAGGATATAAATGCTATATAATAAAAGGCTTCAAAAGATTGTTGAATGCATAGATGTTGTGATTGATGAAGCATCCACATGCACCAAAAGGGAAGCTCCAATAGAAGACGAATGTGTTCCTACTTCAAGCCAAAAGGTTGCACAAGAAGGAATTAGTGAAACTTCAGAAGAAGGAAATGAAAACAAAAAAACATAAGAAATGACTCCTTCAAGATATGTTCAGGAAAGTCATCCGGAATCTCAAATTCTAGGTGAAAAGGAAAGTGGAGTACAAACTAGAAGAAATCTTGTTGCAACTTCCAGTTACCTAGCCTTACTATCCCCAATTGAACCTCAAAATTTAAATCAAGCAAGAAAAGATGAACATTGGGTTAAGGAAATGGATGAAGAACTTGATCAAATAGATAAGAACCATACATGGAAGTTAGTACCAAGACCTCATGATAAAAATGTTATTGGGACAAAATGGGTGTTCAAAAACAAACTAAATAAAAATGGAGAAGTAATTAGAAACAAAGCAAGACTTGTTTGCAAAGGATATGCTCAACAGGAAGGAATAGATTTTGAAGAAACATTTTCACCTCTAGTGAGACTTGAAGCCATAAGAATGTTTCTTGCACTTTCAAGCTTTCATAACTTCAAAGTATTTCAAATGGATGTTAAATCTGCATTTTTAAATGGGGATTCAGAAGAAGAATTTTATATTGAACAACCTAAAAGATTGTGAGAGATTTTTCGGCGAAAATCACATGGAAAACCATTTGTCGACGCGTTTTGAACCAACTAGTGTGGTTCATCGTCAGGACAAGTTGAAGAAATAGATCCAGCTTAGCATGTTAAATAGTCTGAGCAGAGCCTCCAACGGCTAACTTGACCAACGGCTAGTTTGACTCTAGGACCGAGGTCAAAATTATTTTATTAAATTAATTAGTAATATTTAGGACCAATCCCTTAAAAATATATAAAAATATATAAAATATTTTTAATGGGTATTTAGTTCAAAAAATATTATTAAAAAATTATAAGTTAAATAGTATTTAAAAGGAAATTTAGTTAAATAAAGGACCTTATATGAATAAATTAAACACCTACATACAAATATATAAAGTAATATATAAAATAATTAAAAATAATAAGATAATTAATAATTAAATAGAAATTTAGTTACATAAAGGACCTTATAAAAAGTAATATCAAAAGGATGTTAGGTTAGTTAGAAAATTACTTAAAAAGTATAAGTTGATAAGAATTTAAATGGAAAAATTAGTTATATAAAGGACCTAATAATATAAGAATAAATTATATGCATAACTATAAATATATGAAGTAATATATATATATATATATATATATATAATTGAAATGGGTGTTTATTTAGAAGTATTATTAAAATTATACGCTAATTAGTATTAGTCACAAAATACCTGAAGTAATAAGCTGTTAGAATCAATAACAATAAGAAATGAGAAAATTAACTCTAAAAAAAAATAATAAATAAATAAATAAATAAAATAAAAATAAAAAAATATAGAAATAGAAATAGAAATAGTCTCTTCGGAGACATCCGATAAAATTGGAACGATACAGAGAAGATTAGCATGGCCCCTGCGCAAGGATGACACGCACAAATCGAGAAATGGTCCAAATTTTAAAAGAAATAGAAATAGAAATCAAAATAGAAATCAAAATAATAATAAATAAATAAATAAATAAATAAATAAAATAAATAAATAAATAGAAATAGAAATAGAAATAGAAATCAAAATAGAAATCAAAATAGAAATCAAAATAAAAATAAAAATAAAATAAATAAATAAATAAAAAGTAGTAAAAAAAAAAAAAAAAACCTTAGGAAGAGAGTGCTGGGACCCAACACCTACTGATTTTCTAGCCATCCTCTCTATTGAGATTGCTCGGCCTCTTTTCAATCTCAAGCGCTTCCCTAAATTTTCGATGATGGAAATGCGAAACCTTAGCAATAACACTAGCCTCTTCAATACAAACATGATGATTGGTTTTCTCAGCATGTTCAACTAAAGCGGAAGACTTAGCTCTCCTATGCTTGAGGTCCGCTGCGTGCTCGCTAATCCTTTGATTAATGGAGCGACCAGTCTCCCCAATATATGGGGTCCCACAGGAACAAGGGATCATATAAACACCTTTCATATCCTTAGGGTCGATAGGATCCTTCACTGATCTGAGGGACATACGAATGGTGTTCAGGGGCCTAAAGGTCACAGGGATAGTATGCTTCCTGAGAATCCTTCCAATTCTATCAATGGTCCCCTGAACATATGGAAGATGGACACCTGGAATACGTTCCTTCGGTTCCCTTTTAGTCAGAGAATTCTTGGAAGCTTTAAGGAAAGCCCTCTGACCCATGTATCTACTATAACCATTCTCAACAAAGACATCAAGCAGATGGGATTTTTCTTTCTCAAAGCTCTTCTTGTCCGAGATCCTTAGGGCCTGAGTAGCAAAGGTATTGAGAACACCCATCTTTTGAGCCGGGAAATGGTGGGAACTGGCATGAAGATATTGCTCCGTATGAGTTTTCTTCTGAAAAATTCGATGGGCGAGGGAACCATCACTATTCTTAGAAATAAGAATATCAAGGAATGGAAGGCATCCATCAACTTCCTGCTCCTTAGTGAACTTAATGGCTGAGGATTGATTATTGAGATGATCAAAGAAGAGATCAAGCTCATCCTGGCCATGAGACCAGATGACATTGGTGTCATCCACATACCTTTTCCACAGCTTTGGAAAAAGCCAGGAAGAGTTAAGAGCCTTGGACTCAAAATCCTCGATAAACAGATTAGCAACGACAGGGGAAAGGGGTGAGCCCATCGCAACCCCATAGGTTTGCTCGAAGAACTCTCCCTCAAAACTGAAGAAGGTGGAAGTGAGACAGATCTCAACCAACCTGGCCGTGTTATTCTAGGCAATATTAAAAATATTGTTTGAA
The DNA here is from genome assembly GCA_031772625.1 of Pinus tabuliformis. Taxonomy (NCBI): domain Eukaryota; kingdom Viridiplantae; phylum Streptophyta; class Pinopsida; order Pinales; family Pinaceae; genus Pinus; species Pinus tabuliformis. Next base: position 684,866,309 of record CM062813.1, read on the forward strand.
ATCTTAAGAAGGCTTTGTATAGATTAAAACAAGCTCCTTGTGCATGGTATTATCATCTTGACAGGTATCTTAAAAAACAAGGTTTCAAAAAGTGATCTACAAACAACATCCTATATATAAAATTTGATACAAAAAAACTTTAATAGTTGTTGTTTATGTAGATGACATCATATTTGGAAGTAATATAGAAACTATGAGTCAAGAATTTGCTCCATTTATGCAGCAACAATTTGAGATGTCTCTACTTGGTGAAATAACATACTTTCTTGGTCTTCAAGTTAAACAAACAAAGAATGGTATCTTTCTCTCAAAAACCAAGTATCTCAAGCATATATTGAAGAAATATGGAATGTAAAATTGCAAATCTGGTATGCATGCTAATGGTGGCAGGATGTAATATTAGTTAGAATAATGATTCTCCTTCAGTTAATCAACTAGAGTATAGGTCCATGTTATGCATGTTATGCATGTGGATGGGATTGTTGGAAAATTCCAAGAAAATGCTAAAGAAACTCATATTCAAGCAGTTAAAAGAATATTAAGGTACCTACAAGGAACTCAAGAACTTGATCGGTATCCTAAAAATTCTGACTCCACACTCCCTTCTTACATAGATGTAGATTAGGATGGAAATATTAATGATCGAAAGAGTACTAGTGGAGGAGTATTTTATTTGGTATCGCACTTGATATCATGGTTTAGTAAGAAACAAAGATCCATCACCTTATCTACTGCTGAGGTAGAATATGTTGCACTTGCATATTGTTGTACTCAACTTTTATGGATGATGCAGACATTGCAAGACATTCAAATCAGTTTCTCTCAACCTATACCTATCCTTTGTGACAATACTAGTGCCATAAGTGCTTCTAAAAATCCTATCGTGCACTCTAAGACCAAGCATATTCAAATCAATTATCACTTTCTGAGAGAACGGGATCTTGAACCAAAGGTCAAATTGGAATATGTTCCCTCAAAGGAACAAGTTGCAGATATATTTACAAAGCCACTTCCACGTGATTCCTTTGAATATATCAGAAAAAAAATAGGAGTGGTATCTTTCTCATCACTTTGTTAATTATTTTGATAGATTTTTCATGTTCAGGGGGAGCCGAAATTGTAAATTATTGCAATTTACTTTCTGCACATGGATCACATGAAGGATAGTCATGTATATATGCGAGTTTGGTTCTAGACAATAGTGTATGTTTCTCTATGATGAAGAAACAATGGGACATACTCAAGGAGAGGTTTTGGTATATTTCAGTTAGTTGTTCTTTGGCCCTTTGTTTATGGTGTTGATTTCGTACAGTCTATTGATATTCATATGTTGCTTAGAATTGATATTGGATTATGTTGGTTTATGAGTTGTTGCAATATGACACTACTATATTGACTTTACTGAGTAATGACTTGGATGTGATCAAACCTAACAGTGAATAGTTGGCACAGGGTCAGGGGGAGAATTTGCTATGTCTCTAGTAGTACAGTGTTGGCATTATGATTTCTTAAGGATTCCTTTTTGCATAATGGTGTTCATGATTGGCGATGCTGTTGATGACACATTTGCTACTAAATTTTTGGATGATGACTATATGTTGCTTAAGAAGTTGATTATGCTATTCTATTGTACTTATCTTTTATGATGCTTAAGTTGCATGATGTTTAATTTTTCTTGAGCTCCATGCAAAAAAAGTATTATGGTGATGTCCTTGGTTCTCCCATATGTTGGTGATACATGATGATGATGTGGGATCCTATATGGTATATGGTGGTTGGCGAATATTCTCATGATATTTCTACCTCACTATTGATGTCTTCGGTTTTGGTTATAAATGTCATTTTTGTCTCTTAATGTGAAGGTCATGTGAAGAACTATGTTGTAATACTTGTAATATTCAATCATGTTTGAACTATTGGATTCAAGTCGATTATGTATGTAATCCCATTATTTTGGGCACTTGATTGTGATATCCCACTGTGTTCGGTGATTGATGTAAACATGAGTGATTGGTGATAGGATAGGTCATACTTGGTTGAGTCATAAAGTCTTGTACTTCATTGAATATCTTCCTAAATATTTAGCATATGCTCAAGGGGAGCATGGTTTGTGTTCATTCTCAGCAGATCATCTCTACAACTATCCTCCCAACATTCATTCAATAGTGATCAGGGAGAGAGAAGCCTTCATTAAACATTAGTCATCCCTTTTCCCTTGATGTCAAAGGGGGAGAGTAGCTTGGTGTTCAGAGAAGAATGTGTGGTGAATTGAGAAGGAATGCTTGGAGAGAAGGTTGGTATGTATAAAAATGTGTTTACAAGTATCTACAAGTGGTGGTAACCAAACACCAAAGTGGTTGCCATCAATTCCAAAGGGCGAGATTGTCGGAATTATGACTAATGTGTTGTCCTTGATGGAAACCTACTTGATAAATATGTTGACATGATAGTAGCAGTATCAGTAAATTATAGGAAAGCATACATAAGTCCTATGAAGAAAGGCCATGTACAAATGTGGGTATGGTGAAGAAAATTAATTTATAGTTTCCACACCATGGTATTTTCAGTACTAGGGGTCTCTACCACGGTATTGGCCCGTAGTAATGAGCACGAAAATGGATATTTGATCTTGTCAATGAATACCATCGTCAATACACAGGGATTGGCCTAAGGTATTGGCTAAGGCCTAAGATATATAAGGAGATGGAGATCAAAGTGTTAAGTGTGAAAGTTATGGTTTATTGATGAATGGTTTGATCTAAAATAGGAGTGCACCAAGGAGCATGAAGAAGGTTCAAATTTGATAGATCTGAAAGAACCGTAGTGATTAATGAACATGATTTCTTGATTTTTTATGATTATGAGTAACAATGTTAAATTTGTGATGGTAATGATACTCTGACATGAATATGTGATAGTAAGGGTTGCGAAGTATGTTTTGTGGTTGCAGCGAAGGCATGATTCAATGGTTACAAATCTGTACGTAGGTCTACTTCAGAGATGTTGCATACATACGCAGATCTACTTTAGGAGAGTCGCGTATACATTCTGCAAAAGTTCAGAATTTGTACGCAAGTGTCAAGTATTAAAATTGCATACATACGCAGGTGTGCTTTATAAGAGTCACAAGCATATGCTAGGGTTTTGCAGTATGAATTGTTAATGATTTTTTATCAGCTTTGTTATGTTTCTTTTATGTCTATCAATGATGTCTCTCTCATAATAATCTGTGTTTGATAGTACTGGTTGGGTTGAACTAATTATGGAATGAAACCTTGAGTTGTGATGATACTTTTGTACTTTGATCTGTATTTGGTTTAGCATGTGATTCAATGATTGATTTAGTGTGGCAGAGATTCAAATTTAGGTATCAGTGTTTTGAGCTCTATATGCGTGTATTCTTTAGGAGATGTGTGTACATACACAAGTATGATTAAGAACAATAACATATACAATTTGATGCATGCTTGTGTTGGCTTGTTGGGGCTTGACCCAGGTTCAGAGGTGATTTAGCCAAACAAATCCCGGTAGTACTAGCCCTTTCGGCAATAGTCCATGGGGCACAGACTGAGGTCTCACCTGAAGTAGTATGGGAGGGTGCTAGAACCAGATTTCTGCACTCTGGAGATGTCTGATGAGTTCAAGTGGTCCGCGGTTCGACCCTGCAGGCTCGTCGCTACGCGCACTTACCTGTACCTCGCAGCTTGGGATGTTGCCTTCGCCCAGCCCTACTCGGGGGCCGAACACCATTATTACCCAAGCCTTGACTAGTATTCCACTATTAGCTGATTAGCTTAGCTTATTTGTATGTGTTAAGTTATATTTAGCAATATAAACAAGTCATACATGTGCGTGCAGTAAATAAACAATATATTTGCGATTTACATTAACCATGCATTAATCCAAGAATAGATACACGTATTGATAACAAAGCCTTTCTTTATTAATCCCTTCTTTGGTTTACAAATTCGTCTCTGCCCCATTCACTCAGCTGTGGACTACTTAGACCTCTATGCACTCAGCTGCAGAGCCTTCTCCTATCCTACGACCCAAGACACACTTAGACTCTTTCTCTTTGCTTCTACTTCGTTATCTATTGCTTCTCTTACTTTTACACTTAGATCCTCACTCTATTTATACAATCCCATGGTCCATGAACCATGGGTAGGCTGACATTACATTACAAGACTAGGGCGAACAACCTTGTGACTCTATCATACATTTTGCGCTCCGCACGCGCAATTCGCGAAGTCTTTACAACAAGATTAGGTCAAAACTTGGGCTTTGAGCCCCAAAACATGCTGTGGGGGGATTCCATGCCCAACAAGCCCCCAACACAAACATCGTGACTCACCCTCAAGTCACTCGGTCGGCGCAACAATCTTGGTGTGGAGTCCCTCCAACTGTTCTCTAACTGTACTAAGATCCGTAGTGCACTGAGCTACTACTTGTTGTATCTACTGCATTCGTTGTTTTGGGACCCCTGTGTCTGAATTTTTTTGTTGAAAATGGCAACAAGAAATGCCAAAAATAGAAGTGCTAAAAATAGCACTACTAAAAATAGCAGTTTGGGTACCAGTGCTGGATTGGGCAACAGGGAATGAAAAATGGAAGTGCTAAAAATAACATTCTATTTTTAGCAGTTCATGATGGATTCCTATTTTAGTCAGTCCCTGGACTAAAAATGGGAAGTAAAATTCGAATTTGAACTTAACAGCTGTTTGAAAAAAAATTAATTAATTCTCCATGAGTTAATTAGTTGTGAAAAATCAAACATGAAGTCTATGTGAGGACATGCAATAGTTTATCTATTAATTGAGGAATTTATCCATCAGTTAAAGAGATAAGGATGATTCATAATTTGAGTAGTAATTAGTTGGCTTAGTTAACTGAGTCAAGTCCAACTATAATTGATTTAAACAGTTTGTTTAAATTAAGTAAGTTCAGTTAGTTAATGCATGCTTGCATATAATTGTTGCACTTCAGATAACTGAATATTCTCTCATGAATAACTCATGCATGTCAGTTCAGATAGAGACCTAGTTGAGATCAGAGAAGGGGCAATGTACTATCAGTTGGATGAATATTTTTCCTATAAAGGAAGCTCATCCATGATGAGGATTTATCTCCTTTAGGACTGCGTAGTTGGATTAGAGGTTAGTGAGTGTGAAGAGAGGCCAATTCACACAAGTGGCTGCACTGGAACCCAATCAGAATTGCACAAAGATATAGGAGGCTTGGAGGGCAGATCAGGAGGTTTGAGAGAGGCCTTTGACTGTCTATGAGCAGCAGAGGTATTGCAGAGAGAGCAGGATAGCTTTTGAGCTAATTCTTTTTGTAATACTGGCTATATTTCCACTTGTATGATAATACAGAGTTGGGGTTTTAGGCTGAGGCTTTCCCCGGGTTATATCTTCTGTGTTATGTGTGATTGATACCTTCTTATCAGTTATATGTGTTCTCATTGATCGTGCTCAAATTGATTAAGCTTCTACAAAGTGTTGTAGAAGTAGATCTTGTATTTTGTTTTAGTATATTGCATAATCTATTGATCTATAGTGGGAATTTCTACATTGTTTCCATACATTTGTACCAGTATCTACTACATGTATTTATAGTCCTGCCCCTTTGTTCGGCTTCTCAGAGCGTGAATACTGTGCTTCGGCCGACTAGTCAGATAGCCTGCCCACCTATGTAGGTCTTCAAGTAGCTACCATTCACTTTTCCTGGGAAGGGTTCTCCATTTAGTTTGATTAGCTAGACCGCGCCTCCATCTGTGACCTCCTTAACCATGTATGGTCCCATCCAATGCATTCTGAATTTTCCTGGAAATTTTTCAAACTTACTATCATACAACAACACTAAGTCATTTACCTTGAAGGTGTGCAACTTAATATGGTGATCGTGCTAGGCCTTTTCATGCTACTTTTGTACTTGCTGATGAAAACCAGCCAAGAACCGTTCCTCCTCAAGTTCTTCCAATTGTACGAGCCTTTTCTCCAGAGCTTCACGGTCCATCATCCCTATGAGCACTGCTATGCGCAGACTAGGTACGATATATTCCATTGGCACGACAACTTCCACGCCATAAACTAACTGGAAAGGTGATTGTCCCATCAGTTTCTTGCACATTGTTCTGTAAGCCCATAACACTGCAAGTACGCGTAGGTCCCAATCGCTTTGCTACGCGTTGCACACTTTGGTTAGCACAGTCTCTAGGATTTTGTTGAATGCTTATACTGTCCCATTGGCTTGTGGGTTAAATGGTGTACTTTTTTGATGATACACTTGGAACTCTTCTGTGAGCGCATTGATGGTTTCATTCAGGAAATGTGTACCACGATCGCTCATTAAGATTTTCGGACAGCCAAATTGGGTCAACATGTTTTCAAACAAAAACTTCACAGCCGTAGTAGCCGTGCAATCTTTGATAGGTTATGCTTCTGCCCATCGTGTCAAGTACTCCGTCACGGTGATAATGTAGTGTGCGCTCATTTTTCCCTGAGGTTTGATAGGTCCCACAAAGTCAATTTCCCATTTTTTGAACGGCTGCAGTGTCATTTATGCATTCAACAACATCTTGCCCCTCTGTGATGGTTTTCTGGTCCTTTGACAGATATCATAGGCCTTACAATGTGCTTTTGAATCCTGGTGAAGGGTTGGCCACCACAACCTTGAGCAAAGAATCTTTTGTGTGGTTGCACGTCCTACATACTGTCCTCCTACAGCACACCCATGTGCTTTCACGAGGATCTGACTTCGTTCAAATTCAGGTACGTATCTTCACAATATCTCGTCATTTCCCATTTTGTATAGGTGCCCCGCGATGATAGAAAAATCTACCGTGTGCACCACCAATTCTTTCTTCTGTTGGACGGAGTATTCCTTCGGCACAGTCCCTGTTGTCAGAAAATGGATTATGTCTTCGAAGTCCTCGTCCATGATGCACACAACAAAGAGATGTGCATTGGGTAATCCTTCTTCCAAACTCGTAGGTTCCTCACCCGTCTTAATACACGACAAGTGATCCGGTCCTATGTTCAGGCGTCCAAGTTTAACCACGACCTCAAAGTCATATTCTTGGAACAATAAGGGCCACCTACATATGCACCCCCCAACACCAGCTTATTGACCAAGGACATTAGCGCAGAATGGTTTGTATACATCTTGAAATGCCCTCCTAGAAAATAGTGTCGGTATTTTTGGAGCACATACACCATCGCCAACCCTTCGCGCTCAGTTGTGGAATAGTTCTTCTCGGCTTTGGACAATCTATGACTTGCAAACGCGATAGGGTGGTCCAAGCCCTCTTTGCCCTCTTGTATGAGCACTGCTCCTAGCGCAATACATGATGCATCAACATGGACATGAAACTCCACATCCCTTTTTGGGAAGACCAGGATTGGAGCGGAGGCCAATTTCCCTTTTAGGACATCCAGGCTCTTCATGCAATCATGATTCCAACAAAATGTGACATCCTTTTTCAATAGTTTCTCCATCGGCACGGTGATTTGGGCATAGCTTTTGATGAACTTCCTATAGTACCCTGTGTGTCCCAAGGTAGTGCATAGTTGTTTAACACTTCGTGGTGCTTCCAAATTTAGAATCACTGAAATCTTCACAGGGTCCACCATCAGTCCCTATTTGTAGACCACATGTCCTAACAGGTTCCCAAAGGGAATGAGGAATGTGTATTTCTTAAGGTTCAACGCAATCTAGTGTCATTGGCAAGTATCCAACATCAATCGTAAGCTTGCTACATGGTGCTTAACCAATCCGAAGACAGTCCAATCATCTAGATAGACCTCCAGGAACTTATGGATGTATTCCTTGAATGTGGCAACAATGATGTGCAAAAGATGGCTGACACGTTCTTCAACCCAAACGGAATATGGTGTATTGAAATCAACCCCATTCTATTGTGATGGTCGTCTTTCTTCTATCTTCTAGCGCGATCTTGATCTGGTGGTACCCCGAGAACCCATCTGTGAATGAGTATGCTTCTTGTCCAACAACATTTTCCAATACTTCATCTATGAACAGCGTCGGGAATGGGTCGTGTACACAGGTGTCATTCAACCTCCTGAGGTCCACACATATTCTTATTTCACCCTTCTGCTTTTTCTCCTGTACTACCATAGGACTCACCCAGTCGGATTCTTCCACCGGCTCAATAATTCCAGCTACAAGAATTTTGTCTAGTTCTACGCAAACCTTTTCCTTGTACTTTGGATTCAAGCGGTAAGGCCTCAACTTAACCGGCTTCACGTTAGGTTTCAGGGTGATCTTCATCATCCCTAAGTCTCTAACGGTCCCTTTTAAGTCTGTAATCTTGGTCGGGAATAAGTCTTGGTACTCGTAGAGTAACTCAGCGACCTTTTCCATCGTGGCATCATCCCAATAGTCATTGAGTGTTGCATACTTTGGTTCAGCCTCCATCCCAATGTTTACCTGCTTCGTTTTTAGCGACACGGTGATGTTAGGGTCTTCAATCAATGGTCCTTGAACCTCGTGACAACCTTCAATTTCCGAAATGTTAATTTTCCATGGATCCTCATCATCCTCCTTAATATTTACATTGTAACACTCTAGTGCGTAGCTCAGCTAGGTAACCCATTTTGGCTGAAGCACTTCCACTGGCTCCTGGGGTATTTTGAAGATAGTTGCTTTTACTACTTGTTGCACATCATCAACAGTATCCCACCAACGATCCTCAAATGTGAAGGTTAACAAGAATCCTTCGTGCAAGATATCCCATTCACTTGTGCTATGGCAGAGCTCTGTCTTAGTCTACCAATTCATGGTTATGACATCCAGGGTATGAAAAAATAAATGTACCCATTCAAGTTGTCACTCTTCCCTGTAGACCTTGGTCCATTTCGTGAGGTTTGCACATGGATCATCCTGTCTATCATACTTGTCTGTTAGCTGCATATTTGGTTTCCCAAATTGTAGACGCGTCATCCTTCAGCATCCCTGCCAGTCCTTAAAAATTTTCTGGTGCGGACCCCACCACCTTACGGGCGTAGCATGCAGTACCCATTTCAAAGCATCGAAACGCTGCTATTCCGCACTTCTTTTTCAAATTTGGTTAGGAAATCATCCACTTCACTCAACCCATCATACATAGGCAGATCTCTTACCTCTGTTTTCACGCAGTGCAGTGATATTACCATGATGTTTCAATTGAGCGCGGTTACCTCGTGTAATCAGTTCTGCCATCATTCTATTTCCTCGTCTAAATCTGATGTGCAAGATCTTTCGCACTTCCACGAAATCCTGCCTTCCACTTTAGGATTCACCCAATCCTGTTCTAGAGCAGTTATCTTGTAGATATAGTCTAGATCGTCATCGCTCTTGTCATCGCGCACTAGCTCTATATAGCGTGATCCTTCCATAGGGTCTAAAGGTACCACTACCCGTAGTGACTTTTTCTCAAAAATCATCTTGCGCTTCTTTAGATTTATTACTCCATTCATGTCAGTGGCCCAATCTATCCCCAGTAGCGTGGGATAGGGATTGTTGTCATCAACAATCTCTATCACTTTGAAATCTGCAAGCGCACTCACACCTTCGATATCTACCGTTATTCCCTGCAATCTTCCCATTGGTAGGATCTTTTGTTGGTTCGCCATTCACAATTTAATAGGAGACCATTGCAGCGCGGGCCAGCCTATGCGCTCCCATGTCTGCTTTAGCAGGACATTCACGTCCGATCCTAGATCCAAAATTAATTGATCCATTTCATATTCCCTGATTTGGACAATCAATCTCATCTCCCTTCCTGTTCGCGTTGTGTGCTTTCCAAGCTTCCAGACTACACGCGGTTCTCCTAGTCTAGCACATCTAGTGATGAGTTCTTGTAGTCCCCTCACAGCCTTGCTACTGTGCATAAGCTTCATGCATGTCTCCGAAAAGGTAGTAAGCATTGATGGGTCCATCTCTAGTTCTAGTTTGTCTTTACTACTTGAAGTGGAGGCCTGTGTGAAGCTCTTCTTAGCTTCGATGAATGTCTCCTTCGCATGCTCCAAATTGAACTCTGGTTCCTCTGCTGGAGCCTTGAAAACCTAAGTCATCTTCTGTCGTGATACCGCTTCAAAGCACGATGTTTACATTTGGGTCCTCCTCGCGCGGCTCAGGCCTCATCATTTGTAGGTTCTGAGTCGAGGGAGGTTGGAGTATTCCTTTATCACACAACCTCGCTATCAGTGTGGGGTAGTCCTCTGTCTCATGATCAAACTGGGTATAATGCCCTATCCCTCTGCAATTTTAACAAATCAACTATCTAAAACCCCTTCTTGGTCCCATTCCACCTCGACCTCGTCCACACCCCTAAAATCCAGTGCGCACCATCCCTGCATTTTGATCGAGGGCTTGTGTGTTGGTCTGAACTCTGTAGGTAGGATTCCGATCCATAATCTGTCCATAACTGCTACAGGTGTGCTCATCATGGCCTACCGACCTGCAGAAATTACAAAACAATTCTTGGGACGTCTGTGTATACTTCTATAATAGGTGGCAACTATCTGTAGCATTCTTTCCTCCCATCTAACAAATCATGCACCATAATGCAGGTGCCACGCTTGGTCTTGCTTATGCCTCTAGTCTCAATGGCATTGGCCCTCCTCTCGCCAGGTAGTTTGCGAAAACTAGACAATGGTCTTTGTCATGTCCCTGGCCTTTGCATTTTATGCACCATATCTCCTCGCGCGCTTCTGGGTGAGTTGTCCTATATTGTTTCAAACTCTGCATCTCAAGACACAAATTTTTCAACTGCGTGTGGATTTGTTGCACTCCTAGGCTAGGATCTTGTATTGGGGTCTCGTGCAGTCTCATTGTAATCTCCAAAGCTTTGGCCTGGGTGGGTAGCTTCTGCTGTGAGAGCGCGGTCCTTAGATGTGGCGGTCCTTAGAGTGATGCTACAAACCATGCGCGATGCTGCCCATCCATCAAGGTCATGTTGGCTTCCCGAATCATACCCTTTAGTCTCTGATTCAACTCCCAGGGAGTCTTTCCTAGAAGCATCGCGATTTCCTTAAAACCGATAATCGACTGTGTCTCCGATTTTGGCCTACAAAATTCCATGTTCTGTGTAGCTTGGATATCCATGATCCCTGCAATTGGATTGTCATTAGAATGCTTAATGTACCATGTTAGTGTGCGATCCTGCAATGCATTTACCAGCGTTGCCTTCTTTATGTTGTCATCCATGACTCCTTGTGCTTCCCATACAGCCTTTACCACGAACCAAAATTGGTCCAGATCTTCGATCCCTACCCCTTTTGAACATCGGAAACTTTATTGCACTTGCCATATTGAATTATGGTGGTGACGGAGGTGGTGTGGGCGAAGATGTGGGTGAAGATGGTGAAACTGGTGGTGGTGTAGGTGGGGGCGGTATGCGCGGAATTCGCTGCCTTATCTGACTGATCGCACTTCTCGGTGAAACTTTCGCAATCTCTTCCTCGCTTTCTCATGGAGGTGAAATCAAGGGACTAGTCTCTAATTCTTCACTACTTTCGTTTCTATAGATCCTCCGACTTTGCGTAGCCCCAAACATCAATTTATTCGCATAACCCGCTTTTAACACAGTATCATTTTAATCCAAGTGTTCAAAGATTTAACGTACTTACCTCGCGGTCCTTTGAGGAAGCATCATTCCGCCTCGTTGTAGCTAACTGAAGTGTCTACCGTGAATTTGGTGATAAACCATCCTATAATTTGATCGAGACAATGGTCCACAACATGCGTGATCTTATCTTCTAATGCTTCTGGTCTGCACACCAACTCTGGAGTCCACACAATAGGTTTGTTGAGCCTATACCTTCCTTGACTGTCTGCTAGCTTCACGATCCACTCATACAACTCAAAGTGGAAGGATGCAAAGAAAATTTTGTGGATTTCCATATATAAGTAGCGCTCTAACCACTATTCCTTCGATACTCACGGATTCCTATTTTCTGACACCGCGAACCGTGAATATTTCTATCCAGCCACCCTTCAATTTCTTTCTTTGTTAGATTCCAGTGACATGACATCAGACATCTCTTATGCAGATCCCGGTCCCGGCAACAGAACCATTTGTTGGCTTGTTGGGGCATGACCCAAGTTCAAAGGTGATTTAGCCAAACAAATCCGAGTACTACTAGCCCTTTTAGCAACAGTTCGTGGAGCGCAGATTGAGGTCTCACCCGAAGTAGTATGGGAGGGTGCTAAAACTAGGTTTCCTCAACCTGGAGATGTCTGATGAGTTCAAGTGGTCCGCGGTTTGACCCTGCCCACTCGTCGCTACACGCACTTACTCGTACCTCGCAACCTGAGATGCTGCCTTTGTGTAGCCCTACTCAGGGGACGAACACCGTTATTACCCAATCCTTTACTAGTATTCCACTATTAGTTGATTAACTTAGCTTATTTGTATGCGTTAAGTTATATTTAGCAATATAAACTAGTCATACATGTGCTTTCAGTAAATAAACAATGTATTTGCGATTTACATTAACCATGCATTAATCCAAGAATAGATACACGAATTGGTAACAAAACCTTTATTTATTAATCCCTTCTTCAGTTTATAGACTTGTCTTCACCCCACGCACTCAGCTATAGGGGTCCACGCACTCAACTACGGACTACTTAGGCCTCTGCGCACTCAGCTGGAGAGCTTTCTCCTATCCTATGACCCAAGGCACACTTAGACTCTTTCTCTTTGCTTCTACTTTGCTATCTATTGCTTCTCTTACTTTTGCACTTAGAGCCTTGCTCTATTTATACAATCCCATGGTCCGTGAACCATGTAAGACTGACATTACATTACAAGACTAGGGTGGACAACCTTGTGACTCTATCATACATTTCTCACTTCACACCCACAATTCATGGAGTCTTTACAACAAGATTAGGTCAAAACATGAGCTTTGAGCCCCAAAACATGCCATGGGGGGATTTTTGTGATGGGTAACATTGTTTTGCTTGGTATATTGATGAGTAGCTATGAATTGGTATGATCTGTTCTGGTTTAGTTTGATCTAGTTACATTGGTTGAAATAGTTGATTTAGTGGTTCAATACTTGGGTAATTGATTTAGAATTGTTGAAAGTGGATCCAGTTTGAAGCATTCTAAAAAGTGATCCACCAAGAGTTGAGGAAAGCAGTCTTCAGAAATGGGTTCGTAGCTCCATTCCAATAGAAGCTGGAAAGTGAGACAAGGTGGTATCCTTCTGTAGGTAGGATCCTGTGTGCTGGTTAGAGTCCACACCAGTACAACATTTTAAGAAGATTCTCTTCTTAATAAAAATAGAAGACATAGATGACAACAATGGTGGTTTTCTACCACATTAGGTTTCCACCTAAAAATCCTAGTGTTCATATGGTTTTGTGTGTTGATGTTCTATCTACTTCTTGACTTCTCATAATTTCTAATTAATTGATGAATAATGAATTAATGGTGCACTAATTAATACTACATAGATGATGGAATTAATTATCAGATAAGTTATCTAGATATACGTGGGTTACTTTAGTAACAATCACATACACGCGCTAGTTCCCTTTATAACAGTCACATATACAAATCAAAATAAGAAATTGAAATTGAAAATAATGATTCATCGCCCCCTCCCCCTCCCCCTCTTCATACTTTTCCTAGCATAGACTCTATCGTTCTATATAGAGTATAATGTAGGTTTTAACCCCGTACAGAATTTACCTGCGTAAGAATTCTAAAACACAGAAAATAAACAATGCGAGAGCATAACACATAAAACACATATACAAAGAGATTTTTCCCTGGATCCCAAAACCGAGACTACCAGCATGATTTTTCATTATGTTCCTTTTAATGTTATAATACATATTTATACATGCCAAAGCATCCAATACCATGGACCAAAAACCATCATGTCCAATATCATGGACCGAAAACCATCATGTCCAATACCATGGATCGAAAACCATCATGTCAAAAAACATGTGCGAAAATCATGCACAAAACCATAGGTGGGTCCGCCCATCCTAACATAGGGTCCAAAACCAAAATTTTCCAGGGCACTACCCTAGACCCCATAGAGTGGGGTTACAGGTACCCCTCAAACCCTCTGTGACCTCCCCCCCTCTAACCCCCAGGTAATTACGTGGGCTAGTCGTGGAAAGAATATAACACAACCCAACATTCTCCCACTTGTTTTTTTCTTTCCACAGGGGGCCACAAGAGAGCTTAGTCATTTATCCAGCCCTGCAATGCCCATTATTTCTCTACACCAAGAGAACTTCTCAGAGCTCACAGATTTTGTCAATGCATCTGCAGTATTCTTCAAAGGTCCACCTTTACCGGCAACACCTTTTTGTGTTCTATCATATCCCTCACAAAGTGATATTGAACATCAATGTGCTTTGTCTTTGAATGATATGCAGGGTTCTTTTCCAAGATAATTGCACTTTGGTTGTCACATTATATCTTTATAGCTTCCTGTAATAACCCCATACTTGAACACAATCTCTACAACCAAATTGCTTCCTTGCTTGCATGAGTGGCTGCCATGTATTCTGCCTCTGTAGTTGATAGTGCCACTACAGATTGTTTCTTACTCATCCAAATGATTGCACCTCCAAATAGGTTAAACACATACCCACTTGTAGATCTTCTCTGATCCAGATCTCCAACCCAATCTGCATCAACATAGCCATGAATATCCAACACTCTATCCAATCCTAGGCTTCCTTGGTAGCACAAACCATAATCACTAGTGCCATGCAAATAACTAAAAACCTACTCCATTGTTGTCCAATGCTCCTTCCTTGGTTTTGACATAAACCTGCTCAATACTTCCACTGCATGTGCAATGTCTGGTCTAGTACAGACCATTGCATACATCAGTCTACCGACTGCACTTACATATGGAACACGGGACATGTCCTCTTCCTCTTCTTGTATCTTGGGACACTATTTAGAAGATAACCTCACACTAGGAATAGGAATCTTCACCAGTTTACTATCCTGCATATTAAACCTCTGCAATATTGTCTCAACATACTTCCTCTAGTTTAACCAAAGCTTCCTCTTTGTTCGATCTCTTTTAATTTCCATGCCCAAAATATAGTTTGCAACACCAAGATCTTTCATGTCGAATATGAAGGACAAATGGGTATTCAAATCCTGGATAATTTCTTTGTCATTTCCAACCAACAACATATCATCCACATACAAGACCAAATAAATAACACAGTCACCAATTAATTTAAAATACACACAGTGATCTGCTTTGCTTCTAGTGAAGCCAAGTCCCAGTATAAATGTATCAAATTTTTGATACCACATCCTTGGTGACTCTTTTAACCCATACAGATACTTCTTTAACTTGCATACTAGTTCTTTCTTACCCTTCACCGCAAAGCCTTCAGGTTGCTTCACGTAGATCTCCTCTTCCAGATCCCCATGAAGAAATGTTGTCTTCACATCCATCTGTTCTACCTCAAAATCAAAAGCAGCAGCAACAGATAAAAGTAATATAATAAAAGTTACCTTGGCAACAGGAGAAAAAATATCACCGAAATCAATTCTCGGCACCTGGGAATAACCTTTTGCTACCAACTGAGCTTTGTATTTCTCCACCTTTCCTTCTACATTTTCTTCTTATTGAACACCCATTTGTTGCCAATCAGTTTCCTTCCAGCCGGAAACTCCACCAGATCCCAAGCCTCATTTTTGTGCAAAGATGTCATTTCATCAACCATGGCCTCTTTCTAGAGTTTTCCATCCTCTAAATCCACTGTTTCCTTCACAGTTCTAGGATCATCATCAATAACAAACAAAGCAAAATTTGACCAGAAAGTAGATGGAATATACCTTTCTAGCTGCCTTCTTTCTTGAACTGATCTTCTCACAGCCGGAGTTTGTGGCTCTTCATCTTCTGATTCCTCCTCTCCTATAGAGTTTGATTCTTCCTCCTTTAGCTCAAACTCTATCTTCTCAGGTTCCTTTGGTTGAACTTAATGTTTAATAACATATTTCACCTCTCTAAACGCCACATCTCGACTATACACAATCTTCCTTGTTACTGGGTTCCAAAGCTTATAACCCTTTAAACCATCCTTATACCCAATAAAGATGCACTTTTTATATTTAATATCCAACTTGGTTCGTTTCTCCTTTGGAACATATACATATGCATCACATCCAGATACCCTCAAATGTGAAAGAGAGGGTTTCTTACTAGTCCATAACTCTTCTGGAGTCTTATCCTCCAACGCTGATGAAGGTGACCTGTTGACCAGGTAACATGCAGTATCCACTGCCTCTGCCCAGAATTCCTATCCTAACCCGGCACCACTGAGCATGCTTCTTGCCCTTTCCATCAACGTCTTATTCATTATTTTTGCTACTCCATTTTGCGGAGGTGTATATGGAGTAGTCTTCTGTTGTGCTATACCACACTTCTTACAGAATTCTTCAAATTCCTTGCTGCAAAACACTCCACCATTATCTGTCCTTAGCACCTTTATCTTTTTCTTTGTTTTATTTTCCACGAGAGCCTTAAATTCTTTAAACCTGTCAAAATATTTAGATTTCTTCTTAAGGAAATATATCTATGTATTCCTTGAGACATCATCTATAAATGATACATAGTACACAAACTTACCCAGTGATGGAACCTTCACAAGTCCAAACACTTCACTGTGCACAAGCTCTAATATCTATTTCACCTTCTTACTACCAGAGGGGAAACTCACCCGATTCTGTTTCCCATATACACAATTTTCATAGAAATCAAAATCTAGAGAGCTATTACTCATACCTTCTACCATACCTTTACCGTGAAGTATTCGAAGGCCTTTCTCTCCAATATGTCCAAGCCTTTGATGCCACAACATGGTCTTCTCTCTAGAGACCACTAGATTTTATGCTCCACTTTCAGGAACCATAGAACTGTTGCACCCATCAACAATGTGCTACTTTGCAGCTTGTACAGAGTTCCAATCCGAACTCCACACATCAATACTAGTGCTTCCTGAACCATTTTGCAGGTATCCTTCTCGAACACTAATTTTACACCTACATCATCCAACTTGCTTACAAAAATCAAATTTCTGGCCAATGCAGGAATATGCAGAACACCCGGAAGTGTTCTAACCCTTCCACCTTGCAACTTCAACTTTACTTTATTGTGACCAACGATTCTAGCCTTCTTGTCATCCCCCAAGAAGACATCACCACCATCATATTTCTCATACTGGTAGAACCACTCTCTATGGGGACTGAAGTGAAAGGATGCACTTGAGTCAATCAACCATGCCTCATGATCTACATGTGTACTTGAAGAAGCCAAGTACACATCCCCACCTTCATCTGAGGTGGTTTTTGCCTCTACAGAAGGAGCATCATCAGATCCCTTTCCTTTTTTAGGAGCTTTAGATTTACAGTCCCTTTTGTAGTGCCCTTCCTTTCCACATTTCCACCACACCACCTCTATAGGTTTTCCTGGAGATTTAGATCTCCCACTCGATGACTTATTTTGTTTCTGTTCGAGGACCATCCTCGTACAAACAAGGCATCACCATTCTGGCTCTCTATATTTTTCCGTCTTATCTCCTCCGTCAACAAGGATGAGAATATTTCATCAAACTGCAAGGTAGTTTCATTGCTACCTATTGCAATAACCAGACTATCCCACGAATCTAGTAGAGAACATAAAAAACTTATGCACTTATCTTCATCTGAAATTTTAATATCAACAGATGCTAACTGACTTACCACAGTATTAAATGTAGGAAGATGCTCTGTCACCGAGTCTCTATATTTCATCCTTAGGTTATATAGCTTTTTCCGCAGGAACAGTTTATTCACCAAAGACTTAGATTGGTACAAAGTCCCTAACTTGTCCCACAAATCCTTCGTCGTAGCTTCCCCTGATACATTCAACAATACTCAATCTAAGACACATAATCATATTGTGCTCTTTACCTTCCGATCCAACTTCTTCCATTCTTCATTGGACGCTCCCATTGGTTTAGTACCCGGATCTACCATGATCCACTGATCTTTATCCACCAACAAATCCTCCATCTTGAGTTTCCACAACTCAAAACTCTGACCATTAAATTTCTTGATCTCTATATTTCCACTGCTTGCCATCTTCTTTCACCACCAAAATCGATCTCTCAGATCTCCCACTAAACAGGGTCTACCACAGGCCCGAGCGAAACCCCTCAGCAACAAAGGTGTCCCCTTGAAGCCAAAACTGCTCTGATACCAAATGTAGGTTTTAACCCCGTACAAAAATTACCTACATACGAATTCTAAAACATAGAAAATAAACAATACGAGAGCATAACACATAAAACACATATACAGAGAGATTTTCCCTTGGATCCCAAAACCGAGACTACCAGCTTGATTTTTCATTATGTTCCTTTCAATGTTATAATATATATTTATACATGCCGAAGCATCCAATACCATAGACCGAAAAAAATCACTTCCAATACCATGGACCAAAAACCATCACGTTCAAAAACATGTGGGAAAATCATGCACAAAACCATAGGTGGGTCCGCCCATCCTAACATAGGGTCCAAAACCAAAATTTTCCAAGGCGCTGCCCCATAACCCATAGAGTTGGGTTACGGGTACCCCTCAAACCCCCTGTGACCTCCCCCCCTCTAACCCCCAGGTAACTATGTGGGCTAGTCATGGAAAGAATATAACACAACCCTCAATTCACACTCTTTACAACAAGATTAGGTCAAAACTTGAGCTTTGAGCCCCAAAACATGCCATGGGGGGATTTTTGTGATGGCTAACTTTGTTTTGCTTGGTATATTGATGAGTGGCTATGCATTGGTATGATCTGTTCTGGTTTAGTTTGATCTAGTTACATTGGTTGAAATAGTTGATTTAGTGGTTCAATATTTTGGTAATTGATTTAGAATTGTTGAAAGTGGATCCAGTTTGAAACATTCTAAAAAGTGATCCACCAAGAGTTAAGGAAATCTGTCTTTAGAAATGGGTTCGTAGCTCCCTTCCAATAGCAGCTGGAAAGTGAGACAAGGTGGTATCCTTCTGTAGGTAGGATCCTGTGTGCTAGTTAGAGTCCGCACTAGTACAACATTTTAAGAAGATTCCCTTCTTAATAAAAGAAGAAGACATAGATGACAACAATGGTGGTTTTCTACCACATTAGGTTTCCACCTAAAAATCCTAGTGTTCATATGGTTTTGTATGTTGATGTTCTATCTACGTCTTGACTTCTCATAATTACTAATTAATTGATGAATAATGAATTAATGGTGCACTAATTAATACTACATAGATGATGGAATTAATTATCAGATAAGTTATCTAGATATACGTGGGTTACTCTAGTAACAATCACGTACACGCGCTAGTTTCCTTTATAACAATCACATATACAAATCAAAATAATAAATTGAAATTGAAAATAATGGTTCACCCCCCCCCCCCGCCCCCCTCTTCATACTTTTCCTAGCATAGACTCTATCGTTCTATATATATTATAAGAAAAAACATTGAAATACTGAGTGAGAGTATGTGACAAAAGTGTTGAGTGTGTGATGTTGTGGTTTTGGGGTCTGAGTGAGAGAGTGTCACTATGCAAGAGAGTAGGCTAAGATTATAATGCGTTGAATGTATGTGAGATAAGAATAGAGTGTTGAGCTATGTGCGCCTATGAGTAGAGTGTGAATTGAGGGATGCTTATGTCGAGGAGATGAAGTGAAGAGTAGAGAGAGTAGTAGAGCTAAAGGTGAAGAGAATAGGGAAATTAGGTCTGTGGATACAAAGGATATAGGAAGGAGTTGTAAAAGACAACAACCCAGGTTCTTTATGATTTTATGTAATATAGGTAAGCCACTAATTTTAGTCTGAAAATTGTATGAAAAATATGATAGTTGGTTGAAGCTAGTTAAGGCCTAAATTTATAAGAGGTTGGAGCCTCTTGGAAAGTTGTGGCTTGATAATTTTAAGGGGGTTGGAGCCTCCTGTGAATGGGTTATTGTGACTTCCCATGGTTAATATTTTACATTTGTAAATAAATTGTAATTAAATTAAAGGTTGCACAAATTCTAGATTGCTTGAGGAGTGGGTTCTTTTAAATAATAGTCCTAGTTTTTTGAGTTCTTTTAAATGTTCTGACTTTGTAATAAATTTAACTAAAAGGAAGAGGACAAGTCTAGGTATCCTTTAACCCCCAACAACAATCGAGAAGAGGACAAAAATATTAAAGGCAACATGGGTTGCACTGTTGAAGGTAGTTTTGACTACATGGATCCTTGGAAAGAGGGGGATGGTTGGTTTGTCTTAGGAACAAAAGATAGGTCTGTGAGAGGGAGAACTCGTACACATCTATGTAGAAGGGAGAGGCAGAAAAAAAATAAATCAATCTCACATAGTTGAAGAAATCTCACACAGTTGAGGAGATTGAGGAGAGAAACGATCAAAACACACAGTGGTCAAGATCTAGAGAAATTGAAGAAGCTAAGGAACCTTCAAAGAGGGTTGTTGGGTGAAAACTTTTGTGGAGATTGGTGGCTTGACTAAAGGCTGAAGAACTACTAGAATCTTATGGATTTATGAAGCACTGGCTAGGAGAGAAGAACCTAGATTCTTGTGGAGCTAATGAACCACCAGGTGTTGACAACACTAGTGCATGATCCCACTGATGAATTACTTGGTAAAAGTGGATTCTATGCTCCAAAAATAACTTCTCCACTAATTAAACTTTCCTTGATGTAGAATCTCTTCTCTTGAAATTGAGCTAAAAATATCTTGTTGTGTTATCCTAGCATGGATGTGACTGTGCCTAAAAAGAATGAATGATAACATGTGTAGCTAGTGCATGAAGGTAGTGTGGCTATGTAGAATCATGTTTCATCTATTATGTTGGTTGAAATTATTCAGATGCACTCCACCTCAAGCACTAAAACCTGGCTCGGGGGTGACAACTACAAGTAACTATGGTTGTAGCTTATCTATGGTTGGTTGGAGATTTGAAGACCCACTCTTAGTTAGCAAATATTTTGCTACATAAGATAAGTATCTTTATATCCATGTTATGTGCTCATTCCTATGGTGTCTCTGTTTTTTTTTGTTAAGGCAATATTAAATTAATGATGCGAGTATTTATTCCTATATGAACAAGAATGCCATTGTTGTATGTATAAGCATCATGGAATTCTTCTCCTTCCCGTGAAATGGGTAATTACTTGTGGATATGTTGATCTTGAAATAACTTATGCCTACCTGGATATGAAGAGATTAAAGTATTTGTAAATGGGTAAATTATTTGTATTGACACGTTGGAATATATGGTCTCTAAATTAATGAAAAACACATGTGGACAATCAGAAATGTGATTCGCATGTAGAAGTGTTCCTTGAATAGTTTCTAGGAATGGTTTAATTCTTGTAATTATATGTCTGCAAATTGGACTAAATGACCCATGTATTGAGGGATGGGTATATCTATGTAATTATTTTTGTTTTGTTTCACTATTGAAGGAATGGTTCAACTCTTGTGTTTACTCAGAGCTTGCATTCAATATAATTAACTGAGCATGAAGGATGAGAAAATACTTGTTGTTAAAATGCTCTTAATGTTTTTTAATGACCTAAGTGACTGGCCTATATATCTAGTGGGCGTTTATTTATAAGCTCGGGAGGAATGGCATTAATTCAAAAATACACAAATGCATTCCAAGTTTGGGATAGCCTTGGAAGGGCCTGTTCATACCCTTGTGCATCTATATACTGGGTATCAATATCCTCGGCGAAGGCCCTTTTATATTTAAACAACAATCACTAAGAATAGGGATAGGATTCTTTTTAAGTCCAAAACATGGGGTGTAAAAAGGAAAGGGTTTAACCTTGTTTGACCCTATGAATGGGCATCATGACCTAGTGCTTAAGTGGCAGAAATATGGGTTGTTGATTGCAAGTGTTTATGGTCATTGGATGAACCCTAGAGAAATGGAAGATCCAAAGGGAGCTCCAACATGAACTCCTAGGGTCGAATTCCTGGGATGAGGTGGTAGTGGGGCCTATTGCCTAATGAATAAAGCACGAATAACCCTCCAACCTGGATACAGTTGGGAAGCCATAAATGGTAGGACTCGTAGGCTACATGGAACCCAATCATCTACGTGGGCAGAATGACAAAAAATGACATGACCTTGGACCCCAAACCTCGAAATATTTGGATTCAGAGATTTCTAGAATGTCGAGGATTTAATTTTTGGGGTGACCTGTCATGAGGGGCCCATTGGTGAGGAAAACTTTCATGTGGCATGGAAAATTTTTCTTTCTAGTCAAAATGGTGTTGCGTTGTGAGGGGGAATTGCAATGCCATGCAAGCTTAGAATATTGTCCCAGACGATTTCAGTGGGGAAAATTGTTGAGACCAACCAACTTTAACTCGTGGGGTGACATGGCGACAAAGGACCCACACCCATGCTGATTTCAATATGTGTGTGTGTGTGGATTTAGCACTTGGGTGGTGACATGGTAGATGACTAGGGTAATCATGTGTGTGCCATGTGGGGCACACCACATGGCATATTAAATGACATAGAACTATTTGATAGGTTAGCTTAATACAATAATGTATTTTTATGTCGATGTTGGATCATGGAAAATTTTATATTATTGGAAGGGTCTCAATGAGAAGGATGCATTGACGTTATCCATTTTAAGTTTAAGGAAGTCAGGGAAAGGTCGAAAATTTGGACCCCATTTCCATAACTAGACCTTCGAGATTGGGTTAGCAAAATAATTACCTCCTTTTAACCTTACTCAGGGATCGGGTTTGTGTTGTTTTTACATGATACTGGAATCTATGTTAGAATATTACAATCACTAATGCTTATAATCCAAGTATCACAACAAACTAATTTTGATAGTGGAACAAAATTTAACAGTAAATAAACACGCACACAAATATAGATATTTTTTTTACAATTTTTAACTACCCAACTTTTAGCAAATTGTAATACAACAGTGTACGTCTCTCATACCTAGGATAATGGCCCTCATACATCCATTGGTATAAAGATATACAACTAGGTTTTGGTGTCAGTCTTTCGACAACTAATCTACCCTAAACAAGATACAACTTGACCTACTTGCTGATGGTGGCCATAAATATCCGTTTCAGTCCACATACCATGAACATATTTGTCTGATCCTTTGACTCTGATCTGCATCAACCTCAATATGCCTCTGTCAATGAACTAGCTCATTTAGTTCACTGAACACAACTCCAAATTCTCTCTAGATGATCGTTAGTCCTTCAACACGTCAACACATAGAATCTCCTGTCAAGTTGTTCACAACTTCGTTTCTGAACAACTCTTAACTACCCACTATTGCTCCTCATCTCCTTTGGGACTTTTTGTCCACTAGCTTCTCCTTAGTCCTTCAAGGACAAAACTGTTAGGTACTTCTTCGCACAGGTTCCTTTCTATGCTTCCCGATGAAGACACAATTAGGGCATGGAGGGTTGCCACCAGGGAAAATTTTAAGGATGGAAATTTATCTTGAAATTTAGAAAACTTGGCGAATCTCATATGCCATCATATGCAATCTATAAAATGTTTGACAATTTTTTTGTAAAAATATTCAAATTTCTAATAATGTTATACAATCTCTATATACAATTTTGGCGATTTTTAAGGTGAAATAATTTTATAATATAAAATTTGGGCGAATCATTTTTAGAAAAAATGGAAATTAGCAAATCTTTCTTTTGGAAAAAGCATGGAAAATTAGCCCACCTACAATTATTTGCCCCTAAAATTTCCCTGGCTGCCACCTATCCCTCCTAGAAGTCCTTCTACAACAATGAACTTTGGGTGATGTAATTTTATCCCATGACCTCCTTCCTTTGTCCTCTTATGAATCTTCACCCTTCTTGTCAATTGATCTGGGGCTACTAAGACCATCCACTTGCTGCCCTCCTTGCAACCTTAGGATGACCTTCCAAATTTGTTCTCTTCTAGGACCTCATCCATTAGCAAACAAGATCAAACTAAGAGAAACCTCACCATACCTCATTTGAAACATGTTGTTGCTTCTTTGACTTGGGCTCCAATGCATTTGACTGAGGTACATGGCCTTCTAATAGTACCAAATATTTCATTAAATTTGGAATTAGTACTGGAACTAGAATTTCAAAATAACTAAAAAACTCAATTCAAGTTATGTCATTGTAATAATTTTTTGCCATATTAAATGAAATATGTGTTTAGGGCTAATTGTAATTCCTATTATAGTCCCTTAACTCAGTGTAAATTACCTTCAACAACTACGACTAGGATCCTTCTACATGCACCATCCATTCACTAACTTCAAGATCTCTTTCCTCACTAATGTATGCACCCTTCGATAACCTAAAATCACTGCTACAGGAATTCGAATATGTTGCAATAGTGACAAAGATACTTAGGCCTACAAAACATAGATTATCCCTCTCAAATGTCCTTGGATCTGCAAAGATTTATCCCTCATGGCCTGGTGCAATTTCTTTTATGAATTTCTACCCACGTTAGGGCTTTCTAATAAAATATGTCAAAGCTACCAATACTAGCCTAAATTACCTCAGAAACTTCACTCTCTTCTCTTGTAGGCTCCTTCCTTCCTACTATAACTTCTAGCCTTCCGGAGCTATTGTTTTAACAATTTTTTGAGTGTAGACCATCCCTAAACTAGGGCTCAACCCCTCCTAAAGAATAACATGACCTTTGACTACTTCCAATAGAGTTTTGGAACATTAATTATGCACCAAACTAGCCTATACTTCTCCTCCTAGACCTAGTCCTTCAATCCTTAACAACTTGGTCCTCAAATAGTCATGAAAAGATACCAACTAAAGTCCTTTTCTCCATTGTTGAGGTCTACTCCTGATCTGTGGACACTTTAAAGGAAGTATACTTTTAATGCGCTACTCATTGGATGTGAGAATGAGACTCCTTCTCATCTCTATTTCTATCTTTCCTAAGGGTGTGTGAAAACTATCCCTTTGGGCATCACCAAGTGTAGGTTGACTTGAATTTTTACTGTACAAGCCCTCACATAACATTCACAAATTATTTTCTCCATTTTTATAAGGCATCTCATGGTGCTTAAAATGGATCCTTTCTCCTTAAAGAATGCCCTACATCCTCCATGTTCCAAGTGCCCAATTTACCTCATGGTTTTGGCCCCACACCTTTGGGTACAAAACCCCAAGCTTGGGTTCTTAGCCCACAAACCATATTTGTGCGTCGTTTCTTCCAAAACCTTTTAGCCTAGAGTTTAGAGTACCTCACAATCTACAAATATCAACACTCCCTCTTAGTAAGGGAGGTACTGCCAAAACTAGGAAGTCTCCATCAACATCAACAACAACACTAGCCTATCTGGTGTACATCACTGCAACATACTCTATAGAATGAACCACACTATCTTAGTAGTGCCTATACCTCATCTCATTTGAACCTAAAGACCTCAACACTTCCATAGGGTTTCTCGTTGTAAAGCTAGAGTCCCTTTGATTCTACACAATCTCCACTAGCTCAACCTGCTATTGATCTCATGTCCTACAAGGTCAATCCAAGTTGCAGTCAAACATAGGACATCATCACCCCAACCTATTCTTGCAAGCACTTATCCTCCCGGGTCAATTAACACACCTCGTGCATATTTGATATAGATCTTTTCACTTCAAGGATGTATACAAAATTGCATTTAAAATAGAATGTAGCCATGAATGCATACATATAATAGAAGATTGAAATAAAAGGCAAACATAGAGAGAAAGGGACACCAAAAATTAATAACGAAGTTCACCCGATGTGGGCTATGTCTCTAGACCCTGCTCAAAGTAGAGAGGCCTCTTCATTCATCCACAATAAAATCAAAATGAATACATGGAAAAATACACCTTATACTTCCAAATTTGGGGATGACTTGAAAGGGGCTACTTGGATCAAAACATTATCTGCACCATCAGGATCCTAGGGAAAAATCAAGAAATATGAGTATGAACTTGACCCCTTTCTGCCATGGTAAAATCTTGGCTCCCTAGGAATCTTTTAGATTCATCACAAGGATCTCTTCTAGAGATGGGAAAAAAATCCACTGCTCATATGAAGAAATGGATTGCACGGCTAAACTCATAGTGAAATTTTGGTTCATATCAGTATAAAATTGACCTTGTTCTGTGTTGGTGACCTCTAGAGCTATAGGGAATCTTTTAGATTCCCTACATATTCTCTCTGAGGAATATTTCCTACAATATTGTAGGAATATTTCTCAAAAAATGAGCCTAGGAGGGGAGCGGTTTTGGTAAGCATAGGGTTGTGCAGGCTATGTTATGGGGAGATAGGTTTTGCTGGTCGCTTCCCCATCAATCGAATGAAACGAGTTCTTATGCCCATGGCTTGAGACACTATTTAATAGGTGGCCCAATGGGCCAATGGTATGCATTAATATTAGCTGAACAGAGGTCTTGGGGTCATAGCTATGGGCCTCCCCTGATCAGCCTTCGTTATAATTTTATGGGAAATGTTTTATTTAAATTGGTCTTAGCGTATAAATTGTTTTGGGGCACCATTTGTTTTAGTGCCAAGTTTGGCAACGCTGACATTCCAATTAGTGATTGTGCCATGAAGGTTCAACCCCCTCTGAAAACGTACTATTATATATATATATCAGTTGGACAGGGGCTGGAAGATCTATCGTTTGGACAACCTGCCGATCATTTTTTTATTTTTTAATATTACTTTTGAAAAACGCTGGAAAGTTTTGTCGCTGGTATTTCAAGGGTCATTGGAAAAATTAAGTAGGCAACAATTTGGTCATTTCTCATTGTCACAAAGGTGAAAAATGTTGCCTCGTTAATAAAATGACCTATTGCTAACTGGGCGCCATGTGGCATAACCTAATTGGCTCACATTGACTGTGTTACCAACTAGGTTGCTGACATCACCTGCCACGTTTCACCTCCTAATTGGCTCTTTGTTGAACATACTACCACATCACCTTGCTAAGGTTAGTAGTCGCACGGATGATGTCACATCCATACTGTTGACATTAGTGCGATGTGTCATCCCTGTGGGTCCTACCTGCAAATTTTTTAACTATTTTTCAAAAACTTTAGCAAACCATAACTTTCACATACATTGTCAAATTAAGGTGGCATTCATGTCATTCGTTTTAGAACGATGAGATCTTCGATTTGAAATAGGTTTCGTTAAGTTTCAAGTGCTTAAAAAATTTGGCCCTTTAGGATCCTCATAGACCATTACTGAGGAGCTTTTGGTCCTCCAAAAGATGAACACAATTTGCAATCTGATGCACTCCCTCAACTCCACAACAAGTGCCCTATCAAGCCACACTTCCTTGTCCTTCACCTTTTTACTTTAGAGCCATAAGCGATAGACCAACACCTGTATTTTATGCAACTTGTAGTACATTCTTTCCAAAATACATTTTCCTATTACAAGACCAATCGTGACCCAAATAAAACCCCATACTTTCCAATAGTTTATAACACACTCTTTGGTCAAGTTTACATCAAAACCATAACACAAACCAATACCCCAATTATCAACAAAAATATCACTATGTTGCATTCATAAGTGATGGTAAACACTTCATCACTTTTACAAACGTTTTGCAACATGTGATTTACAAAATATGACCATGGCAAGCTAATATATCTAATACCACCATCTTTCATTCAACAAAGTGAAGGGGTCTTTCTCCTATGGCTGACTCTCTTTAACAACTTCACTAGTTGGTTCCTTCATACGTGTTTTCTAGTCATGGAGTACCTTACATGTGGCTCTTTGATGCCATCCTTGTTGTAGTGACTGCAATGATTCTTCCTCCTCCAAAATTTTTGGACTGTCCTAGAATGCTTGTTCCTGGTGCATCCCTCATGAGGATAACTTCTTGTGGAATCCTCACTATTACTAGAATGTGGTGATGTGTTCCCATCATCCATATTTGATTGGTAACCAATTGTTTTGAAGCATTCTCCAACCTCCTTTCTAACATAACCAAGTTCTTCATAGCGAGGCTATTATTCCACTTTGATAGGATTCATAATGGTCTGGCTATTAATGTTGAGGTCCTTTCCTTGATACCCCATTTTATTCATCAATTTTTATCCAATTCTTGTAGTATGTTTTTCAAAGGAAACAAAATCATCATCATAAAGAGAACATGAAAATGAAGAATCACTTTTTACCTAAACCTTGTTATGTTGCAACTTCTCCAAGACTTCCACCTTGGATTGTAAGTGATGTTGTAACCTTTGTTTTTCCTCCTCTGCTTCTTATAGGAGTCTCCTTCGTTCACCATTCTATACTTGAATGCTTTGTTTGATCTCTTCGAGTTCCTGGAGCCATGCAGTCTTTGGTTCCTTTCTCATATTTGGCATAACATCTGCTGAAATATTTGTCTCATCGCCTGAATTAGAACCCAAGTCAATAGGTCCATCACCTGCTATCCTGAGAGTTGCAATATTCATGTCATCACCTCAGTCAGATCTCAGGGAAATTGGTACAACACCTACAAATTCTATAGTTGTGATCTTCTCTTCATCCTTAGGTTCAGATTCTTGGTCTTGTTTTAGGGTAGTGACCGTCTTCTACTTCTTCTTTCTTCAATTCCTATTTGGCCTCAATTCTGGATGAAATTTCCAGCAATGCTTCTCATCATTCCCTTATTTCTGACAATGAGTGTAAGAGGGATTTGTTTCTTTTCTCTTAACTGTTTTTTTCCTCTTTGGGTGATCATCTTGCCCATGCTTCCCCCTACTTTCAAGATGTACAACAGTCACACTAGCTTCATCAAGAGTTTTAGGTTCAAATAATAACAATGGATGATGCAAATAACTATGCAAAGAGCCAATTTATTTTATCAACCTCTCAAGAGAGTCTAATGGAATATTCAATGATAATGTTTGTTTCCTAAAATCATTTGAAAAATTTTGGATATTTTTACCTTTAATTTGTTTCAAATGTTGTCATTCCAACATGGCCTTTTTTCTATATCCCAGTGGGTAAAAATGATCTCTTAAATCGGAAAAAACACTGACCAAGATGAAAGAAGTTTATGGTTACACTTACCACCTTTTTGTAGTTTGCTTTCCCACCATACGAGAGCAATGCCACTTAGTCGAAGGGATGCTAATTGGATCATTGCCTCATTATCTTTGATTTGTTGTATGAAACAATATACTTCAATCTGTCTAATCCAATATGTAGCTTTTCAGCATTAGATTCTCCATTAAACATAGAAAAATCAAACTTGACATCCAACTTGAAGAAAGGCTTTTTATGAGCTTTTCTACTTTTATAACGATGAGAAGATGAGGAAGAAGTGGAGCATTCACTAGCAGATGGAGATGGGGATTCAAGAGGCTCTTCTCCTCCTCCTCCTCCTTGATTTAGGGAGGCACAATCATCTCGTTCTTTCTTCTCCTACTTCGCCATTATCTTCTCACACTCTATGAACATTTTGTCAACTTTGTTGACCATGCTGTAAAATTCCTTGCAAAAATTTCATTCTTCCTCCAACTAAGCATCTTCATCTACCATTTTCCTTATTTTTTCTACACACCCTGCTTCTAGATCAAAGGTCTTAAATTTTCCTTCACCTCTTTGAATATTTTCCCTGGTTATCACACACTCACAATTCACAACAAAAAAAGACTCGCTTTGATACAAACTTGTTCTGAATCTTTTCACTTCAAGGATGCATACATAATTGTGTTTAAAAGAGCATGTAACCATGAATGCATTCACATAATAGAAGAGGGAAATAAAAGGAAACATATTGATGGTGCTTGACCCACCAACATGTCAAGGAATCTCTAGGGTAAGAAGTCCCAACTATACCTTAGACCATTTGGTGTAGGAGTCCCAGCAGTGGGTCATACGGTATCGCCTTAACTGCAGTTTCACATAGAGGAAAGTAACATTTCCTTGTTGATAGAAACAATGTGACATATGCATCAATTCAAGGAAGGTGCATGAGTGGTTCTAACACACTGAGGGTGAGGTGAGTGTGCCCCTTGGAAACCTGTGAAAACATGAAGTTAAGAAGGGAACACACAAGCTAAGATGCATCACAATATGGAAGGAAAGTGAGCTAGAAATCCAAAGTGATGGTTAAACCAACAACACATTTTAGTAATATTCATACATACAAATACAGAAAATAGCTACACATGCATGCATAAGCAAACAGATACATATATCATTTAGAGTAAACAAGATAACTGAAATACAATTTGACATATGCATGAAACGTGTTGACTCTATTATATTAAGAAGTGTAAGTTCTAGTCATACAATACAACCATGACCAACCGCTAGTTCCAACAGCGGAACATCATAGTCACTGCCACCTGCTCCTCCAAAGAGATATACTAGCTCTACACAGTGGAGAAGCCAAGGCTTGTTACAATACTCTCCACGATTTCTCTATGATACTCCTATCGGAAGCTTGGCTGACCAAAAGACTTTACAATGTGTTATGAGGGACCATTTATAGCAAAGGGTGGGGTGGCCCTTGACATTTCCCTTTGTGATTGTTCATATAAACTCATGACTCTTCATCTACTCTATGACTGTTACATCCAACTTGTTAGTTCCAGTCTTCGCAGCCTGTCAGCAGGGATCAAAATGGGCTCTTACTATGCCTAGTTTTCAGAGATGTTTTGCAAATGATTTTCAGTGAAAATCATATCCTAAGTATGTTCATCAGAAGTAGCTCGGAAATATATTTCCAATGGTATATTGCAAGCCTAAAACCGGTTCCTGGATCAGAAGATATGATTGAAATGAATGATTGATTCTTGGTTATGCATGTTTTGAGGTCATTTGCTGCACACAGGGACAATTTTACTACAAAATCAGTTATTGAAGTAATGGACATGAATTTTACAAAATTGAAAGGGGTTTTCTTCAATCACATACCAAATAAAAAAACCCTCCTTCAGTTTATGCACAGGTGTTACTATATGGGAGATATGCAGTGATATTTGAAGCTTACATTAAAACAAAACAATTTTTTCATTTGTTTTAGTATTTTAGTCATTGTAGTGCGGCGCCATTTTACAACATATGGAATGTAATTTTCAGAAACCCAAGGAGGTTTTTTTCAACCACGAGCCATATAACAAAAACCTCTTTCATTTTATTCACATGTGTCACGAATTGGAATATTTGACTAGATATTTACAGCTTATTTTTACAGATTTAAATATTTAATGATTTCCTATTTTAGAGATTATTTTGTGGCACAGATTCCAAGCAACTGGAAACGAATTTCCAACATTTGAGAGAGTTTTTTCTCAAGCATGACCTTATCTAAAAAAATTTCTTTCATTTTTATAATAGGTGTTATGTTTCAAGAGATACAAGTTCATCTTTGACCCCTATTTTCAGAAATTCGGTCCAAATTTAATGTAACTGTTTCTATCTTTAGGGAGATGGTTGAGCTCAACTCCCTTAGTACAAGGATGAGCTAATTGTATATATTTTATGAATTTTAGAGTGTAAAGGGTTCAAATTTTTCAGCAGAGGAAAGATGCTTTGGACTGTGTAAAGTTTTTTCTGAATATTATTTTTAATGGAGCAGTTTCTGCCCTTTAGATCTAGGATCCATCACGGTGTTTAATGTCCAGCATGTGTTTGTTTTTCTCGTAAATTCACTTACATAATTTTTTTTTTCTGCTAATTATTGTTACAACATTATCTAATGTAAGTGTTATGAATCCATCCATGCATTATGCTCCTTTCACAATGATTTTGTTGTTAAATGTAATGGTTATCTTTGCAGAATCCATCCTCTGTTAGATGCTCTGTTGAGTAACCTAGTGTTTCTTTTTCTTCTAATGCTGCCACTGTAGATCCATCCCTTGATTGATGCCTGTAGTGAAGCAGGATTTATCCTCTTTCCTTCTCTCATTTACATCTTTTATCTGGCTAAACATTGCACTTACTTTGCCCCAATTTTTCCGGCAGAAACTAGCCTCGATTCCATAGCCCAATGGTCCCTTCTCTTGCTATTTTCGACCCACAACTTTCAATCAAATCCCTGTACTTCATAGCTAGCCTAAGATTCACTTAGCAGCCACGTTTTGTTGGAAAAGAGAGATACCTCTCTGGTCTGGCAGGGATAGATGTCAGATCGAAAGCTTTGTCTGTGGTTACCTCAGAATTGTCTCTTCTCAGCCTTGAGGTTCATTTTGAGTGCTAACATATTGGCACCGCTGCTGGGGAATGAGGTGACAGATCTTCTCCAGGAAAGATTGTTCAAGTTTCAGATCTAGTTACTGATGGTGGAAAACGATCAAACACATATGAAGGTTGAAACATTCACCTGACGACTCCAACTCAATCCAGAGATTCCAACACTCACTGATCCATTCATGTACTAAAATAAGATGGTAGGGTTTGTGGCAAACCCTGTGTGTTGTGAAGTTTTCAAAGACGTTAGAGATCAGTTAGTAGATATTAAAATAGATGAGGTATTTTTCATTATCGTGCTTCAATGTTTGAGATCTCTGAAGTTTCCTCTTAACGGTAAAACTGGTTTCTTTGAGTTAGTGGTTGAAAATTTTGAGAAGGAGATTGAGTATATGGATTTTCAAATTAAGTCATATGAATTACGAGATCCCAAAAAGTTCTTGGAAACTCTCCCTCCTTCAAAACAAGAAACAATAGGGGTGCCCATGGATGTTTGCATTGACAGTTTGCAGCTGAAAGCATATGTTGAGGAGTTAGGATAGCAGACATGGTCTGGTTTCTGTTATGAAACCAGCTCACAAAAAGATAGAAAAGAGAGATCCATGCCTTAGAATTGAGCCTCTTCGAGGGGGCAACCTCCTTTACATTACATAAATGAACAATTCTTGGATGATACAAATGAAAAGACCTCCTTTCTATATATAGGAGTCTAAGGGGTCATAACATAATTAGAGCCGACATAACAATAATAAAGTAAGGGCACAATAATAACAATAGTGGGCTTCTATGGGGTACATTAGTAACAATATGGGCACTACATAGGTACATCTATATAATAAGTGGGTTTTACTAATAACAATAAGGGGTTGCACTAGTAGTATAGGGGCCTAACAGTTTCTATGATACTGTTGTTGCATATATGGAGTATATTTTCAGTTTGAATGACAAACCAGATTGTCTTTTACATAGCCAGACTCATTTTGTGCATGTATCGTTGTCAGCATTTCCAATTGTGTCCTAGTTCAAGCACTCCCTAGCATCATCGTTGCCAAAGTTGCTTGACTGGTTAATTTGGCATTACAACATCACTTGATCTAGTGATTTGCAACAAAGCAGGGTAGGGTTGTACATAAATAAGCTGCCCAAAGCAACATTTCAAATTTTAGCATTTGTTTTAGTTTCCTAATGTATAGGTTGCAGTGTGTGTGTTTTTCTTGGTTGGTATAATTTGTTCAGGTTTGCAGCTGTTTGTGACCGTATTTCCCAATGGATGAGGCACTTGGTCTATGGTGTTCTTGACACCTCCAAGGAGTTTCCATCCTCAATAAGGCCAATGTTAGTTCCAGTCTTCGCAGCCTGTCACCAGGGATCAAATTGGGCTCTTACTATGTCTGGTTTTCAAACATGTTTTGCACATGAGTTTCAGTGCAAATAATATCCTAAGTATTTTCATCAGAAGAAACTCAAAAATATATTTCCAATGGTATATTGAATGCCTGAAACTGGTTCCTGGATCAGAAGATACGATCGAAGTGAATGATTGATTCTTGGTTATGCATGTTTTGAGGTCATTTGTTGCACACAGGGACAAGTTTACTACAAAATCCATTTCTGAAGTAATGGACATGGATTTTACAAAATTGAAAGAGATTCAGGTCAATAACATACCAAATAACGAAAACCTCCTTCAATTTATGCAGAGGTGTTACTATGTGGGAGATATGCAGTGATATTTGAAGCCTACATTAAAATAAAACAAATTTTGTATTTGTTTTAGTGCGGCGACATTTTACAATAGATGGAAAGTAATTTTGAGAAACCCAAGGAGTTTTTTGTCAACCACGAGCCATATAAAAAAAACCTCTTTCATTTTATTCTCAAGTGTCGTGACTCAGAATATTTCACTAGATCTTTACAGCCTATGTTTACAGATTTAAATATTTAATGATTTCTTGTTTTAGAGATTATTTTGTGGCACAGAGTTTGACCAACTGGAAACGAATTTCCAAAATTTGAGAGAGGTTTTTCTCCAAAATGAACTTATATACAAAAACCTATTTCTTTTTTGTAACAGGTGTTATGGTTCAAGAGATACGAGTTCATATTTGACCCCTATTTTCAGAAATTCGGTCCAAATTTAATGTAATTGTTTCTATCTTTAGGGAGATGGTTGAGCTCAAATCCCTTAGTACAGGGATGAGATAATTGTATATATTTTATGAATCTTAGAGTGTTAAGGGTTCAAATTTTTTATCAGAGGAAAGCTGCTTTGGACTGTGTAAATTTTTCCTGAATATTATTTTTAATGGAGCAGTTTCTGCCCTTTAGATTTGGGATCCATCACGGTGTTTAATGTCTAGCATGTGCTTGTTTTTCTCGTAAATTCACTTACATACTTTGTTTTTCTGCTAATTCTTGTTACAACATTATCTGAGGGAAATCTTAGAAAGCCATCCATGCATGATTCTCCTTTCGCAATGATTTTGTTGTTAACTGTAGTGGTTATCTTTGCAGAATCCATCCTTTGTTAGATGCTCTGTTGAGTAACCCAGTGTTTCTTTTTCTTCTAATGCTGCCACTGTAGATCCATCCCTTGATTGATGCCTATAGTGCAGTGGCCTTTCTCCTCTTTCCTTCTCTCATTTACATCTTTTATCTGGCTAATCATTGCACTTACTTTGCCCCAAGTTTGCTGGCAGAAACTAGCCTCGATTCCATAGCCCAATGGTCCCTTCTTTTGTTGTTTTCGACCCACAAATTTCAATCAAATCCCCATACTTCATAGCTAGCCTAATATTCACTTATTGCAGCCACATTTTGTTGGCAAAGAGAGAACCCTGTCTAGTCTGGCAGGGCTAGATGCCAGATCGAAAGCTTGGTTCATGGTTACCTCAGAATTGTCTCTTCTCAGCCTTGAGGTTCATTCTGAGTGCTAACACAACTATCGACACTTGAACTTCCACTTGAAAAGAAATTACATACAATCTACACATATACCCATGTGAGACAAGATAGGCTTGAGTAAGCCATGCAAGACATCACTATGATTGGGACAACTGTGGGAAGACCAACTCTTTGACATCCTCACGGTGGTCGAAAGTAGCGAACTGATGCCATTCTTGGTAGTCCGCGATAGTGTCCGTGTACTCTATGGTGACATCTTTCTGGAAATGAACTCTTGCCTCCATTGCATTCAAGTACACTACTCAGGATCCTCTATTCAAATCGTCTAATAACATGCACATCATTGTCTTAAGTGTGATTGGACCAACAACATATTAATGCATGGTGTCTACACTGATCACCAAGTCTAGGTTGGTGGCTATGTGCATCAACTCGTCAAAGTACGAGTCAAGCTACAGTTGGACTTGTGCCTTTGTCTTTACCTCGGTGAGTGTACCAATAGATGGGATCGCATGTGCGTGCATAAAAACATCCATACTCTTGAGTACCCGCACATGGGAAACCTGCAAACTAGTGATGAGCTGCGGGATATCTTCATAGTTCTGGATCAGACTCCAGATGTGCCCCTCTAGCTTGAACACTCTGGGCTTCATCATCTTGGGCAAGTGTAACAGGGCTCCCTTGTATCTCATTGTCCATGTTTGCATGTAGTCAATAACAGCATTCAAGTTTGACAAGATACGTGCTCTCTTATCACATCACTACTGCCAACCGTTGAGATGGACAAATGCCTTATGCATGGTGCCAAACTTGGAATACAACACCCACATGACTGACTCAAGGGACAATACTTCATCCAATATTTGCTTCTTCAACTCTACTTGAGCATATGTTGTGACTAGTTCTCCTCCTTGCTTGGCCATTTATGTCTCCTTAACCATTATCTCGTTCTCATCTATCAAGAAGTGAACACTCGAGCTAGTGCCTTTGGCATATGCTCTAGTAGCAACGACCAATGTTTTTGGATGCTTGCGCATGTTAGACAGGATCACTCATTCCTCAATCTGTGTAAGAGATGTGTGATCATTCAGAGTAGACACTCTGAGAGATTGCACAACTCTACGTCGCGACTTGTCGAACGATATGTTGTGCATCTCTCCTTCTCAAGAGAATCCTTTTGGATTGTCTCCAAGGATCTCAGTGTCTCCTTGGTTGCTTGGGACTTTCTCTGCTTTTGGATCCAATGAATCTGGTGGGTTGACCTCTTGGTGATAAGGCATGAGGTCGATATCTTGTTCTAACTCTTGCTGCTCCATATCTGTATCCATCTGTTCAAGTGCTTGTTCTATCTCTTGAGCGAAGTCTTGCTCCTGCGACTGCTCACCCTGTTTGCTTGGTGCCAGCTATTCTGATGAGTCTATTACCAGTAAGGGTGCACTTTCATCTGTCTATAAATGTTTCAACCCCTATTTTCCTTGTTCTTATTGCGCTTCCTTCTCTTGTTTGCACAACTCCTGTTCCTTCTGGAGTTGCTCCCTCAACTCATGCAACTCCTTCTATGTTTCCTCCATTCTCTATTTTTCTCTCTACCTTTGCATGTTCCTATTGTCGCGTTGTTGCCTCTTTTCCTCTATTGCCAAAGAAGCTTTCTGCACAAGTTGGGCTGCTTTGAACTCGCAGCTTTGTTCTGCCTCTGCATTGTCGACAATCTTACTCTTTCCTTTGTCGCACACCGATATGTTTACCTTTGTTGTTGGTGCTCTCCTAGATGCTGCTTCATGCTGCTTCGTTAACCATTCCAAAATGATGTCGACCGGTTCATTGGACCTGGAGAAACTATAACAATATCTCCATGGGTCTTCCTCTTCCCAATGACATGCCCATGGATCCACTGAAATTGTACTCTCGCGCAGTGATCTTTCATAATACAGTGCAGGTCATATGGATTGAAGCTTCGGACGTCAAAAGGATATTTCTTGATCTCCTCTGTTTTGACATCTGCATGCTTGAGGTTTCATATCTTGTATAACCTGATCTGCAACGGAAGAGTGGGCCAAGGTGCCTTCTTTTTCTAGTGTAGCCTAGCTAACAATCCTGCCGAGATGTGATATGATAATTCTTACATGAAGAGCTTGTCCATGGAAAACTTCGGCAAAACATGCAGAGGCTTCTCCGCGTTGTACATACATATGAAGGTGTCAGACGGTGAGGCATGCCAATCTGAAATATCGATCAATGACTCCATTGCTACCTTCGACATGCAAGGTGGATCCTGCTCAAATATCATCTTGTACACTGAGGTCACAAAATGATCTAGCAACTGTGTGATAACTCGTCTGAAGCTGCGTTCAGAAAACAATTTACAATAAGTGTTCACAAAGGTCTTTGTCGATGTCGATGCCCAATTCATGCCCGGGAACTACTGACGGGTACAGATTGCATCCAAGATGTACGTGGACATGCATATTTCTTCTTGTTGACCTTTGGGTGGTTTTCAAGCTCCTGTTACCTATTCCTTCAGCCTATGAGCCAACATTTTAGACCAGTTGCATGCTTTGCCTTCACTGCCCAGTTGGTCCAACGCGATCACCCAAATTTGCGGGAATGTCTTCGTGCTATCTTGGCCATACAAGCGACATGAAAAGATGACCAAGTGTTGATATGCCTTCCGCATTATCTTTGTCTTGTAAATCTGGTTGGGTGTCATTCTGAATTTGGCCAGCTCCTTTACATAGTTCTTCAAGATATCCTTGGAGTTGGCATTACTATTGGGTAGGCTGAAAGGTGTCTCCATGGTGATCACTGGCTTTGACAAATGATACCTCTATTGATAATCCTATGCCCTGAAGGTAGTAATCTCTGTCCAGTTGACATTGCTCAATGTCATTGTCTCGGGATCAATGTGTGAGACGATCCAATGTATCCTGGGAACACGGGGTGCTTGCATACAATCTGGTACAAGCTGGACTTTTGAATGTTCACATAGAATTGGAGGTCTTCAAGGTCTTCCCCAAATGTGCCTGCGAATGCATCATTGACGTCTTTCCATTTCAGCTTGATGTCTTTGTCTACAATCATCTTGGTGTCTTAATAGATCGACAAACTTGTAGAAACTCACTCAACTACTACTCTAGTTGCGATTCTGTCGGTGTCCTTTGATCCTGCTCTCTTTGAGGCCATTGATCCTAAAATTCTGAGCGATAGACAAACAAATTCTATATCTAGAGACATAGTGACATCCAAGGAAAGAAATCTATCAGCCAAAACGAAAGCAAGCTTGAGGGATGACATGCTACATACCTAGGGATTGACTGGCAAGGATTGGTATATCTTCTTGGGAGGCTAGGAGACTGGCTACCAGAATTGCACAAAAGGCAGTCTGGATTGTTGGTAGGTTGGCTAGCTGCTAGCATTGCAAAATGTGCAATCTAGACTAGCCTATTGGGTGCTAGGATTGCGCAATGTGCAATTCCAATTGGCAGGTGATGCAAGCCCAGGGACTGCATTACGCAATTTTCTAGGACAGTAGTCACTGCCTCTCAGAATCGTGCAAGGAAAGATTGGAGGATAGTCACTGGGTAGAAATGCGCACTTTTTGGGAGGAAGGCAAAGCCTTCCTTCCAAAGATTGCGCAATGCTATCTTGGTGAGGCAGATTCTGGGCCAAGGCTGCCCAGATCCACCGACGGGAAACTGAAAGAAAATGAAGAAGTGAATGCATGGTGATGTTGATTGTAAGAAGAGGTGAATTCTCATGCATGTAAATAGTGGATGCAAGATTCAAAAAATGGAACAACATGCATGTGTATGAGACGATTCACCGAATCAACGACCATTCCTGCAAAACAATGTTATGCATGCGACAACAGTGAGATGCTAATGAAGTCTGAAATGGTGCTATTACAAGATAATATGCATGTAAACGATGGAAACCATTCATAGAAATCAAGTAGACAACACTCACACAAGCCAAAACACAAAAAGTGATAGAAATGCTGCAAAAGACAAGTTAAGCAGAATTACTCGAAAATAGCTAAGCTAGATGTGTCGAAGACTCCTGGATGTGTTGTGGGATGTCAGAGATCCAAGATCGATGTGAATAAGTGAGCTCTAAAGCGTCGAATAAATAAGTTTGAGTCTCATGATGTGCATGCCACAAATCTAGGAAAAAGTGACACTTGGAGGAAGGCTTCTAAAATGATCTTTGCATGTAACCTCCAACTGCTAAAAATAGCTCCCTAAAATCTAGGTATGCTTTTTGCATGTTGCTTTTTTCTATTTCTGGAAAAATAAGCCCATGCATGCAAGTCAAGTTTTCTCAGCCCCGGGTGGAACCGGTCATCCTGATGGCACATGCAACAACCTGCTTTCTTGAGGAAGAAATTTGCACATTTCTGGGAGGGAGCTAGGTTGGCTGCCTAGAGGGATTATTTCTGGGAGGAACAATTGACTACTACCCAGAATTGTGCAATTTTTGGGCTGAGAAGTCCTGTTGGGCTAGATTGCATTATTTTCACTGGGAAGATTGACTGAGAGGATTGCACAGTTTCTCAGCCCAGCACGCTGCTAGTTAGGATTTTGCAATTTCTGGAGGGAAGGCTGGCTCCCCTCAAAAATTGCGCAATTTATTGAGGGAGCTACTCAACCAACATTTGGTTCAAGTCCGGGAAGAAGCCTATGAGGGGAGTGAAAAAAGCCATCATGCACTTGTTGTCATGCTGCTATAAAACCATTGAAGCTCATGTACTTGACAGTGCAAGACATGTTGCTGAGGATGGTTGGTAGGGAGGCTCCAAACGAAGCTAAGGAAAAATTTTGAGGGTGATTGTAGCCGCTACAACAAAAACATAAAGAGAAAGAGACACAAAAAATTTATAACAGAGTTCACCCAATGTGGGCTATGTCTCTAGGCCTTGCTCAAAGTGGGTAGGCCTCTTCATTCATCAGTAGAAAAATCAAAATGAATATGTGGAAAAATAAACCTTATACCTCCAAATTTGGGGATGACATGAAAATGGGATGTTTGGATTAGAAAATTGTTTGCACCATCATAATGCTGGTGAAAAATCAAGAATTCTAAGTATAAACTCGATCCCTTTCTACCATGGTCAAATATGGGCTCCTCGGGAATATTTTAGATTCCTCACAAGATTCGCTTTTGGATATGGGAGAAAATTTTGTTGCTCATATGAAGAAATGGTTTGCACTACTGAAATCCTAGCAAAATTCTAGTTCATACGATTATAAACTTGACCAGGTTTTCTTCTAGTGACCTCTGAAGCTCTAGGGAATCTTTTACATTCCCTATAAATTCTCTCTAGGGAATATTCCCTACAATATTTTGGGAATATTTCTCAAAAAACATACCCAATAAGGGCTCGGTTTCAGCAGGCACAGGGTTTGTTACAGATCCATTTGGGCACATCATTCCCATCATCCAGATCAGTGTTTTAGGGCTCATCAAACCCTAATTTCAGTTGCTGCATGCCCTAAACAAGTCACCCTTTTGAATGCCTCCTTCCCAAACAGTTTCATGACTTGAAGACATCCTGAAATGACCTCTAGAGGGACCAACATAGGTAGGCCCATGTAAGGGTGCACTATAGAGCAGTTGAGTCCATGTTAGGGTTATCTTCAGAGTACTTAGGCCATCTTTCACCCACACTAGGCGAGATTGAGTGAAATTCACATAGGGTTTGGGGAATATTCTTATCTCCTGGAGTCATCTAGAAGTTTCCCTCATTTATCAACTCCTATGAGCTCGAAAATGAATGAGGAAAGAGTTAAGATGTATCCTATCCTCTCATCCCTTCCTCCATGGAACTAATTCTAAGTATGGAAGGCCATTCAATACCCCCATTTATGACATAACCTCCTTCATCCTCCTATAAATTGAACACTCATCTAAGTGATCAGGGGCTAGACTATGTTGAATTGTAAGGAGATAATGTTGCTATGATAATTGGCTTTGAGACAAGTATTGTTATGCTACAAGTTTGTCGTGCTTTTGATGTGATGTGGATAGGATACAAGTTGGAGGAGTGACTTTGAATCATACATGATGGTTTTAATTCCTTCTTCTATTCAATAAAGTATTTCAACCTTTTTCCCATATGTTTGTATTGATATATGATGCTTATATGTGTGTGAATGTATCTGATTCCATTTACTTGTATTCAATAGATCTTTTGCTTTGATCGGTTCTTTGTCTTTTGTTTGTGTTTACAGGTACTTCTCAAGTGTGTTAAGTACAGGAAGGAGTGATAGGATTGATACAAGGGAGACAAGAGGAAAACAGAACTACAAGTAGGTCTTCTTAGCTTCTTTTTCTTATCTATTGCTTATAGGAAAAGGCTAAAGTTCTTTAAACTGTTGTTCTAGATATGGCTACATATCTATGGAATTAGTGTTTATCCGTAGATACTAAATTATTCAAAAAAAATTGGCGACCATATTGGGGAAGATCATCCTTCCTAGTAGCTTATCCACCTCCTAGGACACTCTTACAGACCCTACTTGTGTTCGTTGATTGTATTTAAGCTCTTTTGCATTGAATTTTGGTCAAAACTGTGTCAAATTGCCTTTTGAAATGGCTCACCGTCACTAGCGCAAGCTTGTGAGGGAGATTATGCGTTGCAAATCACCCTTGGCTTAGGGACAGTGCTCTGAAGCACACTGTCTCCCATTCAGGGCTGCGCTGATCCTCCTAGGGTCAGTTTCCCACCTTTGGATTGAGTTTTTACCAACTTTTCTCTGTTTGTTTGCTTGCTGAATGATCAATGAATGTCATGTCTCAGAAAACAAGTTTCTATCTCCTTTTCTAGCCCTACTTTGACTTGGTTGATTAATGTTTCTTAAATGTTTTCTTTGTCATTATCGATCCATAGTCAAAGTTAGATTATAGTCAATTAATCTTTGTTCGAAAGAAAGTGTCGTAGAGTCTTCTTTTCCTTCGCAACAAAACTGTGATAAAGTCTTCATTCTTGTTAAATATTAATTGATTGTATGTGCATTAGTTTCCTTTTTGTTCGCATTCACATTAAGGAAATCGAAAATAAATACATGCATGTTGCATTGAAAAAGTTTGTGTGTGCTCATAGGAATAGTTTAGGCAAATTTCATTAGATTGTGCTATTTTCTCTTTGATCGAAAGAAATCTCATTGCTCTATCCCTAGTAGATAGGATTTTCATTGTTAAATTGAATGGAAAGAATGCTTATCATGAGAGTTGCATTCCTAGGAATTTCATAATACATCACGTGGTGAACTTGAAAGGTAAATTCCTAAACAAGATCAACTTAAAATTAACATCAATTTATCTAATGGATCATTTTCATGAACGAAAAACATTTAGTCGTTCTAGGCTAGAGACGTGTTCCAGTGTTGTAAAACAAAGCAACTATCACTAACTTGTCTGCAATACATCCTAAGTGTGATACCTCATTCCGCATACGTGAGAATATTGTAGCTCGTCCACATACCTTTGGGTATATAGGGTGGTGTTACAGTACGTAAAGTATACGGGAATTCTCTCATTACGCGGTTTTGAATTAGACATCGCTTATAAGGATTGGGCCTCCACGTACTTTCGGGTATACATGGAAGGACAACACTAGGTTGATATCCATCATTAGGTAACTGAGTCAGTTGCCTTGTACACTATGATACACCGAACACAACATTTTGGGAGATTTCCTACCCGTACTTCTTGGTTCGCCAGGAGGTATTCTACAGTTCACAATTGCTTGGTAAACCTTTTGCCTAGCTTACCCATTTTTGTTTTTTTCTTTTTTGTAATAAACTTAATCAGCAATCATGGAGGAACATCAACCCTTACCCCGTCGTTCATGGATAGCAACGAGTAAACTGCATTTGCCACCCGAAGCTACACCTATTCGGTCAAAGCAGTCTCGCTTAACTAAGTCAAGTACATCAAGAACTCTTGGTTCTTCATTTGAATTACCAGAATCATCCATTTTGGTAAGTACTGAGACTCCAGTTACTCCAACTATTTTTGGTACATCCGTTTATGAAGAAGAAGTTTCACAATTACCTAAGGACATTATCACTGATATTAGTGAAATAGTCACAGAAATTGTTCAACAACAAGTTGATCCACAACTTGAAGTTTCTCAACAAGAAAATAATTCTAAACTTGAATCAGTTCAACCAGAAGTTAATCGAGAACCTATCACAGTTCAAACAGAAGTTACTTCTGAACCTAAAGTTGTTCAGGAACCTCTCTCTGAATCTGTTGTTCTTTTACCGGAACTGCTGGACTTCGAATTTGAACATTCAAAAGTTGTTACTTTACTAGAAGATGATCAACCAGTTAGCCCTCAGACATCAGTAACTACTAAAACTTCCACTTTATCAACACCAAAAATCTATTACGGACCAAACAGTGAAGTTCTTCCACCTGGTTTAATTGTTCTTGAGGAAGAATTAGAAGAAGATACTACACCTGGAACCCCATTCCATTTTGGAATTGGGCTTTATCTTTATCCTAATAATCCTCATTTTACTGCTACTTTTGATCATGATTCTTTTCAAGTACCCGTTGATTCTTTAGGACATCTATTGGGTCAGTTAACTATGGTTGAACAACCATCAACATCCTAGATTGTATCATCTGATGCAGCTGTGGCAGAATCTTCTGTCACAACCTCTTCTATGTTTTCTAATACACCTGAGTCTCACCTATATGGTGAATCATTCATCCCAGTTGGTTACCAATATTTATCTGGAACCCACTCAGGTTGCTTCTACACCATGGTCATCACCCATGTCCTCAACC
Organism: Pinus tabuliformis; assembly: GCA_031772625.1. NCBI lineage: Eukaryota > Viridiplantae > Streptophyta > Pinopsida > Pinales > Pinaceae > Pinus > Pinus tabuliformis. The sequence continues at coordinate 684,910,264 of CM062813.1, forward strand.
AAAATTTTACCTAATTCTTCTTAACGGGAACACAACAGTTTGATCCTACATATCAATATCAAACTAGGCAATCTAGTCAACAATGACCTATGTATCTATTACATATTGGATTGCCACCATATGGAGAGAAATATGCTTATTCACCTTATCCTCCATATCATGGAGAACCATCATATGGTAGTATCCCGCAGTATTCAAGTCAACCTAGAATTCAAGTCTGTCAATGGCAACCAACAATGCCAGCTCAACCAAGGCTTTTGTATCCAACAAAACCAATGAAAACTATGTCAGCTACTCCTACTACACCTATTTTTACCACTGTACCACATTCACAAGTTCAAACAGTTGTATCTCAACCTATGAAAACTGGTCTTTCTGCCTCGCAACCACAAGTTTTGGGTCAAGAGGTCCAAGTTTCTCAAGCTGTTATACAACAACCACTTGTGTCTGGGGTCCAACAACCTTAGGTTAGTATACCTTTATCTGGAGTGACTCAGGCTTACACTGGTATAGTTTATTCACAACCTGGTCAACCTTTCATTTCTGGGAAACAACAACCATTAAACCAACAACAACAACAGTTGATTCAACAACCATGGCAGCCTCAATATCAACAACCTCAATTCCAACCCCAATTTGGACCTACCCAACAGGCTCAACCAGGGTTTGGACAATATCAAGCTTACCAAGGTCCCACTCAACAAGGCTTTACTAGTTATGGACAACCCCAAATTCAACCTGGTTATCAACATCCACCTTATGCAGGATTTGTTTAACAACCACCTTGCCAGGGTTACCAAATGTAGATGCCCTATGTTGGTATGCAAAGACCTATTGCTCAGGAAATTCCATCATATCCTAGGTATGCTCAACCTGACTTGAATCGACAGTTGTTGTTTGTAGCCACTCTTGAATTACCATATTTAAACTGTTTCACTAATGATCCAACCTTATATGCACCTTGGTGGCTGGTAATTCCACATAAGTTACCTTCTGACATTCCAAAATTCAATGGAAATCCCGGAGAATACACATCAAATCATGTCATGACCTTTCATTTGTGGTGTTCATAAAACTCCTTAAATGCTGACTCAGTTAGACTCTGTCTTTTTCAAATAATGCTTACTAGTTCGGCTGCAAAGTGGTACATTGAGTTACCACGAGCTTCTTTCAATAACTTTACGACTTTAGCCACCACATTTCTGACCCACTTCTAGTTACCTATCAGATACGAGACTGGAACGGAACTCCTAACCAACTTTAAACAGACCACTGCTACTCATATATCAGATCATATTCATGAGTGGCAGTGTGGTCGTCGAATGGTTAAGACATATGTTCCTGATCAGCTTTTGGCTAAGTGGTTCATAAAATCCTTGTTTCCATCAATCACTGAGGATGCGGCGAAAGGTGGAGTTATCACAGAAGAAGAATTAATTGCTCATGCCAAAAATTTGGATTTGGTTTATACACAATCCTGCATGCTCTACGACAAGATTCCAAATGCACCCCAACCATATTTCACTATTCCTCCTCCTCCACAATCGAGTAGGGACTCTCATGCCAGCAACGGTGTGATCGGTTCTTCAAGCACAAAAATGGTAGGTAGACCATATGGTCAAACACTTGTCATTTCCAATCAAACTACCAATGCATTAGAAAACACTCTTGCTTCCCAATTCAATGCCATGTCATCTGACAAAGGAAAGAATCAAAAGTAACCATGAGGCAAGAAGAAGGGGAAAAACAAGAAAAAACAAGATAATCCCCCTCAAGAGAAATCATTTGATTCCTCTACTTCGGCAAGGAAACCTTGTTATCCATGTTTAATCTGTAATGATGACCATTTTACAAGAGATTGTCCACATCGCTCAGAAGTCTCTAAGCTTCTAAAGACTTCTAACACATCTGCAGTGTTGACTGATCCGTTTCCAAACCCGTAGAACGATCTTGTTGTGATATACCATGCTTGCACATCCCAAGTACTTATGTTATCCATTACAAAGCCTCAAAACGAAGTTTTGGTGTCAACAAGAAATAAAGATTATGGAAATACACTGTCATCATTGAATAATCAGGCCACTGATCAACCTAATCCTTCGACTTCGATTTCATCTAAAAATATTCCACCACCTATTGCGCCAGAATTGAAAATAAAACCACCAAAGGGAGTTTTTCATAAATCAACGTTTAACCCTCGAGCTCGAGCAGCTCAGAACTATAACATAGTAGAAGATCTTGCTCAATCACCTTCTGCTATGTTGACACTCAAGGTGTTACAAAATTGTCCCTCCCAGAAGTAGGCTTTACTGTCAACAATTGGTGGAATAGACCCTACGCATTCCAATCTTGTGGTTTTTAACCATGCAGGATATACACCACAGTTACTGGCACAATTAGCCTTCCTAATTCAATTTAAAGCTCTCAATAAGAATGTTCACTGAACTAGTATTGATGAGGGGGCATCTACTTGCATTATGTTAATGAGCTGCTGGAAAACACTTGGTTCATTGCCGTTGTCATGATCACCAACCACGTTAAAATATTTCGACAGATGAACATATACACCTTGTGGGATTTCAAGTAACCTGCAAATTGAACTAGGGGGAAAAACAGTTACTATTGAAGTTGAGGTAGCTGATGGAACCCTCGACTACAACATTTTACTGGGAAGGCCATGGGTATATGCTATGGCTGTTGTGGTTTCCACGTACTTTCATACTATTGCATTCCCTCATACAGGTGGAATCACAATTATTGATCAGCTTGCCTTCTTTGCATCTAGTTCTCAGGCTACAGGAAGCATTCTGTTGGTACACGAACCCCCACTGTCACTTCAAAGTGTTGGTGTAGGTCTCTTTAAAGATCCTTCCCTAATGGGTACTTTTACGCTATTGTCACCATCTGATTTCGCGGAAGTGGCAAGAGTAGAGACTTGCAACATGATTTCCTCCACCTCATCTAATTTAAGGAGGATTACCAATGATTCTGAAGTTGATGGTAATACTGAAGTTATGTCACTAAGCCCCATTGAGATTGCATAGCAATCAAATTTTATGGCTTGTGCGGCAAACCCAAATCCACTTTCACCAATTGTATGGGTAGACCGTTCATTAGAATATGGTACTTCTTCAGATCCCTTTTCACGTATATTTTCTACGGATGAAGGAATCGTCCAATCAATGATGATAGGATAAGAACCTTGGGAAGATTATCATCATCGTTCCCATCTTCCAGATGACATCAAAGATTATTCAAATGAACTTAACCACCCTTCAATTGTTGATTTCCTTTCAAATTTTGTTTTCATAGACATAATAGATTCTGAGCGAAACCTATCAAATATTGAAGAAAAAATTTCTATTAATATTTTGACCAAACCTAATGTTGTAGAAAAAATTCATGTCGGAAAATCTTTTTCTTCATCAAAACTTGATAGTTACTGTACTCTCTTTCGTGAATTTCGAGATATATTTGCATGGTCATATGAGGAGATGCTAGATATAGACTCTAGTATTGTTGAACATGAAATCAAAATGTATCCTAATGTCAAACCAGTATGATAACGACTTCATCCTATTCATCCAAAGAAAGCCATTGCCATTAAAGCAGAAGTTGAAAAGATTTTGTTTGATGGCTTCATTTACCCTGTACCTCTTACTAATTGGGTTTCCAACATTGTTCCTATCATGAAGAAACAAGGGACAATTCGAGTGTGCGTCGATAATAGGGATGTAAATCAGGCATGTCCAAAAGACAATTATCATGCTCCTTTTATCGACCAAATTATTGTTGAATGTGCCGGAAGTGAAATATTCTCATTTATGGGTGGATTTTCCGGTTACAATCAAATCAATATCTTCCCACAAGACCAATCTAAAACAGCTTTTATTTTTCCATAGGACACATTCGCATATGGGAAACTCCCTTTCGATTTGAAGAATGCAGGGGCCACATTTCAGAGGGAAATGAACTATGCCTTCCTTGACATCAAGCACATTGTTCAACCTTACCTTGACGATTTACCTGCTCATTCACGAAAGAGGAATGATCACCCGACACTTGAGATCAATATTTTTACAGTGCTGACACTATAAAATACGACTCAATCAACACAATTTTTTTTTTTGTGTTGGTTATGGTCGATTGCTTGGATTTGTAGCGTCTAAGATGGAATTTGACTCGATCCATTAAAGGTTCAGGCAATTATTGATTTTCCTCCACCTTCATATCATTTACAGTTACAGAGACTCCAAGGGAAGGCTAACTTTCTGAGGAGGTTCATTCCCAATTACGCTGAAATGGCTAAAGGTTTTACATGTCTTGTGAAAAGGGGATACCCTTCCATTGGGATCAGGTTGCGCAAGCTTCCTTTGATTCTCTTGAAGATACCTTGATTAGAGTGTCATTAATGTATTCTCTGAATTATCAGAATGACTATTACTTGTATTTCGCCACTGCAAATACAACCATTAGCATGGTTTTAGTCCAAGAGGAAAATTGGATTGAACATCCGATATATTATTTGAGTCGTAATCTCAATGATACAGAAAGTAAGTACTCTTATGTCGAGAAACTAGCTTTGGAAGTTGTGCAAGCTGTTCAGAGATTTCGCCACTACATCCTGCTCCGGAAGACCACCGTCATTTCGGATTGCAACCCTATGACATACATTTTGTCATGTCAATTGCTGGGGGGGGAAATACTCAAAATGATAGTCGTTTTGAAAGATTTTGATTTGGAATTCATCAAGTCCAAATCAAAGAAATCTCTCATTTTCGTCGAGCTACTTTGTGACCTTCCCTCGACCTCCATTGATTCAACATCTGAGCCATCAATTTTGGATGAGTCTCTGTTTCTGATATCGTCATCTTACCAGTGGTATGGAGATATACTAATCTATCTCCAAATCGAAACTTTCCTACCTGATATCTCTCGCTTGCAACAACGACGTATCTGATACGAAGCCAAATATTATCTGATCATTGGCGATAGCCTTTACCGTCGTGGTATCGATATGATTTTATATAGGTACCTCGCACATGAGGAAGGTAAGAAAGCATTGAATGATTTCCATTCAGGTGCCTGTAATGGACACTTATCTGGATATGCTACTGCACAAAGAATTCTCCATTCTAGTTACTTATGGGCAACTATATTCAAAGATTGTATTATTGCTATCAGAATCTGTCACGCATGCCAGATCTATGACCGCAAAACTATATTACCAACCACAACACTGCATATAGTCATTGTTGTTTGACCATTCGCCAAATGGGGCATTGAATTCATGACATGTAACCCCACCTCGGCCGGGGGGCATGGGTATATTAGAGTCGTCATTGACTATTTTACCAAATGGGTCCAGGCGATGCCAACATTAAACAACAGTTGCAAAACAAATTTTCTTTTCTTTTTCAACCACGTGGTTTCCCGGTTTGGTGTACCACAGGCCATAGTTACAGATCATGGGTTGCATTTTCGCAATCACATGATGGCTGAGTTGACTGCTAAGTTAGGACTGTCACATGATAGTTCTACCCCTTATTATTCATAAGCGAATGGATAAGTTGAGGCCATCAACAAATTCCTAAAGTGGATGTTAAAAAGAATGATAGGGGTTCATAAACGAAACTGGTATTTAATCATGTACTCTACCTTGTGGGCATATCGAACCTCGATGAGAAATGCAACTCGATTCACACCCTTTCAATTGGTGTATGGTTTGGAAGAAATCTTACCGATACAATGTGAAATTTCATCTCTCAAAGTCGTGATTGACTTGTTACTTTACACTTCTGAAGAAGAAGCGTGTTTCTTGGAACTAATCCATTTGGATGAAACCCATCGTGATGCTGCATTTAATGAAGCACATAAGTAACGAATCAAGGCACAATATGATAGAAATGTCAAGCCTCGTATCTTCTCGGAAGGAGACCTGGTCTTGCTTTATGATCAGGAAGCTGATAAACTTGGAGCAGGGAAATTTGAACCCATGTGGATGTTTCCTTATATTGTCAAGCATGTTCTGGCAAAAGGTGCCTATGAGCTAGAAGATTATGATGGGATTCCATTGTCGCATCCTCGAAATGGGTTGTACCTCAAATGCTACTATGGTTAATTAAGTGTAGTAAAACTCACTATATATGCTTTCATTGCATGTGTGTGTGTTAGTGTGTATCTTTTAGAGTTTTTATGTGGTTAGTAATCTGCTTTGTATTTGTTGCAGATGTTGAAATCTTCGGAACCATTTGTTGGTTACGCCGATGGTGCTACTCGTAGTACTCAGAACCTATCTTCTGCAACATGGGCTATTTTTTCTCCAAGTGGTGAGTTAGTGAGTTTTCAAGGGATTTGTATCGGTCGATATGTTATACTCCTATATCAATAGGTGTCATATTTCATGATTGACTTGATTAGCTCTACAATATGTACATACCTTTTGTTGTTGCAAAGGTTTTCCATATTCTCAAAAAATCAAATAAAAAATTTTAAAAAATGCAAAGAGGGTATACCCTAAAAGAAAAATCAAAGGGTGAAAAGATAAATGGTCAAAAGAAAAAATGAAAAGAAATGAACCCCAAATAAAAAGGACCAGGAAAGTGTGCAAGTCCAAATGCCACTACTATTTCATTTTTCAATGAATGAAGAATCATGTACAGTTTGTTGAACTTTCTACCACAATTAATGAATGGCCAAATAGCTTAATCTTGTTCAGTTCATGTTTTGAATTTCCTGTTTTAGAGATAGAGAATAAAAATATGTCCAAACTGTTTAAACTTGGCAGATGAATAGATAGGTAGAGAACCTAAGGAACTCAATAGTTTAATCTAAGCCCTTGGAAGAAATAAGTACAGATTTAGATAGGCTTATTAGGTAAAGAAAAGAAAATTGAAAAGGGTTTTCCAGTCTAAGTGCACCCAAGAAAGAAGAAAAAATGTTAGGGAAAGTAGGCTGGGTAGGAAGTTTTGATGTTGCAGAAAGAGACTTGTGATTGATTTTTGTCTCTCAAGTTGTTCATCTTATTATTATCACAAGTATCATCACAGATGTCTAGATCTAGGTCAAGCAAAGCATGATTAACTCCCCTCCATCCTTTTCCAAAATCACTTACTAATTTCCCCCCCAGAGATATTGAGATTTGCTCAATATCCCCAACTCATCCCTCTCATTTCATAAGAAGCCTAAGTAAAACCCTTTTACTTAGGAAAATGTACAAACATCACAAAAACCCCTCTTTTCCCTATAGCCTAATTTTATCGCTTAGCGCTTCCCATTTCATAAATCATATCAATTAAACTCTAACTTTATTATATAAATCCCTTGTGAAATAGTACCCTTCCCTGTAAATATGTATATATAACAAAGACCCTCATATTTTAATATCCCTGCCTCGGTTTATTATAACCATAAAACTATTAAATCGCTATTTAAATATGGATTAGCAGGTTTATTTGAAACCTGTTAAGAACCATAACCCACCATGCACAAACCATGGGATTAATTAACCCCACGTTAATTAATAACCAATCACCTCGATAACCAATGAAAATCACCCCGATACTGCTTTAAACCATTATTTAATACTGGGCCCCCCATGTTGTAACCATCTACCACCTCCCACGAGTGCCCACCATCTGATCAGTGCCCTCCCATTGGAAAGCCAATATACATATCGCCAGCCCTCCATCCACTGCACTTTAACGTCCAGGGAATTGGCTGTATCACCACCCATTCCGGGACACGTGTCGACCGCCCGCGCTGCTCGTAGCCCTCCCAACCGAAACCACTTAAGCCCATAAGCGGTGCGGGCCAAAACCACTTACCTCCCTCTGACCCCTCGTTGACGTCACTGCCACGTCACCGTCTCGTACCCCCCCTAAATGACAAACTATCCCGTCATGCTAATGTCATTTGCTCAATAAGTGCAAAAAATTACCTGCCAACCTGAAATTTTGTTAAAAAGCGACGAAATGTCATTTTCACTGTAAAATCTCTGTGTTCATGCTCCCATGCAAAATAACAACTGAAGCCACTGTACCTGCTTTCAACCGCCACCCGGCCGAGGAAACCACCAGCAACGCGCTCTGCACTACGTCATTCAACCTACAGTTACTCAATTTGCGTCCTTAATCCAGGTATTTACTCGTTTTACTAGCAACCCTGAAAATTCTGCATTTTCACTGAAAATTCCACCTGTGAAAACCAAATTCAAGTTGAGAACAGTCTGTTTAGCCCATAAAAAGACTCCTAGACCTGCTGTTCAGTCCAATTTTCCACAACAATCCCAAATTCCAGTTTGAAACACAAGAACCAAACATGGAAGCACCCGCAGCTCTGAATGTCGTGCCTGTAAATGCACCTCACAAAGACTTGAATTATCTGCCTCTTGCAGACAAAGATTTCCAAATAAAGGACTTAACCACTGATTATAATCATCTTTAGGCCTTCTTCCAAATTACGGATAGTTATCAAAACAACTTTGACATTTTTGGACTGTGGGAATCAAATCTGCCCATGTACTTTCTTCCCTTAGTTTATATTTTCCCAGATCTCATTCACCAATGCTATGCCAATTATGACCCTGTCCACAGAGCAGTTATGTCACCTTCACAAACTATCCTTTTTTACATAACTGTTGAATCCATCAATGATATGATACACTTCCATTCCACTGAGCCGCTTGCTCCTTTTTTTTTTTATCTGCTGGAAAAAGCTTCTCAATTGCCTAGATAAGGGATAACCCATATTTCTTAGATGTTCATATCACTAAAGCACCAACCTACATGCCCTCCTCCATATCTACATGCTTTTGTCACCGAAACTGGTAAACTCATTCTTGACATGATATCCTCAGTCTCGGGATTTAGGTCCAATGAGTATGTGGATGATATCACCCTGGTTCTATTATCAATATTTACTCCAGGACAGTCCCCTGCTGTCAAGTATGACTATGCTACTTTCATTGCCAACAAGATCCATGCTCAATTTATGAATTTGGAGAGGGAAGGAGTCTTCAAATACACATCTTTCATCTACCATCTGTTGTTATATTATTAGCCAAACAGCTTTCCATTTCCCATCAGGAAATTAGATTCAAAAGGAAATCAGAGGTCTGTGATCTTTTGGAGCTTAGTCTTCCATGATACTTATGAGTGCCCTTATACTTATAGTGAATTTATTTACTTAATTGTACACCCAGCCTCCACCCTGTTGATAGGGGCCCTCCTCCCAGGATCACTGGCAACATGAAGAATATTTTACAGCTTTCTAAAAACTACAGAATAGGTGACTGGTACCTCTACCAGAATCACACAAAGATCAGAATGTATGGGTGTGAACTTTTCCCTTTTAAGTTGCCCAAATATGTGCCCATGAGGTTATTTGCATTAGAATATTTCAAGAAAATGATCCATGCATATTTAACCCATTTTTGTAATGTAAAGAAGAAGGCTCGACTGAGAATAAAAAACCAGTTAGGCCCTTATGTTATCCATGATAGGGATGCCTAGAAAGATGTTGAAAAGATCTTAGAAGACCACCTTATATTGAAGAAGAGTTTTGGGTGGGTGCCATATGACCCCTGTAGTTTCATAAGTGATAGAAGGGTAAGGTACAAGCTATCAGTGTATATGCATCATAGGATCCCAGAAATTGAACAGTATGCAAATCAAGAAGAATGGGTAGAAGGGACCTTAATAGAAGAAATTAGTGAGCAAGAAAAGATGGAAAAGGCTATGAAAGATCTTGAAAAAACCCTTGACCTGGACTCTTTTGGGCAGGTATCTTTCAAGCTGCCTCAACAGTCAGGAGTTGGAACATCCTCTGCTGGAACTTCTCAGCAGCCTGCACAAAGAACCAATGCATTAGTCACAGTGACCTCAAAGGGCAAAGAGGTGGAAACAACAGAACAACCAATCATGACTGATCAGCCAGGGGGGTCCAAAGAATAAGAACAAGTACAAATTCCTCCTACACAATCTAAAGCAGCAAAAATCCCAGCATTGCAAACTCCTCTAAATGAGGAAAAAAGCAGGAAAAGAGACAGAGAAGAGGCCACAACTATTAGTGGACCTGCAGAACAACCAGGTGCAAAGAGGCAAAGATTGGATCCTCTGTCAAAAGGGGAAATTATTGAAGAAACAACAGACAGTCTAAGAGGTGAGAGGTTAGTCAGCCAGCAGACTTCCCCAGTGATAGACACATCAACTAGCTCACATAGGCAGGAGCTAGAAAGGTAGCACAGTGTTGAAGTATCATCTACCAGGCCACAAAGCAAATATCCCTCTGACATCAAACGAATTTTTAAAGAAATTAAGGAAAAAAATGATCCTCTGAGAATTCAAATGCACAATCAATACTTGAAGATGATCCTCTCAAACCAGTAAAGGTTAATGTTTGCCTATGACATTAAAGAAGGCAAAATGATCATGAGTTACTTTAAGCCTAAGGTACAGCAACCCCGGTCTGCAGCAGATTACATCAGGACAAACTTAGAGGTCCTAGCCAAAGACATTCATCCAATGGAAATGATTGAACTCCACAAGCAGACTAGAGAAATGGTTTATTCTACACTGGCTGACAAAGCAATGTTGGCCCACCAGTTGCAAACTTCCTTAGACAACACAACAGCTTAGCTAGATTGGGAAAAAGCTTCTTCTTTGGCCAAATATAATAGAATCAAATCATTAGAAGATATCATCATGGAACTGGGACATAACCCCAAGGATGCTAAAAGCATAAAGGCACTAATCAAGAAAAAGGAGGAGGACATTGCTGCCCTGAGGAAACAGTTGAAGCTACCTCCTTCAAGGCACCCTCAGACTGCAGAAATTACAGAGCAGAAATCAGAGGAAGACATGATGGACCAGCTCATGAAACTCAATGAAATATTAACTGATACAGAGCAAGCACTTGAAAAATCATTAAAAGAAAAGCAGGGAGAGTCAACCTCCCAGCCACCTGAGGTAATTCCTACATTTACAAGTGCAGTCCCCTCAACAATTGGATCAGCATTGGCCCCGAATGTCCCAACAGTCACAGCAGCAGTAATTACAGGTACAGAAACCACAGGAGTAGCACCAGGCAGCAGTACAGGTATGACCACAGAAGAATTGTTAAAAGCCATGGAAGAATTAAAACTCCAAGTGTTAGAGTTGAAGCAAGTAAAGGAAAAATTGGAAAAAGTAGAACAAAGTTATGATAAATCCAAAATAAGTGTGTCAGAGAAAACAAGAGAGGTTAAAGCATTACATAACAAAGTCAGAACATTAGAGAAGGATTTCACTATCGACAAGCCTCTAGCAGAAATCAAAGGAATTCTTTGGACCAACATCACTCAATCCCTAAGTAATATTTGGCCATCAATCCAAGCTATCTATGAGAAAATTGACTTAGTGAATGCAACACATGGTGAAATTCAAAAAGCAAGAGATTTACTAGGACAAATGCTTGATCAAGCCAACCAGCTCATACACTTTTTGAATAGTAGAAACAGAGAACAACTGGAACAACTCGGCATCCCAGACCGGACAGGCACCATTTTGGATATCAAAAGAGTTCTAACTGAGAGAACTTTAATGCAGAATTTGGAAAAAAGATGTCAGGATATGCAAGTGGAAATTAATTCATTCATGCAAAGATTTACAATTTTGCAGGATAAAGGGCTACCAAGACTATTAGGAAATAATTACCGGCTTATGAAACAGACATATTATGTACATAAGTTGAACACATATGTTGTTGATCAAATTAATTCATCAACAAGTGCTTCAGGAGATAAAGCACTCCCCGTAGGCCAAACTCTCTATGATAAATTGGAGAATTTATTTTATATTGAGCATGAGGTAAAACATCTGTTTCAGCTCCAGCCTAATTTTTTTAGGTATACAGAAACTGATGAACACTGAGAAAACTTCAGAGGCACAAGTTGCCAAATCAACAATGGTGGGAAGACATGTTGGGGATTTTGTAAATTTCTCTCGGATAAAGCAGAGTTTTTAGGATATTTTTCCATGATAAGATAAAAAGAGATAAATGAGGCTCAAGCGGGTCAAAGTGCATCTAATCAAGATCAAAGAATGTCTGATAATGACAGAGTACTAGTGGAAAGTCGCTGCAAACCGACTCACAGAACCTACCTCCAGTACATCCCATAAAGATGGAAGAACCAGCGTAGCATCAATTTATTGTTTCCCTGTTTTCGAGGTTGTTTGTCTCTATCTTTCGTAAAAAAAGGATTAGTCATCACTAGATATTATGTCTATCAGATATTTTGTAAGATATTTTGATATTTTTGTATAAATACCCCCCCAGACAAAGTATTTGGGGTTGGTGGGTATTCATAGTTTTTGACTGTAATACTGAAATTTTCCAGAATAAAACGTTGTTGGAACCATTTTTGTCTAGCCTATTGGATGAGGAATTGATGCTAAGGACTTGTTACAAAATTCTTGAGTCAAATTATGGATCAATAAGTCCCTTCTAACTTGTGTTTTACAGTTTTCTACGTTTATTATATCATCTATGTTTCATGATCTCAATAATAAAGAAAAAGAATAATTCAAAATTTGCTTGACTACACTCTGTTTTCAGTCTTTATTATTTTATGTGTTTTCCTCAAAATTAGAATAAACAGTGAATTCTTGATTGCTCTTGTTTCCCCTGATTCTTTCCTATTGAGTATCTGCTAAGGAATTCTTAATTGCTCCTTAACAATAATCATCCATTTTCCCTTTGTCAATATGATGAAGGATTCTTAACTACCCTTCATCCCTCTGACTCCATTCCATCTGATTCCAGCCTTTGAATTATTCCATGTTTGACTACCTTGCTCTGTGATACCATCCTCTGTTAGAAACCAAATCTAGGAAGCTACCTTCTTTGACTCCATCATGCCCAATGGACTGAACTATTCAGTTTACCTCACTATTCTATTGAATTCCACCATCCAAAACCAAAACAAAACCCCCGAACTTCATAACTAGCCTAACACCTTTCAAAACAAGGCTAAATCATAAAGAGAGAGCCCTCTCTGGATGCAAATTGGCTAGAATCTGTATCTAAAATGTTTGTCTGTGGTTGCCTCAGCCATATTCCCTTTCTTACAACTTTGGGGAACAACCTGAGTGATAACATCATTGGAGACTCCACTAGGGACCTGAATAGTTTTTTTATTGCAGCTATTTGTTTCATACATGCTTCAAATTCTTGATCAGTTCCTTTTTTACAGAAATCTTTAAGAAATTTTAAAAGTTTCAATATCTAAAAAATTTCTTAGAAGATACTGTCAAAGTTGTATTGTTAAAACATTCGAAGAAAAAACCAAAAACATACTCAGAAATTGGCTCCAAAGAAAAAGATCCATTACACCAAATCAAATCCTGATCCAAATTCCCCACCTATCTTTGAAAATCCTAATCTGATTCCTAAGATCCTTAGAAGCCAAGAGAGCTAAGAACATTTTGCCTATTCACACCTTGACAAACATTTGCAAAACCCTATCCAATCTGAGCTTACTTCTTGAAAAACACCAATCCTTTCTACCACTGATCCAGCTTTTTCAAGTTCTCCATCAACAACTCAAACTATATTTCCCACTCCTCCACCTACAGCATACATTTCCACTGTTATCCCTGCTCTTCCAGTGGTCATACTCATTTCTGCAAACATGGAAAATCGATATGCTCCCCTGCAATTACCTGCAAATCCAGGGGCTATGCCTCCAGATTATCAAAGCAAAATCACCTATTTTGATGGTACTGGCACTTACACAGCTCAACAACATACCAAGAAAATGAGAGATTATTTTGAAAACTATGAGATTGACGATGATGATGTCAGGATGAAAGTATTTGTACAAAGTTTAACTGGAGATGTTAGGACCTGGTTTAGAGCACTCCCAACAAACACTATAAACAACCCAGAAGCTCTTTATCAGACCTTCTTGAACATATGGGAAAAGAAGAAAGATCCTCTCCACATTTTATTAGAGTATGAAAACTTGAAAAGAGGTTGACAAGAAATTGTTCAAGATTACTGCACCAGATTTAATAATGTATACAATGTTATTCCTCAGAATCTCAGACCTCCTCCGGATTTGGCCTTGATCAAATTCCCTGATGCATTTGACTCTGATATGGCATACCATCTTAGGGAAAGAGCTCCTCGTAAATTGGAATAGATGCAGAGTATAGTTGTCAGCGTTGAGGCCAACTTGATTTCTAAACGAGCTCGAGCTAGAGCTGAAAGGAGAACACCTTTCAAAGAAGAACCTTTTGCATTTGAACAAAAGCTAGATTCTATTATTAAAGGAATGGATAGACTTAGCGATAGAGTAGAAACAATTGAGAGGAAATACCCTTGGGATGGTCAACGGAGCAACATTGGGATAAATCCTAATTTCAGGAAAAACCAGAGCCCTAACTTTGGAAAGACCGGGCCTAACCAAAACATTAGACCTCTATTCCAGGAAAATTATGTTGAAGCTTCAACATCTAGTGAACCAACAAAAGATACTAAAATTAACTTAATGGGCCTCAATAGTGAACAACAAATTTTCTTGACCCAAGAAGAACAAGAAGCTCACACTCTTAAACAATTCCAAACTCAACCAGGTGAATCATTTGATTTTAGGGAAGGATATGACATAGCCATTTATGAAGTCCACAAGCAATACAATCTGAGGAGTAGAAGAATAGACGTCCTTGAAACCAATAAACAGAAAGAAACCAAGCAATCTAACAAATTTAACGTCAAGAACCCCTCTGTACAACCCCTTCCTAGAATAGGTCCTAACCCAAATAGTTCAATAGTTGAAGATGTATCAGACAATCAACAACCTAACAGAAAACTTTCCACTTCCATTCCTCCAAAGGAAATGTGGAAGAACCTCCAGAAATTGACTTGGAACCAACTTCAGCCCAAAACACCACTCCTTAAAACGAAAAAAACACTCAAAATACAACAGAAAAAAGCAATCTCACGGTCCTAAATATAAAATTTCAAACTGAAAAACCCTTCAATCTTGAGACCGAAATTGGAAAATTAAAGATAACTATCCCATTGTCAAAATTGGCTAAGCATGATGCCTACAGAGGTCAAATCTGCAGATCACTCCAAATTTCAGAGAACAAAGATTCAGTAAATGTCTTGGGTGACTAGCCTGAATTAATTTTTGGCCCTGAGGTAAACGGAAAATTAGTAGATGGAGGGGTCCCTCCTTTCTATGTAAGTCTGAACATTCATGATAAAATACTTCATAATTCCATGTTTGATTATGGTGCTTCTCATAACTTAATGCATAAATCTGTAATGGAGAAGTTAGACCTTGATATTACGAGGCCATACAAAGACTTATTCTCTTTTGTTTCAAGCTAGGTCAGATGTCTAGGATTGTTAAAAGATTTATCTGTTTCATTAGTTCAATACCCTACCAAAACCATTTTAATGTATGTAGTGGTAGCTGATATTCCACCAAAATATGGCATGTTGTTGTATAGATCTTGGGGTGCAAAGCTCCAAGGATCTTTACAATTGGACATGTACTATGCTACTATTTCCATATTTGGTCAGCTCAAGAGATTGTATCGAGAAACTTTAATGAAATATGTGGTAAGCAGTCAGGAGAAACCCCAAAATTTTCCCATCTACTCCATGCATTCTGACATGGACTCCTTCATTCTATACAATGCTGAAATTAATCCTCCAACTCATGTCAAGGCTTTAGCACTTGAACAAGAAGAAATTATAGACCAAAAGTCTAGTGTCCAAATTTGAGAAATTTCAAAGAAAAATGATATATCAGACACTCAAGTGAAACCAGATGAAACTAAAAGGTCAGATTTCCCTAATAAACAAATTTCTGAGATTCCTGATACCAACTATGAACATGAGATCCTTTGGTACTTAGAATTTGATGGTTCAGTCAATAAATTAGAGGCAGGAGCAGGAATTTGGATACACAATCTAGAAAATGATCATGCTTAAGGGCATGCTTACAAATTAAACTTTAGATGTACCAATAATATGGCTGAATATGAAGCCCTGCTGCTAGGACTCAAATTGATCAAAAGTTTAGGGGCAATCAGGGTATCAGTTTTGGGAGACTCGGATTTAGTCATTCAACAGATAAAAGGCAACTTCCTGACAAATGATCCCAAATTAAGATCTTACCGAGGAGCAGCAATTGAGATCCTTAATACATTTCTTGAAACACAACTTGCCAAAATTCCAAGAAAACATAATTTGCATGCTCACAGTTTGGCAACATTTACTAGCACTTGTAAATTGCCATTTGAACCAACCATCAGTTCACAGCTGAGATCAAACACAGGCCAACCATACCCGACAATGTAAAAAATTGGCAAGTGTTTGACAATGATATTCAGATTAACCATTTATTGACCCTAGAAGAAGAATTTTCTAGTACTAATATAGACCTGGACACTGTTAATGAGGTTGATCAAATAGATAAAATTGAAATAGACATTTTAGCAGAAACTGAAACTCAAATACTCCACCCAACGAAATTTACCAAGAAAAAGTTGCAAGATCTTAAAGAAATAGACATTGATGAGATCATTGGAGGAGAATCTAAAGTTATTTATTTAAAAGATAATTATTTGCCCACAAGATTAAATCCTTTGGAAGATTTCTTTGATTCTAATGATATCCCAAAGAAACCCAAGATGCAGCCTCTAAACTTAGACATTGAAGACTGTAACATAGGAACTGAAGAAAATCTGAAAATGATAAAATTATCTAAGACTTTGCCTCTTGATTAAAAGCTTAAATATGTTGAACTCCTCAAAGAATTCCAGGATGTTTTTGCCTGGAGCTATGAAGATCTGAAATCTTATGACTCCTCTGTAATTCAACATACCATACCCCTCAAGGAAAATAAAGAACCATTTAACCAAAAGCTCAGAAGGGTCAACCCTGTACTACTCCCCTTAATTGAAAAAGAAATCAAAAGAATGTATGAAGCAGGGATAATTGCACGTATCAGGTTTTCATAATGGGTGTCAAATTTAGTGCCCACTAGGAATAAAACAGGAGAAATCAGATTGTGTGTCGATTTAAGGAATGTAAATAAGGTTTCTTTGAAAGACCACTACCCGTTACCTAAGATGGACCACATTTTACAAAGGGTAGTGGGTGCCTCTAGGATTTCACTACTGGATGGATTTTCAGGCTTTAACTAGATTCTAGTCCATCCTAATGACTAGGAAAAGACTACTTTTACCACACCATGGGGAACTTTCAAATATGTAAAAATGCCATTTGGACTTAAGAATCCAGGGGAAACCTTCCAACAAGCAATGGGCATAGCTTTTGCAAAAGAAATTCATGACTTTCTGGTCATATATCTAGATGATCTTATTGTGTTTTCCAAATCAGATCAACAACATTTAGATCATTTGAGACAAGTGTTTTTAACTTGCAGAAAGTATGGTATTTCCTTGAATCCGAAGAAGTCTTTGTTCAGTCTGGAGGAAGGCAAACTGTTAGGCCACATAATCTCCAAAGATGGCATCAAAATTGATCCTAAAAGAATAGAAGCCATTTTACAAATACCCCACCCCAAAAATATCAAAGAACTTCAAGCTTTCCTGGGAAAAATCAATTTTTTAAGAAGATTCATACCTAATTTAGCTGAATTAATCAGATTGTTGAATAATATGTTGAGAAAAGATTCAAAGGTTAAATGGAAATTAGAAGCCAAGCAAGAATTTGAAGAAATTAAAATAGCTCTGACCATAACACTAGTCCTTACAAGCCCAAAGTTTGATAGAGATTTTATAATATTTCCATTTGCATATGAACACACTATTGCTATTGTTTTACTACAGAAAGGTGATCAAGGATGTGAAAAACCCATAGCCTTCTTCAATAAAGAACTCAGAGATGCACCGCTAAAATACCCAATCATGGAAAAACAGGCTTATGCACTTGTGAAAGCTATCAAAGACTTCAGAGTATACATATTAGACTCCCATATAGTAGCCTATGTGCCAAATGATGTTGTCAAAGATATCCTGACCCAAGAAGGGATTGAAGGCAAGAGGGGTAAATGGATTGCTACTATATTGGAGTATGATATGGAAATAAAACCTACTAAGCTTATGAAAGGACAGGGATTGGCTAAACTTATGACTGAAACCAATTGCCAAGCCCTGGGCATTAATGAACTAGATAATGAACATGAGTTTGCGACTCCAAAAATTAGCCAGGCCTTCTTAGAATCACCTTGGTATGCTGATATAACTCATGTATTATTAAACCTATAGGCTCCTCCAGGGTTATCCAGAACAAAGAAAAGTTTTTTAAAGATGAAAGCCTCAAAATTCTATATTTTAGATGGTGCCCTTTTTTGGAAAAATCATGAAGGTATTCTATTAAATTGTCTAATAAAAGATGAAGCTGACAAGGTACTCAAAGAATTTCATGCAGGGGACTATGGTGGACATTCATATTGGAAATCAACTGCTGAAAAAATCCTAAGGGCTGGATTTTACTAGCCAAACTTATTTGTTGATGTCAAGAAGTTTGTCACTGCTTGCCATAAATGTCAAATTTTTGAAGGCAATAGGAAACTGTTACCCTTGCCCCTTAGACCAATTTCCACTGAAAGACAATTTCAGCAATGGGGTTTGGACTTCATTGGGGAAATCCATCCTCCCTCTTCTGTCCAACATAAATGGATCTTGACTGCCATATATTATTTCACCAAATGGATAGAAGTTATCCCTTGTAGACAAGCCAATGATACAATGATCATACAATTCTTAGAAACCAACATCTTGTCTAGATTTGGCTGTCCTTAAAAGATTATAACTAACAATGTTGTTGCTTTCAGATCCAAGAGAATAATCAGTTTCTGTAACAAGTACCACATTACCTTAGGCCATTCCATAGCCTATTATCCTCAAGGGAATGGTCTAACTGAGTCCTCCAATAAAATCCTGATTAATATCATCAAGAAAGTGTTGGAAGAAAATAAGAAAAATTGGCATAAGAAACTTATCAATGCACTACGGGCAGACATGTTAACCACCAGGAAATCCATTGCGACTAGCCCTTATGAATTAGTCTATGGTATGGAGGCTATATTTCCTTCATCTTTAGGGGTCCCTATAATGAAATTACTGCAAGAAGCTCAGGTACAGCCCAATGACATTCAAAAAAGGATAAATCAGACCATCCATTTGCAGCAGACCAGAGAAGAAGTATACCAAAGATCTCAAGTGTTACACGAAAATCTCAAGAAAATTTTTGATAAAAGGACCAAGGCAGAAGATTTTTACTGAGGAGACAAAGTATTAAAATGGGATTCTAGAAGAGAATATAAAGGAAAACATGGGAAGTTTGACTTCCTATGGAAGGGACCTTTTATTATTCAGGCTTCATAGGGAAACAATACCTACTTTTTGAAGAACCTGGATGATTCAGAAACAGAAGAAGGGCCAGTTAATGGTCGAATGTTGAAACACTATTTTGATCTAGTTTGTTGATATATCCTGACTCTAACTTGTACATAAGGAAGTTCAGTTTAGGCTTGCTTATTATAGCAATAAAAATAGGAAGGAATGTGCAGAAAATTTTGAGAAACAGTGAAGGAATTTTACCATTTTTGTTTTGCTCAAGAAAGATGCGTATATTTTACATGATCCGTTGTACAGTTTTCTATTTTTCAGCAAAGGAAGATTTTAGAGCACAACAAGAATTGTACATAAGGCCATCGGACCTGCTGTTCTTGACTTTTCACCAGGAAAAGCCATCCCCAAGTGGAGCCAGTGTTATGCTTCTATATCGATAGTGTCATATTTCATGATTGACTTGGTTAGCTCTGCAATATGTACATACCTTTTCTTGTTGCAAAGGTTTTCCATATTCTCAAAAAATCAAATCAAAAATTTTTAAAAATGTAAAGAGGGTATACCCTAAAAGAAAAATCAAAGGGTGAAAAGATAAATGGTCAAAAGAAAAAATGAAAAGAAATGAACCCCAAATAAAAAGGACCAGGAAAGTGTGCAAGTCCAAATGCCACTACTATTTCATTTTTCAGTGAATGAAGCATCATGTACAGCTTGTTGAACTTTCTACCACAATTAATGAATGGCCAAATAGTTTAATCTTGGTCAGTTCATGTTTTGAATTTCCTGTTTTAGAGATAGAGAATAAAATTTTGTCCAAACTATTTAAACTTGGCAGAAGAATAGATAGGTAGAGAACCTAAGGAGCTCAACAGTTTAATCTGAGCCCTTGGAAGAAATAAGTGAAAATTTAGATAGGCTTATCAGGTAAAGAAAAGAAAATTGAAAAGGGTTTTCCAGTCTAAGTGCACCCAAGAAAGAAGAAAAAATGTTAGGCAAAGTAGGCTAGGTAGGTAGTTTTGATGTTGCAGAAAGAGACTTGTGATTGATTTTTGTCTCTCAAGTTGTTCATCTTATTATTATCACAAGTATCATCGTAGGTGTCTAGATCCAGGTCAAGCAAAGCATGATTAACTCCCCTCCATCCTTTTTCCAAATCACTTACTAATTCCCCCCCAGAGATATTGAGATCTGTTCAATATCCCCAGCTCATCCCTCTCATTTCATAAGAAGCCTAATTAAAACCCCTTTTACTTGGGAAAATATACAAGCATCACAAAAACCCCTCTTTTCCCTATAGCCTAAGTTTATCGCTTAGCGCTTCCCATTTCATAAATCATATCAATTAAACTCTAACTTTATTATATAAATCCCTTGTGAAATAGTACCCTTCCCCGTAAATATGTGTATATAACAAAGACCCTCATATTTTAATATCCCCGCCTCGGTTTATTATAACCATAAAACTGTTAAGTCACTGTTTAAATGTGGATTAGCAGGTTTATTTGAAACCTGTTAAGAACCATAACCCACCGCGCACAAACCATGGGATTAATTAACCCCATGTTAATTAATAACTAATCACCCTAACAACCAATGAAAATCACCTCGGTACTGTTTTAAACCATTATTTAATACTGGTCCCCCCGCACCATAACCATTTGCCACCTCCCACAAGCGCCCACCATCCGATCAGCGCCCTCCCATCAGACGACCAATATACATATCGCCAGCCCTCCATCTACTACACTTTAACATCCAGGGAATTGGCGGTATCGCCACCCGTTCCGGGACACGTGTCGACTGCCCGTGCTACTCGCGGCCCTCCCAACCAAAACCACTTAAGCCCATAAACGGTGTGGGCCAAAACCACTTACCACCCTCCCGTTGACCCCTCGCTGATGTCACTGCCACGTCACCATCCCGTACCCCCCGCTAAATGACAAACTATCTCGTCATGCTGACATCATCTGCTCAATAAATGCAAAAAATTACCCGCCAACCTGAAATTTCGTTAAAAAGCGATGAAATGTCATTTTCGTTGTAAAATCTTTATGTTCACATTCCCATGAAAAATAACAACTGAAGCCACTGTACCTACTTTCAACCGCCACCCGGCCGAGGAAACCACCAACAACGTGCTCTGCACTCCGTCATTCAACCTACAGTTACTCAATTTGCGTCCTTAATCCAGGTATTTACTCGTTTTACCGGCAACCCTGTAAATTCCGCTTTTTCACTGAAAATTCCACCTGTGAAAACCAAATTCAAGTTGAGAACAGTCTGTTTAGCCCATAAAAAGACTCCTAGACCTGTTGTTCAGTCCAATTTTCCACAAAAATCCCAAATTCCAGTTTGAAAACACAAGAACCAAACATGGAAGCACCCACAGCTCTGAATGTCGTGCCTGTAAATGCACCTCACAAAGACTTGAATTATCTGCCTCTTGCAGACAAAGATTTCCAAATAAAGGACTTAACCACTTATTATAATCATCTTCAGTCCTTCTTCCAGATTAGGGATAGTTATCAAAACAACTCTAACATTTTTGGACTGTGGGAATCAAATCTACCCATGTACTTTCTTCCCTCAGTTCATATTTTCCCAGATATCATTCACCAATGTTGTGCCAATTATGACCCTGTCCACAGAGCAGTTATGTCACCTTCAAAAACTATCCTTTTTTCCATAACTGCTGAATCCATAAATGAGATGATACACTTCCATTCCACTGAGCCTCTTGCTCCTCTTTCCATGGGATTTTTGCTGGAAAAAGATTCTGAATTGCTTAGCTCAAAGATAACCCGTATTGCTCAGATGTTCATGTCACCAAAGCACCAACCTACAGGCCCTCCTCCATATCTGATTGCTTTTTTCACTGAAACTGGTAAACTCATTCTTGACATGATATCCTCAGTCTTGGGATTTAGGTCCAGTGAATATGTGGATGATATCACCCTGGTTCTATTATCAATATTTACTCCAAGACAACCCCCTGTTGTCAAGTAAGACTATGCTACTTTCATTGCCAACAAGATCAATGCTCAATTTATGAATTTGGAGATGGAAGGAGTCTTCAAATACACATCTTTCATCTACCATCTGTTGTTATATTATCAGCCAGACAACTTTCCATTTCCCATCAGGAAATTAGATTCAAAAGGAAATCGGAGGTCTGTGATCTTTTGCAGCTCAATATTCCATGATACTTATGAGTGCCCTTATACTTATAGTGAATTTATTGACTTATTTGTACACCCAGTGTTATGAAACCAGCTCAAGAAAAGATAGATCAATGCCTTAGAATTCAACCTCTTTGAGGGGGCAACCTCCTTTACATTACATAAATGAACAATTCTTGGATGATACAAATGACAAAACCTCCTTTCTATATATAGGAGTCTAACGAGTCACAATATAATCCAGTCGACCTACCAATAATAATATAAAGCCACAAAAATAACAATAGAGGGATTCTATGGGGCACATAAATAACAACATGGGGGTAATAGGGGCACAACAATATAAATAAGGGGTATAACTACAATAGTAATGGGGTAATCACTAGTGTTATAGGGACCCAACATGCCCCTCTCCTTCAAAAAATAGTTGTCCTCAACGATTGAGTAGTTCTGGATACTTCTGCATAAAATTCTCATCCTCCCATGTGGAATCTTCAGCGGATAAGTTCTTCCACTTGATAAGATACTCTGAAATTGATCGATTTCATAGCTGTCGAGTTCTTGTTTCTGTGACTGCTTCCAGTTCCAATATAATTTTTCCTTCCTCGTCAAGTTCTGGCAATATTGTTTGAACTGGGAGCTTGTCGCCTATAACCTTCTTTAAACATGAAACATGGAAAACTGGGTGCAATCGAGAAGCTGCAAGAAGCTCCAATTTGTATGCCATAGTACCAATCTTTTGCAACACCTTGTACGGAACATAATACTTTGGTGATAATTTATTATCCTTCTTAGCTTGCTTTAGGGACATTTGCTTATATGGTTGTAGCTGTAGGAATACCCAATCACCTACATCAAAAATTCTTTCATTGCGATGTTGATCTGCCTGTTGTTTCATTCTATTTTTTGCCAACACGAGGTTATCCTTTAAGAGTTGGAGGACTTGTTGCTGATGTTCGATGTGATGTTCCACTGCCTGAACCTTAGAATTTTCTCTTAAATATGATGTGATGGATGGTGGTTGATACCCATAAAGTGCCATAAATGGGATCATTTTTGTTGCTGTATGGAAGGAAGTGTTATACCACCATTCAGCTAGAGGCAACCATTTGACCCATTATGTCTGTTTATCAGAAACAAAGCAACGAAGATATACTTCCAAACATTTGTTTACTATCTCAGTTTTCCCATCAGATTGAGGATGATAAGATGAGCTATGAGCTAACTGAGTACCAAGACAAGAAAATAATTCTGTCCAAAAATTTCCAGTGAAAATGGGATCTCTGTCACTTACAATAATCTTTGGGTTTCCATGTAGCTTTTGAATTGTTTCCATAAATGCAGTAGAAACTGTACTGGCTTTAAATGGATGTGATAATGCACAAAAGTGTGCATACTTGGTAAGTCTGTCAACTACCACCATGATTACACTCTTTCCCTCAGACTTGGGTAAACCTGTGATAAAATCCATTGAAACCTCCTCCCAACGTTGGCTTGGAATGGATAAAGGTTGTAATAGACCCGGTGTCTTAATTGTTTCAACTTTATTTTGTTGGAAAACCAAACATTCCGCCACAAACTTTTGAATATCTGATTTAAGGCCATCCCAAAAAAATTCCTTCTTAACCCTATGGTAAGTTTTTAAAAATCCTGAGTGCCCTCCTAAGGGAGAAGTGTGCAATTCCATAAGAATCTTTTGTTTTAGCTGGGAATTCTTACAGAGGTATAAGCGATCTTTGTACCATAACGAATCATTTTGCCAGCTAAATGTATCAGACGTACTGGAATCTTGTTGTAGCTTTCGAATAAGTGCCCACACTTCTTCATCATTCTTCCATTCCTCCCTTGCTTCGTTTATCCAATCTGGTTGGATAATAGAAATGCCGCACAACAATGCTTTCACATCCTCATCCTTTCTTGAGAGTGCATCTGCCACCACATTTTGCTTCCCTTTTTTGTAGATGATTTCAAAGTCATAACCCAACATCTTTGTGACCCACTTTTGTTGCTCTTCAGAGGATAATCTTTGTTCTAAAAAGTATTTAAGGCTATCATGATCCGTTTTTACCTTGAAGTGTCTTCCAATTAGGTAGGGTCGCCATTTCTTAAGTGCATGGAGTATTGCCAACATTTCCTTCTCATAAATAGCTTTGCTTAAAAACTTTCCCTTGATTGGACGACTTTCAAAAGCAATGGGTCTTTCATCTTGCATTAGAACAGCACCAATTCCATTTCTCGAAGCATCACATTCCACAATAAAGGTTTTTGTGAAGTCCGGTGTAGCTAAAACCAGTGCTTGGCACATTGCCTCTTTAAGATGTTCAAAGGCCTTTGTTGCTTCCGGAGTCCATGAAAATGCATCTTTCTTCAATAATGTTGTTAGAGGTGCTGCTATTCTCCCATAATTCTTAACAAATTTGCGATAATACCCTGTCAACCCAAGAAATCCTCGCAGATTCTTTATGGATGTGGGGATTTTCCATTCCTTAATGGCTTTAATTGTGCCAGGGTTTACCTTAACTCCTTCATGAGATACAATATGACCCAAATATTCCACCTCCTGAACTCCAAAGAAACATTTG
The DNA here is from genome assembly GCA_031772625.1 of Pinus tabuliformis. Taxonomy (NCBI): domain Eukaryota; kingdom Viridiplantae; phylum Streptophyta; class Pinopsida; order Pinales; family Pinaceae; genus Pinus; species Pinus tabuliformis. The sequence continues at coordinate 684,935,404 of CM062813.1, forward strand.
GATCTTTTTGCATATAATTGTTTCTCCTCCAATAGTTGTAGCACCTTGTCAACATGTTCAACATGATCCTTCCAAGACTTGTTGTAGATTAGTATATCATCAAAAAATACTAACACAAATTTTCTAAGGAATGTTTTGAAAATTGAATTCATCAAACCTTGAAATGTTGAAGGTGCATTGGTAAGGCCAAAAGGCATGACCAAAAATTCATAATGACCCTCATGAGTTCTAAATGCCGTTTTCGGAATGTCTTCAGTCTTCATTCTGATTTGATGATATCCTAAACGAAGATCCAACTTGGTGAAGTAAATTGATCCATGCAATTCATCCAGTAATTCATCAATGACAGGAATGGGGAACTTATCTTTAATAGTGAGCTTGTTGAGCTCCCTATAATCCATACACATGCGCCATGATCCATCCTTCTTGTGCACCAATACTACTGGAGCAGAGAAAGAACTTTGACTTGGTTGAATTATACCAGCCTCTAACATTTCTGCAACCATACGTTCAATTTCACTTTTTTGGACATAGGGATATCTATACAGCCTGATGTTTGCAGGAACACTTCCTGGAATCAGATGAATAGCATGATCATGATCACGCATAGGTGGGAGACCCTTGGGAGTCTCAAATACCTTGGAATGATTGTCCAGGACTTTTTGGAGATCTGGAGAAATAGATGATTCCAATGTGGAAACATCTAGCGAGCATAATTGTGCAATTACACCTCTTTGCTCCTTTTTTAGAAGCTTTGTCATACCATGAGAGCTGATTATCTTTCCTGGTTTCCCTGCAATACCCCTTAATTCAACTTCCTTTCCTTCAGTAGAAAATTTGATGAAAATTTCTTGAAAATTAAAAGCTATTGTACCCAAGGATTGTAGCCATTGGACTCCTAGTACAACATCAGCACCTCCCATTGGAATGGAAAGCATTGGGCTAGTCAATACATATTCTCCCATGGATAGCTTGATATTATGGCACCTTCCAGAGCAATTTATTGTTCCTCCATTTGAAATCATCACTTGACACTCTGGTGCTGGATATAGAAAGCAATTCAATTCTTTTGCTACCCTACAATGAATAAAATTGTGGGTGCTTCCTGAATCAATCAACACTATTACCTTTTTCTTCTTGATTTGTCCTTCTATCTTGATGGTTTGAGGAGTGGTAATTCCCGCCAATGCATTACAAGATATGGTCGGATTTATTTGTTCTTCATCTAGGCTTTGTTCCTGGAGTATATCTTCTTCTTTTGACCTTTCTTGCTCCTTTTCTTCTTCCTCTTCATAACCTATGTAGAATAATTTCTTCTCAGCACACTTATGACCTTTAGTGTATTTGCTATCACAACTGTAACAAAGCCCTTTTGCTCTTTTTTCTTCCAATTTTTTTGGTGTCAACCTTATATGTTGTGGAAGACTAGGGGCAACAACACTTCCATCTTTATAGTTGTGAGTGGTATGCTTCCTGGTTGCCATAATTTTGCTTTCCATTTTTCTTGCTAACCTGAATGCTTTCTCTAATGAATCAGGTTCCCAAAGGCGAACATCATGTTGGATATTATCCTTTAAAGACCCTATGAACACATCAATCCTATGCTCCTCTGGAATATCTTTTACCCTTATGTTCAATTTTTGGAACTCCTCAATGTGCTCCATTACTGAACCCTTTTGTTTGAAACTTATCAATTGGCTAAAAAAAGTGTTGCTTTTTGTATCTTCATAATGTGCTATCAATTCTTTCGTAAAAATTGCCCAAGTGATAAATTTTTTATGAGAGCAAAGCCATTGATACCATACAAACTGATTTGGTTCCCAATATACAGTTGCCATATGTACCTTTTGTGTGTTTTGCACATTATTGAGATCGAAGAACTGTTCCATCTGTAATATCCATGTGGCGGGATCCTTGCCATCAAACTTCCTCATATCGATTTTTGGAATATGGTGGGTCTTCGATCCAACATTAGATTCTATGGAATCATGATTAAGATTAATTTTGTTCACACCATGAGTTTCATTTACAACCTTTTCACCATTAGTAAGTATTTCTTGTAGAAAATTTGTCAAATCTGTCTTCAAATCTGCCATGTCTGTCTTCAAATCCGTCTTCAAATCTGCCATGTCTCTCTTCAAATCTGTCTTCGAATCATCCATCTTAGCTTCCATGCCCTTTATCTTATATTCCACACCATTTATCTTAGATTCCATGCCATTTAGATTCCATGCCATTTATCTTAGCTTCTGTTAGCTTTTGTGAGCGTGACATTTGTTGCACTTGTTCTTGTAATTTTGATATATCATGTAGCATTTCTTCCTCTTCTTCATGAGTCATGCTAGAGTTTTCAGGTTCCTTACTAGGTGTTTGCATTTTCTTTCCTCGGGGCATTAGTTACCGATAATAATTCTTTACTATGCCCTTTGAATTCCTTCAAACCCAGCTTACACAAAAATTTAAAAAAAAACTACACACCTTTTTTCACTTTGTAGAAGCCTGATATTGAATCTGATGTATCTCTGTAATTCCAGATCCTCCAATTCTAAAATTGCAACTTGTAGTATCCTTTTGTCTCTTCTTTCCAATGCCACAAGTCTGACCCAATTTGGATTCTCCAAGGAAGAGTTATGCGAAATATCCCACAGTGACTTGATTATAGACTATTTCAATAGAGCGAACTTGTACAACGTTCCATGATTCATTGTTTCGACCTATGGATCTGAAAAAGGCATAAAAAAAACTAAAGTCCGTCCTCTTTCTATAACTTCTTATGAAATTTCAATCTGATCCCCAGAGAGAAAGTTATGACGATTTTCCCCAGGTCACCTGTTTTGAATGTAATTCAGGAGTTTGCAAAAAGACCAACTTCCTCAAATCATATCTCCGCAAATATCACGCAAAACGCTCTGAAATTTAGATCCTAGGTTCATCGTGATTTCTTCTCAAATGGGTTTCTTTTGCGACTTCTGAAATGTCACAGAAAACAAGTTATAGCAAAAATGCCACGATGACCTGTTTGGAGCAGCGAAACCCTAGAATCCAAAGCTCTGATACCAAATCTTATGAAACCAGCTCAAGAAAGGATAGAAAAGATAGATCAACGCCTTAGAATTTAGCCTCTTCAAGGGGGCAACCTCCTTTACATTACATAAATGAACAATTCTTGGATGATACAAATGACAAAACCTCCTTTCTATATATAGGAGTCTAAGGAGTCACAATATAATCCAGTCGACCTAACAATAATAATATAAAGCCACAAAAATAACAATAGAGGGATTCTATGGGGCACAGAAATAACAACATGGGGGTAATAGGGGCACAAAAATATAAATAAGGGGTATAACTACAATAGTAATGGGGTGATCACTAGTATTATAGGGACCCAACACCCAGCCTCCACCCTATTGATAGGGGCCCCTCCTCCCAGGATCACTAGTGACATGAAGAAAATTTTGCAGCTTTCCAAAAACTACAGAATAGGTGACTGGTACCTCTACTAGAATCACACAGAGATCAGAATGTATTGCTGTGAACTTTTCCCTTTTAAGTTGCCCAAATATGTGCCCATGAGGTTATTTGCATTAGAATATTTCAGGCAAATCATCCATGCAGATTTAACATATTTTTGTAATGTAAAGAAGAAGGCTCAGCTAAGAATAAAAAACCAGTTAGGCCCTTATGTTATCCATGATAGGGATGCCTAGAAAGATGCTGAAAAGATCTTAGAAGACCACCTTAGATTGAAGAAGAGTTTTGGGTGGGTGCCATATGACCCCTGCAGTTTCATAAGTGACAGAAGGGTAAGGTACAGGCTATAAGTGTATATGCATCATAGGATCCCAGAAATTGAACAGTATGCAAATCAAGAAGCATGGGTAGAAGGGACCTTAATAGAAGAAATTAGTGAGAAAGAAAATATGGAAAAGGCTATGAAAGATCCTAAAAAAAACCTTGACCTGGACTCTTTTGGACAGGTATCTTTCAAGCTGCCTCAACAGTCAGGAGTTGGAACATCCTCTGCTACAACTTCTCAGCAGCCTGCACAAAGAACCAGCGCATCAGTCACAGGGACCTCAAATGGCAATGAGGTGGAAACAATAGAACAGCCAATCATGACTAATCAGCCAGGGGGGTCCAAAGAACAGGAACAAGTACAAATTCCTCCTACACAATCTAAAGCAGCAGAAATCCCAGCATTGCAAACTCCTCTAAATGAGGAAAAAAGCAGGAAAAGAGACAGAGAAGAGGCCACACCTATTAGTGGACCTGCAAAACAACTAGGTGCAAAGAGGCAAAGATTGGATCCTCTGTCAGAAGAGGAAATCATTGAAGAAACAACAGACAGCCTAAGAGGTGAGAGGTTAGTCAGCCAGCAGACTTCCCCAGTGATAGACACATCAACTAGCTCACATAGGCAGGAGCTAGAAAGGCAGCACAGTGTTGAAGTATCATCTACTAGGCCACAAAGCAAACAACCCTCTGACATCAAACGGACTTTTACAGAAATTAAGGCAAAAAATGATCCTGTGAGAATTCAAATGTACAATCAATACTTGAAGATGCCCCCCTCAAACCAGCAAAGGTTAATGTCTGCCTATGACATTAAAGAAGGCAAAATGATCATGAGTTACTTTAAGCCTAAGGTACAACAACCCCGGTCTGTAGCAGATTACATTAGAATAAACTTAGAGGTCCTAGCCAAAGACATTCATCCAATGGACCAGATTGAACTCCACAAGCAGACTAGAGAAATGGTTTATTCTACACTGGTTGACAAAACAATGTTGGCCCACCAGTTGCAAAGTTCCTTAGACAACACAACAGCTCAGCTAGATTGGGAAAAAACTTCTTCTCTGGCCAAAGATAATAGAATCAAATCATCGGAAGATATCATCATGGAACTGGGACATAACCCCAAGGATGCTAAATGCATAAAGGCACTAATCAAGAAAAAGGAGGAGGACATTGCTGCCCTGAGGAAACAATTGAAGCTACCTCCTTCAAGGCATCCTCAGACTGCAAAAATTATAGAGCAGAAATCAGAGGAAGACATGATGGACCTACTCATGAAACTCAATGAAAGATTAACTGATACAGAGCAAGCACTTGAAAAAGCATTAAAAGAGAAGCAGGGAGAGTCGACCTCCCAGCTACCTGAGGTAATTCCTACAATTACAAGTGCATTCCCCTCAACAACTAGATCAGCCTTGGCCCCGAATGTCCCAGAAGTCACAGCAGCAGTAATTACAGGTACAGAAACCACAGGAGCAGCATCAAGCAGTAGTACAGGTATGACCACAGAAGAGTTGATAAAATCCATGGAAGAATTGAAACTCCAAGTGTCAGAGTTGAAGCAATTAAAGGAAAAATTGGCAAAAGTAGAACAGAGTTATGATAAATCCAAAATAAGTGTGGTAGAGAAAACAAGAGAAGTTAAAGCATTACAGAACAATGTCAGAACATTAGAGAAGGATGTCACTATGGACAAGCCTCTAGCAAAAATCAAAGGAATTCTTTGGACCAACATCACTCAATCCCTAAGTAATATTTGGCCATCCATCCAAGCTATCTATGAGCAAATTGACTTAGTGAATGCAGCACATGGTGAAATTCAAAAAGCAAGAGCTTTACTAGGACAAATGCCTGATCAAGCCAACCAGCTCATACACCTTTTGAATAGTAGAAACAAAGAACATCTGGAACAACTCGGCATCCCAAATTGGACAGGCACCATTTTGGATATCAAAAGAGTTCTAACCAAGATAACTTTAATTTAGAATTTGGAAAAAAGATGTCAGGATATGCAAGTGGAAATTAATTCTTTCATGCAAAGATTTACAATTTTGCAGGATAAAGGGCTACCAAGTCTATTAGGAAATAATGATCAGCTTATGCAACAGACAGATTATGTACATAAGTTGAACACATATGTCATTGATCAAATTAATTCATCAACAAGCGCTTCAGGAGAAAAAGCACTCCCCGCAGGCCAAACTCTCTATGATAAATTGGAGAATTTATTTTATATTGAGCATGAGGTAAAACATCTATTTCAGCTCTAGCCTAATTTTTTCAGGTATACAGAAACTGATGAAACACTGAGAACACTTCAGAGGCACAAGTTGCCAGATCAACAATGGTGGGAAGACCTGTTGGGGATTTTGTAAATTTCTCTCAGATAAAGTAGAGTTTTTAGGATATTTTTCCATGATAAGATAAACAGAGATAAATGAGGCTCAAGTGGGTCAAAGCACATCTGATCAAGATCAAATAATGTCTCATAAGGACGGAGTAGCTAGCACAGAGTACCTGTGGAAAGAAGCTGCAAACCGACTCACAGAACCTACCTCCGGTACATCCGATAAAGTTGGAACAACCAGCGCAGCATCAATTTATTTTTTCCCTGTTCTCAAGGCTGTTTGTCTCTATCTTTTGTAAAAAAAGGATTAGTCATCACCAGATATTATTTATATCAGATATTTTGTAAGATATTTTTATATTTTTATATAAATACCCCCCCCAGACAAAGTATTTGGGGTTTGTGGGTATTCATAGTTTCTTATTGTAATACTGAAATTTTCTGGAATAAAAGGCTGTTGGAACCATTTTTGTCTAGCTTACTGGATGAGGAATTGATGCTAAGGACTTGTTACAGAATTCTTGAATCAACTTATGGATCAATAAGTCCCTTCTAACTTGTGTTTTACAGTTTTCTACGTTTATTATATCATCTATGTTTCATGATCTCAATAATAAAGAAAAAGAATAATCCAGAATTTGCTTGACTGCACTCTGTTTTCAGTCTTTATTATTTTATGTGTTTTCTTCAGAATTAGAATAAACAGTGAATTCTTGATTGCTCCTGTTTCCCCTGATTCTTTCCTATTGAGTATTTGCTAAGGAATTCTTAATTGCTCCTTAACAATAATCATCCATTTTCCCTCTGTCAATATGATGAAGGATTCTTAACTGCCCTTCATCCCTCTGACTCCATTCCATCCTATTCCAGCCTTTGAATTGTTCCATGTTTGACTACCTTGATCTATGATACCATCCTCTGTTAGGAACCGAATCCAGGAAGCTACCTTCTTTGACTCCATCATGCCCAATGGACTAAACTATTCAGTTTACCTCACTGTTCTATTGAATTCCACCATCCAAAACCAAAACAAAACCTCTGAATTTTATAACTAGCCTAACACCTTTCAAAACAAAGCTAAATCATAAAGAGATAGCCCTCTCTGGATGCATATTGGCTAGAATCTGTATCTAAAAGATTGGTCCGTGGTTACCTCAGTCGTATTCCCTTTCATACAACTTTGGGGAACAACATGAGTGATAACACGATTAACGAACAACATTGCTAAGTATAGCACATTGATTGAACTTCTCTCTGATGCCATTTCACTTGGCATTCGCCCAATCATCGTTAGGCTGGACTCACAACTCATCGTACTACAACTTACAAGTGTGTATACCGTCTGAAACCCAACAATTCTTCGTATGTTCCTTAGAGTTCATATTTTGGAAAAGGATTTTGAATACATTCAATATCAACATATTTCTAGAAACTTTAACACATTAACTGATTCTCTAGCGAATTATGTGTTAAATAGACATTTGCGACACATGTAAAAGTAATATTTTCAATTTACATCATTAGTTGAATATGATTGCACATAGGCATAGAAAACTCTGAAAGTAAAATAGATATGTGTTTTAAAAGTTTTTACAAAATTTGTGTCCAAGACACGTTTGGTCATCTGAGCCAAAATCTCAAAATACATGCAAAAACATCCTAAGTAGAACTAGTGATGCTCATGATAACAGGTCATATCATGTACTATCATGCGTAAAAGCCTCATCCCGCAGCTAAGAACACCAATAGTGTGGCGCTGTAGCCTCATAGGTAACTCCTCGATCCGGACATCCAGAATACCAAGGGTTAATCCCTCTATGTGATCCTACAACTCTGCCAACGTCTCGACCTAATCCAAGTCCTAGAGAACTGGTCTCCCAATATTTATCTGCGTTGGCCCACCTACACCCTATTGGTGTCCCACAGGTCGAATAGTACCCACATCTACATACATGAGAATGATTTTAGTTTAGACTTGTAAACATTAAAAACACAAAAACACAAAAACATGTAGAATCTTGAAAAATCAAAAAACACTTTGGTCAAGCAAGTTACCTATAGCACCCCATTGTGCTCCAACTGGTAGAATCAAATTTGGATCTCCATGGAAATCCATCCCTGACTATGGATGCTCCTCGATGACAAGGTGCTGCCGATCAAGCCAACTGAAGAATGCAGTGGAAAAAATGATTGTTGACTGACCTGCATGTCGAGCCATCAATTCGACCCACCTCTGCATACGTGGATCTCTAGGACCAGCTACACCTAGTGATACCTATTGTGGTTGCATCAATGGGATTCTCTCTAAGGTAAAAGAAATTAAGATTGAACCATAGCAGAAATTATTCATCTTACCACTAATTACCTTGGTCAATTGTTCTTTCAGTGAAGAAAGCACGACCTCACACCAGTTGAACACTTTTGGCTCTAGACACTCAAGTGCATACTGCATATATGATCTGTTCGCCAGATGTAGTGTCACACTGCCAGCCAAATTTCTGATTATGAAGAGGATCATTCTCAAATGAAAATCACCTACATCCCTGATGTTTATTTTCCCATCCTTGCTAGGTTGTGCACCTGGCCGAAAAAACTGTCGAATGTAATCTTTCACCGATTCACCTCCACATGCAAATCCAGAAAGTGAGATGGGGGCACCTCACCTCAACAGTCCTGTAAGAAAGTAAATATCATCAATGGTAATAGGGACCATCTTGTCCCTTATGTGAAAAGTCTGATCTATCGGATCCCATGCATGAACAAGGAGCTGCAATAGATCTCATTCCGGACAACTTGAAGTATTTGAGTAACCCACAGTTTTTGAGGGCATCAGCTATACCCAAATTGTTTAGGGCAACCATGTCTTGTTCTTCATGCTCTCTTTCTTACCATGTAATCGACATTCTAATCCGATGAAAGTCTGAAATACAATCATAAGCTTAGTTAGGATCCTTTCCATGCAAAAAACAGGAAATATTTTGGAGCAAACAACTAAAAGAAATTGGAGAAACTCGCCTAGTGCATCCCAGGCACGGAGACAGTACACTGCAGAGAAGGAAACCTTCTATCAGGGTGCTCTTCAGTGCATTTTTCGATGTGAAAGCCTGTGTTGATCCCAAGGTGAAAAAATCAAACCCCAGAGGCCCCAAAAAACCCTAAAATTTGCATGAAATAGCAAAAGAATAACTTGAAAAGAAAGAGTAGGGGTATATCTCCTACCTGGTCTGAATGGCACGAGAAATGGTCCACAAAATCTCTCGTAATCAGCTAGTGAAGTTCGAGGTAAAAAACTAGCCCAGAGCACAAAACTGAATGGTAAGTCTCAAATGGTAAAAATGTCATGGTAAAAACTTGTTTTATGTTTATTTCATGTTCATTAATTGAGTAAACATTAGTATTTGCCTATTTTCGCCTATGAAACATGTATTTTTAATCCATTTGGTGGCATTTTGAGTAGTTTTTATAGCTGACTTACAGAATTTGATGTGCTTGATTTTAAATTGTACCTTTGACCACATAGCATACTTTTATCTCTTTTTCGAGCTCTGTTAAATAACGAAAAAGGAACCCCCTTGGAGTCCTCTTTAAGCTCTTTTCAAACTCTCTAAACATGAAAATATTACCGAGTGCTTGTCCTTTTCATCTCGTTAACAGATTGGAAATGAAATCTACTCAGTATAAGTTTAACCCTTTTTCGGGTTGAGATAGATTAACTACAAAAAAGGAATTCGTTGACCGAACATGGTCAATAGGTTCTCTCTCGTATTGTTTTATGCTTTTTCAGGCTTGAGAGACAAATCAAAGAAAAAGAACTTGTGGATTTTTCTTTTTGTCCCTTTTCAAACTCTCTAAACATGAAAAGGATTGAGTTATATTTGTCGTTAAACTCGTTAAAACATCAAATAGTGACAAACTTGTCCATCTAGACAAGATCGAGTTTAACCTTCACTAGACTCATTAAAAAATCACATAGCAATGGATTCATCTGAAGGGTGGAATTATACAACAAGTATATGTTATCCTCCTCAAGCTTGGTAAAAAATAAAGAGGTATTGGTCAGCAATGACTAGGCAAAATGGGAAAAAGGGGAAAACCACTTTATGGTAGCACATCGCTCTTGAACATGACACTTTCACTCCATCACTGTGACTACTTGGGTTGGGTTATCAGCTTGATGGTTATCATACCATTGGTCTATCATACCACCCATCACTTTGTTTTGGTTCAATGCTACCAATTCATTTCAGTGTCGTCGACATGTTCAAGAGAAGTCGTTCAGTCAAAATTCATCCTTTGCAATACCATAAAATTTCAATTTCATGACCGCCATTACTGAACCTTGTTTTGTTAGTCAAATTTCGTCTCCAAAATCACTACACTAGTTTCGTGTCATTGATGTTGGATACATCAAGGCCCTCCTGCAATGAGTCGCTTCTTGTTGATATCGTCTCATTATCCAAGAAGTTGACTTAGAAACACCCTCTTAGTATCTTGAGGCTTGCATACATCAATGGCAGGTTTATCGCTTCCAGCGATAGGTTGACATCAATGACCTTCAACCAAATGACTTTGTATGGTGTTTGACATCAAATCATCTATTCACACCATGAAAAATTTACTGCAGTACCTTGAGGATCATTATCATTATCGGTTATTTCTCTCGCGTCTGTTAACGACTCACATCATTGGCTGGTAATAAGACGATGTCTTCCCATGTTCGACTTAAGATCGCATATTCACATGGTTAGACTCGTACTTGAGTGAACAATTGAATGAGATAGAAGACCCCGTATCTAGTTTCATCCATCTGGGCTGTGATTTCAGGAGTACTAAATCATATGTACACTGGCTTTACATTGATAGTCATTTCGATCATGGGTCTATATCTATAGACGATTGTCTATGTACATGTAATAAAAATTTATATGTTGACCATGGATATGCCTTCCCTCAGCAATTCATGTAAAAATTAAAATATCATGATATATGTATTCTAATTGATGTAGGTCCCTTCCACTTCGAAACCTCCTGATCACATCGTAAAGCATTTCATTCGACATTTGCATTTTTCGACTTCATGCTTTAGGGGGCAGCTGTTACCGATCCATTTGGGCACATCACTCCCATCATCCAAATTAGTGTTTTAGGGCTCATCAAACCCTAATTTCAGTTTCTACATGCCCTGAACAAGCCACCCTTTTGAATGCCTCCTTCCCAGACAGTTTCATGACTTGAAGACATCCTAAAATGACCTCTAGAGGGACCAGCGTAGGTAGGCCCATGTAAGGGTGTGCTGCAGAGATATTGAGTCCATGCCAGGGTGCTCTGTAGAGCACTTAGGCCCTCTTTCACCTGCACTGGACAAGATTGAGCGAAATTCACATAGGGTTTGGGGAATATTATTATCTCTTGGAGTCATCTAGAAGTTTCCCTCACTTATCAACTCCTCTGAGCTCGAAAATGGATGAGGAATGAGTTAAGATGCATCTTATCCTCTCATCCCTTCCTCCATGGAACTAATTCTAAGTATGGAAGGCCATTCAATACCCCCATTTATGACATAACCTCCTTCATCCTCCTATAAATTGAACACTCATCTAAGTGATCAGGGGCTGGACTATGTTGAATTGTAAGGAGATAATGTTGCTATGAGAATTGGCTTTTAGACAAGTATTGTTATGCTACAAGTTTTTCATGCTTTTGTTGTGATGTGGATGGGATCCGAGCTAGAGGAATGACTTTGAATCAGACATGATGGTTGTAATTCGTTCTTCTATTCAATAAAGTATTTGAACCTTTTTCCCATATGTTTGTATTGATATATGATGCTTATATGTGTGTGAATGTATTTGATTCTATTTACTTGTTTTCAATGGATCTTTTGCTTTGATCGGTTCTTTGTCTTCTGTTTGTCTTTACAGGTACTTCTCAAGCGTGTTAAGTGTGGGTAGGAGCGACAGGATAGATAGAAGGGAGACAAGAGGAAAGCGGAACTACAAGTAGGTCTTCTCAGCTTCTTTGTCTTATCTATTGCTTATAGGAAAAGGCTAAATTGCTTTAAACTGTTGTTCTAGATATGGCTACTTATCTAGGGAATTAGTATTTATCCGTAGATACCAAATTCTCCAAAACAGGGTTTCATAGGTTAGGTTCTAGATGGATGGTGTTATCACTCGTAAATCAATTTAAGCTGAGGAAATGACCACAGAGGTAACCACAAGTCTCTTTGGGTTAGAAATTGGTCCTTTCTAACCTGAGGGGGCTCCCTCACTAAAAATCTAAAGATAAAGAATATTTAATCTCAATGATTTTACAAAGACCAGATATGATAAAGACATTAAAATCTAATGAAAATTTGCTGGGATATCTAAGAAAAGGACATTACGGTACAAAACTAGAAATATCGCCAACTCAATACATCAGTGCAGATATTAACCAACTATAGAGACAGAGGCATGATAAGTACATCCTTCAAATTTATATCAATTTTAGTACAACGGGAAATAGAAAAACACATAACTATACTCATTCAAATGCAACAGAGCACATTAGAATTATGTTACCAAATCTTATGACTGAGTATTTAGGAGAATGAGGTAGACAAAGGTATAATGAATTCCATATGAAACATAAATACACAATTATTCTAGAGCATCCATGATGAATTATAGAAAAAACGTTCCAGTACACCTTTAAACTGGACTGAAATAAAAATTACACAGGAGAAACACAAATTTAAAGGAAAGTACCACAAGAATCTATGACAGTAACTGGAAAAACTTTGCACTGAGTATTTTATTCATAAAGTAGGATCACATACACAAGCCTAGTTCCATTAATCAACCAACCCTTTTTTCCTTGTTCATCATGATCTTAAATACATTTACATCATAAAGCTATCTCATGACTAAGTTCAATGTACGATCTATCCAAACATAATAGATCGAAACATACAAAATTAGTAACCCATTGTTTTTTATTATTATAAAAAATTAGATAAAGCAACCTTAAACAACATTTTTGTCTTTTAAAGAAAAAAACATAAAATCTACTTTATACCTATCCTTTCAACCTATCTAGACAACAAACTTATCTCACAAGATCTTATCCTAACATTCATTAGGGGAATTTTGAGGTATAAAATGGGCATCCTAAGAAAAATGTACAACCAAAATAAACTTTATAATAACCAATAAGATTCAATATCATGATGTAGACTATGGGGGATGATTCACCATTTTTGGAGAAAAAGTGTAAAAATATTAAAAAATAATAAAATAATAAAACTATTTTTTCAACTCGTATTTTCAACTTATCTCGCTAAAGTTTTACTCAAACTTCGAGTGAGAGTACTCATTGGATGCAAAATTTAATTCCTCATCCAAGGAGTACCCATGTTACATACTTTTGATGGACCCTGCTACACGAAAAATTTGAAATACATGAAAAAGCATGATTGCAATCACGTTTTTCATGTATTTCTCATGTTTCATGTAACTAGGTCCATCGAAAGTATGAAACATGGGTACTCCTTGGATGAGAAATCAAATTATGCATTCAACGAGTGTTGTCGCTTGAAATTTGAGTAAACCCAAAGGGAGATAAGTTGAAAATACGAGTTGAAAAATAGTTTTTTTCTTTTTTGCCTCTAAAATTTGATGTAATATAATGTTATTTTATTATTTCCACTATTATTTTATAATTTCCTTAGGAGGCCCATTTGAGACCTCAAAAATCCCCCAATGAATCTCGGACTGATGATGAAAATGGAAAAAGCAGCTTAGACTTGTCTACACATTATCTCCATGTTGGCATGCTTTTTTGTGTGCTAGCGGACAACTTGGCTGATGAGTGGGAACTGAGTAGGCATATGAGAAGGCAATGAATTTTTCCACACACTCTTTGACACTTGGAATCTTCAAAACACTGATTTCACCTGTGTGCAACACATGTGTAGCACTGGGTAGCTCCTGTGCAGTAAAATTTCAAAACTGTGTTTGGCACTTTCTTCCCGTTTCCAAATCAAAAATATGGTTTCAGCTACTCCCCTGAAATTATATTAAACAATAGCAACCTCCAAAACGAAAAAAAAAGTATAGAATATCCACAAAAACATAAAATACCCCTGCTTCGCAACACTGAAAACTTTAGCAAAATCAAAATTTCATAAATTGCCGATTAAACCATCTCTAAACCTTTTACTGGTTGAGGGCTTATTAGGAGATGTCTTAATATCCTTACAAGAAGTTTCAACTTATTTGACCAATGGTGACTGAGTTGATTTGGGCTTTGACTATGGTTTAGGCCATGGCTTAGGTGCATTTCCAGATGTAGGTACTCCAACTGCCTATTTATATTTCTTCACTAATATCCAGGCCTTTGATAATTTATTCCTCATGACCCTCAGTCTCCTATTTAGAATTAAGTTCCTAGTGTAGTATTGCTTCAGTTGTCTTCTTGTAGGGAGGGACCATTTGAGGAACACCTTTTCTCTGTCAAGTATCTCACTGGCTTCAATTATACCTTTTCCATCTTCCACTATTAGGTGATTAACAAACCTTTTAAACTCTTCATTATCATGTGCCACCTGCATAACCTGTAGTTGGCATGCTTCAAGCTCTTCTAGTAAACTTTGATATTTCTTCCACTGCTCAAATGTAAGTTTTTCTGGTAATTTAACTATTTACTTCATATGTTCCATCCATCATAGTTTAGGCTTTGTTACCCTGGTCATAGGCCTCCTATGTTTCATTCTAGTTTACTCCATTTGTCCAACATCTATCACTTGCTTGCCTTTTTCTTGCATAATAGGTTTATAAGGCCCTTTAGATGTGTCACCCTCTACTTTTTGAGCTGTCTATGAGGTTTTATATCTGATTTCCCTATTCTCCTTTTGTAGGTAAGCAATCTGGAGGTGTGCTTTAGCCAGATCATCCTGCGATTTCGCAATCTCCTTGTCTTTGTTTTCTTCCACTTGAACATCTTATAGTTCACCTATATCTGTCTTTAGCATTTATTCTAGAATAGTAACAGGTTGTTGAGGAGATGGCTTCATAATGAATTTCTTGGTTCCTGCCTTGGTTCTTCTTCTCAATACCAATTGGGTTTCCTCTACTACTGACACTTTTTCCTTCCCTTTCCTGACTTCTTTCTTTATCCCTACTCAATTTTTCCACTATCTCCTTCGTTGTTGCTTCATCCTTAGGTTCTTCTTCCCTTTCTTATATCTCCATTGGGGAAATGTGATCTAGGTATATATTGGTGGTCACTCACCTATTCCACCTAGACCCCCCAGTTAGTTTCATCTGTTTCCTTAATTGTAGCACAATTTACTATTTTTGGAAGTTTTTCGAGTCTTGAACTTCTGGAGCTGTTTTAAGACCCTAAACGATGTTTTTTAGAAAAATATCTCAGTGATTAGTAGTGAAATCACATTGACAATCGTAGTCCTTGGAGAGATCTTTCCAACGAGGTAGCATACACGTCAAACAAAGATAATATGACCAAGTTACAACCCCGGGAAGTTGGCTACCCAACTAGCCCCAACGGGGCCCATAAACTCTCAGTGTTACATCTCCTCGGGTTATGGTTTTGGTTGTTTATTTTATCTTATTGTTCAATAATAAAAAGGCCCTTGAGCCTCATTGTAACTCAGTTCAGAGGCATGTAGCTACCACATCTCTTCTCAGAGATAAGCTACCATCGCCCGAGCTATCTTATTTCCATCCTATTTGTAAGCATAGTTCAATATTCTTTTATTAATGAAATGAAGTGTTTTTCTGTTGCATATTTGTGTTTATGATTATATTTGTAAGTTTTTGTGTTCTTGTTTAAGTTCGGATTAGTGGTATCAGAGGTATTGTGTGATGTTGCTCCTTTTGAAGTTTCTAATGTATATGAGTCTAGACCTCGCTCTGTGATTGTTACTTTGGCTAATAAGTTGTATAGGATACCGGAGGTAGCACCACCTACTGCTATCTCTTTTATCACTGTAAAGAAATGCAGTAAGATCATTTCCCAGACCATGAAATTTGTTTTCCTTATGACTCGCCCCCAAGGCAAGAAGAAGGTTGTGGCCACGGCTTCCAAGCAGGGCTCCTTTGCACAACAACAACAGATGGACAAGGTTGTGGAGGAGTACATGGATATTTTCACCTCACCCACAGGGGAACCTCTGCAGTGTCAGGTCAAGCACTCCATCAATCTGACCCCAAGCATGACGCTGCCCAATGGACCAATCTATTGACACTATGTTCTAGAGAACGATGAGATCAAGAGGCAGATTTAGGAACTACTGCAGAAAGGGCACATCATGCCAAGCTCATCACCCTGTGGAAGCGTAATTGTATTTTTACAAAAGAAGGATGGGACCTGGAGGCTCTGTATTGACTATCGGGTGCTGAACAAGATCACTGTCCAAAATAGGTACCTAATCCTGTAGATTGATGACCTTCTGGACCATCTCAAGAGGGCCAAACATTTCAGCAAGATTGACTTGAAGTCATGTTATCACCAGGTACTTATCTAACCCTCTGATGTGTGGAATACTGCCTTCAAATCCAAGGAGGGCCTTTTCAAATGGTTGGTCATGCCGTTCGGATTGACGAACGCCCCTGCAACCTTCATGAGACTGGTGGACGACATCTTTCATCCCTTCACCAATGTATTCATGGTGGTGTATTTATATGACATCTTGATCTTCAACCAAAGTTGGGAAGAGAACCTCCACCATATTCGATAGGTCCTTCAAACCCTTGGACAACACAAGTTGTGTGCTAACTTGGAGAAATGCACCTTCGTCCTAACCCAAGTTCAACATCTAGGGTACATCGTTGATGAGAAGGGTGTACATGTGGAACCATCCTAGATACAAGTCATTTGGGATTGGCTAGCCCCAACCACTCTAACAGAGCTCTACAACTTTTTGGGTCTTGCCAATTTCTATCGTAGGTTCGTGTTGGGGTTCTCTCATATCACTTGGCCTTTAAGTCAAGTCACCAAGCGTAGAGAAAAAGAAAATTTCTTTTGGTCGGAAACCCAACAACGAGCATTCTCTGAGTTGAAGAATCACCTCTGTTATCCACCAGTGCTCACATTGCCACACCTACAACAACCATTTGAGATGGAGACAAATGTCTCTGACTATGCTATTGGTGTGATTCTACTCAACATGGGCATCCAGTGGCTTACCACAGTGAGACACTTTCAAACACAGTCTAAAAGTACCTCACTTATGAAAAAGAAATGTATTCCATTGTGTAGGCCTAACATCAATGGAAGCATTACATTATGGGTAGGGAAACAGTCCTCCACACAGACAACCAACCTCTATAGTTCATACAGACACAAGGGAAGTTGCAGAACAATCGCCATCAGAAATGGTCCACCTATATACAATAGTTCCATTTTAACATTAACTATAAGAAGGGAAACACCAATAATCTCATTGATTGCCTCAGCCGACCACCGGTCATGGTGCTAATCATTGTGCTCGACTCCTGTGGGCACGAGACATCAGGGTGGCCACATCTTTACAAGATCAATCTAGAATTCGACAACATATACCAGACACTCCTCGAATGGAAGCAAGTTTCAAATTTTCACCTTCAGGATGCACTGTTATTCCACTTGGGACACATATGTGTTCCTTCAAGTGAGCGTGCCAAGATGATTTGGGAGGCACACTACAGTCGGGTCGCTAGACATTTTGGAGTAGAGAAAACAGTGGTGGTATTGCAGAAGTATTTTTATTGGCCAAAACTTCGTCAAGATGTTGGGAAATACATTAGATCCTGCACCGCATGCTCCATTTCCAAACCAACCATCAATAAGTAAGGCATGTATACTCCTCCACCTACTCCTAGTCGGCCTTGGGAATCTATGTCCATGGATTATATGTTGGGTCTTCCTTCTACTAAGCATGACAACAATTGCATTTTCGTGGTCATCAACAGATTCTCTAAGATGGCCGTCATGGTAGCTTGCAAGAAGCATATCACAATAGAGGCCATTGCTAATATCTTCTTTGAGCGAGTGTGGGTACACTTTTGGACCCCACAATCCATTATCTCAGGTCAGGACAACAGATTCCTGAGTGCATTTTGGTCATGTCTCTGGTCAATGCTGGATACAAAACTTACTAAGTCCACAACTTTCCATCCCCAAACTAATGGCCAAATAGAGGTTGTCAGTAGGATGCTCATACACATTATGTGCATGTACAACTTGAAGCATCCATGCACATGGGATGAAAGTCTCCCCTATGCCCAACACATCTACAACAGAGCTTTCCACATCTCAACATGCCACGACCCCTTTTAGGTAGGGCTAGGATTTCAACCATTATGCCCCATTGATGTAGCCATACCATTTGCATCTACTTAGGTACATTTGGCTCACATGCAGTCTGAAGCTAAAAGGGCTGAAAACTTCATTGAGCACATTCAACACATCTGCCAACAGGTCCATGATATATTGGATAGAGCCAATGCTAAGTACAAGCAACGCCATGATCAACATCGAGTGCTGCACAAGTTCCAGGTGGGCAACAAAGTTTGGCTTCATTTGCAAAAGGAGCACCTTGCTAGACCCCACCGCAAGTTTCACCCACTCCCATATGGGCCATACACCATCACGAAGGCCATTGGTGATAATGTCTTAGAGCTCAGCATCCCACCATTCCTTGGCCTGCACCAAGTGTTCAATGTAGATCACCTTCAGCCATACTTTCCACCATTGTTGGACACATCTAACATTGTAGAACAACTCACACCAACAGAGATCAACCCACACTGCATGGAACATGCCACAATTGATCAGAGAATGGACCCAAAGATCAAGAAAACTTAGCAACAGAGCATACAACTATATCGATTTGTCAAAGAAGACCAACTCCTTTAGCAGGGAAACTAGTTCACTAGGGGCCAGGTTCAACATACATTTCCTCACCTCATGGAGGCTCTACACGCAATGGGGACCATTGCTTCCTAACGGGGGAGGAATGATCCAAGTGGATACTGTAGAAATTCCCACTGTAGATCAACAGATTATGCAATATACTAAAACACAATACAAGATCTACTTCTACAACACTTTGCGGAAGCTTAGTCAATTTGAGCACGATCAATGAGAACACATATAATTGAGAATGAGAAGCAATCACACATAACACAGAAGAAATAACCTGGGGAAAGCCTCAACTTAAAACCCCAACTCTGTATTATCATTGAAGTGGAAATATAGTCCAGATTACAAAAAGAATCATCTCACAAGCTATCATGTTCTTTGTGCAATCCCTCTGTTGCTCATAGATAGTCAAAGGCCTCTCTCAAACCTTCTCCTCTGCCCTCCAAGCCTCCTATTTCTTTTCACAATTTTCCTTGGGGTCCAGTGCAGCCACTTGTGTGAATTGACCTCTTCACACACTCACTAACCTCTGATCTCACTGCGCAATCCTGAAGGATATAAATCCTTCTCCATGGATGAGTTTCCCTTATAGGAAAAATCCATCCAACTGATAGTACATTGTCCCTCCTCTAATCTCAACTGGGTCTCTGTCTGAACTGACATGCATGAGTTATTCATGAGAGAATATTCAGTTATCTGAAGTGAAGCAATTATATGCAAGCATGCGTTTACTAACTAAACTCACATTAATTTAAACAAATTGTTTAAATGAATCTAACTGGACTTGACTCAGCTAAGTGTGCCACTAATTACTACTCAAATTAGAACTCGTCCTTATCTCTTTAACTGATGGATAAATTCCTCAATCAATGGAGAAACTGTTGCATGTTCCCACATAGACTTCATGTTTGATTTTCCTTAACTAATTAACTCAAGATGAATTAATTAATTATTTTACAAATAGTTTCTAAGATCAAATTCGAATTTTACTTCACTATTTTAGTTCAAGGATAGACTAAAAATAGGAATCCATCCCGAACTGCTAAAAATAGAATTCTAATTTTAGCACTTCCATTTTTCATTCCCTGTTCTTCAATCCAACACCAGTACCTAAATTGTTATTTATAGAAATTCTATTTTTAGCATTTCTTGTTGCCATTTTCAACACTCCATCTCAACAAGAAAGGCTTCAACTCGAACCAGATCTTGTACCTTTGGAATTTTCTGCATGCAACACTTCTACCAAGTGTGGTTGCTCCAGCAACTCTAGAAACAAAAAAACTCCCCACTGACCTCTTTGTTGGGCTAGAAACATACTCTAATGCTGAAGCTCTACGTACTACTGACAAGTTCTCCCTCTCTGACCTCTGAGCTACTGCAACACTCCATGCATCTCGCATCGTTTCACACCTCTCTGTGCCATCCTACACTGGTGCAACACTCATGTGCCTCTCTCATCGCTACAGCCTACTAGCTCTACACAGTCTTGGGACTCCTGCACTGTAGCTCTCTCTGTTGCTCCATTTGCATCTGTCTCTACCCACTCAGTCAGTCCTGCTACTCCTCATCGGGGCTCCTGTAGCAAAGTCGAATCAAAGAGGTTAGTTACCTCAAGGATCCTGCCCCTATTTCAGCCTTCGTGGGATGATCACTCCACATCGCCCCACCTCCTACCTGGAGGTATGGATGCATGTGATCCCTCTACCCACCTGGCTCAAAATTTACCACTACTAGAGGTCTCTACATGAGTGCATGCCTCTACTCTATCTTCTCTCGGCTTCCCCAGTTGTGTCTGCTCCACAAATTCCTGAAGTTGTTTTACCAATTGTGGCTCCTCCACAATTGTCTGAGACTTCGTCTGGCACTGCATGTAGATAGGTAATGTACTCTCCCTCTCAACCACCAAGTCTCCATCAATTGCCTTGCTCCTCAAGGCTTTGCATGCATCTTGAACCTCAAGAGCATACAGGTTCTTGACTCGTGAACCGATCTTCTCCACCTGTCTAGTGATGATGTGTCTAAGGAAAACCTTTCCCTTACTGAAGACTACATCATAGCCTCTATATTCTAGCATCATGATCGACACCAAATTTCTCTGCAGTCCTGATACATACTTGACATTGGTCAAGGTAATGCGAGCTCCATGCTCCCTCTTAAAAACAACCGTGCCTACACCTAAGACACTATACTTTTCATCATTACCCATTGCTATGAGTATCTGTATATCTTTCTCCTCCAAATTACTGAACAAACTCTTATCGTCAGTCATGTGGAAAGAAGCTCCACTATCAAGAAACCAACCACTTCCCACCATGGATGAAACCATGCATGCGAACAGTGTGAAATCTAACTCGAACTATGAGGCTAATGCCTCACCTTCTGATGTTTCCATGAATCCCTTCTTGGATTTCTTTAGTGGACAATTTGTAGCAAAATGGCCCACCTCATGACAATGAAAGCATTGCATTTTCGATTTGTTAAACTTCTTCCCAACTTAGGAAGAACTGGATTGGGAAAGATAATCCTTCTCCTTCCCCTTCTTCGCCTTACTCGCTAAGGCGCAATTTTCTTCATCCTACATGGATGAAGAACCATCTTTGGTGCTTCTTCTTATCTCCTCCTGCATCAAATCCGACCAAAGTCATTCCCAATCTGGCAGTTTCTCTCTTCCATTAACCAAGTCCTGGTAGCTATGCCAGCTCTTAGGAAGACTGAGGAGTGCAAGACTCACCATGTCATCATCAGTTGTCATGATCCCTACACTTCCAAGATCATCCCTACATGTGGTGAGCTTGTTCAGATATGTAGAGATCGTGTCACCCTTTTCACACTTGATCTTCTGAAGCTTGTCCTTCAGCGCCAGCTTCCTCTGATCACTGCTATTCTGATATAGATCTTTCAATGTTTTCCACATTGAAAATGGTGTCTCCTTCCCATGGAGGCTCGAGACAATGTGGTCTCGAACTCCCTCCAGGAGGATTCTCCTTGCTCTAGCCACACATTTCTTCCATTCCGCCAGTTGAGTAGCATCAGTCGGCTTGGGGACTTCTTGATCAATGAAGTCCTTTAGACCATTATCCTCTAATACTACCTCCATGCGATCCTTCCATGGTATATAATTTGAGCTGCCATCAAGGGCATACTTGAGTCTTAAACCACTAAACGCCATAGGTGAAAATGAGATGTGATAAGAACTCGATATCTATATTCAGGAACCAAACTTCAAACTTCGAACTTGTTGTATATTGTTCTTCGCCTTGATCACCTTTGCTTTGATTCCATGTAGAAATTCCCACTGTAGATCAATAGATTATGCAATATACTAAAACACAATACAAGATCTACTTCTACAACACTTTGCAGAAGCTTAATCAATTTGAGCACGATCAATGAGAACACATATAATTGAGAATGAGAAGCAATCACACATAACACAGAAGAAATAACCTAGGGAAAGCCTCAACCTAAAACCCCAACTCTGTATTATCATACAAGTGGAAATATGGTCCGGATTACAAAAATAATCAGCTCACAAGCTATCATGTTTTCTCTACAATCCCTCTACTGCTCAGAGATAGTCAAAGGCCTATCTCAAACCTTCTCCTCTGCCCTCCAAGGCTCCTATTTATTTGCGCAATTTTCCTTGGGCTCTAATGTAGCCACTTGTGTGAATTGGCCTCTTCACACACTCACTAACCTCTGATCTAACTGCAAAATCCTGAAGTGTTTTTCTACTACATCTCTGTGTTTATGATTATATATGTAATTTGTTGCATTCTTGTTTAAGTTCATATTAAAATGTTTGCAACTTGCTGAGCAGTTGGATCTTCAATAGCTTGTTTAGTCCTCAACATAGTTTTAGGCCTCAATAGAAAGTGTGTCTCTTCTTGTGTTGTTTAGACAACCTCTACTGTTTGAGTCTCTGCTATCTGAATATTCTCTTTTCCCTTCTTACTCACCTTCTTACCCTCACTCATTTTATTTTTTGTTGTCTTGATCACTGGATCAGTTCTAGGCTCTTCATTCTCTTCACAAACATCCATGGGTGAAATGTCTGCTTGAGGTAGAAGACCCACACCAAACAAGAACCTTTTCCATGAGATTTTCTTCCTTTCAAGCTCATGCATCACCAACATCTTGATCAAAGAAAAATGAAATAGGTTGGGCATGTGATTTTCTTTCTTTTCCTGCACTTTCTTAGCCATCCTACCCAGGCTCTTATACAAATAATAGGGCAGATTTGTAGCCTTTTTGGTAGTGAAGTGCACCAAGAGTCTAAGGTGATATTGGTAGACCCTACTAAAACTGCCATCACAAGTAAAATACCTCTGAATGACCTTGAGTAGCTGACTATAATGATTATGCAGGTAGGTGCTAGGAAATATAGTGTCGAACTTGTCTTTCAACTATGGTTTCATGCATTTCTTGAAAAATGATATATCTAACTCATCACCCTTAAACCACTTTTATCCATTTGTAGGAATAGTTGTGGCATCATATATAAACTATTTTGAAATGACAAGCTCCAAGTTTCCTAATTTAACTCTACCCCCTTTAAAATTCAATGATGTTGGCCAGATGCACATGGTGACCAACTGCTTGTATTTTCTCGCAAAATGTAATACAACCGGTGTTTTCAAAGGCTATTTTGATTTCTGGATTGGAGTTGATTAGTTCTAGGATTTTAGGTTCAACTCTCACTATTTCCTACTTCACTTGGCATGAGTAACAAAGTATGGGGGGAATCTTTGAAATGTGATGAATATGATAGATCCTAGGTATGGGGGAGGGCATTGTATGTAATGAGAGATGTGTCATATTATGAGTGATGGTAGTGACATTGTGGGGGGACTAGGTTTAGAATGAAGGGGGCGAGGGGGTAAAAGTAGGACTAGAATGATAGATAAATGGCATGTGAGAAAGGTGTGGGGTGTAGGCTATGTTATGTGAATGATATATAAGAAAGGAGTAAGAGGTAAGTTATATATTAACGAGAGTGAATGAAATGGAAATAGGGGAAATAAGGTAAGAAATATGGAAATATGGGATAGATGAGAATAGGGGATAGAAATGTGGGATATTTTTAGTGACAACACCTCATGACCATCAGACTTTGGTTGTGATAAAATCAATTTGGACAATTCTTATCAACGGACAACAAACACATAACCTATTTCGCCTTGATCCTATAAACATGTGTGACCATGACTCCTATTAACTTGCACACCTTCATGCTTTTGGTAAACCCTTGATGACAAAAATTTGACAATGTTGGACAGTGACCTTTGAGACTATGACAATAGTAGTGGTCATAGACTCAACCTATTCAAAAACTGAAAATCAAAGGACATGGAAAATACATTTGATGATGAAACTAATGACCCTAACAGATTGGTTCTACCAGTCGCTCCCCCTGTTAGTCAAATGAAATAAGTTCGTATACCCCTAGCTTGGGCGAAAATATAACAACTAGCCCGATGGGCCAATGGTGGCCATCAATATTAGCCAAGTGGAGGTCTCAGGGTTAAACCCACAAGCCTCCACTATTTGGCCTCCATTATAATTGTATGGGCGACATTTTATTTAAATTAGTCTCAGCATTTAAATTTTTTTTGGGAATATTTTGTTTTGGCGTCAAATTTGGAACCGTTGGTGGTTCGATTGACGATCGTGCTGGGCAAGTTCAACCTATGTCAGTGTCATCTAGATATATATATATATATATATCTATATATATATATATATATATATATATATATATATATATATATATATATATATATATATATATATATATATATATATATATATATATATATATATATATATATATATATATATATATATATATATATATATCTGTTGGATGGGAGCTGACGTGTCCACTGATCAGGCGACCCACCGACCATTTTTTTATTTTTTAATATTACTTTTGAAAAATGCTACCAAGTTTTGTTGTTGGTATTTCAGGGGTCATTGGAAAAATTAAGTAGGTGACAATTTGGTCATTGTTGATTTCCACAAAGGTAAAATATGTCACCTCATTAATAAAATGATATTTTGTTGACTTGGCACCACATGGCACGACCTGATTAGCTCATATTGTTGACTGGGTTGCTGACATCACTTTCCATGTGTCACCTCTTGATTGGATCTATATCAACCATACTTCTACATCACCCTTCTAACATCAACAACCATACTACTAACATTAGCACCATGTGTCATCCCTGTGGGTCCTCCCTGCAAATTTTTAGTCATTTCTCAAAAACTTCAGCAGGGCATAACTTTCACATATGGTGTCAGATTGAGGTGTTGTTCACGTTGTTGGTTTCAAAATGAAATGTTCTTCAATTTGAGATAGGTTTCACTAAGTTTTGAGGAATTTGAAAAATTGTCCCTTTAAGTTCCTCTTCGATTAATATCCCTCTATTCTCATATATGCAACCCCACGAGGCAATGAAGGAACTAGCTTTCAAACCTACAATCCATCACATGAAGCAATCTCAATCATACGAATCTCATCCATGCCAAATAAACTCTCGAGTTGACCCAAAAATCCATGGCAAGTAAAAGGAAGTCCATGATTAGCAACCTGCCCTACAAAAAACTATTGGTCACTAGGATCACCATCAATCCACTATAATTCCTAGCCAATCTTGCTACCAAGCCAGTCAAGACCACATCTCCTTGTCTTCAATTGAACCCTCTGCTCCATGATCTAGACAATCTCAACTCCCTATGAGCCGCCTCACTGTGAAACCTCTAATTTACTGACCCTTCAAAGTAGCTCTGATACCATGTTTTTTTTCCATGATACTGAATTCTAGTTTAAAATCTTATAATCACTGATGCTACTAACCCAATTATCACAACCAATTACTTTTCACAGCCAAATAAAATACAAAAGTAAATCAACACATGGACAAATATAGACAACTTTTTACAATTTTTAACTTCCCAACTTTTAACAAACTATATTAAAATGGTCTAGGGCTCTCATATCAGGGATAATGGCCCTCATACATCCACTTATACAAATATATAAAACTAAGGTTTGGTATATGTCCTTTGACAACTAATTTACCATGAACACGATACAACTTGACCTACTTGTTGATGGTGGCCACACACAACCCTTTTAGTCCACATATCCTAAACACATATACGTGGTCCTTTGGATCCAATCTGCAACAACTCCAATCTTCCTTTATCAATGAACTAGCTCCATTTTGTCACTGAACATGGCTCCAACTTCTCTCTAGCTTATCATTAGTCATTCAACACATCAACACATAGAGTCTCATATTCAGTTGTTCACAATTCTATTTTTGAACAAATCTCAACTACCCACTGCTACTCCTTATCTCCTTTGGCACTTCTTTCCCAATAGCTTCTCCTTAGTCCTTCAACAGAACAACTCATGAAGGCACACTTAGGGCATGGCGGGATGCACCTATTATTTGTAGAATTCCTTCTCCAACAATGAATTTGTGTTGATGTAATCTTCTCCCTTGACCTCCTTCCTTCATCCTTTAAGGATTAGTCGTGAGCTTATGAATCTTCACCCTTCTTGCAGCTACCAAATTTCATCTTTTTAACTAAAATAGGGCTATGAAGACCATCCATTTTCTTCCCTCCTTACAACCTTAGAATGACCTTTGAAGTATGTCCTCTTCTAGGACCTCGTCCACTAGAAAAAAACATAAACCATGAGAAACCCCACTGTAACTTATCAACAACTTGCTATTTCTTCTTTGACTTGTGCTCCAATGCATTTGGATGAGGAACTTGTCCTTCTATGAAGGCTGACTATAATTCCTATTAAAGTCCCTCAACTTAGCTTCAATAACCATCAACAACTATGGCAAGGTCCTTACATGAAACATCCATTCGCTGACTTTAGGAGATCTTTCCTCACTACTTTATGAACCCTTCAATAGCCCAAAATAATTGCTACATGAATTCAGATTTTATCCCATAGTGACAGAGATACATAGACCTGTAAAACATAAATTAGCCATCTCAAATGTGCTTGGATATGCCGATATTTCTCCCTCACGAACTAGTGCAATTTATTCTATGGATTTTGGCCCAGGTTAGAGCTTGCTAACAGACCACATTGGCCCTACCAATGTTGGCCTAAATCACCTTATACACTTCACTCTCTTATCTTGTAGGCTCCTCCCTTATTGTGTTGCCTTCTAGCCTTCCTGAATTGTTGTTCCAACAAATTTGTGAATGTAGACTAGCCCTAAATTAGGGCTCGGTCCCTCCTAAAAAACATAGGACCTTGGAAAACTTCCAAAAGACATTTGCAACATAATTTGTGCACCAAAACAGGTCATAAATCTCCTCCTAGCCCTCGACCTGCAATCCCAAACAACTTGACCCTAAAACAGTATTAAAAAGATACCAAATTAAGTCATTTTTCCTTTATTGAGGTCTTCTCCTAATCTACAACGAATTTAGAGGAAGTATTCCTTTGATATGTTTCTCATTAGATGTGAGAATGAGGCTCCTCCTCATATTTATTTATATCTTTCCTTAGGGTGTGTAAGAACTAGCCCTTGGGGAATCACTAAGTCTAGGCCTACTTGACTTTTTATTGCACAAGCCCACACATAAAATTCAAAAAATATTTTCTCCATTTTTACAAGGCATCTCATGGTGCTTGAAATGGATCCTTATTCTTTTAAGGATTCCATATGTCCTCCATGTTCCAAGTGCCCAAATTTCCTCATAGTTTTGGCCCCACACCTTCAGGTACAAAACCCCAAGCTTGGGTTCTTAGCCCACAAACCATATTTGTGTGTCCATTCTTCCAAAATCCTCTAGCATATGGTTTGGAGTACCTCCCAAAATACAAATATCAATAGTTTGTTGGCACAAAATTTGACTAGATGACCCAGGGTTCAATCGTTGGTTTCCAACAAAAGTCTCTGTTGTAATCTAGTGCAACGCCAACATTTCCATTCCTTCGCAAGGGAGAACCGTCTCACCCAAGCCATGTTGAGACATTAAAAGGAGGGGATTGAGAGATATTGTTGAGGATTGATTAACAAACATATCATTCGTCACTTAAGTAATCATATAACATTTTCACAAATATTCAAATCTCTTTATATAACGAAGATATAGGCATTTACAAAGGTGAATACCAAAAGATGCATTGAAAAATCATAATAATTTTTTAAAAGAGGCCAACAAATTCATAATCATTCCATACATATACACACAAAACTAATCCTGCGCAATATCTTTCATAGGATAAATAAGAATAGAACACAGTGGAACCAATTTACAGGGAAAGATATACATAAAACTTTGATCTTCAGTCTAACAACATTTCAGCATGGAACAAATCTCTCTCTCATTTCATTTTGTTTTGTCTTATATATATTTCCCACTTCAATCTTGCTCACTTGAATTGGTCAACTTTTGCCACTTTGATCATGTTCCCTTGATTTGGTCCACTTAGACAAAATCTAGGTGCTTTGGTCCATATCCTCTTGGTTCTTTCAAAACTAGCATGCTTATTCTTTTTTTTGCGGATTCCATGAGTCCAAGATAACTACTTCTGACCTTTACATGTCACTTTCCTTTTTTCTATTCTTGGCTTCCTGTTGATTTGACCATTTGATTTCCCATATGAACTGATCATTCCAACAACCTTTTCTTGACCATAACTTAATCAAAATTTGACAAAAATTAAGGATCCAGCAAACCCCAAACACAATTCATTGACTTTCCCTCGTGTTAATATTTTGGCTACATACTTTTCCCTGGTTGCAATTGCACAACTTCTATAGATGCTTTTTTTTTTTTTATTTACTGCTTTTCCTTCAAACTAGGACCCAACTCGAGTACAAGTTTCCATACTCCAGCTTTGAAAGTAGTATGTTCATTCATAGCAAAATTTCAAGTGCTAAGTAGTGCAACAACCTTATCAAGAATTAAGAGTTATTTCCAATGTTTGACTGCTTAGGAC
This sequence comes from Pinus tabuliformis, assembly GCA_031772625.1. Classification (NCBI taxonomy): domain Eukaryota; kingdom Viridiplantae; phylum Streptophyta; class Pinopsida; order Pinales; family Pinaceae; genus Pinus; species Pinus tabuliformis. Next base: position 684,964,446 of record CM062813.1, read on the forward strand.
AAGAAGCAAGCATTGTCTTCCACTCAACATCAACCTCATAATTAAGATTCCTCAAATGTAGAAAATGGTTTTGTGCTTTGCACCAAAGATCTCACAATATAGCTTTGGTTGCTTGCAAATCTTCTTCCAACTGATGAATTGTTAGAAAATTATATATTATAGAGCAATGATACACATAAAATATTGCAGAAACACAAACACAGAAAACACATAAAACAAGAGAGACATAGATATATGTGGTTGACCCAATTTGGGTTGTGTCCATGGAGAAAATCTAGTCCTTCCTTTTATATTATCCAGCAAAATGAGAGATACAACCTACAACAGATCCGTTGTAATTTCCTCTTTAGTCTCACACAGTATCATCTCTCTTTCTTTCTCAGAATACACATATACACAACCACAATAAAATTTCCTCATATATAGCGAGGTGTTTCCTTCTAGGGAAAAGAACCCTGAATTAAACATAATTTCTACCTCAAATCATCTGCCTAATGAACGACTCAAATTGACTACAAAATTACAATATTTTACAAGGCAATTTTACACCTATTTTTATCTTTAGGGGCACTACGCCCAAACCCTCGCTAAGGGGGGGTCATAAAATTGTCGTCACCCCCCTTGGACCCCCTCGATAGCGATAAAATGGGTGACACTGCCACCCCATTAGGAACTGGGGTCCAACGCGACAATACCTCTGAATAAAGAATATAATCAAGCTCCACAACAAACATGGATCTACTTTTCCAATGCTTCAACCTGACTAAATAAATCCTTTTGTTGCATAAGATCAATAGTTATGAAAGCCTAGTCAAAGATTTGTTGCGTTTTCTTTCATAATTCATATAAATGTTCATTCTTCTTAGCAGGTAGACCTAGCCAATCTTCTGTTGGCGAAATATTTCTTTGGAGTCACTCATGACCTACTCCAATTTCTCACAAAAGGAAGACCCTTGTGCAATCTCTTGATTAATATGTCTTTGTAGCTATTCTATGGGATAAACAGATTTGCATAGATTAAAAACTGTGTGACACAACTCACTATTGGCAGTTACTAAGTTGGTACAAGTATCTTGAAAGAATTCAGTCCTCTGCTTATGTGGAGAAATTGAAAAATATGTTGGAGCTTCAACAATAAAATAAGAAACGATTGGCCACATAGCCTATAATTTAGAACTAATGTCTTCAATTTATATCACCAACTGTTCCTTTTCTCCACGTAACTAATATCATCCCTCAATGATATCAATGAGTTTCTATTGATGTTGTTCATGGTAAAAAGCAAGTTCATTATATCTAGAATCTGCAAGTACCAAATGGTATTCCAATTGATTACTTGAAGCTCTGATAAATGTGAAAATATATGGTGAGGACCAAGTCTGAAGCTCGGAAATAGTCAAACTATTAGCTAAGGGAAACTTGGCTTGCAAGGGTTGGCCACTTAAAACAAACTTTTCTAGTTGTCCTCGAGGCAGAGTCTCCGACTCCTAAATTTGTTCCTACTGAAACTCTTCTCGGATCTTGGAAAAAATAGTAGAGGGAAACAAAGGAACAATATCATGTGTTATATGTAAATAAATGTAAGGCTTCTCTACAATTATTGGGATCTTGACTAAACAAGGCAACCTCGGTTACTGAAATAATTGTGCTAGACTCTGTCTATGATAGAGGAAACTCTTGTACCGACGGTCTGGTAATAATATTTATAACAACAAATTTCTCTGAATGGGCCATATCCTTAGGATTGGACTCAACTTCCATGTCAGTAACATATCCAATAGTAGCTCTTGTGTCAAGATAGTTAGAAATGGTGGTAGATGAAGATGTGGTGTGGGGCAATGAGTTATGAGAATGTATGGGAGATTGATGAGGTGAGGGGAAGTGTTTATCCTCAATGATGGTAGTAGGTTGAACACGAGTTTCTTGATCATCATCAAGGATATTGACAATGACATTGATAATGGCAGAACAAATAATAACAATCTTAGGAGGTTTAGAAGCGATACGTGCAAGAGCTACTTATGCAAGAGAAAAGGTGTCAAGGGTAGAGGGATAAATATCGACGATACTAGGGAGTGCATTGGAAATAGGAGACATTATGACAAATGGAAGTGTGATAGGCTTAAAAATATTTCCAACATACGGAAAAACACCAAGTATTAATGAAATGGAACCAACAGAACTTACCAAGGAGACAAATTCAAACATGGTAGCATGAGTAGATGATACACATTCCTTTAACCTCTTCATGATAGGTTGAATATCTTCCACAGAGTTAGTGCACTTCTTAGAGGGATCATTAGTGGTCAAACTGTGTGGCTTCAACACATATGGGGATTATAAAAATTCATCACCCTTCTTCTTACATTGAATTCCTGACAAAGAAAATACCTCGACGTGAAAGGATTCTTCAGACATGTAATATGACAGAGGATTCTTCTACATGGAAAAATGTGGGCCCAACATAGGTATGCCCATGGTAATGTCGAACCACATTTGCACTACATACTTATCCAGGATTGGTGCGGGCACTCTCAACTAAAGTGAATTGATATTGAGCACTTTTTAATGCCATTTCTCGAACACCTACTCATTGAACTCTTTGTTGGAAGCATCTACAGAAGTTCTCCATGGCACATACACAAGGGTTATGGCTTCTCCCTTTTGCACTTCAGCTAGATATCATCCTTCTGTAGCACACCATTTATACATGTCAAGGGAAGAAATGAAATAACCATAAATGAAATATGTCACCCACTTATGAATGTCCTCGTAGGTCTCAAAAAGTCAACCCAGGAGAAAGCTACACCAATTTAGAGATTCGCCTCAAAGATAGGCTTCTGCAACAGATATTGCATCCAACAAACAATCATCCTTGGTATAATGGTGCATAAGTTTCCCCGTGATGATATAATAGGAAAATTTGACCGTGCCATCATTTATCTTGTCAATGATGACTCCATGGCCTTTCTTCGTGCCATATTTCTGATATAGATTATCGTCCCCTTTCTTCTTTCTATGCTTCAAAACACTCAGAAATGTAGAAGAATTTTCCAGACAATGCATGGATAACCCTGTAAGTTGATGAATTTCTTCCACGTGGATATGATATTATTGATCAATCCATAATCAACCACCATGCAGTCGTCTAATTTGGCGCAGCGCATGGTTGCATCTGTGGTGCCAAACACAGGAAAATCATGCAGTTTTAAGATGATAGACCTATGTAGGGGAAAAATGTCAGCCTTAATTTGTGAAATAGCACCATGAGATGGAGCAGCGAAATAATTAATACACACATAAGATTTCAAGGCTAGAAAGAGAGGAAGATTAGATACATCACTATTAACCAAGGTGGCTTTTTCATATTTTCCCAGATATCTTATGTTGGCACAATGCGACTATCTGAAAATATACGAGGAACTATTATATTTGGATTGCAACCCATGGTTGATGACCAATGACTATAGAAACTAAGAACAGGTGGATGATAACGATCTTGGGGAAAAGGGGAGCTCGATATAGAATCCAGGGTGTAAGACTCTAAAATAGCAAAAACACAATAAGGAAATAAAATTATGATGTATAACATATAAACAAAGGAATCAACAAGACTCAAAATGATTAGAATATTATATATTAAATACGAAAACTTGCAAATCAAACTGAATCTATATATTAATGATGACCAGGACATAAATCCCCATGACATGACGTAAAAGACCTAAAAAGGAAATACCATGACAACAAATTAATGGGAAACACTTTTAATGTTGAAAAGGGAAAATTAGTTCTGCGAAAAATGACTGTGACAAGAAATATTAACTTAACGACTGAAAATACCTCTATTAATGAGCTCAGAAATGACAAAAGTGGCACTCTACACCTGGCTCCCTAACCACAATTAGATGTAGTGGGTCACAACTAGGAAATAAATTAATAACCAACACGACTAAAATAACTCACTGATTGATAAAACTAACTCAATCTTAAATCAACTGACGCCCCCTATGAAAGAGCAAGAAATACCAAAATAATTTTGTTAGCCGTAGTAGGGCTTCAGGCATCACCCAACTAGGAAAAATAACTTTGTCAAGTTGAGTGAGCTTAAAAGCTCCAAAATCCCTTATTTTTGCAACAAAGAAGGGACCCAACAAATGCATTTGTAGCTTACTTAGATGTTTAAGGTACTTTTTGTAAAGCAACACTTGGTATCCAGTAGAAGAATGCTTTTTCTTTATATGTCTGACATGCCAAGATTTTTTCCTTTCTTTTTCAACAGTTTGATGAAATTTTTCAAGAAACCTTTTCTCGTATAGTTCCCATAACTCATGTAAGCACTCTCCAATAGAACCATCATCTGAAATTTTAGTGGCTTGGGCAATAAAGAGATTTGGAACAATAAATTCAGCTAGTACCACAAATTAACATATCGAATGTAGTATCACGCTCAGTATTCCATATGAAACATTTAGCTTTCTTCAATAATTTCTCCAATGGTGCGGTAGTTGTGGAACAATTGCATATGAACCTAGGATAATACCTTGTGTGTCACAAAGTAGAACACAACTGATTAATACTTGTTAGTGGTGGCATATTCAAGATCATCATAACTTTAGTGGGTCCACACAAACTCTATCTTTAAAAATAATATGTCCAATAAAGGTACCAAAGGGAACAAAAAAAATGCACTTCTTTAGATTTATTGAAATCTAAAATTGTCAACAGTGATCAAACATTACCCGCAACAAACTAGAATTCACCTTCAATAGGTTATACACTGTCCAATCGTCCATGTAAACTTTAAGGAATTTATGAATATAATACTTAAAAGTAGCAATAATAATTTTTTAGAACATGAATGGATCATCCTTGAGACTGAATGACATGACTTAATAAGAATATGAATCCCATTTAATTATAATTGTAGTCTTCTTCTTTTCTTCCTCAATAATACGAACTTGATGATAACTTAAAAATCCATCAGTAAAAGAATAAGCTTCATTACCTACAACATTGTCCAACACTTCGTCACTTAAGTGAGTAGGAAACAGATCATGAACACAAGCATTATTAAAATCTATGTAGTTGACACAAACTCGAATGTCATCTGAATCATTCTTGTCTTGAATCGTAATAGGATTGATCCATTATGCTTCATCTACTAGAAAAATAAGACCTGCAACTAGAATCTTATCAAATTCTTTCTTCACCTTCTCCTTAACCTGCAAATTAAATCGATAGGGCCAATGTTTGACTTGTCGTGCATCAATTTCAAGACAATCTTCATTTCTACCAAATCTCCTTTGATTCCCTTGAGCTTTGAAACTGATGCAGGAAACAAATCTTCATATTCTTTTGACCTCTCAAAAATATCTTATGTATTTTTCTTGTCCTAGAAATCACTAATAGAAGCTAGCTTAGGTTTTTATTCAGTTCCATTATTATGCTTTTGCAACTTTAGAGGCTTCAGATGTGGGGCATCATCTATAGGATCATCCTTTATATTTCACTCTCCTTCAGATTCCTTAAAAGATAAATGTCTTAACTCCTCTAAATCATCTTCATTGGGTTCTTTTTTAACCTTGCTGCAAGCAACAACTTCATGAAATCCATATTCATATAAATGTCCAAAATCTCTATTGTTGCTACACTCATCATCAAGATTTCTAGTACGGAACAACACTCTTTTAATGGCTTTCAATACTTCTACTATTATGGAATCTTCATCTAAAAAAGAGGATTCACTGCAAAATTGAGCCATCAATGCTTCCCCATTGAATGTTTGTCTTTTCATTTCGTCTTTTAGATACCAAGTTTATGAAAATGTCCCTGGTGTATGAATAAAATAATGCATCCACACTTCAAAAGGAAGTTCAACCCTTTTCCTGACAACACTGCAAGTCTGAATCCACTTTTGTAAACTAGTATATCCCTCATATATAGGAATTTTATTTGAAAGATTCTCTGGAACAACAAAATGATATAACATAGAAAACTTGATTGATTCCCACTTTTGAAACTAGTTACGATGAGGTCCTGTTGTGGCTACCAACAACCCCCCTCCTTCTTTAGTATTAGCAATAACACTAAACAAGTGGGGACCCTTAGTAAAAAATTCAAAAAAAATTATAATTTCTTTTGTATTATACTCCTTAAAAATACATCGCACGGAGAAGAGTAAAACATTTCTTTATGAGCACAATAAAAAACTGTGAAGAAGCAATGTGAAATTCATCGCATCGCATACATTAAGAAGCACCCATGAATGAAGATCTTAAGAAATCTTCGATGGCCGATATGCAACATCACATAAACAGCACACAATAACTTAACAAATTGCAAACGATCTGTAATCTACGATCTTGTGATAAACGCGATGCTGTGATCTTGCGATAAACGTGATGCTGCGATCTTGCGATAATGCGATAACATGATTCTGTGATAAACTGATCAGGGAACTCTGCGATGACACAACTCGATAATGCGATCCGCGATGCTGCGATGCGAGTCGCAGAAATCACCCATCGCAAATTTTCCTCGGCTCAGCATTCAAGAAAAGCTGTCCCGAAACCAAAAATTGGGCGCGTGCCTTAAAGGAAATTAATGAATGTACACCAAAGTATTCATGAAGGATATTTTTGTGTTTTTCGAAGAGTCAGTTCACTATGGGTGTCATGATTTTATACATTCGCAGAGCTTAGAGCTTTCGTGTCAAAATTTATTATCATTACTCTTTTCCTTTGCGTGAACTGCAGGAATGAAAAACAGGAAACAACATGAAGCAATGTGCAGGAAACATCTAAGGAAAAAGGGAAAGCGTCAATGCTCGAAGAACAGAGAAGAGATGTCCTCATAAACGGATACTGCATGCAACAGAAACGCAGATTTCAAAATATTACTGAATGGATGCTGATATCAATAGGCGATTCGACACTCAAGGTCAAAAGCTCACAAAAGCAGCATGTTTACAAAATTATGAAGCTTATACCCAGTAAAGGAAAAAGCGCTAAAGGCGGAAAACGCACCAGAAAGGCCCGGATCAAAGAACGAAGGCAGTTTTCGACGCGCGATTAGCGCCTAGCGCTAATCGCGCATCGCTAAGAAAATTGTTCAGAAAGAAAAGTCCCTAACTTGCTTATTCATCCACAAGTCCGGAAACCGAGAAAGCAAAAGCAGAAAAGAACCAGCCGACTCTTCCCAGGCAAATGTTGAATGCTCGCAACATTAAGGAACAAATACAAAAATAGTTAGGAATTAGATTCAATTTTTAGAAATAAGTTTGCTTAGATAAAGGGCGGTCATTTAAACCATATCCTAAATTTATGTAATTAATTTATTTAGTTAGCAGTATTTAAACCCTTCTCATGCATTTAGAGAAGGGTCCAGAAATTTGTCAAAAACTTGTCCTCAGAACATGCACTTTTGCACCCTCAGAGGAGGTTTTGGTGAATGAATGGATCAAGGTTTATTGATTTTTGCATTTGATATCTGCTACTGATATTGCACTTCTATACTCTTGGTAGATATTAGAACAAGGAGAGATAAATCATTGTTGCTTGAAGCTTATGAGTAGGACCAGTCATAAATGGTACTTTTATCTCTTGACCATTTCTGCTTATATTCTTAAAGTGATATACAGTTTTTAGTTGTTTATATGTTATTGCATGAATGTTTGAGTTACCATTTGGCACTTTTGTACGGTGGGGCCATTTATTCATGTTTGATATATGAATAACTTATTATGCAATATGCTTTTCACAACTGTTTTGCCTAACTTTTTATGCAAAGTGGTTCATCTTAATTGATTTCCATTCTTATGATAGCTGAATGATCTTTATTACCAGTTATTATTTGAAATCTCTTTAGATCGCATAATAGAAGAAATACATCCTGGGTTAGCATAGATTAGATGTGATGTTTTCATTAGATTACAATAGCATAGAATTAGATTAAAGTAGCTTAGATTAGAACTCTTAGATCAGCATCATCCAACTCTGCACACACACACACCCTTAGATTGGGAAACTGGTCCCATTATCCCCATTCGGACCCGCTATACCAAACAGATAAGGAGCTGCCAACCAAGGTCCGGACCGGGCGGTTATCCCCCTTGTTGTTGACCCGATTTTCGGGGCTTCAACATATTTGGCGCTAGAAGGAGGGCCTTAACTATGAATGGCACCTAAATCAAAATCTAAATACCATTCTGAGAGTAAAACGCCCTCATCATCTCCCCCGACTTCTCCAGTATATTTAAATCCAAAGTTAGAAGTCGCTCAAGTATAAATCGCTACTACACACCCTGATATTTCAGACCAATCTACCATTAAACCTCCTGGAGTTGAATCTCTGATTCACAAACTTCAGGGATTTTCCATTTCTCCTCAGAGGTCTGATAAATCTCAAATCAGTGTGACTTCACAGTACAATACTACTCATCCCCTAACCAGGTTAAAGAGTGAAAAATTTAGCATCCAGCCAATTGAGTTTCCTCTTCCCACCAGGAAAAGATCGAGGAAATCACCACAAGAGTCTGACAGTGAGACTCTTTCGTCTACATCGCCCATTTCAACTACCTCACCACGAAGTCAACCACCCACACCTCCATTCCAAACCATCATCCATCCATCTACCGGAACTCCCACAAACCCTCTTCAATCATCTACGATCATAGTATCCTCATCTTCCCAGCCATAGAGATCATCTTCTGCACTTTTCTCTACTAGCAGCTCAATGATGGCCCAGTCTCCATGGAACAACCCTGGGGCAGTTTTAATGCCGGTGCCCTTGAGTCAAATACCGGCCCATCCTAAGAAATGGCTACCCAAATTCAATCCAGAAGTAGGCATGCTAGCAGAAGAACACATAAACAACTTCATGCTTTCTATCAATCTCAATGGAGTTACTAACGAAGATGCTGTTGTTCGGCTTTTTCCCTATACACTGCAAGGGACAGCCAGGTCATGGTATTTTTCATTACCCTCCGGGTCTATCACAAGTTGGGATATCTTCCAGAATCAATTCCTTATCAATTTTGGTGATGACAGATCAACGGCAACATTAATCAATGACCTATCCAATCTTAAGGCCCAAGCTAAAGAACCTATCAAAGATTTCGATTTACGGTTCAATAAAATTCTCAACAAAATTCCCACTACTTCCCAACCCAGCGAAGAAGTACGATGTGAATGGTATATTACTGCTTTACCATCGAACATAGAAATCTTTGTGGATAGAGCAAATAAAACAACCTTAGTTGAAAACATGACAGAGGCGATAACAGTAGAGAAATGCGTAATAGCCGTGGAAAAGAGATCCGCGATAAAGGAACGCAAGTCTAAAAAAGTCACCTTCAAGGAAGACTCCAAGAAGAAACAAACAAAAGACCCTTTCGATTTGGAAGGATTGCAGAAAGTATTAAAGACCATGTCTAATGAGATGGTTGACATAAAAAAACAAGTAGCATAAACTTCTTTTAAAAAGCCCTACAGAGCTTTTAAAAGAGGTCCTTCAATGGATGCAAAACCACCCAATGCTATCTCCAATGTTGAAACTGAGGAAGAGGAAGAAGAAGAAAGTGCCACTGAAGGGCAGACCGATGACGAAGAAGTTGTGGAATTACAAGGAATGTGGGATTCCATCCTCCCACAAGAAGAAAATCAAGAAGTATTCCGGTTAGCGCACGAAGCAAAAATCAGCTTGATCCTCCCCAAACTACCCCTAAGCAAAAGAGCGCAAGCCCTACAACAAAAGATAAAGTTGCAACAAAGAAAACAACCACTAAAGCGACTCAATATAGCCCAGTCCTAGCAGATCAAACAACTCCATCAAAAAAACTAATAGTGTCAGATGAAATGGAGTACAATATTATTGATGACATGAAAAAGACTAGGGCTAATATTACCCTTTATGAATTGAGCAAATTGAAGCATCAACAGAAGATAATGATGAAAGAATTACATGCCGTGCCTATTGTACCTTTGCCTACCGTTGTACTCTATCAAGCTTCCCACAACATGGGAAGACCTCCAACTAACGCGATCAATAAGATTGATCCAAATGATATCGCCTTGATTGGAGGAAGATCAAGATCTCACACTCCCCCGTTTCTTCTCACTTATGAAATTTGCAATAAAAATGTGCACAATTGTTTGGTAGATTCCGGTGCTTCATCAAATATTTTACCGAGATCAATATGTGCTAAGTTAAATGTTCAACCACAAAAATCCGCAGTGCGCATAGTTCAGCTTGATCGATCTCAATTCGAAGTGATTGGTGAAATTAATCAAGTAACCATAAGATTGTCATCTAACCCGAAGGTATGTCAGGTTATTGACATTCTAGTGGCTGATATCCTAGAATTCTATGGCTTAATTCTTAGCAGGGATTGGTCCGAGAAACTCCATGGATACTTTGCAACCGACTGGTCGCACATGTGGTTACCCTACAACGGTAAACCAAATCAAATAAAGGTTGAACGAGAGTTACACCAGAAGTACATAGTAACGGAATTAGAGGGAGAAAATGATGCAGTATCGTATAACAACAGTATCATAGGCAATTACTCGGTAGATCCTTTTCTTGGTAATTTCAATGCTCACACATCACCTTACTTAGAAAATTCAGTTTTGTCCCAAGTCGAAAATTTTTCCCAAACTGATAGTTCAATGTGTGTTAATTTTGTAGATAAACCTGTAAATACATCTTTGTTTTGGAAATTATATTTCGATGGCTCTAAATCTAATGAAGGAGCAGGAGCATGATGCGTTCTGATTAGTCCAGAAGGAAACAAGACCATGCTTACGTGCAGACTCGAATTCAATTGCACAAACAATACAGCAGAATATGAGGCCTTGGTGCAAGGCCTATACAAAGCAATCAGGTTAAACGTCAAGTATCTTCAAGTCTTCGGAGACTCTGAGATTATCGTCAAACAGGTACGTAACACTATACATTGCCTATCAAGTCATTTAAAACACTATCAATCTTTAGTACAAGATCTGACTGAACATTTCATAGCATTTAATATTTCTTCAATCCCGAGACTCCAAAACGCAAGCGCAGACCTTTTGGCTAACGTAGCCTCTAGGCTTATTCCCTCCGAAGATTTTAGTCCAGATAGATTCTCAATAGAATTAATCTTTAGACCGTCCATCCCTGACAACATTTCAAATTGGAGAGTATTTAATGACGATCCTAATATTGTAAATTTCCTCACTTCTGAAGGATCCTACTCCAATCAAATAATTGACAAAGACCATCACGATCGACAAATACAACAAAATAGCACTGATAATGCTATACCTAAATCGGTGGTTAAGTTAGAAGACTTATACGATTTAAAAAATCGGTTTAAAAGGTCTACCAATTCAAAGCTCTACAGTCCAACTCTGAACTACGAATTAGTAAACCTAGGAACCGATGATAAACCACAAAATGTTAATCTAGGCATCGGCCTAGTCCCTGAAGAAAAACTAGCGTATATTCGTCTTTTGAGACAATATAAAAATGTTTTTGCCTGGAATTACGATGAGCTGAAGACGTACGACACTTCTATCATTCAGCATACTATTCCTATGATTGACAACGAAAAACTTGTCCAACAGAAACTGAGAAAGATCCACCCCAATTTAAAAAATCAGATAAAAACTGAGCTAAATAAGTTATTATAAGCCAGAATAATTTTCCCCATCAGACATTCCAAATGGGTCTCCAATATGGTACCCGTTAGAAAAAAAAATGGAGATATTAGAATCTATATCGATTTTCGGAATCTTAACAAAGCCTGTCAAAAAGACAATTTTCCTCTTCCACCTATGGAACAGATATTACAGGCAATAGCAGGCTCAGAACTGATGTCTTTCTTGGACGGATTTTCAGGATATAATCAAGTGTTGGTGCATCCCGATGATCAGTTGAAAACCACATTCAGAACTAAATGGGGCACACATGCATATCGGAAGATGCTATTTGGTTTGATTAATGTCGGCGCTACATTTCAAAGAGCCATGGGCATCGCATTTAAGGGTTTATTCAATAAATTTGTAGTAATTTATTTGGATGATATAACAGTGTACTCCAAGAAGCGAAGCGACCATCTCAAAGATTTAAAACAAATCTTTCAACGATGTTTAAGGTATGGGATTTCACTTAACCCAAAGAAATCTTTTTTCGCATTAAGTGAAGGAAAACTTCTAGGATTCATAGTGTCAAAATCCGGTATTCACATTGATCCTAACAGAATCAAAGAAATCTCTGAAATATCTCTACCTCATAATAAAAAAGCCATGCAATCTTTCCTTGGTCAAATCAATTTTGTAAAGAGATTTGTCCCAGATTTTTCACGAATTGTGTCTCCTTTGCAAACCATGATTAAAAAGAATTCAAATTTTAAATGGGGTCAAGATGAACATGAAGCATTCAACCTAATCAAACAAGCTATTATTAATGATCCATCTTTAGCAACCCCGAATTTTTCAGAATCTTTTGTTTTATATACATTTGCCTCAGAGAAATCATATGCTGCGATTCTAACTCAAGCAAATCAAGAAAAAGCGGAAGCTCCAATTGCGTTTTTTAGCTCAAATTTACAAGGTGCTGAACTCAATTATTCAGACGTGGAAAAATAGGCCTATGCTGTTTTCAAAGCGGTCAAATATTTCAGACCTTTCTTACTTAAAACCCATACTAAGATCATAGTACCGTTTCCAGCGGTAAGAAATCTTCTAGTACAGAAGGATATGGGCGAGAAAAGAGCAAATTGGATCACTGCTTTACAGGAATACGACCTTGAGATCAAACCAGCAAACATTGTAAGAGGTCAAGGCTTCTGAAAAATGTTGGCTGGAGCATCGTAAATCTTTGAAATTTCATCCGAAGAGATACAAATGTATGAGGTAAGCCTAAACGATGTAGAATCATTGTATGTTGATATCATTTATTATCTTAAGAACATGTATGCTCCATCACATCTGGATCACACTAAGAAAAGAGCTCTGAGATTGAAAGCTAAACAATATCAGCTCATAAATGATATTCTTTTTAGAAAGAATTATGATTCTGTTTTTCTTAGATGTCTTGAAAAAATTGAAGCTGAAAAAGTTTTGCAGCAACTCCACGATGGACCAGCAGGCGGACACTATGCTGGAGATGCTACTGCACATAAAATTTTACGTGCAGGATATTACTGGCCTACGTTGTTCAAAGATTCACACAGTTACGTGAGGAAATGTCAAGTTTGCCAAACTACTGCTGGAAGACAAAAGAAGCCGTCCCTACCACTACAACCAGTAAACATCGAGAACCATTCGGTCAGTGGGGCTTGGACATAATAGGTGAGATCGTTCCTCACTCTTCTAAGCAGCATAGATACATCCTCACGGCAATAGATTATTTTACTAAATGGGTAGAAGCAGTTCCTCTCAAGACAGCTAATTCTGAAAATATTATCGAATTCATAGATCAATTTATAATCACTAGGTTTGGATTGCCAACGGCTTTAATGTTTGATAATGCATCATACTTTTCTGGAAATGCAATGACTGAGTTTGCACTTAAAAGAGGGTTCAAACTAAAATATTCGGCCAATTACTATCCGCAAGGTAATGGGTTAGCTGAGTCAACAAATAAAAACCTAATCAAGATTATTAAAAGAACAGTTGACCAGAACCAAAAGAATTGGCATAAAGCTTTGGTAAATGCTTTATGGGCAGATAGAATAACGAAAAAAGCTTCGATCGGCACTTCCCCCTTTAATTTAGTTTATGGGAAAGAAGTGGTTCTTCCAACTCACTTAGTCATTCCCTCTTTGTCTTTAATACAATACATTGATGAAGTACCTACTTCCTCCATACAACTAAGACAAATGGAAATAATTAAATTATAAGAGCAACGAGAACAAGCTAAGAAAACCCATGCTCATCATCAAGCGCTAATAAAATCCTCTTTTGATTCAAACATAATGACCAGAAAAAATTTTCAGATGGGAGATTTAGTTTTAAAATGGGATAAGGCTCATGAAGAAAAGGGAAAACATACAAAATTTCAAAAGATGTGGCTTGGTCCTTTTCAGATTGTTGAAGTCATAGGTCCATCAACGTTTGTCTTACAAGATTTAGTAGGTAGAAGGGATTCTTTGCTTGTTAATGGACAAATCCTTAAAATATATTTTCCATACAAGATTATTCTTCTATTTTGTAGAATTATTTTTCTTTTCTTTTTCATAATAAAACCAGTTGTAAATGGTTACTACCGGTATTCATGAAAAGACACCAATTCTCTTTCAGATTTTGAGCTTTTCGCTTGTATAAATAGAAAAATTTTGAAAACCTGATCTTTATTGTTGACAGATACAGTTAAAAACTTTAGCCTAGATATGATACTAGTTTCAACTTCAAAAAATTTGATGAAAGCAACCTTTAGCGAAGAAATTGTTTTTATATCAGCACAATGAAAGGTATCAATAACAAAATAAAGATTCTTTGTAAAACTGTTTTTTTCAAACTCTATTATTGTCGTCCAGAGCTTTCTTAAGGAAAACAATGATTTCCTCCCTGTTAAAGAAAATCGCAGCATTCAGAGGGACAATCCAAGAAACACTATATCACAAAGAATAAGAGGTCTCATCACGAGCCGGCTTATCATGATCACAGATATTATAACTTTGCTGACTTTGCCAAACACTGTCCATCAAAACAGGGCAATGACTCAAGATTGTTGAAATCAAAAGACAAGGGGTCTCATCACGAGCCAGCTTGTTCAGCAAAAGTGTAAATCAAGTAAATGACTGTGTCATAATTTGGATACCAAACCAATACATTGTTCTTTAAGAATAAAAAAGGAAAAAGTGTCAATATGGATTTTTCTTTGAAGGTTGTAGATAACCTTAAGCAGGATAAAGGATCATTGTTGGGCAACAGGTAACCCTGTCGAGGCTATGGACGCCTGTTGGCAACAGAGGCTCTACCTACGACAAACGAGCATATTTTAAAGCTAGCACATAGAGAAGACTTTATTTTATCTTTACAAGACCAAGTAATGGTTGATATAAATACAAGGACAAGCGTGAGGAAGCAAACAATTAGAATAGAAAGAGGTTGAAACAAAATATCATTGATAGAATAAGGCATAATGTACTCTATCTGTCCATAACAAAGTTTAGATTTATGAAATATTTTCCGTTTTGGAAGTTTAAAAAATTCAATAGAAAAGTAGAGATAACTGGTTCTTCCAAGTGAATCGCCATTGTTGTGGCCACCAACAACCCCCCTCCTTCTTTAGTATTAGTAATAACACTGAACAAGTGGGGACCCTTAGTAAAAAATTCAAAAAAAAAATTGTATTATACTCCTTAAAAATACATCGCACGGAGAAGAGTAAAACATTTCTTTATGAGCACAATAAAAAACTGCGAAGAAGTGACGCGAAATTCATTGCATCGCATACATTAAGAAGCGCCCATAAATGAAGATCTTAAGAAATCTCCGATGGCCGATATGTGACATCGCATATCGCAACATCACATAAACAGCACACAATAACTTAACAAATTGCAAACGATCTACGATCTGTGATCTTGCGATAAACGCGATGCTGCGATCTTACGATAAACGCGATGTTGTGATCTTGCGACAATGCGAAACATGATTCTGTGATAAACTGATCAGGAAACTCTGCGATGACACATCTTGATAATGTGATCCGCGATGTTGCGATGCAAGTCGTAGAAATCACCCATCGCAAATTTTCCTCGGCTCAGCATTCAAGAAAAGTTGTCCCTAAACCAAAAATTGGGCACGCGCCTTAAAGGAAATTAATGAATGTACGCCAAAGTATTCATGAAGGACAGTTTTGTGTTATTCGAAGAGTCAGTTCACTATGGGTGTCATGATTTTATACATTCGTAGAGCTTAGAGCTTTCGTGTCAAAATTTATTATCATTACTCTTTTCCTTTGCGTGAACTGTAGGAATGAAAAACAGGAAACAACATGAAGCAATGTGCAGGAAACATCTAAGGAAAAAGGGAAACCGTCAATGCTCGGAGAACAGAGAAGAGATGTCCTCATAAACGGATACCGCATGCAACAAAAATGTAGATTTCAAAATATTACTGAACAGATGCTGATATCAATAGGCGATTCGACACTCAAGGTCAAAAGCTCCCAAAAGCAGCATGTTTACAAAATTCTGAAGCTTATACCCAGTAAAGGAAAAAGCGTTAAAGGTGGAAAACGCACCAAAAAGGCCCGGATCAAAGAACAGAGGCAGTTTTCGACGCGCGATTAGCGCCTAGCGCTAATCGCGCATCGCTAAGAAAATTTTTCAGAAAGCAAAGTCCCTAACTTGCTTAGTCATCCACGAGTCCGGAAACCGAGAAAGCAAAAGCAGAAAAGAACCAGCCGACTCTTCCCAGGCAAATGTTGAATGCTCGCAACATTAATGAACAAATACAGAAATAATTAGGAATTAGATTCAATTTTTAGAAATAAGTTTGCTTACATAAAGGGCGGTCATTTAAACCATATCCTAAATTTATGTAATTAAGTTATTTAGTTAGCAATATTTAAACCCTTCTCATGCATTTAGAGAAGGGTCCAGAAATTTTTCAAAAACTTGTCCTCAGAACATGCACTTTTGCACCCTCAGAGGAGGTTTTGGTGAATGAATGGATCAAGGTTTATTGATGTTTGCATTTGATATCTGCTACTAATGTTGCACTTCTGTACTCTTGGTAGATATTAGAACAAGGAGAGATAAATCATTGTTGCTTGAAGCTTATGAGTAGGACCAGTCATAAATGGTACTTTTATCTCTTGACCATTTCTGCTTATATTCTTAAAGTGATATACAGTTTTTAGTTGTTTATATGTTATTGCATGAATTTTTGAGTTACCATTTGGCACTTTTGTATGGTGGAGCCATTTATTTATGTTTGATATATGAATAACTTATTATGCGATATGCTGTTCACAACTGTTTTGCCTAACTTTTTATGCAAAGTGTTTCATCTTAATTGATTTCCATTCTTATGATAGCTGAATGATCTTTATTACCAGTTATTATTTGAAATCTCTTTATATTGCATAATAGAAGAAATACATCCCGGGTTAGCATAGATTAGATGTGCTGTTTTCATTAGATTACAATAGCATAGAATTAGATTAAAGTAGCTTAGATTAGAACTCTTAGATCAGCATCATCCAACTCTGCACACACACACACCCTTAGATTGGGAAACTTGTCCCATTATCCCCAGTCGGATCCGCTATACTAAACGGATAAGGAGCTACCAACCAAGGTCTAGACCGGGCGGTTATCCCCCTTGTTGTCGACCCGATTTTCGGGGCTTCAACAAGTCCCCACCATCTTGCAGGAGTTTCTTGCAGAGAAACATCCATCAAAGGATTATTTTGTGTTCCTTCAATATTTAAATCAACTTCCTTAATAAAATTAACAATAGATCCTATGCCATTGAAAATAGGGTAATCCCTTACCTTAGTTCTGATGCATAATTTCTAAGGTGTATTTAATGGCCTCCATGTTTCAAATTATCTAATGCAATATATGAACCAACCTTTGTGTTATGAACACTCCTCTAGCTGATAGAACCATCCATCATGGGATTTATTTAATCTTCTCTTTTTCCCACAATGAGCTGATATAACTGATCCAAAATATTAGGCTCTTCAACATCATCTATGGGCCTTGTAAACCTCAAACCTTAATAAGGAACTAGGGGTTGTATAACATGGACTTCGTCTACCTCAAAGGTCATTACTTCTTATTTCAAGTCAATAATAACATAGTTTTTGAATGCCCAATATATTCCCAACAATTCTAGATAAGGATCTTTGTCATCCATGATGTCAATGGCCTCAAAGTCTGCATATGTCTTCACTCCCTTAATATCAACTTCAACTATTCAATTTAACCAATTGGGAGAGTAAAATCCATTCATAACTGAATAGGAGAAAATACTAACTTGGGTTCCCCCAATGTCTCCCAAGTTTTCCTCTGCAAGATATTTACATCCAACCCCAAGTCCAACATAGAATTTTGATCTAAAATCATGCAATTTGGGCATCCAAATAGAATTATCCTCATTTTCTTCTCTTTCTTAGGTGAACGTGTCTAGAGTGTCATTTAGGTAAGTGTTATCTGTTGTGGGATTTATATATTCTTTCCTTTTTCCCGTAATGAGTTGATATAAAGGATCCAAAATGTTAGGCTCTTCAACATCATCTATGGGATTTTTAAATCTTGAACCATGATAAGGATATAGGGGTTGTATAACATGGACTATGTCTACCTCTAAGATCATTATTTCTTGTTTTAGGTCAACAATAGCATAGTTTTTTAATGCCCAATCTATTCCCAACAATGCTAGATAAGGATCTTTGTCACCCATGATGTCAATGACCTCAAAGTTTGCATATGTCTTCACTCTCGTAAGATAAAATTCAACTATTCAGGATGACCAATTGGGAGAATAAAATATTGATTAGCCATTCCCCACTAAATAGGAGAAAATACTAACTTGGGTTTCCCCAATGTCTCCCAAGTTTTCCTCGACAAGATATTTACATCCAACCCCAAATCCAACATAGAATCTTGATCTAAAATCCTGAAATTTAGGCATCCACATGGAATTCTCTTCTCGTTCTTGTCTTGTTTTGGTGAACATGTCTACAATATCATTTAGGAAAGTTACAAGAGATAGGTGTTTTTGAGTGTAATCACCTCCTCCCATATTTACCCACTTACACTGGCTTGCCTAGGGTAAAGAGGAGATGAGGGTCACTATGACAAGACTAAAACTCCTATATGACCTTAAGGAAATGGAGTTGATGACTTAAGACCTTACTGACATCCCTCAGGTGCTATAGGACCTCTAAGAGCAACCCAACCCCTCCAGGTGTCCAACCCCTAAGATAACTCTCTTTTTCGCTGAATTGGTGCCTCAGTCGCTCCCTTGCCAAGGCATGCAAGAAAATATAGCCCTTTAGTCACTCCCATATGCTTTCTTTCCAGTGACTGTGGACTTTTCCAGAAAGTTCTATGCTAGCGACCATGAATTCTAAGCCACATTTTTAGAGCCAGGACTCAGGCCTCTCCCCAAAACTCAATGAAACTTTTATAGATGATAAATGACATAGAAACAAGGCTTATAAACCAAAACTTGAACCAATACTTAACCTGAACTCTCCCAAACCTTATTGACATTCTGTCAAACACTTGATAAACATGAAACCTATAGGTCATGAATGAAAATCTTATCATAAGGAAGTAAAAACGTATCTAAGGTTTAATAAGAAGGGTCAATTCCTTCTCACAATAGTTGTCATAACACCAATTAGATCATGTATTCATTATCTATTCAGTTACAAGTAAAAACACAAAGAGATCCATGACTAACATCTATCATAAAACCATGCTTATAACCAACATATAACTAGATAAATAACAATGATAGAACAACCATTAAAGCCACGTAATAATAAGTACATTTACTCATCAAAAGAAAGATAAACTTAGCTACTATTATAAATAGGAAAAATCCAACCAGGTATGGGACTTCCACATTCCACCCAACCATAGATTGGCTGAACCAAATATTTTTTTTAGCCAATCACTTTCGTGCCATATTCCAAGCATGAATATGGGATCTCATGGGATAAACTAATCTATAAACAACCAAGGGAATCCAGAGGTTAAACCACCTCCACCCTCACCATACCGTGATGTCACCTAAACCGGCCCTAAGATCACAAAACCAAACCGAGCTTGGATGCCTCAAAACTTCTTCTCCAATACCTTGAGGAATTTTCTTGTCTACACCCTTATGCTTTACTGTGTATCTCGACATTGTCAGTCAATGGATTCTTAGGCCTTCAGGAATTTTCCTAAGACCACCTCACCCGAATCCAAGACCTTCTGCAATCCAAAGCTCACACCAAGAAAAATCCAATCTCACCATGGCTATCTGGAAATGGAAAGGCAAGGTTAATTTCCACTATCAAACCCAACAAAACCCATTCCAATGACAAAAAAAGAACCAAATACTGACATTCACATACCATGCATGTCAAAACTAGATAGCAAATCATACATGCAACTTGTTACCTCAAAGTATTCCCACTGAAGCCGCTTGATCCAACTTCTCCTTGCTTGATCCTTGCTTTCCTTGTCCTTCCTTTTCTTTCTTTCCTTTCTTCTCTTCTTGGCACTCTTCTCCTCTCTGACACAGAATCCAAAACTAAACTGACAAGAGGCAACAAATCGATGCTCTAATGTCTTTTTATTCTTAATGCCTCTAATTTATTCATTTTTCCATTATTTTCCTTCATTTTCCTCCTCACTTGAAACTTATGACCTTTCACCTTTATTTTCTTCTAATTTCATTTATTTTCATAAATAAAGTGCCAAAAAATGCCTTTTTTCCTTTTGAAATCCTTTTCCATTGTCTTTTCCAATTTCCCCTTAGCCATAAACACATCAAGTGATTCCCACTAGGATATTGTGCCCAACATTCATCTTGGAATAAATGTCCTGTGGCCATGGTCTTATTTTTCCTTTATTAACTTTATTACATGAATTTTTAACCTGGGGCTATTACTAACTCCTCCCCCTTAGGGTAAAACTATTCTTGGTGTTTTGTGACACCTACAACTAGAAAAACTAGTGAAAACCAAAAACAAACTACCTATGGAGCTTTATAACCTAGCTCGTTGGAGTATTTACAATGAAATCCTGCTCAAAAGTAAAACCATCATTACAAACATGAAAACATGATAACCATACCTCTTATTGAAGGTTTATAACACAACTCATTGCAATGTTTACAATAGAAGCCATACATAAATATGTACAAACACCAAAACTCATTTTCCTCCACTAGAAAACAATGAAGGATACATAGCTCGCATCTGATCAACCATCTCCCATGGAGATTCATCATTCCAAAAGTGATTCCACTACACTTTTACCTGCTCGATGGCTCTATTCCGGAGCATGAATTGTTTCCATTGCAATATGCATTGAGGTTCCAACTGGAATTCTCCTACTAGTTCCACCTTCAACACCAACCAATCAATAACATGATCAACATCATTTACATATATTTTAGGCAATGAAACATGAAAAAAATTGTGGACTTTCACTGTCGGAGGAAGTGCAAGTATGTAGGCCATTGGTCCAATCCTCTTAACGAACTCAAAAGGCCCACAATACCGTGGTGCCAACTTTTCACATGATCTGATCCTCAAGGAGATATTCTTAGGCTTGATGCACAAATAAACATACTCCCCAACCTAAAACTCATTAAATGTCTTGTGCTGGTATACATAACTCTTCTACCTATCTTTTGTTTCCTTTAAATTCTTCTTTATAACATGCTTTTCCTATTCCATGTCTACTAACATGTCTAGTCCAATAAGTACCTGATTCACTGGATCACTCTAGATGATGGGAGTATTAAAACTCCACCCATACATTGCCTCAAATGGACTCATACTTAGTGACTCATGATAACCATTTTTGTAAGAAAACTTGACCAATGGAAGATACTCCTCCCATCTCCATTGTTTATGCATGACATACATCATCATCATGTCCTCCAAAATCCTTTTGACCCCCTCTATTTTTCCATCTGTCCATGGATGATAAGTTGTACTATAGGCCAAATCTATCCCCAAACTTGCAAGAAACTCCTTCCAAAACTTGGAAGTGAACTTAACACCCCTTTCCGAAACAATCTTCTTTGGAACACCATGCAATCTCATGGTCTCCCTGATGAAGACCTATGCTACCTCACTAGATGAATAAGTAGTCTTCACTAGAATCAAGTGAGATACCTTTCTTGACCTGTCGACCACAAACATGATAGAATCATGCTTCCTCGATGTCCTTGGAAGACTTGTAATGAAGTCCATGGAAGTGACCTCCCATTTCCATTCTAGTATCAGAATAGGTTGAAGCAACCCCACCTGGATGCATACACTTTGATTTCACCTACTGAAAGTCCAAACATCTAGCCACAAAATCTACCACTTCTTTCTTCAGATTCAGCCATTAGTAGAACTTCTTCACTGTTGTCAACGTCTTATAATATCCTCGATGACCTGAGTATGGTTTGGAATGAAACTCCCTCAAGATAAGCTTCTTGATTTCACTATCATCTGACACATAGATATTGTCCCTCAATCTGACCAAGACATCAGTCGTGAGACGATAGTCCACATCTTGATCACCTATACCCTATTGTAACCTGTGCATAATATCCCTGTACCTGTAATCCTACTATCCAGCCTGTAACATTTGATCCTGTAAATCTGTCCCATATGAGCTCACTGATGTAGCATTGTTCAACTGCACTTTCATGCTGAGAACATCTGCAAACTTGTTCTCCTTTCCCTTAATGTATCTGATCTCAAAGTAAAAAAAAGGGTGGAAAACCATCTAGATTTCCTGGCATTCAAATTTGGTTGGTCAAACAAATATCTCAACCCACTCTAATCACTCATCAACACAAACCTCCTACCAAGAATATAATGTCTCCACATCTTCAAAGCATGAATAGTAGATGCCAACTAAATATCATGAGTCACATAGTTACACTCGTGCTCATTCAATTTCCTTCATAGTGTACCACCTATCCCTCTTTCATAAGGACTCCACCAAGTCCTCTCTTGCAAGCATTTGTACATACCATCAATGCTTTATCCAGATTTGTAATCTTTAACACTAGGGCATTTGTCAACAACTTCTTCAACTAATCAAAATTGATTGCACATTACTCTATCTATTCAAACTTCTTACCTTTCCTCTGTAATGATGTAATAGGGTATGCAGTCCATGAGAAGTTCCTTGTGAACCTCCTTTAGTAACCTGTCGATCCCATGAAGGATCCAACCTCATCCGCATTTCTAGGACATGCTAATTTCATGATACCTCTTATCTTTTCTGGATCTACTACTATGCCTTCCTTCGAGACAAGATGTCCCAAATAATGTACCTCTATTTGAAATAAATTGCACTTTCTAAGCTTGGCATACCACTGATTCTCTCTTAGCAATCTCAACACTTCTGCTAAATGCTCAACATGCTCTTCCTCATTCTTAGAATATATCAATATGTCATCAATGAATACAATAACAAACTTGTCTAGATAAGGACACAATACACTATTCATAAAGCACATAAAAGTAGTTGGAGCATTAGTCAAACCAAATGGAACTACAAAAAACTCATAATGCACATACCTGGTCATGAAGGCAATTTTGTAGATTTCCTCTTCTTTAATGCGTTCCTGATGATATCTTGATTTCAAATCAATCTTTGAGAACTTTATTTCTCCCTTCAACTGATTAAACAAGTCATCAATCCTCAACAATGGGTACCTGTTCTTGATTTTCACCTTTTTCAGCTACCTATAATCAATGCACAATCTAAGATTACCATCCTTCTTCTTCACGGACAATATTGGTGCACCCCAAGGTGATACACTTGGCCTAATGTATCTCGTATCAACCATTTCCTTTAGCTACAACTTAAACTCTACTAACTTTGGAGTGCTCATCTTATAAGGTGCCTTTGTGTTGGTATTTCCCCTGGTACCAACTCAATATAAAATTCTACTTCCCTATTAGGAGGAACCTTTAAAATCTCTACTGGAAACACATCCTAAAATCTCTGCAATACAGGGTACCTCTTGAAGATTTTTGCATTCTCAACATCCTTAACCTTGTCACTAGAAATATGAATTGCAAACATCACACACCCTTTCCTGCAACTATGCTTAGCTTGCATAGTTGTGACCATCCTAACTAATGTAGGCTTCTTCTTTCCCTGCAAGATTCTCTTTTCCCCACTATTATCAAGGCACTCAATAGCCTTGTCATAGAAATCTACTTTGGTCCTGTGAATATACAACCAGTCCATACCTAAAAGCATACTATATGATCCCAATGGTAGTACATTCAACTCAAATGCACAAGCTCTTACCAAATGAAGAACTCTCTTCTTAGTACCTGTAGCCAACTACACCAACTAATACTCTGCATGCACTTCTTTTCTCAAGCCACACTTATCCACCAGGTTAGGATTAACATAACTATAATTAGATCCAAGATAAATCAAAATAGAAATAACTTGATCACAAAGCATATAATCCATCTCGATAATAGATGCCTGGTGATCCACCTTCTTGTTTTCCACAACTGCATAAATTTGAGGAATGTTATGACCAACATCCCCAACTATTTGTGCCTCTTGAGAACTATAGATATGGGGCCTACTTCCCTGGTACAATGTACAATCCTTCTTGCAATGATCTTTCCCACATATCTAACACTATAACGGTCCTCTACCATCACCCCTAGTCTACTTCTCTCGACATTGCAACCCATGTCCCTTCTCAAATGCGTTGAACTTCTTGTAACGAACCACATTTTCTTTCTCACCTGTATCTTGACATCTTCCCTGATTGGGTGGCCACTTCCCTTTAAATTTCTCATTTCCTTTCAAATCATGCTTAGGCTCAACTTTGCGCTTTGACTACTCATAAGAATTCTTCAATTTACAGATGGCTTCCTCTAGTGATCTAGGCTCAATAAAATCAATCTGATCTCTATATGCTACTAGCAATCCACTAATGAATCTTTGAATCTTATCCTTCTCCTCCTTGAGACAAGGCACATACCTCAAGAACTACAAGAACCTACTGGTATACTCATCATTTGTTATAGAACCCATTTGTAACTCATAAAACTCTTTAGCTATGTCATCATATTACCTTTTTGATAAGTACTTCATCTTGAAGAGTCTTTCGAATTCATCCCAAATCAAGTCTTGTTCTCGAATGTCCTTGACATTCTTCACATATTCCCACTACATACCTGCTTTCCCTTTCAAACTGAAGGTGGCTATCTTGGCTTTCATGTTCTCTGAATAACTATGAAATGTTAAGAATTTGTTCATCCCAAGCAACCATACCTTTGCATTTTCTGACTTCTTCATCTCTCCATCAAATGTAGGAGGCTTGACTTTCTTGAAGTACTCTGGCAAGTACTCACTCCTCCTATAAGGATGATGATAGTGATGATGATGATAATGTCTCCTGGATGAAGAACTAGAATGATGCCCATACATACCAGTCCTCTTGCCAGGTTTATCTATTGATATACCACCTCTAATTGTGTCCCCTCTATCCAAACTGTATCCAGACTAAGACCTGCTATGGTAGGATCCATTATTTTTCTCTTCTTGCTCTTGACTGGTCCTCATCTGTCCCTCTTTTTGCAACTTTGACAAGCTCTGAAAAATTGTTGCATTGATCTCTACCTGCTTCTCCTGAGCCCTTGCAAGTCTTTCTTGACCCTCGACCAACCTACCATTGTCTGCTTTGTAACTTTTTATCTATGCCCTCAAACTCCTCAATATATCTACTATACCAGGAGAATACTCATCTCCTTGTTGCCCAACTGATATATAAGGACAGTCACCGGAACTGTAGTCTACCATTTTTCTTCTCATCTTGGATTTTATTCTTCCTGCAAGTGTACCATGTCAAATAAACTAAATAGATATTAAAATCAAATTCATACCTCTTTAACATTTAGGGGAGGCTTATCTCATCTGCAAGATCAGTCCACATTATCATGTACACGTATAATCATAAGAATATCCATATAACAACATATCAACGTAGAAACATATCAACATCATGCATTACCATATTAACATAATGCTCCCTTTCCAAGGCATGCAAGTGACTATAGACCTCCAGTCAGTCACATAAGCCTTCCTACCAGTGACTGTGAACTTTTCCAGCCAGCTCTATTACAACAACCCCAAATCCTGAGCCACTTTTTCAGGGCCAAGACTCAGGCCTCTGCCTGGAACTTAGTGAAAATTTTAGAGATGATAAATGACATATTAACAAGGCTTATAAACAAAAAATTGAACTAGGACTTGACCTGACCTCTCCCAACTGGGGTTGACATTCTATCAAACACTTGATAAAAATGCAACCTACAAGTCATGAATGAAAATATGAACATAAGGAATTGAAAATTTATCTAAGTTTAAACAAGAAGGATCAATAGCTTCTCACAATATTTTTCTAATAGCAATTAGATAATCCATTCATTATCCATTCAGTTACAATTAAAAACATGAAGAGAGCCATGACTGAAATTTGTCATAAAACCATGCTTATAACAATCATATAACTACATAAATAACAATGATAGAAAAACCATTAAAGCCACATAATAATAAGTAAATTTACTCATCAAAAGCAAGAGAAACTTAGCTTTTGTTAAACATAGCCAAAATCCAACCAAGTTCGGGACTTCCACATTCCACCTGACCATAGATTGGCTGAACCAAATATTTCTTTTAGCCAATTACCCCCATGACATATTCCAAGCATCACTGTGGGATCTCATGGCATTAACCAATCCATAAACAACCAAGGGAATCTAGAGGTTAAAACACCTCCACCCTCACCATACCATGATCTCACCTAAATCAGCCCTGAGATCACAAAACCAAATTGAGATTGGATGCCTCAAAATTTATTCTCCGATACCTTGAGGAATTTTCTTGTCTCCACCCTCAGGATTTACCGTGTATCCCGACCTTACTGGTTAAGGGATTCCTAGGCCTTTGGTAATTTTCCTGAGACCACCTCAACCAGATCCAAAATCTTCCAGCAATCCAAATATCAAACTGATAAAAATATCATCTCACCATGGTTATCCAGAAATGGAAAAGAAATGTTTAAATACATTATCAAACTTGGAAAATCCCATGTCAATGACAAAAAAAGAACCAAATACCAACATGCACATACCATGCATGTCTAAACCAGCTAGGAAATCATACGTGTAACCTATTGTTTGCAAGTATTCTTGTTAAAGCCACTTGAGCCAACTTTTCCTTGCTTAATCCTTTCTTTCCTTTGCTTTCCTTTTCCTTCCTTTGCTTGCTTGCCTTTATTCGCTTCTTGGTAGTCTTCTCTTTGAGACTGACTCCAAAATTGAACTAAAAAAAGGCTACAAACTAATGGATTGATGTCTTTTACTCTTGATGCCTATAATTTCTTTATTTTTCCATTAATTTTCCTTCATTTTCGACCTAACATGCAACATGTGACCTTTCACCTTACTTTTCCCCTAATTTCCTTTATTTTCATAAATAAAGTGCCAAAAACTGTCTTTTTTCCTTTTCAAAGCCTTTCCTTTGCCATTTCCCCTTAGCCATAAACAAATCAAGTGATGCCCACTAGGATATTTTGCCCAACATTCAGCTTGGAATAAGTTTCCCATCACTGTTTTCTTATTTTTCCTTTATTAGCTTTATTACATGAACTTTTAACCCAGGGTTGTTACATCGAGAATTCCTCATCTTTGATGGTTGTCTTGACCTTCTTACGCAGTTGGCTAGATAGTTCGTCATCACACATAATTTGAAGAAATAATTAAAACCACTCCATAACGGGCTAAGATACCTCCTAGGACAATCTAGGACTCCTCATGGGTACCCTTTCTTTTTTTTTGTGCGAGGACTATAGGAGGAAACCAACTACTTTAAAAAGCCAACTACATCCACGTAGTACTCGTTTTACTAGTTAGGATCATAATAATTCTTTGGAAATGCAGGATTTATTATAGTAGGCTTCTTAGGGTCTCCTTATCTTTTCTAGTCCTTTTCCCTCCTCTACTAATAATATTAATATTAGATTTTGAGGTGGAATTAGGCCATCGCAGTTTTTCATTAATAATTTTTTCTCCTCTTTTCCGATTTCATTCTTCCCATCCAACAATTAATTTTGGACAATATTAAGTAGCATGTGTATTTACTCTACAATGGGAGTATTAGGGCCTTCTCAGTAATGGACAATCCCGCACAACATGAGCCTCCTAATTGCAGTTATAATATCTACTTATACCTCTTTCTCTAGTTCTTCTGCCTTGAACCACCTCCTCCTCATCCTTGAGGAGTTTCATTAACTAAAAATGTTGTGTGGTCAAGGAAACAACCAAAGCATCTAATTCTCTAAACTATTCATTATGGTGAGTTGGAAACCCATAGAACTCACAAAACGTATTATTTGGCACATTAGAGTACTTATGAAAAACAAGCTAAAGACGAGGTGGTGGATGTCCATAAGTACGAAAAATCTCACAATATTCATTGGTAGACATATGTTAATGATTTGGAAATGCATGATATTAAGTATGTCCCTGATATGGAACACTTGTAGCAACTTGTGCAACTCTAGTACTAGGCGGTGGTGGAGGTGTTTCCATAAGCATAGTAGACAATCCTAGACCCCTCAATCGTGGACTCTCAATGGCATGATGCTCCTCAACCTCGTATTTAGTGCACCATACTTGCAGACATAAAGGTTGTGTTGCATGCATATCCTTCAACCTGTCTATTAAAACAATAATATGATGGTGTAAGTCAATGATATGGATCATTAGAAGTCCTACCTAACCTATACTCATATGGGTAGCCTTCCATTACTTTAATATTCATAGCTTGTTCTAGTGTATCCTGCATAGTGTTGATCTTCTATTGTGTCAAAGGAGTTCTTGTTAACGAAAATAAATCTTTAATAAATTAGTCTTGTTGATGGTGAGGATCAATCAAGTAGGTGAGTTTCCTGATTTCATATTTAAATCACTGCATGCATTCCCATGCAGTATCTGTTTGAGGGGAAAGTACCCCTAGGGTCCTTTGGGTTAAGACTCTACCAGACTGAAAATTGCTTATTCAAAGAAACACACACACAGCCATTATCTTTACTGTAAGCAAATTCTAATGTTTAGGGTACGTACCTAAGGTCCTACGTTCGAGAAGGCCTTTAGGGTCCAAACCCTTCTTGGAGTTCCCTTCTTCTCCTTTGACCTGTAAAACAAACAAATCAAAGAACACAGCAGTACATGGACAAATACTTATACACAAACCATCTTCATGCTATAAAGTTAGTTATAAAAATCTTTAAGTAACTACTTGCATAAGAATTCAAGACAAGAATCTCATAAGCACAAAGAAAGATTGTTTCGGGAACCAAGACGTGTTTCTTTATATAAAGGCAAGTAAAGTACATATAACGGAAATATTTCACCTGAAACACCTTCAGCAGGCTCCAAGCAAAGCTTCCTCCCGGATTCGTTCCAGCCTCAAGCCTCCAACAAGAGCTCCTTCCAAGTCTTACTCAAAGGTGATATAAAGGATGAATGATCACCAATACACATGGAAACAAGGGTTTCCTATGCAAAATGGGGGAAGTGCAGAAAGCACCAAGGACTTCAGACCTGGTCTAAGGGGAAAATCTCAGCATAATAATCTTGCTCTCTTTTCTCTCTCCTTAGGCCTTCCCTTTGATGTCTTTTTATACCATCTCCAAAGTAGTTTTTTAGTTAGGAGTTGGTTGGGAATAGTTGGGCCACGGGCACTAACAGGTGATCAGCAAGTAAATACCGCGATCTTCGCCCGAAAATAAGGAATTATTTAATTTTTTAAGTGTTTTAATACATACATGCGGGTTGGGTATACACAGACCCACGTGTACACGCGTTTAACTCAGGGCAATGTCGCGTATAAGGGATAAAACACTGTTTTTAAAATTTTAGGACCAGGTCTGGAAGGAGGGGTTGCCCTAGGCCATGAGTGCAGCATCACAAACCATAAGAGTGAGATTTGGAGCTATAACAGATGCCCCCTAATATATGAGGTCAGAAGGGGAACATGATGGCCGAAATATATTATGTAAGTACATGGAAAGGAAGTCTGTCGAGAAACCTGAGGAGGACTTCACCAGAATTCAGCCTGCCAAGCCACCAAAAGGAGATCAGAAAGAAACACTGTCTGAGGCGGGCATACCCATGCTCAGAAAAAGTAAAGCATGTCCGCATATCAAGTACAAGCGGATCCACTAAGTATACAAGTATAAATGACTGGAAGATACATAATGGATCATCTGATCATAAGGAGCAAGTACATGTTGGAATATCACATATAAGACTGTCAATGATGCTGAAAGATGCAACGGATCACTGATATCAAAGACTGATCCCAAAAGGTACCAACTGAACATGATGGAATAGGATGGTACTACACTGCAAACTTAGGTGCCAGCATATAGAATGTCGCCATGACTGACTGCAACATATAAGATGGAGTGGTATCAACTAGCAGCAACAGGAGCAACTGTCAAGTGAACCAATGAATTCTAATACAACCTGAGGTCTTCACCGACCGTCGTGGTACATTTCTACACCATGGGAATAAATGATCTGAAGTCGACCATGTGAGAAATCATTTGATTACCGGTCATTGATGTATACCGTTAACAAACGCGAGACTACTCACCGATAATGATAATGAGCGTCAAGGTACCCAGTACAATCTAACAAGTGTGAATAGATGAGCTGAAGTCGAACACCTGTAAGAATCTATCGATCAGGAGACAATGATGGTTTCCCACTGTCGATAGCGAGGAATCTGCCACTAATGACTGCAAACCCCAAGGTACTACCAAATGGAATCTAGATCTTTGCCCCAGAGCAATGAGTCGGAGTCGATAGGGAAAGATCCGCTAGAAAGAAGGCATTAAGGCATCCTCCATCAATCTAGCGCGAGTGTAACCCGTAGGCCAATAATGTGGAAGGAATCGGACGAAAAAGATGTAGTAACCCAACCGAAGTACGTTTCTGGCGTACACAAGATGTGGCTAGCGCACGGCAGAAACCCTCTGAACCAACCAATAATGAAAGCTGACACAGAGGCGAGGTATCCACCAATAGGGTCAAATGGAAACCAAGGTACTGCACGAATCCCAATGTGTGATAATGTATGTTGATGTCGAACACAAGGGAAACCACTCAGTCAAAGACCCATGATACTGATCGATGCTAAGCACAAGGTGACCTATCAATAATGAAAATAGGGCCAGGGTGTGGCTCTAGGCCTGTCCTCAGAGCAAGGTGTCGTCGTCGATAAGGACAAGACCCGCCAACAAGAAGTCAATGGGGACCTTCTCAAACCGGCACGAGTAAAGGACCAATATAACTGATGTGATGATAGACATGATACTGACAACCAGGGATGGCCGACTGAAAAATGAGTCCAGAGACACCGCAGAGAGGCCGACTCAGGCTAACTTCCCTTGAACAAAAGCACGACTCAATGTGACTATGTGGCAGCATATGATGACTCTGTATAAGTTCGACATGCAGGAGGCACGAACGAACCCTCCATATGATTGGAAGAGATAACCAATCGGGGGAGAACTGACTCAATAATAAGGTTATGGCATACCTAAGTCAAACTAAATCCCACCCATGCGGAGGAGACTTTGTTTTGAGTGCTTTGTTCAAGGGCGACACGACTGACTCTAGCTGCCAACAATAAATGGAAATAATGTCCCTGTTCCCGCTCTTTTTTGGAATATTTAATTTTTTTGTCTTTTTCTGTTAAGCCGGAAAAAGAATAAAAGAATGCTATGGTACAGTGGAAAGAACGAGTGTCGGTGAAACAGATGATCTAGTTCCTGGGAAAGGAACGTTCCAATGCTTAATGCAGGGAGGTGAAAACTGGTCAGTGACACTCAGAGGTATGTTCCTTCCACGGATCAGGGTATGTCAAGCTGCAGAAGTCAAAGGTATGCAAGGTTGATTTTGCAGACATCATGGTCAAAAGTTGGCTTAAACACGAGTCCAAGTGAAGCCGGCTCTAGGCCAAAAGGTGCAAATGGTCAACATGCAATGCAGAAGTACAACTCGACATACATAGGAGCCTCTAGGGTATAAGGCCAGAACGAAGCGAAGAAGCAAAGAGGAATGAGTCTTCAACGCATAAGTCATGGCGGGACTAAAGAGGACTCCCGAACCTAGGGATGAAAAATCAGCATGAGTGCCAAGCGACAAAAAGGTACTAACTAGGGCACCCATGATAAGGTAGGCTCTACCACACAAGTCATGATACTTCTAAGCAATGAGAAGGTTCCGCACCATAACTTGGTGGGGTCGATCCTAAGGCAAAATGGGAAAGGAAATTGATAAATGCACAATGCAGGCGGAAAAACCTAACCTATATGCCAGTTTCGAGAACCAATACCTGTCAGAACGGACCAACCATAAACTTCCAAAGGAGAAATCTTCCAAGTTCTGTAAACATAAATAGGAACACTAGACACAAAGTTAATACATCCCACTTATAAACTCCATATAAAATCTTTGTGTTATAGGATACAAAACTTGAAAATGCGTACCTCATATATACAATATGGTACAGGGAACCACGTGTTACACTAAAAAATGTCACCATGACTATTTGCAGTTAGTATGGCTACATCCACTGTCATACTATCCTCCTTGGCAAGTCTCATGCCTCTGCTTTCCATGTCAAACTCAAAAAAAGAGAGAAAAGTCATTTAAAGTCAAGTTATCTCTGGTACGCAGTTTCTCTCAGCCTTACCTGCGGGTACGCAACCCGAGTTCACAATACCTGCGTACTTGTGCACTCTGTATGTAAAGGGATGGGTGCGTACTCCTGTAAAGGTCAAAAGGCGCAAGTTTCACTCCAAAAAAGTTACTTGTGGTCATTTCTAGAGGCTTCTAGAAGTATGTTTGACGTGTATGAAGCGCCTCCAGATGGTTCATGTATCCCTACCAAAGAGGAACTTATCCCATCAATAAGGGAGATATCCCATCCAAAGAGGGACTTATCCCATTGATGGTGGACCTGAATAACTTCCTCTAGAGCACTATAAATACAGGCATTGGGCCAAAGGGGGAGGAGGTTGAAAGCTGAACATTCCTAAGGGTAGATGCTGCTGGAATTAGGACTTCCTTGTAGAAGCTTGTGAGGAGAGATTACCATCTTTACTTGTTTCCATTGGGAGGTGGGTGAGCTGATCAGAGTAAGGGAGAACTCTTGTGGACCCTGGGAGGAGCTTGCACAACACCAAGGCTCAGGTTGTAATGGTTCCTTTTGTTACCTTTTAATACAAATTAGTCCATTCTTCTCAACAATTTGTTATTAATGAGTTGTTTCATGTACTCCTTGGTCTACATGTTAAATATGTTTTATTTTATGTGATATTCAGGTGCTATTTAATCATTTGATTGTTGGTGAATGCAGGTTTCGAAGTGAAGGAGGAGCTCATCCGGATCAACGGAGCTGGACTACTACAACAGCGTTGGATTACAGGTAGGATCTAAACACTTGATTTCTCATATTGTAAAAACATATTTAGGGAAGGATTGCTCTTATTTGTCTTGTTTGTCATAAGAGAGTCTTAGGCTTTCTAGGAAGGTCGGTTGTGTCCGCACTAATGACTCTTTCCGCGTGACAAAATGGCGACTCCGCTGGGGACTCCATTAATGTGTTTGAGTTCTTTTTGATTTGATATTTTGGTCTAAGAAAAATTGCTTGTTTTCTGATTTTTGGTTGTCTAGCTGTGTATTTGGGTGGGTTAGCTTAGAGTCAATTTAGTTTTTTATTTTTCTTAGTCTTGCCAGCAGTACGCAGTCTCTGCATTTAACACAGTGCGTACTTGTACGCACTGCGTTTTTGTGCACAGTGCTTACCCGCACCTGTGTAAACAGATGACCTGGGTACCCCTGTCAAATTTGAGAAAATTTCAATTTTTGCTTTTTGCTCTTTTAGATTTTGCTTTTACTTTGTTTTTACTACCCATATCCATCAGTTTACTGTCAAAGATCTTCACCTAAACTTGTCCCGTTAGTGTCGAGGGTTTTGGTGGAATTCATAGGGTTTTTGCCTTAGGGTTTGATTTTTAACTGGTCCTGTAGTGACTTTGGCGTTAGGGGTTGTCAAACTTTGGATCTCCCTAGTTTTGATCAGTCCTCTTAGGAGTCGGACCTGTCATAGAAGTCACCCAAGTGAGAGACCTACCTTTGTGTCTTCTCTTTGCGAATCTCGAAAAGTTTGTTTGTTAAAGCCTTGAATTCCATTCTTGAGAAAAAAGAACAAAAAGATTTCGATTTTGTTTTTTGGTTAGTTTATGATTCTGCATGAACTGATCTTTAGTTGCATTTTGACTAAGTAAAACATCCGGGAATCATCCTTGTAAGCTTTTGTCCTCATTATTTTTACTTTTAGGTAAATTTGCTTTTGGTTTGCTTTTGAGTGAATTTGATTTGATTGTATTAGATTTGTTAAATTCGATTTGATAAAATAGTTTTATATTCTTTATTAACATAGAAAAAACACAAAAATTCTTTTGGAAAAAGTTTGCTTTGGTAGCATTTGTAGATTTTGGAAGAAAAGGAAATTTCGTAGAGTAATCAGTGGTCATGAGTTGTGTGTTTTGAAAAGAAAAAGAGAATTGTTTCTTTGATTGTCTTTACTAAGAAAGTTGTTTTCTATAAAATTTGCATTTTCCAACTCTCTTAGTTAGGAGATTCATTGAAAAGGAAAAGTAGCGTAAATCATCTTAGGTGCATCTTTGTAGTGGTTGCGAGTTGAGTCTACACACCACCAGTTTCATCTCCATCACCTTTTGTCTTTAAGAAAAACCATAAAATTAACGCTTAAAGTAAAATCAACGTAGTAACTTTTATTTACTAGGGCTCAGAAACACCAATTTAGATCAGGCTAGTGTCTTGGAGTAGGAGAGTAATTAACTCTCCAAGACAACAAAACCAAACAAGTAGCTTATCTTGTAATAGAATAAATCCAATTGTCTCATTTGTACTTTGGGAAAGCTCCTCTTAAAGGAGAAGCACGAGCTCGTGTCCGAACCAGTGAGGGGATCAATCCTCCCTCATTGGGAATGACGCCAGACACGCACGTATTACAAACGGTAAACCTCGGATTAACCATTGTCGAGGAGCCAGGGGTCACTTGTTGGTAAACCTTGGATTATTGTCAAGGAACCGGCAAGGGGATTGAGCTTGATACTCTGCCCTTGCGTGCTGTCGGAGTGTAGACTGTTCCCCCAGGTGCATTTGTTGCGATTGGTAACCTTAGTGACCATTATCTTTAGGATTCTACCGAGGTGACGGTGGAGGGAAGATCCCACTGTACCTGGAGCAGACGTCGGCTAGACTCACTTGGATTTTCCGGGGGGTTCACTTCACTTGAGATGGTTAAAGTGCAGGAAATTGTGCCGGTCTATTCATTAAGCAGGTTGCCGGGGTAACTGTTCCACCCGCCACTTCTGTACTAAATCCAACGATGTTGGGTTTCATCTCCAACTAGCGTTTTCGGTCTGGAAGGCTACTGTTTGTGCTTGGTTTGACGCCCTAGATTCTTTAGGCGTATGATTCAAATTTGTTTGGTTCTTTAGAGACTTTAGGTGGTTTGCTTTGAGATTTTACTTTGTTTGCGTGTGCAGTAGTTAAAAGTTTTTAACTGTGGCGGAATTACCGAGACAGTCCCGTAGACTTCGGGGCAAGTCACCTGAGATTGTCACCGGAACCGATTTGTTGAGGAAACTCCGTAGATCACGGGGTGGACCTCCTGAAGACGTCCCGGGTCATTACGAAGGTTTAAAGGTCCTTGTAACTCCTCCTAGCGGCAGTAGAGTAGGTTCACCAGAAGAAGGAGAGTCTTCGTTGGTAGTCCATCAAGATTACCAAAGTCTAGAGACAGGTTATAATCCTAAAGCAGTTGAAGTTTCTGAGCTTGCTGGTAGTTTTTCATCTACTAGTGATATAGGCGAAGAACCTGAAATATCTGAACCTGTTACTCCAACTTCTAGTGTACCAGATTCACCTAGGGTAGAAAGAGTCATCACCGAAAATCTTCCTACTGGTTTGATAGCTATTGAAGAACTTGCTCCAGAGGAAGAGTTAGGCGTGTCTACCCTTGAAGATCAACCTACTCTTGATCTAAGGGAGCGTGAATCTATCTTTTACAGTCCTCCTAGAAGTACTACTTGGTACCTTTCGTTAACCAATTATCTAGACAACTCAGGGGTAGGTTTTTCTCCACCTCGTACTCCTTTTCCACCTGGAGGTATTTATACTCCTGTAAATATGTCAGGTCAGTCGTCCGTGTTTACTCAATCTCCTGAATCTTTCTTACACGGCGGTCCTTCTGTTCCCACCGGGTATCACTCACTTTCTGGTACCTTTGCGGGGGCATCTCCTCAACCCATTGATCATGGGTTATTAGCTGGAAACAATGGTAATAAACCATTGGGTGTAGGGGACATTTACATGATGTCAGGTTCAGTTCCCGTTTCTCAACCTCAAGGTGGTCAATTACCGCCTGGGGGGCAGCCTCAATATGTACCCCAGGGTCAACCTCAGTATCAATATTTACCTCAAGGGTATCAACCCCAAGGGTATCAACCTCAAGGGTATCAACCTCAAGGTCAAGGTCAACCCCAGTATCAGTATTTACCCCAAGGTTATCAACCTCAAGGTCAATACTCGAGTCAAAGTTATCAACCACCTCAAGGTCAGTCATATGTTCAAGGTGTGGGAACTATGCCTTTCAATTATCAATCCTATCCTCAATCCGGTTATGGATCTCAATATCATCAACCTATTACGGGTCAATACCCCGGAATGATAGTGTGGGATCCATCACAAGGTCAACAGGTGTTGCAGCCAAGTATACAGTTGGTACCTCAAACTGGACAACCCGTAGTTTCTGGTCCACCCCAGCAACCGCAACCCGTCCAGTCAAATGTTCAAACTTCTGTAACTTTGGTAGTTACTCAGCCGCCAATTGCACCTAGTACTCCATCTCAAACGGCTGCTGCAACTACCACAACATCTACCGCACTTACTTCTGGAGTATCGACAGTTCCGCTTTCTACTGTCTCTGCAACCACTCCTCAGACATCTTTACCGTTGTCCGGATCTATGATTCAAACCACGGTCCAGATGCCTGTAGGGCAGCCTGGTTCAAGTATTGTTGTAACAACTCAACCTCAATTTACCCACCAACAGTACCAGGGACAGTACCAATTTGGTCCTGCTGTCCAACAACCGGTTTACCAGTATCAACCGTATCCTGGGTACACTTATCAACAACCTCAACAATCCCAGTATGGTCTGGTTAATCCTGGTTTTCCAGGAGGATATAATATCCCTAATGTGATTCCTGTTCCTAGTTATCCTGGATATCCTCCTCCTGGGACTGGTCTTGTGACCCAGAGTTTTAGAGATCCTAACCGGCAGTTACCGTTTATCGCAACTTTGGATTTACCAAACTTGACACGCCTAACGAACGATCCAATTCAATATCTTCCGTTCTGGCCGCCAATGCCAAATAAGTTGCCTAGTGATATACCCAAGTTCGAAGGTAAGTCTGGAGAGGATCCGTCCAATCACGTGATGAATTACCACCTCTGGTGTGCTTCAAATTCTATCTCGGATGATTCGATCCACTTACGTCTTTTCCAGTGTACGCTCATTGGTCTCGCGGCCAAGTGGTACATTGAGTTACCACGGGCCTCTTTTTACAATTTTAGCCAGTTAGCTACCTCGTTCCTAACTCATTTTCAGTTGCCGGTCAGATACGATAACGGCACGGAGCTATTAACTTCATTAAAACAGTCGACCTCCACTTACATATCCGATCATATTCATGAATGGAGACGTCGAAGACGTTTAGTGAAAGTTTTTATCCCGGACCAAATCTTAGCTGAATGGTTTGTAAAATCATTATTACCGAAGATTATTGAAGATGTAGCTAAGGCAAGAGTAGTTACTGAGGAGCAAGTCATTGCTCAAGCCCAGTACCTTGACTTAGTTTACACTCAGTCGGGTACGTTGCACGAGAAGATCCCAGATCTTCCTAAGTCGAATCAAATTGCTGCTGCTCCTTCGGGGTCCCATGCTACTGATGGCATGATTGGTACGGTGAATACTAAAAGTAAGAAGAAATCCTCAAAGAATTCTTCTCCAATAATAACCCTACCGGACTCCCCGACAGGAGAATCTTCTCCTGAAATTACTGCCGATATTCATGATGTAGAGTCATCTACGGCTAAATCAAAAAACGGTGGTAAGAAGAAAGGCAAGAAGAAGGATAAAGAAGACAAGGCTCCAAAGGAGAAAAAAGAGAAGTCAGAATCCAACGACGAAAAGCGCAAACCTCGCTATCCTTGTTTAATTTGTGAAGAAGATCATTTCACAAGAGATTGCCCTCATCGGGCAGAGGTTGTGAAAATCGTTAAGGGTTACCCAACTCCTGCTGTTTTGAAAGATCCATTTCCGAAGTAGGAGAGTAAGATGATAGGTTCTTCCTCGAGTGCCAGTGAAGAACCCATATTGATGATGTCTCATGTACAGATTGCGACTCGATCACAAGATTACGGTAGTAAGAATCCTGTTGATGGCAAAGAAGCAGAATCTTCTCATTCTAATCCATCAACCTCAGCTCCTGGTTCCGATCCACTACAGATCGAGAAACCTAACCCGGACTTGATAATTAAACCGCCCGCCA
Organism: Pinus tabuliformis; assembly: GCA_031772625.1. Classification (NCBI taxonomy): domain Eukaryota; kingdom Viridiplantae; phylum Streptophyta; class Pinopsida; order Pinales; family Pinaceae; genus Pinus; species Pinus tabuliformis. The sequence goes on from CM062813.1 coordinate 685,002,895, forward strand.
AGGGTATACTTCGAAAGTCTGCTTTCAATCCACATGCGAGAGCAGCTCAGAATTATAACATTGTTGAGGATTTAGTTGTTTCACCCTCAGCAATGTCAGCTTTGGAAGTGCTGCAATCATGCCCAGCACAATGAAAATTACTCTTGTCGGCTATAGGAGCTGTTGATATTCAGGACCCGAACCTGATAATCTTTGATCTAGAAAATAGTACACCGCGTCTCCCTCATCAAATGGCTTTCTAGATTCCAGTGATAGTCAAAAACAGGCCTATTCATCGGACTGTAATTGATGAAGGAGCTTCTACGTGTATTATGTCGATTCAGTGTTGGAGATCGCTTGGTTCTCCTTCACTGAACCAATCCCCGACGATTCTTAAGGCCTTTGATGGCTGTGGGTTCCATCCGTTTGGCATTCTACAGGATTTGCCTATAGGGGTTGAAGGAAAAACCGTTAGTCTGGATTTGGAAGTGGTTGATGCCCCTCTAGACTACAACCTTCTTTTGGGTCGCAGTTGGTCTTATGCTATGACAGCAGTCGTGTCATTGGTCTTCAGAGTTATAAAATTTCCACATAATGGTAAGATCGTGATGATAGACCAGCTGGCTTATTTTTCATCCGACCCAGCCTCTTCAGAGAGTATCCAGCATGTCGGTAAAATGACTATCCCTTACAGGGATGTTGGTGTAGGATTGGTTAAAGATTCTGGTTTACTGGGAACTTTTCCCTTTCCTTCCATCAATGCAGACCCTTCATTCGCATCCATTCATATGATTACTTCAGACACTATTATTTACGATGATCCTTGGATTGTCCCATCTGAATCTGAAATAGACTCCTTCGGTAATGCAATGCCTTTGAGTCCATATGAAATTGCTTATGAGGCCGTGCAGTCTTTTTCCGACTCCAGTTCAACCCAATTCGACCAAATGAATGTGGTCCGTGAGGAATCACTTTTCACATCAACCTCGGAACGGATAACGTTTCCTGAAGTCGTATCATCTGACGAACAACTTCGCGAAATCCTAAGTGTAGACGATCTACCATGGGAAGATCTTCATCATAGATCTTCGTTTTTACCTGAGGCTGATGACTTTGAAAATGATTTTTCATCAATTTTTACAGCTGAATATGTCAAGGACGCTCAGAATCCCATGAAACATCCTGATTCAGAGTTGAATTTGGGAAACATTTCCCAAACTATTGCCATCGACATTTCAGTCAAAACCGGAGTTATTGAAAACATTCATATAGGTGCCTCGTGTACAGATAACGAAATTCAAACATACAAGGTCCTATTTCAAGAATTCCGCGACGTGTTTGCCTGGTCCTATGAGGAAATGCCAGGAATTGAACCCTCCATTGTTGTTCATGAAATCAAGACCTACCCGGACGCTCAACCCGTTCGGCAACGTCTGCATCAGATACACCCTAGGAAAGCGGCTGCGATTAAAGCAGAAGTCGAGAAGTTGTTGAAAGCAGGTTTCATTTATCTAATCCCGTTAACGGATTGGGTATCGAATATTGTTCCGGTTAACAAGAAACAAGGAACAATAAGAATATGTATCGACTATAGGGATATAAATCGTGCTTGTCCAAAAGACAACTATCCTACACCCTATATCGATCAAATAATTGATGATTGTGTCGGCAGTGAAATATTTTCCTTTATGGACGGATTTTCCGGTTACAATCAAATCAATATTCTACCTGCCGATCAACTGAAAACGGCTTTCATTTGTCCTTGGGGGACATTTGCTTACTGCAAATTACCTTTCGGACTTAAGAATGCCGGAGCCACTTTCCAACGGGCAATGTCTTACGTGTTTCACGACATCAAGCACATTGTGCAACCGTATCTCGATGATTTGCCTGTTCATTCTTTACATCGAGCTGATCACCTTGTCCATTTACGCGTTATTTTTATGAGGTGTCGGCATTATCGAATTCGGTTGAACCCACACAAATGTGTCTTCTGCATAGAAGTGGGACGATTGCTAGGATTTGTCGTTTCAAAAGCCGGTATCCGCGTCGATCCCTCGAAGGTCGAAGCCATCATCAAATTGCCTCCTCCTTCGAGTTTACGCCAACTCCAAAGTTTGCAAGGGAAAGCAAACTTTTTACGTCGATTCATTCCTAACTACGCCGAGGTTACAAAGGGTTTCACCCGATTGTTGAAACAAAACGCTCAATTTTCTTGGGATGAGATAGCTCAGAAATCTTTTGATGCACTTAAGCATGCGTTGACCCATGCACAGTTGCTACATCCTCCCAACTACAACCAGGACTACTTTTTGTATCTCGCCACCTCCCACTCCACCATTGGAATGGTCTTAGTTCAGGAAGATGACTTCGAAACGGAACATGTGATATACTATCTTAGTAGGACGTTAAATCCCACTGAGCTAAAATATTCGCATGTGGAGAAATTGGCCCTGGCAGCTGTTCAGGCTGTCCAGCGTTTTCGTCATTACATTCTCCTTTGTAAAACTACAGTGATTTCGGATTACAACCCTATGATCTATATTTTGACAAAACAATTGCTAGGGGGTAAGTACTCCAAATGGATTGTTATCCTGCAGGAGTTCGATTTGGAGTTTGAGAAGTCCAAGTCTAAGAAATCCTTAGTTTTTGCGGAATTGATGTGCGATTTCCCGCGTGCTGACACAGAGACTGTGGCAGAGGAACCCATTGCAGACGAATCTCTGTTTCTTATCAGCATTTTAGATCCGTGGTATGGGGATATAATCGTCTATCTCAGAACCCAATCCTTTCGGCCCAAAGCTTCAAAGTCGGAATGCCGGAAAATTCGATTCCAGTCCCAACAATACAGAATTATTGGAGATACTCTTTATCGTCGTGGGGCAGACTTGGTTTTTCGTCGTTGCTTAACTCATGAAGAGGCAGAAAGGGTTTTGAATGACTGTCATTCTGGAGCATGTGGCGGTCATATGTCTGGGTATGCCACAGCTCAGAAGGTGTTGCGTGCTGGCTATTTCTGGCCATCCATGTTTAAAGATTGTATCATTGCGGTCCGAAAATGCCACAACTGTCAAGTATTTGATCGCAAGATGCACGCACCACCTGCTCCTCTCCACCCTATAATTGTCGTTGGTCCTTTTGCTAAATGGGGTATCGATTTTATTACTTGTAACCCTCACTCGGCCGAGGGGCATGCGTATATCATCCTTGCAGTTGATTATTTTACTAAATGGGCCGAGGCGATGCCTACATTCGAGGCAAGCGGCAAAACAACAGCGATTTTCGTATTCAATCATATTATTGCTAGGTTTGGTGTCCCACAAGCGATCATCACTGACCATGGGCGCCATTTTCGAAACATTATGATGACAGAACTTACAAGCCAGCTTGGTTTACGCCATGATAGTTCTACTCCTTATTATCCCCAAGCAAACGGTTTGGTTGAATCTATCAACAAATTTCTAGTTATCATGATCCGACGAATCATTGGTATTCATCGGTCAAATTGGCACAACATGTTATTTTCAGCGCTTTGGGCGTATCGAACCTCAGTAAAAACATCAACAGGGTTCACTCCTTTCCAACTAGTTTATGGTTTGGAAGCAGTGTTGCCCATTGAATGCGAAATCCCATCACTTCAAATGGCTATCGAATTACTCCCAGCTACTTCTGAAGAGGAGAAACGTCTGTTATACTTAGCTAAATTAGATGAGACTCGACGTGATGCTGCTTTGGCAATCGAGACTCACGCAAAAAGGATGAAAGCTCAGTATGATCGTAACGTGACCCCTCGTAATTTTTCGGAAGGAGACCTAGTGCTATTATATGATCAAGCTAACGATAAATTAGGTGCTGGAAAATTCGTTCCCATGTGGCATGGGCCCTACATTGTCAAGCGAAAGCTGGCAAAAGGGGCCTATGAGCTGGTAGATTTTGATGGGGACTCTTTGGGTAAGCCCAGAAATGGACTTTACCTAAAGAGGTATTATGCTTAAATGGTGGGTATGGAGATTTAGTTAGTCCTAGTTAGGTTAATTTTCTTTTTAACTAGTATGTTTGCTTAGTTTAGGCTGTGTGCTTAGTTTAAAGAGTGTGTTTTTTGTCGTTATTCTGGCTTATCTTGGTTTTACTCTTGATATTGTAGATGTCGACGCCTCTCCAAACGTACATTGGATTTGCTGATGGTGCTTGTCGTAGTACACGAAATATCTCTTCCGCAGCTTGGGTTATCTATTCGCCCTCTAACGAGTTAGTTTCTATGCATGGGGTGAGCCTCGGTCAAACAACAAACAACATTGCAGAATACAGTGCAATGATTGAATTATTATCTGAATCTATTTCATTTGGGATTCGGAGTTTGATAGTGAGGTTAGATTCTGAACTCGTTGTATTACAGCTTAATAGAGTCTATGCCATTAGAAATCCAGTGTTATTAAGATTGTTTTTGAGGGTGCGTCTCTTGGAACGTGAATTTGATTACATTGAATATCAGCATATTCCAAGGTCTTTAAATACATTAGCAGATGCAATGGCGTCTCGAATGTTAAATAGACATTTGTAACAATCATAAATGTAAATTTATAAACATTTCATCACACATGTTTAACAAAATAAGCCGGTAATAATGATATATATAGATAGAAGTGTGTCAAAAATATACATCGTCTTCGATCATAGGTTGAAAAACACCTTATGATCGGCAAAAATGATAAGTACAAAAAACCAAAAATGTCATATGTGTTTACAAAAGTGACTAGCCAATCACTGGTGGTGCTCTCTATACGAGACCACTGCTCGCGCTACCCTACACAGGAACCTCCTGAAAGGTCCTGGGACTGCGACCACGTAGCGCTGAAGTCGGATAGGAATGTCATCTATAGTGGTCTCTAGTATATCCGCCGTCAGACGCTCTAGATCCTGTTCTAGCTCGGCTAAGGTCTCTGTGGCCGCATCCTGTGGGGCCGGTGCTGGTACAACTGGTACTCTCCTCTCAAAAGCCCGGAGGTTGGCCGGACGCCGTGGACCTACATCTGTATTTTGAAAATTTGTGCTGTCAGTTTTGAGGCGATATATAAAAAACAAAAAAAAATACATAATTTAAAAACTTGTGAAAGATGAAATACCTCTGTCGTCCCATTGTTCTCCCTGTGGAAGAACCATGTCCGGATCATTGCGAAAATCCATTCCGGCATACGGAAAATCCTGAATCGCAAAGACCTGGCCCTCCAGCCAGTGAAAGTAACCATCAGGAAATCGAACAACTGCTGCTCCCTCGTCAGGATGTCGGGCCATTACCGCAACCCATCTCGTCAACTTAGGCTCCCGAGGAGGCCCAACTGGAACTGTAAGATGCTGGGGGATCAGCATTGGAACCCTCTCTAGGGCAAAGCTCACGACTAAAGGCCCATATCCAAAGGTCTTCAGTTGTCCTCTCTTTGCCCTGGTTAGTTGGCCCTTCATATTGGCCAACACAGCATCGCACCAGTTGAAAATGGTGCCTTGGAAGCAATCTATAGCCATCCGCATTTGGGACCCGGTGGCATGGTGCAAAGCGGCCGCGCCGCAAAGTCTGGTAACAGTAAAGGCTATCACCATAAGTTCAGGTCGGGATATGTATTTGATTTCTATCCCCTTCTCCTGGTTTTGATTGTTGCACCACTCTAGCCGGAGACTAGTAAGGGATTGGCCACCCGGCCTAGTCCTGAATAGGGAGAGTTGCTCGCCCCTATTAGGCAAGCGAGTGAGAAAATATATGTCGGAGGGCTCTATCTCGAGCTGGTGCTCTCCGATGTAGAAACACTGATCATGAATGTTCCACCTTTCAACCAGCCACTCAAGGAATGGCACCTGGGCCCTCATGCCAGGTATGGCCCAGTACTTATAGAGTCTGCATGCCTTTAACACATCAATAGAAGGTTGATGACCTATTGCGGCCAAATCAACGTCCTCGTGTTCTCTTTCATGCCAATCAAGCATGGTGTGCACCCTGCACATCATAAAACATATGTTAGAGTCCATAAACTTTTAAAATTTTGGTCCATTTTGGAGAAATGAGTGTTTCAAAATGCGTTTTGTGGGGTACGCACCCCAGCTTTTAGGAACAGAGCGTCTGGACGCAGCTTCCCTTAAGGCCGGGTGCGTACGCCCGGTATTTTCCCCATTGAGAAAATATCGGGGTACGCAGGTCAGCAGTGCATGACCTGCGTACCCCGAAGGGCGCATCTTGAAACCCCAAGACCTCCAAAAAATCAAATAAAAACCTAAAAATGAATTTTAAACGGATGGAAAGCAAGAGAAGGATGTTGTAGAATACCTGATGAGACGGCGTTCGGTTCTGACGGTCGGATTCTCCGCAATATCCACAGGAAGTTTCTTGTCAAAAGCCCTTTTCTCAACCTCAACAGTAAAATGGTAAAAATGACATGGTAAAAGGTCTTTTTATAGGTTTTTTGGATGAATGAATGCTAAGTTTGTTTACTTTTCACCATGAAAGGATATTTTTCAATGTATTTTTTCCCATCTTAAACAGGTATGAGTAATGTGTTGTTTTTGTGCAGGACAAAGGGACTTTAGGGTAAATTATCATTTTTCACGTCAGAGTCATCTTTTAAGCCCTTTTCTGACTCCTAAAACATGAAAAGATTGCCGAGCGTTTCTTTTACACTCGTTAAAACGGAATTAAAAGACGGTCCCCTTATAGCTCTTTTTAGACCGTAAAAACAGGAAAAGATTGCCGAGTTTTTGTCGTTTCAAACTCGATATGGAAATAAAACGACGTGTCCTTGATTGCTTTTTACTTTTCAGGTCAGAGACACTAATCATGAAAGTACTCCTTGGTCGCGAGATCAAGCGGTTCTCTCAAGTATTATTTTATACTTTTTCGGGCTTGGGAGACACAAATTTATGAAAAAGTTCACCGTGGAGTTTTCTTTAGTTTTTTCAGACTCTCTAAAAATGAAAAACACCGAGTTTCTCCTATACTGGACTCGTTAAAATTTCACAGTAAAGGACCTGTTCAATTACAAACAGGAACGGACCACTCCTTCTTAGGGTCCGAATCTAAACTAAGTTGGACTCATCCGAAGGATGAGCTTACAATCAAGCATATGTTATCCTCCTCAAGCTTGTAAAAAATAAAGAGGTACTTGCCAGAAATGGTGGGGGAAAAGAGAGAAGAATGAACCGATTTGTTATCCTTTGTTACAGAAGAACCTTATCACCGCTCTTGAACACGACACTTTTTCATTCACCTGGGTTGGGAAATCCTTTGCCTTAAAAGTTGATCAAACCACTTTGAAAGTCTTCAACTGTTTTCGGGTATTAACTTTGGGTCAATCGTCACCAAACCATCTGTTGTGTCGTTATGTGTTCAAGAGGTCTCTGCAAATAAACCATTCATATGCAAAATACTTGTCATCCATTTGACCATCCCTAAGTCAGTCCTTACAGCAACATTTCTTCAACTTGAACAATGATTTCGTGTTGTGGGCTTGCCTGCAACGAGTCGCTTTCTATCGACATCAGCACATTATCTAGAAAGATGACTTAGAAATCGATAGTACCTTGAAGTCTGCATGCATCAATGGCAGGTTTCTCGCCTTTGACGACAGTTTACATCATTGACTTTCGATCGAAGGATTCCGTGACGTGTTCGACATCAACTCATTCATTCACATTTCATGGATTGTACTGGGTACTTTGAGAACCATTGACATCACTGGTGGTCTCTCTCACACTTGTTAACAGTTTACATCATTGACTGGTAATCAAGTGGTTTCTACCATGCTCGACATCAACTCATTTATTCGCATGGATAGAATCGTACCAATTCGGGAAGTAGAAATGAAGACCCTGGATCTAGTTTCCACCATCCAGGCTGCGAGGAGTTTTGTATTCATTATATAGTAGACTAATCATAAACAGATGGTTGCGTCCATACTGTGTCTACAAAAGTCTATGATTGTGATGTACTGCAAAATCATTCTTGTATCATAGCAGTAGTGAGATTGTTAGTTAAAGTTTTCAATCTGAGTATGGGAATGCCTACCTCAGCGATGATATCATCTTATATATGTATTTTGTGTTGAATATTTGCAGGTACTGACCAGGTCCTCCGCAAGATACTCCTTGAAATGATAAAGTACTTCACCCTTCCTAGATCATAAAAACCCTAATCTACTACAAGCTTCGCACTTTAGGGGGCAATCTGTTACACTAAAAAATGTCACCATGACTATTTGCAGTTAGTATGGCTCCATCCACTGTCATACTATCCTCCTTGGCAAGTCTCATGCCTCTGCTTTCCATGTCAAACTCAAAAAAAGAGAGAAAAGTCATTTAAAGTCAAGTTATCTCTGGTACGCAGTTTCTCTCAGCCTTACCTACGGGTACGCAACCCGAGTTCACAATACCTGCGTACTTGTATGCTTTGTATGTAAAGGGATGGGTGCGTACTCCTGTAAAGGTCAAAAGGCGCAAGTTTCACTCCAAAAAAGTTACTTGTGGTCATTTCTAGAGGCTTCTAGAAGTATGTTTGATGTGTATGAAGCGCCTCCAGATGGTTCATGTATCCCTACCAAAGAGGAACTTATCCCATCAATAAGGGAGCTATCCCATCCAAAGAGGGACTTATCCCATTGATGGTGGACCTGAATAAATTCCTCTAGAGCACTATAAATACAGGTATTGGGCCAAAGGGGGAGGAGGTTGAAAGCTGAACATTCCTAAGGGTAGATGCTGCTGGAATTAGGACTTCCTTGTAGAAGCTTGTGAGGAGAGATTACCATCTTTACTTGTTTCCATTGGGAGGTGGGTGAGCTGATCAGAGTAAGGGAGAACTCTTGTGGACCCTGGGAGGAGCTTGCACAACACCAAGGCTCAGGTTGTAATGGTTCCTTTTGTTACCTTTTAATACAAATTAGTCCATTCTTCTCAACAATTTGCTATTAATGAGTTGTTTCATGTACTCCTTGGTCTACATGTTAAATCTGTTTTATTTTATGTGATATTCAGGTGCTATTTAATCGTTTGATTGTTGGTGAATGCAGGTTTCAAAGTGAAGGAGGAGCTCATCCGGATCAACGGAGCTGGACTACTACAACAGCGTTGGATTACAGGTAGGATCTAAACACTTGATTTCTCATATTGTAAAAACATATTTAGGGAAGGATTTCTCTTATTTGTCTTGTTTGTCATTAGAGAGTCTTAGGCTTTCTAGGAAGGTCGGTTGTGTCCGCACTAACGACTCTTTCCGCGTGACACCACGCAGCCTTGCGACTTACGCATAATAGTTCTGCTGAACAAACCCCTTGCAGGGCTCAGGCCAAGGGCTCCTTTGGTAGTCATAACTCATGGCTTCAAAGAGTTCCTCCTGTGAAGGCAAAACAAGTTCTAAGAAATCATGAGAACCACAAGGATCAAAAGAGGGAATTAAAGGGTCCCATGTCCCTATAGGATGAATCTCTCGGTCAACTGCCGGGACCAAGTCCCAAGAAGGAGAATAATAAGTCAAAGGATCCTTCTCAGAAGCAATTGAACATTGAGGACTCAATGCCACATAATTCACCCGTGGCGGGGTAGAGTCTACTTGAACACTTGGAACAAACCAAGGCGCATTCTGCAGTAAAGTCGAATTAGGGTGGTGATTATCAAATGCAAGCTGATCAATAGTGACAATATTCCCGTTATGAGGAAAGCACATTACTCGAAAAAGTGAAGACACCACAGCATTCATAGCATAGACATAATCACGATTAAGACAGTCTTCCCACCTAAAGTGATAGGCACTTGAGGAAGAACACCCATAGATTCACCAGGCCTTCTATCATAGGCTAACAACTGACTCTGAGCTGTCAACAACTTTGGGGAACCCAAAGCTTTCCAAGTCAAAGAGGATATAATACTTGCAGAGGATCCTTCATCCACCATACATCGATAGACATTTGTGGAATTAACTCTGACCTTTATTTGGAAAGGTGCAGCGGAAAGAAGACGAGGCTCAACAAGACTATCCCAATCAAAGGAAACACTCTTAGCACTTGGAGGGGGAACATTCGAAGTAACCGGAATGCCCCCTATACTAGAAGACTCTGTACTAGAGATCAAACAGACTCTTTTGTTAGGCACTTCACCCCCCAAAAGAGGAGTGTAATCGGCCAGCGATTGCACTGGCTCTACCACATTATCAACCAATGGTTGATGGGATTGATGAGAAACCATATCAGATCTAGGAGCAGAAGTACTTTCAGACTCGGACCATATCCTTTGAACCTCTGGAATACCAGGGCATAAATGAGTAAGATGGTCTCCCTTGCATATCTTACAAGGGAACTTAAGCTTAAAACTTCTACGTCCAGGTTTCTTATCAACCTCCATTCCGCCAACATGACTAGCAGTGGTTTGCAGAGAGTCCTGAACATGACTTGCAGAGGTCGGTGACTCTTTGCTAGTATGACTCGCAGTGACTAGACTCATGCCCCCAGCATGACTTGCAGCGGCTGAAGACTCATCTCCAACATGACTCGCAGAGGTTGAAGATGAAGTGCTAGTGTGACTTGCAGTGACTAGACTTGTGCCCCCAGCATGACTTGCAGTGGCTGAAGACTCATCTCCAACATGACTCGCAGAGGTTGAAGACGAAAGGATAGACTTATTCTTCTTCTTTGACTTCCTCTTTTTCCTCTTTTTAGATTTCTTGTGACAAGAAGGAGGAGAAGAAGGAACCCCATATTTCTCTTTGAAAGAAGATGAACAATTAGCACCTATGTGATGCCCTTGAAATAAAGCATTCAACTGAGAGGCTTCAAGAGTATTTGGAATATTCGGAGTGGACCACAGCCAAACGGGTAGTCCAACATTCAACCCAGGAATATTCAAAGTGGCCATCAAGGGAGTACCAACGTTTCCAAAGAAAGGAAAAGCACAAGGATCCCCTTTTGGAAGGGTACCTTGGTTGGTTTCCACAGGAATATTGGCCATATCTAACTGATCCAAAGACCCTTCCTCTACGGGAATATAGAAATAACTCTTCAAGGAATATGTATAAGCAATCAAAACCTTTGCCCTTGAGGAGGCAACTCCACAACTTCTGAAAGAACGACCAAAAGCCTTTCAAGATTGGTAGAGTGGTAAGCCAGTCACTCAGAACACAAAGTCCAAACGCGACTAGACAACAATACCTAAAGCCAACTATATACAAGGAACAAAGAGCACACACTATAAAGTCCCTAAAGATACAGCCAGTCAAACAACTTCCAAGTATTTCCGCTCCGGGTGATAAGGACCGGACACCAAAATACAAGAAAGTGGAGTCAGGGGCCTTCCGAAGATAGTCTGGGATAATGACGGCCCAGTCCTATCAGCGAAGGTAATAGAGGAAGTTACGCTGACCTCCTAACAACAGCCTGCGCCGGTGCAAGCCCCCAAGCTTCACAAGGGTGCCCTCCAGTAGTACTGTCGAGAGTGATGCAACGTCGACCTCAGGTGCCACGGGATTCCCCTCCGCAGCCACCTATGTAGATCCCTAGGAGAGGCAACTATGGATACCAACTCGTCGCAGAAGCCAGGCGGAACAGTCGTGAGGTAAGTTCGGAAAAGTAGGAGAGGGGGTATCTCTCTTCCCTGTCTTCACAGACCCTCGTGCTTAACTCCCAGATCCGGAGCTTTCCTGGTCTTCCTAACGCTATTGGATTTTCTCTCGTTATTTAGCTCTTACGTTTGACGTTTTATGTGGCCTTGGAGAGTTAACTCTCCACTCGCCTAATCCAAGGCCCTAAAATCCTAAACTTGTTGGTGTAACTGACTAAAACAAAAAGTTCTAGTGAATTTTAGTTAGTACTTGATTTTATTAGGCTGTTCTTTAAGTCACAAGGTAACAGAAGTGAAACTAGTGGTGTTTTTTGACGCAAAAGAAGTTAAACAAAACTTAACTACATGCACATGCACTTTTCGTTTTTCGATGAAAAGTAATCTCTACAGGGTTCAGAGGAACTTCAAATAAAACAAAGTTTTTTGCTTTCTTTTCAAACTCCACACTCACAAAAGCTAACAAAGCTATGTATGCATAAAAAGGGATGCAAATCTATCCTAATGCAACAACTATATGTGAATGCAAGATTTTAAGACTACTCTGCAAACAAAGAAGGAAAGTTGCTCACTTATCAAATTTGTCTTGCCACTAAAATGCTTAGATAGAATATGATGTGCTACCAATCATTTCGTCCAAACAATAAAAACAAGTTCTAAGATAAACATAAAGCACTTTCACTTCGCAAAAAAGGAAATCAAATGAAAAGCAAGTTTAAGAAAGCGAAACTTAAAACTTTCAAAAGATTTTCTTTCAAACAACAAGCCAAGAAGTCTTTTTTAAAAATGCTCTCAAAAATACTGACACCAATGATTGATGAATAGGAAACCAAACACTTTTGTGAATTGACACCTTTCAAATGATGAAAACCCAACAAAAATAAATGCGTTTGAAATCGCTCATGACAATCAAAAGCAGCAATGAAAGTCCAAAAGATCAAAAGACAAGTTTCAAGAAAATGGTAGCAAACAAATTTCCCGAAACTAAGGAGCAAATGGTCACAAAAATGGTTTCGTTAAGCAAACAAAAGGGTCACCGAAACAAAATGAACACAAAGATTGAATCCAATCTTCCTACTCTGCCAAAACAGAGCAGTCAAGATTCTTAACCAGAAATCTTGTATGTCAAAAAACAATGACGCTTGCAATCAACGGAAACACGACCAATACTCCTTATAACTAGAGAGAGTTCAGAAAAAGATGCCCCCTTGTTAAACAGAGGACTGATTCTAGAAAATAACTGCTTCAAACTGACCCAAACCACCAGACAGACATTCAGCAAAAAGAAAATTTATAAATCCTGAAAATTATGTAATATACGCGCCTGCAGTGATGTACAGAATGCGTGTACACGCGACTGTAACTGAGGAAACCTGCGTATACGCGGGTTCACTTAGTACAACTTGCGTATATATGCTTCTGTAATCCAGCAAAACAGCGTATCTGAAGATCTTCAAGAAAAATAAAAAAATACAGACTGAAAAAACTGGAAAAGCTTAGAGTTCAAGAACAGATTAGACAGTCAGAGCCAGCAAACAGAGAGGTTGAGCCTTGATTGGCTTGAAGACTACCCAAACTAGGAACAACAAGAGTGTTGTTCCCCAGTGGAGTCGCCAATTCTGGTTGAGGGGAAAGTACCCCTAGGGTCCTTTGGGTTAAGACTCTACCAGACTGAAAATTGCTTATTCAAAGAAACACACACACAGCCATTATCTTTACTGTAAGCAAATTCTAATGTTTAGGGTACGTACCTAAGGTCCTACATTCGAGAAGGCCTTTAGGGTCCAAACCCTTCTTGGAGTTCCCTTCTTCTCCTTTGACCTGTAAAACAAACAAATCAAAGAACACAGCAGTACATGGACAAATACTTATACACAAACCATCTTCATGCTATAAAGTTAGTTATAAAAATCTTTAAGTAACTACTTGCATAAGAATTCAAGACAAGAATCTCATAAGCACAAAGAAAGATTGTTTCGAGAACCAAGACGTGTTTCTTTATATAAAGGCAAGTAAAGTACATATAACGGAAAGATTTCACCTGAAACACCTTCAGCAGGCTCCAAGCAAAGCTTCCTCCCGGATTCGTTCCAGCCTCAAGCCCCCAACAAGAGCTCCTTCCAAGTCTTACTCAAAGGTGATATAAATGATGAATGATCACCAATACACATGGAAACAAGGGTTTCCTATGCAAAATGGGGGAAGTGCAGAAAGCACCAAGGACTTCAGACCTGGTCTAAGGGGAAAATCTCAGCATAATAATCTTGCTCTCTTTTCTCTCTCCTTAGGCCTTCCCTTTGATGTCTTTTTATACCATCTCCAAAGTAGTTTTTTAGTTAGGAGTTGGTTGGGAACAATTGGGCCACGGGCACTAACAGGTGATCAGCAGGTAAAACCCGCGATCTTCGCCCGAAAATAAGGAATTATTTATTTTTTTAAGTGTTTTAATACATACACGTGGGTTGGGTATACACAGACCCGCGTGTACACGCATTTAACTCAGGGCAATGTCGCGTATAAGGGATAAAACACTGTTTTTTAAATTTTAGGACCAGGTCTGGAAGGAGGGGTTGCCCTAGGCCATGAGTGCAGCATCACAAACCATAAGAGTGAGATTTGGAGCTATAACAGTATCACCCTCCCATTGTTTAATATCCCATTATTCTGCTAAACCATGTTGATCTATACAAGGGAGCTTAAATTCCTTAATAAACTCTTGTTTAACTGCATCAAGTGTTGGGTTTGGGTTTAAATTAGACCACTTAATAATCCATCTAAGTGGTTGATCCCTAAAATTCATCTAAAATTCAATAATCTTATAAGTGGCATCTGGAGTCTATTAATCCCTCTAGATGATTTCCCATAAGTACCAATGTTTATCAATTTCTTCGTCTCCTTGGCCCAAAATTATGGGTTCTGAGTGAACGAGTCTACAGCATTCCCTGCCATAGTTGTTTCTCTAGGTGGAACTAACACAAAACCTTGTGAACCAGGTTATGAATAACCTGTAGAATTTTTCTAAACACTACTACAAAAAATACCAACTCCACTAGAACTTCTGGTTGCCTAACCACTATAAATTATCTTAAACATTACATTTATAATTAGTTTAGAAAAAAAATAAAAAGGATTATAATACAGTACTAGGTGGAGGTTAGAGAGGGAGGTGTCTATATTACTAGCCTGTGAACTGCTGCTTGCAAGGACCAAAACATCTTCAAAGAATAGTCTTCGCATTATGAAATGCATTTCTTAATTTGTAAGAGTATTCTAGTCACTTGTTGCAGTTACTGACTGTTTAAGCATTTTGGGCATTTGGAATCCTTTTGACTCCTATTTGGGTCCACTTCTTCTAGTTGGATCTCCTATCACTCCTCCACCAATGGCTCCTATTCTGCCAGAATGAGATCCTTCTCCTACTTCACAATTTTGCAACACTAGACTAGCCATTCCTCTTACCCGCAACCTCAAACTACTCAATGCTTCACCTATCCTTTGAAACTCTCTTCTTATTTATATAATCTCCTGTAACTTCCATTTCCTCCATTTGTCAATTATCTATTCCCTCCTTATCACCCTAAAATTTTCATCTCTCTGCAACTCCTATGCATCCATTGCAACATCCCCTCATCCTCCGCAACTAAGCAACATCTCTCCCCCCTAAACCTTTCCCCTAGTACCTATGGTTTTTAATTTTCCATGGTATTTTCTTAGAATGGTAATAAGTGCTCTTCCACCATAAGGATTTCAATATGTAGAGGGATCTCTTTCAACAACCATCCCTACAACCCATACTTAAATATTGCTTCTGCCTTAGAGAAGGATTGGTGATTTTTTGTAGCAAATTCGATGATATAACCTTCTAAAGTTACTTGTACCCATAATTCAACAAATTTTGGTTATCTCAGTATATAACTAATGCAACTCAACTAAGTTGGTTGTAGTCTAGGTTCTAGAAAGTCTGATATGATTCCCAACCCCCACTTTGATTTGCAACCTACAAAACCAATTTTATAGTTATTCAAGGAATTTGCACCAGAAAATTTTGCATTGATCGCATGCAGGTTCTACAAACAAGATAGGCTTCCTTAACCCAATCTAAATTATTCTATCTTAGCTGAGATAATTATACAATGAAAAATCAAGCTTCTCATGCCACCAATCTTGAAAATCTCCTTTCGGAATTCTCGATACCATGATCTAGATCCCCTCAAAATACACAGGTCCTAGCAACAAAACCATTTATTGGCACAAAATTTGACTAAAAGAACCAGGGTTTGACTACTAGTTTTCAACAAAAGACTCTAGTGTAGTCTAGCGCAATGCTGACATTTTCATTCCTCCAAAAGGAATAAACATCTCACCCGAGGCATACCAAGACATTCAAAGAAGAAGGGGCTCGAGAGATAACATCAAGGATAGATTAACAAATAGATCTTTTATCACTTAAGTAATCATACAAAATTTACAAAAATATTCAAAGATATTTATATAACAAATATAGAAGCATTTACAATGGAAAATACCAAAATACACATTGAAACATCATAACAAATTTTTTGAAGAGACCGACTAATTCATAACCATTCCATACATATACATGCATAAATAATCCTCATAACACCTATTTTATTAATCAAATTGGACCATTAAATTACATATTTATGAGCATGCACAAGATATTCACAAGAAAAATAAGAACATAACAGAGTGGAACCAATTTACAATCAAATATAGACATAAAACTTCAATCTTTAGTATGGTAACATTTCAGCATGAACGAATCTTGATCTTGCTCCCTTGATTTGGTCCACTTTGACAAAATCCAGGTTATTTGGCCCATATCATCTTGATTATTTCAAAGCCAGCATGCATATCCTTCTTCCACGGGTTCCATGAGTCCCAAGATAACTACTTCTAACCTCAACGTATTTATTTCCTTTTTCTATTCTCGATTTTCGGCTAATCTAACCATTTGATTTCCCCTATACGATAATCATTCGTACAACCTTTTCTTGACTAAAACTTAATCAAAACTTGCCAAAAATGAACGCCCAACAAGGTTAGTAAGGGGTACGTTGCAATGATCACAAACATATTGATGTGGTTGACTAGGATCTCAAATTACATCATCATAACAAATATATTGGTGGTTTTTCCCTTTTATATTTCCAAACTAAATCTCAGTGTCCATTTGTGTATGCTTCTCATGTTGATGGTCTATGTTCATGTGAGTGATTTACATTTTTTCTTATGTATTTAGTTGTGATTTCTCATGAGTGATGGCCAAGTTAAAAGAGAAAACAATAATTGGGATTAAAAATTAAACAAAATTAATTACTGATTCGCCCCCCCACCCTCTCAATAATTCCGTATTCCAACAATTGATACATTATGAAGGAAGCTTGTGGATTCAGGTCAATACAAATATATCTTGGAGATATACACCTCCCAAAACATAGTTTCCTCATGAATCTTACCTCATGGAACATAAGGGGTCTAAATAACCCCTTTAAAAAATGCATTCTTCATATGAACATCAAACAAGATCTTCCCATAATATTTCTTTTCGAGAAACTAAGTTATCCATCTCTAATTTTGAAAAAATCATGTCTCACCTTTGGAAAAAGGTAAAGATCATAGAAACTGATGTTGAAGGAGAATCGAGTAGCCTTGGCATAGCCTGGGACCCTGCTCATATTAGCATTGCAAACATATCTAATGAAGCCTCTATCCTCTCTATCTCCTTTCACTTTCTATGCATATATAGACATGGTTTCCTCTAAAAAAATTATGGTCCTCAACTCCCAATAAGAAAGAAGGAACTACTCAAGTATCTCTACTCTGTTCAAACAAGGGTTGACAGGAGCAACTGAATAATCGAGTGTGACTTCAACATGATCACATCCCTGCATGAAAATAAAGGAGGATGAAGGTATTTGGATCCTGAGTCATAGGACCTTCAAAGCTTCTTATAAGACCAATAAATGGTGAACATGCAAATCACAAATGTACTCTTCACCTAGAACAATAGACGTGGAGGTAAAACAAATATTGCATATTGAGTAGATCACTTGCTTATTTCTGAGAGTCTTCTCACCTATGGGAGTGAACTCACTGTGAATATTCTACCCTCTGTGATTCTTTGATCATTGGCCAATTTTCTTGTCTTGGAGAACATTTGGAAATCATTTAAAACACCCTTTCAGGTTGATCAATTTTGGCTCATAGATCCCAAATTAACAAACTTCGGGATTGGTGGTAGCACATGAGATTAATCGAAGGATAAAAAATATTAATATTTCAACAAAATCTCAAGCAGGTTAAAAAATATCCTTAAAAAATGGGCAAGAATGAACTCATAAATATATTTCAATCGAAACAAACGTTGGAAAAGGAAATGGCATACCTCTAGAAAAAAAATATTACCATGGCAGAAAAGAGGAAGCAACAACTAAAGAGTTCTCTCTCACGAAAAAATTGGAATACAAATACAAACAATAAGAGATCTACTAGAGACAGAAGTCTAGGATAAGTTGGTTAAAGGAAGGGGAATGTAACATCTTGTTCTTCCATCAATCAACCATTCAACATCGTTCTTAGAAAATAATCACATCCCTACATAAGGAGAATGGGGAACTGTTGAGAAGAAGGAGGACATTGAAGAGGCCCTGATTTACCATTATACAGATCTGTTTTTTGATGCTCAATCACACCACAATTAATACATATAGAAAACCATAGCCCATTTCCCTAAGCTGGTCATAAAAGCCCACAACACAACCCTCAATCAGGCCTGTCAATGCTGTAGAAGTCCAGGATGCCCTCCATCAAATGAAGATGAAAAGACCCCTAGACAAGATGGATTCATAGTTATGTTATTCAATCAATGCTGACACATTCTTCACAAAGATATCCTAGAGATAATAGAAGACTCAAGAGTGAACCGATGCATTCTTCTAGCTCTCAATGCTACTTCCCTAGCACTAGTACCCAAGGAGGACAATGTTGCTTCTCTAGGTAAATTCAGACTCATCGCACTCTATAATTACAAAATAATTTCTAAAGTGATTACTAACTGTCTCAAGCCCCTCCCACTCTTTATTTCCTTGGAGAAAACAAGATATGTGGAAGGGCTACAAATCCTTAATGGAATCATCATGGATCACAAAACCATTCACTTCCTCAAACTACTGAAGCAACCAATCATGTTAATCAAACTAGATCTCTCAAAAGACCTTGACAAATTAAACTAGGCTTATATGGAAAACACTCAGTGTTCACTGGACCTAATGAGTCATGTCACTGATCACTACCACCTTATTTTCCATTGTCGTCAATAGAACCCCATCTGACACTTTCGAGCCTGTTGACATTTCTAGAAACCACCAACATACAAGGGGTCACCCCAATAAAATGTCCCAAATAAACCTCACCTCATTTGGAGTAGGAGCCCCATCTCAAAAATAGTCCCAAGTACCATATTCTTAATGACTTTCCTTGGCTTCAATAAAAAAGATAGAAAGTATGCATATACTTTCGCATTGAGCAAGTTGTCCTAATAAAGACACACACACATATATATCTAAAATAATAGTTAAATATCTTGTGAAATAGTTCACAAAGAAACAACGATTGTGAAAATAATAGACACACAAATTAAAAATGCATATTAAGGCTAATGAAATAGTTCATTTCATTAGTATATATAAACATAAACATAAATCATAAATAATTAAAGATTATTCCTACAACATTCACAATATATGCATGAAAGTGCACCGGCTACAAGAGCTTCAAATCATTAAGTAAAAGTTCCAAGATACACCATTACAATGATACATCACTACCTTAAAAAGTGACTTGCTTGAGATATTAGGGTGTATTTATAACAAATGAGGTGACTCTCCACCTCCCTTATGACTCTTGACCTCCCTCATAACTCTTGAGCTCCCATGTGACTTTTGAACTTCTCTGTGACTTTTGAGCTTCAACATGACTCTAGGACTATCTAGGGATGTTTCACATTGCATGTGTGACCCTTGGGCTTCCACACATTTTACAATTTCTCATTTTTTGAAAATACAATATTACATTCCACAAATTGTGTTAAAATACAGGGACAACATAAGACTTTTGTAGTGACACTTTGAGAAGCCATGACTTGGCGACTGTGACATAATACCTCCTTGTAGTGTATCAATGCCAAGTTATTCCCTTTGTTGTTATGTCTTCAACTCTTAATGATAGATCTTGATTGTACTTCATCGTCATCCTCCAAAGGGACTAGTTATAATGTTAGAGTCTTCATCCAGCATTCGTAGTTTAGTGTTCCTTTGTTTCCTCGTTTGATGGTCCCTTTGTGCTTCACCTCCACAAGTGTCTTCTTGTAACATCTCCATGATGTCCCCCTTGAGCATCATCTTTCCATGCCCATATGATAACATCTAAAAATAAATATCACTCCTGAAAAGACAATATCAGTACTAAAATCACTTATTCTACCTTATTTCTTATGCAACATGCTGGTTGTGATGCGACAATGAACAAGGGTTGAGGGGAGAGGCCTCCCTAAGTGAAGTGCACATGGATCAGGAGGTAGGGAGTGGTGTATTGGGCATTGTGACTATGCAGGTCTAGTTGTTGAGCAGGAGGCTCAAAGGATTGTGCATTTGATAATTTCAAGGGACCAGAAGAAGCTCCACTTCCCACTTGTGATTGTGTAATTTGCAAGGCATAGAAGGTTTGATCAGAATTGTGTTTTGGGAAAGTGTAACCAGCAAGACTAAGTGGCTGAGCAATGTATTTTCTCAGTGCATAGTTGAAGGAGGTTGTCCTCTAAGATTTTGTAGTGGGTTTTCTAGGAGGTAAGGGCATCATCACTATGACTTAGGAATGCCAAGTGCATAGTAGCTAGAGGTTGGGAGTTGATTATTGATTGCACATGTTGTGAGGATAGAGAAAACTCCAAAAATGACTAAGTGTGAGATCAGTGAGACAAGAAAGTAAGAATAAAAGCATATAACAATCTTGAACATGATCACACACATACAAATTATCACCCTCATGGTAAGGAGATACATAGTACCCAAAATCAACATGTATTCATTAAAACCGCAACAAAGCGACACTTATTTCCATGAGTGACACTTAAGATGCAACCCTTTACGATGAAAGTGTTGACTACAAAGAGAAAGTGTGCAATACCCTTGGGATGCATCTAATGCATGTCCCTATGATAGATAGGATCTAATAATGCAAGAGAATGAACTGGAGCTACCTATTAAATGTGTATTAAAACTTCCTTCCACAAAGGACAACACTTCCCGTAACAAAATATGACACTTTGGATTTCTTTAGAAAGGGACTTGAAAACGTAGATAACAAGTATTAGATTACTCTAACAACTTGAAATGATAGTTCACATGATTAATGGGAGGACCAAAAATTTGAATGTAGGCAAATTTTGGAGGTGTTGTAGCAGGGAAAACACTTGGTGATTCACTGGAAAAACCCATATTCTCTATTTAGGTATAGCTTTATGCACATAGTCTAGTCTTTCAAGAAGTATGTATTCACCATGTGAATTACATCGACTTCCTTACTTATCTCGATTATAGGTGTAGTCTCTCCTTATATTCCCTTTCTCATATCAAACACATTTATAAGGCTTTTCATATCTCAATTATTTCAATTGGGGAGAAAAATAATATATATTTGTGAGTTTAGGATGACTAAAGTCTTAGTTCCATCTCTGGTGTTTCTCCATTACCAACAAGCCTATTAATTACCCTGACAGAGTCACAACACAAGCATTTCTTCACTACCAATGAACCTATTCAATACCACGATGAAGTTTCTTTCTTCACCTCTCTATGAAGGAAGCCTCTCTCTTCTTTCACCCTTTGTTTTATTTTCAATATGCTCATTGAAATCTTATCAATGTTTTATCGTCAGGATGGAAGAGGGATCCCAACTTATTTATAAGAAAGAGAGGTTATTTCTTTTGGAGTGACTCTTCTATACCTCTAAAATTCATCTTCTCTCTTTTAGTTTTCTCCTTTCCATTCTCTAATCAATTAGATTGGCAGGTGAAAACACCATTTAACTACAATGTTGAGTCAAGGAATGAAGATGCTAAATTAGATACAGGCATCATGGTTCTGCTTAAATATTTCCATTTATAATGAATCATATTTTCCATTCAGACATCATTGACCTTAAAGATATTAGACCCAAGCAAAGAATAGGGACCAAAAGTTAGCCAATCATTTTTTAATGTCAAAGTCCCTTTAAAAAAATTTCCACATTTGTCAGAACCAAACAAAACACTTGCACACAAGGTATTATTTATGTACAGTGACTAGAACAAATTAAAGAGAGAATATATAGGACGTGACATGAGGAAAATAATAAAAGATAAAAAATGAAAGGAAATGTGCATAAGAAGAAATGCAACCCAAGGCTACTACTGAAAGTAACGTTTGAGATATTGGCCATTAATGGGAAGAGAGTCAATCTTCCTGTCTAAGTATTGGAGATGATAAGTATGATGAACAAGATTTTCGTGAATGGGTTCCAATCCATAGGGATTGAAAGTTGGTGTGTTTACCTTTCTCTTCATGGGCTTTATCCCATTTCAATACTAGGTCTCCCACACTGAACTCTTATTCCTTTTGGATTTCTTGTGAAACCAATGTTTGATATGACTCTAGTGCATAATAAACTTTTCTTTTGTTTTATGAATTTCTTCCTCTAGCTTGACAAGGGTGCCTATCCTTCCATGAACAACAAGACATGATTTTACTCAGGATTCTTGAGAGTGCTATCAAGTCAGGAGGTATAAGTTCAGAGGAAGGATAAATTATTTTCCATACACGAGGAAGTAAGGTGAGGTCTTTAGAGAGGGATTATGGGTAACACAGTCAGCCCATAAAGCATCTACCAATGCATTATGCTAGTTCCTTTGCTTAGAGTAAATGGTTTTCTTAATGATGAAAATTAAGTTTTTATTTGTAGATTCAACTAAACCATTTCCCTAAGGGTAATAGTTAGATGAGTGCTTTAAAATAATACCATTTTTCAATGCAAAATCATAAATTTGTAGTGAGGAAAAGTACGTTGCATTGTCAAAAACAAGTGATGTGGGAACGCAGAACTTGGTAATAATATTTTGTTTGATGAAGTGCGTTACTTCCTACTCGTTCACTTGCCTCAAAAACTATTTCTACCCACCAAGTAAAGTAATATATGGTAGTTATAATATATTAGTGTTTCTTTGATGAATGAGGAAAAATATCTCCAATAACATCCAATCCCCATTATTGAAATGACTCTTCAACGACAATGGGTTGTAATGGGGTGGCTAATTTATTATCATGGCCAACACATATTTGTCATATTGGAAACTTATGGGCGTAAGTGTGTTCATCCTTGAATAATGTGGGAAAATAATAATTGGCCTGCATTACATTGTGAGTTGTAGTATTACATGAATAGGGCCCACCAGTTGGCCCACCATGAAGATCCGTTAGAACTCTTTTTGAATTCAGTGCTTCCAAGTATTTTAGTAAAACACCATTATGGTGCTTCCAAGAAAGCACGCCATGAACAAGATGTTAAGATAAACATTTAAGATGAATCAAACTCTTAGGTTTCTCCAATAAGTGTGAGGTAAAGGAGCCTTGCTCTAGATATTGTTGTGCATCAGTGTACAAAGACATGGCTATGCTTGTAGGGGTAGCTTGCCTGATTTTGTACATTTAAATTTCTTGTTCCCATTTAGAATAATCATCTTTTGGTGAATTGACTTCTTCAAATGCAAGTTGATAGAGACCATGGCCTTTAATTGTATGGATTGGCTTGAATTATAGATCATATTCTTAAAGGCTTGTCATCCAGTTCACAACCCTATCACCTAACTCTTGTTGCACAAAGAGAGATCTAACTATTGGGTGAGGCACAAAGATGATAGTATGAATTTTCAAGAGGTAAGGTTTGAAGTGCTTCAATATCTTGTAAATTGCATATGATTATTATCTATGGAGGGATAATTCAATTCTGATCCCTGTAAGCTAGCACTCACAAACAATATCGACCAATCGTTTCCTTGATTGTCCTTCTGAGTTGACTGAATGCAATATATGTATCAAAAGTAAAAGTGTACAATAAGAAATATTTATTAAATTCCAGAATATATAATTTTGGGGCATCAACAATTGCTTGTTTAATCTTAGAAAAAGTATATTTCTCCCTCTGGTCCCATATGTATATCACATCCTTCTTGATCATGTCTTGTAAAGGATTAACAATTTTTGCATATTAAGAGATTAATTTCTAGAGAAAGTTAATTTCCCCATGAAGGATTGCATGGATTTCTTGTTCATGTAAAATAGAATCTAAGCAATAGTCTTGACCCACTCCAAGTCCACCTTAATCTCGATCTTAACTATAATGTGTCCCAAGAGGTTTCCCTCGGACATTCTGAAGATGTTATTCTTTAGATTTGATGATATGCCATATTTTTTACACCGCTCAAAGTTTTTCTTTAGATGACAAAAATGGTCAGACATCATCTAAGTAAAAGACCAAACTTTGGTCGATCAGTCCTCAAAATGTGATGTCCATGGCTCGTTGAAAGGTATCACCAACATTTATGAGTCCAAACGAAATCTGCCTAAATGTGAATGTACCCCATTTAGTCCTGAATGTTGTTTTTAATCTGTTGAGTTCCACTACTAGAACATGGTTATATCCAGAAAATTCGTCCAATAGCAAGAACATCTTTGACCCAGATATTGTCTAAAGTATCTACTACATACATGGCACAAGATAATTATCTTTATTTGAATCCCAGTTTAAATTGCAAAAATCTATACATAAGTGTATCTATCCATAATTATTTCTGAATGGAACCAAATTAGAAACCCAGGTAGAATTATGAACTTTAAAGATGATGTGAGCATCCAACAACTTCCTTAGTTCTTTCTGAGTTAGGGGTTCAAGCATAGGATTAATTTGTAATAGCATTGGGTTAAAATTCCATGTAATAAATGGGAATTATAAAGGAAAAGTAAAACCAAGGTCATGCGACACGTATTACAAGCTGAATGAAGGGGAAAAACATTACATTGAGAATCTCTTGTGGTTAATTATTTATTTATTAGCTATGGAAATTATCATTGGCACTGACAAAAGGAAAGAAGGAAATAAACGGAAATTAATATAAGAAATAAAAGAAAATGATGGAAAAGGAAGATGAATAGACAAGAATATGCATGTAAGGGAAAATCAAGAAAAAGGAAAAGAGAGGAAAGGAAAAGGAGAGAGACATTCATACTAGCATTCATTCACTTTTGGAGAAGAGAAAGAGGATAGAAAGAGAGAAAGCACTTGGAAACAAGGTAGACATAAGAAAGCAAGCAAGGAAAAGAAAGGTTGCGTGAGAGCAAATTTGGACAACAGTAAGCAAGGGAATAAATCAAGTAGAGAAAGAGAAGCCAACACAAGGATTTTGCATGTAACAGGTTGCATGTGGGTGTATCTTGATGGGAATTGAATGAATGGATCATGCATTTGGTTTATTTTTTATTTTACTGTCATTGGCATGGGATTTTCCTAGATTAACAATGTTGTACAAGCTTGCCTTTTCCATTTCCAGGATATCCATGGTGTAGTGGGTTCCTATTTTGTGTTGAGCTTTAGATTGCAGTTAGATTTTGGATTTGGTTGAGGTGGTCTCAAGAAAATCCCAAGGGTTGGGGATGGAGATGATTTTCTCTAGGAAGCCCTTGAAAGGTGGCTAGAGATAGGGAAATTCCTCTAGGCACGGTGAAGAAATTCTGAGGCATCCAAGCTTATATTCGTTTTGGTGATTTATAGACCAGTTTAGGTGAAATCATTGTGGTTGATTGTGGAGGTGGTTTAACCTTTGGATTCCCTGGTTGGTTTTGTTTTGTTTTATCCAATGTGATCCCACATTCATGCTTGAAATATGGTATAGCAATGATTGGCTGAAAGAAGTATTTGGTTCATCCCAATCTATGGTCAGGTAGTATGCCAAAGTTCCTCACTTGTTTGGCACTATGCAAATTTTATTATGTGTTATTTCTTATTTAGGTCAATGAGCATATGTTCATGTTTGATGTGTGATTACATGGCCGGTTTGCCATGGTTTCATTTTGGTTGAATGTCAGATACTTGCATGGTATATTTCTCAGTGTATGATGTGCTCTTGTTATTGATCTTGTTCAGGGTTTGACAAGCTATTGAATAGTTATATGAATGCATGAGCTAATAAGTGTTTATTGCAGTTAGGTTGAGAGCAGTAACCCCTATTGATAATTCTCTGATGAAACTAATGAAATAGTGAATATATATGCATTCATTACCTACAAGTACAATAGTCAACAAAGTGTTTGTATAAATGCATAATTTGGATCTCCAAGTTCCCGAGGTCATAACTATGGAATACGATCTTTGTTTGGCTATCATAATACATTGTTTCAAATACATCCATAAGGAGGCAAAAAATGGAATTTGTGAAATAGATTATGGCTCTCTTTTGTTCTCTCCATTTTCCATGAAAATGTCATTTAGGACCTCAAATGGCCCTAGAAGTTTAGGACCCGAAAAAATGTCAAAAATAGAAGGTTGTGTTAACTTTAAGGCAACAAAACTAGAAGGAAATAGTGTTGGGTCAAATTAGGATGATAACAGTGTGATCATGTGTCATTAGGTGTTTGGAGACAGTTCTAAACATGTGGACCCCATTTTCCATAATAACATCTTGGAAATCAAGTCATGCATAGTAACTCTCATTTCATGTTTACCCTTGTGAGCGATTAAAGTGTGTAAATGTGCAGTGGCGTGTTACATAATTTTTCTCAAATTTTGTTGAAATGGATTTACCCCTTCCTTTATAGGTATCATGTGTTGGATGATTCACGTATCACAGGTTTTCATATCATGATATGTCCACGTGAACACATATTTGTACTGTCTGAAAAGATGAACACAGGATTGTCATTCTTGGGGAGAACAACATGTATTGAGGTTCACATACTTCGGATCTTCCTTGGTGCCCAAGTTAACTTGTTTGTGAAATAATGTGGAAATTTTGGGTTTGGTGTTGATTAGTCACCTAAAGTGGTTTTGTAGGTCATAGAGCTTCTCTAAAGATACCACACCCTCAGGCATGGGGATTTATTTATGTGCCTGAGACGATTCCTGCAAAGTTATTTCATGCTTATCTTCATCAATCGTCACATATTTAAACACATCAGAATTAGCCATGAAATCCAGTGTATGTTGGTCATAAACAAACACACGTAAATTAGTGACATTGTCAAGTATAAATGACTTATAAATAATCACAATGGAAATATCATCTCTAAGTGGTGATAACCTAGCAGTTTCACTAGCTACTATGTTTACGACTGCATTGTGAATCCTAGGAACAAAAATAATATTAAAGTCATGAACGAAAGATATAAGATGACATACCTCTTGCTGGTGGTTTTTAATATTTAGGTGACGCAAAATGAATAGTATTTTGTACTTGATGTGTAACAATCTATGAGTCACCTATTACCGTTAATGCTTCCATTTTGAGGTCTATGGCTTTCTTTAGTACAAGTATAAGTTCTTTGTATATTTCAATGTTATTTGTGCACTCGAACTCCAATCAACATGATATGAGATAAGTGTTCTTCTTATGTCAATCAAAATGTAACTAGCTCCAAAACCCTCTTGTGTTTTCAAACCATCAAAATACACAATCCAAACATTTGTAGCAAATGGGTTAGTTTCTACGCTAGTACCATTTACATCTATATTATAGAAGTCATTTTCATGAGTTGGACTGCAAGGAAGGAGTTCCAACTGTTTATCCGGTGGTATAAGGGATGGTTGTGCAAGATTACATCCATGATCAACTTCTACGAAATAGTTTCCAAATATTACTTGCACAAAGCTAATTAGCTCATTATGTGCTTCAAGCACCATAACGGTATGCTTCGTAACAGGTTCACTTTCAACTTGAATATTATTATTTTTTCCCATATAAGGAAGCCACAAGCATGACCAGTCAGTAGAAAAGTATCTTTGCAACTTGCTAGACCAATCTCTACTTTGAAGCAATCCATAGGCTTCCAGAATGTCCATATTAACAACACTGATACATTGGTGAAATCTATGATTAAACAACATAAACTTTGAAATGGGAACTGATATGGTTACCCATTTTTTTGAGGTAGCAAAAACATCATCCGATTTTGAAAAGTGTTGATTCAGAATACACTTATTTTTTTTGGAGCATATTTTTGACAGTTTAAATTTTCTTATGTATCAAGTGTATATATATATATATATATATATAATGTTGGTGATTTTCATGCTGATTTTGAAACATGTTGATGCAGCATTAACCCCTTCTTGTAGAGGGCTTATTTTTGACACTTAAAAATTTCTTATGTCCTAAGTATGCACAATTATTTTTAAATGTTAATTACTTAACAATTTTTCAAGTTGTCTTATTTCTCTTCATGTTTTTGGTCCTAGGATCTTAGTTTTTTAAGTGTTTTCCAAGCATGTGTTTTTTGCTTTTCTTTGCAATGTTTTTTCATACTGGAATTTTCAATTTTTTTTGCAAAAAAAAAATAACATTAAAAATATATAATAAATAAATAAATAAATATATATATAAGACATAAAAAGACATAAAAATGTAAAACAAAAAACATAAATATAACAAATTAAAAAAAAAATTAAAAAAATAAAACGAAAAAAAATCAACAAGACAATTAAATTAAAAAATAACAAAAAAAAACATTATAATAAAAAAACCATAAAATAACAATTTAAATTTTTTAAATATAATTAAAAATACTTTTATATATATATATATATATATATATATATATATATATATATATATAACATAAAAAAAATGTGAAAAAAAAACATAATCATCAAGTAAAATATAACAAATTTAAAAAAAAAAAAAAAAAAAACAACAACAACAAAAACAAAAATAAAAATTAAGAACTTAGAAAAAAATACAAAAAAAAAATTAGAAACAAACATAATTTAAAAATAAAATAGAAAATTAACAAAAAAAAAAAAAAAACAAAAAAAAAAAAATAATTAAGAAAAAATAAAATAAAAAAACATGAAAAATAAATTACAAACATTTAAAAATAACAAACAAACACTATAATTAAAAAAAAAAAAAAAACAATTTGTTTTTTTAAAATAATTTAAAAACTTAAAAATAAATATATAATATAATATATATATATATATATATATATATATATATATATATATATATATATATATATATATATATTAAAAATTTAAAAAAATAAAATAAAAATGTTGGGCAAGGCCCACGGCCCCCAGCCAGCCCGGTGGTGGGGTGCCTTGGACCTTGCCTGACCAATTTTCGGACTCGGTCAGGCAAGGCCAAAGGCTCCCAACGATGTTTTTTTTTATTATTTTTTTAATATATCTTATTATTATTATTATTATTATAAGTTTTTAAATTATTTAATATATATATATATATATATATATATATATATATGTTTTGTTTTATATATGTTTTCTAATTTTTTTTATTTGTTTTAATTTAATTGTTTTATTATGTTTTTTTTTTTCTTATTATAATGTTTGTTTGTTATTTTTAAATGTTTTTAATTTATTTTTCATGTTTTTATTTTTATTTTTTTTGTTTGTTTTTTAATTTACTTTTTTTTAACTATTTAAAATTGTTCTTTTTTAGTTTTTTTTAATTAATTTTCTAATTTTTTTTAAATTATGTTATTATTTTTATTTTTTTGCAAAAAAAATTGGAAATTCCATTATAAAAAAATTGCAAAGAAAAACTAAAAAACACATGTTTGGAAAACTCTTAAAAAACTAACATCCTAGGACGAAAAACAAGAAGAAAAATAAGACAAGTTTTAAATTTGTTAACTTTTAAAATTGTTTTTGCAATGTGTCGAGTTGCCTTAAGCTAAGTTTTTAGAGTCATCATATTTTTAGCATTTAAAAAAGAAATTACTCTTTGTATAATGACACTTTCATTCAGGTGTTCATTTTTTAAGTTTTTTTAGTCACAAAATTTTCCATAATGTCATGCTTGAAAAATTGTCAAAATTTGAAGGTTTTCCAGCATTTCAATATTCCAACATCAACATTTTTTGTTTTTAGGTTGTTTTTTATGTTTTTTGGCTAGAGTTCTCATTTTGAGTTTACTGTTCTCGTTTCAAAGTTTACGTTGTTATTAGAAGACAAGATAATTATAACAATGTTTAGTTCACCAATTTCCTACACTAGTGATCTATCTAATTACCTAATTCTAACATCAACCTTTTCCCACTTTGCGTTGAATTTCTTTGCAATACATAAAGGAATAACATTCACAGATGCATAAGAATCAACAAGGAAATTATGGATGTTAAAATTGAAAGTTTAAAAAGAGAAGAGGGGGGAAACTAGATCTATAATAAACATTGGCAGCATCAACTATTGATTTGAAGATAGTGAGAGACTTACCAAGCAAGGCTTGGGAAGAAAAACCTTTCTTACCTGACAAAGGTTGAGATGCAAAATCTTGGATGATCAACTCATGTTGGCTTGCCAATTTTTCTAGGTCATAGATGGAGATATTAGCATGAGATTTCTTCATATTCTCAATGATTTTGTACTCAATCTTTTCATCCTTGGCAGGGAGTGTTGAAGTGGTAGGTGGTGAAACTTTCTTTGATACCTCAGGAGTGACAAGCGTATTCTTATTGTTCCCGAAAGTATTCTTTTGAGGTTGAGTGCTTCCAGACTTGGTCCGATTACTCTGAGCAAAATTACTAGGAGATAATATTTTTCTCAACAATTGCTTCCTTACATCTTGCTTAGCAATAGTCCTTTGCTCATAATATATTAGTTATTTGGTTGTTGCAAATGAGCTTCACCTATTGGGGGCTCACTAGCACCTGGTGTTGGTGCTCAAATCATCCCCACATATGAATGAAATGAATATGCATTCATTGAGGACTAAAGAGTACTCCCACTCTAGGTGTTGTAGCTGACCTCCTATGCACCACAGGGGGTATCCCTGATCCTCAGGTATTTAATTTTCAATAAACAAATAATGAATAAGGTCAGATATAAATAATTGTTTGCTATAGTTAGACAAGGTATTAACATAAGTGAATTATAACATTTTATTCGATAGCAATCTCGGAATATGATCTTAGCAAGTCAGGGAAACTAAGGCACGAAATAAGAAAGGGCTAGGTGAAGAGTTTAAAGAAAGAAAATAAAAATAATAAAAGCGAAAGAACAATAAAAAACTACAAAATACTAATTGTTTCAGTATTAGATAAGACATGTGCAATAGGTACAGACATTCTTATAGTTCCACTTTAAATATTTGCATATAGATGTTATCAATAGTAAATATTGAAACTAAGCGTGCAGAGACAAAGTAAAACATTATATTTTCTGAAACACTGGCTTCATCACATGAAATAAAAGTAACAACATACGTGTTCACAATTGCTAATATAAAATGCTAACCATTACTAAATCAAAGACAAGCTTTCAATTAACAATGATCAAGAAAGGTCATTCAACCCTACAGTCAATAATACATATATTGGAACTCTAGAACTAAATATGTAAATGGCTAGATGAGGGCAAGCCTCTAACTAGTTTCTGCAAAAGCAAACGAGGACTAACAACAAATAAACAGACAAAGCTTCTTCAGAATGCAAAGATCAAATTCATAGATGAAAATCAAAATTATGCAACATGTATAGGCAGTTCAATAAATTAGAAAAGTTTGCACTTCTGTCAACAACCCCCCCATAATGGGAAACAGAGTTTTTAAATAATAATTTGAAGGTAACTATTTGGAAATTGTCTAAAGTATAACTAATTCAAATTTGAAATTAAAATTAGATAAATCATTTTTTAATGGAACAACTATTCATGATGTCTTCTTCACGGCTTTGATGACTTGATTTTCTTTGTCGAGCCTGTAAGAGAGAACGAGTGAGCCCCACGCATCTTGACAGTTGGTGCTTGTGTGGTAATGAGGGGGATTTCACTCCAATCATTTGGTTGTTCTATCACTGATTGCATCGACTGCACGAGGTGAACATCCTATGATGTGGAAGAGACCTACTCCCTCATAGCATGTCATTTAAAATGTCTTTTTAACTTAGTGAATTTCTCCCACTCTGCAGTAGATAACCAGGGCACTTTCTTATACTTAGTAATTACCACCACCAGTCGAGACCTGATTTGATATCATGTAGCCAGAAGGCTCTGTATAATTTTATCGATCCCTACCTGGATGGTAAAATCTCTACATAGGCTATTTACCATTATGTACAAAGACACTGTCTCATCACCCTGCATAGCCAAACATCCTAGATCTCGCTTTGTATTCTTCAGTTGCTCACAAAAGCCTTCGCAAGACACCATCCAATTATCATTTCCCCATAATGAAGGCATGCCAAACCTGCCGAGATAATTCCAATCAGTTTGGAAATCATTCATTTCTTTCATGGCCTTGTTGAATTCTTCTTTCATTTCTTTGATGGTTGATTATTTCTCTCTTAGCATACAAAGGGAAACGATACAATTGTCCCTAGAAGGTAGCTCTACTTCTGCCAAGGTATCATCTTCCAAGGTATTGATGAGATCGATGAGGGAATCGACATCTTTTAGTCTTTCATTGAGGGTTGTGGCAGTGCTTTTTTCCTCTAGGTTTGTGTTCTTCATTATGCCCTTCTCACAGTGTGAAAGGATTTCTACATAGGCTTTAACTGTGGTTATTTTCTGCCATATCTCTCTCCATATCTCATCCTTGGCCTGCACTAATATTTGTCTCGTAGGTATGAAACTTGAAATGCTTCCTGAAGGGAATTTGCTTCGTTATGATCATTCTTCAATGCATCTTGAATCTATTCGATTTGTGCATTCTTTTGTTCTTCTAAATTGACTACCCTGCATTCAACTCTTTCTTTCTCTACTTGGGCCAATTTTAAGTCCTGCTCTAGCTGAGTTATTTTGACATGTAACAGTTTAGAACCTTCGGCCTCTAATGTTTGGGCAGAATTAATAGCTTGATCAATTGAAGCTTTATATTCTTCCAATAACTTCAGATAGCGTTCCTCTTTTTCACGATATTCCATTGTCAACAACTCCATCCATTTAAGAGCATCCTATTGTTCTTCTTCCTTGAGCCGTAAGGCCACTTCCATCTTCTGGAGGCTGGCTTCAACCTCTTCCTTCCTCTCAAAATCCTGAATCAGAACATGAGGATCATGATCAGGAATCTTAAGAATGGATTGAAGGGATTTGATCTCTTTCTCCTTTTCCTCTAGCAACTTTTTGATAGGCCCTGTATCTTTTGGTTGGCCTGATTTCTAAATGATAATATCTTCTAGCTCCTTTATTCGATTATTCTTTGTTTTCAATGCCATGTGCGCCACCTATAGCTGCTCGGACACCTTTTCAAACATTGCTTGCATTTTCCTGTTCCCAGTGGATGAATCGAGTAATCTTCGGGCCACGATTTCACCTGCCTGTCGATGCAGGTTGATGAAATCCATGTCTGACACCCTTCCTAAGTTGATAGCCAATGAAGAGGTCCTGGCACCCAACATTTGTTGGTTTTCCCCAATCTCAAGTTGGACAATTGTGAGGTTTAAGACGTTTGCATCGAAATCAGCAGCAGAGATCAACCAGGGACCATCCGCGGGAATCATGTTTTTAATTGCTAAGGTGTCAATTGATTGAGATTATTCCAAGAATATGGCCAAGTCGGCACTAGTTTTCATTATCTTCTCCTACCTTACAAAGTTATGCTTGATGTCAAGGGTTTGTATCCCTAATTTTTTGGGTTTTATCTCCTCTAAGGTCTGTCGGATTTCTCTATCCAGTTATTCAATCCCTTGCTCGACTAAGTCATTATCCATATCTCCTACCCTCCGCTTCAACTAGCATGACATATTGGATAGGATTAATGATTTTGATCTTCTCTTACACACAGGGGTAGTAGGCACATAAATTACTAGGTCTACATCTCCTTCGGGTACCTGGACTTCCGAATGGCTCGAACCAAATTGTGTGGAAATTTCTGTCATTTCTGTAGACATTGTTGAGTGCATAGTATGATTGAAAAAAATTATCGAATTTGACAACTTTTCTACTTCTAGCCTCTTTTCATGGACATAGGTTGATAATCCATCCTACTTCTTCAGAGCTGAAATTATCCCCATAGGATCATAGTGCTAGAGGTCATCCTGTAGAAATCCCAAAGGCAACATTTCCTTTCCCAAAACCTCTATTGCATTTTTATTCTTAGAAATTAAAGGAGAAATAGCATATGGATAACTAAACATTGACCCATTTTTCTTAGAAACAAAATGCAGTTCGTTTACTATCATATTTTGCCTTAAGAACTCATAAGAAAATAATAATGGTGATACATACTCAGTCAACTGAAAGGGATGCTTATCAAATCCATAAAGGCGGATGACAATGTAATCAGAAAATAAAAACCAACTTCTATTGCTTTGCTCTTCTATCAGTCTCAAAGTTATAATTTGTTCCTTTGAGAGTCTATTTATGAGTGCTTCTGTTAACTTAACCCTCAGTGGGTATGAAAAATAGTCAATGTAGTATGAATAGGCATGGGAACGCATTAGGGATATATTATATCAGACTAGTGGAAAACTTCCTTTTCCTGGTGATCAACATTGGTAGTGCTGAGAAGAATCCTAGCGAATAAAAAATACAAAGGATAATTAAAAAGAATGAGGTGTACGAGGTATGAACAGTGATGGCATGAGCTAAAATGAATAGTTGTGGACAAATCAACTGTAATGGCCCGCATCAAGTATTTAAGAAAGTTTATGGGTTGGAGGCCAGGTTGAAGAGTAATGAGTCGTATAGCCAAGAAAATTGACTCATCCATTTTGTTGTCATTGGCCATACCAAATATAACCTAGAAAACAGAGATTAGAGTGTGATAGAATAGTTTCAGGGACTGCGTCGGTACAAGGAATAAAAAATCTAATTCAGTGGTTTGTTTTTTGAATAAGTTCACAAATAATTCGAGCTTGTCACCCTCTTCCCATGTAATGAACTCACGGTCAATTCCACTCTCAGTTATATCGATTCCCTAGGCAAGAATCCCTATCATCTTTGCAACAATTTCCTCATCCATCTTTAGGGAAATTTGGTAGTTATACTTACAATAGAATTCTTGGTGGTCGTGGTCATAAAGCTCAGCTGATAAACGAACTAAATTGGGGTCAAAGTGAATTGGGGAAAGAGTTTCATTCAAGACCCCAAACTTTAATAAACACAAGTTGTCACTAGATTGAGAAGAGCAGAGGGTGAGGGTTCTTTTTAGGGTAAGAATGTATGTGAGAGTTACTCTCGTGTCCTAAACCCTAAACTGCTCATTAACCAGGGCTTCCTTCCTAGACGACTCAGACATGTTGTAATTCTATTGTTAAATGCTAATTACATAAGAGGATGAGCTAGGATAACTTACTGCACAAAGGAACGTAGCTTTCTTGGATTGAGTATGCTTCACGCCTGTTCTTAACCGTGGAGTAGCTTTTGTAGGAAACCTATAGGAATGAAGCCAAACAAGAGAAATGGTGAAAAGGTTGGAGGCAATTAAGATTAAATGGGAATTAAGAGGTTAATCAAATGTCGCATACAAATGTCATTCGATCATTGAACGACTCGCCGATCGAGGAGAAAGGGGCTCACTCATCGCATGACGACGAGCGATTAAATAGCATGTTACTTATGATGTGACCGTCGTAGATTTGTAATGGGTGAATGTCCAAGATTACATCGAGATGGAAGGAGGGTTATAATAGTCACGCAAATTCTCATGCGATGGGAGCTAGCAACTATTTGATTGGCTCAGAACAAATGGCTAGAGAGAGAACAACCGCTGAAATGGAAATGGAAACCACCCTGTTAGGGTTTAGTTGTAGAGCATGTGCTTACTGTCCAAAGAGAAGAATTGCAAATGAGCTTCGGTGTGGGTGAAGGGAGAGGGGTAGTGTTTCTGGGAAAACTAGTGTCTTTTTGATCGACTAGCCCTCTAGCTTTGGTAGCTACCCTAGAAACAATAGTTTAAAGCAATTCGTGATTTCTTCTAAGTATAATAGATAAGAGAAAGACAAAGGAACCAACCTCGATCTTCCACTTAACTCCTTGCTTGATCTCTCTCTCCCTTGACAGAGCTTGCAACTCCTTCGTACTTATCCTACTTGGAGAGTACCTATAGGAACACAGTAACAAAGAACCGTCAAATCATATTGATCTATTATATCATAATCATTACGAAATCAGAAATATAATGGACATACAATGGCATTCACAAATAATAACATTCACAATTGCACAGTTATATGGAAGAAAAATCGATGAACTTTATTATATAGAAGGGAGAATTACAACCCAATTATCTGATCTAGCATAATCCTCCCAGCATGAAGCCCTCTTCACCTCATGAAATAGCAAGATCACCCAACAATACAATGTTCTATCTCAAATACAAACTATTAGCACCTACTTGCAATTCACAATATTCCAGCCTCTAGATCTCTCAGATGAGGGATCCATTTATAGATGTGTGCAAGCGTGTGAGTCATCTCTGGGGTTTGATTAGTGTCATTCCACTTGTTACATTTGGTTCTACAAGAGGGGAGATAACTGAAATTTAGATCTCTTACTCATCCTTGGGTGAATTCAGAGAGGCAAGTATCAGAAGGGAAGTTTCTAGAAGATTCTATGAGCATCCACTTAGCAAACTACCCCAGACATTTGTCCATCCTTGCTTATCACACCCTACAAAATGCCTCATCAGTATGTATCACACCTGGCTAGTGTAGAAGTCAGTATGCATTGCACCCTGATAGTGGAGCAGTCAGTATGGTCTAGTTTAGGCCAATTCTTGATGGTTTTTCAGGTGGAACTTTTGGGGAATGATGTAATTAGTTGACCATGATCTTTTAGGGTATGAAACAACACTTTTAGGGGTTGAAGAGCCCTAGTTTATTGACATATGAGATTGGGGTTTAAGTGCCCAAATATGTCTATAACAGTTGCCCCCTAAAGCATGAAGTCGTAAATCTTTGATGTTGGATGAAATGCTTTATCATGAGGATCTGAGGTTTCCAAACTGGAAGGTGACCTATATAAGATACAATACAATACACCATCATAATATAATTTCATGATCTAGCTGAGGTGGGCATTCCCATGCTCAGCTTTATAAATTCATTTCATGCACATAGAACAGATAATCGTCTGCAGTTGCAGATTGGTGATTCTTCATATGTAGAGTCATCATCCTTTGCTTGGATGACTATCTATGCAGCTTGTGTGTACATTTGATGTCTTTATATCCCTGGATATATTGTAGCCCGGATGGATGAAACTAGATCTAAGGTCTTCAAACTCGTTCAATCTTCACCCGATGTACATGTCGATCCATGTGAAAAGATGTTCTGAAGTCGAACATGGAAATACATCGCCTGATTACCAGCCAATAATGTAAGCTATTAATAAACGCGAGAGGAATCACCGATAATGATAATGACCCTCAAGGTACTACAGTAAAATTCACGTGGTGTGAATATATTATTCGATGTCGAACACCATGCAAAATCTTTTGGTCGAAGGCCATTGATGTCCACTTGTCGCTAGAAGTGAGAAACTTGCCATTGAGGCATGCAAGCTTCAAAGCACTGAAAGGGTTGTTTCTAAGTCAACTTCTTGGATAATGAGCTAATGTCAACAAGAAGTGACTCATCATAGGAGGGCCTTAATGTATCCCACATCTACTACACGAAACAAATCAAATGATTTCTGGAGGTGAAAACAATCTGACAACACAAGTTCAGGAATGGCGGTCATGAAAAATGAAGGTTGAAGGTATTGCAGTGGATGAGGCATTAACTGGATGGTGAATTCTCGACTGAATGACTTCTCTTGAACATATCGGCGACACTGAGATGGATTGGTAGCGTTAACCCCAAAATATGTATGGTGTGGAAGACCAATGGTGAGATGACTGGTGAATGAAATAACCCAACCCGACTCAATAATGGTGATGGAGTGAAAGTGTCATGTTCAAGAGTGACCTGCTACCATAAATTTTTCAAGTTTTCTTTGCTTTTTCCCCAGTCATTGCTAACCAATATCTCTTTATTTTTGTCAAGCTTGAGGAGGATAACATATGCTTGTTCTATAATTTTCGCTTCAGGCAAACCTGTCACTATGTTTTAGCGAGTCTAGCGACATTGAAACTCGTTCTTGTTTAGGTGGACAAGTTTGTCGCTATTGTTTTAACAAGTTTAATGATAAAGACAACTCGGTCCTTTTCATGTTTAGAGAGTTTGAAAAGGGACGAAAAGGAAACTCCAGCAGTTCTTTTTCATAGCACAATCCCTTAAGTCTGAAAAAGGATAAAATAATACGAAATGGATGACTTTCGATCACTTTAGCGAGCCGAAAAGACAAGCGCTCGAACTTTTTCGTGGGATAATCCCTCAGGTCCAAAAAATATTAAAATATACAGGAGGGATGGCACTTTCAATTACTTTAACGAGCTGCAAAGGCAAATAGCTCGACAATCTTTTCATATTTAACGAGTCTGAAAAGGGTTTAAAGAAGGCTCGTTTTTTAGGAATGAGTGGTGTTTAGGGTAGCAACTGGTTCTAGGTAAGCTTGGAACTTCTCAAACATGGTGATTTCTGGGAAGAGGTTGGCTAACAAGACCACTCGTCACAGCTGTTCCTCAAAATGGTAAACAACCAAGTGGAAGCATATGATCAGCCAAAAGAATGGAGGTGATGAGAGGTACACAACCAAGGCTCAAAAGGCTGATGGCTATCACAAAGTTATTTACTCGAAGATTCATTTTTTAACGAGCTTGAATCCTGGGGGAACTATGCTCGGTGTGGGTTTCATTTTTTTTACAAGCTTGAAATGAACAAACATATGATTGGTTTTTGGCTTTTCTTTTTATGCAAGCTTAAAAATGACAAAACAAAAAATCTAGAAAAGACAAAACTAAAAAGCTAACAAAAGTTAAAAAGCTAAAAAGCTAAAAAGTGAAAACAAAAAAGGTTTGCATGCCCCCAGCATGATGAAAAGGAGAGTCTCTAGTAACCATATGGAAATCATTGTGGTTAAGCAGGATTATTTCATTCGCGGAGCAAACAAAACACTTCCTTGTCTTTGTCTGCCAAATAGACAAAGGTGAATGGTGTGTCGGACCAATCACTTAACTTACATGGAAATTCATATG
Organism: Pinus tabuliformis; assembly: GCA_031772625.1. Lineage (NCBI taxonomy): Eukaryota > Viridiplantae > Streptophyta > Pinopsida > Pinales > Pinaceae > Pinus > Pinus tabuliformis. The sequence goes on from CM062813.1 coordinate 685,041,818, forward strand.
GTAGGTTGGTTTCATCCATAGAGTAGAAAAAACACTTCCTGGGCTTTGGCTGTAGCGTAGACAAAGGTGAATGGTGTCTCAAACCAGTCACATAACCTATAGGGAAACCTATCCTTTCAGTTGGGTACATCCGCCAAATAGACAAGGGTGCATGCCCCCTAAGCTTCGTTACATTCACCAGACTACTCATGGTAATTAGGTGGATGGAATGAAGGTTGAAGAGACACCGTTGATAAACAAGGACCATTTAGGGATGATGATCGACTTGAAGCCATGCTTGAACTGGGAAATGAAAGCTGGTCAACAGTGACAATTTTGCCTTAATGTGGGAAACACATCACTCGGAAGAGTGTCAAAACGATAGCCTCCATGTTATAAACATAGTCTCATCCAAGGAGTAGATTGTAATCTAATAGTCTTGGGACTACCATCACATTCAAGTGAATGGTTTTCCTTCCCAAAGTTATCAGTAACTTAGGAAGGATACCTAACGGTCAGCTGGTTCCTTTGTTAAAGCCTGACAAATTCTATGTAACAGGCATAAGCGATGGCAAACCAAGAACTTTCCAAGTAGTTTAGGAAAGGATACTCACTGATGCCCCTTCATCTATGATAGTGCCAGACACGATCATTTTGTAAACTTGTACTATGATCCAGAAAGGCATGTAAGATGGAAGGCAGGATCTTGCTAGTCGATTCCAATCAAAGGAAGTGACTAGACTGCTTGGAGGGGGTACCGAATAAATGGTTGAATTAACCCTTTGAGTAGCGGGAATTGGGGGATTTTTCTCCTTTTGTGAGGGAATGAGAAAATTTCCCCCAAGTTCATCTGAATCTGAAGTAACAAAAAGAATTTGAATGGTATCGTTCTTACTCTCTTCGGGAAGGGTATGATCTTCTGAAGGTAAAACTGGGTCAACTGTCACCTTGACCTGTTGACTCTGGTCGGGTATAGATTCAGAAGATTCACTCTCAGTGAGTTGTGTTTCGACCGATGGTTGAGTTATGTCAGTCGGATTTTCAACTAGCAAAGGACTTGAGGAGAGTTTCCTGTATCCAAATGGAAGTCGCTACGGTGAAGCAGGACAATTATGCAAGACTCTTTTGGCTTCATCCAAAAAAGGACAATGGGGAAGGGTATGGTCTCCTTCACATAACCTAAATGGAACTTTGACCTTTCCTTTCTTTCCATGAAATTCACTATTACTAGTTGATGGTGTACTGTCAACATGATCGCCAGAGGTCGATGACACTGGGTGGTGCAAACGGGCAGACCATTCTCTCAAGATCCGAGGAAGGCAGGGACAATCTCGATGAAAATGGTCTCCTCTAAAAATTATGCAAGGAAATCTCGGTTTAAGATTTTCACCAGATGATTCATGGTTACCCCCTTGCTGAATTGACTTCTTCTTCTTCTTCTTCTTCTTCTTCTCCTTCCCTTTCTTCTTCTCAGTCACCTGGTTACTAGCATCACCACTTTCACCAAGCGAAGAGGAAGGAGGGGAGGGAGAAACAAACGAAGAAGAAGGTGAAGGGTTGACTTCAATATTGACTGGATGCTGATTCAATTGCTAAGGAATCATAGTATTTTGAACCACATAGGTTGAGAACAGCCATATTGGCAAGCCAATGGTAAGTCCCGGAAGGGACAATGTGGCCATATCAGGAGCACTGATATTTCCCCAAGAAGTAAAAGGACTAGGATTCCCCTCTAGAGGGATTACTTGATTGGTGGACTCCATTATCTCAACTTAAGATCAATGAAGGAAGAGGGATGTTATTCCGAATTTAATAAATTTTAATGACGCTTTGACACAACTTCTCTTTTTCAATTTTTAAGAGTCGAGAAAAATCTAAAGATGACTCTAGTTCCCTTCGATTTTTAATGAACCTGAAGTGACAAGTGCTCAGATGGACCTTTTCTTTTAAAGAGTCGAAAAGGAATGAAAGTGACTACTCCGGAAATCTATATAGAGGGATTACCAAACCAATCACAAAACTGCAAAATACACCTTGGTGATAAATTAAAGAGAAATTACCAAGGACTTATGTATGGCAGTCAATCTTCCCGAATGTTGTGTTCAGTGCATTACGTTCGATAGGGTAGCAAACTTGGCTTCCTATGGATAAAGGATATAAGCCTATTGTGGTCTCCCAATATATACTCGACGGTACGGGGAGCACAAGTCCGTGCTAGCACTTGTCGTATCAAGGAGGAGGAATCACCCAACCTTCAATGAAAATGATAGTTACTAGATTTTACGATGTCGGAACATGTCTCTAGCCTAGACCTCTAGATTTGTTGCATTAAGTTCCAAAGCGTTGTTAAGTTCAATGAAATTTATTTTAGAGTTGATCTTGTTTAAAGTTTTCCTTTTAATGGTTCACCGCATGATGTTGATTTGAAATTCCTAAAAATTCAATCTACAATGATAAGCAATCGTTGTTTATTTTGATCAATGAAAATCCTAGCTACTAGGAAAAGAAGATTACAATTCTTTCAAACAAAGAACAAAGAGCACACACTAGTGCATTTCCTAAATCATTTTTCACACACAAACTAAATGCAAATGCAAATGCATGTATTTGTTTTTCATTCCCCTTAATGTGAAAAAATGCCAAAAAGGAAAACTAAGTATAGAAAAGAACTGAAATATTTCTTTCAAAGCGACATTTTCGACAATTTGTTTTTCAAAATAAAAAGGAAGACTAAACAACACTTTTCAATTTTGAATAGAAAATTCTTTCGACACTTCAAATATCAACAAATCAAATCAAGTACATGACCAAAAGTTCAATCGACTATCCAGGGAAGGAAGACTCAACGACACTTCTCTTTTTGACACAAAACGACAGTTACAACACTTTTTGTACCAAAACGACAGATCGATTTAAGCAACTTTTCGACAAAGGATTGTAAATGATGGACAAATACATAAAAACATTTACTAATCCTAATCAATGGAGGCTGATCTATGTGATGCAAGGAGGCTTCAGTAAGGAGGCACTGTTCATAAGCAGTAAATCAACTAAACAGAACTGAAAACAAGGAAAAAAACCCAAAATTTCAAGAATGGAAATAGGTTCAATTAGTCATCGCACCTAAGCTTCACAGAAACAGGGATGCATCGCACTTTGCAGGCTCGGGAGGTGCAATTCATACTGGTTCACAGTGACAGACAGTGTGATGGGCCAGGGAGCGCAACTGAAGTGTGTTTTGGTTCAAATTTGCAGCTGATTTCAGTGAGTTAAGCTGAGCTATGATGGACAGTAAAGAGCAAAGTACAGAGAAAGGATCTTGAGAGGTTACTGAGCTACCAAAAGGACATCTAGAATTCTTGTAAGTCAAATGTTTATTTCATAAACTAAACCGGAGATTGACTAAAGCAACATTCATCTACTATGCAATTGCAAAGCAAGAGCAGTTCGAAGGCTACTTTGCTGACTTCACGCTCCATCTATAGTTTATAAAACAAACAACAACAACAAACAAACATCTATATCTCCCCAGCAGAGTCACCAATTTGTTTCTGGGAAAACTAGTTTCTTTTCGATTAACTAGCCCTCTAGGTTTGGTAGCTACCCTAGAAACAACAGTTTAAAGAAATTTGTGATTTCTTCTAAGTATAATAGCTAAGAGAAAGACAAAGGAACCAACCTAGATCTTTCGCTTAACTCCTTGCTTGATCTCTCTCCCCCTTGACAGAGCTTGCAACTCCTCCATACTTATCCCACTTGGAGAGTACCTATAGGAACACAGTAACAAAAAACCTTCAAAGCATCTTGATCTATTATATCATAATCATTATGAAATCAGAAATATAATGAACATACAATGGCATCACAAATAATAACATTCACAATTGCACAGTTATATGGAAGAAAACTCGATGAACTTTATTATATAGAAGGGATAATTACAACCTAGTTATTTGATCCAGCATCATCCTCCCAGCATGAAGCCCTCTTCACCTCATGAAATAGCAAGATCACCCAAAAATACAATGCTCTTTCTCAAATACAAACTATCAGCACCTACTTGCAATTCACAATATTCCAGCCTCTAGATCTCTCAGATGAGGGATCCATTTATAGATGTGTGCAAGGGTGTGAGTCATCTCTGGGGTTTGATTAGTGTCATTCCACTTGTTACATTTGGTTCCACAAGAGGGGAGATAACTGAAGTTCAGATCTCTTACTCATCCTTGGGCGAATTCAGAGAGGCAAGTGTCAGAAGGGAAGTTTCTAGAAGATTCTATGAGCATCCACTTAGCAAATTGTCCCAGACATTTGTCCATCCTCGCTCATCGCACCCTACAGAAGGCCTCATCAGTATGCATCACACCTGGCTAGTGTAAAAGTCAGTATGCATCACACCCTGACAGTGGAGCAGTCAGTATGGTCCAGTTTAGGCCAATTCTGGATGGTTTTTCAGGTGGAACTTTTGGGGAATGATGTAATCAGTTGACCATGATCTTTTAGGGTATGAAACAACACTTTTAGGGGTTGAAGAGCCCTAGTTTATTGACATATAAGATTGGGGTTGAAGTGCCCAAATATGTCTATAACAGGTAGTTACCCCATAACTTCTTCTCACACATTTTAGCCATTTGATTCAAAAACCTAAAGATCGAAAGTGTCTAGCCATACACATGTCAGAGTCAAAGTTAATCACTTATCCCTCAAATCATAAAACAAGTGGCATCGAGAAGGCTCACTAGAATTCATGTATATAAACCATGGAAAGACCTAGATTGGTACCCTCAACGCATAATATATATAAGTTGTTTATAAAACATTACCCCAACCTAACTAAATAGTATAGCAAATTTTCTATGTACTTGTCAAAAGATTTAGTGACAAGTGACATGATGTTAGAAGGGTCTGTAAGGATATATATATATATATATATATATATATATATCAAAGCAATGTTTAAATGACAGATAATATACATTACAAGAAAGAAAACGCCTGAAGAAGTTTCAACATAGAACAAGCTTCAAGATTTAAATTTCTTATGATGGGATTTCTAACACCTTGACCAATTCAGAATTGGTACAACACATTAGCCAATAACTATTACCACAACTATGTATTGAGTATAATAAGAGTAAAAAAAAAAAATCTTTGAGTTGTTTTGGTAAATTTTGTAGTTACTAGAGGGTGCCCAGTAATAATAGAGGATTACTTTTTTTTAAGTAATTTTTTTATATGTGAGTGGATGTTACAAGTGGTATCAAAGCTGAATGTTTAGCATTGTAGCCTATGAGCCCAACTATAGCTAAAATAATATATTAAATCTTATTATTAGATGAGAAGCAAATAGTTGTTTGGAAGTAACCAAGAGGAAATACATGTGTAGAAAAACATAAATGAAATAAGGTAATAATACATTATTAAAAATTATATAACATTAAATAGAAATTTTTAAGAAAGAAGGCATGGTGTTGTATCTAAAATCACCATGAAATTAAATGATTATCTACTTGATGATAGTCTATTGATAGTTGTGAGTTTCTTTGTTAGTTTGTATGAAAAAAACATATAAGAATGGTATTCACAAGGATGTTTTATGATAAACACCTTGATAAGATTGTTGAGGTAGGAGACAGATATGACAAAGGGAAACAATTACACTAGGAGAATCATTACTTGATTCATATAAGTCTCCTTCTTGCATATATATTGGGTGTTGATCAATAATCTTACTTTTTTTTTTTATGGCAACTTTGCCTCATGATCAAACTCTGCACCCTTAACTAACTCGAATCTTGAGATATAGATACCATTAGGTGAGAAACTTTAATCCATATTTACTATGTTGTTAAAAAAAATATACATAATTGAGGTAGAAATCACCTATTAAGAACTGGAAATGAGAAATGAATTGAAATAAATATCTATGGGTAACTTCAATTATACAATATTGATGGAATTATTACCTACAACACTGACCTATTGAGTGCCTAAGAGAACAAACAATTGTTTATTTGACCATAATTGATAATTAAGAAAATCATATTTTGTTATTGTTGGATAATGAGAAAGTTCATGATCTGAAATGATGAGGAAACATATGCACCAACAAATCAGAAGATGGATGCTGATAAACTAAGTAAAGTAACATTTCTCCACTATGGATATGTTGGAGAAGGAAAAGGGGTGTTTCCTATGAGATCATTCTGATGAATTTGGGATTATATGTAAGACAATTGCCTATTAATGGTTATGAGATTATTTTGTTCATTTACAATACATATTGTATAAACCTTGTTGAAAGGATGAGTGAAGAGAAACATTGATGATAACCTAAAATTTTGAATCCTATCCGTGAATGGGAAGCAAGTTGAAAAGGACAGAAGCTATGGTAACATCGTTAAAACACTCTACATGTCATGTTTTCAAAAATAGAGAGAGAGAGAGAGAGATAGAGAGAGAAATCAAGAACCTGATAATATATACAGCAAAATTTATGGTATACCTAAAGAAGCCAGTTGGGCATACTTAAGGATAAATCTTATCCAAGTTGAATGGGGATATAAGATGCTTATGATTACCAAATATATGTACCAATATGAGTCATTGGTGGTTAATTGGTGGGAATGGTTAGAATCCTTTTAATTGATATGGCATATATTGAGAGTGGTGACAAAAAAAGATAAAAATCTATATGTCAATAGTATACCTTAAGGATAATAAGTCCATTGCAATCATACTAGCTAGTACAAATTAATGATTGATGGAAATAAAATTGAAACTAATTAAGGAATTAATGAAATTTTGCATTGAAAAGTCTTTTAAAAAGGGATCCATAGAAAGAATGGTTACCATGTAGAATAATTGGCACAAACTATCAACATGGGGGATTATAACAGTCAAGTGGTTGAGAGTTGTAGTAGAATTTTTGGATAAGGTACCTAATCAAGAACCAGCGAAATGGATATAAGTTGTGACAGAGATGATGGAAGAATAACAATCTCGGAAATAATAAGTAAATAATATAATTGAAACTTTAAGTTGGAAGGAGCATGGTAATTATATCTGGTTTATTCCCCGATACCAAATAGACATGGCAGCACATCAAAGCAGTGTTGTTGATATCCAGAAAAGATATCTACATTAGCAAGTATAAAGTGAGTTAAACTAGAGTTGAAATATGAAAAACTTCTAAGGAGAGCAATGGCCATAAAACATGGGAAAGGAATCCAAATACCTTTTGAAAATTTCTATACCTTGTGTACGCAGAGAAATCAAGAATTGTGTAAGCTACATGTTTGCAATACTAATTCCTAGAATGATTTTCTAAATGGTTTATTTTATAACCACATCGCAAATGGGAAGGTTAAATATGATTGAAAACAAGATGAAAATAGAATTTTGATTGATTGAAATGACTGATAATTACAATTATGATATCTAAAATTTGAGATAAAAAAAATTGATACAATAAGGTGAATAGGAGTAAATGCACGCTAAATTTCAAGGGAGATTTAGTAGAACTATAGATGAACATCTCAGTGGGGAAAGCCAATAAAGGCGGAAGGAATAAAACACCATGAGCATCCTGTAGGAAGGAAGAGATAAGAAGTAAAGGTCAGAAACCTTGAACAAGAAGTTGCCAGTTAGGACATTTCTTGAACTAGACTAGGGCCAGTGGAAATCCTAAGAGAGATTTGTAAGTTTGAAATGTTCTTGGCTGGCCTGGGTAGTATTGATGTCAAAGAACTGACCTTTGAGGTCATTTTCTATCTGCTATTATGGAACTAAAGGGGTTTTGGGGGGGGAACTGGACGTAATCTCCATTCTCATTGTTTGGGTGGAAATGTCTTTACCCAGGTTGAATTCCCTAACAAACTTGATGACAGATAAGTACCTAAAATTTGATTTTTTATAAGTTTGGAAAGTGTTTTTGTAGTTTGTGCTACAATTTGAAATTAGTATCAATGAAAAGAGACTTGTATTGTAATATTGTAGAACTATGTAATAATCTGGAAATTGTATAAATGTTAAAGGGTCAATTAGTGTGTGTTGGTTTTTCTATTTTGAATGTTGTTGAACTAGGTTGTTTTGGAACAGATGGATTCAAAGCCATCACTCAAAGGCAATCCATGTTTGTCTTAATATTTGTTCTCCCACTTGAGTATTATGGAACTGGTATTGCAAGTTCCATAATATAACCTTCTTTCCCTTATAAGTACTGGTTTAGTACAAGAAATGAAAGGTGAACATGAAATAAAGAGAAGAAAATAAAATATTGGTTGTACACCTGTGTGTAATTGATGGTCTTAGATGCGAATAAATTTACATATAAGCATAGTTGTGTGAAGAGGGTAGTTGGTAATCTATTTTTTTTCAGCTGGTTTAGTCCTTAGGGCCAATTGATGATGTATCAATAGCCTAGGACCGAAGCTAGCTTATTCTATTTGAACTGACTATGGTTCAATAACAAGGCTTCCCATATTTCTTCTAATTATGATTCACATATAACTATTTATAAATGAACTATAAGCTATATATATACAAATAGAAACAAAATAAAGAAATATATTTAAACGAATCACATATCAGTTCTGGAATCAAAACAAGTCATAAATGAACTAATCAAAGATGTTATTAGCCACACGGCCGTGGAACCATTGTTTTTAAAGAAAAGAACAATTTACTAATTCTATATTTCAAACAAGGCAAAAAAATGACAAGTTGAGACCCGAACAAAAATCCACATTGTATTTACCAAACTTAGATTTAAAAATGATGAACAATAACAAACATAAACCAACCAATTGCAGGAATCATATTTTAACAGCCAAGAAAAGTATATCATTAATAAAGAGTAGCATGGTAAATATAACAATACTCAATTAAATAAGTATTTATAGGAATTTCCAAATAAAGGGTTAACCCATAAGCCTAAGAAGAACCCTTTTATCATCTGGAATAAGAAAATCCTTTGAAGGCATTATAACTACATATTCGGATATTATTCTTTAAATTTGTATGAACAAGAACATAAACCCTTTAGGGTAAACATAAGTCCATAATAAAAGTGGGGTAGCCTATAGTCCAAACATTCAACCCTGACAGGAGCCTTGAAGGAAAGAAACCAAACATCCGAGCTGGAAACTATGAGGTTCACGACCTTTAAGAAAAATAAACAAGGGGAAATACTCCAGTGAAGAAAAAACACCTGGAATATATAAAGGAGTCGGCGTAAGATTCGATTACTTCTCGGCCACATACCAACAACCCCATAGTGACAGTAAAGTTAATTAAAAACAAGAACCATTTACTTGCATGCAACAAGTTGCAACATTTCTTGTAGTGAGCCATATATATATATATATATATGTGTGTGTGTGTGTGTGTGTGTGTGTGTGTGTGTGTGTGTGTGTATGTATTAAAAGGAATAGAAAAGGAGGTAAAGAAATCTATCCCAAGGAAGGGGGATTCCAATCTAAGAAAATCCTTACCTGACCTAGAGAGACAGGTTACAGAACCTCTCAGTTAAACCCCTATTACAAAAAATAAAATATATAACTTAGACCCTATAGGAATAGTCGAACACTGGAAAAGAGTAATGAAAATCAAAATGGAAGCTTTAATATTTGGTGTTACTTCGAAGGTTGTTAGCAATCCTGGATTGAGAGGAATAATGGAGCTCTTCAGTATACAAACCCTTCATGCGAAATGGCACCTATAATTAAACCCCAAGAAAAAAAATACTACGAGGAATAAACAAAAATATATAACAAGAACATAAACGAACGAGGAATTTTACCTTGACTGACCTTGGATTATAGTGGTGATTCCAAACAAAAACCATTGTTATTATAGGGCTTGGTTGCAGAGTTACAGTGGTGAAAGGGTGGAACGACAATGTAGACGGGGAGGCCGGGAGCAAACAAGGGAAGCTAATAAACCAAGTGTCCTATACAGATTGAACCAGAGTTAATGTCAAGAGTGTCAGGTGGTAGGTCAAGAGACCTCTTGGATGTGACAATAAAACGGTTATGTGAATCCCAAAGAGAAATGTGTGCATATTAACATGGTTACACGATTAAGACCCCCAGTACCTCATTCAAATTTACATGCAATGTATAAATATACATATTTATGAGAGTTGTACATAGTGATTTCTCTTGAAATGTATGCTCAATTACTAAGATTGAAGGTGAACTCTAAAGTTATACAGTTTAGTGTTGACCATGGTACAAAATATTACCTCGCTAAGCTAGACTGCTGATTAATTAAGTGGTAAATCAAGAGAAAATATATATTTTTTTATTGTGGTGTTAGTGGATGTTACAAATGGTATCAAAGCCAAGATGCAAAGTTGTGGCCTATTTGGGAAATCAATATTGTTTACAAAGAAGGCACATTGAGGAGAGGAGTTGGTAGTGCTCAGCCAGTAAGACCAACAGTAGAAATTGGTCCTACATCAACGGTAGGAACCAACCAAAAATTGTGGGTATAATTATGGGGAGAACAGCAAAACCCCACCACTATGCTTTTGGAAATGGTTCAACAGTTGAGATCGGAAATGGATCATCTTCAAGCAAATAATGAGAGGTTGATGTGAGACCATGAGAGAATCTTAAAGAGACTCTCTCATCAACATAATCATATGCACTCCATACCCAACCCTGGTAATTAAGATAAAGATGAGGAGAAAAGGAAGGGAGGTGAAAATATACCAGTGGGGAGCCACATTCAGCGACTAGAAGGAGATAAAGATGAAAATTAAGAAAATTAAGAAGAATTTGATAATGCCTCAGTCCCAAGGGAAAACAAAAAGGAGAAGGTAGAATTAAAAAGGGAATTTAAAAAAATAAAACCCCCGACCTTTGATGGAGAAGTTGAGGAAGTTGTTGAAGCCTGAATGATTAATATAAATAAGTATTTTCAGGTATACGAGTACGATGATAACTTGAAGGTGAGATTAGTGGTTTATCATATTTAGCGTAAATCCACACTGTGGTGGGAAGAGGTTAAAGTTTTCCACGTGATTGATGAGTAGAGAGTAACTTGGGGGAAATTTTAGAAATATTTTAATGAAAACTATCGAACTGAACAATTTTATGATGATAAAGCAAAGGAATTCATGACCTTCGGTTGGGACAGCTCTCCATGGACAAGTTTGTGACTAAGTTTTCATCCCTAGTAAGATACGTTCGTTATATATGTGAGGAATGTAGGTTTTAACCCTATACAGAAATTACCTACAAATGAATTCTTAAAACAGAAAAATATACAATGGCAAGAACATAAAAAAAATATACACACTTTTTCCCTGGATCCAAAAATCGAGACTATCATATTGATTTTTCATTATATTCTTTTTAATGTAACAATGCATATATTTACATGTCGAAGCATTCATAAACCCAAATCCATTAACCCTAGATTATAACATAAGCGTAGTTCCCTTTACCAGATCTACAAAATACCATGGGCAGAGAACCATCATGCCGAAAACCATGTGCAAAACCCATGCACAAAACCATGGGTAGGTCCTCCCACCATCTCTAGGTCTGCCCAACTATTATTGGGTCCACATAAAAAAAAATCTTGGGGTGTTTCCTCGGACCCTGTGCAGGGGGGCTACCACCCACCTGTAAATCCCCCAATAGGTAGGTCTATCTCTCCCCATGTGATCCACTTGTTGTGCCCGTCACAACGTACATGGGTTCCTATCACCCCCTTGTGCGTGAGAATAGTTGTGGGAAGAATATAACATGCACCCAACATTCTCTCACTTGTTGTTTTATTTCCACACAGGGGATCACAAGAGAGCATAGTCATTAGTCTAGGCTTGCAACACCCATTGTTTCTCTACAACAATAAAACTTCTCAGTGCTCATAGACTTCATCAATGCATCTACAAAATTCGTCAAAGTGTCCACCTTTACTAGAAACACCTTTTTGTCCTCAATCATATCCCTCACAAAGTGATATTGAACATCAATGTGCTTTGTCTTTGAATGATAAGAAGGGTTATTTTCCAAGAAAATTACACTTTGGATGTCATAGTCTATCCTTATAGCTTGTTGTACCAACCCCACACTTGAACAAAATCTCTGCAACCAAACTGCTTCCTTTCTTGCATGAGTGATTGCCATGTATTCAACTTCTGTAGTTGAAAGAGACACTATAGACTATCCTTTTATCATCCAACTAACTACTCGTCAAAATAGGTTAAACACATACCCACTTGTAGATCTTCTTCGATCTAGATCTCCAGCCGAGTCTGCATCAACAAAGCTATGGATGTCCAAAACTCTGTCTAATCTGGTCTTCCTTGGTAGCACAAAACATAATCACTAGTGCCAGATAAATACCTGAAACTCGCTTCATTGTTGTCCAATGTTCCTTCCTTAGTTTTGACATAAACCTGCTCAATACTCCCACTGCATGTGCAATGTCTAGTCTAGTACAGACCATAGAATACATCAGGCTACCGACTGCACTTGCGTATGGGACATGGGACATGTCCTCTTCCTCTTCTTGTGTCTTGTGACATTGTTCAACATATAACTTTACACCTACATGAATAGGAACCTTCACTGATTTACTATCCTACATGTTAAACCTCTGGAATATTGTCTCGACATACTTCCTCTAGTTTAACTAGATCTTCCTTTTTATCCAATCTCAATTAATTTCCATGCCCAAAATATAGTTTGGAGAACCAAGATCCTTCATGTCAAATTTGGAGGAAAATTGGGTATGTTACCACTCAAACTACAAGAGGACCTAAGGGGAATCCCTAAAGGGTAAATGCTAGGCCAAGGGCAACAAATGGAGGCTCCCTTCTATTTATAGACTTTCATCAATGGGAGGAGACCCGATATGTTTGGAGTCACTAATGAAGGATAATTCAATGGAGATGAGTGACCCGAATAACCCATTCCCAGAATTTGAAGGATAAAGATTGCTTGCTTTGTAAGCAAAGGTACTAGGAAATATAGGGAAAGGAAGAGAGGATTTGAGGGTTAGGTTTATGGGATTATACATGTGAAGGAGTTTCCCAATCCCTAAACCCTTGATAGGATTGGTATCCCAGATGGTTCTTGAAGAATGGTCTTTCAAAGGAGTGGGACCACATGGGGCCAAGTGGACCCTGTCTAGGGTATGAGGAAGGAATGTAGTAACCAATGGTATTCTTACCCTAGACTAGGTGGAGAGAGGATCAAAGAAAATCTAATTACTCAAAGATGTTGGTTTGGCATTGGGGAGTGCTAGCCTTCGGGATGGAAAGAAAATTTGTGGTCCCGAAGCTAGGAATTGGATTTTCTCCCAATTCCACCATTGGAATGTCTTAAAATTTGGAGGAGGGCTAGAGGACAGTCCAGCACAAGAGATCCTAGGAGATTGAATTTTTTCAGTGGCTAGCTTGTCGAAAAATTGATTCCCTAGGCACCCCAGTGTGGCTGCACTTGGGAGAAGGTGGAAGAATAAGAGGTTCAGTTCCTTAATCCTTGGGAGAATGGAGTCTATGTTGATTATGTGTAATATTTCTTGGCTCCTAATCAAGGATGACTTAAAATTACTTCACAAACCCTCTAGGTTAAGTGAGAGCAATCTTGCAGCTTTTACACTTCAAATGCACAAGAGGAATGGCTTATCAAGGTCAATTTTTACCCCTAGGAGATTTTTCTCACACTGCATGGCCCATACATGGATATAACATTATAATAGAGACAATTCCACAATATTAAGCAATAATTGCATGTGGCAATTAGCCCTAAAACAATGAAAACCCCAATCCAGCATATATGAAAAAAAGTAACAAGAATAACATCAAAATTTCATACTTACATGCAATATAGTATATCCAACCATTAACAAATAACAATATAGAAGCTCCAAGAGAAGATAGACCAACAACCATACATCAAAATTCATCCATAGAAGCTCTAATTCATCCTCCAAAAAAAGTGCGAAATTCTCTAAAGAAGAGAGAGATCCAATCCAAAGTGATGATGAGAAATGAACTCATCTCACTCCTATTTATACACATCTTACGAGTTCGAATTAGCCTCCTTAGCCTACATATGCCCAAAAAAATAAAATAATGTGCTAATAACACAACCTTTGGTAACAAACCTACCAAACTAGCTCATAAATGAAAAAGTAACCCTCTCAAGAGGTCAAATAATAATATATGCATGTTGTAGTGCCCTCTAAGAGTCCTGATGAGGTCCATGGGTGCCACAATGAAGAATAGGACCCTTAAAATCATTGGACAAGGCGTTGGCCCCTTGCAATAACCTGTGGTATTCCAATGACATTTGGGGGCACACAAGTGCCCTCATGGGTCTCCAAACAAATCGAAGATTCATGTGGGTCGCCTGCAAGGGCTAGGATGATAATGTAGGTGATGACAACATCATCATACAAGTCCTAGATCATCTGCCAACTATATGGTGTAGATCTGGGGCCAGCTGGGCATGATAGATCAAGTGCATCCTCATTGTCCAATAAGTGAACAACAAGTAATCTCTAAATGGTTGTGGGGATCCCTAGAGTGAAATCTACTGCTATGGAGGCCCATGGATCTCATTGCTCACCCTACATGTGTCGATGTAGCCCTCTAAAGGATTAGGACCTCCTATAGGGAGACCAAACCCAAATGGAAACCATCTACAATTCTGCATAAGATCCAAAGTGTCCCCTAGCCCTTTAATACAATAAGTCATTAGAGAAATTGAGTAAATGAGCTTACCTAATCATGGACTAGAGGTGGGGACTTCATAATAGCCTTCCCTTCCATAATGGGTTTCAGTGTGCCAATGTCTCCTAAACTCCAAATGGGGTTAACCAAGTGCCCTATTAGGTGGTTTCTACATCTAAAGGGGATAATATATTCAAGGTGCATCCGTCAAAAGGTGGTGGCATGTGACAGATAGGTGAATGAAGTAACGTATGAGAAGGGGAAACCCTAGGTCACATGGTTGGGTATAAGGGTAGCTAATAAGAGGGAATACCACACCTGGGTTTATAATGTGTAGGACGGAGCAATTTTGGTACATGAGGTGCCCCAACCTTGGTATTTCCACCCTTCTTTATATGTCATTTTCCTTTTTATGATTTTCTTTGATTAACTGCTTGGGCTCAAGGGGTTAGAGCATGATATATAAGATATAGAAGTGAATTCCCCCTTTTTAATGTGGGATGGTTCATCACCCACCAAGGGTTGGGACTATCATGGGTTCATATATGATGAAAAAGGCTCATATAGCCTGTAGGAACTAGGGTGATGGCTATGATGATGGGGTGGAGTTTATGTATTGGATTTTCCCCACATGCTAAACATTTTTGTCCCAGCCATATTTTGTATTTTGTGGTACTTTTCCTATTGAATGTGGCCATATATTCTTTTGACTTTCTTTTCAGTTGCATCAACCTTCGGGCTTCATTCCAGGCCATGACCCAAGGCGTGGGAAAGGGGAAGGGGCAAGCTAACCCTATGTGGACCCAATGGAGGACTGTGGAGCCAGGTGAGATAAATGATGGATAGGGTAATAATGAATGGAAAGAGGGTAATATGAGCAGATAAGGGAGCGATACCATGCAACCAAAATTGGGGTTTCCCATGAAATACCATCCCTGAAACCAAATGGTCAGTAAAAGAGGTCCCACGTGACTAGAATCCAAGGTTAATTCCTAAAAGGGGTCTAGGGGAAAGAAGCACAGACCTAGACCATTCTTATATTGAATCCCCCCATTAATCCATACCTAGAAGTGTCCATGATAAGAAAACTACAATACTCAATGTCCAAATGACAAGGCATACATTTAGATTCAGGAGGCCCGTCTTCAAACATATGATCATGGTAGATGGACGAGGGACCACACAATTGGCTCAGATGGCAAAGAAATGGCACAATGAGATAGATAATGGATGCAAGGGGCTATTGGCTTTTAGCTAAGGATCATATTGGAGAAAACATTTCTCTTAGGGATATTACCCACAAAGTGGTGGATAACATATGGCTCCAACTAGGAAGTGATCTCTTGAAGAAGTGGGTGAAGCTGCTCAAACGGGAGGTCATGAGAACTCCAACAATATCTTGGTCATCGTAGACTTGTCACCTACACATACAATATATGGAAAAACATGGGGCAACATGCTTTGGTGACATCTCATGATCGCACATGCTAATATGTTAGGCCATAAAATCAACAAAGAATGAAGATATACAAATTTTAATATAAATGCATCTAATCTACCATGAGAAATACCATATGACATTATTTCTAATGCAAACATTAGCATGCAATGCATCCTACTGTACCATGCATATAATACAATTTCAAGTCTCAAGGAAGGAGGTGATATGACTGAATTTGATTGGCTCAGGCCAAAATTCATCGTTAATCTTAGAAATGTAGTCATAGTCATCCCCAACCCTTCCATGAATCTTGATAGGTATGGTATCCTTATCTACCAAGACTAAATCCCCAACCTTATATCCTCTCTTAGTCTTCCACTTTTTTCTTGTTTGAGAGATTCATCACTTGAGGATTCAAATTTCCTAGGTAGGGAGGATATGGGAATGTTTCTCTCCCTTGAATGTCTCATAATATAGTCCAGGCTTGATCACATGAGGAAAATAAGCAAGCTCCCTATAAAGGATAGAAGGGGTTCCATCGAATTGGGGGATGGTTGCGTATGATAAATCCATTTGAACATGTCCCCTTACGGCAGCTCCCCATTTTTCTGGATAACAATATCCCCCACACATTAGGTATATCAATGACAATAACATACGTGAGGAGGGATATATCAGGATTCCTAGCTAAAGAGACCTTAAGAGCTTCCTTCTACTTCCACAGGTTTGGAATTAAAACCACACACCCTTTGATATGGTCGAGTGATGTTGAGACCCAAATTCTTCATAACAGTCAAAGGCATGATATTGGTGGAAGAACCAGAATCTAACATATAATTCTGTAAGAAGAGGTCATTGGTAACCAGAGTGAGAAAGAAAGGTTTATGCCCTAGGTTTCGATCAGGTATGTGAATGTTTTGCAATTCTTCAAGTATTTCTTCATCTTGAATCCTGAGGGATGTCTTAAGTTTTTTTTGTTTCTCGGGAAGCTTAACAATTTCCTTTAGGGGAACAGGTATAGTCATATTTCCCACGGAATCCCCTATGTGGATGTCAATTTTAACTTCCTTCCCCTTTTCCTTCTTCCTGTATTCTTTCCTAGGAGGATCCTTTTTTTTATTGACTTTTGTTGGAGGATTCTTCTTAGGAGGAACCTTGATGATGGATTCTTTAGTAGGGGCTTTCTTACATGATGGATCTTCCCTAGGTGATTCCTTAGGAGGTGAGGGGTCTTTGTCCTTTTCCTTTTGGGAATATTGGACCCCTTTGAATCTTCCATGGCTATCAGCATTAAGAATGGATTATTCTTTTTCTTCCTTAAGGGTGACCTCACTAATGGGAGGATGTGTGTATGATCCTCCTAGAAATATGTTGAATACATCAGCTTCCATGAGATTGGCTTTCTCATCTCTTTGTTCATCCTCAATTTCATCCTCTTCACTCTCCTCATCATCAGATGAAGAATTTGGTTGAATAGCATTAGTTGGGGCCAATGTGTTTGGGATTTGAGAAGAGCTCAGCCTATCTTCTTCATTTTTATTTTTTGGAAAAGACTTTCCTTTAGGGATGTAACATAGTTTTTGGGCCCTTTCTAAGGTGGTGATTTTATTTAGGATAACCCTGTCACGTGCATTGGCTTCTTCGATGAATCTTTCCACCTTTTTGAGAATAGAAAGGAGAGTTTCTTTGTGTTGATATTTGGACTTCTCCTTCTTAGTTTAAAATTTGGCTCTAGGTGGTCATTGATATCAACCTCGAAATTCACAGGTTTTCTTCAACTTCCATTGCCATTTCCATAGCCTCGGAAAAAAGTGGACGGTTTCTTATCCCTAAACACAGAAGTGAGGTGGCCACCCACGACTTTTATGAATTTGTAAAGAATGTTGGCCTCAGATGGATTCAAACAATCAAGTATATATTTGAGTACCCTATCAAACTTTTGAATGAATTCCTGCACATCTTCCCTCCCCTTGGTTATTTGGTAGAGCTTTTCAATGTTGAAGGTCCCTTGGGCATTCCATGACCACCGTTTCATGAATAGTTCCTCAAATTCATCAGATTCCTTATGCACCCAGGGGGGAGGCTAAGATAAAATGTCTTGCTTGTCCCTCAAGTGATAAGGAAAAAGGAATCATGATCCTATCTTCATCAAGTGTCAATCTAGGAGACAACTTCTAGTAGAATTCTTCAATAAACCATGGGTAGTCCAAGTAGCATCCCCTTTGAATTTGGGCAACCATCAGTTAAATTTCTCAGGTAATGGTTTGGGATCGTTCCTCAATTTCAAAGGGGAAAAGATGCTAACCAAGTGTATTTCAGTCTTGGTCATCTTGGGTTAATCCCTTTAGGAGTCAGTGCTTGAAGTTGATACTTTAGTTTGTTCACCAGAGACTTAGATTGGTACAAAGTCCCTAACGTGTCCCACAAATCCTTCATTGTAGCTCCACCTAATACATTCAACAATACTAAATCTAAGATACACAATCGTATTTTTCTCTTCGCCTTCCGATCTAACTTTTCCCAGTCTTTTGTCGAAATTCTCATTGGTGTCGTGCCTAGATCTACAAGAATCCACTGATCTTGGTCCTCCAAAAGATGTTCCTTCTTGAGCTTCCACAACTCAAAACTGTGACCATTAAATTTATCCATCTCTATCTTTCCCTTGCTCGCCACATTCTTTCAGCGCAGAATCGATCCTATAGATCTCCCACTGAACAAGGTCTACCATAGGCTCAAGAAAAAACCCTCAGCAGCAAAGGCATCCCCTTGAAGCTGAAACAAAACTAATACCAAATGTAGGTTTAAACCTTGTACGGAAATTACCTGCAAAATAATTCTTAAAATAGAAAAATATACAATGGCGAGAACATAAAAAAATATGCATATATATTTTTCCTTGGATCCCAAAATTGAGACTACCAGATTGATTTCTCATTATATTCCTTTTAATGTTACAATACATATATATACCTGTCTGAGCATTCATAAACCCCAGTTCATTAACCCTCGATTAGAACATAATCGTAGTTCCCTTGAAAGGATCTACAAAATACCATGGGTAGAGAACCATCATGCCCAAAACCATATGCAAAACCCATGAACAAAAACATGGGTAGGTCCGCCCACCATCTTTGGGTCCGCCTCCCATTCTTGGGTCCACCCAACTATTATTGGGTCCACATAAAAAAATTGGGGTGCTTCCCCAGATCTACCACCCCCTTGTTAACCCCCCAACAAAGGGGCTACCACCCCCCTGTAACCACCCTATTGTGCTCAACATAACGTATAGGAGAGGTCATTGTCCCCCTGTGCATGAAACTAGTTGTAGAAAGAATATAACACACACCCAACAATGAAAATTCCAAGGTACAATGTTTTATGTGCAGCTTACTAGCATTTATCAAAGAAGCACATAGAATTCAATAATCATAAGACCATGAATGAGGCTATTCAAAAGGCGTAAATATTTTATCAGTAGATGAAATAGAAAGGAAAGGACGGTAAGGGTTGCCTTGATAAAAAAGGACAAAAAAATTCTCTAAACACAAAAAATGCAAAAGTGGTAAATATTAGAAATGCATTCTCAAACCAACATAACAAATTTGTTAGGAGGAATCAACAGAAGAATAAGTCTCAGAATGAAACTAAATTAATGGAAGTATCCAACGAACCAGATGTTATCACCCAAAAATGATCACCTAGACATTTCTTCCTAGTTCGATCAAAATACACCATGTAGGATTAATTTTACCATAGTAAATTCACTTTCACCATGGGAAATAATTTAGTAAACCATTTTTCCTATATTATTTCTCATTAAAATCCAAAACCCCATGAGAATAATTGAATAAATTATTATTTATTTAATTTTCTCTAAAAATAATTATTTCTCATCACCTTTGACTTAATCACCTTGGAATAATTAAATAAATCACTAGTTATATATTATTGCTTAATTTTATTTTTGGAATAATTGTTAAACCACTCTTTAAAAATTATTTTGAACTCACATTTTAATTCTCAAAAAATAATTAATAAATTATTTTTATTTGTTAATTACTTCAACAATTTTCTAAATAAAGATATTTGACCATTTTGAATATATATTCCCTCTTGAAGAAATATGACAAAGTATTCCCGACAGCTAGATTTTGATTTGGTCAATAATATTTTATTATTTTCCAATTCATAATTTGGCTCAATACTTTGTTATAAATAGAGGGTTTTTCCATTCATTCTTCACCATGATCATTATCATCGTCAACATTATCATTTTATCACATTTGAGCTCCCACTTCAATTCCATCTTGCTTTTGGATTTTCTACATACTAAAAGATAGAAACAGATCGTTGAAGCGCAAGGACATCAAAAGTACCCATCCCATGGAGGGGGATCTACAGACCCATGTTGTATATCTACCTCGCAATATTTTCAATAAAATTATTATTCATTTGAAGTCCTCCATTGGGTAATACATTATTTATCTTTTGTTTTTATATGTAGAAAATTGGCCACTAGGTAAAAAGAAGAGTGGCGGCAAAATTAGATAATTGCCCTATTGAGATAGTTGGCCAGCAAATTGGTGTATATCTAAATGTATTACCCTTAGAATCTTATGATATCTTAATTGGTATGGACTGGTTATAAGGGTGTTGGTCCTTAGTAAATTGCAAGGATAAAACTATCATTTATCTCACTAAGGAGGGTGTCAAACAAGAAATCCAAGGGGTAAGGAGACCCATCAAGTTGTGACCAATTATTACCTCCTAGCTAGGAAAATGTATTAGGAAAGGATGTCAAATATATGTTGTGCAAGTAGAATATTCCAATTCAAAAGATAAGATTGTCACCTTAGAAAATGTGTCGGTTGTTCAAGTTTTTTTGGACGTGTTCCCAGAGGAAATTTCGTGGATTACTCCCAAGCGGGACATAGGCTTTACCATAGAATTAATTTTGGGGGTTTCACCTATGTCAAAAAACCCTTCTCGAATGAGCATACCTGAACTAAGCGAGCTAGAGATTCGGCTGCAAGAACTGTTTGATAAGAGATACATTCACCCAAGTGTATCACCTTGGGGAGCTCTTGTGTTGTTCATGAGGAAAAAGGATGGTACTATGAGACTATGCATTGATTGCAGGAAACTTAAAAAGTTAACCATTAAGAATAAGTATCCATTACCCAGGATTGATGATTTATTCGATCAAGTTAAAGGTTCTACAATATTCTCTAAGATTGATCTACGATCAGGTTACCATTACATAAGGGTAAGGAAGAAGACATTCCTAAAACAACTTTTAGGACCTAATACAAGCATTACGAGTTTGTGGTTTTTCCCTTTGGGCTTACCAATGCCCCAAAAACATTTATGAGCCTTATGAATGGTATCTTCCACCCTTATATTGATAAATTTGTTCTAATTTTTATTGATGATATTCTTATATATTCAAGAAATTTGGAAGAACACAAGAAGCATCTACAGATAGTTTTGTAGACACTGCGAGAGAACCGGCTGTATGCTAAATACATTAAGTATGACCTTTATAAGAATCAAATACAGTACTTAGGACATAATTTCTACTGAAGGCATAGTTGTTGACCCCGAGAAAATCAAAACCATCTTGGAGTTCCCTATCCTTGTAACATTGTGGATATTCGATCTTTTATGGGTTTAGATGGTTAATATCATCGTTTTATCGAGGGACTATCTAGAATAGCCTATCTTATAACTTCCTTGTGGGAAAAAGGAAGAGATTTTAAGTGGAATGCTAAATGTCAACACAACTTCGAACAATTAAAACATTTAAGTATTGGGGATTTCCGCAGTGTAATATATTAGATATCATTTTTTTTGGGATTCAACTGCGTTAAGTAAGTCATTCATCTATGACCATTTCCATAAGAGGTAGTCATAATTGACTAATTTCTCATGATTTTTGAATAGTCCACTTAGCACTCATTGCATCGGGTGATGCTCACAGGGGTGAAGAAGTGTGATTGAAACTAGTGAAATGAGTGCTAAATGGACTAGTTTCAATCCCACTTCTTCACCCCTGTGATCATCACCTGATGCAATAAGTGCTAAGTGGACTATTCAAAAATCATGAGAAATTAGTCGATTGCGACTAACTCTCATGGAAATGGTCATAGATGAATGACTTACTTAACGCAGTTGAATCCCAAAAAAAAAATTATATCTAATTAAAACATTTGTTGACTTCAGCCCTAGTGCTAAAGATAGTAGATCCAGAGAAGGAGTTCGTTGTCTGCAATGATGCATGTCAGGAAGGAGTGGGAGGAGTATTGATGCAAGATGACAAAGTAATTGCTTATGAATCTCGAAAATTAAAAGAACATGAAAAAAGGTAGTCTTACAATTTGGAATTAATTGTTGTGGTACACACTTTAAAAGTATGGTGATCCAGGAGGATTTGTTGATTCAATTGTCGTCATCAACATGCAGTTCATGGGTGTTGTTCAGTTTTGACAGTGTTAGTTATGATAAGGTTTTTTAGGTAATATTCATATGTTTTCATGGCATTTAGCGGAGATGGTTTAACGCCTGGTTGTCAACTTGATTTCATCAACAGTTCCCCAGGGTTTGGTCGACGACATGTGTTTTTTCATTCTTCATTGCAGGATATGTCTTCAGGGTTGTCATCGTAGCAAAGGATCAATATCGTCATTTGTCAACGATAGGCATGTGGTTTTATGTCACATTGTGACAAATGATTGTAAAAGAGTTTTTTATTAAATCCTAATGACCAAAACCTAACCTAAAGACCTAAAACCCTAAACAAATCCATGTATTGAAATATGCTACCACCAAACCCTAGCCTAAAACCTATGTATTAAAAAAATGCATAAAAAAATGCATTAACCTATGCTAAAACCTAAGTCTCGGACTTAATTCAAACTATGTAATAAAAACATTACAAATAATATTAAAAATAGGCCCTAACCGATGGCCGCTAACCATATTGGAACTGCCGGAGACAGGGTTCATGTGACTGCATGTTGAATAGCCATCAAGGTTGTCAGAACCGCAGAGTTCTCACCACAGTCGGAGGTAAGCTGCTACTGATAATCGAGCAGGGAGGAACACGAACACATGCCAAACGATCACTGCGAGGGTAGCCAGAACTGTGGAGGTGGCAGCCTGCGGTTAGACCGTGGCTGGTCACACAAAACAGTTACACCTCCACCTGGTTAATGATGACTGTTTACGGTTTCGGGTTAGACTATGGTATTTTTTTGGTTTTATATTGTTAGTTTGTTATAAAGAAATTCGAAGTCCTTGTAACTTAATGCCTAGGTGTCATTTCATGACAAGACCAAGGGCATATGAACCCAAGTTCAGCACATTCACACCTATTTGAGCCAAAGGAGATTTGAATGTACTTGCAGGCCTATAAGAGCCAGTTTTTCTCATTGAAGAGGAGATTGGTGGTTTTGGGTTTTTGTATGCAGATTCTGGAGGTTAGAGGTTGTTTTGTTTTCAGTGTTTCAGGAGCATCAGGAGTCGAAATTGGAAACTGTAAGCGGCATTGGAAAGATGGTTCAGAGGGCTATCTGATGACAGTGACCAGAAGTGCCTGTGTGCACATTCAGTCTAGTCTTTTCTCTGTGTAATCAACACCTTCTTCTCATTCCTAATAAAACAGTCACCCATCTTGAAAGCGGACTCGGAGACGTAGCCGATCAGGGACGAACTCTGTAATCAATCTTGATGTCTGGTATAGCTTTATATTTGTTGTTTTCATTTCTGTTTCTCATCTTATTTATGGTTTATCATCTGTCGTAAAATGCTCTTCTCAAGTAGTTTTCCTCGATTTCTGTGCTTTGAGTTAACATTCAACTCATTAATGGCTAATCAATTCTACATCAGTATTTAGTTTATGATAATTTCAGATCATATAATTTGGTATCAAAGTAGGTTGCGTTGTATAGTTTTGCATTGAATGTTAACCAGGTCTAAGTTGCAACGAGGAGAAGGAATCCTTAAGCAGATCAATCCAGAGATTTGAAAGCGACGAGCCATTCAGAAATCGACCATGTCAGGACTTGATGCAAGTGAAAACACTGAAACTAAGATCAGTGAAGAATAGTTTCAGCAGGCATTCTTAACCATGTAGTAGATGTTGGGAGAATTGTACGAAGACAAGGAGGCGAGAGATTATTCTTCTTCAAAGGCATCGAAGAAGGACAAAGGTAAAGGCAAGGCTAATAAACCATCTTCACCTCCATCATCTCCATCAACCTCTTCTTCTTCTTCTTCTTGCAATGCCGAATTTGAAACAGAAAATAAACCTAAGAAAACATCTCTTTTGAAACTTGATGTCAAATTTGAGTTACCTGTTTATGATGACGAAATGAATCCTGAAAAGCTAGATAACTGGATAAAGCAGGTAGAAGTGTATTATCGCATTTAGAACATTTCTAGCGATAAAACTAAAATTCAGCTAGCTATGCTTAGAATGGGGGGAACAACTTTAATCTAGTGGGAAAGTAAAACTCAAATAGATGTAAATCATAAAGGAAAAATCATCTCTTCATGGTCTAAGTTTTTAAAATCTCTTAGGAAACAGTTCTATCCTTTAGGATACATGTAGCAAGCTGTTATTGATTGGCAACATTTGAGGCAAGGTAAAGGGCAGAGTGTTCAGGAGTTTACTCAAGAGTTCAGAAAGAAAGCATTGGCGCTTGGTATTTCATGATACACGTGAAACTTTGTTAAAATACATCGGCAATTTACATTCATATTTTCAGCATACTTTATTGACGTTTAATCCTGATGATTTCGATGAGGTTTGTGTTCAGGCCATACATATTGAATCAGGTGGCAGACCATTCAAGTTTCATCTCAGTCATCCAAAGAGTTGGAAACCAAGGATTCTTGTGACAGTAAGGGGAAGAACAATTCGAAGAGAAAGAAATCAGCAATAGCTTATAAGGAAAGACCTACTTGTTCTCATTGCCATAGAATCAGTCATGATGAATCGAAGTGCTGGAAACTTAATTTAGAACTTAAGCCCAAAAATTTCTTTAAGGCGAAAGATGAAAAGAAGGCCATTGCAACAGTCCAGCAAGATCTTGGTTCAGATTCAAGTGATGAAAGGAGGATAACTGCTATGGTTACGATACGTAAAACTTCTGATACTGGTTCAAGTTCGAAAACTAATGTATCTTCTTCAAACATAAATACTTTAGATAAGGATAAAAGAGTTGATTCCACATAAGGATAACTTCTAAGCATATAAAAATTGACACAATGTTTGACAGTGGATCACAAGAAAATTTAATAACCGAACATATAGTTAATCAATAGGGATTGGAGACACAGAATCATCCAAGACCATACCCATTAGGTTGGATTAATAAATCAACTCAAATACATGTCACAAAGTAGTGTTGGTTAAAATTTGCAATTACAACTAAGTACATTGATGAAGTGGAGTTAGATGTGGTCCCAATAGACATATGTGGAGTTGTCTCAAGAAGTCCTTATCTTTATGATAGAGATGCAGTGTTTTACAGAAGAGAACATAAATATCACCTAAAGAAAGAAGGGGTTGAATTTATTGTTAGGGCACATAAAGTCAAATCAAACTTGGATTTGATTGTTACAAATCAAGTTAAGCAATTAATAAGTTCAAGTAAATATGTACTCATGTTTATTAAGGAACAACATAAGGATGATTGTTCAAAATGCGAGATTCAGTTTATAGGTCAATTGGTCAAGGTGGTTAATTCTTTTCCAAGAAGTCTTATTCATAAACACGATAAGCAACATGAGATACATTTAATGTCCTATGAACATCTTCTTAAAGACAAAATGAATCTCAACTCATTCATTCAATTGAATTCTAGAAACTATCATCATTAGCAGTGTATTGCAGGGAATGGTACATGTGAGTCTAATCAGAGACTTGTTTTAGAGGATATGTTTATTTTCAGTTTCAGGGTTGCAGGTCAGTATTGGGGAAATTCAGTGTTACATTTCTTTGGTATTGCATCATCATTTCATGCTTTAAAAAGTAATGAAGCCTCTTTTCAAGTGGAAAGGAAGTCTATAAGTTTTCATGACAAAGAATTTTCGAAAGCATATCTAAAGTTTCCTTATCATGATTTGAAAATTAATGCATTAAGTAAAAGTGTTAGTTAATGGAGATATCAGTTAAGAGACGAAGAAATAGTGATTCAAGTAAATCAACGATTACTTAGATACTTTCAAAGTCAAACTAGGTTGTAACAGTCTTTACATCACAACTGGATGAGTTCTGTGTAGCAGGTTTACTTAGTAATCAGTCAACAGGAAAGTAAATCGAGTCAAGTAATTGATATGAAGTCAAAATCAAAGGAGTCTTTGGATATTTCAATTATTCTAGAAAGTAGATTGTTAATACCCATGAGATTTATTGAACAAAGTTCTACAAATACTATTTTCAAAGATGTTTTTGAATCACTAACTCATGATTCTTTGTGGAAAGAATTCAATTTCCATGCTGATAAAAGGTTGTTTTCCCATCGTTGCAAATTGTTCATACTGCAGATGGAAGAAAAAAGTCACTGAATTGAAAAGTGCCATGGTTAGCATCATCAGGGTCATCACTTGTAGGTGATTGATCGAATGTATTGGTACATCGTCAGGTCAAGGTGGAAAGAGAGGGAGTTCTACCCTCATCGACTATTTGTTTAGTCAAACTTTTGTGGTCCAAAAGCTTTCAAGTGGAGAGGAATGATCCAGGAGGATCTCTTGATTCAATTGTCATCATCAGTGTTCAGTGTCGTCATCAGCATGCGGTTCATGGGTGTCGTTCAGTTTCGACAGTGTTAGTTATGATCAAGTTGTTCAGGTAATATTCATAGGTTTCCATGGCGTTCAGCGGAGATGGTTTAGCACTTGGTTGTCGACTTGAGTTCATCGACAGTTCCCCAGGGTTTGGTCGACGACATGTTTTTTGTCATTCGTTGTTGCACGATATGTCATCAGGGTTGTCGTCGTAACGAACCATCAATATCGTCGTTTGTTGA
Organism: Pinus tabuliformis; assembly: GCA_031772625.1. Classification (NCBI taxonomy): domain Eukaryota; kingdom Viridiplantae; phylum Streptophyta; class Pinopsida; order Pinales; family Pinaceae; genus Pinus; species Pinus tabuliformis. Next base: position 685,068,969 of record CM062813.1, read on the forward strand.
CAATAGGCATGTGGTTTTATGTCACATTGTGAAAAATGATTGTAAAAGGGTTTTTATTAAATCCTAATGACCAAAACCTAACCTAAAGACCTAAAACCCTAAACAAATCCATGTATTGAAATATGCTAACACCAAACCCTAGCCTAAAACCTATCTATTAAAAAAATGCATAAAATAATGCATTAACCTATGCTAAAACCTAAGCCTCGGGCTTAATTCAAACTATGTAATAAAAAAATTACAAATAATATTAAAAACAGGCCCTAACCGTTGGCCGCTAACCGTATCAAAACTGCCGGAGATAGGGTTCATGTGACCACATGTTGAATAGCCTTCAGGGTTGTCAGAACCATGGAGTTCTCACCGCAGTTGGAGGTAAGCCACCAGTGATAACCGAGCGGGGAGGAACACAGACACATGCCAAATGGTCACCACGAGGGTAACCGGAACCGCCAGGGAAGATGTAGAGGTGGCAGCCTGCAGTTAGACCATGGCTGGTCACATGAAACGGTTACACCTCTGCCTAGTTAATGTTGATTGTTTGTAGTTTCAGGGTAGATTATGGTATTTTTTGGGTTTTATATTGTTAGTTTGTTATAAAGAAATTCGTAAGCCTTGTAACTTAATGCCTAGGTGTCATTTCATGACAAGACCGAGGACATATGAACCCAACTTCAGCACATTCATGTTTATTTGAGCCTAAGGAGGTTTCAATGTACTTTCAGGCCTATAAGAGGTATTTTTTTCTCATTGAAGAGGAGATTGGTGGTTTTGGTTTTTGTATGCAGATTCTAGAGGTTAGAGGTTGTTTTTTTTTAGTGTTTTGGGAGAATCGGGAGTCGGAATTAGAAACCGTAAGCGGCATTGGAAAGTTGGTTCAAAGGGCTATCGGATGACAGTGACCATAAGTGCCTATGTGCACATTCAATCTGGTCTTTTCTCTGTGTAATCAACACCTTCTTCTCATTCCTAATAAAACGGTTGCCCATCTTGAAAGCAGACCCAGAGACACAGTCCATCAGGGATGAACTCTGTAATCAATCTTGTTGTCTGGTATAGTTGTGTATTTGATGTTTTCATTTCTATTTCTCATCTTACTTATGCTTTATCAGCTGTCGTAAAGTAATCTTCTCAAGTAGTTTTCCTCGGTTTCAATGCTTTCAGTTAACATTCAACTCATTAATGGCTAATTAATTCTACATCAGTATTTAGTTTATGATCATTTCAGATCATATGGAGACATTATTTATTGGGTAAAAAGTTTGTGTTGACGACCAAACATATCAGTATAACTAATTTCTTTAATTAGACTAATCTCGATGTACGATAAGACAAATGGACAACCTTTTTAAGTGAATTTGATTTTTATATTAAACATAAATGGAAAGGAAAAATATGTGGTTGATGCATTAAGTAGGAAAGTACACTATATATATGAAATTTCTTATAGTAAGGTAGAGTTTGAATTCTCAAATCAGATCAAGGAGGTTGTGATTAAAGATCCAGAATATATGTTCCTATGGAAGCAAATTAAACAATTAAATAGCTCTAAAGATAAGACAGAATATGACATAAATAAAGGTACTTTGCTGACCTTTAGGGGAAGGGCATATATCCCTAATCAGAAGGTTGTTAGGAAACTAATATTGGATTAGTTTCATAGAATCCCTATGTTGCCCACCTCAGGTATCAGAAATTATTTTATGGTATAAAGAGAAATTATTTTTGGCCTAAAATGAGAAAAGACATCGCTGAATATTTAGCTAAATTCCTGGAATGCCAAAAAATTTAACGTTGAGCACTAACATCTAGTTGGTTTAATCCACCCATTACCCATTCTGGAGTGGAAATGGGAAGTTATTAAATTAGACTTTATAACTGTGTTGCTAAAAACTAAGAAACAAAATGACTTAATCACGGTAATAGTTGATAAACTAAGTAAGTGGGAGGAATACATTCATTTGGTGGAGTACGCTTATAATAATAGTTATCATGAATCTCTTAAGATGAGCCCTTTTGAAGTTCTCTACAAGAAAAGGTGCAAAACATGGGTCAATTGGAACAGCTCGGAGGACAAGCTACTTTTAGGACCAGAAATGTTGGCAGAAATGGAACAAACCGTGAGAAAAGTCCAATGGAATTTTAAATATGCCAAAGATAGGAAAAAAATATATGCATATAGAAAAAGGTCCTACAAAGAATATCAAGTAGGTGACCATGTATAAATTTGAGTGAAACCCAGTAAAAACACTCTATGGTGGGGTGGGTGTGCAAAATTAACCCCTCGGTATTGTGGAACCTTCCAAATCTTGGAAAGAATTGGACCTGTTGCATATCAACTTGCATTACCCAACCATATGCGAATACGTAATGTATTTCATGTCTCTTTGTTAAAAAAATACGTGTATGACTCTAGACATATTATTAACTAGCAAGATGTATAGGTGAGAAGGAATATTTATTTTTCTTTGTTTTTGTGTTAATTAATGGTACTTGCTGAGAACTGTTATGAATTAATAACATTTGTATAATGTGAACTAGGTCAAACCAGACGAAGAATACCTAATAAAACCCCTATGCATTCTTGATCGGAGAGAAACAACATTATGGAGGCAAGTTATCACCTAGGTTAAAGTGTAGTGGAGACACCTTAGTCTAGAAAAGGCCACTTAGGAGGATGAAAGCTTCAAGAGGGAAACATACTCGAACCTATTCCAAGGGCAAGGATGAACACCGAGGACAGTGTTTCACTCATGGGGGGGAGATGTAACACCCTCCCTGGATTTGTAAATATTTTTCATTTACTTTACTATGGAAAGACATGGTTAGATTAGGTAAAGGTTTAAAAAGAACTCTACAAGTTACAATTTATTGTTTTTTTTCTTTAAAATAAAAATATCATGCTAAATAATGGAATTACGCGAGAAGATCTTAAACTAAAGTCTTTAATTTTCCAAGTAGTTTGGATAGTTACATCCTCCTCCCTTAGAGATGAAAACATCTTAGTTTTGGAAAAGCTGAGGAAGGCAGAGAGGAGGGAGAGGTCGGAGGCAATAAGGGAGAGAGAGGAAAGACCTTGAGCAGGATGCTGCCAAGGTGAAAACGCTACTAGGGTGTTCTTGAGTTAGGTAAGAGCCAGTGGAAACCCTGAAGCTAGAGAGTTCTTAGCTGGACTGAGAATCTTGAGGTCCAAGAACCAGTATTGTCTGCTAAAAAACTCTAAAAAATTACAAGAGGCTCAAGAGGGGGAGAATTGGACGTAATCGCCAATCTTGCTTGTTGGGTGTAAAAGTCTTCTATCCTAGTTAATTCCCTGATAGGGTTAAGTTTGCATATAAGTACCTTGAATTTTCATATTAAAAATATTATTATAATCTTGTTTAGGTGATAATGTATTTATATGTTCCTTTGAATTGAAGAATTGGAATACTAGGTATTGAATTAACTATTCTACAAAGAAATTGTTTTGAGTACTTTTTAAATAATCCTACTTTGTTTTAAATAACTTATCTGTGTAAGAAATGAGGTAGAAAACTTAGACCCGAAAGAATATGTTCAAGGAAGGGTTCTGGTGCAAATTCCCCCTATTTTAAAAGAGAAGGTAATTTTATGTGTTAAAGGAACAAACATGTTAAGAATTGGATGTATAGTAAACGTAGTCCCTCTTGAAAATAGAATATGAACCATGTACGTTAATTACTAGCCCCACAATTTAAGTGGTATGAACAGAGATAAAGAACCCGAACGAGATAAAAGAGCTAGGGTTAAAAGGGAATAGTTCTTTCTCTTTTAAAAAAGAGAACATGAAAATGAAACTAATTTACAGCAAGGATTAGCCCTTAATGTCATCGGGGTATTTATAGTAATAAATTCTTGATGTAGTTAAGGTAAACTAGGAGTAGGTTAGTCCCATACTTGGAACCAAGGGGGTCTGTTTTGAGGACAGTCCCACTCCAAAATAAGTGCATAAATTCCATACATGGTATGGACAAAACCTGATGGGGTCAAGCTTCATCTACCTTACTGGAACCTGTAGTAACTACTGCAACAAAATAAAGAAATATATATACGTGACTCACATATCATTTCCAGAATCGCAACAAGTCATGAATGAACTTGTTATGACTTACTACAAAATTGTTTGAATGGTGCCAAATGATGTCAAAAGAATGAAAAATATCAGAGAATATTGTAGTCATCTTCAAAATATAGAAGGACTCAACACCTACATCAGACCCTCTCTAGTATAAAGTTCTTTGAACAAGCTTTCCAATGACACGTGGAAGTCCAAAAATGGACTCCTAGATCAAAATATATGGTCTGTTGAAGTTTCAAGGATTAAAGCCTCAAGAAGGAAAGGATATTGGCAACTGCATATCTGAGGTCCATAATATCAGAGATCACATATCGTAGGTCCAGAGATATCGACGATTACAACATCAGAGCATCAGAGATATAGACAATCGCATATCGTAGGTCGGGCATACTAGCGCATCGCAGCATCAGATCATCAAGCATATCAGTGCATCACATATCAGAGGTTCAGAGACATCAAAGATCAACAGTTGAAACATCGAAGCTTGGATGAGATAATCACATTGGAGCATCAAGCATATCAGCGATCAGAGAATTGAAACTTTTGAACGTGAGAACCTTTTAAAAGTTGTGACATGGGTAAAGCGTTGATAGTGTTTAAAACCGTAGGGAACATCGATAAAGGATTTAATCACAAAACCAAAGGAATTAGGAGAATTTTGAGGTCTGAAATGGGTCTCCTAAGGAAATTATAAAATAATAGTGGGAATAATAAAATAAGATTAGATTACATAATCAAATTTTAGAGGGAAAAAACAAAAACTATTTTTTCAACTCGTATTTTCAACTTATTTCCCTATGGATTTACTCAAATTTCAAGCGTAAGCACTCATTGGATGAAAATTTGATTCCTAATCCAAGGAGTATCCATGTTGCATACTTTTGATGGACCCTACTACACGAAAATGATAAATACATGAAAAACATGATTGCAATCACATTGTTTCATGTATTTCTCATTTTTCGTGTAGTAGGGTCCATCAAAAGTATGCAACATGGGTACTCTTTGGATGAGGAATTAAATTTTTCATCCAACGAGTAATCTTGCTCGAAATGAGTAAAATATTAGGGAGATAAGTTAAAAATACGAGTTGAAAAAATAGTTTTATTATTTTATTATTTTTTAATATTTTTAATTTTTTACTCCAAAAATAGTGAATCATTCGCCATGGTTGACATCATCATCTTGAATCCTATTGGTTCTTATAAAGTTTATTTTGGTTGTACATTTTTCTTAGGAGGCCCATTTTAGACCTCAAAAGTCCCCTAATGTGGGTGAGCCCTTTTATCTCTCCTCTAGCAGGACACATGGCCACATATGATTGGTTCTGATAAAGCTACAATGGCATATAATGTCAGCATGACGTGGTGTTACCGAAGGACAAGTGGCAGAAAATTTTTGCGTTTTGAGGGGGGCTAAGGGGACAAATCTGAGTGACATGTGTCACCACTCATGAGGTGCCATGTAGAGGGATGACATCATATCGGAGATCGCATATCAGAGGTTGAGTATGTCAGCACTTTGTAACACTTGACGCTTGAAAAAGTTCTGATAAGGGGGTTTTGATATTGGGCTGGCACCACAGTCGCAAAGACTCAAAGAACCAAGGGCACTAAGCACTTAACAAAGGAAAACTAGCCCCCAGTGCGAACAAAAATGCTCTAGCACTTCAAGGCTAAGTGATAGGTCATGACCCTCAGTCCTATGGTGAGAAATGTGGGAAGATCTAAGTGGAAGGAGCTCGTCATATCGAAGGTCGACAATCAAAATATTAGAATATTGCACCACTGTGAAGATTGTGATATGGAATTCCTCCGATAAACACGATGCAGAGAGTTAAAGGTGTATGGGTGGGCATCTGCAAGATTGAATGCGGGAACAGAGGAGTTGGTCTCAGGAGTAATGGCAACTTTGAAAGATAATTGTGTCAATGAAGCAAGAACCACGATCCGCACGAAAGAGTGTTGGGTCTGCCTGGAAGTGATACAAGCCATCTTTGTGCTCCGATGCATGTATTCAGTGAGATAAATGGAGGTATGGGAATTAGGAAGTAGTGTGCAAGTCACCTAAGAATTAATTTCTTAGCATGGAGCTCCATGTAGCCAGGCAATGAAAGACGGTCTGGTCAATCTCTATTTCTGCACTGTGATAAGGAACCGACAGGTGACGCTCCCATCTCCAGAAAGTGGGGAATTCAAGCAGTTAAGGTGAAAATGACAGATGAACCTGCCAAGTAATAGAGGAGGAACATCATGGAAAATGTGTGGCCTAATCAGAGGCGATCACAGGAATTGGCATGGAGATATTTTTCTATGGTTATCATTCAGTTTTCCCATGTTTTTTTATTTTGTACTTTGTTCCATTTTAAAGAAGCAACCAAATCTGTTGTAATCATTTTGGGCAGTGAAGCCATCACACGCCGAGACATCTAGTCGATCAAATAGCTAGAGTTGGGCTGAGATATTTCATAACTATTGTTCAAATCTCCCCTCTCCTTATAAATAGAGGGAAGAAACACTTAAAAAGGGTTCAGAATTTTTGGAAAGAACTCTTGGAAGGGCCTTTTCCTGTTTTCATGAGGGCAGTGTTATGAATCTTGATGGATGCACATCTCTCAGAAGATTAATACAAGAATTTTGGTGATTACAACTTATTAGTTTGCAGTATGTTCATATCCCATTCAGTTTTCATATATGTTAAATATTCTTCTCAGATTTCATCTCACGTGGCTAGTAGACATATTTCTCATTAGATGTAGATTCATTTCGATCAAGTTATTAATGGAAACTGCCTGTATAAGATTCATTTTGATCAATTTATTGATGGATAATTCTTGTATTGACGAGGAAAATAAGTCTTTAAAAATCTCTCCATGTATATTAGCATTCCATAAACATTCCCTTTCTCTCGTTTCTCTCTAAATCCCGATATATAAAATTCTTAAAACTTACGCTCTCTATGATGGATTTCTCCTCTACTGTCTTTCACCATTACATCTCTCTTAACAACTGATTTGCCGCAAGATCTCAATCTGATTTCGCCACCACTGAGTAAGGGTCATTTACTGTGTATTCCTGCGTGTACGTTAGTTCATACATTGTATCTTTATGAATGGTTCTAAATCAACCTTATTTGAATTACATGTAATAACTATGGTACTATAATTCTTCAAGACAAATTTGAAAGAACTAATTAAGATGTCCTAGGCACTAGTCCCCTATCAACCCAGATTCTGTCTCTAGGAGTGACAACATCTTTCTGGCATCATTGTCGGTGAACGAATCAGAATATCTTTCCCTGGGTATGACAATCTTTGCATTCCCTTTGTCGGGTGAGCAAGGGAAGTGTGGGTTGAAGATCTCTCACCTTAGTTACTCCACTATTTGAATCTTATTGTAAACACCCAGGAAACTCCACGATAAATATCCTTATTTTTTCATCTTGGCTTTCAAGAGGCCTCATACTAACTCTAATGCTAAACAACAGAAAACTTTCCCTACATCTGAACTTAATATCACTCACCTAAAGGGGTTTTCAAAATGGCCACTCCTGCATTCTTGGATAACAAATTTGATGCACTGGATGTTTCTTTTTTTGTTGGTTATCCCCTTCATGTCCCTTTAGTTCATGAATGGTATACCTATTTGCCTAAATTCAGTGGAAATACAGATAGAAGGTCGGACTAGCACCTCAAGGATTTTCGGGAATGCATGGAACAACCGGGTATTGTTTTTGAAGATGTGAAAATGAAATTGTTCGTGTATTATTCACCTGAAGATGCTAGACTTTGGTACATAGCAATAGCTCATGGCATCATATCTTCCTTAAAGAGATTTCAGATAGCATTTGATTTTTTTTGCAAAAGATTATATCCACTGGGTGCTCTGTTTGAAGATTGTTGTGCACATTTTAATGTTGGAAATATTTCTAAGGTTAATATTCCTGTTGAATATGTTGGTGAGGCTAACCGCCAAGAAAACATATACTTTCATCAATAAATATCACCTAGTGATCAAGAAAGCGAAGAAGGAGACATTATCAAGCTATAAATAGACCCTTAGAGATCTTATTCTATCGAATTTGATTATTCTCCTTCATATGATTCATATGACTCTGATGGGATGTTGAGAAATGCAAGAATACAACAGTCCCAGTAATGGGAAGCTACACAAAAAGAGGAGCCCCCCCTAGATGTTAATACATAGGCTCTAGTTTAGGATCCACATCCTTCAAATGGAGAACAAGTTCAATAAGTTGATATTAAAGTCAATAAATATTATCAGATATATGATTCAAATGATTCAGAAAAGGATGATATTATTGCAGACTGTCAAAAGGATCTACTTACAAACAAGTGGGGAGAAGATTATGAATAACAACTCCTTCAAGAGGAGCCCAAGTTTGAACAGCCCAGCAATGTGGGTGGTTGCCTGTTACAAAAAGATTCCTCCTTGGAAATTGTTTAAGAAATGGAAACAACCATCAATTTTTCTCATCAGTTCCATGATCTAGTAGGTGACTATATGGAATCTTTCTTTGGTCAAAAGTCAATCTCAATTATGAGGTTCATGAAAGAGATTAAAATAATTGAACATCAAATATCAGTTTGGGGTAGTGGTGCATGCATGTTTTAGTTGTTGACTTTCAGGAGAACAATGGCATAAGGTCTAGTACTCAGATGTTGGGCTGGTGTCATTGGAAGTTTTACCTCACATGGGTGAATTGAGACCTATGCATAAGCAGGAGTTTTATATAAATAAGCTCACTATTTGAGTGTTTAATTTCCAATTTTTAGAGTTTGTAGTTCTGCATTTAAGTTTTATGAGGAAAGGACTCCCAACAAATAAAGTTCCATAGAGACTTTTAGCTTTTATAGGTTCATTATATCTTTGACTCCATGAAGGCTACTAGTATGTAGGTTCTCAGCACCTTGCTAACAAGTCATTGTCCCCAACTGGATCCAATGTTATCACTTACTGCAAAAATTTTTGAATGGTTCCAAATGATGTCAAAAGAATGCTAAATAGCAGAGAAGCTTGTAGTCATCTTCCAAGCCGTAGAAGGAATCAACGGCTACATCAAACCCTCTCTAGTAGAAATTTCTCTAAACAAACTTTCCAATGACATGTGGAAGTCCAAAAATGGACTCCTAGATCAAAAGATATGGTTTGCTAAAGTTTCAAGGATTAAAGCCTTAGGAAGGAAAGGATATCAACGATCGCATATCGTAGGTCCAAAATAGCGAAGATCACATATTGGAGGTACATGGATATCGATGATTGCAACATCAAAGCATCATAGATATCACGATCACATATCGGATGCCGGGAAAACCAGCGCATCACAACATCAAAGCATCAAGAATATCAGTGCGTCACATATCGGAGGTCCAACGACATCGAAGATTTGCAATTGCAACATCAGATCTTATAGGATATCAGCACATCGGAGCATCAAGCATATCAGCGATCAGAAAATCAGAACTTCTGAACGTGAGAACCCTTTTAAAAGTTGTGACATGGGTAAAGCATTGATAGTGTTAAAAACTACTGGGAATGCTGATAAAGGATTAACAAATGATTTCATCGCAAAACTAAATGTGGGTGAGCCCTTTTCTCTCTAATCTAGCAGGACACATGGCCACATATGATTGGTATCAATAAATCTACAATAGCATCTGACATCAGCATGATGTGGCAATACGAAAGGATAGGTGGCAGGAAGTTTTGGCATTTTGAGGTGGCCTAAGGGGACAAATATAGGTGACATGTGTCACCACTCATGAGGTTCCATGTAGAGTGATGAAATCATATCAGAGATCGCATATCGGAGGTTGAGGATGTCGGCACTTTGTAACACTTGATACTTTAAAAAGTTCCAATAAGGGGGCTTCAATATTGGGATGGCACCACGGTCACAAAGAATCAAAGAACTAAGGGCGCTAAGCAATTAACAAATGAAAAATAGTCCTCGGTTGGAACAAAAATGCTCTAGCACCTCAAGGCTAAGCAGCAAGTCACGGTACTTGGTCATATTGTGAGAAATGTGGGAAGGGATAAGCGAAAGGAGCCCATCATATAGGAGGTTGGCAATCGAAAAATTAGAATACTACACCACTGTGAAGATTGTGATATGGAATTCCTTCGATAAACATAGTACATAGAGTTAAAGGTGTATGGGTCGAAAACTGCAAGATTTAATGTGGGAACAGAGGAGTTGGCCTTAGGAGTAATGTCGACTATCAAAGATCACTGGGTCAAGGTAGCAAGGACCACAATCTGCAAGAAAGGGTGTTGGGTCTGCCTAAAAGTTATACAAGCCATCTCATTGCTCTGATGCATGTCTTCAGTGAGATAAAAGGAGGTATGGGACTCAGGAAGCAATGTGCAGGTCACCTGAGAATTAATTTCTCATCATGGAGCTCCACGCAGTCAGGAATTGAAAGACTGCCAAGTCAATCTTTGTTTCTGCACTGTGACAAGAAACTAATAGTTGATCGCTCCCAGCTCTAGAAGGTGGGGAATTCAAGATGTTAAGGCGAAAATGATAGGTGAACCTTCCAAGTAACAAAGGGGGAACATCATGGAAAATGCATGGCCTGATCAGAGGTGATCATAGGAATCGGCATGGAGATATTTTTCTGTGGTCGTCGTTCAGTTTTCCCATGTTTTGTTTTTTGTACTTTGTTGCATTTTAAAGAAGCAATCAAATTTGTTGTAATCATTTTGGGCAGTAGAGCAATCACACGCCGAGACTGCTAGTCAATCATTAAATTGGAGATCGGTTGAGATATTTTGTAATTGTTGTTCAAAGATCCTCTCCCCTTATAAATAGACAGAAGAAACACTTAAACAGGGTTCATAACTTTTGGAAAGAACTCTTGGAAAGGTCCTTTTCCTGTTTTCATGACGGCAGTGTTATGAATCTTGATGTATGCATATTTCTCATAATGTTAATATGAGATTTCTGGTGATTCCAGCTATTGGATTACAGTATGTTCATCTCCCTTTGTGTTTTCATATATGTTAACTATTCTTCTCATATTTCATCTCACGTAGCTTCTAAACATATTTCTCATTATATGCAAATTCATTTCAATCAAGTTATTGATGGAAACTACATTTATAAGATTCATTTCGATCAAGTTATTGATGGATAATTCCTATATTGATGGAATTAATCCTCTCTAAATATCGATATATATATTTCTTAAACTTTAAGCTCTTTATGATGGATTTCTTCTCTACTGTCTTCTACCATTACATTTGTCTTAACAATTGATTTGTTGCAAGCTCTCAATCTGATTTGGCCAGCACTGACCAAGGATCATTTCCTATGTATTCCTACGTGTACATTGGTTTATACATTGTATCTTTATGAATGGTTATGAATCAACCTTATTTGAATTACATGTAAAAACTATGGTGCTATAATTCTTTAAAATAAATTTGACAGCACTAATTAAGATGTCCTAGGAACTAGTCTCCTATCAACCCAGAGGTGTCTCTAGGAGTGACAACATCTTTCTAGTGTCGCTGTCAGGGAACGAATCAGAAAATGTTTCCCTGGGTATGACAATTTTTACATTCCCTCTGTTGAGTGAGCAAGGGAAGTGTGGGTTGAAGATATCTCACCTTGGTGACTCCACTGTTTGAATGTTATTGTAAACACCTTGGAAACTCCACTATCTATATCCTTATTTGGTCATCGCGACAGAGGCCTCATACTTGCTCTGATGCTAAACGACAAAAAACATCCCCTACATTTGAACTTGAGATCACTCACCTAAAGGGGTTTTCAAAATGGCCATTCCTTCATTCTTGGCCAACAAATTTGCTCCACTATATTTTTCTTTTGTTGTTGGTTATCCCCATCATGTCCCTTCAGGTCATGAATGGTATTCCTATTTTCCTAGATTCAGTGGAAACACGGATAGAAGGCCAGAGCAACACCTCAATGATTTTCATGAATGCATGGAACTGTTGGAAATAATACTGAGAGGGGGGGGGCAAGCAGCAATAGATCAGCAGGTAGGTGCGCCTGTTCCCAAGGGCTAAGGTCGTTGGTGGGCAGGTTTGGAATCAGTATTATCAAATTCTTTTCAATCTATCTTCCTTATTTATACTTTGAATAATTCTTCAAATATTGATCATTACTTTGTATGTCAGTATCATAAAATAATGAGCAGGAACAAGAAAAGCAAATAGTCACACAAAAGAACACCAGATATAAGGTGGAAACCCAATGTGGGTGAAAACCACCTGCTGCAATATGTCTCTATCTTCTTTCAATTAGAAACTCCTTTTACAATGATTTTGTACTGGTGCAGTCCTTTACCAGTACGCAGGCTACAACCTGCAGAGAGCTACAACCCTCTTAGCTCTTGTACTAGCCAAGATACTAGTACGTAGGTGCTGGCCTATTGAAGGCTACAAAATTTCTCTTTCTTCCAGGGACCACGTTTCATAAATTTTCAGACTGGATCCATGAACATCAATCAATCATCAAGTATATCTGCATCAAACAATCTCCTTTTCCCAATTAGCACTGAATCAAGTAAACACTTCTCTGACAAATGTACCCAGAACACAGTAACAGTAACCACACACCAAATTCTGAAACCAGAATACTACAGCAATAGACAGAGCTAGCTAGATCATAATTTAAAGATATACGCTACTTCAGTAACCTGAAACCTGCATGCAGATCTATAAAGGATAATTCCTTCTTTCAAATATTCAGACACTAATTAACCCAAATTGTCAGATTTATATATCAAGCATGCGCCTCATATAACAGATCAAAATCATGCAAAGATACTATTATTCCAGCATAAATATTATGACCCATCAATAGAACTTATCCTTCTTTATGCACTAAGGTTCCTCCTTCATTCAGATCCAGATCTGCACCATAACCCAATCACAAATATTTCAGATCTAGCACTTATTATATATTCAATTCATTCGATGATGCTTTGCCAAATGATCTCCTTCCTCTTTTATAGTCTTAGGCCTTCCACAATACCACGGTCCAAAACCATTGGATCAAAAACACTGTTGGACTAATACCATGAACCAACCATGAAAGTGTGTGAGATCAACACTTTTGGATGCAATACCATGAGCCAAAACCATAGGATCAAAAACTATAGGACTAATACCATGAACCAACCATGAAAGTGCGTGAGATCAACACTTTTGGATGCAATACCATGGACCAAAACCATAGGATCAAAAACTGTCGGATTAATACCATGAACCAACCATGAAAGTGCGTAAACTTTTCTCTTCATGAAAGGGACTTTTCTCTGCATGAAAGTGCGTGAAATTTTCTCTACATGAAATAAACTTTTCTCTGCATAAAAGTGCGTGAAATTTTCTCTACATGAAATAAACTTTTCTCTGCATAAAAGTGCGTGAACTTTTCTCTAAATGAAATAAACTTTTCTCTGCATATAAGTGCGTGAACTTTTCTCTACATGAAAGGGACTTTTCTCTGCATGAAAGTGCGTGAACTTTGCTGCACTATAATTTATCATCTAAGATGAGTGGGTTGCCATCAAGTACAACATATGTATCATAATGCCAACAATCTTCCCCTTTGGACTTGATGGCAACAACAACCAATCACTCTCCCCCTTTGACATCAAGGGCAAAGGGTTATGCTCCCCCTGACTATAAACCAGATCTACAAAGAAGAACCATAATCCATCAAACACCATAAATGACCATGAAAGAGATAGAGACGTATTGTAGCAATATTTAGACCAGCATCCATGATCTCCTTCTGTACTTCCTCCATAATGCCAACAATGCATGATATGCTCCCCCTGAACCTGTGCCATTCGATCTTTGACCAATCCGCAACCCAGCACATGTACGCATATACTTCAAATGAACCTTGCGTACAACCAACAATCAGAAGAGATTCAACAACAAGATGATGCATCAACAACCCCCAGCTTTTGCCTGAGGTATTCAAAGGTCTCCCTAGGCAATGGTTTGGTGAGTATATCAGCAACCTGTTCCTTAGAAGGAACATACTCCAACTTGACCTTTTGTTCAAGCACTTGTTCCCTGAGAAAGTGATACTTGATTGGTATGTGCTTGGTTTTTGAATGCATGACTGGGTTCTTTGAAATGCCGATTGCACTTGTATTATCACATAAGATGGAGATGGGTGGTGTACAAGTGATTTGAAAATCCTGCAAGGTCTGCATCATCCAAAGGAGTTGAGTGCAACAAGATGCAGCAGCAACATATTCTGCTTCAGTTGTAGACAAGGCAATCGAACTCTGTTTCTTGCTGAACCAAGATACTAATCTGGAACCCATAAAGAATGCACCACCACTTGTGCTCTTCCTGTCATCCACGCTTCCGGCCCAATCTGCATCAGTATAAGCATGAAGTGTGAGATCTGTATCTCTAGGATACCATAAGCCATAATTTTGAGTCCCTTGAAGATATTTTAAGATTCTCTTTACCGCCTGAAGATGAGTTTCCTTTGGATTTGCCTGAAATCTTCCAACTATTCCCACTGCATGCATGATGTCTAGTCAGGTACCTGTCAAATAAAGTAGACTTCCAATCATAGATCTGTAGGTTGGTTGATGTACTGCTGCTGATTCATCATTTTCACTGAGGCTACATCCTGTGACCATGGGTGTACATACTGGTTTTGCATCTTCCATGCCATATTTCTTCAAAATCTGCTTGAGATACTTGGTTTGAGACAAGAAGATCCCTCCTTCCTTTTGTTGGATTTGCAGGCCAAGAAAATATGTCAATTCTCAAAGCAAGGACATTTCGAATTCTTTCTGCATCACCAAGGCAAAGCTTTGACTCATAGATTCTTCATTTCTGCCAAAGATAATGTCATCTACATACACAACAAGTATTAGCAATTTGTCATTTTCAATTTTTATATAAATATTGCTATCTGCTGATCCTTTTGAAAAACCTTGTTGATGAAGATATTTGTCCAAACAATAGTACCAAGCCCTTGGAGCTTGTTTAAGACCATATATAGCCTTTTTCAGTCTGCATACAAGATTTGGATCATTTCCAAGAATGAAACCATCTGGCTGCTCAATGTATACTTCTTCTTCTAAGTCTCCATTCAGAAAGGCTGATTTCACGCCCATTTGAAATACTTTGAACTTTTGAAAGCTTGAGAGAGCAAGGAACATTCGGATGGCCTCAAGTCTTGCAACAAGAGCAAAAGTTTCCTCAAAATCTATTCCTTCTTGCTGCGCATACCCTTTACAAACAAGTCTTGCCTTGTTTCTAATTACTTCCCCATTTTCATTCAACTTATTTTTGAAGACCCATTTTGTCCCTATAACATTCTTATCCTTTGGTCTAGGAACCAACTCCCAAGTGTTGTTCTTTTCGATCTGCTGAAGTTCTTCATCCATTGCTTTGACCCAACATTCATCTTTGCATGCATCTTTTACATTTTGTGGTTCAGTGGAGGAGAGTAAGGCCAAATAGCTTGAAGCTTCTGCAATTGTTCTTCTTGTTTGTACACCTGCTTCTTTCTGCCCCAAAATCTGAGATTCTGGATGATTCTTCTGAACGTACCAGGATGGAGTCTTCTCTTCTATCCTTATCTGTTCCTCTGGTGCTTCTTGAGGTTCTTCTTCTTCATCATTCTGTCTTTGAGGGTAGCCTTCATCTTCTTCGATATTTTCATGATTTACTTGCCTAGGAATGTATCCCTTTTCATCAACCACTACATCAATGTTGTCAACAATTCTTCCAAGTCTTTTATTGTAGCACTTATATGCTTTGTTGTGTGGAGAATAACCAAGAAGAATGCCTTCATCTGCTCTAGGTTCAAGTTTGCCAAGTTGTTCATCAGTATTCTTAATATAGCATTTGCTCCCAAAGATTTTGAAGTGCTTTACCGAAGGAGTCTCACCATACCAGAGCTCATGAAGAGTTTGAGTGTTGTTCACTCGGACATTTGTTTTGTTGAGAATAACAACCGCAGCATATGCGACTTCACCCCAGAAAGTTGCAGGAGTTCCAAACTCATCCAGCATAGCACGAGCCATTTGTTGGACTGTTCTGTTCATCCTTTCCACCACTCCATTTTGCTGAGGAGTTCTAGCTGTAGAGAATTCTCTTCTTATCCCATGTTCTTCACAGAAATCGAAAAATTCATTTGAGGTAAAATCCCCACCTCTGTCAAACCTGAGGCACTTAATTTTGTAACCTGATTCATTTTCAACCAAGGCTTTGAAGGATTTGAATTTCTCGAATGCTTTGTCTTTGTGCTTCATAAGTCCTAACCAAACAAACCTGGAGAAATCGTCAATGAATAATATCAAGTATTCTTCTCCTCGAGGTGTCCTTTTCCTAAATGGACCACATACATCTGTATGGACTAGCTCAAGAGGCATGCTAGCTGATCCTTCCTTCTCTGGAAAGTTAGTTCTGGTTTGCTTTCCAAACTGACATGATTTGCATATGGTGTTGTCTGGAATTTTGATATCTGGAAGACCACGAACTGCGTGATATTTGCATGCTTTCCTTATTTGTGAAAAACTTAGATGCCCCAACCTCCGGTGCCATAACCAGTGTTCATCATCCTTGCTCAAATAGCATTGTTGTTGTCCTTCTTCAAATATGCATAGATTATTTGGAGTTCTTCTACCTTTGATCACTGTTTCACCTGTATCAAGATCACAAACACGACATCCGTTTGATCTAAATATCACCTCGGTTCCTTGATCACACATTTGGCTGACACTTAGAAGATTATGCTTCAATCCATCAACATACAAAACATTTCCAGCTTTAACCTTTTCTTTTAACTGAGCAGTGCCTTTTCCTTTTATAGCTGCAGGAGTATCATTTCCAAAAGAGACTTTCTTTCCCTTTTCTAAAGCAGAATATGATTCAAGTTTTTCTTTATCACCTGTCATATGTTTCGAACATCCACTGTCAATGTACCATAGATTTTCTTGTCCTTCTGCATAAAATTATATCCCACATCTTTTTGTTTATGGTTCCTTTATTCTCCATGTTCTGGTGCTTGAGGCTTGTTCCTTTGTCTGCTGAAACCTGCTCCTGCATTCAGAATCTTCATGACCAAATTTATTGCAAATAGAACATTCAACTTCATTTTCAAGAGCCGAAAAGTTGTTATAGGTCCTTTTTGTAATCCCGATCATACTTCTTTGTTTTTGAGCTTCTCTAGTCATGATTGTTTTATATGCAACACATTGAGCTACTTTGTGACCAAAGTTATGGCAAGAGAAACATTGCCCATTGAAGAAACTTCTGCGATTATCAAATCTACCAGCCAAATGATTGTAATTTCTATTGTCATCCATTCTTGAAGCAAATTGAGAAGATTTTACCTGTGGCTGGTTGTAGCTTTTGTTCATCCTTAAGACAAATTTCCCCTGGTTTACCTGATAGTCTTTGTTCGTTCTTGATGTAATTCGTCCCTGCTTTACCTGGTGATCTCCATTGTGCTTTTGCTCATTCCTTCTTGCTGCATCAAGATAACTCTTTGAGGTGGATGCTTGAGATGCTTCTCCATTATACCCCAGACCTGCCTTGTTTAGCGGAGAACGCTGTACATTGATGATCTCATCCAGAGTTTCAGATCCTTTGACAAACTTAAGATTAATAGCCTTTGTTTTCTCAATTTCTTTTCTAAGGCCAACAATTTCACCTTCTAACTTTTCAAGATATTTTTCTTTTTCATCAATTTGAAATTGTAGAGTATCAATGATCATATTCTTTTCTTCTATACATGTCTTAAGTCTAGAAATCTCTTCATAAAAACTATCCACATCTATAGCATCCATGTAATCATCATCTTCAAATGCCATTAAAAGTTTATAGTCATTACCTCGTTCATCTTCATCACTATTTGATAGACCATCACTGTCTTCATGAGTGTAGTAGCTTTTCTTATTTGCATTTTGTTTCTTGTTCCATCTGGCAGGTTCCTTTCCTTTGTCAATCTTATCCTTATGAGGACATTTGGCAGCA
Source organism: Pinus tabuliformis (assembly GCA_031772625.1). NCBI lineage: Eukaryota > Viridiplantae > Streptophyta > Pinopsida > Pinales > Pinaceae > Pinus > Pinus tabuliformis. The sequence continues at coordinate 685,087,080 of CM062813.1, forward strand.
TAATGACCTACTCTTCCACAAGCAAAGCATTTAAAAGGTAGCTTACCTCTGAACCTTCCAGTACCCCGTTGAAGATTTCTGACAAAATTTGATTCTTCTTCTTCTTCTGGCACGTGACTTGATTCATAGTAGTCTCCTTTGCCTGAAGCCTTAAAAGCAGCTTCTCTCCTGTCTGATGGACCTCCTTTTCTCATTTCATAAGCAGTTAGAATTCCGTGTAGCTGAGACATAGTAAGAGTTCGTAGATTTTCCTTTTCTTCTATTGCAGACACTTTAGATTCAAACTTGGGGGACAATGATCTTAGGACTTTTTCAACCACAACAGCCTCTTTTATTTCTTCACCTAAGTTTTTCATACAATTAACAATCTCATCTACCCGAAGGAAATAGTTAGCCACACTTTCATCATTATACATTCTGAGATTCTGATACTAAATCCTGAGGGTTTGAAGTTTTGCACGTTTTACCTATTCATCTCCTTTGTAGCTCAAAACAATCTTGTCCCATATTTCTTTTGCGGATTTATATTGCATAACCTTCACGAATTCAGATTGAGATAGACATCCTAGAAGAGTATTAACCGCCTTTGCATTTGTTTCATATTTCTTCTTCTCAGCTGAATCTATAGGAGTAGCTGATGGAAAAGTATACCCTGTTTCTATAATGTCCCATACTTCTGTACCCAAAGATTGAAGATATGCAATAACTCTTACCTCCCAATATACGAAGTTTGTTCCATCAAAAATCGGTGGCCTGATTGATGCTTCCCTCTCGTAGTTGCTCATGATGTTAGATCTTCCTTCAAGCGATCAAGCTTCTTCAGAAGGACCTGCTCTAATACCAATTGTTGGAAATAATACTGAGAGGGGGGGTGAATCAGTATTATCAAATTCTTTTCAATCTATCTTCCTTATTTATACTTTGAATAATTCTTCAAATATTGATCATTACTTTGTATGTCAGTATCATAAAATAATGAGCAGGAACAAGAAAAGCAAATAGTCACACAAAAGAACACCAGATATAAGGTGGAAACCCAATGTGGGTGAAAACCACCTGCTGCAATATGTCTCTATATTCTTTCAATTAGAAACTCCTTTTACAATGATTTTGTACTGGTGCAGTCCTTTACCAGTACGCAGGCTACAACCTGCAGAGAGCTACAACCCTCTTAGCTCTTGTACTAGCCAAGATACTAGTACATAGGTGTTGGCCTACTGAAGGCTACAAACTTTCTCTTTCTTCCAGGGAGCACGTTTCATAAGTTTTCAGACTGGATCCATGAACATCAATCAATCATCAAGTATATCTGCATCAAACAATCTCCTTTTTCCAATTAGCACTAAATCAAGTAAACACTTCTCTGACAGCTATACCCAGAACACAGTAACAGTAACCACACACCAAATTCTGAACCCAGAATACTACAGCAATAGACAGAGCCAGCTAGATCATAATTTAAATATATACGCTACTTCAACAACCTGAAACCTGCGTGCAGATCTATAAAGGATAATTCCTTCTTTCAAATATTCAGACACTAATTAACCCAGATTGTAAGATTTATAGATCAAGCATGCGCCTCATATAACAGATCAAAATCATGCAAAGATACTATCTGCACCATAACCCAATCACAAATATTTCAGATCTAGCACTTATTAGATATTCAATTCATTCGATGATGCTTTGCCAAATGATCTCCTTCCTCTTTTATAGTCTTAGGCCTTCCACAATACCACGGTCCAAAACCATAGGATCAAAAAACTGTTGGACTAATACCATGAACCAACCATGAAAGTGCGTGAGATCAACACTTTTGGATGCAATACCACAAGCCAAAACCATAGGATCAAAAACTATAGGACTAATACCATGAACCAACCATGAAAGTGCGTGAGATCAACACTTTTGGATGCAATACCACGAACCAAAACCATAGGATCAAAAACTGTCGGACTAATACCATGAGCCAACCATGAAAGTGCGTGAACTTTTCTCTTCATGAAAGGGACTTTTCTCTGCATGAAAGTGCGTGAACTTTTCTCTACATGAAATAAACTTTTCTCTGCATAAAAGTGCGTGAACGTTTCTCTACATGAAATAAACTTTTCTCTACATGAAAGGGACTTTTCTTTGCATGAAAGTGCGTGAACTTTGCTGCACTATTATTTATCATCTGAGATGAGTGGGTTGCCATCAAGTACAACATATGTATCATAATGCCAACAGGAACAAATGGGTATTGTTTTTGAATATGTGAAAATGAAATTGTTCATGTATTCTTTATTTGAAGATGTTATAGTTTGGTACAAAATAATACCTCATGGCAGCATCTCTTCCTTAAAGAGATTTCGCACAGCGTTTTATTTTTTTGCAAAATATTATATCCACCGAGTGCTCTGTTTGAAGATTGTTGTGCACATTTTAATGTTGAAAATATTTTTGAGTTTAATGGTCCTGCTGAAGATGTTTGTGAGGTGTTACACTAAAAAATGTCACCATGACTGTTTACAGTTAGTATGGCTCAATCAACAGTCATGCTACCCTCTTAGGCAAGTCTTATGCCTCTGCTCTCCATGTCAAACTCCAAAAAAGAGAGAAAGTCTTGTATAAATGTATTTATCTCTGGGGACGCAGGTTCTCTCAAACCTTACCTGCGGGGACGCTCCCAACGTTCACAAAAGTTGCGTCCAAAGACGCTCTGTATGTAAAGGGACAGGTGCGTCCCCCTGTAAAGGTTAGAATGCGCAAGTTTCATCTTTAAAAAGTTACTTGTGGTCATTTCTAGAGCATTCTAGAAGGTTGTTCGACGTGTATTGGGCGCCTCCAGATGGTTCATGCACTCCTATCAAAGAGGAACTTATCCCATCAATAAGGGAGCTATCCCATCCAAAGAGGGGATTATCCCATTGATGGTGGACCTGATTAACTTCCTCTTGAGCACTATAAGTACAGGCATTGGGCCAGAAGGAGAGGAGGTTGAAAGCTATACATTTCTAAGGGTAAATGCTACAGGAATTAGGACTCCCATTTAAAAGCTTGTGAGGAGAGATTGCCATCTTTGCTTGTTCTATTTGGAAGTGGGTGAGCTTTGTCAAAGTAAAGGAGAACTCTTGTGGACCCTGGAAGGAGCTTGCACAACACCAAGGCTCAGGTTGTAATGGTTCCTTTTGATTACCTTTAATGCAAAGTAGTCCATTCTTCTCAATAACTTGTTGTTTATGAGTTATTTCATGTACTCCTTGGTCTATATGTTGAATATGCTTTGTTTTATGTTATAATCAGGTGCTATTTAATGGTTTGACTGTTGGTGATTACAGGTTTTGGAGAAAGGGAGGAGCTCATCCAGATCAACAAAGCTTGGACTTCTACAACAGCGTTTGGATGAAGGTAAGAACAAAACACTTGATTTCTCATATCATAATGCATGTTTAGAGAAGGATAGCTCTAGTTTGTTTTGTTTGTCATTAGAATGTCTTAGACTTCTAGGAAGGTCGGTTGTGTCCGCACTTTTGACTGATTCCGTGTGACATGAGGCTCAACTCCAAGAAAACATATACTTGTATCAAGAATCATCACCGAGTGATCAAGAAAGGGAAGAAGGAGACATTATCAAGCTTCAAATAGACCCTCAAAGATCTTATTCTGTCGAATTTGATGATTCTCATTCTTATGATTCATATGACTCCGATGGGATGTTGAGAAATGCAAGAATAGATAGTCCCAGTCATGGGAAGATGCACAAAAAGCGGAGGCCCACCAGGAGGTTAATAAATAGGCTCCAATTTACTATCCACATCCTTCAAATGGAGAACTAGTTCAAGAAGCTGATATTAAAGTCGATAAAGATTCTTCGATCTATGATTCAGAGGAGGATGAGATTTTTGTAGATTTTCAAAGGGGTATGCTTACAAACAAGTGGGGAGAATATTACCAACAACAACTCCTTCAAGAGGAGCCCAAAGTTGAAGAGCCCAACAATGTTGGTGGTTGTTTGTTACAGAAAGGTTCCTACTTGGAAATTGTTCAAGAAATAGAGACAACCATAAATTTTTCTCATCAGTTCTATGATCCAGTACCTGACTATATAGCATCTTTATTTGTTTAGCAACCAACCTCAATTATGAGGTTCATGGAAGAGATTAAAAGAACTTAGCATCAAATATCAGTTTGTGGGCAGTGGTGCATGCTTGTTTTAGTTGTTGACTTTCAGGAGAACAATGGAATAAGGTCTAGTAGTCAGATCTTGGGATGGTATCATTGGAAGGTTGACCTCACTTGGGTTAATTGAGCCCTATGCAAAAGTAGCTGTATATAAATAAGCTCATTATGTGAGTGTTTAATTTCCATTTTTTAGAGGTTATAGTTCTGCATTTCAGTTTTATGAGGAAAGGACTCCCAACAAATAAAGTTCCATGGAGATTTTTTGGTTTTATAGGTTCATTGTATTTTTTACTCCATGCCCATTGGTGAAGGCTACTAGTCTGTAGGTTCTCAACACCTTGCTAGCAAGGCATTGTCCCCAATTGGAGCCAATATTATCACTTACTGTAGAATTGTTCTAATGGTGCCAAATGATGTCAAAAGAATGCATAAAAATAGAGAATATTGTAGTCATCTTCTAAGACACAGAAGGTATCAATGCCTACATCGGACCCTCTCCAGTAGAAAGTGCTCTTAACAAGATTTCCAATGACACGTGGAAGTCCAAAAATAACTACTAGAACAAAATATATGATCTGCTAAAGTTTCAGGGATTAAAGCCTCAGGAAGGAAAGAATGTTATTGATCACATATCAGAGGGCTAGAATATCGAAGATTGCATATTGAAGGTCTAGAGATATTGGCAATCACAACATCAGAGCATCAAATATATCGATGATCACATATCAGAGGTCGAGCAAACTAGCGCATTGCAGCATTAGATCATCAAGCATATTAGTGCATTGCATATCGGATGTCCAAAGACATCATAGATCAGCAGTCGCAACATCGAATGTTGGAGGAGATCAGAACATCGAAGCATCAGGCATATCAGTGATCGGAAAATCAGAACTTCTAAACGTGAGAACCTTTTAAAAGTTGTGAGATGGGTAAAGCATCGATAGTGTTAAAAACCGTTGTGAACGTCGATAAAGGATTAACAAAGGATTTCATTATAAAACCAAAGGTGGGTGAGCTATTTTCTTTCTAATTTGGCTAGACACATGGCCACATATGATTAGTTCTGATAAAGCTACAGTGGCATCTGACATCAGCATGATGTGGTGATATGGAAGGACACATGACAGACAGTTTTTGCTTTTGAGGGGGCCTAAGGGGACAAATCTGGGTGACATGTGTCACCACTCATTAGGTGCCACATGGAGTGATGACGTCATATTGGAGATCACATATCGAAGGTTGAGGATGTTGGCACTTTGTAACACTTGATGCTTGAAAAAGTTCCAATAAGGGGGCTTTGACATTGGGTTGATAGCATGGTTGCAAAGAGTCAAAGAACAAGGGGCGGTAAGCACTTAACAAAGGAAAATTAACCCCCGGTGAGGACAAAATGCTCTAGCACCTCAAGCTAATGTGGCAAGTCAAGAACCTCGGTCCTATGGTGATAAATGCAGGAAGGGATAAGAGGAAGGAGCTCGTCATATCAGAGGTTGACAATCAAAAGATTAGAATACTCCACCACTATGAATATTGTGATATGGAATTCCTCTGATAAGCATGGTACAAGATAAAGGCATATGAGTTGGAAGCTACAAGATTCAATGCAAGAATAGAGGAGTTGGTCTCTGTAGGAATTTAGAGGGTAAGTTCCTTAGATAGAACACCAAAGGACACTGCTCACAAACAGATCACATATCAGTACACCAGTATTCTTGACATGGTTAAAACCCTAAAAGAGGGAAATAATCCATGATGTGAGCTAACACAGCCACTTCAAGCAATTTATTAATGTAAATGAAATAAAATTTACATAAGCTTCTCTCATGAACGGTCACCTAAAAAATAACCCTCCATGCTCTTTAAATAGAGATCATGGACCAATCAGGTGTTAAGACACAGATCAGGTGTCAGTAATACCGAGAGAATGAACCATTGAATCAATTCATGTCTAGAACATATCGTGACCGTCAGATTGTAAGTTACAAAAATTACATACTAAAGAAACACACTTTAATTAACTATACAGTAGACTAAGTTATACTTAATTATGTCCTATGTGTCAGAATATCCTAACATCCCCCCTTAAGAACAACTTGGGATAGGATTGAAGGATGTACAAAGATGACACAATAGGAGACGGAAGGAGGCATTAGATCCTATCCACCCTTAGTGACAACTTCCTGAACTCCAACCATAAATCAAAGTTCAGTAAACTTCGCCTCTGTGAGATACTTTGTAAAGATGTTTGCAACTTGATCATCGGTTGAACAATATTGCACTTAAAGAACATGGTCATGAATGAGCTTTCTGATGAAGCACATGTGTAGTTCAATGTGTTCGTTGCGCTGATGTTGGATTGGATCTTTGCATAGTTGAATGACACTTTTATTATCACACCAAAGTGTAGTCGGATGCTGTTGCTAAAAACCAAACTCTGACAGGATCTGACGAAGCCACATGGCTTCCTTACTAGCTTCAATGGCACCACGATACTCTGCTTCTGCTGAATAAAGAGAAATTGGACTTTGTTTCTTGCAAACCCATGTAATAGGTCCATAACCAAGAGTGAAGACATAAACTACAGTAGAATTCCAATCATCAGGGTCACCAGCCCAATCGCAATCAATGAAACCAACCAATAGAGAAGATGCTTCTACACTGTAATGAATCCCAAACTGGATTGTACCTCGAACATAACGAAGTATTCTTTTAGTTGCTTTCCAATGACGTTCATGTGGGTTTTTCATAAACCGAGCAACAAGGCCAACAACAAAGGAAAGGTCAGGATGGGTATGGGTCAGATACAAAATTTTTCCAACAAGATGATGGTATAAGGTAGCATCAATTTCAAGGGAAGTACAAGTGACTGAAAGTTTGGCTTTGGATTAAAAGGGAGAAGGGGATGGCTTACAGTCTTCCATGTGAAAGTGGCATAGAAGATCACATGCATACTTGGACTCAGAAAGGGAAATACCTTCTTTGGATTGCAAGACTTGAAGACCAAGAAAATAATGGAAGTGTCATAAGTCTGTCATTTCAAACTGCTTTTTAAGGTTGAACGTCACATGGTTTATAATATTTTGATTACTACCAGTAAGGATAGAATCATCAACATAAAGAACAAGAATGATAAGAGACTTACCCACTTTCTTGGTGTAGACAAGTTTTGTCAAAATGACACCTAGAGAAGTGAGTATCTAAAATAAAGTTATCCATTTTGGCATACCAAGGCTTAGGGGATTTCTTGAGACCATAAAGGGATTTCTTAAGCCGACATACAAGGATGGAGTCTCATTGTATAAGCCAGGAGGCTATTCCATATATATTTCTTCAAGCGAGTCCCCATGCAAGAAGGTGGATTTAACATTTATCTGATGGACTTCCCATTTGAAAGAGGCAGCAAGGAAAATAACAAGGTGGATAGAGTTCATTTTGGCAACAGTGGAGAAGGTTTCAGTATAGTCAATGCCTTCAACTTGTGAAAAATATTTAGCAACAAGATAAGCTTTATGTTTATCAACTTTTCCATTTGGTCCAAACTTGGTTCTGTAAACCCATTTGCATCTAACAAGTTTTCATCCTTTTGGAAGTGGAACAAGGTCTCATGTATCATTTGCCAATAATGAACGATATTCTTCATTCATAGTTGTGTCCCAATATGGATGGAATGAAGCTTCTGCAAAGGTGTCAGGATCATAATTCGTTGAATCTTAAGCCAGTAAAGAAGAGGCTCTATTAATCTGAGAATGTGTACGACATTCATCAATAGGATCACCTACAAGAGCACTTGCTGCATCCCGAGTAGCACAGGCCCATTTTGGAATTTGAGGAGCTGAAGGAGGATCCCAAAAAGGTGGGAGAGGATTGTCATTCTCGTTGTCATCATCTGAAGAAGGAGTATTTTCAGAAGTAGAAGGGATAGAGAGAGGTGGCATATCCACCGAACTAGGCTCATAGGCCTATACATTTTTAACAAAGTTTACATCCCTTCTAATGATAACATTTTTGGACTTGGTTTGAAGAAGTCTATATCCTTTAACATCTTCAGAATATCCAACAAAAATACATTTTTTCACTCTTAAGTTCTAAGGCTTTATGTTTCTCATCTGGAATGCTTCACTTCCAAAAACACGAAAGTGACTTACATCTGGTTTAATTGAGCTCCATGCTTCTTCTGAAGTGATATTGTTTAAAACCTTAGTAGGAGTGTGATTTACTATGTAATTTTCACAATTAACTACTTCTGCCCAAAAATTAAGACTAAGTCCTTTAGATTGAAGCGTACAATTAGTCATTTCCTTTAAGGTGTGATTCTTCCTTTCAGCTACACCATTTTGTTGTGGATTATATGGAACAGTATGTTGCAATTGAATTTCATGCTCAGTGCAAAAGTTGATGAATTTGTTCTTAACATATTATCCACCATTACCAGATCTTAGCTTAAAAATTTGATGTCCAGATTATTTCTCAACAAAGGCCTTAAAGGCAAAGAACATGTTAAGGACTTCACTCTTGAGTTTTAATAAGTATACCCAAGTGTTTCTAGAGAAATCATCAATGAAAGTCAAGAATACTGGTGTACTGATATGTGATCTATTTGTAAGCGATGTCCTTTGGTGTTCTATCTAAAGAACTTACCCTATAAATTCCTACAGTCTCAGGAGTAATGGCGACTATCAAAGATCACTGGGTCAAGGCAACAAGGACCACAATCCGCGGGAAAGAGTGTTGGGTTTTCCTAGAAGTGATACAAGCCATCTTTGTGCTCTGGCGCACGTCTTTAGTGAGATAAATGGAGGTATGGGACTCAGGAAGGAGTGTGTAGGTCACTTGAGAACTAATTTCTCAACATGGAGCTCCACACAGTCAGGAATTGAAAGACTTCCAAGTTGATCTCTGTTTCTACACTGTGACAAAAGAGCAACAGTTGATCGCTCCCAGCTCCAGAAAATGGGGAATTCAAGCAGTTAAGGAAAAAATGACAAGTTAACATGCCAAAATAAAGGAGGAACATCATGGAAAAGGCATGGCCTGATCAGAGACGATCACATTAATTGGCCTGGAGATATTTTTCTATGGTCATCATTTAATTTTCCCATGTTTTGTTATTCTGTACTTTGTTTCATTTTAAAGAAGAAATCAAATCTGTTGTAATCATTTTGGGCAGCAGAGCCATTGCATGTTGAGTCTGCTAATCCATCAGACAATTAGAGCTCAACTCGAGATATTTTGTAATTGTTGTTCAAAGCTCCCCTCTCCTTATAAATAGAGGGAAGAAATACTTAAACGAGGTTCAATTTTTTTGGAAAGAACTCTTGGAAATGGCCTTTTCCTGTTTTCATGAGGGCAATGTTATGAATATTGATGTATGCACATTTCTCAGAATATTAATACGAGATTTCTGGTGATTCCAACTTATTGGATTGCAATATGTTCATCTCCATTTGTCTTTTCATATATGTTAAATATTCTTCTCATATTTCAATTGACATAACTACTAGACATATTTCTCATTAGATGCAAATTCATTTCAATCAAGTTATTGATGGAAAATGCCTGTATAAGATTCATTTCAATCAAGTTATTGATGGATAATTCCTGTATTTATGAGGAAATTAAGTCTTTAAAAAGCGCTCCATGTATCTTAGCATTCCATAAACATTCACTTTCTCTCATTTATATCTAAATCCCGATATATAGAATTCTTAAAGTGTAAGCTCTATATGATGGATTTCTCCTCTACTGCCTTCTACCATTACATCTATCTTAACAACTAATTTGCTGCAAGCTCTCAATTTGATTTGGCCACGACTGACCGAGGATCATTTCCTGTGTATTCCTGTGTGTATGTTGGTTGATACATTGTCTCTTTATGAATGGTTCTGAATCAACCTTATTTGAATTACATGTCAAAACTATGGTGCTATAAGTCTTTAAGATAAATTTGACAGCACTAATTAAGATGTCCTAGGCACTAGTCTCCTATCAACCCAGAGGTTGTCTCTAGGAGTGACAACAAAACTAATCAAAGAAGTCATCAGACAGACAATCGTGAAACCACTCTTTTTAAAGAAAAGAACAATTTACGAATTCTAGATTTCGAACAAGGCAAACAAATGAGAAGTTGAGATCCGAAGAAGAATCCACATTGTATTTACCAAGCTTAGATTTAAAAGTGATAAACAATAACTAGTGTAAACCAACCCGAAATATAGGAATCACAGGAATCAAACATCTTAATGGTCGGTAAAATTATATTGCTAATGAAAGAGTAGCATGGTAAATATAACAATCCTCAGCAAAATAAATATTTACAGGAATTGCCAAATAAAGGGTTAACCCATAAGGCTAAGCAGAACCCTTTTATCATCTGGTATAAGAAATACCTTTCAAGACATTATAACTACATATCTGTAGGTTTTAACCCCGTACATAAATTACCTGCATACGAATTCTAAAACACAGAAAATAAACAATGCAAGAGCATAACACATAAAACACATATACAGAGAGATTTTCCCCTGGATCCCAAAACTGGGACTACCAGCTTGATTTTTCATTATGTTCCTTTCAATGTTATAATACATATTTATACATGCCTAAGCATCTAATACCATGGACCGAAAACCATCATGTCCAATACCATGCACTGAAAACGATCACGTCCAAAACCATGGACCGAAAACCATCACGTCCAAAAACATGTGCAAAAATCATGCACAAAACCATAGGTGGGTCCGCCCATCCTAACATAGGGTCTAAAACCAAAATTTTCTAGGGCGTTGCCCCGGACCCCATAGAGTGGGGTTACGGGTACCCCTCAAACCCCCTGTGACCTCCCCCTCTTTAACCCCTAGGTAACTACGTGGGCTAGTCATGGAAAGAATATAACACAACCCAACATTCTCCCACTTCTTGTTTTCTTTCCACGGGGAGCCACAAGAGAGCTTAGTCATTTATCCAGCCCTACAATGCCCATTGTTTCTCTACACCAAGAGAACTTCTCAGAGCTCACAAATTTTGTCAATGCATCTGCAGTATTCTTCTAAGTGTCCACCTTTACCAGCAACACCTTTTTGTCTTCTATTATATCCCTCACAAAGCGATATTGAACATCAATGTGCTTTGTCTTTGAATGATATGCAGGGTTCTTTGCCAAGAAAATTGCACTTTGGCTGTCACAGTCTAGCTTCCTGTACTAACCCCATACTTGAACGCAATCTCTGCAACCAAACTGCTTCCTTGCTTGCATGAGTGGGTGCCATGTATTCTGCCTCTGTAGTTGATAGTGCCACTATAGATTGTTTCTTACTCATCCAACTAACTACACCTCCAAATAGGTTAAACACATACCCACTTGTAGATCTTCTCTGATCCAGATCTCCAGCCCAGTCTGCATCAACAAAGCCACGAATATCCAACACTCTGTCCAATCTTGGTCTTCCTTGGTAGCACAAACCATAATCACTAGTTCCTCGCAAATACCTAAAAACCCGATTCACTGCTATCCAATGCTCCTTCCCTGGTTTTGACATAAACCTGCTCAATACTCCCACCGCATGTGCAATGTCTGGTCTAGTACAGACCATTGTATACATCAGGCTACCAACTACACTTGCATATGGAACACAGGACATGTCCTCTTCATCTTCTTGTGTCTTGGGACACTGTTCAGCAGATAACCTCACACCTACAAGAATAAGAACCTTCACCGATTTACTATCCTGCATATTAAACCTCTACAATATTGTCTCTACACACTTCTTCTGGTTTAACCAGAGCTTCCTCTTTGTCTGATCTCTTTTAATTTCCATGCCCAAAATATAGTTTTCAGCACCAAGATCTTTCATGTCGGATTTGGAGGACAAATGGGTCTTCAAATCCTGGATAATTTCTTTGTCATTTCCAACCAGCAACATATCATCCACATACAATAACAGATAAATAACACGGTCACCAATTAACTTAAAATACACACAGTGATCTGCTTTGCTTCTAGTGAAGCCAAGTCCCTGTATAAATGTATCAAATTTCTGATACCACATCCTTGGTGACTGTTTTAACCCATACAAAGACTTCTTTAACTTGCATACCGGTTCTTTCTTACCCTTCACCGCAAAGCCTTCAGGTTGCTTCATGTAGATCTCCTCTTCCAGATCCCCGTGAAGAAATGTTGTCTTCACATCCATCTGTTCTACCTCAAAATAAAAAGCAGCAGCAATAGATAAAAGTAATCTAATAAAAGTTACCTTGGCAACAGGAGAAAAAATATCACCAAAATCAATTCCCGGCACCTGGGAATAACCTTTTGCTTCCAACCGAGCTTTGTATTTCTCCACCTTTCCTTCTGCATTTGTCTTCTTCTTGAACACCCATTTGCTAATAATGGGTTTCCTTCCAGTGGGAAACTCCACCAGATCCCAAGCCTCATTTTTGTGCAAAGATGCCATTTCATCAACCATGGCCTCTTTCCAGAGTTTTTCATCCTCTGAATCCACTGCTTTCTTCATAGTTCTAGGATCATCATCAGTAACATACAAAGAAAAATTTGAACAAAAAGAAAATGGACTATACCTTTCTGGCTGCCTTCTTTCTCGAACTGATCTTCTCACAGCTGGAGTTTGTGGCTCTTCATCTTCTGATTCCTCCTCTGCTGTAGAGTCTGATTCTTCCTCCTTTAGCTCAAACTCTATCTTCTCAGGTTCTTTTGGTTGAACTTCATGTTTAATAACATCTTTCACCTCTCTGAACACCACATCTCGGCTATACACAACCTTCCTTGTTACAGGGTTCCAAAGCTTATAACCCTTTAAACCATCCTTATACCTAATAAAGATGCACTTTTCAGATTTACTATCCAACTTGGTTTGTTTCTCCTTTGGAACATGTACATATGCATCACATCCAAATACCCTCAGATGTGAAAGAGAGGGTCTCTGACCAGTCCATACCTCTTGTGGAGTCTTATCCTCCAACGCTAATGAAGGTGACCTGTTGACCAGGTAACATGCAGTATCCACTGCCTCTGCCCAGAATTCCTGTCCTAACCTGGCACCACTGAGCATGCTTCTTGCCCTTTCCATCAATGTCTTATTCATTCTTTCTGCAACTCCATTTTGCTGAGGTGTATATGGAGTAGTCCTTTTTCATGCTATACCACACTTCTTACAAAATTCTTCAAATTCCTTGCTGCAAAACTCTCCACCATTATCTGTCCTCAGCACTTTTATCTTTTTCTCTGCCTGATTTTCCACGAGAGCCTTAAATTCTTAAAACCTGTCAAAGGCTTCAGATTTCTTCTTAAGGAAATATATCCATGTATTCCTTGAGACGTCATCTATAAATGATACATAGTACACAGACTTACCCAGTGATGGAACCTTCACAGGTCCAAACACATCACTGTGCACAAGCTCTAATATCTATTTCGCCCTCTTACTACCAGAGGGGAAACTCACCCGATTCTACTTCCCATATACAAAATTTTCATAGAAATCAAAATCTAGAGAGCTATTACTCATACCTTATACCATATCTTTATCATGAAGTATTCGAAGGCCTTTCTCTCCAATATGTCCAAGCCTTTGATGCCACAACATGGTCTTCTCTCCAGAGACCACTAGATTTTCTACTCCACTTTCAGGAACCACAAAACTGTTGCACCCATCAACAACAGTGCTACCTTGCAGCTTGTACAGAGTTCCAATCCGAACTCCCCGCATCAATACCAGTGCTCCCTAAACCATTTTGTAGGTATCCTTCTCGAACACTATTTTTACACCTGCATCATCCAACTTGCTTATAGAAATCAAATTTCTGGCCAATGCAGGAATATGCAGAACACCCGTAAGTGTTCTAACCTTTCCACCTTGCAACTTTAACTTTATTTTTCTGCGACCAACGATTCTAGCCTTCTTTTCATCCCCCAAGAAGACATCACCACCATCGTATTTCTCATACTCGCAGAACCACTCTCTATGGGGACTGAAGTGAAAGGATGCACCTGAGTCAATCAACCATGCCTCATGAGCTACATGTGTACTTGAAGAAGCCAAGTACACATCCCCACCTTCATCTGAGGTGGTTTTCACCTCTGCAGAAGGGGCATCATCAGATCCCTTTTCTTTGTCAGGAGATTTAGATTTACATTCCCTTTTGTAGTGCCCTTCCTTTCCGCATTTCCAGCACACCACCTTTACAGGTTTTCCTGGAGATTTAGATCTCCCCTCTAGATTTAGATCTCCCCTCTAGATTTAGATCTCCCACTCGATGACTTATTTTTGTTTCTGTTCTGGGACCGTCCTCGTACAGACAAGGCATCACCATTCTGGCTCTCCATACTTTTCCGTCTCATCTCCTCTGTCAACGAAGATGAGACTATTTCATCAAACTGCAAGGCAGTTGCATTGCTACCTATTGCAATAACCAAACTATCCCATGAATCTGGTAGAGAACACAACAAACTGATGCACTTATCTTCATCTGAAATTTTAATATCAACAGATGCTAACTGAATTACCACAGTATTAAATGAATTCAGATGCTCTGTCACCGAGTCTTCATCTTTCATCCTCGGTTTATATAGATTTTTCCACAGGAATAGTTTATTCACCAGAGACTTAGAATGGTAAAAAGTCCCTAACTTGTCCCACAAAGCCTTCGCCATAACTTCCCCTGATACATTCAGCAATACTGAATCTAAGACACACAATCGTATTGTGCTCTTTTCCTTCCGATCCAACTTCTTCCATTCTTCATTGGACACTCCCATTGGTTTAGTACCCAGATCTACCACGATCCACTGATCTTTATCCACCAACAGATCCTCCATCTTGACTTTCCACAACTCAAAACTCTGACCATTAAATTTCTTGATCTCAATCTTTCCACTGCTTGCCATCTTCTTTCACCACCAGAATCGATCTCACAGATCTTCCACTGAACAGGGTCTACCACAGGCCTAAGCGAAACCCCTCAGCAACAAAGGCGTCCCCTTGAAGCCAAAACTGCTCTGATACGAAATGTAGGTTTTAACCTCATACAGAGATTACCTGCATACGAATTCTAAAACACAAAAAATAAACAATGCGAGAGCATAACACATAAAACACATATATAGAGAGATTTTCTCTTGGATCCCAAAACCAGGACTACCATCTTGATTTTTCATTATGTTCCTTTCAGCGTTATAATACATATTTATACATGCCAAAGCATCCAATACTATGGACCAAAAACCATCACATCCAAAAACATGTGCAAAAATCATGCACAAAACCATAGGTGGGTCCGCCCATCCTAACATAGGGTCCAAAACGAAATAGAGTGGGGTTACGGGTACCCCTCAAACCCCTGTGACCTCCCCCCCTCTAACCCCCGGGTAACTACGTGGGCTAGTCGTGGAAAGAATATAACACAACCCAACAATATCCAAGTATTGTTCTCTAAATTTGTACAAAAGAGAACATAAACCCTTTAGGGTAAACATAACTTCATAATAAAAGCGGGCTAGCCTATAGTCCAAACATTCAACCTTGACAGGAGCCTTGAAGTAAAGAAACCAAACATCTGCGCTGGAAAGTATGAGGCTCATGACCCTTAAGAAAACTAAACAATGTGGAATACTCCAGTTAAAAAAACGACACTTGGAAGATAGAAAGGAGTCAGCGTAAGAGTCGGTTGCTTTTCAACCACATGACAACAACCCCATAGTGACAGTAAAGTTAAGGAAAAACAAGAACCATTTACCTATAGGCAACATGTTGCAACATTTCCTGTAGTTAACCATCTATTTATATATATATATATATATATATATATAAAGGAAAAAAAGTAGGAGGTAAAGAAAACTATCCCAAGGAAGGGGAATTTTCAATCTAAGGAAATCCTTATCTAGCCTGGAGTGATGGGTTATGGTGCCACTCAGTCGAACCCCAGTTACAAAAAAGAAAATATATAACTTGGACCATGTAGGAATAGTTGAACACTTGAAAATAAAAAAAATCAAAATGGAAACTTTAATCTTTAGTGTTACTTGGAAGGTTGCTAGCCAGCGTGGCTTGAGAGGAATAGTGGAAATCTTCAGTACACAAACCCTCCATGCGAGCTAGCACCTGTAATTAAACCCCAAGAAGAAAGAAATAAATTACCGCAAGGAATAAACAAAAAGCTATAAGGATAACATAACCGAAAGAGGAATTTTAGCTGGACTGACTTCATATTACAGTGGTGATTCTGAACCAAGACCCTTGCTACTGTACGACTTGGTTGCAGAGTTGCGACGACGAAAGTGTGGAATGACAATGTGGACGGGGAGACCAGTAGAGGGTGGTTATCCTTAACCGTCCCTGTAAGGCTTGGGTCGTCTGATCGATACCTAAAGCGATCAAGAACAACCAAGAAACCAAGTGGATTAAACCAGAGTTAATACCAAAAACACCAAGTGGGGGGTCAAGAGACCTCTCAAATGTGACAATCAAACTATCATGTGAAACCCAAAGACCAATGTGTGCCTATTTAACATGGTTACATGATTAAGACCCCAAGAACCTCATTGAATTTTACACGCAATTGTATAAATACACATATTTATGAGAGTTGTACATGGTGGTTTCTATTTGAAATGTATGCTAAGTTACTAAGATGAAAAGTGAACTCCAAAGTTACGCAGTTTAGTGCTTACCATCATACAAAATATTACCCTTCTAAGCTAGACGACCGATTAATTAGATTAATTAAGTGGTAAATCAAGAGAAAAGATAATATTTTTTTACTACCTACTGCGCACGGAAACTTCACATCTTTGAAAAATTGGCCAGTTTTAATAATTAATCGTAGCAATTCAATTATATGTCATCCACGCTTTATCGTTTCTAATAACCAAATATATGACACTCAGAGCTGCTCTGGTTCCTCCATGAGGAAGGATTGGAAATTTGCATTGTGATGGAATTCAGTGGCAATTCGTGGATAATTCATTACTAATCTTAATATGTGTTTTTAATTAATTTTTTATAATTTTTATTAATATATAAAATTATTTGAAATTGTAAAATTATAATATTTTAAATAGGTTTAATTTTTAATATTTTAAATGAAATAATTTTTATTTTAAAAAGAATTATATAAATATCTCTATTTATATTTAATATGAATATAAATTAAAAAAAAATAATATATATATATATATATTTAATATGAATATAAATTATAAAAATATATTTTTTATAATAAAAAATTATTCACAATTTATATGTGAAGATTAAAATCAAAATTTTTAATATTTAATACGTTGAATTCATATCTAATATATTGGAATATCATTTTAAAAATCCAAATCTATAAATATATAAAAACATAAAAAATATATGAAGAATCCAAATTCACAATTCATAATGAAAATTGTAATTTATAATTTATAATTTATTAACATTAATAAATTATTTTATATAAATTTATATACTTAATAAAAATACATAAATTGGAGAGAAGAAGGAATAATGGGAGGGTTTTTTGGAGCTCTACAACCCTAATGGTCATGCGGCCATGAGGTAGGCGGCACGGAAAACCATGAATACAGTCAGACAGAGGCACTAAAACCAAGAGATTACAGCAATGACAGAGGAAGACAGGAGGGGAGAGATCCCCTCCTATAGAGATGCAGCGGCAGGAGAAGGAACGAGCAACAACAAACTGGACGAGGAAACAAAGACACAAGGACCTGTCCTCGGAGCAAGATGGCAGGCAGGAAGTAGAGGCAAATTCTTACCATGTGCAGTGGAAAAACTGAGATTCATTATTCCCATGAATAAACTCGAGCGCTATAGAAGCTATATGAAGGACCACGCATTAATATGCAAGTTTATTGGCATATGGCTATCAGAAAAGGACCTAACCAGATGGATACAACAGAAATGGCAACCCCGAGGCCACATAGAGCTGAAGCTGGGCGCACGAGGCTTCTTTACGGTAATTTTCTCAAACCTGCAAGATAAAGAAAGAGTGTTTGAAAACGGTCCATATTTTCATAATAATGCATGTTTATTCATGAGGTACTGGGAGGAGTGTTACAACCCTGATAAAGAGAAATTCCTAGCAGCTCTGGTGTGGGTAAGACTGTTTGGATTACCAATGGATTTTTGGGATCCTGAGATTCTGGAAGGAATAGGAAATACCATAGGAAGCTTTGTCAAAATAGTCGAATCAACAAAGAAGGGAAGATACACTTCTTATGCAAGAATCTGTGTCTATATGAACATAGCCGACCCGATTCTGGGGGCAGTTGAGCTAGAATACCATGAGGAGGTGTGGCAGTAGGCACTGGACTACGAGCACATCCCTTTCAGATGCAGAAAGTGTCACGAATATGGGCATCTTTACAAGGAATGTCCTCTTAATTTAGAAGAGGAAGAACGGAGAAGCAAGCAACAGAGGAAATATCAAGAAGATAATGAAGGGTTTCAGGAGATAAAATATAAAAAAGACCCATAAAGGAAAACCCCAAGGAAGGAAGAAAGGAACAACCAGCCAAAACAAATAAGGCAAACAGATTTGAAATTCTACAGGTAGAAGAAGAGGACAAAGAAATTTGAATAATGGACTATCAGGAAGAGAAAGAATAGGAGGGAAGCCCAAGCCAAGGCACAAACAATACAAAGAGGAAAACCCAAAGTGAAACAATGGAAAAGGCAGGAAAGGAAAAGGGGGAGAATCGGGAAAGTGAAGTAATGGAAATCGATACCAGTAGAGGGGAAGATCCAACGTCAGAAGAAGAAATCCTGAGGAAACTTCTAGATGAATGGAGACACTTGGATGAAAGGTTCATCCCAGAAGAGGATAAAAAATTATACAGGGAAACCTTTCAAAAATATAAGGAAAAACAAGATTAGGGAAAGACAGGAATGACTGAGCAACTAGGCATCCAACCTGAAAACAACCAAGATCAACAAAGTAAAGCGAAAGGAGGAAAAAAAAGAGGCAGGAGGAATATTCAGGAATCAATACAGATCATGGGAGAAATGCTAGTAAACATTGGAAGAGTAGTACCGCTCTCAGCGGTTTTCCACCAAACAACCCCAACCACCCAATGATAATTACATCCTGGAACATACGGGGACTTAACAGCAAAGGTAAACAGAGATACCTAGCAGAAAGGATCAAAAGAGAAAAACCCCAAATTATGTTGTTACAGGAAATAAAAATAACAGGGGGGAAATGGAGGAGATCTTAACTAAAATCAAACCTACATATGAATGCATGACAATTGATGCAAAAGGTAGTGCGGGGGGAATTGCAATATTATGGAACCTCACGGAAGTCACAATTGACTACTGGATAGGAATGAAAAGGATTCTTTCTGGGAGATTCAGACTTATAGGCCACAGAGACTGGTTCTTGGTCTCGGCAGTTTATGGACCTCATATAACAGTGGAAAGAGGAAGTTTCCTCCTCCAACTGCAACAGTTAGGAAACCTGCACATAGAAAATTTGTGGCTGATAGCCGGCGACTTTAATATGACAACCTCAAAAGAGGAAAAGAAAGGGGGATTGCAAAGAGAAGAGCCAGACATGGAAAGATTCAGGGACATACAGTCGGCACTAAAAATGATAGACATACATACCATTAATGGAAAATTCACTTGGAACAACCGCAGAGGAGGAAGCAAGCAAATAGCTTCCAGGCTTGACAGGTTTCTAGCAACAGAACATTTCATAGGGAAAGACATTTTCTATGAAGCGACAATTCTACCATGTCAAGGATCAGACCATTGGCCCATAAAACTAGAAATCGCCATGAACCATCAAAATCAGAATAGACCCTTCAGGTTCGAGGCTTTCTGGTTGCGAGATCCAACCTTCATAGAAAAAATGGAGCAATGGTGGAAGAACAATGAGATTGAAATAAAAGGAAGAAACAAGATGCATACCCTACAGCTAAGATTAAAGGATCTCAAAGGCAAAATAAAGAAGTGGAATAGAGAGGAATTTGGACATATTCAAAAAGACCAAGAAAAGCTTCAGACAGAAATGAAAAGAATACAACAGAAAATCATAGAAGATGGGAGAACAGAGGAACTAGCAGAGGAAGAAGGAGTGGTACTAAACAGGCTGGAGGAAAGAAGAAAACAGGAGGAAATTTTATGGAGACAAAAGTCAAGAATACAATGGTTGAAAGAGGGGGAGAGAAACATGAAATTCTTCCACAAGGCCATGCAACAGCATAGACAGCAGAATAGAATATTCTCTCTAAAAGATAATCAAGGCAACAGGTTAACTCAAAAAGAGGAGATGGAGAGTCTGTTGATACAACACTTCAAAGGAATCCTGACCGAGACGCAAAGCAATAGAGAGGAAGATATAGCAAAAATAAGTCAATATATACCCAAAAGGGTGAATCGAGAACAGAACATGGCACTCCTAAGGGTGATAACTGAGAAAGAAGTAGAAGAGACAGTGAAGACAATGGCAAAGAACAAAGCCCCAGGACCGGACGGGTACACCTCGAAATTCTTCCAAGCCACCTGGAGCTTCATGAGGCAAGACATTGTAAATGCAGTGGAAGAATCTAGATGCACGAAAAGAATGCACCCAGCTTGGAATGCAACCTTCCTCGCCCTGATTCCAAAGACGGAAAAGGCTGAAGAACCTCAAGGTTTCAGACCGATAGCATTATGTAATGTAATTTACAAAATCCTAGCCACTATAATGGTGAATAGACTAAAATCTATCCTTCCAGAACTGATTTCAGAGGAACAGACAGGGTTCGTGAAAGGGAGACAAATAGTGGACAGAATCATAGTTGCTCAAGAAGCGATCCATTCACTGAAGAACTCAAGACACAAGGGAATGATGATCAAACTCGACCTAGCTAAAGCATATGACAGGCTAAGCTAGGAATATCTCCAGAAAATCCTAAAAGCTTACGGTTTCGACGACAGATGGATAGAATGGGTAATGTCTATGATCACCACGCCAATTATGTCCATAATGCTAAATGGGACACCTACAGAAACCTTTAACCCATCCAGAGGACTCAGACAGGGGGACCCTCTCTCCCTGTTCCTGTTCATAATAGCTGCTGATGGTCTAGGAAGACTAATAAAAGCAAGAGTGAATAGTGGGAAGCTAAAAGGCCTCAGACTGTGGGGAGAAGAACTACCCCTAACACATCAACAATTCGTAGACGACGTCATGATGTATGGACAAGCCAATCTCAAAGAAGCAAAGCAATTAATGGAAATCCTCGGGGATTTTACAAAAGCAACAGGTACAGAGATAAATAAAGACAAAATGGAAATCTACTTCTTCAACACTCCAATGACTTCCCAATCATTCCTAGCTAGAACCATGGGTTTTCGAATAGGGAAGTTCCCCACTAAATATCTAGGCATCCAGCTAAGTGATAAGAAAAACAGAACTGCTAACTGGGGAGGTTTGATGGGAAAGATACAAAGACGAATGGATAACTAGACTTTCAGGGCTCTGAACACCCCAAGTCGCATCATTCTCCTCAAGTCAGTCCTCCAATCAATGCCAATTTATCAAATGACCAGCCAAGCTATACCAAAAACAATATGCCAAAAAATGGTGGAAATCTTCAAAAAATTCCTATGGCAAGGGACAAACAAAGCTAAAAAGTGGGCGCTGCTATCATGGAAATGGCTGAGCAAAACATTAACAGAAGGAGGATTAGGGCTGCAAGATCCATATATCCTAAACCAGGTAATGGGGGCAAAATTGTGGTGGAGATGGATACAAGGAGGAGAAGATTTGTGGAAAAAGTTGTGGGAGAAGAAATATGAGATGGCCAGATCCCCTGAAGGAAAATTGAGAAGCCAATCGGAAAAGAAAGGTTCCGCAATTTGGAACCTGGTGAGATCAAATAGGGACCTGATAAGAGAACATAGTTTCTAGGAAATCAGGGAGGGCGACAAAGCGAACTTCTGGAATGAGGCATGGCAACAGAGAGGAAACCTCCGTCAGCAACCTCAACTCCAAGAAATTTACCAGTTTACCACCCAAATGGAGGAAGACGTAGTCCGAAACTACTGGCTCCTTGAAAGGGAAGGATACTGGAGAAAATGGAAAATGCAAGAAGACTGGCAAGAAGCACCAGAAACAGAACAATGGGCAAACTACAAAAAGGAGATGGAGACAAGGAAAATAGCAGTTAAAGAAGGGATGGACATCATAAGATGGGGAAAACGAATTAAAGGGATGTTTACGACAACAGAAGGATACTACATAAAGGCTGGTAGCACTAGCAATCCTGAAACCAAAAAATGGGATAGAATCTGGAAAATGAAAACTTGGCCAAAGATAGCGTTATTTACCTAGATAATGTCCCACGGGCGAGCTTTAACCTGGGACCAGCTGAGAAGGAAGGGGACGCAAGGTCTGTCGCGTTGCGTTCTCTGCCAGGAACAAGAAGAAATGATGGAACACCTGACTAACTCTTGTCGAGTCAGCAATATCCTGTGGTGACACCACCAGCAGCTCTTCGAGATTAGCAATAGAGATACAAGCAGTATAAAATTAACAGTAGAAAACTGGAGGAGTAAACCATACCAAAATGCAGTCTTGAATAGAGCCTGGAATCTCTCCATAGGGTTCACCCTGTGGAACATATGGAAAGAAAGGAATTGGTTGATTTTTAAGGATGAAGGCAAAGCAACAAAGGATATATGGAACCAACAGTCCAGAACATAAGAGAAACTATAATCCTAGAGAAGTGGAACGACGAAGACTGGAAAGCAGACCAAACAGAGACATGAATTCTGAACCGTTTGCAACTAAAAATAAGCATCACAGACATGGCAGCAAGGAAATATAAGGCCAAAGAAGCAGGAGAAAATGAGCACTACAGGAATCCGCAGCAGGGATTCACAAAATTGAATTTTGACGGAGCGGCAAAAGGAAACCTAGGGGAGGCAGGCATAGGAGGAATATTCAGGGATGACAGAGGAAGAATGCTAAGGGTATATGCGATGGACTGTGGAAATGCATCAAATAATGAGGCAAAATTCCATGCGCTGAACAGGGGGATAGAAATAGCCATCCGAGAGGGGTATCAAAAACTCCAGATAGAAGGAGATTCGAAGCTTGTGATAGACATACTCAAACAATTACAGCACAGAGCATCAGCAGAGAAGCTGAGTCACAGCTGGCAGACCGCATGGATAATCAAAGAGATAAGCCAACAGTTGAGAAGGATAGCTTACATACTACCTTCCCATGTGAGACGAAAAGGGAATGCACCTGCCGACTGCCTAGCGAACTGGGGATGCAGGAAGGGAGACCAGCAATTGGATGCAAGTGGGGCAGAGCTAAACCAAAAGGAGGAAATGGTGCAACTGATACAACTTGTAGAACAAGATAGGAATATGAGTGATCATCTAGAGAATTCGAAGGGAAAAGACTGGAGCGGAGAGGGAAAAGGATAGATGCAAGAAAGGACAGGGGAGGAACAGGACAAGGGAAGTCCAATGATCGGCAGGATGATGGAGGAGGGCAGAGGAAGGACAAACCCTGAGAGTACAGGGGATGAGCCGGAAAGGAATGTTAGAGGAGAGGGCAGGATAGAGAAATCAAAGACGGGCAGCGGAATAAAGACAAGTGGCAGAGCAGAGTCAGAAATCCTACGGCAAGAGCAGCTGGGAGAGGAAAGAAGTTAATGTAGGACAATGGTGGACAGGACATGAGGGTAGCATCCCAAGGCAGGAGGGAAGGGATGCGTGCCGAGGAAAAAACAGGACAGCTGGCGGTAAAGACAAGAGCTGGGAATGAAAAAGAAATAAAGCTTAAGGAAAAGTGGAAAGAGGCATTATGCATGCAGATGAGAACGAAGAAAGGTGATGAGAAAGGAAGAGGAGGCAGCGAGAAGACGCAGAAGGCGGAAGAAAGGCGAAGCTTGGTAAGCGGGTATGTAATACCTCTGGCCCTAAATCCTGAAAGCTTAAATTGTTTGAGAAGTAAGTTAGGATTGTGGTATGGTAAGCAAACCTGGTATTGTTATTTCAATTGCGATAGTAATCTCAGTGGAATGGAAGAAAATAGACCCGAAGAGATCTCGTCTGCTCTGGACAGAGAGAAGGAGAGGAGAGGTGGAGAACCTAATAAGAATGAGGGCATACCTGAACAAAATTTCAACAATTCCCACCTTAGAATATGGGTCCTGGCAAGACTCATTGGAGGGAAAGGCAGAATGCCTGCAACCCCGAGAGAAGTAAGTTGGGAAAGGAAAACCCAGAGCTCCTGGGAGATGGCATTGCATCCTAGGGGGAGGGTAGAGAAAAAAGCTAGCAGAAACCCTGCTGACAAGCCTGAGAAAACTGGGTTAAGGGGAGGCCTTTTTTGCCTAAATCTAACCAAGGGCGAGGCCCCGGGAGAGAAGAGGCAAAAAAAGCAGGAGTGGAATTCTTGCGTGGGCTGGGAAAAGAAACATAACCACTGTTACCCCATGACCCAGAGAATTAAAAAAGTCGGAGCCAAATTCAGTTGGGGAGGAAACCAGACGCTGGGAAACACAAGAAGGAGGGTGGGGGGAAACCCAAGGAAAATGATATAAACCTATATAATATGGCTGACATATGCTTTGATTCTATGATAGGTCTAGCAACAGAACAGGGAAAGCACGTGGAACAGGTCAAGGAGCAAAAGTTTAAAGGCTTCAACCGCCAAGCTGAAAGCAGAATGGCTCCTAGGAGAAGCAAGAGGACAGTTAAGAAAGACGAAGGAACAAGCAGCCAGGGAAAGAAAAGAGGCAGGAAGCAAGACAGAGACCAAATAAAGATGATCATTGATTCCTACATGGAAGGAAACCCGAAGGAAGTCAGGGACCAGATTAATAGTTGGGAGCGAGATCTAAGAGACAATCTTAGATACAGAGACATACCCATGGAGGAATGGGAAAGAATGGTGCAAGACCCCAGGACAACGAATGGAAGACAATCCCTATTCAAAAAGACCCTGCACTAGTACTGGATCATGAAAAATGTCGTGGCATGGGCCATGACCCTCCACCGTGAGCACATGGAAGGAGAAGTATTTGACAAACAGGAAGACAAAAAGGAGAAGGACCTTGTCCGAGCTGAACTTCTCAAGGAAATAGCAACCATACAGATACAGACTTACCGGAACAATCTTTCCCTAGGAAGGATTGAACAGACCCTGACAGCGATAAAGTGGAAACTGGAACAGAGATGCGAGATGCCAGGCTCCAGTGCAAAGGCACCAGCTCCGGTAGTATCCTCAGATGAGGATTAATCAAGTGAACCAGAATGTTTTGATTTTTGAATTTTGAATTTGATGAAGAAAATAGTGTGGAAACAGGAGCAGCAATGTGAGATGCCAGGCTCCAGTGCAAAGGCACCAACTCCGGTAGTATCCTCAGATGAGGATTAATCAAGTGAACCAACATGTTTTGATTTTTGAATTTTGAATTTGATGAAGAAAACAAGCATGTTTATTTTGATCTTTAGAGATAGCAGTAGAGACAGTCAACATAGAAACAGTGGATGGATTGTTATGAACTTATTCAAATTTTGGACTGGATTTAAAGCTGACCAGTGGTCACCTAGTTTCCTTCGGGCAGGTGACTACCCGGAGCAAATGGATGTAAAAAACTTTTGAAAATAGCTAATACATAGAGACCTACCAAGTTTTAAAAAAAAACTACATAAATTGGAAATTTTTATTTTAATTGATTGAATTTTTAATCTCAAAGATATTATTAGAAATATATATCTATATATATATATATGAATTATTGAATTATTGATTTTATAAAAATCTGGGTGGGAAATTAAGAAAATATAATTTTAAAGGATGTAGTCTCACTTATAAATAAATAGTTCAAGGCATTTTTTTCTAATTAATTTTAATTGAAATTCTGTAGAGATTTTTTTAGAAACTTAAATTTAAATGATTTCATCTATAAAATTCAAGATATAATTTAATAATATTAAAATTAATTAATATTAAAATAAGATTATTCTATTGATTTTATTTATTATATAAATAATATTTTAACTTAATTCAAAAATACTATTAATTAAACAAAGTCTTTCGGTAGAAATCACATGGGATAATTTTTTGGCCGACGCGTTTCAAACCCACAAAGTGTGGTTCATCATTAGTGCCAAATGAAGAGACAAACCATGGCATAATTTCAAGTAACGGCTATATTTGAACAATAATGTTTAAATTATAATATTAATTTATTAATATATTAAAAACAAATATTATTAAGTAACCATTGAATTAAACGGCTAGTTTTTTAAAAAAATATTTAAATAATGATATTATTTCATTAAAAATATTAATAGGTAACGGCTATATTAAACAACTAGTTTTTGAAAAATAATATTTAAATTAATTTATTAAAACCAAATATTACTAGTTCTTGAAAAATAATATTTAAATAATGATATTAGTTTATTAATTTATTAAAATATTAATATGTTAAACGGATAATTTTTGAAAAATAATATTTAAACTGCCATATTAGTTTATTAATTTATTAAAAACAAATATTAATAAGTAACCGCTATATTAAACAACTAGTTTTTTAGAAATAATATTTAAAATAAATAAACAAATAATCAAAGTCAAACTTTAAAGGAGAGGAGTCAAAAATTATAAAAATGAGTGAAGACCCTAATTGAAACAAGATCATTTGATAAATAAAATAACTAATGGAAATAAAATAAATTAAACTAATTAATGGAAAAATAAATAAAATAAAATAAAAATATACACAAGTCAAAATAAATATATATAAATAAATAAATAAATAAATAAAAACAGAAACACACACACATATATCCAAAGAAAAAATAATCAATAATAAAACTGGGTCAACAATAAAATATGGGGTTCAAGCCCATTAAACAAATAACAAAAATACTAAAAGGAGTTAAGAACAAATAAGATGATAAAATACATAAAAAACACCAAAGATGAAGAAAATAAACTCTAATGAAGAATAAATCAACAACAAATACTATAAAAAAGATGCCAATACCTACATAGATAAACAAATAACCAAAATAAACCCCAAAAAGAAGCCTAAAAAACTAGGAGGACAAGAGAGGGACCCAACTTCTACTAATATTCCAACCATCATTTCTATTCAAATTATTGGGTCTTTTTCAATTTCTAGGGTCTCCCTTAGTTTACGATGATGGAAATGACTAACCTTAGCAACGACTTGGGTGTCTTCAATGCAAATGTGATGTTTAGATTTATCTGCATGCTCCGCCAAAGCAGAGTAGCGGGTCTTGCCATGCTTGATGTCAGTAGCATGCTCATGAATGCTTTGATTAATCGAGCGACCAATCTCACCAATGTAGGGAGTCCCACAAGAGCATGGGATAACGTAAACACCCTTCATATTCTTGGGGTCCACTAGGTCTTTTACAGATCTAAGGGAGCTCCAGATGGTATTTAAAGGTCGAAAGGTTGAAGCCACCTTATGCTTCCTTAGGATCCTTATTTTTCAAAAACTAGTTGTTTAATATTGTGGTTACTTATTAATATTTGTTTTTAATAAATTAATTTAAATATTATTTTTAAAAAACTAGCCGTTTAATATATCCGCTACATATTAATATTTTAATAAATTAATGAACTAATATCATTATTTAAATATTATTTTTCAAAAACTAGCTGTTTAATATAACCTTTACCTATTAATATTTTTAATAAATTAATGAAATAATATCATTATTTAAATATTTAAAAAAAAAACTAGCTATTTAATACAACCGTTACTTAATAATATTTGTTTTTAATATATTAATATGTTAATATTATAATTTAAACATTGAAATTATATCTCTACATTGATCTCTATTTAAGCCTTTGTCATGGTCTACCTCTTCATCTGGTCCTCATGATGAACCACACTTGTTGGTTCGAAATGGGTCTACCAAAAAATTCTCTCATGTGATTTCTACCGAAAGACTTTGTTTAATTCATTATGGATCATAGAAGCTTGAATACATAAATAATATTAATTATTAATTTAAAATTCTTTTTAATTCTGGGTCAAAGGCTTAATTAGTTATTTCAATTTTTTAGTCAAACTAGTTGTTATTTTCTAAGGGCTAGTTAGCTACTCTCATCCTTTATTTATTCCATTTCCTATATCTGATTCCTCGTCTTGTTCTGAAGAGAAATTTTCTAATGGCTAGTTAGCTACTCTCATCCTTCATTTATTCCATTTCGTAGATCTGATTCCTCATCTTGTCCTGAAGATGAAATTTTCTAAAGGCTAGTTAGCTACTCTCATCCTTTATTTATTCCATTGCCCAGATCTGATTCCTCATCTTATTGTGAAGATGAACCACACTGGTTGGTTCGAAACGTGTCGACGAAATTTTATTTTATGTCAATTTTACCAAAAACATCGAGCGGATTTTATTTTATGTGATTTTTACCAAAAATGTTGTTACAATATCAAATCTATTTATACGAACAAAAATCACAATCTTAAAATTCTAAAAAAAATATATTTTCTTTATAAATCAAACTACACCATTATTTTAATTTAAGATACTAAATTTTATAATTTTAATATTTTAAATTAAAAAAAATATATATATATAATTTTATATTAAAAATATAATTTAAATAATAAATCATTAAAAATCTTTTAAATAATAATTATATCACCATATTCCATACAAATAAGAAATCATTAAAATTTCACCAAAACCCTATAATTTATTAAAAAAAAAACCTCTTAAGGGTGTGCCCAAAAGGCTGCTCGACAACGGAGATTTTTACATAAATTTCACCGAAAAAAGACATATCATATATTCCATTAAAAAACCCCAAAACAAAAAGCCTGGTCAATATCGTATGGGCAATAATTAATATGCCAATCACATCGAAAAAGCAATGGGAATTTGAGAATACAGGTGTCTGTACTTTTTTTTAAATAACAATTATAAACCACAAATTTATGTAAACCTCTCTAAAATTTTATAGGGTAAAAGTGTATAAATAGTATAAATTTATGTAAAACTCTCATAAATTTTATAGGGTAAAAAGTACATAATATAAATTTAATATTGTAATTCAGTACATAATATTAACCGATAAGAGCCCATAAATTTGAGATAATTTTCTGGTTAATTTTACGAAGTTGTTTGATCAAGGAAGTAAATTTGTCAGGAGATTTAAATTTTTAATGTGTTTTGACAAGGGAGTAAATTTTTCAAGGGAGTTTAAATTTTAATCATTTTTTTTAATTAATAGTAATAGTGTAAATTTAACATTATTAAAATACCCTCAAAATATCTAAAATCTTAAAACCAACCATTATATTCAAAATTTCCAAAAATAATTACCAAATTTTATCAAAATCGGACTGAATTTTTCTTTTATGTTCTGAACCAATTTACCCCATTTTTAAATTATTCACGTACATTGATTTAATATTCACATGCTGAAGACATGATATACATTAATTTAATATTTGAAGGTACAATGGAACAAATAACCTCGGACAAGTGAAAAATATGTGTACTCCGGTCTAAGGAAGGTAGACTGGGACAACTATATGAGATGCGTGAACAAATATCTTGATAACGCCTGGCCCCTGTATTTTCCAGAGAGATGAAATTTAACGACAAGAGTTAATGGGTATATTATAGGGCATTAAATGCTCGGTTATATGTGTTTCTGTTATCTCTTTAACACACGTCTATCTATTTTTATTTATCTATCACGGCACGCACGGGTGTTAAAGAGCTAACGAGGATGCATGTAGCCGGGCATTTAATGCCCTATAGTATGCCCGTTAGCTCTTGCCAAATTTAACAGGCAAATTGCCCTACACCCATCAAGTATGGCTAAAATAAGGCCAACTTTTCATATTAATTTTTTATTTATTTATATTATTTTTAAAAATAGATATTTGCATGATTGAAATCATGAAATTAAATAAATAGTTTTGTTTTGAAATTCTTATATTAATCAGAATATGGAAAGGTATTTGTTCACAAAATTTTGTTCCTTTCATTAAATTTGGGATTTCAAATTTATTTTATTTATCTAATAAAAATTTAATAATGCTTTTAATGTTTGGAATTTCAAATTTATTTTGTTTATCTAATAAAAATTTAATAATGCTTTTAATGTTTGTTGCTTTCAGTTTTGTATAAATTATTAAAACTAAAATAAGTTTGCAAAGAGTTATTTTTAAAATAAATTCTTTTAAGTATAATAATTTACTAGTTTTATTTTATAATATAGAGAAATTGTTTATCTTAATAATATATATCAACAATGTTCAATTAGAAAATACAATTAAGCACAATAATTTACTAGTTTATAAAGTAAAATTGTTTATGAAATATATGTCAATTATGTTCAATTAGTGAATGCCACTACTCCCATCTGTATTCATTTTTTTGTTTATAAGAATCTCATCTCCAATAAATCCATCAAAGAATGATAACAAAAAATAGGTGTTGCAACTATGCAAATTGGCTAAGTTAATGTGTGCCTAAATCACTCTTTAGGATTTAAATCGCCTATTAGAATTAATAATAAGCAACTTATATTACAAAAATATATAATTTTTATATATAAATATATTTTTAAAAATTCCAATTATAAAAATTTCAACTAATTATGTTCTTGGCTGCTGTTCAGTTGACTATCACACTTAAATGAAGTATTGTGTAGAAAAAAAGATCCAAAATTCAAATCCCTAGGAAATAACCTGGTTTATGGAGAAGAGAATAAGTTATAAACCGACAAGGAAAAGTATAGTCTTATCAAAAAAAATAAGATGGAAAATCAAATTAATAGAAACACTTTTTCTCATTTTTAATAAAACTCTAAATAAAAATAATAAAAATAAGAAATCAACTGGGAATATTTACGGTCTTAACCTTTTTCTCAATTTTGAGGAAAAATGTAAATAAAAATAATTAAAAAAAAAATTCAAAGCCAAAGCCGCCGTGTCAGTGTGGTTTTCCTCTCACGCCTTCTTAGGGGGCTATATCAACTTCACGCAAGTGAGATGGGATACACGATTCTTAACCCCAAAAAAGACATTATTTTCCTTAATTGGATGGGTATGGGGATTGAACTCGAGATGTCGAGAGTCGAGAGAGAAGGATGGGTGAGGGGCGCCGTGGTTGGGTTTGGAGCTTCTGGAACAGTGAGCCTCGCCATGAACAGGTTTAATGGCGAACTCTTTGCAATCAAATCCACAACTGAATTTAGTGTCGCTTTGGACAATGAGTACAACATTTTACGAAGCCTGGACTCTCCGTATATCGTTCGATGCTTGGGGCGTGCTTACAGCTTCGAGAACGGTGCAGGGCTGCACAATTTGTTCATGGAGTACGTGCCGGGTGGTTGCTTGAGGGATCTGCTGAGTAAGTTTGGAGGGAAGCTGAATGAATCAGTGATCAAGGCATACACACGCGGAATTCTACGTGGGATCGATTACCTCCACAAGCGGGGGATTGTGCACTGTGATATCAAGGGCAAGAATATTCTTGTGGGTATCACTGGTGTGAAGCTTGCTGACTTTGGTTCTGCCAAGAGGATTGATGATGACACGAAGGGCCCGCAGGCCATGAAATTGAGGGGGACCCCTCAGTGGATGGCTCCAGAGGTGGTGAACCAGGTGGAGCAGGGCCCTGCATCTGATATCTGGTCTCTCGCCTGCACTGTACTTGAGATGGCCACTGGCAGGCCTCCATGGAGCCACGTTTCCAGTCCCCTCGCCGCAATGTATAAGATTGGATGCACAGAGGAGCTGCCTGAGTTGCCTCCAGCGCTTTCACCTCAGATGCGGGATTTCTTAGAAAAATGCTTTCGGAGGGATCCCAAGAAGAGGTGGACCAGTGCAGAGCTGTTAAAGCACCATTTTCTAGATGAGGTCTGCTCCGCCATGGAGAAAGAAGAGATTGTTACTGAACCAGGGTCGTCCCCAACCAGTAGTTTGGCTATTGGGAATCGAGTGTGGGATTCGTACAATTCTCAGAGTAG
The DNA here is from genome assembly GCA_031772625.1 of Pinus tabuliformis. Taxonomy (NCBI): domain Eukaryota; kingdom Viridiplantae; phylum Streptophyta; class Pinopsida; order Pinales; family Pinaceae; genus Pinus; species Pinus tabuliformis. The sequence goes on from CM062813.1 coordinate 685,119,264, forward strand.
TCCTCTGTCACCCAGCGTGCCAAGTCCAACGAGAAAATGTATTGCAGAGGTGAATGGTTCAATTGAGCAAAGCCCAAATCTTTCTGCCCGGGACCGTGTGATGGTATTGGCCGCAGCCTGTAAATTTGAAGATGGTGCTGACAGGCCAAGTTGCCCTGCAACCTCCCATGGTCAGTGGATTGTTGTGAGATCTTCCCCAAGTAATTCTCCAATTTCAGATAGTGCTATGGAGGTAGTGTAACAGTTAAGTAGGGGAGTTTGGTTTGGTTCAATTTTGAACAAAATTATGCATGTCTAAAAGACAATATTTCTTCAGTTAATTATTTTAATTTTGAAGAAAATATTTATTATGAATTAAAAATTGATTATTAAATTTATTTTTTAATATTGAAAATAATATTTAATTTAAATTATAAATATTATAGTGTAGCATTGTATATTAATATAAGGTTTGAATAAATTTGATGATTAAGAATATATAGCTTTTTTAATCAAATAATTTAACAATTTATTCTCTTTATTATAATTATAGTGAACTTATAGTTTATATTAGTTTTCAAACTTGATACCTAAATTATTCTGAATTTTTTATTAGTTTCATAAATTTACAAGCGTTAATGAATCATTTTAAGCATAGGAGGAGATTTGAAAATGATTTATATTTGAGGTATAAGTGAATATATAAAAAATCAAGTTGAAGTCTAGACATTATTTTAAGGATTATGAATAGCATTTTAAATTGAAATGGATTGTTATGAACTATTTTAGCAAAATTATTAAATTAATGAGATCCAAATTCTTTGTAAAAAGAAAACTAATTTCCATCCTAACTAATTTCTTAAAAAATGTCATTTTCACAAATTTTTATTTTATGAAATCTTTGAAAAATATAACCCCAAAATAGATGCAATGAAGAAATCTAATCTACATGTTTTAAATATATTTTGTTATCCCTATTAATGAAGTGCAAAATATAAAACTGTTGTAATACTTTATACTTATCATTTTATTTTAAAATTTAAAAACATTTTTATTAAAAATTAATAACATTTTCCATATATATATTTAAAATTTATATTATAGAAATTCTTAAATATATAATTTAAAAATAATGATAAATTTTTTATTATATAAATATAAACATTATTTATTTTCATTTTTCATACTTTATTAGTTAAATATATTTATATAATTCTTAAATATATATTTAAAAATAAATAAAAATGTATATCAATCTAAATTATGCTTATCATAGTACGTGCAATTTACCCTCCCAATTAGTCGATGCATTTCTTAATTTGCTGAGTTAAAGAGCTTGAGATGTTATAAAGGTGGATCCACTGAGATTTAATTTAATGATAAATTAAATTTAGTATTTTTTTGGGTTAGATAAATATTATTTCTTATATATATAAAATTAATTTAGTTTTATAAAATTTAAATTAATAATAAAAATATAATTCTTTTTATTTGTAAAATTAAATAGTAATTTTTGAATAAAAAATTATTAAAAATAAATAAAAGTGTTCAAACATATTTACTAGACTTTTTCACAATAGTACTACTCTAATATATAAACAAAAATAACATGAAATTTTATATATCAAGATCAATAGGTATTGGGTTGGGGTTGCAAGCATTCTTTTGGGTTTGTTAATTCCAACCAAATAATTTTTTGGTAATTTTTACAATAGTGCTATTCTAATATATAAACAAAAATAACATGAAATTTTACATATCAAGATTAGAGTAAGTCAATAGGTATTGAGTTACGGTTGCAAGCATTTTCTTGGGTCTGTGAACTCTAGCCAAGTAATATTTTTGGCCAAAGTACAAACTTTGTGAATCAACAATTTGACTTGCAATTAGAGAGCATCTAAATACAACGAAATTTCTTATTGTGCTTCACTTCTTTCTATCAAAGATTTTTCTATAATGATCTCGATTTATCATTATAAATCTGTAATTACAAGTAGTTGGTTTTCATGCTTCTCATATTTTATTTATTTTAAGACCTAATGTCTCACATTTCCTCAACACTGTGATTGTGGAGGTAATTGATCCGGTTCTAGTTTCAACAATATAAACCCCAAGTAGAAGGGCTCCTAATAAATTGTGGTGATGGAAAAGTGGTCTCTCTTCAGCATTGTGATTTAGAGAGTGAGTAATAGATTTGAGCTAAAAGTAAGGTTTTTACTCTAAATTATAAAGGAGAATTAACACTTTAAATTATAAATAAAATTCAATGTTTAATGCTATATTGAAAGAAAACAAAAGTCATGTTTTATTTCCAATTTGTTTAAAAATAAAGTAGTAAGTAAAAAAAATTTAAAATTTAAAAATATATAAAAAAAATTAAGCCTTTTAAATAAAAATAATAACATAAATATAAAATCTCTAAATAAAATCGATCATAAATTTAAAATCTTTAAATATAAAATAATATAAATTATTTTAAATTTAACAGTCAAATAAACAATAGAAAAATAGAGTGTTTTTTCAATTAAAACTTCATATTCATTTATATATTAATGAAAAAACATACTAAATCAATTTCCATTCTCCATTTATAAGAAAAATACATTACATACGAATATGAAAATGAAAATTATGATCATTTTCCACGTTCAACAAATGAAAACGAAATCCCACGTTACGAGAAAAGAAATATGAGAACAAAACTGGTAAAAGGATTAACCATTCTTAATTTAAAGACAACTATAATATTAATAAAGTTTACACGGAAGTGATTCAGATTGAACTGCATCCTTTATATTGAGGTTGGATAGATGGAAGCTCGTTGGAGGATGATCTATTGGTGAAGCCTGGGAAAGGACCATCCAAATTTGACGAAACATATACTACTTTTGGACGACCTCACACTAATTCATTCACAAGGAGGCTTTCAAACCAATTAGGCCTCTCTGAAATACTGCTGGTTTCAAATGTGGTTGGTTTTATTTTTTGTTTGAGAAATCGATTGAATGGTGGAGGATTTTGGTCGTAAGACTTTAGTATTGTTGCAGGACATCAAATTAGTGTATGAGATTTTTTGTTTGTGGAACAAGGGATCTATTTCACTACTAAGTTTAGGAAGACATACATACTCTACTTCTCTTGTTAATCATTAGCTTAGTGTATGGTGATTAATATTTGCTATATAGAAAGATATTGAGTGAGCCTAATAATTAAGAGCATGTATTTTCTCTAAAAAACACAGCTCCTCTGTGCATCCAACAGGATACATCGCATCAAGGGGATTGGAAACTTTGGCTGCATGGAGGCCTGCCAGTGGCCATCTCCATCACGGTGCAGTCCGGAAAACAAATATCACATCCCACGTAGGGTGCTACTTGTGCTCCACTGCTCAAGCTGATACCCAACTTGTGCAGGCCGTCTCTGATGCTGCCAGTTGGCACGCTCTGCATGAACAGATTGTATGTGTAACCCACGATTCTCGATCACAAGTATGGAGAATGGAGAGACAAGAGATACAAGCGGGTGTGGACTCGACAGCAAATAGAACGCCAGTGGACTTTCGTACTCCATGAATAGATTGTACATACTCACACCATTGTGAATGCTATAATCCTGTCCACGCAGTTCACAACGTGAAGAGAAGCATTATAAATTTTTTAATAAATTACTTTTTTACCTTTAGTTGAATATCTGCATATTTCTATTGTACTTATTTGTGAAAGAGAGTCTCTCGACTTCCAAATTAAACTGGTTAATAAATTTAATTAAACATATTATAATATAATTTTATTTTATTTTATTATTATAATATATAAATATATAGAAAATATAAATAATTATATAGAAAAAAAGTTAATTAGAATTTTTCAAAAAATGAAATTTTCTACATTCAAGTTCAATTCTCGCAAATAATATGATGAGAAATACACAATGTTGTAGATGTGAAAATAAATTATATAAAAAAAAAATACAAAAAAATTAGAAGGTCATTCAAAACAAGAATAAAACAACATTGTGTCTCGCATCTTTCTTTTGTAGAGCATTCCCTCCACAACAAGCATCACATATGCTTAGAGGACACTACTGTCATTGCAAAAGAATATTACTACTTGAGAAGATTCAGAAAGGCTCTCCCAACAACTTCAATAGGAATGGTGGTCTCAAAGTTAGTATGAGTTGGCTCCTTGTGCTCCCTCAACTCTAAAGTTCATTCTCCTCCCATTAAATCAATAAAGGTATTATGACTTGTATTAATAATATTATTTATTTCTCTTTTTTTCTTTGTTTCTATCTCATATATTTCTATAGTTCTTAAGTCTTTATATATTTAAAAAAATAGATTATTTATTTATGTAGGATATGTTATATGATATGCTATTAATATATTTACTAATACATGAAGGTACTATATTATTAATATTATTTCTACAAATTTATTTTAATATATTATTGACTTTAATATAATTATGAGAATAACTTTGGTGAGACCGAAGGGAATTCTAATTATACACAAGATGAAAGTTAGGGTTTGATAACATTATTTTTTCTTGAGGCGGATGAGAGTGGTTTCTATGAAGGGGCTAGGGTTTGTCACAGATATCTAAAGTTTTGATGACGGTTTTCATGGCGGTCCAAGTGGTAACCTCGTGACCTGATCACACATCAGAGGTTTATCATAGTTTTTTTCATGCTGGTGCAAGTGGCTAACCCATGACTGTTTCATGCATCGGTACCTGCTCTGAGGGGGTTTATTAATTTTGTTTATTAGCTTCGTCATTTATTTGATTGGCAGTGTTTAGGAACAATACTAGGGTTCTTTCCTGTGCCATCAGTGGTTTTCCTAGAGGTTACTGACTAACCTCAGAGCGGCTATCTTGGGGTTTTTAGCAGAAAACATTCAGAGTCAGCACCTGTCGGGGGACTTTTGATTTGACATACTTGGAACAGTTACTCGGGCTACACAAACGACGTTTTTTATGCATGGATGAGGAAATCCTAGACTACTCCTCCGACACCATGGACCCATTGCAAATCTGGGTTGAAGACAAACACTTGTCGCATGGTAGGAATACACCAGAACTATAGTCGCCATCGAATGCACAGGTATCCGCTTTCTCCTTGGTAATGGAAGATATGGAGGTTACCCTACAGGGGTTCGGGTTTACACAACCAGTTGTCGCGGTGTCTGAAGGCTTGCTCAACCTAGGAGAGGGATCTGGAATGCCATTTTTAAATATTTCGTCACCTTCTGAGCTGATGTCCTGGGCACATGAACAATAGGCTACTGAGAATGTTTTAGGATGCAGGGGGGTGCCCGTGGATGGGGTGAGCAGAATCGAAGTTGACAAGCAGGGGGTTCAGAAGAAGCTTGTCATGAACAGGGGGTTTTTGATGAAGATTTCCTACCTCCGGCTTGCGCATCCATCGCTTGATCTTTGAGTTTTTTCGACAGTATCACCCGGTAGGAACTGGAGTCGAAGGAGAACAGAGCCTTTGACTTTGATGACAACATCCAAGTGGAGGGAGATAAACAACCTTTAAGCCCACATATCAGACTAGGTGGGGGGAAAATTCAAAGTCTTCAAAGGTTCGGGAGTGAGGCAAATTTCTAGTTTTCGGGCAAGGTATTAGTATGACCCAAGTGATGCTTACAGAGAGTACCATTCTAGTGGGCAGGGTCTATGGCCGAAATTATACTCCAGCATGTTTAAAGAGGTGGACAACAGAGGTCTGGGGTCATCTGATGGAGCAACTCCCTGCAGTGCTCACCATGTCCAAGGGTTGGTTCGCTCTCATTTTCCCTTAGCTGAAATCTGTAAACTGGGTCTTGACTTGTTGTTGGCATATAGAGATAATGCTAGTCCTACTTAAGAGATGGTCGCCACTCTTTGATCCAGAGAAGGAGAACATGGGGGTGGGGCCGATTTGGGTGCGTCTTCTTGGACTCCCTCTGCAATTCTGGGCAGAGGAAATCTTTAGGTGCATTGGGGAGGACTTGGGTGTATATCTGGACCATGAAAAATCATACCAGGAATTTAGATGCCTGGAAATTGCTATAATTATGGTGCACTTGGATACCTGGGAGGGTTTGGTGGAGAGATACCAGCTTCAGATGGGAGAGATTATCAGGTGGTAGATTCTGGACTATGAGGGCATTCCTTTCCGATGTAGGCAGTTCCATGAGGTCGGTCACCTATACAAAGTATGTCCTTTGATTACAAGGAAACAACCAGAACCCCCGCGATCGTATGTATCTGTGAGCACCCAAACAAACATAGAGGCAAAATCTTTACCGATGGTGCTCTGTAAGGAACCCTTGCCGGGTCGGAATGATATAGTGGTGGTTACACTTCAGAAAAACTCTGGGACTTCTGAGGCACCGGTCACCAGATCACAAACAAGGGGCATCGAACCTTTTTCAGGTACTCTTCCTCCCTCTTCCCTTGTTTCTCATGATTGTCTGTTATCTGGTATTGCATCATCTTCTGTGATTGTATCGGGTTCGGGCACTGGGGCTAGTAATCTGTGCTTCATTAATTTTCTAGTGGTTTTTGCTCCACCTCCTCCTCTCAGCTCTTCTCTGACCCTTCTTCCAAACCCTCTTCCTATAGCCTCCAGGGAGAGCCTGATTTCTAGTGGTTCTCACCGCTATAACCTGAGATCCTTACCCATTACGAGGACCCCTTCCTTTGGCCTGGATGAATATCCTCTCCCATCCATTCCTTTGAAGCTTCCCACGGAAGACAATCCCACTTATTCAAAGCTGTCAGATGGGTTGTTATTGAGGTGGTATCGGGCATTCAGACTCCTATTGACTGGGTCCTTAGAGCAAAGGGAAACCCTGCTAGGGTTACCCCATGAAGTGCCTCTCTTTCAACTGCAAGGGTTTTGCCAGCCCGGATAAAAAATTGGCGCTAAAGAGGCTGTGTAGATCAGAGCGATTGGATGTTTTATTTTTGCAGGAGACTCTGGGTGATGGGGTTTCCATTAACAATGTCCTTCTGAAAATACTCCCGGATTGGGATTTTCATTTTCTAGATGTGAGAGGGAGATCGAGAGGTTGTGCTTTGGGGTTCAACAAAAAATCTATAAGGGTGGTAAACATCTGGGGTGGTGAGGGTTTCCTAGGAGCTCATCTTATCTCCCTTGATATCCATCTACCCCTTAGACTCATTAACATCTATGGACCTTGTCATAATAGGGAGGTTTTTTGGGAAAGGTTGTTGAACGCCGATTTCATGCAAGTTGAAAATTTGATTATTGGAGGCGACCTAAATTTCTCATTAGGGCTCGCTGAATCCTGGGGCAACAGGGCTCAGACTGATCCCTTAATGGCTTTCTTTGAAGTACTGATGGACTCTCATGACCTCCTGAAAATTGATTCGACAAAGATTATGCCGACTTGGAGGAATAGAAGAACTGGGGAGGATGCATTGGCTAGAAGACTGGATCGTTTTTTAATAAAGGCTCCTATGTTAGCTAGGTTGGACTGTATTTAACAATGGCTAGGCTTGGGGGGTATATCGGATCACTCCCCAATTTTTATGGAGATTATGGACTCCAACCATAAGCCGAACTCTCCTTTCAAATTCAATGCTACTTGGCTCACTGAAGCTGATTTCCACAATTTAGTTCGGGAGACCTAGACACATTGTGGAATGGATAATCGTTCCTCCTCGGCTGAAGTAATTGCATGTAACCTAGCCCGATTAAGATCAAAAAACATCAACTAGGTAAGAAAAAATCACCAAAAGGATGAGGCCGAGTTACAAAGGATTGAAGGGGTCCTCAAGAAAATGGAAAACTCGGGGCTTACTAGCTATTCAAACTCTGAATCAAAGGAAATCTTGATAAAACTGGAAATGGAAAAGATCTGTCTGCTGAGACAGAAAGAGGAGACCTGGCGCTTAAAGAGCAGAGTGATTTGGCTAAAGGTAGGGGATGAAAACTCAAAGTTCTTCCAACAATATGCCATGGGGAGGAAAACTACTAATACTATCTGGGTGCTGCGAGATCAGACTGGCAGGGAGGCCAGCACCTTCAATCAACTAGCAGATATGGGAATTAGACATTTCTCTCATATTTTCAAGGCACCTAGGGAAGCCTCCATAGCTGAGATATTCCGCATTGCAGAGGTCTTTCCTAGATTTGTAGAGGCTGAAGAGGCGGTGGCCTTAAATGAGCCTGTAACGTTAGGGGAAATGGAAGTTGCATTGAAATGCTTCAAAAGAGACAAGAGTCTGGGCCCGGATGGATGGCCCATGGAATTCTACATTACTTTTCTTGAGCTCATTGGGCCTGATCTCCTTTTGGCCATAGAGGATAGCAGACTTTCTAGCAGGATGAATGAGGGGTTTAACTCGAATTTTCTAGCCCTTATCCCAAAAGCTGGTAATCCCCTATCCTTTGATGACCATCGACCCATTTCCCTCTGTAATTGTGTTTACAAAATTATCTCCAAAATTATTGCTATGTGCCTTAAACCATTCTTATCCAAGATTATTTCTAGGGAACAATTTGCTTTCCTCAGCCACCGACAGATCCATGAAGCCATAGGGACTGCTCAGGAGGGTCTCCACTCAATAAAAAAAAAGAAAAAAAAGTCTATTATCCTCAAGATTGATCTCTCCAAAGCCTTTGATTGTGCAAGTTGGTCATATCTACAGCTCATCCTTACTCATATCGACTTCCCTCATTCTTTCATTAACTGGATCATGTGTTGCTTCATTTCTGCATCCTATAGCATACTTATCAATGGGGATGCATCGGGTTTTTTCCATGTTGAACGAGGTCTGAGACAGGGATGCCCTCTATCCCCTCTGCTATTTCTTTTGATCATGGAGGGTTTAAGTAGACTGTTAATAAATGCTCATGCAGAAGGGTCTCTGGGAGGGGTTTTGATATATGATGTGTCATATCTCTCTCATCTATTGTTTGTAGATGATGTACTTATTTTCTTAAATGGTTCTTTCTGTGATACCTATTGCTTCAAGAATATTCTATCACTATTTTGTAAAGCTACAAGTATGGAGCTAAACTTCAACAAATCCACCATCATATGAGTATCTTGCCTCCAAAATGAGGAAAGATATGCTTTACAAAAACTTGAATTCGTCAGACAAGCGCTGGAATCCAGTCTCAAATACCTTGGTTTCATGTTCAAGCCAAATGGACACTGTATTGCTGATTGGTCTTAGCTCATTACAAAAATTGAAGCCTACATAAACATCTAGTAGCAGAGATGCCTCTCTAGGGCTGGCAGACTCACCTTGATTAAATCGGTGTTGGAGGCCATTCCGGTTTACTGGATGACTCTTGCCTGGATTCCAAAAGGTATTCTCAACAGGATTCAACGAATTTGTTGTAGGTTCCTATGGAGGGGGAAAATGTGGGGCAGAATTTTTCTTGGGTACGCTGGGACAGTATAAGGAAACCTAAGAAATGGGGTGGTTTGGGTATAAAGGACCTCCATAACTTTACAAGGGCATTGGCAGCCAAGATAGGTTAGAAAATTAGAAAGTCTGAGAGCTTATGGAAGGAGGTGGTCTATCACAAGTACATTCATCCACTATCTGTAATTGATTAGATTCATAGGCCCGACCAATATTTATCATGTTTATCGATTATTTGGAAGGCCATCTCATAGTCATTAAGCATCATTAAGGATGGCTTGGCATGGTGTATTGGGAACGATGAGAAGGTTAGATTAGGCACATATGCCTGGTCTGCATGTGGAAATTCTCACATTCTCCCTCTGGCTTTGAGACAATTCCTTTCAGTGTCTGGCATCACCCAGAGTTCCCACATCACTGAGGTCAAAAATCCTTCTTGGTCTCCGCAGAAATGGTTGGACTCTTGGGACCTTGGCATCCCAGACAGATGGAGAAGGATATGGCAACAGTTTATCGGAGCTATGGAGGAAGAAAATATCTGAATATCAACATGGGATGATGAGATCATCTGGGCCTCAGCTCCCCATGGTCGATATACCCCAAAGGATGGATACGCTGCCCTTATGTATGCACAGGATCTGAGGAATACATGTTGGTGGTGGCACCCCATATGGAAACTAAAAGCTCCACACAAGACACGACTATTCATGTGGTGTATCCTTTCAAATAAAGTACCCACGGAGGTAAACCTTATGAGACATGCTTTTCATGGTCCATCCAGATGCTGTCTCTTCCATAAAAATGTTGAGGATATCAATCATTTATTCCTCCATTGTTCACTTGCGATTCAAGTATGGACTCACATTACAACCACTCTCAACATTAACAACAAATGGGATGGCCCAAACATTGTTGTTGCTTGGCACCAATGATGAATCGAGGCAACCATTCAAAAAAGCCAGAAACCTCCCTTTGATTGTTTGTTGGGGAATTTGGTTGAATAGGAATTGTTATATCTTCCATGATGCACTGACCCATTGGCCTGCCACTTGTAACAATATTGTTGCCACTTACAACCTGATTCCGGATGATCTTAACCAACAACACTCTCGGGTCATCACTCCTGAAGTCATAGATAAGAGCACTCCTTGGGCTTATTTTGATGGTTCGGCTCAGGCCGCGGGCTATTTTTTTGGGGGGGGGTGCTTGTGCTCCATATAAATGAACACCTTTCTTTCAAAATCAAAGTGGGTTTAGGGAGAGGCTCAAAAAACTTTGTAGAGCTCAGCAGCCTAAGACACCTCCTCATATTTGCTCGGGAACAAAACTGCCACAGGATTCAGATTTTTGGGGATTCACTGCTTGTTATAAATTGGATCAACTCTGCATATCATTTTCACTTGCACACACTCAGGGGTTTACTGGATGAAGTCATCACTCTAAAATCACAATTTTATTTTATTGTATGATCTCACATATATAGGGAAAGGAATGAGGTTGTTGATTGTCTTCCAAAGAGGCTGTTCAACAAAACAGGGGGCAGTCGCTGATTCAGGAATTCATAGATGGTGCTTTTTTCCATCTCTTCCATCGTTCATTCATCGAACTAGATGGAAACTCTTTGGAATGATCTACAAGATCATTCTTTTTATTTTGCTTTTTGTTTATTTACAGTTCTGGATACTAAATGGACTATGTGTTTATCGATTTTATTTATGTAAATATTATGTTGATATTGTAAATATTGAACTATGACTGCTCTGAACCCTGGTGACTGCATCTCATACATGTTGATGATACAACATGTAATTTTCTTATCTATTAATGAAAATTGCATTTTTTTCTTGGGAAAAAAAATTAATGTTAATACTATTAATTCTTTTTATTCTAATATATTAGGTTATTAATTAATTTGAATACATTAATTTTTTTTTTAAGAAACAAATAGATTATATTGACTCAGCTTGAGTACAAAACCCTTACATATAGAGATAATTTGTCTTGAGCAGCAGGCCATAATTGTTCACTAAAGATTCTATTTCTACCTCGTTTTTTCCATGCAAGGATTCTTACAACATTTATTTTATATATCCACCAAGAAACTGTACAGTAATTAGAAAAAATACAAAGCATCAAGCATTACTATATTGTATCACCGCTAGCTTCCATTTTCGCTTTTTCATCATCATCTTGCTCATTCTCTGTTGCGTCCATCTGGTGCAGGGGAGGTTCTTCCAAGCACTATTTTTGGGGTTGTCGGGCTGCTTCTCTTTAGGAGCACTCGAAGGAGAGGGGTCAGAGAGACCATAAACTTCTGTTAAAACACTAACTGTCACCATATTCACTGTAACTTCAATACCATCCACTTTTAGGTTCAAATTGTCCACCTTCTTTGCCAAATTCCCCACCATGAGTTGGAGACACTCCAATTCTTTTCTCAAATCTCCCAATTGGAAATTCAATAAGAAAAATGTGATTGAGCTTCCAGTGTAACTTTCTCCCCAAGCTTCAACATCGTAGTCGAGATTTCTTCCATTATCGAAGCAGGTGGTCCTTGCTGTCATTTCAGCTGTATTCTTGGCTCAGAGAGGCCATAATACTAGACACAAAGGCTCTAACAAAAATCACGGAATATTTTAGGGATAATACGCTCCTATAATGCATAATTCCTTCTCCTATCGTGCCACCAGCCATCGCTTCACATTGAATGCCCCTATCTAAGGTCTGGGTTGTCGAATAATAGTATCTCTGCTCAAAATCCTTCACGCAACTTTCGATAGTCGTATTGGCTTGCAGATTCTTAAACTTCAATTTAATTTTTCTTAGCTCTGACCTCCACCTGTCATATGGCATGGGATCTATGTTCTTTTTTCCCCATCTGGAAGACCATTCCTAATAAATCTACCTATTCGAGGAGCGAACTACCAATCATATCATATAAACATGATTAGTGCTAGTAATAAATAGATTAATATGCTGCATAATCCACTTGTTCATACTTGTAAAGGGTCTTAATCTTTCTAAGGAAGATAAATCGAAATTCATGGGACATGAATATGGAATGGATCACCTTGATCCTGAATAATGCTCCTCTCTTATAGATTTGCGCCTTTGTTTGTATGTTCATCCAGAGTAGGGTTATTTTCCCTTTTTATATGGTAAAAATCAATAGTTTCAAGATTTTTAATCTACATCAATATTCTTGTGATTAGTGCGCCTAATCTGTCCCAAGAGAGCTCTTAATTTGGTGGAATTTTTGGGTTGTAGTAATGGAGTCTCTAGATACAATAAGTTGGCAAATTTTCTTTGCTAAGGAAATCCTCAGCGCTTGCCATAGTGCTAAGGCCTCTCCTTGATTGTTTGGTAACCATCCTAAGCCCCAAGAAAATTCAGTCACTATTTCCCCTTCGACATTATATATAACCCCTACCAAACCTGCCTCCCCCGGATTTCCTTTCAAAGCTCCATAAAAAATAACTAATATTGCCTCAGAGGTCGACGCCAATACTTGAACTGATTTTCAGCCATTCTGATTATAAATGGTGGTGAAGTGGTACGAGATTTGAAGCCGTCAGCGTGATGTGGGGCCTTGCTAATTTTGAACCAATTAATTTCTTCCGACAAAAGATACTCCATCTCAGCAGGATCATATCCTTTGGAGAAAATAACTTCAAAAAGAAGCTGAAATGATTTTATTGTAGAGGAAACTAGATCAGGTTTGATATTATAGAAAATGGTTTGGTTGTAGGTTAACCAGATTGACCAACAAATATATTTAGGAATTGCAACTCAACATTTGATGGGAACCAAATTTTCCTTTCGTTGCATTAGGTATTAACGTCTCCAGCTTTCAAACATTTTGGTCCAATCCATTGGTATACTTTGGATTTACTTAATGGACCTCAACACAATTTTCCAAACCTTTGTTGAGAAGCGGCATCAATAGAAGACATGTTGGATATCCTCTTCCCCTACTTTGCATTGAACACATCTTGACGGACCTTGAATTTTCCTAATTTTTTCAGATTCTCCCTCGCCAGAACCTTCCCATGAACTAGTTCCCAATAGAAGGTGTTAATTTTGGGAAGACCATCCTTGTGCCAAGTTTTCCCCCAAATACTAGAGGATGGAGGATGTGGAAGATGAGAGATTAAGGATTTGTACCCCTCCTTAATAGTGTAGTTGGCATTTTTCCCTCTAGTCCAAATTCTTCGATATATCCTATTAGATTCTATTGGTGCATATCCTTTTAATGATTTGATAAAAGAGAGCCATTGTTGAGAGAGGTGGGTCGGAAGGCGGGGACAATACCAACCTTTCCAGCAACAATCATCATCCCATTTTGATATATCTTTAATCCTATGAAGACCCTATTCCTCCATCCAGTGTGCAAATTCAAGAAATTTGTGTTCTGCAAAGGCTAATAACGAGAAGGGGACTAGATCCTTCCCTAGATGAATTTTTCGTTTCTCGAGTGCCAATCCAATTGGTCCAAAACTATTGGAGTCACAACTTTGCAAAGTGTCCAAATATTAGAGCTCTAGGCATCCCAGGACTCCTCCTCTAGCATAATAATTCAATTTTTATGGAAGTACTTTATGAGGAAGGCGCGCTTCCACCATTCCTTAGACTTTGTAATGAGCCTCCATACAAGTTTTTCTCCCAGATCTAAATTCATATATTTCGGATCTTTAATTGTCATCCTCATAACATTTTTGGGATCCTCACTATGTTTCAATTTAATAGATGGAAGTGTTGTTCATTCTTTTTCCCTCCTTGCCATAGGAACTTCCAAATCATGTCGCTAATACATTGTATGATACCTTTGGGAGGTAAAATCCTAGAGCCGATGTATATCGGAAGGGAAGACAATTTTTTTTTATAAGAAGAGTATCACCTACCACGTTTAGCCATTGCACTCCCTGGGACAAGATTATTTTTTTAATCTTTTGAATAATTGCCTCCCAATCCTCTCTACTTAAAGGCCTGAGGGAGATTTGAATACCAACGTAGGTGGATGATTTCCAATATTTCACCACTAAAAATGCCAATATCCTTGATATTTCTTGCGGAGAGGACTTGTTGCAATTCCAACCAAGTAGTTGAATTTTCTATTTGTTGACTAACCCTCGAGAGAGGAATAAATATGAGTCAAGAATCCTCTTGAATAGGGTGGCGATTATTTTTGAAGCTCCTCCCTTCAAAAGGGTGTTGTTTGCAAATTGGGAGTTATTTATTTCTTTAACATTTTGGGCAATGCTCAAACCCAACAACTTCCCTTCTAGCCTAGTTGTTAGGGTCCAACCCTAACCCCTTTATTTATGTAATAAGCCCAAGGGGCCTCATCAGAGTCATAATTAGTTAGTTGAGTCAATAAAGCCCGTAAGCGATTATCCACATTAATAATGATTGTAAGTGGTTGACCCGCATTATGGAAAAGGGACGACATTTAGTTATAAATGGGCCATAGTTAATAAATAATGTGGTTGACCCGTATTATGCAAGGGACCACTAGTAGTTAGGGTTTTAAATTTCATGAAGCCATAAATAGTCTTAGATAGCAAGGGAATCGTCATCGAGTTTTATTGTAATTGAGCTCTACTCTGTTGGAGGTTTTGCCCTCAAAGAGGCAAGTGAACATTGTATCCTGCTTCTGCATAATCTAATATCTTTGCAGCTTGTCTCATTTCATGTGTTATTTTTGTGTTTATGGAAATATTGTTCTCGTATTTATGGCATTTTGATATTTTTCGGAGTTTAAGTGCATACCAAGTGGTATCCGAGCACTTTCCCGGGCCAGTTTTACATCTAATTTTGGTAGATTTTTTTTTTAGCCTAAAGATATGTTATGGCGTCTTTAAACTACGTGATCTCTCATTGAGCACATAAACATGTGGATTTGGGGAGGCATGCAGACAAGAACTACAAGGGGTGGTCACGCTTGTTGGAATCCATTATAATCGCTGTGGGTACCCCTTCGAGTAGTAGCACATTAGATAAAACCACGCATGGATTGCACTTCCATGTACCTTTGGGATATCGAAAGTCTCCTCCAAGTTAACCTAAAACTTAACCTTAGATAATTCATCTGTCGTCTTGTTGCTATAGTAAACTGAGAACAACACTCAAGGAGATTACTCGCATGTATAAAGGGTAGCCGGGTAGTATGGCTAAAAGTACGATCGATCCTCCTTAGTTGGTGGTTTGAAAGATTTAGATGAGTACTATTGTTGGACCCCTTTGTATATCGTGATATACAACACTTGGACTTCATTTGTAACCATAGTTCTCTCAGCTAACTGATGAACGCCCTCCTACTTTTCAATGTGCCCAATAGTTGGGGTTTTGACGCCTTCGTCAAGATCAGATCCAATAGTTGGGGTTCTAACGCCAATGTCCAAATCAAATTCAATAGTTGGGGTTTCAGTTGCCTCAGTGCAAATCATTTTCTCTGTGTAGTTAGGGTTTTGGTTGTTACAATCTAGTTCAGATTGTCACATAACATTTTTAGTTCCAAGAGTCTGTGGTTTTTGCTGCTACAACGCAAATTTTTTCTGGACATTTTGCAGTATCAAGTATTTTGGATTTCGACTGCCACAATATTGATGAGTTAAAACTCCTTTGGGATTAAAAAAGAAAACATGGGCCACTTGCAAGAGACCTAGTCCACAAGATTCTAGATGACGAGTTGATCGCAGTGGTACCATTCACCCGTAAGCCCCCAAATTTTCGCGCGGTCCCAATCTTTTTCTAGGAGTGACTTCAAGTGACCCACATCAATAGACTCCTGAGTTCACCTTGTTTCCAACCATACTACTCTTAAGCAAGCTTAAAATTTGACCAAGGTCATTGTTTGGTCGATACCCGGGCTCAAAATATGGTTACCACTCTGAATAAAGTGGAAAGCTTATATAATGAATTCAATGACTTCAAGGAGTCCATTGGAGCCATAGTCCAAGCAGCAGTAATATAAGCCCTGAACAAGGTTAAAGCACCCATGGGGGAAGATCCCACTGTCAATGTCCATGTGGAAGGAGAATTCAGCGAACACCTTCATTTCAATGGGGGTCACCAATATTCGAACCACAAGACACCCAAGCTTGCCATATAAAAATTTGATGGTTCTAACCTGACTGAATGGGTGACACAAATGGAGCGATATTTCCAACTTAATAGTATCTGCAATGACGACACCAAACTACATATGGGAGATCTTTACTTTTACTAAGAGCGATGGTTGTGGTGGCAATGGCATCATAAATGTTATCCAAGGAGACCAACAACAACATAAACTTTGAAATGGGAACTAATATGGTTACCCATTTTTTTGAGGTAGCAAAAATATCATCTGATTTTGAAAAGTGTTGATTCAGAATACACTTTTTTTTTGGAGCATATTTATGACACTTTAAATTTTCTTATGTATCAAGTATATGTATATGTATATATATATATATATATATATATATCTATATATATATATATATATATGTATATGTATATATGTTAATGATTTTCATGCTGATTTTGAAACATGTTGATGCAACATCAACCCCCTTTTTTAGAGGGCTTATTTTTGACACTTTAAATTTTCTAATGTATTAAGTGTGGATTATTTTTTTTAAATGTTGGTGATTTTCATGCGGATTTTGAAAAGCATCAACATTTTTTTAAATACATTTTTGACAGTTTAAAATTTCTTATGTTCTAAGCATGCACAATTATTTTTTAAATGTTGATTATTTAACAAATTTTCAAGGTGTCTTATTTCTCTTCTTGTTTTTGGTCCTAGGATGTTAGTTTTTTAAGGGTTTTCAAACATGTGTTTTTTAATTTTTTTCTTTGCAATGTTCTTTTACAATGGAATTTTCAATTTTTTGTCAAAAAAGCAAAAATAATAACATTATATATATATATATATATATATATATATAAACAAATATAAAAATATATATAAAAAACATAAAAAATGTATAAACAAAAGAAAATTAGAAAATTATTTAAAAAATAATAATTTAGAAACGAACATAATTTAAAAAAAATAAAAATTAACCAAAAAAATAAAAAAATGACGTAATTTTAAATAATTAAAAAAAACGAACAAAAAACAAAACAATTAAATCAAAAATTAAAAAAACATTATAATTAAAAAAACATAAATAATAATAATAATAATAATAATAATAATAATAATAATAATAATATATAAAAGAGATATTAGAAACCAAAAAAAAATATCATATAAAAGATAACAAATTAAAAAAAAATAATTAATATATATATATAATAGAAACACACATAATTTAAAAAGAATAATTAGAAAATTAACTTAAAAAAATAAAAAATAAACAATTTTAAATAATTAAAAAAAAAGCACACAAAGAACAAATAAAAAAACATTAAAAATAACAAACAAACATTATAATAAAACAAAAAACATAAAACAACAATTTTTTTTTTAAACATAACTAAAATACTTAAAAAAAAATTATATAATAAAAATAATATTTAAAAAAAAACAATGTTGGGGGCCTGGCCTTGCCTTGCCAATTCCAACAATCGGTCAGGCAAGGCCCAGGGCCCCCAGCTAGCCCAGCGACTGGGGGCCCTGGGCTGGCCGACCGTGGAGCTGTGCAAGAATCGGCCGGGCAAGGCCCAGGGCCCCTGACCGTCAGGCTGGCCGATCATGGAGACTGTGCGTAGCTCAACGATCGACCAACCCAGCTATCGGGGGCCCTGGGCCTTGCCTGGTCAATTTTCAGAATTATTCAGGCAAGGCCTAGGACCCTAACGCTGTTTTTTTATGTTTAAAACTTTTTATTTATGTTTAATTTTTTTTTATTTTTTTTTTTAATTATAATATTTGTTTGTTATTTTTAAATAGTTTTAATTTATTTTTTATGTTTTTTATTTTTTGTTCGTTAGTTTTTAATTTATTATTATTATTATTTAAAATTATTCATTTTTTTATTTTTATTTTTTTTTAGAATTATGTTTGTTTTTTTGTTTGTTCGTTTCTAATTTTTTTTTAAAGTTTTTTAATTTTTTTTTTTACATGATAATTATGCTTTTTTCACATTATTTTTTTTTTAATATATATATATATATATATATATATATATATATATATATATTATTTTTATTTTATTTGCAAAAGAATTAGAAATTCCATTATAAAAGAAATTGCAAAGAAAAACTAAAACACACGTGTTTGAAAAACTCTTAAAAAACTAACATCCTAGGATGAAAAAGAAGAAGAGAAATAAGAAAACTTGAAAAATTGTTAACTTTTAAACTTTTTTTGCAATGTGTTGTTGGCATTATGATGCATGTGTTGTACTTGATGGCAAACAACTCATAGAAGATCAACTCACTTATATATATCGAGATGAATCTACGGAAGAGATATCAGATGACAATTCTTAGTATGACAAGTCCAAAGGGGGAGATTGTTGGCATTATGAGACAAGTGTTGTCCTTGATGGCAAATCACACAAATGATAAATTATAGTGCAGCAAATTTATTTGATAAATTATAGTGCAACAAAGTTTCCTTCATATAGAGAAAAGTTCATGCACTTTTATGCAGAGAAAAGTTTATTCCATGTAGAGAAAAGTTCACGCACTTTTATGCAGAGAAAAGTTTATTCCATGTAGAGAAAAGTTCACGCACTTTTAGGCAGAGAAAAGTTTATTCCATGTAGAGAAAAGTTCACGCACTTTTATGCAGAGAAAAGTTTATTCCATGAAGAGAAAAGTTCACGCACTTTTATACAGAGAAAAGTTTATTTCATGTAGAGAAAAGTTCACGCACTTTTATGCAGAGAAGAGTTTATTTCATGTAGAGAAATGTTCATGCACTTTTATGCAGAGAAAAGTTTATTTCATGTAGAGAAAAGTTTATGCACTTTCATGCAAGAGAAAAGTTCACACACTTTCATGGTTGGTTCATGGTATTAGTCCGACAGTTTTTGATCCTATGGTTTTGGCCCGTGGTATTGCATCAAAAAGTGTTGATCTCACGCACTTTCATGGTTGGTTCATGGTATTAGTCCAACAGTTTTTGATCCTATGGTTTTGGTCCGTGGTATTGCATCCAAAAGTGTTGATCTCACGCACTTTCATGGTTGGTTCATGGTATTAGTCCAACAGTTTTTTGATCCTATGGTTTTGGACCGTGGTATTAAGAAAGGACTAAGGCTATAAAAGAGGAAGGAGATCATTTGGCAAAGTATCATCTGAATTATTGAATATCTGATAAAGTGCTAGATCTGGAATACTGTGATTGGGTTATGGTGCAGATCTGGATCTGAGCTAAAGAGGGATCTCACCGGTTGATGGAGAACAAGATCTAAGGATAGATCGGGATCAAATGGTTTGAAATGAACTATCTCTATATATTTGATTATGCTTATTCTAGATCTGTATATTGAAAAATGATCTGAACTGGGTATAACTTAAGTTTGAAATCGCTGCAAGTCATGTTTGAATATTTATAGATCTGTACGTGGGTTGGCTTTGGTGTAAGCGCGTATATATGCAGGTTTGGTTAATTGTAGTAGCGTATACAATTTGAGCTATGATATTTGAAGTCACAGGTGGTTCTGGTTGTTGATGGGTTCTGATGACAGTTTAAAGGTGTCAGTATTCTGCATATCCTGTTTGGTTGATTGTGTTTAGCTTCAGTATTGATGGATGAGAACTAATATTGGATCAGGATCATAATGACTCATATTTGTGTGATCTGATGGACTAGATCTGGGTGCTAACACATATATTATCCTTGTATATGTATTGATCTGGTGTTTGGGTGATTCATAAGATTGATTGATTATGTGCTTCAATGATATTAATGGGTCCAGTATGAAAATTGGATGAAACGTGGCCTTTCAGATTATGTGTTGTGCTTCAGGAATATCCAGTCTGAAAATGTATGAAACGTGGTATCTGGAGGAGAGAAGATTGTAGGCCGGTGCCTACGTACTAGTATCTTAGCTAGTACAAGAGCTAAGGGGGTAGTAGCTCCCTTCCAGTAGCAGTTGAAAACTTTGGAGCATTGTAGTAGGTAGCAGCCTGCGTACTAGTAAATGGATCGGCTAGTACAAGAACTATGGGGGTTGTAGCTCCCTTCCAGGAGAGACTGGAGAACGAGAGAGGGTTGTAGCTCTCTGCAGGTAGAAGCCTGCGTACTGGTATAAGACTGCACCAGTACATAAATATTGTAAAAGGATTTTCTTATTAAGAAGAAGATTGAGATGACTTGCAGCAGGTGGTTTTCTCCCACATTGGGTTTCCACCTTATATCATGGTGTTCATGTGTGTGGCTTATGTGTGATGATCTGTTCTATTTTACTGCACCTGTTTACTGTTAATATGGTTGATAATGTTCTAATGCACTCATTAAGGATCAACTAACTGAATCATAAGAAGTTGTGGAAGTATCATATATGAATTTGAATATGGAAATGAAAAAGTTTTATTGATGTGATAATACTGATTCACCCCCCCCTCTCAGTATTATTTCCAACAATTGGTATCAGAGCAGGTCCTTTGGTAGAAGCTTGATCGCTTGAAGGAGATCCGTGGAACTATGGGAAAGAAGCTTAAGAAGAAAGCACCTAAGAAGAAGAAGACATCTCAGAAGAACTATGACAGTGGGAGAATCGACTGGGGATTAGGTATAAGAAGCTCTTCAGATTCAGAATCATTTCAGAATGAAGATGAACTATCAGGTATGAATTTGCTATCCTCTGATGTTCCAGCTATCTATCCATTTGGAAAAGATGAAAGTGATAGTGAAGCAACTGAATTTGCTTTTATGGGTGAGCAAGAAAAGTATCAAATAGAGGAAGTATTTAGAAGGCTTACAGACAAAATTAAAGATCAACAAGATCTATTGAACAAAAGGGAATGTGCTTTCAAAGAAGAAGTTACCAAACTAAAAGCTCAATCAGAGGAAGGAAACAAGGTAAGAAAGTTACTCAAGGACAAGGAAAATCAATGTCAAAAGTTGCAGGGTGAAGTGACATCATTAAGAGATGAAGTCAATGAAAGAAGCACAACCATCAAGAAACTCAGAGATAGATCCAGTTACTATGAAAGTCTTGAAGCCACGATCCGCTCGCTAAAGGAAGATCTTGAAGAATCAAAGAAGAAAAATAAAGATCTACTCCAAGCTATTGAAAAACAGGTAAACGAAGATATCAGCTTAAAATCTCAACTGGAATGTTCCTTCAGAACTCGTCAAATGCAGCAGGATCTGAATGAAGAACAAGAAAAGGAGATTCTCAAACTAAGGCATCAGTTGGAAGAAGGAATGAAAGTTGAAGAAGACATGAAGAAGCAATGTCTAGAAAAGGAGGAACAACTTCAAGTTGAGGTAAATATCTTGAAAGGTAAATTAGAAGAAAAGGATAAACTATTACGATTTCAAGATAGTACTAAAGCCTTGGATGATATTCTTAGTAGTCAAAGGTCTCCTGCTATCAAGACTGGTCTTGGTTTTCATGAATCTGTTGAAGGTGAATCTAGTTCACAAGGTGAGGCAAGGAACTCTAAAGAGAAATCTAAAATTATCAACAGGGAGATGAAAGGTCAACCCCATCAACAATCAAGGAAAGAGACTCCTCAAAGAAAATATCTTACTCCTAACTATGGTCGGCCATTTACGCAGATGAATAATATTGAATGTTATGAATGTCATAATCTTGGACATGTTGCAGCTAGATGCAAAAGAAGGATGGTTCAAGATCATCACACCGAAAGATCATCACATTCCAGGTACTTCAATGGATATTGTTTTTCTTGCAATTTGTTTGGTCACAAAGCTGCTGATTGCTACAGGAGGAATATGAAACATGTAAGATGTTATGCATGTAACAATCTTGGACATATAGCTAAGGAATGCAGGAACAAAGTATGGGCACCATACCAAAAGGAGAAAACATCATCATCACACTTGAAGATGTGGAAGAAGAAAGAAGTACAGTCAGAAAGAGGCGGCACAGCACAACATACAGACATAACAGAATTAGAGGGAGTTGGAAGTGTAAAACTCCAGTGTCCTAAATCTCATACGCAAGTTTCTTAAAGAGAAGTCACGTATATACGCGAGTTGGTTATGGCATAGTTGCATATATGATTGTTTGAGGAAAGGCAGTAGGGACAGGTTCAGGAAAAGGATCAGTCATGGTTCAGTTTATTATTTGCACTGTTTGATAATGGTTACAATTTGCTGATGATGTGTGGAAATGACTTGATGGTTAGAAGTGTTTTGTTTCTAACTTGATAATGATGATGTATTGATACTTCTTGCTGATATGAATGATCAGATCTGACAGTAAACAAGATGGCACAGGTTTAGGGGGAGCATATGCTTTTAATGCATTGTTGGCATTATGGTTAATAGTCCTTGGTGATGATGCTTATATGGATAAATGATTCATCTTGCTATGATATGGTTATGAGTTGTTCAGATGATTCTTGGGGTTACATAGTTGATATTTAGATCAAATTTGTGGTTGATCCTCTAATGGTGCTTACATGGTGATCTTCATAAGGATAAGGAGAAGTACTTAGCTTGAATTCACATCTTCTTTACTTGATGATGAGTCACTCATATGTTGTTGTTGTCATATGCATAAAGATCATATATTACAGTTATGATGCAGGGTTCCTATTGTTCTTGGCACATATATGGATGAGGATTGTTGGCTGGATACATGGATGATTATTCAAAGTTGCATTGTTGGAGACTTGATGATGATGAGTTCTTACCTTTATGATGATAGGTTGTTTCGTACATATGTTGATTGATATTCCCAATTGATGATACTTGGTCCATGCAGATCTGGATGGCTATGGTGTTTCTCACATATGATAGAATGATTCTGTATATATAGAATTCTGTTCAAAAGGATGAGTTGATACGGACATACCTTGATGATTCATGCACTAATACAAGTTGCTGGTGACAGATGCTATGGAGCAGATCATTCAGTGTCGTTGCTGATGTTTATCGTGATCTTATTTAGGTGTTTGGCCTCTGTTATAAATGTAATGTATATCATTCGATGTAAAGGTCATATCAAGACTCATGATGTAATAGTGTGTCTCTATCTATTGTAGTCATTTGATGAAATATTTCAGTCATATCAAGGTCATGTAACGGCCTATGTTGGTTTCCCCACTATGCCTGGGATGAATGATGTAATGTACTTGGTTTTCATTTTCTGGTATATCCCCACTTGGTTGGGAGATGGATGTATGTATGAGTATTTGGTGCTAAGAAGGTCACGTATGATGTATAGAGTCATGTTCTTATAGAACACATTTTTGCAGACCTTGCTTACATACAGGGGGAGCATGAACAACACAATTCAGCAAGAGCAGAACTTTCAACATGTAGCATGAACAGATTGGTACACCTTGGCATATAAAAAGGGGGAGCTCATTCAGAGATTTCAACAGGTACTCAGGGGGAGTATGAACAACGGAATGCCTTTCTAGGAAAGAGAATATCTTGGTTCGCCCTTTGCCCTTGATGTCAAAGGGGGCGAGTGATTTGGTATTGTTGCCATCAAGTCCAAAGGGGGAGATTGTTGGCATTATGATGCATGTGTTATACTTGATGGCAAACAACTCATAGAAGATCAACTCACTTATATATATCTAGATGAATCTACGGAAGAGATATCAGATGACAATTCTCAGTATGACAAGTCCAAAGGGGGAGATTGTTGGCATTATGAGACAAGTGTTGTCCTTGATGGCAAATCACACAAATGATAAATTATAGTGCAGCAAATTTATTTGATAAATTATAGTGCAACAAAGTTTCCTTCATGTAGAGAAAAGTTCACGCACTTTTATGCAGAGAAAAGTTTATTCCATGTAGAGAAAATTTCACGCACTTTTATGCAGAGAAAAATTTATTCCATGTAGAGAAAAGTTCACGCACTTTTATGCAGAGAAAAGTTTATTCCATGTAGAGAAAAGTTCACGCACTTTTATGCAGAGAAAAGTTTATTCCATGAAGAGAAAAGTTCATGCACTTTTATGCAAAGAAAAGTTTATTCCATGTAGAGAAAAGTTCATGCACTTTTATGCAGAGAAGAGTTTATTTCATGTAGAGAAATGTTCATGCACTTTTATGCAGAGAAAAGTTTATTTCATGTAGAGAAAAGTTTACGCACTTTCATGCAAGAGAAAAGTTCACACACTTTCATGGTTGGTTCATGGTATTAGTCCGACAGTTTTTGATCCTATGGTTTTGGCCCGTGGTATTGCATCCAAAAGTGTTGATCTCACGCACTTTCATGGTTGGTTCATGGTATTAGTCCAACAGTTTTTGATCCTATGGTTTTGGTCCGTGGTATTGCATCCAAAAGTGTTGATCTCACGCACTTTCATGGTTGGTTCATGGTATTAGTCCAACAGTTTTTTGATCCTATGGTTTTGGACCATGGTATTGAGAAAGGACTAAGGCTATAAAAGAGGAAGGAGATCATTTGGCAAAGTATCATCTGAATTATTGAATATCTGATAAAGTGCTAGATCTGGAATACTGTGATTGGGTTATGGTGCAGATCTGGATCTGAGCTAAAGAGGGATCTCACCGATTGATGGAGAACAAGATCTAAGGATAGATCGGGATCAAATGGTTTGAAATGAACTATCTCTATATATTTGATTATGCTTATTCTAGATCTGTATATTGAAAAATGATCTGAACTGGGTATAACTTAAGTTTGAAATCGCTGCAAGTCATGTTTGAATATTTATAGATCTGTACGTGGGTTGGCTTTGGTGTAAGCGCGTATATATGCAGGTTTGGTTCATTGTAGTAGCGTATACAATTTGAGCTATGATATTTGAAGTCACAGGTGGTTCTGGTTGTTGATGGGTTCTGATGACAGTTTAAAGGTGTCAGTATTTTGCATATCCTGTTTGGTTGATTGTGTTTAGCTTCAGTATTGATGGATGAGAACTAATATTGGATCAGGATCATAATGACTCATATTTGTGTGATCTGATGGACTAGATCTGGGTGCTAACACATATATTATCCTTGTATATGTATTGATCTGGTGTTTGGGTGATTCAGAAGATTGATTGATTATGTGCTTCAATGATATTAATGGGTCCAGTATGAAAATTGGATGAAACGTGGCCTTTAAGATTATGTGTTGTGCTTTAGGAATATCCAGTCTGAAAATGTATGAAACGTGGTATCTGGAGGAGAGAAGATTGTAGGCTGGCGCCTACGTACTAGTATCTTAGCTAGTACAAGAGCTAAGGGGGTAGTAGCTCCCTTCCAGTAGCAGTTGAAAACTTTGGAGCATTGTAGCAGGTAGCAGCCTGCGTACTAGTAAATGGATCGGCTAGTACAAGAACTATGGGGGTTGTAGCTCCCTTCCAGGAGAGACTGGAGAACGAGAGAGGGTTGTAGCTCTCTGCAGGTAGAAGCCTACGTACTGGTATAAGACTGCACCAGTACATAAATATTGTAAAAGGATTTTCTTATTAAGAAGAAGATTGAGATGACTTGCAGCAGGTGGTTTTCTCCCACATTGGGTTTCCACCTTATATCATGGTGTTCATGTGTGTGGCTTATGTGTGATGATCTGTTCTATTTTACTGCACCTGTTTACTGTTAATATGGTTGATAATGTTCTAATGCACTCATTAAGGATCAACTAACTGAATCATAAGAAGTTGTGGAAGTAGCATATATGAATTTGAATATGGAAATGAAAAATTTTTATTGATGTGATAATACTGATTCACACCCCCCCCTCTTAGTATTATTTTCAACATGTGTCAAGTTGTCTTAAGCTAAGTTTTTAAAGTTGTCATATTTTTAGCATTTAAAAAAGAATTTACTCTTTGCATAATGACACTTTCATTCAGGTGTTCATTTTTTAAGTTTTTTTAGTCACAAAATTTTTCCATAATGTCATGGTTGAAAAATTGTCAAAATTTTAAGGTTTTCTAGCATCAACATTTTTTGGTTTCAGGTTGTTTTTTATGTTTTTTTTTCGTTTTTTGGCTAGAGTTATCATTTTGATTTTACATTTCCCATTTTAAAGTTTACGTTGTTCATCTTGGAACATGTTCTAAAAATCCATCTGTGACTGTTTTGATCGGGAATCTCACTTTCTCGGTTTCCTCACTAAGCTAAGGCAAATTGGTACAGTCCAAGACTACATTACAACCTTTGAACAATTGGTAATCCAAAGTGAGGTCCTAGGAGATTCCTTTTACATGGAATGTTTCATCAACATCCTAAAGGGAGCCATCCAAGCTTGTTACAAGCCATTTTGTCACATCAACACAATAGGCCTACAAACCAGATCAATGAACATCCTATGACACTTTGTCATAACCCCTTCACAAAGCCCTAAGCATCACTTCTCCAAAAAGTCAGAGTTTCTAGGACAATTAGCTCAAAATCATTGTTTTTATCCCCAACACACTTTGCTTCTCTAGTCACCCGCGTTCAATGCATGTTGCATACATGTTATCCAGTGCTGGTCAACACTTGTTGCTCCCTTCTACAGGTGTGCTAATTTGGCAAAAATAAAAAATATTTCCGAAGCGTCCTCTTCTAGAAGCTTCCAAAGTAGTTTTAATCATTTACTATGGATAAGAGCTCGAATCCTATATGATCCTATCTTGGAGACCTTATCTCTTATCCCTTGAGCTCATCCTCCCCTCTTAAGTGGATCTCAAGCCTAGATTGATAATTGGATAAGAATTCCTAAACTACCACACTCTCCTATAAATTTATTGCCTCCCATAAGGTGTGGGTTGGGTTTTGGAGATTGATAGTTCCCTCATATTGTTTCTTTGAGCCTAATGGGTCATCACATTCATGAATTAGGGTTGATATTGAGGTGTTCTCTGTGACAAGGAAGGACAAGTCAACTTGGGGAGACATCTACAAAGTCAGACTTCTATTTGTGGTTGTAACTATCACCTATATTTTTTAATACAAAGAGTATCTTGTTTTCTTATATTTATTGTGTTATAATTGCACTCATGTATTTCAATGCCTTATTGACTCATTGAATAGATAGTTTGGATTATGCTACATTAATTGTGGTTTATTTTATTTTTTAGTCGTGTGTGTAGGTTCTAATTATAGAACTTGGAGTTAGAATTGGAGCATACAAGCAAGGAGGAAAGGAAGGCTTGCTACAGATTCGAGCTAGGATTCTTTCCCATACTCTATTTTTCTGAGGAAAACTTGAGCTTTTTGCTTTCTTTTGTTCTAGATCAAACCACTAGATCTAGGGAATTCACCCTTGTTTGCAATCTTGAAAATTCCACATAACAAGTTGGCGACTCCACTAGGGACCAATTATTCCCTTAGTCGTTTCCTTTATCTTAGCACCTTTTTCACCTCTTGAACCAACCTTAATTGATTCACTTAGACATTGATTGATCTTAAGAAAACATATTTTTGAGCTTGGTTTAATTTTTTATGTCGTGTTTTCACTGAAATACCTCCAACACACACTTTGGTCTAAAGACAGAGCACTTCAGTGCACCTATCCCTTCTTCATGCCTGCGCTGCAAAGCACTTGTGCCATTTCTACACCTGTGTTGATCCTGTAGGACACAAAAATTTGCATTCCTTGACCTTGCTCTCATTTTGCTTGAGTTCAAAAGGCTTTCTTTGTGTCTCTGAGTTTGTCTTTACCTTTGAAAATCCGTCATAATGCTTTTTTTTGGTTTTATTAGTCTTTGGTAAGAGTTTCTTTGGCTTTTTATTTTTCTTATCAATTAGGTCATTTTGCTTGATTGTTGATTGGATTGAAGAAATTAATATTACAATCATATTCTTGCTGGGTTGTGTTATATTCTTTCCATGACTAACCTACGTAGTCACGGGGGGGTGGCAGACCCCCCTGTCTGAGTGGTTTGAGGGGGGCGGGTAGCCCCCCTCTACGGGGTCTAGGGTAGCACCTCGGGAATTTTTTTTTTTGGACCCTATATTAGGTTAGGCGAACCTACCTATGGTTTTCAGTCCATGGTTTTGGATGTGATGGTTTTCGGTCCATGGGATTGGATGCTCAGCATGTATAAATATGTATTGTAACATTGAAAGGAACATAATGAAAAATCAAGATGGTAGTCCCGGTTTTGGGATCCAGTGGGAAAATATCTGTGTATATGTGTTATGCTCTCACATTGTTTATCTTTCTGTGTTTTAGAATTCGTATGCAAGTAATTTCTGTATGGGGTTAAAACCTACATCTGGTATCAGAGCTATTTTTGGCTTCAAGGGGATGCCTCTATTGCTGAGGGGTTTTGCTCAGGCCTGTGGTAGACCCTGTTTAGTGGGAGATCTGGGGTATCGATTCTAGTGTTAAAAGAAGATGGCAAGCAGTGGAAAGATAGAGATCGAGAAATTTAATGGTCAGAGTTTTGAGTTGTGGAAACTCAAGATGGAGGATCTGTTGGTGGATAAAGATAAGTGGATCGCGGTAGATCTGGGTACTAAACCAACGAGAGTGTTCGATGAAGAATGGAAGAAGTTGGATGGGAAGGCAAAGAGCACAATACGATTGTGTGTCTCACATTCAGTATTGCTGAAGGTATGAGGGGAGGCTATGGCGAAGGCTTTGTGGGACAATTTAGGGACTTTGTACCAATCTAAGTCTCTGGTGAATAAACTATTCTTGTGAAAAAAACTATATAACCTGAGGATGAAAGATGGAGACTTGGTGATAGAGCATATAAATGCATTTAATATTATGGTAAGTCAGTTAGCATTTGTTGATATTAAAATTTCAGATGAAGATAAGTGCATCAGTTTGTTGTGTTCTCTATCAGATTCGCGGGATAGTCTGGTTATTGCAATAGTAATGCAACTGCCTTGCATTTTGATGAAATATCCTTGCTGATGGAGGAGATGAGACAGAAAAATATGGAGAGCTAGAATGGTGATGCCTTGTCTATATGAGGACGATCCCAGAACAGAAACAAAAATAAGTCATCGAGTGGGAGATCTAAATCTAGAGGGAGATCTAAATCTCCAGGAAAAATTGTAAAGGTGGTGTGTTGGAAATGTGGAAAGGAAGGGCACTTCAAAAGGGGCTGTAAATATAAAGCTCCTAATAAAGGAAAGGGATCTGATGATGCTCCTTATGTAGAGGCGAAAACCACCTCAGATGAAGGTGGAGATGTGTACTTGGCTTCTTCAAGTACACATGTAGATCATGAGGCATGGTTGATTAACTTAGGTGCATCCTTTCACTTCACTCCACATAGAGAGTGGTTCTACGAGTATGAGAAATACGATGGTGGTGATGCCTTCTTGGGGGATGACAGGAAGGCTAGAATCGTTGGTCATAGAAAAGTAAAGTTGAAGTTGCAAGGTGGAAGGGTTAGAACACTTCCAGGTGTTCTACATATTCCGACATTGGCCAGAAATCTGATTTTTGTAAGAAAGTTGGATGATGCAGGTGTAAAAACAGTGTTCGAGAAGGATACCTGCAAGATGGTTCAAGGAGCACTGGTATTGATGCAGGGATTTCAGACTAGAACTTTGTACACACTGCAAGGTAGCACTGTTGTTGATGGTGCAACAGTTATGTGGTTCCTAAAAGTGGAGCAGAAAATCTTGTGGTCTCTAGAGAGAAGACCATGTTGTGGCATCAAAGGCTTAGACATATTGGAGAGAAGAGCCTTCAAATACTTCATGGTAAAGGTATTGTAGAAGGTATGAGTAATAGCTCTCTGGATTTTGATTTCTATGAAAATTGTGTATATGGGAAGCAGAATCGAGTGAGTTTCCCCTCTAGTGGTAAGAGCGCGAAACAGATATTACAGCTTGTGCACAGTGATGTGTTTGGACCTGTGAAGGTTCCATCACTAGGTAAATTTGTGTACTATGTATCATTTATAGATGAATTCTCAAGGAATACATGGATATATTTCATTAAGAAGAAATCTGAAGTCTTTGACATGTTTAAAGAATTCAAGGCTCTGGTGGAAAACCAGACAGAGAAGAAGATAAAGGTGCTAAGGACAGATAACGGTGGAGAGTTTTGCAGTAAGGAATTTAAAGAATTCTGTAAGAAGTGTGGTATAGCATGGCAGAAGACTACTCCATATACACCTCAACAAAATGGAGTTGCAGAAAGAATGAACAAGACATTGATTGAAAGGGAAAGAAGCATGCTCAGTGGTGCCGGGTTAGGACATGAATTCTGGGCAGAGGCAGTGGAGAAAACATGTTACATGGTCAACGGATCACCTTCATTAGCGTTGGAGGATAAAAATCTACAAAAGGTATGGACTGGTAAGAAACCCTCTCTTTCACATCTAAGGGTATTTGGATGTGATGCATATGTACATGTTCCAAAGGAGAAACGAACCAAGTTGGATAGTAAATCTAAAAAGTGCATCTTTATTGGGTATAAGGATGGTTTAAAGGGTTATAAGCTTTGGAACTCATCAACAAGGAAGGTTGTGTATAGCCGAGATGTGGTGTTCATAGAGGTGAAAGATGTTATTAAACATGAAGTCCAACAAAATGAACCTGAGAAGATAGATTTTGAGCTAAAGGAGGAAGAATTAGACTCTACAGCAAAGGAGGAATAAAAAATGAAGAACCACAAACTCCAAGTGTAAGAATATCAGTTCGAGAAAGAAGGCAGCCAGAAAGGTATAGTCCATATGCTTTCTATTCAAATTTTTCTTTTTAATTACTGATGATGATCCCGGAAATTTAAAGGAAGTAGTAGATTCAGAGGATGGAAAACTCTGGAAAGAGGCCATGGTTGATGAAATGGCATCTTTGCACAAAAATGAGGCTTGGGATCTGGTGGAGTTTCCGGCTAGAAGGAAACCCATTGGCACCAAAAGGGTGTTCAACAAGAAGACAAATGCAGAAGGAAAGGTTGAGAAATACAAAGCTTGGTTGGTAGCAAAAGGTTATTCCCAGGTGCCAGGAATTGATTTTGGTGATATTTTTTCTCCTGTTGCCAAGGTAACTTCTATTAGGTTACTTTTATCTGTTGATGCTGCTTTTGATTTTGAGGTAGAACAGATGGATGTGAAGACAACATTTCTTCATAGGGATCTAGAAGAGGAGATCTATAGGAAGCAACGTGAAGGCTTTGCAGTGAAGGATAAGAAAGAACTAGTATGCAAGTTAAAGAAGTATCTGTATGGGTTAAAACAGTCACCAAGGATGTGGTATCAGAAATTTGATACATTTATACGGGGACTTGGCTTCACCAGAAGCAAAGCAGATCACTGTGTGTATTTTAAATTAATTAGTGACTATGTTATTTATCTCGTCTTGTATGTGGATGATATGTTGCTGGTTGGAAATGACAAAGAAATTATCCAGGATTTGAAGACCCAATTGTCCTCCAAATTTGACATGAAAGATCTCGGTGCTGCAAACTATATTTTGGGCATGGAAATTAAAAGAGATCGGGCAAAGAGGAAGCTCTGGTTAAACTAGAGGAAGTATGCCGAGACAATACTGTAGAGGTTTAATATGCAGGATAGTAAACTGATGAAGGTTCCTATTCATGTAGGTGTAAAGTTATCTGCTAAACAGTGTCCCAAGACACAAGAAGAGGAAGAGGATATGTCCTGTGTTCCATATGTAAGTGCAGTCGGTAGCCTGATGTATGCAATGGTCTATATTAGACCAGACATTACACATGCAGTGGGAGTATTGAGTAGGTTTACGTCAAAACCAAGGAAGGAGCACTCGACAACAGTGAAGCGGGTTTTCAGGTATTTGCGTGGCACTAATGATTATGGTTTGTGCTACCAAGGAAGACCAGGATTGGACAAAGTGTTGGATATTCATGGCTTTGTTGATGCAGATTGTGTTGGAGATCTGGATCAGAGAAGATCTACAAGTGGGTATGTGTTTAACCTATTTGGAGGTGCAATTAGTTGGATGAGTAAGAAACAATCTGCAGTGGCACTATCAACTACAGAGGCAGAATACATGGCAGCCACTCATGTAAGAAAGGAAGCAGTTTGGTTTTATAGATTGTGTTCAAGTATGGGATTAGTACATGGAGCTATAAGGATAGACTATGATAGCCAAAGTGCAATTTTCTTGGCAAAGAACCCTACTTATCATTTAAAGACAAAGCACATTGATGTTCAGTATCACTTTGTGAGGGATATGATAGAAGACAAAAAGGTGTTGCTGGTAAAGGTGGACACTTTGAAGAATGCTGCAGATGCATTGACAAAATCTGTAAGCTCGGAGAAGTTCTCTTGGTGTAGAGAAACAATGGGCGTTTCAGGGCTAGAAAAAAGACTAAGCTCTTTGGTGGCCCCCTGTGGAAAGAAAACAACAAGTGGGAGAATGTTTGGTTGTGTTATATTCTTTCCATAACTAACCTACTTAGTCACAGGGGGGTTTGAGTGGGGTGGGTAGCCCCTCTCTATCGCTGCCCCAGGAAAATTTTTGTTTGGACCCTATATTAGGTTGGGCGAACCTACCTATGGTTTTCGGTCCGTGGTATTGGATGCTTCGGCATGTATAAATATGTTTGTAACATTGAAAGGAACATAACGAAAAATCAAGCTGGTAGTCTCAGTTTTGGGATCCAGTGGGAAAATCTCTGTGTATATGTGTTATGCTCTCGCATTGTTTATTTTTCCGTGTTTTAGAATTCTTATGCAGGTAATTTCTGTACAGGGTTAAAACCTACAATTCTATGTGGTTTCTTTTATCAATAATCTTGTTGCATATTAGTTTTTATTGCATTCGTGAACTAAGATGAAAGAAAAGAAATATCTCATCATTATTCATATTTTTCATTACATTTACGCCTTTGCATCAAATTTATAAATTGGAGCAATTGCATTTGAAATTTTTTGATTAGGAAGTGTTGTTTTCTGCATTATTTGTTTGTTGCATCACTGTTTGAATCTGCTCCTTCTCATAGATAGTTTTTCATCGAAAAGTAAAGAGTTCGGATTATCATGCTAGATTGCATTGTAGGGAATTCAGGTGAACTCGTGGTGAGCCTTGAAACTGAAACCTAATTCAAGATAAACTTTAAAATTTATTGAATCAATATTAAGGAGCATTTAAGTCAAACATCTAGAGGTCTAGGCTAAAGACGTGTTCTGACATGTTTAAATGTAGGAGTTTCCGTTTTTTGTTAGTGTTACATTCTGGGGGTGATATCTCATTCCACGTATGTAAGTGTATTAGATCGTTCTCCACATACCTTTGGGTATAACGAATGGCTCTCCATGCATGAAAAGTATATGGGAACGCTCTCATCGTATGGTTATGCATTAGACAACATTAATACAAACTATGCTTCCACGTACTTCTGGGTATATTTTGGAAGTCCCCACTAGGTTTTTATCATGCCCTAGGTAATCGAGTCGGTCGCCTTTTACACTATGATACACCGAGCACAACATTTGGGGAGATTTTATGCCCGTATGTAAATAGTTGGTTTTCCAATGTGGTATATTACAGTTCACAGTTGCTTGGTAAACCCTTTTGCCTAATTATCCCTTTTTTATTTATTTTGTTGTTAATTTCTAAAATTTATTAAACCTTCATGGAAGAACAACCCCAACAACCCTGTCGTTTGTGTAGGATGAAAATATTGCCTCCTTTACCTCCTGAGGCTACACCTAGACATCGCAAGAACCAAAACAAGCAAACTACCGAAACTAGTGCTTTAGAAGCATCCCCTTCTGGTACTACATTTGAAGTGAATTAACCATAATCTTCTCCTCCTATAAGAACTGAACCCAAGATCACATATTTAACTACTGGTGAGTCCAATGCAGTCGAAACTAAGAACCTTAAGACTTTACTACCTAAAGTTATTGAACTTGAATTTCTGGATTTGGATACATTACATCCTAAGGTTATACACCATGAGGAACCTCAGTTAACTCAACCTATTACTTCAAGGCCTTCTCTTTCTCTTCCTTTGCCTTTGAATCAAGTACAAAAACCTGTATATTTCAGTCTCAATGGTGAAAAACTTCCACCCAACCTTTTGAGTATTGAAGAGATTACTGAAGAGTCTCAACCTTCCTCTCCTACTAATTTCAAAGAGACTCCTCTTTATCAAGGTCATCCTTTTCGTACTCCTCCTACTCTAGTACAATCTCCTTCACCTATTACTCTGCATTTCAACTCACCTTTGAGTTTCTATCGGCTGAATTCTTTGGGAAGTTTAACCGCGTCTGAGTCACCGATAGTTTCTCAACCCATGTCTGTAATCGTGAGTGAGTCAATTAAAGTTTCAACTTCATGTTTGTGACTTCGCCAGAAACACACTTTTATGGTGGTCCATCTATGCCACTTGGTTATTAGTCCTTATTTGGAACCCTTTTTGGTGCAACGATGAGTCCATGGACCTCTCCTTGTCCATCCTCATCTGAAATGACATCGGGAACCTTTGTAGTGAGCACTTTTCAACATGTTGCACCCATTGCGCCCCAACCATATTTAGAGCAGCAATATGGTTTAAGTGTTAGTGGAATGGGACATTTACAACAAACTCCACCACCCTATATCAGGTACCCTCCTTCTGGGGGAAGTTACCTCCATATACTCCTTATCCCCCACCAGGGGGGCAATCTATTGATGGAATGTACCCATTTCTAAACCAAATGCAATAAGTTAGTGCTCATACTTATTCGAGTCAACATCCTATTGGTGATGAGCCTAGGTATTTCAGCAAAAATGCTGCAACTCCCAGGGCTACCAACTTTACTTATCAACCCGGGGTTCTTACAAACTTAGAGGTGACAGTGTTATATGCACAAGTAAAAGTGAAGGTCCTACTTGTTGTCATTGTTTTATTTAGCAAGAGACCCCAAGGGTTCCAAGCAAAACTTCTATAGGGTCATAAGAAGATTAATTCTTTGATGGAAGCAGGGCAAACATATCCTAAGAGAGAGCTACTCTACTGTAGTAATGAAGAAAAAAACTTGTAATGCTAACTCACACCAGAACCTAGCTAACAAATTAAACAATTATACCAAGTAGAATTACTAGAACAACACTAATCTAATGCTAATTATCTAAGTTACAGAAGTAAAAGCATCAAAACTAGACTAAGGGGTAAGCAAAGGAAACTAAGCTAAGTATTTTTTTAAGCGGAAGAGCAGTCGGAGGACGAAATGGGCAAAAGAAGGACATGCGGGAGCAATAGCGCATGAGAACCATTGGATCAATCAGGTGAAAGGAAAATGAATGGTTGAGATCGGATCGCAAGAGGTTACGTAGATAGATGGGCGAACAGGGTTAACTAACAGGATGAACAATGGAGATTATATCACAACGGTTGAGTGAATAGATGAACAAATAGGGCTAACCGGAGATGGACAGTTGAGATTATATCGCGGAGGCTAAGTCAAGAGATGGACGGATAGGATTAATCGACAGATGGATGACGGAGATTAGATCGCAGGCAAAAGAAACGTGCGAAAATGACGGAGAAGATTTAGAGGGCGATAAGTTGTTTATCGCATGCCCTCAAAGCTGTAAGTGGTTTTCTAAAATTTTACGCGATTAGCCTAACTGGGCGACATGTAGCACGGAGAACCCACTCTCATCAAGTTCCCTCGAGCGGTTAACGATCAGACAAAAATCTGCATGATATCACGTGATAGCCATCGAATCTGGCAAGGCAAATCAACGGTGGAGATTTGACCGAGCTAGTTGGCAA
Source organism: Pinus tabuliformis (assembly GCA_031772625.1). Classification (NCBI taxonomy): domain Eukaryota; kingdom Viridiplantae; phylum Streptophyta; class Pinopsida; order Pinales; family Pinaceae; genus Pinus; species Pinus tabuliformis. The sequence goes on from CM062813.1 coordinate 685,155,340, forward strand.
GTGGGTGCGCAATAGCCGTCGCATCTAACGAGGTAGATCGACGGTGGGGATTTAAAGTGCAAAAATCAGCATTCAAAGTGAATCAGGTGGTTGTTATAGACATATTTGGGCACTTCAACCCCAATCTTATATGTCGATAAACTAGGGCTCTTTAACCCCTAAAAGAGTCATTTCATAGCCTAAAAGAACATGGTCATCTGATTACATGATTCCCCAAAAGTTCCACCTAAAAAACCATCCAGAATTGGCCTAAACTGGACCATACTGACTGCTCCATTTTCAGGGTGTGATGTATACTAACTTCTACACTAGCCAGGTGTGATGCATATTGATGAGGCCTTCTATAGGGTGTGATGAGCGAGGATGGACAAATGTCCGGGACAGTTTGCTAAGTGGATGCTCATAAAATATTCTAGAAACTTCCCTTCTGACACTTGCCTTTCTGAATTCGCCCAAGTATGAGTAAGAGATATAAACTTCAGTTATCTCTCCTCTTCTGGAACCAAATGTAACAAGTGGAATGAAACTAATCAAACCCCAGAGATCACTCACACCCTTGCACACATCTATAAATGGATCCCTCAGTTAAGAGACCTGGAGGCTGGAATATTGTGAATTGTAAGTAAGTGCTGATAGTTTGAGGAAAGAGCATTGTATTGTTGGTGTGATATTGCTATTTCATGAGGTGAAGAGGGCTTGATGCTGGGAGGATGATGCTGGATCAGACAACTGGGTTGTAATTCTCCCTTCTATTTAATAAAGTTCTTCGAGTTTTCTTCCATATAACTGTGCAATTGTGAATGTTATTATTTGTGAATGCCATTGTATGTTCATTATATTTCTGATTCCTTAATGATTATGATATAATATATCAAGATTCTTTGATGGTTCTTTGTTACTGTGTTTCTACAGGTACTCTCCAAGCGGGATAAGAACGAAGAGGAGTTGCAAGCTCTATCAAGGGGGAGAGAGATCAAGCAAGGAGTTGAGCGGAAGATCCAGGTTGGTTCCTTTGTCTTTCTCTTATCTATTATACATAGAAGAATCCACGAATTGCTTTAAACTGTTGTTTCTAGGGTAGCTACCAAACGTAGAGGGCTAGTCGATCGAAAAGACACTAGTTTTCCTAGAAACAAATTGGCGACTCCGCTGGGGACCGAATAGATGTTTGTTTGTTGTGATTGTTTTTTTTATAAACTATAGACAAAGCCTGAAGTTAGCCAGGTAGCCTTCAAACTGCTCTTGCTTTGCAATTGCATAGTAGATGAATGTTGTTTTAGTCAATCTCTGGTTTAGTTTATGAATTAAACATTTGACTTACAAGCATTCTAGATGCCCTTTTGGTAGCTCAGTAACCTCTCAAGATCATTCCTCTGTACTTTTCTCTTTACTGTCCATCATAGCTCAGCTTAACTCACTGAAAGCAGCTGCAAATTTGAGCCAAAACCCACTTCAGTTGCACTCCTTGGCCCATCGCACTGTCTGTCACTATGAACCAGTATGAATCGCACCTCCCGAGCCTATAAAGTGTGATGCATCCCTGTTTCTGTGAAGCCTAGGTGCGATGACTGACTAAACCTATTTCCATTCTTGAAATTTGGGGTTTTTGTCCTTGTTTTCAGTTCAGTTTAGTTGATTTGTTGCTTATGAACAGTGCCTCCTTGCATCACATAGATCAGCCTCCATTGATTAGGATTAGTAAATTTTTTTATGTATTTGTCAATCATTTACAAACCTTTGTCAAAAAGTTGCTTAAATTGATCTATCATTTTGGTACAAAAAGTGTTGTAATTGTTGTTTTGTGTCAAAAAGAGAAGTGTTGTTGAGTCTTCCTTCCCTGGATAGTCGATTGAACTTTTTGTCAAGTATTTGATTTGAATTTTTGATATTTGAAGTGTCAAAAGAATTTTCTATTCGAAATTGAAAAGTGTCATTTAGTCCTCCTTTCTATTTTGAAAAAGAAATTGTTGAAAATGTCGCTTTGAAAGAAATATTTCAAATCTTTGCCGTATATAGTTTTCTTTTTTGGGAATTTTTCACATTAAAGAGAATGAAAACAAATACATGGATTTGCATTTGCATTTAGTTTGTGTGTGAAAAATGATTTAGGAAAATGCACTAGTGTGTGCTCTTTGCTCTTTGTTTGAAAGAATTATAATCTTCTTTCCCTAGTAGCTAGGATTTTCATTGATCAAAATAAACAACGATTGTTTATCATTGTAGATTTCATTTTTAGGAATTTCAAATCAACATCACGTGGTGAACCATTGAAAGGAAAACTTTAAACAAGATCAACTCTAAAATAAATTTCAATGAACTTAACAACGCTTTGGAACTTAACGCAACACATCTAGAGGTCTAGGCTAGAGACGTGTTCCGACGTCGTAAAATCTAGTAACTATCATTTTCATTGAAGGTTGGGTGATTCCTCCTCCTTGATATGAAAAGTGCTAGCACGGATTTGTGCTCCCCGTACCGTCGAGTATATATTGGGAGACCACAATAGGCTTATATCCTTTATCCATAGGAAGCAAAGTCTGCTGCCTTATTGATCGCAATGCACAAAGAACAACATTCGGGAAAATTGACTGCCATACATAAGTCCTTGGTAATTTCTCTTTAATTTATCACCAAGGTGTATTTTGTAGTTTTGCGATTGGTTTGGTAATCCCTTTGTCTAGATTTCCAGAGTAGTCACTTTCGTTCCTTTTCGACTCTTTAAAAGAAAAGGTCCATCTGAGCACTTGTCACTTTAGGCTCATTAAAAATCGAAGGGGACTAGAGTCATCTTTAGCTTTTTCTTGACTCTTAAAAATTGAGAAAGCAAAGTTGTGTCAAAGCGTCATTAAAATTTATTAAATTCGGAATAACAGCTCTATTCCTTCATTGATCTTAGGTTGAGATAATGGAGTCTACCAATCAAGGAATCCCTTTTGAGGGGAATCCTAGTCCTTTTACTTCTTGGGGAAATATTGGTGCTCCTCATATGGCCACATTATCCCTTTCGGGACTTACCTTTGGCCTACCAATATGGCTGTTCTCGACCTCTGTGGTTCAAAATCTTGTGATTCCTCCACAATTGAATCAGCATCCAATTGATACTAAAGTTGACCATTCACCTTCTTCTTCATTTGTTTCTCCCTCCCCTTCCTCTTCGCTTGGTGAAAATAGTGATGTCAGTAACCAAGTGGCTGAGAAGAAGAAGAAAGGGAAGGAGAAGAAGAAGAAGAATCTGATTCATTAAGGGGGCAACCATGAATCATCTGGTGAAAATCCACACATTAAATCTTCTAAACCCAGATTTCCATGCATAATTTGTAGAGGAGACCATTTTCATAGAGACTATCCGTGCCTCCCTAGGATCTTGACAGAATGGTCCCCCTGTTCACACAACCAGGTGTCATCAACCTCTGGTGATCATTTTGACAGCACACCATCAACTAGTAATAGTGAAGTTCATGGACATAAAGGAAAGGTCAAAGTTCCATGTAGGTTATGTGAAGGAGACCATACCCTTCCCCATTGTCCTTTTTTGGATGAAGCCAAAAGAGTCTTGCATAATTGTCCTGCTTCACCATAGCAACTTCCATCTGGATATAGGAAACTCTCCCCAAGTCCTTTACTAGTTAAAAATCTGACTGACTTAACTCAACCATCAATCGAAACACCTATCACTGAAAGTGAATCTTCTGACTCCATTCCTGATGAAAGTCAATAGGTCAAGGTGACAGTTGACCCAGTTTTACCTTCAGAAGATCATACCCTTCCCGAAGAGAGTAAGAACGATGCCATTCAAATTCTTTTCATTACTTCAAAGTCAGAAGAACTTGGGGGCAATCCCCCAGTTCCTGCTACTCAAGGGGTTAATTCAACTGTTTATTCGGTACCCCCTCCAAGCAGTCTAGTCACTTCCTTTGATTGGAATCGATTAGCAAGATCCCGCCTTCCATCTTACGTGCCTTTCCTGATCATAGTACAAGTTTACAAAATGATCGTGTCTGGTACTATCATAGATGAAGGGGAATCAGTGAGTATCCTTTCCTCAACTGCTTGGGAAGTGCTTGGTTCACCATCGCTTATGCCTGTTACACAGAATTTTTTAGGCTTTAACAAAGGAACCAACCGACCGTTAGGGATCCTTCCTAAGTTACTGATAACTTTGGGAAGGAAAATCATTCACCTGAACGTGATGGTAGTCCTAGGACCATTAGATTACAATCTACTCCTTGGATGAGACTATGTTTATAACATGGAGGCTATCATTTCGACACTCTTCCAAGTGATGTGTTTCCCACATGAAGGCAAAATTGTCACTGTTGACCAGCTTTCATTTCCTGGTTCAAGCATGGCTCCAAGTCAATCATCATCCCTAAATGGTCCTTGTATATCAACGATGTCTCTTCAACCTTCATTCCATCCACCTAATTACTGCGAGTAGTCTGGTGAATGTAACGAAGCTTAGGGGGCATGCACCCTTGTCTATTTGGTGGACAAACCCAGCTGAAAAGATAGGTTTCCCTGTAGGTTATGTGATTGGTCTGAGACACCATTCACCTTTGTCTGCGCTGCAGACGAAGCCCAGGAAGTGTTTTGTCTACTCTATGGACGAAGCCATCCTACCATATGAATTTCCCTGTAAGTTAAGTGATTGGTCTAACACACCATTCACCTTTGTCTATTTGGCAGACAAAGCCAAGGAAGTGTTTTGTCTGCTCTGCGGACGAAACAATCTTGCTTAACCATAGTGATTTCCATAGGGTTACTAGAGACTCTCCTTTTCATCATGCTGGGGGCATGCAAACCATTTTTGTTTTCTTTTTCTAGCTTTTTAGCTTTTGAACTTTTGTTAGACTTTTAGTTTTGTCTTTTCTAGCTTTTTTGTTTTGTCGTTTTAATCTTGCATAAAAAGAAAAACTAAAAACCAAGCATATGTTTGTTCATTTAAAGCTTGTAAAAACAATGAAACCCACACCGAGCATAGTTTCCGCAAGGTTCAAGCTCGTTAAAAAATGAACCCACCTCCAATAAATAACCCCTGTGATTTCCATGCTATCAACTTTTTGAGCCTTGGTTGTGTACCCCCCATCACCTCCATTCTTTTGGCCAATCATTCGCTTTCACTTGGTTGTTTACCCTTTTGAGGAACAACTGTGATGAGTGGTCTTATTAGTCAACCTCTTCCCAGAAACCACCATTTTTGAGAAGTTCCAAACTTACTCAGAACCAGTTGCTACCCTAAACACCACTCGTACCTAAAAAACGAGCCTTATTTAAACCCTTTTCAGACTCATTAAATATGAAAAGATTGTCGAGCAATTGGCCTTTCCAGCTCGTTAAAGTGATTGGAAGTGCCATACCTCCTGTATATTTTAATATTTTTCAGACTTGAGGGATTATCTCACGAAAACGTTCGAGCGCTTGTCTTTTTCGGCTCGTTAAAGTGATTAAAAAGTCATCCCTTTTGCATTATTTTAACCTTTTTTGAACCTAAGGGATTATTCTACAAAAAAGAACCTTTGGAGTTTCCTTTTCACCCCTTTTCAAACTCTCTAAATATGAAAAGGACCAAGTTATCCTTGTCATTGAACTCATTAAAACAATAGCGACAAACTTGTCCACCCAGACAAGAACGAGTTTCACTGTTGCTAGACTCGTTAAAACATAGCGACAGGTTTTCCCGAAGGGAAAATTATAGAACAAGCATATGTTATCCTCCTCAAGCTTAACAAAAATAAAGAGGTACTGGTTAGCAATGACTGGGGAAAAGGGGAAGAAAACTTGAAAACTTTATGGTAGCAGGTCGCTCTTGAACATGACACTTTCACTCCCTCACCATGATTGGGTTGGGTTGGGTTATTCTGTTCACCGGTCACTTCACCATTGGTATTTCACACCATCCATTTTGGGGTTAATGCTACCAATCCATCTCAGTGTCGCCGATATGTTCAAGAGAAGTCATTCAGTTGAGAATCCACCATCCAGTTAATGCCTCATCCACTGCAATACCTTCAACCTCCATTTTTCATGACCGCCACTTGTGCCGTCAGATCGTTTTCACCTCCAGAAAATCATTTGCTTCATTTCGTGTCATAGATGTGGGATACATTATGGCCCTCCTACGATGAGTCACTTCTTGTCGACATCAACTCATTATCCAATAAGTTGACTTAGAAACACCACTTTCAGTACTTTGAAGCTTGCATGCCTCAATGGCAAGTTTCTCACTTCCAGCGATAGGTTGACATCACTGGCCTTCGACCAAAAGATTTTGCGTGGTGTTCAACATCAGATCATATATTCACACCACATGAATTGTACTATAGTACCTTGAGGGTCATCATCATTATCGGTGATTCCTCTCACATCTGTTAACAACTCACATTATTGGCTGGTAATCAGGCGATGTCTTTCCATGTTCAACTTTAGAACATATTTTCACATGGATCGACTTGTACATCAGGCGAAGATTAAATGAGTTTGAAGACCCCGATCTAGTTTCATCCATTCGGGCTGCGATATATTCAGGGATATAAAGACATCAAATGTACACAGAAGCTGCATAGATAGTCATCTAAGCCAGGGAAGATGACTCTACATTTGAAGAATCACCAGTCTGCAACTGTAGACGATTATCTGTTCTATGTACATGAAATGAATTTATAAATCTGAGCATGGGAATGCTCGCCTCAGCTAGATCATGAAAGTTATATTATGATGATATATTATATTATATCTTATATAAGTCACCTTCCAGTTTCGAAATCTCGGATCCTCATGATAAATCATTTCACCCGACATCAAAGATTTACGACTTCATGATTTAGGGGGCAACTGTTATAGACATATTTGGGCACTTCAACCCCAATATTATATGTTGATAAACTAGGGCTCTTTAACCGCTAAAAGAGTTGTTTCATACCCTAAAAGAACATGGTCATATGATTACATGATTCCCCAAAAGTTCCACTTGAAAAACCATCTAGAATTGGCCTAAACTGGACCATACTGACTGCTCTACTGTCAGGGCATGATGCATACTGACTTCTACACTAGCCAGGTGCGATGCATACTGACGAGGCCTTTGATAGGGTGCGATGAGTGAGGATGGAAAATTTTCCAAGATAGTTTGCTAAGTGGATGCTCATAGAATATTCTAGAAACTTCCCTTCTGACTCTTGCTTCTCTGAATTCGCCCAAGGATGAGTAAGAGATCTGGACTTCAGTTATCTCCCCTCTTGTGGAACCAAATGTAACAAGTGGAATGACAATAATCAAACCCCAGAGATGATTCACACCCTTGCACTCTGATGAGCCCCAATTTTTGGTACAATTTGGGCTCATTTGGCCTACTTGCTTTGCTCAAACCATTCACTTTTTACTGCTTATTCATGCATTTCTTAGTTTATTCGTGTTGTTTGTAGGAAGAAGGGTAGACATTTTATCTACATGACTAATGCATGATGCTTTCAGGTTTTTGGCATTAAAAGGGAGAAAAAGACAACGAAAAAGGAGACAAGGAGACAATGAGGTGGCACTGCTGGTTTTTAGGAGAGGATGTCCACGGTCTTGGGGACCTTCCTCGTGATTCCCACCAAGAACTCCGAGCTCCAATCCATCTCCCCACCGAGCTTAGAAGCAGCCAGCTGTTCTACAGGAACAGCAGTTATAACTGTTCTACAGGAACAGTAGTTATGACTGTCCTACAGGATCAGCAGTTAAACTTTAGTTGGACAGCCGAGCTCCTAAAATCAAGGACATCTGTTGGATGATCGTTTTTGCATAAATACTGAGGCCGTAGCCTTGCAGAGAAGCTTTTTGAACCTTGGCATTACTCTTGTAATTGGAAAGTACGAGCTAGAGCTCAGTCTTTGTTCCTTTTTGTAAGCCAATTTGGCATGACATCAGATTATGAATAAAGAAGGCAGATTTTGATCTAGTTCTGAGTTTTCTCAAGGAGCTATAGCTCTCAGGTTAGGGCCCAACCTGAGAGCAATAGATCTCCTCAGTGTTGTAATGTGTTTGCATTTCGTTCCAGCACTTTGAGTTTGTTTATTTCCACATGCAATTCGAATTCACAGTTTGGTAATTTAGTCGTTTTCATGAGCATAGATAGGACTAGTTTATGGTGATTTGCTTTTAGTTGCTTAAGTTTGATAGGAGGATAGATATAATCTCTTGGAGCTCCAGCAAAAAGGTTGAGGAAGTCTCCACTGCCATCTCTGTTTGGAGATTGGAGTGCAGCCTATACCAGCCACAAAAATACGCAGTTCTTCACTTTATACATGCTGCAACATAGTCTCGTTTATGATAGATCTTTCCATGCACTTCACTCTTGCACCATACACCTTCATCACCGCTTCATGCACATTCCTCTACACGCTTTATATTGCTGTTCATTGAGTTCAGGTAGCTTAGGTTAATGAATTTTCATCTTGGTGACAGTCATAAGCCATTTGTTTTATTTACACTGCTTTTTATCGTTCTATTACCTTCTTCTTCGTCTTGATCACGCATACAACCACATCCTTGACCTCTGCTCCGTTCTGTTATCTCCCAAACTCCTCCACTCCTCACGTAACTTCATTCTTTAGACATTTCGTTGTTATAACCTTCCATCCATCAACCCACTTCATAAACTTGTTCTCCATCCTACTTCTCCACTCCTGAGCCATCGCCAGCTTTATTCCTACCTTACACATCTCCCCCTACCATTCCATCACTCCACCATCACTTCAAACACCCACGGTAGGTCATCCTGTAGCAATTTGTAGATTTCATGTAGAAACCCCTGTGTTTCCTGTAGAATCCCCTGCAGACATCATGTAGGAGGCCACTCACTCGGTTGTTGAGCCTCTGAACGTGACGAACCTCTGTGGACTGATGCTAAGGATCTCTGGGGACCTCTCCTAGCCTCCCCAACCTTTCCCAAGCTATCCTTCCTTCCGCATCACATCTGCACAACCAAACCCTAATAAGCACAAAGCCACAATCACTCCATCCACTTAAAGAAAAAATCCAAAAACATGTCTTTTAAGATGCAAGTAGATTAGATTCATGCATTTTCACTTATTAGAAGTAATGGCATCATTGGTAGAAGTTTCCTTCACATTCTTTGCATCATAGAGGTTAGACTAGTTAAATTAGGGTTTCCTAGGGTTTCCATGTTTTGATTTGCTTTCAGTTCATTTTTGCCAAGTAGATTAGTCTTCTTTGAGCTAGCTTTCGTCCATAATTTAACAAGCTTCTTCTGAGAGCCTATAGAAGTTGGCTTGAGCCCTAGCGGACTTGTGCCAGCTGACCAAGTGACAGCTGCGACAAGAGCTAGTACTTGTGCATACAGCATCGTCGCTTCCAAGTTTGTACGAACTACCGGGTTGATAAAATTAAGAGACAGGAAGCCCCAGGAATTGTAGCATTATTGCTACAATACTGGAGCTCACCATCCTTTTTGGCGCCGTTGCCGGGGATGCGTCAGAGTATTAGCAATTGTTGCTTTTCTTCTACTTTCTTACTCTTACCTTCTGCTAAGTAGTTTACTTCATTTCCATTCTGCAAAAGTAGCATAGCATTTCCTGCTTTCATAGATTAACATTTCCTGCTTTCATAGATTAGCATTTCCTGCTTTCATAGATTAGCATTTCCTTTCTGCAAGTGTAGACTAGCATTTCCATTCCTGCAATTTCATTTGAGCAAAGTAGATTAGTCCTTTCCTGAGTTTCAGTTAATTTTGCATCTTTCATAGATAGTTGTAGATCAATCTGTCTCAGTTCTGCAGGTACCAAAAGAAAAGCAAAGCAAAAGCAATCAAAGAGAAAAAAGAAAGTCTTTTCCATTTCATGCCTTGTAGGAACCGAGATAGATCAGGCAAATTCCTACCAAATACCCCCACCACATCACTGAGTCACCCTTCTCTCCTCTTTGGTGACAGTGACCCAGAAGAACCTATAGGTGAACATCCTGAGATATCCAAAGATCCTATAGTAGAAAAAGAGTTAGAGACTACTCCATTTGAAGCTATGGCTGATAATAGAAGAAAAGATGAGAGAATAGAAGGTGCCTTCCCCATCCGAGAGACCAATGGAGAGATGAAAATGAAAAACATTAGCCCCTCCGCCTTACCTCACTTCCATGGGTTGACCACTGAAGATCCAGATACCTTCCTGTTTGAGTTTGCTATCCTTTGCAGAACCTATGACTATACTGAAGATGAGCAAAAGTTGAAACTTTTCCCTTCCACTCTCAAGGATGCAGCACTACGCTGGTTCATGGGTTTACCTGGGAATAGTATCACTACTTGGGCTCAGATGCAGCAAGCTTTCAACACCAAGTACCGGGATTACTGTAGGTCCAAGGAAACAAAGGGGGAAATCTTTTGCATGTCCATGGGAAATGATGAGTCCTTAGAGGATTATGAGGAGAGGTTCCAACTAAGCTATAAGCGGGCCAAGTGCACACTTGACCCTGAATCCCTCAAGTTGGTCCTACTCCGAGGAGTCCCTGAAGACCTCTTAGATACCCTTCACATGTTAGCTGGGGGGGACATTTACCAACTGCCTTATGAGGACATCAAGACTATGTTTAGAAACCACTCCAGGGCAGCTCGGAAACGAGGTAGAGGAAACCACCTCTCAACTAGTGTCCCTTTCTCCAAACATGATCTTGCAAACCAATTAGAAGATCTTAAGAGTGAGGTGAGACAAACCATTGCCATGCAGCTTGATACATTCAGGATTCAGCAAAAGAAAGAAGAGGCTGAGAGAGCTTTGGTTGTCTTCTGTCCTAGGTGCACAAGGAGGCACCCTAAGAATGAATGTCCATTGCATTTGGTTGAAGTGTGTTTCGTTTGTGAGGAGGACCATCCCACAAATCAGTGTCCAACCTTACCTGGGTTTAAAGCCATATACCAGGGGACCAAAGCTCCCACAGAGCCTCTCTATTACCTCAACCAAAGGAGGCCACAAGGATCTAGACCTTATCAGCAGGGGATGCAAGGGGCATCTCAAGCTTATTACAACCCCAACCAGTCAACTCCTATGCCTTCCTGGGGTCCCCCTGCTCATCCTTCATGGTCCATGCCTCCTCCATGGTCTTATCCACCTCAGTACCCCACTCAGCCTACTTCTCATCCATATCACTCACATACCCAGCCACAGCCTCAATGGAATGCACCTCAGTTGGGGTGGAGGCCCCAATACAACACTCCTCCTGCCATTTTGCCTCCACCACCAGTTCAACCTCAACCATTACCTCCTGCTCCTCCAAGGCAACCTCAAATGCCTGCTCAACCGAACCCGAACCCCAACAATAGACAGGCCCAGTAGGTATACACTGGGGAAACCTCATGCCCTACCTATGCTGTGGAGATCCAGGAGATCAACCTTCGATCTGGAAAGACTCTACCAGATCGCCAACCTCCTCCCCCAGAGGATGAGGAAGATAAACATGAAAGTGAACCAAAGGCTATTCCACCCTTTCCTGAGAGACTAACAGCCACCACACAACCTAACCCAGAAGAAGATGAGCTTTTGGGTGAGCTCAAGCAGTTGTGTGTAAAAATCCCACTTCTCCAAGCCATCAAGGATGTGCCAATATATAACAAGCTGGTTAAGGAGAAGTGTTTCAAACACCCAGGCAGACGGAAGAAAGATGCCTCAACTATCAATGTCATAGGACAACTGTCTGACCTTATGCTAGGACAAGTCATCTGCCCAAAGTACCTAGATCCTGGAAGTCCTGTAGTAGATGTTCACATCAATGGCACCATTATCCCCCACACCTTGATTGATCTGGGGGCGGCCATCAATGTGATGACCAGGGATACCATGCTTAAACTCAATCTTCAGGGTTCCTTGAGGAAGACCTCGACAGTACTGCAATTAGCAGATCGCTCCACCGTGACTCCCGAAGGGATTGTGGAGGATGTCATGGTCTCCATTGATTCTTGGGAATACCCTGCAGACTTCCTGGTTCTGCAACCAAAGGCCAAGCTTACTGGATATCCTCTCATTTTGGGAAGGCCTTGGTTAGCTACTGCGGATGCTTACATAAGTTGTCGGGCAGGAAACATGACCATCAAAAATGGTCCCATGTCCAAGCAACTAGTCCTATACCCTCCTGCCCAACCTTCTTTAGAGCATGATTTACCACTCTGGTTGGAAGAAGGAGAAGAAGACGAGGTGTACTCAGCACCTCTGTGCACCTTAGATACCACTAGAAAAGACCCCCCAATCGAGGATGACTTGATCGAGACCTTGATCCAGAATCCACCTTCCAGTGCACTACCCTTAGAGGAATTGGTGGAGGATGCCCAAGCTAGCACCTTAGTGGATCTCTGTACAACCAACCCTGTTACTCCCAGAGTCAAGAATGTGGAGTTCGGCCCTGAGAAAGCATTGAAGATCAGCTCCTCCCTATCTCCTTCCCAGGAAAAGGAGCTGTTTAGTCTGTTGGCCAACCACCTAGATGCTTTTGCTTGGAGCTACAAGGAAATGAAAGGAGTCCATCCTTCGGTCTGTACCCATCATATATACATCAAAGAGGATTGTAAACCGGTTAGGCAACCTCAGAGGAGAATGAATCCAGCCCTTAAAGACATTGTCAAGGAAGAATTGCAGAAACTGTTGGATGCCGGATTCATCTACCCCATCTCAGATAGTGAATGGGTGTCCCCTCTAGTGTTGGTTCCCAAGAAAAATGGGAAATGGAGAATTTGTGTGGACTACTGAGAACTGAACAAAGCTACCAAGAAGGACCATTTCCCTCTACCTTTCATAGATCAAGTGTTGGATGGACTGGCAGGAAATAAGTTCTTCTCTTTCCTGGATGGGTTTAGCGGGTACAATCAAATCCAAATCAGCCTGGAAGACCAAGATAAGACCACCTTCACTTGTCCTTGGGGTACCTTTGCCTATCAAGTCCTTCCCTTTGGGCTATGCAATGCTCCTGCTACCTTTCAGAGAGCTGTCTTGAGCATCTTCTCGGAGCTGGTCCATGATGCAGTGGAAATATACATGGATGACTTTACTCCTTATGGGGCCAACTTCCAGGAAGCATTGTCCAACCTGGGGAAAGTCCTAACCAAATGCACCGAGATGAACTTGTCCCTTAGTCCTGAAAAATGTGAATTCCTAATGACTGAGGGGACCGTGCTAGGCCATACCATTTCTTCCCAAGGATTGCAGGTGGATCCTAACAAAATTGCTCTCATCAAGAGGGTTCCACCTCCTCAAAAGGTAAGGGATGTCCGGAGTTTCTTGGGATTAGCAGGATACTACCGGAGATTCATTAAAGATTTCAGCAAGCTAGCCTCGCCATTGTTTGGTCTATTGGCAAAAGATGTGGAGTTTAAATGGACTGACGATTGTCAGAGGGCTTTAAATGAATTGAAGGACAAGTTGGTGTCAGCCCCAATCCTGAGAGGTCCAAACTGGGCCCTACCTTTCCACATCCACACTGATGCCTCGAACAAAGCCATAGGTGCAGCTTTAGGACAAGTTGAGCAGAAACTTCCATATGCCATTTACTTTGTTAGCAAAAACTTGTCCAAAGCTGAGCTGAATTACACTGTAACCGAGAAAGAATTCTTGGATGTGGTCCATGCATTGAACAAGTTCCGACATTATATTACTGGTTACCAGACCTTTGTACATACTGACCATGCTGCTATTAGATATTTGATGAATAAACCAGATGTGAATGCTCGTATTATTAGATGGTTACTTTTATTGCAGCAGTTTGATCTAACCATTGTTGATAAACCAGGTAGAGAAAATGTTGTTGCTGACTTTTTATCTAGATTGGATTTGTCTGCAGATGAGGATGGAACAGTGGACGATCAGATGCCTGATGAACATCTGTTTGCTATTTCAGTACTCTCTCCATGGTTTGCTGATATAGCAAACTATCTTGTTTCAGCACAGTTCCCTCCACACCTATCTTCCAGAGAGAAGAGCAGAATCATCAGAAAAAGTGCCTCATTCACTTGGATCGGGGGCAATCTGTTCAAGCTTGGCCCCGATCAGATCTTAAGGCGTTGTGTAAGGGAGGAGGAAGTCTTTGATATCCTCCTCACTTGTCATGATGGGCCTTGTGGAGGGCATTTTGCAGCAAAGAGAACTGCCTTCAAGATCCTGCAGGCAGGCTACTATTGGCCCACACTTCATCAAGATGTCAGAAGATATGTCAGTCAGTGTGACCAATGCCAAAGAATGGGGAAACCGACCCAAAGGGATGAGATGCCTCTCCAACCTCAAGTGACTCTTGAGCCATTTGAGAAGTGGGGCATGGACTTTGTGGGCCCAATCAACCCCTCTTCGAGGCAAAGGACTTACATCATTGTGTGTACTGACTAATTGACAAAGTGGGCAGAGACCAAAGCAGTCAAAGCAGCAACAGAAGAAAAGGTGGCCGAGTTCCTAAGAGAGAACATCTTCTATAAGTTTGGCTATCTAAGAGAGCTGGTCACCGATCAAGGGAGCCAGTTCACCTCCAACCTGGTTGAAGATCTCCTAGCTCATCACAAGATCAAGCACAGGACTTCCACCCCTTATCACCCTCAAGCAAATGGGCAGGTGGAAGTCACCAATAGAGCATTAGAAGGGATCTTGACTAAAGTGGTGAGCAGCAGCAGAAAGGACTGGGCAGATCACCTGGTAGAAGCCACATGGGCCTACAACACCACTTGGAAGACCACCACCGGTTTCACACCATATGAGCTGGTCTATGGGAAGAAAGCTTTGCTGTCCATTGAGTTTGAATACAACACCTTGAGGATGGAGCTCAGCTGGACCTAGATCTCAGCCATGCTCAACAAGAAAGGCTGCTGCAGCTGAATGGCCTGGACGAGCACCGCATGCAGGCCCTCCTTCACTCAGAAGTGGTTCAACTTCAGAGGAAGGTGTGGCATGACCAACATCTCCATGACAAGCAATTTCAGCCGGGAGATTGGGCTTTGTTGTATGATTCCAGATACAAAGATTTCAAGGGGAAGTTGAGAACCAGATGGCTAGGACCATATACAGTGGAGAAATGCCATGACAATGGATCTGTCCTCATTCGAACCATTGATGAGGAAGCCATTCCCATGCTTGTCAATGGGCATCGATTGAAGATCTACAGGAGACCTCTCTCAAGACAAGAGTTTATCAAAACTATGGAGAAATCTATATTGGTCATAGAGAAGGGTTCTGCCTCTGCCTCTGGCACACCCTAAAAGAATATCTGAAAAAAAAAAAAAAAAAAAAAAAAAAGAGAAAGAAAAAAAAAGAAAAAAAAAGAAAAAAAAAGAAATAAAGATCCTTGGGTGAAAACCTCTCTGAGGCGCCCAAGGCAGGTAGTAGGGGTGAAAACCTCATTGAGGCGCTCCTATTGCTTTTGTTTAAAAAAAAAAAAAAAAAAAAAAGAGAAAAGGTTGAAAAAGATCCTTGAGTGAAAACCTCTCTGAGGCACTCAGGGAAAATGGCACGGGTGAAAACCTCCTTGAGGCGCCCCTGTTATCTTTCAAAAAAAAAAAAAAAAGAAGAAAAAAAAAAGAAAACACAATAAGCAAAATATGGTAAAAATTGCAGGTTGCAGATGCTCTATGGAGAAGAGGAAGCCCTTCAACTCACAGCCAAGGGTCCTTATCATGCTGTCAAGGAACCTCATCAGTACCTCCTCCAAGAGCACCCATGTTTTTCAAGGTATGTGCAATTTTATCAGGGTTTGAATCTTCTACAGGAAGCTGCTGTCCTTCTATAGGAAGGCGCAGTCTTTCTACAGGAGGGCGCAGTCTTTCTACAGGAAGGCGCGGATTTTCTACAGGAAAGTGCAGACTTTCTACAGGAAGGCCGAACTTTCTACAGGAAGCTCTGTGTCTACAGGAAACTTCCTGTAGGAGTTTTGGACGACCAGAATTCATCTTAAAAAGAGATTTCGCGACCATGGATTGGTTTGGATGCATGCAAGCCTCTGTTGGCATCCTTGCACGTTGCTGTCACCATGCTCCACCACCCGTGTCGACATGCGGCCAAGTCCCTGCACAAACAAAGAAAATCGATGAGTTCTCGCGGGAAAGCCATTTCCAAAGATTAACAAATGATGGAATCTCATACCACATGCATCAAGAGCTCCGGGATTGTGATCGAGAAGCCAGAACCGCCATCGTGCAGCATGCACCCAAGGAGAAAGGACTGTTACGAGTCCCCTCGCGGGGATCCTGTAACAGTTCAACTTGCTCGAGTGGATACCGTTCACAACACCGCCATCCGAAATGAAACGCGGGCGCATGCAAGCAAAACCACCCACTCCAGCGTTGGCAGCCTGTACCCACGAGCTTCCGGGTCTGTGTAAGTCGCACGCAGCAGGTAGATCCGCTCACCATCGTCCGAGAACTGGAAAAATCGTGTGCAGCCGCGCAGGTAAGTGTCTCCACCCTTCCTTCCATCAAATCGCATGAATCTAACTTTGAAATTGTTTGCAAAGCGTAAAATTGAATGGTTGAGCGGCCGTATGGCCAGTCGACTGGCCACGTCGGCTAGTTAAAGTGTAACTGGATGTTTGGGTGGCGGCCACGACAAAGAGAATGAATGGCATGCACGTGGGAACACTCTCGTTAGAAGCATGAGTTTAACAGGAAAGGCGGCGGCAAATCTGTGGGAATGAATGCAGCAGCAAGTGAATACGCAGGCGGAGGATGGATGACGTCGCCCAACGGTCCGGCGGGGACAGCTCATCCCCCGCGCCACGGATTGCGCCGATTCAAAATCCAATCGGCTAAATCATGCGCATGCATTTATCATCCAACACTTCAACTCGGATAGCTATTCTGATCTCCTCTACACTTTGATACGCCGAGTTGTTGGCTACCAGAACGCTGGTCAAGCACACCGCGAGCGAGGCCAACTACAGTCCTCCCCGAGAATTGCGCACGGCTTCTACAGGAACACAGTTCTACAGGAACGCAGTTCTACAGGAGCGCAGTTCTACAGGAACACAGTCTACAGGAATGCAGTCATCTACAGGAAAGCGGGTGCCTCGCGAAAAAAGGTGGCCAATTAAGGAGTTAACCCTGAACTCTTAATGTAACTGGTTATTAGAAGTGGCAAGACCATCGTCCATGGTCGGGTTATAAAGATATTGGTGGAATTGTTGTTTGCTGTGCCGTTGCTACCGTTCTACAGGATGTTGGTATAAGTAGTCTGTGTTAAATTTTTGTATGTGCATGCTCTGTCTTCATAGACCAAATCTCTTTTGCATCTGCCACCTTTTGTTAAAACGACCGTGTTCACCATGCCGGGTGGGTTTATAAGACGAGAGCCCACTGATTCAACTAACTTAAGGAGAAACCCGGCAGTGGTAGAGCTCTTCACCAGAGCACAATGGATGCCTTTTTGTGATAAGCTGCAGGGCTACGATGATGAAGTAGCCGAAGAATTCTTGCAGGCTTTGAAGCCTAAATCCCAGACACTGGCCACAGTAAACTTCAGAGGTCTAAGCCTCAAACTCACCCCAGAACATATCAGTCGGATCACAGAACTTCCTATGGGTCTGCCGTGGGATAAAGAGGAGAGAAAGCTGAGTCAGCAGGAAAAGAAGGAATTCTTTCCACCTGAGGAAGAATTCTCAGAGGATAAAAATGGGGTGAGAAGAACGAGTCTATCACCACCTTGGAATGAAGTCAGTTTGCAAATCATGAAATATATTACTTGTGAAGGCCGGTTCAGCATCGTGTATGCATATCACTTTCGGCTACTCACTGAGTTGAGGCACCGAATTGACCTTCCTGTAGAGCAAAAACTGAGCATCCCTTATTATCTCCTGCAGTCCCTAATGGAGTGTGCTACAAAGCTAAGAGAGGGCATACCTGATCAGATAGCCCACCATGGGTTAATAAAGCTGCTTGTGGAAGATGCATTGCACTCATATAAGGTCCCCCTCTCATGGGAATCCTTCCGCAATTTGACCAAAGATGGGGATATTAAAATGTTGATCGAAGAAAGGGGTTCCTCTAGCAGTGAGGAACACGAAGCAGTGGCCGAAGAACAAAGGAAGAAGCATGAGGAAAAGAAGGACCAAGAAAAAGGTGGCACACCTATCCTGTCAGCAAGGGAAAAGAGGATGAAGAGCAGAATGGACAAAGCTGAGGTGGCCCACGTCAGCCCAAGTACCTCAACAGCACCTGCACCCAAAGCAAAAAGCAAAACTCAAGCAGGCAAGCAAGCGGAAGTGGAGACACCTGTGTCTACAGGAAAGCAAAAACAGGCTTCTACAGGAAGCCCAAAAAAACAAACTCAGGCTTCTACAGGAAGCCCAAAAATCATTGAAAAACAGGCTTCTACAGGAAGCCCAAAAACAAAGACAAAGGCTTCTACAGGAAGCCCGAAGATCAGTGAGGAGCAGGCTTCTACAGGAAGCCCAAAAGCAAAGACCAAGGCTTCTACAGGAAGCGCGAAAATTGTTGGAGAACAGGCTTCTACAGGAAGCCCAAAAACGGAGACAAAGGCTTCTACAGGAAGCCCGAAGACAGAGACAAGGGCTTCTACAGGGAGCCCGAAATTGGAAAAAGGGGCTTCTACAAGAGGCCCGAAAGTCATTGAGGAACAGCCTCCTACAGAGAGTCTGAAGGCAGAGAGAGGGCCTTCTTCAGGAAGCCCAACGGCGGGAAAGAAAGAATCTTCTACTGGAGGCCCGGAAGTGGGCAAAGCAGGGTCTTCCACAGGAAGCCTGAAATTTGAAAAGGAGGGGCCCTCTACAAGGAGCTCTGAGAGAGCAAAACGCAAGAAAGAGAACGCTGGCATTCTCGAAAAGGAGGCAGCAGCGGCACTGGCTGCCCTCAGTACACCTCCAAAACCGAAGGAGAAAAGGGAGAGGGAGACCCCTCTACCATCTGAAGCCAGGAGAAGCAAGAGGATGACCACGGGCAAGCCACCGCCTCTACCCAGCAGCCAAACCACTTCAGGGGACGTCCCTACTTCACCCAGTGCAAGAACCCCCTCTAAAACATCAGCCACCCCCGAAAAGGGGAGCCCAAAAATAACTTCCTGGACACGAAAAATAGGCCAGTCGCCTTCCGAAGCCCGGCTCAAGGAAATAGGAAAGGGGGAGGAAGCATCACCTTCGTCACCACCAGGGGCAGCAAAGGCAGGGCCGCCAAAAACGGGAAAGGAAGAAGCGCCACCCTCAGCAGAAAAGGCAGAACCACCAAAAACAGGGGAGGAAAAGCGTGCTCCGGGCTCTAGTTCTCGGCCAAAGACGAGGAGCCAGGGCAAAGTTGCTCAAGGATGAGCAAATAGTTTAGCTGGGGGGTGATGATGAGCCCCAATTTTTGGTACAATTTGGGCTCATTTGGCCTACTTGCTTTGCTCAAACCATTCACTTTTTACTGCTTATGCATGCATTTCTTAGTTTATTCGTGTTGTTTGTAGGAAGAAGGGTAGACATTTTATCTACGTGACTAATGCATGATGCTTTCAGGTTTTTGGCATTAAAAGGGAGAAAAAGACAACGAAAAAGGAGACAAGGAGACAATGAGGTGGCACTGCTGGTTTTTAGGAGAGGATGTCCACGGTCTTGGGGACCTTCCTCGTGATTCCCACCAAGAACTCCGAGCTCCAATCCATCTCCCCACTGAGCTTAGAAGCAGCCAGCTGTTCTACAGGAACAGCAGTTATAACTGTTCTACAGGAACAGTAGTTATGACTGTCCTACAGGATCAGCAGTTAAACTTTAGTTGGACAACCGAGCTCCTAAAATCAAGGACATCTGTTAGATGATCGTTTTTGCATAAATACTGAGGCCGTAGCCTTGCAGAGAAGCTTTTTGAACCTTGGCATTACTCTTGTAATTGGAAAGTACGAGCTAGAGCTCAATCTTTGTTCCTTTTTGTAAGCCAATTTGGCATGACATCAGATTATGAATAAAGAAGGCAGATTTTGATCTAGTTCTGAGTTTTCTCAAGGAGCTATAGCTCTTAGGTTAGGGCCCAAACTCAGAGCAATAGATCTCCTCAGTGTTGTAATGTGTTTGCATTTCGTTCCAACACTTTGAGTTTGTTTATTTCCACATGCAATTCGAATTCACAGTTTGGTAATTTAGTCATTTTCATGAGCATAGATAGGACTAGTTTATGGTGATTTGCTTTCAGTTGCTTAAGTTTGATAGGAGGATAGATATAATCTCTTAGAGCTCCAGCAAAAAGGTTGAGGAAGTCTCCACTGCCATCTCTGTTTGGAGATTGGAGTGCAGCCTATACCAGCCACAAAAATACGCAGTTCTTCACTTTATACATGCTGCAACATAGTCTCGTTTATGATAGATCTTTCCATGCACTTCACTCTTGCACCATACACCTTCATCACCGCTTCATGCACATTCCTCTACACGCTTTATATTGCTGTTCATTGAGTTCAGGTAGCTTAGGTTAATGAATTTTCATCTTGGTGACAGTCATAAGCCATTTGTTTTATTTACACTGCTTTTTATCGTTCTATTACCTTCTTCTTCGTCTTGATCACGCATACAACCACATCCTTGACCTCTGCTCCGCTCTGTTATCTCCCAAACTCCTCCACTCCTCACGTAACTTCATTCTTTAGACATTTCGTTGTTATAACCTTCCATCCATCAACCCACTTCATACACTCGTTCTCCATCCTACTTCTCCACTCCTGAGCCATCGCTAGCTTTATTCCTACCTTACACATCTCCCCCTACCATTCCATCACTCCACCATCACTTCAAACACCCACGGTAGGTCATCCTGTAGCAATTTGTAGATTTCCTGTAGAAACCCCTGCGTTTCCTGTAGAATCCCCTGCAGACATCCTGTAGGAGGCCACTCACTCGGTTGCTGAGCCTCTGAACGTGAGGAACCTCTGTGGACTGATGCTAAGGATCTCTGGGGACCTCTCCTAGCCTCCCCAACCTTTCCCAAGCTATCCTTCCTTCCGCATCACATCTGCACAACCAAACCCTAATAAGCACAAAGCCACAATCACTCCATCCACTTAAAGAAAAAATCCAAAAACATGTCTTTTAAGATGCAAGTAGATTAGATTCATGCATTTTCACTTATTAGAAGTAATGGCATCATTGGTAGAAGTTTCCTTCACATTCTTTGCATCATAGAGGTTAGACTAGTTAAATTAGGGTTTCCTAGGGTTTCCATGTTTTGATTTGCTTTCAGTTCATTTTTGCCAAGTAGATTAGTCTTCTTTGAGCTAGCTTTCGTCCATCATTTAACAAGCTTCTTCTGAGAGCCTATAGATGTTGGCTTGAGCCCTAGTGGACTTGTGCCAGCTGACCAAGTGACAGCTGCGACAAGAGCTAGTACTTGTGCATACAACACCGTCGCTTCCAAGTTTGTACGAACTACCGGGTTGATAAAATTAAGAGACAGGAAGCCCCAGGAATTGTAGCATTATTGCTACAATACTGGAGCTCACCACACTCATCTATAAATGGATCCCTCATCTAAGAGATCCAGAGGTTGGAATATTGTGAATTGTAAGTAAGTGTTGATAGTTTGAGGAAAGAGCATTGTATTGTTGGTGTGATCTTGCTATTTCATGAGGTAAAGAGGGATTGATGCTGGGAGGATGATGCTAGATCAGACAACTGGGTTGTAATTCTCCCTTCTATTCAATAAAGTTCTTCGAGTTTTCTTCCTTATAACTGTGCAATTGTGAATGTTACTATTTGTGAATGCCATTGTATGTTCATTATATTTCTGATTCCATAATGATTATGATATAATATATCAATATGCTTTGACGATTTTTTGTTACTGTGTTTCTACAGGTACTCTCCAAGCGAGATAAGTACGGAGAGGAGTTGCAAGCTCTGTCAAGGGGGAGAGAGATCAAGCAAGGAGTTGAGCGGAAGATCCAGGTTGGTTCCTTTATCTTTCTCTTATCTATTATACATAGAAGAATCCACGAATTGCTTTAAACTGTTGTTTCTAGGGTAGCTGCCAAACCTAGAGGGCTAGTCGATCGAAAAGACACTAGTTTTCCCAGAAACAGCGGTGATTGGGAAGGTTTGTTGGTGATTGGACGATGAGGAAGCGATGTAGGAGGAACATGTTGGAGGCGGTTTCAAATGAAAATGACAAAGAAAACTAGTGCAGGTGAACAAATAACTGCATTTAAACAACGAACTCCATAGCCCATGCGAGAAACAGAGACTATGTTTTTGGGGTTGCTGGAGGGTCACTTCCTCAATTCATGGTCCCAGAGGGAGGAGATGAGGCCGAGATACCTGCGCACAACCCGATAGCGATATTTTTCCTTTAACTAGCCTGTGAACTGAAAGAAGGCATAAATGAAAGTAAACTGAAGCACAACACATATGAACAAAAATGGAAAGCTACTTTAGCAAATAACCAATGAAAAACCATGAATCTATTTAAGCAAATCAACAAGTAAACTAGAAAGCTATTTAAGCAGGTAAATAGAACTAGGAAGCTACTTAAACAAATGAACATAATAGAACTCTATGCTAGCATAAATGTATAATAAAGAGGAGTTGTGGCTGATTGGGTCAAGCCCTAACCCAAGAGCTTCAGCCCTCGAAGTTAACTCAGAGCTGGCTTAAACAAAACTCATGCTTATTGTAGAAACCATGGATTACAGAGAAAACTGTCACAAGTCTTTGCAGCTCAAAAATAAAACAGAGTTTTACAATAGAAGTCCAAATCCTACTAAGGTCCTCAGCCTCTCTATTTATACATTTGAAGTCTCTAACGACTTCCTTCCCATTATGGAGGCTTGGCCTCTAACTCAAGAAAAACTAGTTTGTGTCACTTTCACTTGCTCGGCTGTCTTTTAGACTTCAACATGATGGTTGTGTGTACTCCGAACTCATGGTGGAATATTCGAAAGGAGAGGTAGTAAATGAGGAGGATTTACCTCCTATAGTTACTCTCCCTTGTCCCATTCGAGTCTTTACCAAGGTCTTTGCCATAGTTCTTTAATTTATCCTTTATACTTGCATTTTCCTTGCTTTTATCCCTTATTCCTACATTTCATGCACATTAGACCACAAAGAAACATATCCAACTCTAACTCATTTCATAAACAAGATATAATCAAAAGTATGTGATAGGTTGTGAGAATAGTTGGTTTGACTAAGCTAGGAGGTGAATAATGCCAATTAAGGCCCATATAATTTCTCAATGATGATTTAATGTACTCATTTCTAAACCAAATGCAATAAGTTGGTGCTCATACCTATTCGAGTCAACATCCTATTGGTCCTTCGTTTCCAAGAATGGCTGCCAATCCTTGGAAACCTACGTTGCATGTACAACCTGGTTTGAAAGTAACTCAACTTTCGACTTCTCAACCTGTGCTTGTTACACCCCAGGTTCCTACTTTCCAACCTATACCTCAACTTGCCTAAGTTGTATCTCAAGTGAGTCAATTGACCCAAGATGCACCTCTAATGCAACCTGTTCCTTCAGTATCTGGGATGTCTCAAATCCCAGCTACCCAACATCTTGAAGTTACCTTACAAACGCCACTGCTTGGTTAGTCCACACATCAAATGTTAGTACACCAACCTGTACATGGCATGGCACAGGTGCAAACCAATCAAACTAATATAGGGATGATGCAAAATCCATATGGGCAACCATACCAAGGCATCCCACAAGTGTCTATTGGTTAAAATCATATGCAACAAATGCCTTAACACAACCATTCCCACCTTATAAAGGTTATCCTTATCCTAGACAACCTAGTTATACACATCTTGGTTATTAAAATCTTATTGTTGTAGTTACTACCATTACCATGGTATTGATCTAGGAAGACGACATAGGAGACAAACATCCAGTTTATTATTTGAGTCAAAATTTAAATGATATTGAGATGAAGTATACTCATGTTGAAAAGTTAGCTTTGGTGGTCGTCCAGACTATCCAAAGGTTTTGCCACTATATCTGGTTTTAAAGGCTATGTTTTTTTCTAATTTCAACCCCATGACATATATTTTGTCACAAAAATTGTTAGGGGGAGTACTCCAAATGGATTGACATTCTCCAGAATTTTTATTTGGAGTTCATCAAGTCCAAATTGAAGAAATCCTTAGTCTTTGTTGAACTGATATATGACCTTCCTTCATCAGAAATTGCAGCCACATCCGACGATTCCATTCTTGACGAGTCATTGTTTCTGATTCGATTCATTTGATCCATGGTATGGAGATATCATAATCTATCTCTAGAACCAAAATTTACGACCTGATACCTCTTGTTGATCAGTGACGTATTCAATATCAATCTAAAAACTACATGATAATTGGTGACATACTTTATCAGCATGGTATCAATATTATATTTCAGATATTTTGCACCCATGAGGAGGCAGAGAAAGCTCTAAATGAATGCCATGTTGGAGCATGTGGCATACATATGTTTGGTTATGCCATCACCCATAAGATTTTGTGTGTTGGTTACTTTTGGCCTACTTTGTTTCGAGATTGCATCATTGCGGATCAAAAGTGTCATGCTTTCCAGATTTACAATTGCAAAACTTGTGCTCCAGGTGCTCCTCTACACCATGTTATCTTCGTTGGGCCTTTTGAAAAATGGGGCATTGACTTTATGAAATGTAACCCTCACTTGGCTTGGGGGCATGGTTACATCTTTGTGATGGTAGATTATTTTATCAAGTGGCCTGAGGCGATGCATACATATAATAACACTGGTGAAACAACTACTTTATTCCTCTTTAATTATGATATTTCTAGGTTTGATGTACCGCAAGCCATTGTTATAGACCATGGGAAACATTTTCGAAATCACATGATGTTTGAATTGACTTCCATGTTGGGCCTTCAACATGACAACTTAACTCCCTATTACCCACAGGAAAATGGGAAAGTAGAGGCTATCATAAAGTTTTGAAAATGATGCTACAACGCATGACAGGGATGCAAAAATTAGATTGGAACCTCGTCCTTTATGCATCCTTGTGGGCATATTGAACCTCTGTTTGGACAACCACTAGATTCACACTTTTTCAATTAGTGTATGGTCTAGAGGAAATCCTTCCTATTGAATGTAAATTTCCATCCTTGAATCTTGTTGTTGAACTTCTCCCTACGACCTTTGCAGAAGAAGAACGTCTCTTACATCTAGCATGTTTAGATGAAACTTGACGCGATGTCGCGATGGCTAATGAAGCCCATAATAAGTGTATCAAAGCACAATATGATAAAAATGTTAAGCCTTCTGCATTCTTGGAAGGTGATCTAGTCCTTCTGTATGATCAAGAAGCTAATAAACTAGGGGTTGAGAAGTTTGAACCAATGTGGCTAGGCCCATACATAGTTAAACATGTTCTTGTGAAATTAATGGTAAGAATGCTTGAATTTTGTTTTTATGGTGGAAATGGATTCAACACCATCAAAATACCCAAAAACACCTAAAATCTTGAAATTTAATAACTATACTCAAAATTTCCAAAAGAAATTACCAAAATCTTGCGAGAATTTTTGTTTATTTTCTGAGCCAATTTACCACATCTTTAAACTATTCACATATATTGATTTAATATTCACATGCGAAGTCATCATGTACATTGATTTAATATTTGAAGGTACAATGCGACAAATAACCTCGAACAGGTGAACAATATATGTGCGCTCCAGTGTAAGGAAGGTAGACTCGGACAACTATATTGAGATGCATGAACAAATATCCTGATAATGCCTGGCCCGTGTAGTCTTCGGATGGAATTTTACGGGAAAATTGCCATTCGCCCATAAGTATGGCTAAAATATGGCCAACTTTTCATATTAATTTTCCATTTATTTATATTATTTTTAAGAATGGATATTTGAATGATTAAAATCATGAAATTTAATAAATAGTTTTATATTAGAATTCTTATATTAATTAGAAAATAGAAAGGTTTTTGTTCACAAAATTTTGTTTCTTTGACTAGGTTTGGAATTTCAAATTTATTTTGTTTATCTAATAGAAATTTGATAATGATCATTTGCCTTTTAATGTTTGTTTCTTTCAGTTTTATATAGATTAGTAAGCCTAAAGTAAGCTTGTAAGGAGTTATCTTTAAAAGAATTTTTTTTAAGTGCAATAATTTATTAGCTTTATTTATAATATAGAGAAATTGTTTATCCTATCAATAATTTTCAATTAGAAAATACAATTAAGCACACTAATTCATTAGTTTAGCTCTATAATAAAGTAATCTTATTTATGAAACATATGTCAACTATGTTCAATTAGAGAATGTCACTATTCGAATCTGTATTCATTTTTGTGTTTATAAGAATCTCATTTCCAGTGGATCCACCAAGGAATGATGACAAGAAATAGTTGTTGCAACTAAGATAATTGACTAAGTTAATGTGTGTCTAAATTACTCATTAGGATTTAAATCGCTTATTAGAATTAATGACAAGCAACTTATATTATAAAAATATAAAATTTTTATATGTAAATATATTTTTTAAAATTTCAATTAGTTATATCCTTGGGTGCATTTAAGTTGACCATCACACTTAAATGAAGTATTATGCAAAACAAGAGATCCAAGATTCAAATCCCCAAAAATACCCTGGTTTATGGAGAAAAAAATAAATCATAAACCGGAGAACTAGAAATCTAAACTTGTCAAAACATACATAAGATAAAAATCAACCTAATATTAACGAAATACAAACCCAATCCTGTTACAAATTCCTTTAGTTCCCCCTCACAAAACAAAATAAAACACTTATCTCAGTTTTAATAAAATTCTAAATAAAAATAAACAAAATGAAACACTTTATCTGATTTTTAATAAAACTCTAAATAAAAATAAACAAAATGAAACACTTTATCTGATTTTTAATAAAACTCCAATAAAAATAAACAAAATGAAACACTTTATCTGATTTTTAATAAAACTCTAAATAAAAATAATAAAAATAAGAAATCAACACTTTTTCTCAAAATCGGAAGGTTATTTGAGTGGAGCAAAGCAGCCGTGTCAGTGCGGTTCTCCTCTCACGCCTTCTTACAGGAAGGTGATTTGAGTGGAGCACAGCAGCCGTGTCAGTGCGGTTCTCCTCTCACGCCTTCTTCTTACAGGCAAGTGAGATAGGATACACGATTCTTACCACGAAAAAAAAACATTATTTTCCTTAATTCGGTGGGAATGGGGATTGAACTCGAGATGGACAGAGTCGAGAGAGAAGGATGGGTGAGGGGCGCCATGGTTGGGTCTGGAGCTTCTGGAACAGTCAGCCTCGCCATGAAAAGGTCTAATGGCCAACTCTTTGCAATCAAATCCACAACCCAATTTAGTGTCGCTCTGGACAATGAGTACAACATTTTACGAAGCCTGGACTCTGCATACATCGTTCGCTGCTTGGGGCGCGCCTACAGCTTCGAGAACGGTGCAGGGGTGCACAATTTGTTCATGGAGTACGCGCCGGGTGGCAGCTTGAGGGATATGCTGACTAAGTTTGGAGGGAAGCTGTATGAATCAGTGATCAAGGCATACACACGCGACATTCTACGTGGGATCGATTACCTCCACAAGCGGGGGATTGTGCACTGTGATATCAAGGGCAAGAATATTCTTGTGGGTATCACTGGTGTGAAGCTTGCTGACTTTGGCTCTGCCAAGAGGATTGTTGATGACACGAAGGGCCAGCAGGCCCTGCAATTTCGTGGGACCCCTCAGTGGATGGCTCCAGAGGTGGTGAACCAGGTGGAGCAGGGCCCTGCATCTGATATCTGGTCTCTCGCCTGCACTGTACTTGAGATGGCCACTGGTAGGCCTCCATGGAGCCACGTTTCCAGTCCCCTCGCCGCAATGTATCGAATTGGATGCACAGAGGAGCTCCCTGAGTTGCCTGGATCGCTTTCACCTCAGATGAGGGATTTCTTAGAAAAATGCTGTCGGAGGGATCCCAAGAAGAGGTGGACCAGTGGAGAGCTGTTAAAGCACCGTTTTTTAGATGAGGTCTGCAACGCCATGGAGAAAGAAGAGATTGTTACTGAACCAGGGTCGTCCCCAACCAGTAGTTTGGCTATTGGGAATCAAGTATGGGATTCGTACAATTCTCAGAGTAGTCCTCTGTCACTCAGCGTGCCAAGTCCAACGAGAAAATGCAATGCAGAGGTGAATGGTTCAATTGAGCAATGCCCAAATCTTTCTGCCCGGAACCGTGTGATGGTATTGGCCGCAGCCTGTAAATTTGAAGATGGTGCTGACAGGCCAAGTTGTCCTGCAACCTCCCATGGTCAGTGGATTGTTGTGAGATCTTCAACAAGTAAATCTCCAATTTCAGATAGTGCCACTGATGTGGTCCAACCGTTAGATTAGGCGGGGGAGTTAGGTCTGGTCTTGTCTTGTTGTGGGGGAGTTCTTGTTGTCTAATCTTCCACAAGATTATATATTCCTGAGAGCTTCTCTGGAGACTTTCTTCAGTTAAAAAAAATCTCCTATTTCAAATAAACCTCTGTTAAAATCCGGCATTAACAATGGCTCCTGGCTCCTCCATCCAGGAGCTTCCATTCACTGAAGAAAAGTGTAGTTCCAGCTTCGAAGCTATCCATTGTAAAGAGTTGCAGCCAAGAGTTTGAACTGGATCAATTCTCGGACGCTGCGGTCTCTGGACCAGAGTCTCAAAATCAATCATCTTCCAGTCTTTAAAATTAATTGCAATGCAGTTAATTTGATGACATATATATGATTTATAATTTTTGAACTGGGGTTTATGGGTTTTGGATATTGGATAGAATTGCAATGCAGTTAATTTGATGACATGTATATATATGATTTATAATTTTTGAACCGGGGTTTATAGGTTTTGGATATTAGATAGAAGGTGATCTGGTACCATGTGAAGGTATTATTTAATGTGAAATCACTGATTTAATTTTTATTTTGATTGGGGTGATATATTAGTCATGAGTAAATTTTAGGCAACTTTTCACGGCATACTATATAAATAACTGATTATGATGATGGTTAACGTCCACTGAGACCAAACATTGGTCTATCGGACCTAAAGAAACAAATTATTTAGTTTGATTTATCGGACCTAGAGAAACAAATTATTTAGTTTGATTTATCGGACTAAAGAAACAAATTATTTAGTTTGATTTAAGATTTTATTCCTATGCTCAAAAAATATTACCACTATATCAAATTGTAAATGATCCTTTTACTCAATTATTAACTAAAAGATGAAAACACATATGCTCAAGACCTCTTCTTCAGATTCAAAACTATTATTACATTTTTTTTTCCACATCCATCCCTCAATTCAGTTATCCTCAACCCTTTCTTCCACCATCAAGTTGGGATTTAAGCAACATTAATTCTGATTTTGATTTTGCAGAGTGACTTCTCCCTTCTTTCTGATTTTGATTTTGCAGAGTGACTTCTCCCTTCTTTGTTTAGTTTCCTACAATCTAGGTACACCATGAAAGTGTTATGAATGAAAACTTCTGTTTTTTATTAAATTTATTTATTTTAATTTTGAAGAAAATATTTAATATAAATAGAAAATTTATTATTAAATTTATTTTTAAAATTTTGAAAATAATATTTAATTTAAATTATAAATATTATATTGTAGCGTTGTATATTAGTGTATGGTTTAATGACTAATAATATATGTGTTCTTTTAATAAAATAATTTACCAAAAAAATTACATTAATTAAGTTTTAAATATTGATTATAACATCATCTTCTAATTATTATAATTATAGATGTCATAGATATTAGATTTTCAAACTTGATAGGTAAATTATTGTGAATCTTTTATTAATTTCATAACTGTACCAGTGTTAAGTTTTAAATATTGATTATAACATCATCTTCTAATTATTATAATTATAGATGTCATATATATTAGATTTTCAAACTTGATAGGTAAATTATTGTGAATCTTTTATTAAGTTTTAAATATTGATTATAACATCATCTTCTAATTATTATAATTATAGATGTCATATATATTAGATTTTCAAACTTGATAGGTAAATTATTGTGAATCTTTTATTAGTTTCATAACTGTACCAGTGTTAAGGAACTATTTTAAATATTGTAGGAGATTTGAAAATGATTTATGTTTGAGGTATAGGTGAATATATAAACAGTCAAGATGAAGTTTAGACATTATTTTAGGGTTTATGATCACATTTTAAATTGGAATCAAAATTTGAATTGTTATGGACTATTTTAGCACAATTATTAAATTAATGAGATCTAAATTCTTTGTGAAAAAGAAAACTAACTTCCATCTTAACTAATTTTTAAAAAAATATCATTTCCACAAATTTTTATTTTATGAAATCTTTGAAAAATACAACCCAAAATAGATGCAATGAAGAAATCTAATCTACATGTTTTAAATAGATTTTGTTGTAATACTTTATACGTATAGTCTTGTTTTAAAATTTAAAAACATTTTTATTAAAAATTGATAACATATTTTATATATATAGATAGATATATATAATACTTATAAATTTTTTAACACATTAATATAATACATAATAATCATTTTCCATATATATATTTTTTTTAAATTTATATTATTTATATATATTTTTAAAATTTATATTATTTATATATATTTATTTTATATAAATTTTCAAATATATAATTTAAAAATAATTATAATTTTTTTATTGTATAAAATTTCATATTTTATTAGTTAAATATATTTATATAACTCTTAAATATATATTTAAAAATAAATAAGATGTATATTAATCTAAATCGTGGTTAAACCCTCCCAATTAGTCAATACATTTCTTAATTAGTTGCGTTAAAAAGATTGAGATGTTATAAAGGTGTATAGACTGAGATATAATTTGATGATAAATTAAATTAATAATAAAAAATATTTTTGTTTGTTTGTAAAGTTAAATAGTAATTTTTGAATAGAAAATTATTAAAAATAAATAAAAATGTTCAAACATATTTACTAGACTTTTTCACAATAGATCTACTCTAATATATAAACAAAAATAGCATGAAATTTGGTGAGTCAATAGGTATTAAGTTAGGATTGCAAGCGTATGAGGATTAGGGTGAGTCTTAGGGTTGCAAGCATTTTCTTGGTTTTGCCAACTCCACCCAAGTAATCATTTTTGCCAAAGTACAAACTTTGTGAACCAACAATTTGACTTACAATGAGAGAGCATTCAAACACAACAAAATTTCTTGTTGTGCTTCACTTCTTTCTCTCAAAGATTTTTCTATAATGGTCTCGATTTGTCGTTATAAATCCATAATTACAAGTAATTGGTGTTCATGCTTCTCATGTTTTATGTATGTAAGACCTAATTTCCCACACTTTCCTCAACTCTGTGGTTGTGGAGGTAATTGATTTGGTTTTAGCTTCAACAATATGGGCCCGAAGTAGAAGGGCTCCTAATAAAGTGTGGTGATGGAAAAGCATGGCGAATTAGAGAGTGAGTAATATGTTATGACAGATTTTAGCTCAAATTAAGGTTTTTATTTTAAATTATAAATGAGAGTTAGCTGTAAGTAAAGTTTTCACTTTAAATTATAAATGAGATTCAATGGGTTTAATGCTATATTGAAAGTAGACCAAAGTCATGTCTCACTTCCGATTCGTTTAAAAAATAAGTTAGTAAGTAAAAATGATTTTAAATTTAGAAATATATAGAAAAAATTAAGTCTTTTAAATAAAAATGATAATATAAATATATTTTCTATATATATCATAAATATAAAATAGAAAAATAGTGTTTTTTCAATTTGAACTGTATTGGCCAGAAAGCATGCGATCAATTTCCTTTCTCAATTAATTAGAATAAATTTTGCATTACATACGAATATGAAAATGAAAATTATGATCAATTTCCACTTTCAACAAATGAAAACAAAATTTTGCATTACATACGAATATGAAAATGAAAATTATGATCAATTTCCACTTCCAACAAATGAAAACAAAATCCCACCAATGAGAACAAAAATTGTTAAAGTATTAATCATTCTTAATTTAAAAACAACTATAGAGGACATCAAATTGGTGTATGAGACCCCTTGTTTGTGGGACAAGGGACCTATTTGATTGCTAAGTATAGCAAGATATACATACTCTACCCCTCTTGTTTGAACCATGACCTCTTAGAAAAAGACAAATGTTCTTAACCATTAGACCCATTGGGTATCTCTCTATATGACAAATATTAATCACCATGCACTAAGCTAATGATTGGCTCAATGTATTTTCATCTTATCCAGTGGATAAAAATAAAATAATATTGAATGGACAAAAGACAAATAGATACCTACCTTGTCCTCCACCACATTCATCTACCTGCGTACCTTTCAGTGGGCAGATTACCAAAAAAACTGCACATTAAGACAAGGAGGCACACACTCCTGAGCAGAGTGGGACAAATTTGGTATCTCCTAGAAGAGCAGGGGAATCCAAACCACTGACTGGGGATTGAGCGTGATGGAAGCTCCCATCTTTTAGGACAGAGATTTTCTAACTGAGGAAAGGATGATTCAGCAGCTGATCATTGATCTATCTCTTCCTGGTACCATCACTAATTCCAGCGTCTTCTCAACCATTTCTCTAAAAAAAAATCCAAGCCTGCATGAGAGGCCAAAGCGAAGCAGACCATTCAGGCAGCTCCTCTGTGCTCCATGGAGGCCTGCCAGTGGCCATCTCCATCACGGTGCTGTCCGGAACCCAAATATCACATCCCACGTAGGGTGCTACTTGTGCTCCAGTGCTCAAGCTGATACCCAAGTTGTGCAGGCCTTTGTGCAGGCCGTCTCTGATGCTGCCAGTTGGCACGCTCTGCATGAACATGTATGTGTAACCCACAATTCTCGATCACAAGTATGCAGAATGGAGAGAGAAGAGATACAAGCGGGTGTGGACTCGACAGCAAATAGAACGCCAGTGGACTTTCGTACTCCATGAATAGATTGTACATACCTACACCATTGTGAACGATATAATCCTGCCCACGCAGTTCACAACGTGAAAAGAAGCATTATAAAATTTTTAATAAATTACTTTTTCACCTTTATTTGAATATCTGCATATTTCTATTGTACTTATCTGTGAAAGAGAGTCTCTCGACTTCCCACTTAAACTTGTTAATAAAACTTAATTAAACCTATTATAATATAATTAAATTGGTTTTTATTTGATTTTATTATTATAATAAATAAATATATAGAAAATATACATAATTATATGGAAAACGGTTAATTAGAGTTTCTCAAAGAACGAAATCCTTTCTATCCAAGTTCAACTCTCGCAAATAATATGATGAGAAATACACAATGTTGTACTTATGAAAAAAACAAAAAAACTAGGAGGTCATTCAAAACAATTATGTCTCCCATCTTTGCTCTCTTAGAGCATTCCTACCACAACAAGCATCACATATGCCTAGAAGACACTATTGTCATTGCAAAAGAATATCACTACTTGAGAAGATTCATAAAAGCTCTCCAAACAACTTCAATAGGAATGGTGGTCTCAAAGTTAGTATGAGTTGGCTCCGTGTGCTCCCTCAACTCTAAAGTTTATTCTCCTCCCATTAAATTAATAAAGGTATTATTGATATTATCACTAGTATTAATAATATTATTTATTTCTCTTTCTTTCTTTGTTTCTATCTAATATATTTCTGTAGTTCTTAAGTCTTTATATATTTTACATTAATATCTTATTTATTTATGTAGGATACGTTATATGATATTTTATTAATATATTTACTAATAAATGAAGTTACTATATTATTAATATTTTTTTTACAAATTTATTTTAATATATTATTAACTTTAATATAATTAATGTTAATATTATTAATTTTTTTAATTCTAATATATTACGTTATTAATTAATTTTAATACAAAAATTATTTTTTTAAAGAAACAGATAGATTATATTGATTCAACCGAAGTACAAAACCTTTACATACAGAGATAATTCATCTTCAACAGTCGGCCAGAATTATTCACTAAAGATTCTATTTCTACCTGGTTTTTTCCATGCAAGGATTCTTACAACATTTATTTTATATGTCACCAAAAAACCGTACAGTAATTAGCAAAAATACAGAGCATCAAACATTACTATATTGTCTGACCGCTAGCTTCCATTTCCTCCTTTCCATCATCATCTTTCTCATTCTCTGTCGTGTCCATCTAGCGCAGGGGAGGTTCTTCCAAGCACTATTTCGGGGGTTGTTGGGCTGCTTCTCTTTAGGAGCACTCAGAGGAGAGGGGTCAGAGAGACCATAAACTTTCGTTAAAACACTAACCATTTCCATCTCCACTGTAACTTCAATACCATCCACTTTTACGTTCAAATTGTCCATCTTCTTTGCCAAATTCCCCACCATGAGTTGGAGACAGTCCAATTCTTTTCTCAGATCTTCCAATTGGCAGTTCAACAAGGAAAAAAGTGATCGAGTTTCCAGTGTTACTTGCTCCCCAAGCTTCAACATCGTAGCCGAGATTGCTTCCGTTATGGAAAGAAAGTGGTCCTTGCTATCGTTTTAGTTGTATTCTTGGCTCACGGAGGCCATAATACTAGACACAGAGGCTCTAACAGAAATCATGGAATATTTTAGGGATAATACACTCCTTCTATAATACAAAATTCCTTCTCCTATCATGCCAACAACCATCGCTTCACATTGAGTGCCCCTGTCTAAGGTCTGCATCATCGAATCATAGTATCTATGCTCAAAATCCTTCACCCAACTTTCGATAGTCATACTAGAGTGAATCAATGTTGGTGGGGTACTAGCTTGCAAATTCTTAAACCTCAATTTAAATTTCTTAAATCTGATCTCCACCTTTCGTATGACATGGGATATATATTCTTGTTTACCCATCTGGAAGACCATTCCCAATAAATTTGACTGCTCGAGGAGCGAACCACTAGTTCTATCATATAAACAGGATTAGTGCCAGTAATAAATAGATTGACATGTTGAACAATCCACTTGTTCATACTTGTAATGGGTCTTAACCTTCCTAAGGAAGATAAATTGATATTCATGAGATGTGAATATGGAATGGATCACCTTGATCCTGAATAATTCTCCCCTCTTATAGATTTCCGCCTTTATTGGCATGTTCGTCTGCAGTGGGGTTATTTTCCATTTTTATATAGTAAAACCCAATAGCTTCAAAAATTTGAATCCGCATCCATATTCTTGTGATTAGTGCACCTAATATGTCCCAAGAGAGCTCTTAATTTGGTGGAAGTTTTGGATTGTAATCATGGAGTCTCCAAATACAATAAGATGATGAATTTCCTTTGCTAAGGCAATCCTCAACCCTTGCCATCGTGCTAAGGCTTCTGCTTGGTTGTTTGTTAACCATCCTAAGTCCCAAGAAAATTTAGTCACTATTTCTCCTTCGAGGTTATATATGACCCCTCTCGAACCTGGCTCCCCCAGATTTCCTTTCGAAGATCCATAAAAAAAAACTGATATTTCCTTAGAGATCAATGCCAATTCTTGAATTGATTTTCATCCATTCTGATCATAAAAGGTGGTGAAATGCTATAGGATTTGAAGTTGTCAACGTGATGTGTGGGCTTGCTAGTTTTGAGCCAATTAATTTCTTCTAATGAAAGATCCTCCATCTTAGCAGGATCATATCCTTTGGACGAAATAACTTCAAAATGAGATGAAATGATTTTGTTGCAGAGGAAACCAAATCAGGTTTGATATTCTAGAAAATGACTTGGTTGCAGGTTAACCAGATTGACCAACAAATATATTTGGCAATTGCAACCTAACATCTAATGGGAACCAAATTTTCTTTTAGTTGCATCAGGTATTAACGTCTCCAACTTTCAAACATTTTGGTCCAATCCATTGGTATACTTTGGATTTACTTAATGGGCCTCAACACAATTTTCCAAACCCCTGTTGAGAAGGGGAATCAATAAAATACATATTGGATATCCTCTTCCACTGCTTTGCATAGAACACATCTTGACGAGCCTTGGATTTTCCTATGTTTTTTAGGTTCTCCCACATAACCTTCCCATGAACCAGTTCCTAATAGAAGGTATTAATTTTGGGAAGACCATCCTTGTGCTAAGTTTTCCCCTAAATACTAGAGGATGGAGGATGTGGCATATAAGACATTAAGGATTCATACCCCTCCTTAACAATGTAGTTGGTATATTTCCCTCTAGTCCAAATTCTTCGATCTATCCTATTAAATGTTATTGGTGCATATCATTTTAATGATTTGATCAAAGAGAGCCATGCTGAGAGAGGTAGGTTAGAAGGTGGGGACAATACCATCCTTTCCAGCAACCATCATCATCCCATTGTGATATATCTACAAGCCTATGAAGACCATGTACCTCCATTTAGTGTGCAAATTCAAGAAATCCTTATTATTCAAAGGCTAATAATGAGAAGGGGACTAGATCCTTCCATAGATGAATTTTTCATTTCCTTAGTGCCAGGCCAATTGTTCCAAAACTATTGGAGCCACAACTTTGCAAAGACACCAAATCTTAGAGCCCTAGGCATCCCAAGACTCCTCCTCTGGCCTAAGAATTCAATTCTTATGGAAGTATTTTATGAGGAATGCATGCTTCCACCATTCCTTAGACTCCGTAATGACCATCCTTACAATTATTTCTCCCAAAGCTAAATTCGTATATTTTAGATCTTTAAATATCAATCCTCATAACTTTTTTTGGATCCTCACTGTGTTCCAATTTACTAGATGGAAGCGTTGCTCATTATTTTTCCCTCCTTGCCATAGGACCTTATAAATAATGTCGCTAATACATTGTATGATACCTTTGGGGGGTAAAATCCCAGATTCGAAGTATAATGGAAGGGAAGTGTTGTGGTGGCTACAACACCCTCCAAAATTTTGGCCTGCAACTAATTTTGGAGCCTTCCTTGGATTTTTTCTTGATGTTTGCAAGGACTCGAGCTCATCCCATGAGCTCATATTGAGTCTTCGCACCCTCCTCACATGATCGTTCATCGGACATCTTTTAGCATGTTGGTCACAATGTCATGCTTGCAGTCATGTTCTGGCTATGTCCAAAGTCCGTCTTCATGTGTACAAGTTGTATTCGCTATGTAAGCATTTGTTTCACTCACACACAAAGTTTATGCAATGTCACACAAGTGTCGTCGTGGCCGTTCAACGATCTATCTCAAGTGTCGCACTTGTCACTCGCACCCATCGGCTAGTCACACTGAGTGTATGTTGTCTTGATGGTTTGAGGTGTCTTGTCATCAGGTCATGTTGAGTGTGTGTTCACAAGGTCATTCATGCACGAGTTCACTCGCTCACACACTTAGACATTTTGTTGAAGCTCTGTTGACCGGATCACCCTCCAACAGCTAGACCTCTGCTGAGCTGCACTGTGCAGTCTCAACCCTTATTCATCATGTACTACTGCCCAAAATTGCGCAGAGATTGAGGCTCCCTCCCAAGCAGTCTGCATTGCACAATCACGGAATCAACCCAATTGATTGTCACCTAGAACAACACAAAAGTTGCTCAGCAAGCCATCTCAATTTACTTTTCCTGCAAGCAAATCTATCCAGCCTCTTGCTAGTCAACCGAAGAGTTTGACCGAGCAGTGACCCCAGGCTTCATTCCAAAAATATATGCAAAAGATACCCGCATGCCTACCTCTGCTAACTGAATAAATTGCGCAGAAATGAAGGATAGGCAGCTGATGCCTGTCACACTATCCTCGAAATTTGTGTAGTTCTGTCAGCCAGTCACCCTATCAGCCGGCCTGCTCCTCCTCCTGAAAACTACGCATTTTTCATGAGTTATCTCCCAGCTGCCCGACACCCCGCTCGACCCAGAAAATGCGTAGAGATGTTTTACAGGACAACCTCCCAGTTCTACATGGTTTTGGCCAGTAAGCTCCTATAGCCCACTACTAGCCTCCCTGGAGAATTTGCGTAGTTTTCATTACCAGTGTCCTCCCTGCTGCCTGCACTGCCTCCCTGGAAAATTTGTGCTGATATTCTCTTCAGTTGAGCCAGATCCCACAGATAGTCACTGTTGATCCGAACTGCCCATCTCAGCCTCCCAGTGACTTCTGCACAATATTCCTTGTCAATGCCCAAAGCCCGCATCCTGGCATGAAATGTGCTCTACATAGTTTCAGAGCCTTGTCCTCTCTCTCGGTCACCTGCACCCGAAAACGAAAGGTGATGCATCATGGTAGACTAGGAGATTTCTGGATTTGATGACATCTCATCATGACTGATTTCAGATACAGGTACATAGATGAGACATGGTGCGATGATGAATAAGATGAATAAGGAGCGCATGCTAGGAGACTTGTTCACGAACAAATGAACACATGGATCATGCCAAGTATAAGAAAAGGAGAGACATGCACATGAAACATCAAGTGAACAACAAGGCTATCGAAGACTCCTCACACCTTGCCATGCAGAGGTGAAGCTATGAAACACCAAGAGCACACTCATCACTCAGCAGCACTGCAGCTCGATATGGACACCAGCAATAGCATGAACATACCAACATTGTCATGTTGAGTCATGTGATGAGCCATCTCTACTAAATCACTATTGTGGGCCATACTGTTGTAATGTAACATGGAAGTCTAAGAGACCCACATGTAAAGTTGAAGAGTCATGTAAGTCAAACAATCATGAGGGAATTCAAATAGTTACAAGGGTTAGTTTTACCCTTGGCTATATATACCCCTCATCTATACACGCAAAAGAATTTTCACCTTGGCTCCTCCCACATAGCCTTGAGAGTTTGTAGTATTTCCTTTGAGGAGCGAGCAGTGGCTCCAACGTCATGCTATTGGGATTAGTGATGTAATGGTGTACTACTGTGCCTTGGAACTTTCACTTAATTCAAAAGCCTGATAATAGGCCAACATGTTTTCACACATGTATTGTATTTGTTTGTAAGACTATTCTTTGGATGCTTGTAATTCATTTTTATTTAACCTGTATTAAGGCAATTGAACTATTTCAGTTGTTCTAGTACATATGCTTTTGAAAATGTGTTGTATCAGTTGTTAACATTGTCTCACCTGTGTGGAATATTCCCCCAGACACTTGACAAAACCATTCTCATAAACTTTTTATAACGATTGTCGCACTCATGTGGACTATTCTGCTGAGTGTTGTATGTGCTATCCATTCACTGGGTGTTTGTGACTACCGCATATGTGTGGACTACTTCACCAGAAGCTACACATGTCTTGCTATGTTGTGTGTCTCTAACAGAGTTGGGACAATTCCCTTTCGACTTGAGACTCACTCTCACCTTCTCCCTCTGCAGTGAAAGAACCTTGACACAAGTAACACTAAGCACTCACTAGGCACATGAACCTCACTATTCGAAGATAAAGCAAACCACTCTCATGTGCTGAAAATTAAGAGCTAAAGAAAACCTTTAAGGTAATGGAAACAAGACCATCATACAGAATGGGAATCCTACACCAAACGGTGTGAGGTCTAGTTGGGAATTCATACTGGGGAGATCCCTTGAATGTTGGCGGGTCCAACACTATCAACATTTCAGGTGCTAGAAGGAGGGCCACTAGTAGTTTATGGTTGAATGTCCTCTCACCCCCACTCATCAATTATCTGGTCAAGGCAGTAACTCACACTCCCTCTCACCTACATGCAACTCTGAAGTTGGTTACTCCTCACCTCCTAGACGTGAACACGTAATTTCATATCAGCACCTCTGCTCTGCTTGTCCCATCACCCGTCAGTTTTCCAAAGCAGTTGGGCTAATCCCAGGAATACAAGATCTTCCATACGCAACAAAGAAGCCAAAGACCACTCCCATAGGAGTTGTTGTATCATCGATGGAGGCAGTAGTTCTTGCCACACTTGAAGGTTTGGAAAATGCTGTTGAGAATGAAGAGAAACCTCTAGTCTTCCGATAGAGAGAACATGACGCCCCTGTGATCTTAGGCTTAGAATTCGGTACGGGAGGCAAGGGGAAGGTAGTGGAGGAGGTGGAGGTGGAGACAAACCAATAGACTCAAAGTCGTAAACGTCAGATTCTGAAGATGAAGAGGAGGATGAAGAAGAAGAAGACATGGCTGAAAAAAACTTGGAATGGATGACTCAGGGACTATTGGATCTCCCAGGTGCTTTGCATAGGATGCCTAAGCATTCGGAGAGGACGTTGACAAAGTATGACCCTGATAGAAGAGTGAAGGCTGAAGACCACTTGGACAACTTCTACCTACAGCTGCAGACACTCAATGTACGGTACAACGATGTTGCATGCAGATTGTTTCCATGTACCTTGGATGGTCACGCAATAGTATGGTATCAGAGCCTTCCTATCAACTCCATCGAAAATTGGGGTATGTTTAAAAGGATGTTTTTGGAAAAATTTGCTGATGATAAGACCCCAGCCATGTTGCTTAAAGAGTTGGGCAGTTTGAAGATGGAGTCGAAAGAAAAGGTAAAATATTTCAATCAGATGTTTTTTCACATATTGAACAAGTTTTCCCGAGACACGAAACCTCATGACTCCATCACTGTCAACTACTATACATTTGCACTACCAACTAGTATTGTGTAGCTTGTCAAGCGAGCTATGAAACCAATGTTACTAGAGAACTGCGAAGAGTTGATCGTTGTGGAAAAATACCTACACGCGATTGGAGTCATCAAGGATGATGAACCTACAAAAGACTCCATAGATGTGATTTGGAAGCCCCAACATGTGGCGAGCAAGGGTTAAGACAAGGATGCAAGTGACATTGAGACCCTTACTCGTCTTGTCAAGAACTTGACAACAAAGGTGTTTGAGCTGAAACAACAAATGATCAACACACCTGTGGGTAGGCGGCCTCCTAGACAACAAAAGGGAAGCATGTCATCAAGCAGCAACCGCTTCTCGGCTAAAACTACGTAGAGCTCCAACTCATTGTTCTAGATGGAACTATGCACGAACAAAGATTTTTGCTCATTCCATGAAGACATACACTCAGAAGGGACTTGTTTAGAATGGAAATGAGTTGTGGAATTAGTATGAAACCATGCACTGAATGTAGTAAATAATGTGCAATACTAGCTGAGAGATGCAAATGATGAGGAAGATGTTGCACCTAATGAGGCACCAAGCACTAGGCAGATGATCAACATGTATCAGTTCTCGCAAGCAACGCAGAAAACAAACACTGAGAAGCAACCCAAAAAGCAAAATGGTCGATACAATCTCAGAAGTCAAGGGGCTCCCCCTATAATTGGGGAAATGTGAAAAAAGGTTGAAATATTGAGGAAGATTGATCCACCAGTCGTCCAAAAACATAAAACGAAAAGCAATCTCGGGAAGACAATTGCGAACAAGAGTACGTCCATGAGCAATAAACTGTAGAACACTCCACCGTCCAGTACAAACACAGGTCTAACCCCAAACATCTCGGCGAGTCTACACGCTATTGATTACAACATTGCGGAAGACATAAAGAAAACTCGTGCAAACATCTCTTTGTTCGAGTTAGCTAAGAAAACTCGTGCAAACAAAATTTTTGAATATGAAGCACTCGTGTTGGGCTTGGACAAGGCCATTAGCCTCAACATTGTTGCGCTCAAAGTGGTAGGTGATTCAGAAATTGTGGTACGATAGGTACGTAACACCATACACTATTTATCACATCATCTCAAAAGTTACCAGTAAGAGGTATGGAAACTAATCTCTAACTTCCAAGCATTCAATATCATTCTTGTGCCAAGAATGTGTAATGCAACTACCAATGCTTTAACAAACACAGCTTCTAGGATGTCACCACTTAGGGAAAGATTTACTGTTGAAATTTTGTATAAGCCTTCTACCCCTGATAACATAACTAATCTAAGAATTTTTTATTATGATCAATAGATATTGGACTTAATGGCAAACGTTTATGTCTTCAAAGACATAATGATTGACGAAGACGAGCATGAGCAGTCTCTGCAAGATGCAGCTGATGACAAGAAGGAAACCTCATCCCCAAGGGTGTGGTATCTC
The DNA here is from genome assembly GCA_031772625.1 of Pinus tabuliformis. NCBI lineage: Eukaryota > Viridiplantae > Streptophyta > Pinopsida > Pinales > Pinaceae > Pinus > Pinus tabuliformis. The sequence continues at coordinate 685,197,340 of CM062813.1, forward strand.
TAGAAAAGCTCTATGACTTATAGAACCGCTTTCAGGGGCCAAGGAACAACAAAACCCACAGTTCCACCATGATGCACAAACAAATAAACTTGGGAACAAAACAAGATCCAAAGTTCATCTTTCTTGGTAAGTGTTGAACATGGCAAGAGCGGCAAGCCTTTGTCCGCTTGTTCAAATAGTATTGGGGTGTGTTCGCGTGGACATATGATGATCTGAAAACATATGATACACGAATAATCCAACATGTGATTCCAATCAAAGAAGGGGTCAAACCATTTCAGTAGAAGTTGAGAAAAGCACATCCGTCAATTGAACCCCTCATACAGAAGGAGCTGACCAAGCTGTTGGATGCACGGATCATTTACAAGGTTCATCATTCCACATGGGTTTCCAACCTTGTTCTTGTATGTAATAATTCTAGGGAGATCCGCTTATGAGTTGATTTCTAAAACTTGAACCGCGCCTCGGACAAAGGTAACTAGCCTGTGTCGTCAATGGAGCATATTTTATAGACATTATCTGGGGCATAAATGTTTTCTTAATTTAACGGTTTTTCAGGATATAACCAGGTTCTGGTAGCATAACCTGATATACTAAAGACTACCTTTCATACCAAGTGGGGTACATTCGCATACAGAAGAATTCCATTTGGGCTCGTGAATGCAGGAACAACCTTTTAGTGTGCCATGGACATCACCTTCCGTGGACCATCAAACAGAGCGTAGTGGTGTACCTTTTCCAAAAAATGGTCAGACCACATATGCCATTTGAAGAAGATATTCGAGCGATGCTGGAAATAAGGGATTTCCTTGAATCCCAAAAAGAGCGTATTTTCAGTGTCTTAGGGGAACCTCCTTGGGCACATCATTTCCAAAAGTTGGATCAAGGTTGATCAGGACTGAGTCCAGACCATTACATAGATCCCTCACTGTTGGCATTATGATTCAGGTGTTGTCCTTGGTGGCAAACCCATTCAGGTGATAAATCAAGAAGGACGCAGGAAATATGTTCAGCAAGTGTGTCCCCGCAGGTATACCATACAGAACCCGCGTCCAGGGACGCAGGCCAGCCGTTCAGGAGGTGCGTCCGCCCAGTGCACACATTTCAAGGCAGAGAAAAGCACGTGGGGGTTTCTTGTGTGGTATCTAGCCGACGGTTTTGTGTTTCTATGGTGTCGGCTCGTGGTTTTGTTCCATGTTTTGGGGAGAAGCTTGCCTATATAAAGCAAAGGAGTTCATTTGGATTAGGCATCATCTTGGTTGAATATCGTTTGATGAGATCTAGTCCAGATCTATGAAGGCGAATCTTCTAATGGACTGTGATCTCTATGGCGCATGATCAGATCTGTGGATCTGAGTGTTTGGGTTGGTTCTGAAGTCCTCATATCTTTTATATCTGAAGGGACGCAGGTTCAGTGAAGGGAAAGTGCGCCGGGACGCAGTACAGTAAAGGCTCAGGTGCGTCTCTGAGGCAAAGGACGCGGCGCGACTGTGTTATTGGGTGCGTCTCTGAAGCAAAAGACGCGGCGCGATAGTGTTTTTGGGTGCGCCGGTCGCAGCAAAGCATAGAGGAACAGTGCGTTGGCACGCAGAATAGTGGAAGGTAGACTGCGTCCAGTCGCAGGTCACAGAAAGAAAATATGCGTCCCTGTCTTAAGATGATCTGTTGACTGTATATTTCTGTTCATAAGGTGTTCTGGGTTATTTCTGTAATTACTGATCTGATATCTGTAGTGGACTGTATCTGTTATATACTTGCTGATCTTTTGATTCTTCATGAAAAGAAGTAGGGGGTTGTAGCTCCCTTCCAGGAGATACTGGAAAACGAGAGAGAGTTGTAGCTCTCTGCAGGTTGCAGCCTGCGTGCTGGTAAAGGACTGCACCAGTACAAAATTATTGTAAAAAGAATTTCTTGAAAGAAGATAGAGACATATTGCAGCAGGTGGTTTTCTCCCGCATTGGGTTTCCACCTTACATCTTGTGTTCTTTGGTGTGACTGTCTATTTTCTTTATTCATGCTCATTATTTTATGGTACTGATATGCAAGAATAATTCAAAAGATCAAATAAGGAAGATTTGGTAAATTGCTTGATAATACTGATTCACCCCCCCCCTCTCAGTATTATTTCCAACAATTGGTATCAGAGCAGGTCCTTCAGAAAAGCTTGATCGCTTGAAGGTAGATCGTTCATCATGAGCAACTACGAGAGAGAAGCATCAATCAGGCCACCAGTTTTTGATGGGACAAACTTCAATTATTGGAAGGTAAGAGTTACTGCATATCTTCAATCTCTTGGTACTGAAGTTTGGGACATTGTAGAAACAGGCTATGCTTTTCCTTCAGCTACTCCTACAGATCCAGCTGAGAAAAAGAAGTATGAAACAAATGCAAAAGCAGTCAGTACTCTATTAGGAAGTATATCCCAAACAGAATTCATGAAGGTAATGCATTTCAAATCAGCAAAAGAAATATGGGACAAAATGATCACAAGCTATGAAGGAGATGAACAGGTAAAACAAGCCAAACTTCAAACTCTCAGAATTCAATATGAGACTCTCAAGATGTATAATGATGAAAGTGTGGCTAATTATTTTCTTCGGGTAGATGAGATTGTAAATTGTATGAAAAATTTGGGTGAAGAAGTAAAGGAGTCTCTAGTAGTTCAAAAGATTCTAAGATCATTATCCCCCAAGTTTGAATCCAAAGTATCTGCAATAGAAGAAAAAGAAAATCTCCGTGTTCTTACTATGTCTCAGCTACATGGAATTCTAACTGCTTATGAAATGAGAAAGGGAGGACCATCAGACAGAAGGGAGGCTGCTTTTAAAGCATCAGGCAAAGAAGATTACTATGAAGCAAGCCATGATCCAGAAGAAGAGGAAGAAGAATCAAATTTTGTCAGAAATCTTCAAAGAGGTTCTGGAAGGTTCAGAGGTAAGCTACCTTTCAAATGCTTTGCTTGTGGAAGAGTAGGTCATTATGCTGCAAAATGCTCTTATAAGGATAAAGGAAAGGAACCAGTTAGATGGAACAAGAAACAAAGCGCAAATAAGAAAAGCTACTACAGCCATGAAGATAGTGATGGCTTATCAAACAGTGATGAAGATGAACAAGGTAATAAATATAGGTTGTTAATGGCATTTGAAGATGATGATTATGAGGATGCTGTAGATGTGGATAACCTTTATGATGAAATTACTAGACTCAAGAGATGCATAGAAGAAAAGAACATGATTATTGATACTCTACAATTCCAAATTGATGAAAAGGAAAAACATCTTGAAAAATTAGAAGGTGAAATTGTTGGTCTTAGAAAAGAAATTGAGAAAACAAAAACTATTAATCTCAAGTTTGTCAAAGGATCTGAAACTTTGGATGAGATTATCAGTGTGCAGCGGTCTCCACTAAATAAGACAGGTTTGGGCTATAATGGAGAAACTTCTCAAGCATCCACTTCAAAAAGTTATCTTGATGCAGCAAGAAGAAATGAGCAAGAGCACAAGGAAGATCATCAGGTAAAGCAGGGACAAATGTCAAGCAGAAACTATCAGGGGCAATCCAGCTTAAGGGTGAACAAAAGCCACAACCAGCCACAGGTAAAATCTTCTCAATTTGGTTCAAGAATAGATGAAAATAGAAATTACAATCAGTTGGCTGGTAGATCTAATAATCGCAGAAGCTTCTTCAATGGACAATGCTTTTCTTGCCATAACTTTGGTCACAAAGCAGCTCAATGTGTTGCGTATAAAACAATCATGACTAGAGAAGCTCAAAAACAAAGAAGTATGACAGGGATTACAAAAAGGACCTATAACAACTTTTCAGCTCTTGAAAATGAAGTTGAATGTTCTATTTGCAATAATTTTGGACATAAAGACTTTGAATGCAGAAGCAGGTTTCCGGACAGAAAGGTACAAGAGCAGAAAAAGGAACAAGCCTCAGGCGCCAAAACATGGAGAATAAAGGAACCTCAAACAGAAAGATGTGGGATAGCATTTTATGCAGAAGGACAAGAAAATCTATGGTACATTGACAGTGGATGTTCGAAGCATATGATAGGTGATAAAGAAAAACTTGAGTCTTATTCTAATTTAGAAAAGGGAAAGAAAGTCTCTTTTGGAAATGATACTCCTGCAACTATAAAAGGAAAAGGTATTGCTCCTTTAAAAGAAGATGTTAAGGCTGGAAATGTTTTGTTTGTTGATGGATTGAAGCATAATCTACTAAGTGTCAGCCAGATGTGTGATCAAAGAACTGAGGTTATATTCAGATCAAATGGATGCCTTGTTCGTGATCTTGATACAGGTAAAACAGTTCTCAAAGGAAAGAGAACTCCAAATAATCTATACATATTTGATGAAGGACAACAACAATGCTATCTAAGCAAGAATGAAGAGCACTGGTTATGGCATCGAAGGTTGGGACATCTAAGCTTCTCACAAATAAGGAAAGCTTGCAAATATCAGGCAGTTCGCGATCTTCCAGATATCAAAATTCCTGACAACACCATATGCAGATCATGTCAGTTTGGAAAACAAACCAGAACTAACTTTCCAGAGAAAGAAGGATCAGCCAGCATGCCTCTTGAGCTAGTACATACAGATGTATGTGGACCATTCAGAAAAAGAACACCTAGAGGAGAGGAATACTTGATATTATTTATTGACGATTTCTCCAGGTTTGTTTGGTTAGGACTTATGAAGCACAAAGATGAAGCATTCGAAAAATTCAAAACCTTCAAAGCCTTGGCTGAAAATGAATCAGGTCACAAAATTAAGTGCCTCAGATCTGACAGAGGTGGGGAATTTACTTCAAATGAATTTTTCGATTTCTGTGATGAACATGGGATAAGGAGAGAATTCTCTACAGCTAGAACGCCTCAGCAAAATGGAGTTGTTGAAAGAATGAACAGAACAATCCAACAAATGGCTCGTGCTATGCTTGATGAATCAGGAACCCCCGCAACCTTCTGGGGTGAGGCTGCACATACTGCGGTTATTATTCTCAACAAGACAAATGTCCGGGTGAACAGCACTCAAACCCCTCATGAGCTCTGGAGTGGTAAAACTCCTTCGGTAAAGCACTTCAAAATATTTGGGAGCAAATGCTATATCAAGAATACTGAGGAGCAGCTTGGCAAACTTGATCCTAGAGCAGATGAAGGCATTCTTCTTGGCTATTCTCCACATAGCAAAGCATACAAATGCTACAATAAAAGACTTGGCAGAATTGTTGACAGCATTGATGTAGTGGTTGATGAAAAGGGATATATTCCTAGGCAAATACATCGTGAAGACATCGAAGAAGATGAGAGCTGCCCTCAAAGACAGAATGATGAAGAAGAAGAACCTCAAGAAGAATCTCAAGAAGAACCTCACGAAGAAGCAGAAGAACGGACAAGAATAGAAGAAAAGACTCCATCCAGATATGTTCAAAAGAACCATCCAGAATCTCAGATCATGGGACAAAAAGAAGCAGGTATACAAACTAGAAGAACAGTTGCAGAAGCTTCAAGCTATTTGGCATTACTTTCCTCCACCGAACCACAAAATGTGAAAGAGGCATGCAAAGATGAATGTTGGGTGAAAGCAATGGATGAAGAACTTGAGCAAATCGAAAAGAACAACACTTGGGAGCTGGTTCCTAGACCAAAAGATAAGAATGTTATTGGAACAAAATGGGTCTTCAAAAATAAATTGAATGAAAATGGAGAAGTAATTAGAAACAAAGCCAGACTCGTTTGTAAAGGGTATGCGTAGCAAGAAGGAATAGACTTTGAAGAAACTTTTGCTCCTGTTGCAAGACTTGAGGCCATCCGAATGTTCCTTGCTCTCTCAAGTTTTCAGAACTTCAAAGTATTTCAAATGGATGTGAAATCAGCCTTTTTGAATGGAGACTTGGAAGAAGAAGTGTACATTGAACAGCCAGATGGGTTCATTCTTGGAAATGATCCAAATCTTGTATGCCGATTGAAAAAGGCTCTCTATGGTCTCAAACAAGCTCCAAGGGCTTGGTACTACCGGTTGGACAAATATCTTCATCAACAAGGTTTCTTAAAAGGTTCAGCAGATAGCAATCTGTATATAAAAGTTGAAAATGACAAATTGCTAATACTTGTTGTGTATGTAGATGACATTATTTTTGGCAGCAATGAAGAAGCTATGAGTCAAAGCTTTGCCTCAGTCATGCAGAAAGAATTTGAAATGTCCTTGCTAGGAGAACTGACATATTTCCTTGGTTTGCAAATCCAACAGAAGGAAGGAGGAATCTTTTTATCTCAAACCAAGTATCTCAAGCAGATTTTGAAGAAATATGGCATGGAAGATGCAAAACCAGTATGTACACCCATGGTCACAGGATGTAGTCTCAGTGCAAATGATGAATCTGCAGCAGTACATCAACCAACCTACAGATCTATGATTGGAAGTTTACTATATTTGACAGGTACCCGACCAGACATCATGCATGCAGTTGGAATAGTTGGAAGATTTCAGGCAAATCCGAAGGAGACTCATCTTCAAGCAGTGAAGAGAATTTTCAAATATCTTCAAGGGACTCAAAATTATGGCTTATGGTATCCTAGAAATACAGATCTTACTCTTCATGCCTATACAGATGCAGATTGGGCCGGAAGCGTGGATGACAGGAAAAGCACAAGTGGTGGTGCGTTCTTTATGGGTCCCAGACTGGTCTCTTGGTTCAACAAGAAACAGAGTTCAATTGCCTTGTCTACAGCTGAAGCAGAATATGTTGCTGCTGCATCTTGTTGCACCCAACTCCTTTGGATGATGCAGAATTTGCAGGATTATCAAATCACTTGTACTCCTCCAATTCCTATCTTATGTGACAACACAAGTGCAATCAGCATCTCAAAGAATCCGGTTATGCATTCAAAAACCAAGCACATACCAATCAAGTACCATTTTCTCCGGGAACAAGTACTTGAACAGAAGGTCAAGTTGGAGTATGTTCCTTCTAAGGAACAAGTTGCTGATATTTTCACCAAACCGTTGCCCAGGGACACTTTTGAATACCTCAAGCAAAAGCTGGGGGTTGTTGATGCATCATCTTACTGTTGATCATCTTCCTATTGGTGGTATAGGCTCAGGGGGAGCACATAATGCATTGTTGGCATTATGGAGAAGGAGATCTTGGAAATAGCTGCAATATGTCTCTATCTCCTTCATGATGGATTTCTGGTTACAGATCTGGAGATGCATGAGCATAGGGGGAGCATACCCTTTGCCCTTGATGTCAAAGGGGGAGAATGAAGCTGAAGATTATGTGGTTGCCATCAAGTCCAAAGGGGGAGATTGTTGGCATTATGATTCAGGTGTTGTCCTTGATCAGGTGATAAATCAAGAAGGACGCAGGAAATATGTTCAACAAGTGCGTCCCCGCAGGTATACCATACAGAACCCGCGTCCAGGGACGCAGGCCAGCCGTTCAGGAGGTGCGTCCGCCCAGTGCACACATTTCAAGGCAGAGAAAAGCACGTGGGGGTTTCTTGTGTGGTATCTAGCCGACGGTTTTGTGTTTCTATGGTGTCGGCTCGTGGTTTTGTTCCATGTTTTGGGGAGAAGCTTGCCTATATAAAGCAAAGGAGTTCATTTGGATTAGGCATCATCTTGGTTGAATATCGTTTGATGAGATCTAGTCCAGATCTATGAAGGCGAATCTTCTAATGGACTGTGATCTCTATGGCGCATGATCAGATCTGTGGATCTGAGTGTTTGGGTTGGTTCTGAAGTCCTCATATCTTTTATATCTGAAGGGACGCAGTTTCAGTGAAGGGAAAGTGCGCCGGGACGCAGTACAGTAAAGGCTCAGGTGCGTCTCTGAGGCAAAGGACGCGGCGCGACTATGTTATTGGGTGCGTCTCTGAAGCAAAAGACGCGGCGCGATAGTGTTTTTGGGTGCGCCGGTCGCAGCAAAGCATAGAGGAACAGTGCGTCGGCACGCAAAACAGTGGAAGGTAGACTGCGTCCAGTCGCAGGTCACAGAAAGAAAATATGCGTCCCTGTCTTAAGATGATCTGTTGACTGTATATTTCTGTTCATAAGGTGTTCTGGGTTATTTCTGTAATTACTGATCTGATATCTGTAGTGGACTGTATCTGTTATATACTTGCTGATCTTTTGATTCTTCATGAAAAGAAGTAGGGGGTTGTAGCTCCCTTTTAGGAGATACTGGAAAACGAGAGAGAGTTGTAGCTCTCTGCAGGTTGCAGCCTGCGTGTTGGTAAAGGACTGCACCAGTACAAAATTATTGTAAAAAGAATTTCTTGAAAGAAGATAGAGACATATTGCAGCAGGTGGTTTTCTCCCGCATTGGGTTTCCACCTTACATCTTGTGTTCTTTGGTGTGACTGTCTATTTTCTTTATTCATGCTCATTATTTTATGGTACTGATATGCAAGAATAATTCAAAAGATCAAATAAGGAAGATTTGGTAAATTGCTTGATAATACTGATTCACCCCCCCCCTCTCAGTATTATTTCCAACACTCACCCAGCCAAAAATAAATCAATGAAGTCCTTCTTGGGAAAGATAAACTTCCTCTGAAAGTTCATCTCGGATTATGTGCATATAGTGAAACCGATGAAAGACATGATCAAGAAGGATGTAGTCTGTCGCTGGGGTAATAGGGAAAAGAATGCATTCACCCATATCAAGTAGGCTATAGTATATGTGCCTGAACTTTACAACCCATATTTCAACAAAGATTTCTTGCTATACACCTTCGCCTCCGACAACTCGCTTGTTGTAGTACTAACTCATAAGGATAAGATGAATGTCGAACGTCCCATATCCTTCATGAGCACAAGCATGCAGGGACAGGAATCAACTACCCTGTAAATGAAAAACAAGCATACACAGTATACAAGGTGGTGAAACACTTCAGACCCTACTTGCTGAAGAACTATTGCATAGTCTATGTGCCTCACCCAGAAGTCCACTCACTGCTTGTAAAACAAGATCTAGGTGAACAATGTACGAACTGAATGACAATATCTCAAGATTATGATCTTGACATCAAGCCAATTCACACTATCAAGGGTCATGGACTCTACAGACTCGCAACTAAAGAAATCCATGCACAGAAGGAAGAAGAAGAGCTCGCTGGTTGGGAGCAAGAAATCGAGATGTATGATGTAGAGCGAGCACCACCCACTGCATGCAAAAACTCTTGGTACGAATATGTGTGCCAGTACCTTGAGCATGGAACCATACCCTCCCACATATCCATGAGACAGAAGAGGGCACTTCACCTCAAAGCTTTATCGTATCAGTTGGTGCACGAAGTGCTTTATAAAGAGCACAATAATGGAGTCTTGCTTAGTGCCTTGAGGCACATGATTCAGAGAAGGTCTTGCATGATCTGCATGATGGACTAGCTAGGGGCCACTTCGCGGGAAATACCATTGTGCACAAAGTTATGCGAGTCGGTTTTTACTAACCCACATTGTTCAAGGATGCACATGCATATGCATGTAAATGCTCAGTTTGGTGACGATGCATCGACAGAACATGAAGGTCAGTAGCCCCATTGCACCCTGTTGCAATGACCGAACCATTCCAACAATGGGGCCTCGACATCGTTGGGGAAATTTTCCCACATTCGTCAAAACAACACCACTACATCTTGACCGTTACTGATTATTTCATGCGGTGGAAAGAAGCAATTATGCTTAAGAAAGTGAATGACTAGGAAGTCATCAACTTCCTCCAACAGAACATCATCTCACGCTTTGGCGTTCCAGTATCACTTGTGTTTGACAAAGAAACTTACTTTTCATCTTTGAAGCTTTATGATTTTTCATTGCAGTATTGTATTGTGCTTAAACATTCATCTAACTGCTACCCATAGGGAAATGGTCTCACAAAATCCACAAATAAAGATCTTATTCGCATTATCAAGAAGACCATTTACTCTAAACAGTGTAACTGGCACTCCACGTTGATGAATACCTTATGGAATGACCATGTAACACCAAAACCCTCTCTGAACACTTTTCCATACTTCATGGTTTATTGGAAAGAAGTTGTCCTTTTGCCAAACATCTACTTGCCCGCACTCCAATTGTCCCAAGAATCCCAAGGCAAGCCTTGTCTACTAGTTTAGCGTAGGGTGGATACACTTCACAAGGTGCAGGAAGAAAGGATGAAAGCAAAAGAAAAATTCACACTCCACCACAACTGTATCAAGATATGGTTCGACAAGAAGTCTGCAGGGAATGCTAACTTCAATGTGGGTGACTTGGTCTTGAAATAGGACAAACCCCATGAAGACAAAGGAAAACATATGAAGTTCTGATGCCTGTGGATTGGTCCGTATACTATCCAGGAGAAGATTGGAGCACACATGTACCTTCTACAATCACTTTATGGGAGGATGGACAACCTTCCTATCAACGACCAAGATCTCAAACATTATTTTCGGTAAGCTGGGGCCACGCCTCGGGCCATGTACATAGTCTGTTTACTGCTTGTTGTCTTTCCGATTTGCTTACTATTTTTGCTTCTTTTGTTTTGTTTTCTTAGTATCATGCTATTTTTGGTTTTGTAAATAAGTGTTGCCCTCTATTGTGTTCTGGATTTTGAATGAGTATGTGGTTGAGATCCAAAGAGTCTTGTGACACTGCAACACTTGGCCAATCCTGTGTTCATCTTCTCTGTGCTTGGTTATAACTTTTAGCCAATGAAGTCTTGACAGAAAACATGATCCGTCTGCAATGGAATCTTCGGTCCAATCATGAACCTGTGTCCACACTGGGAAACCCCATGCCTGTACTCAGCCTTCTATTCTATGTGTTCAAGCTCATCCAAATAGTAGAAATGGAGAAGGGGAAAATCTAAATGAGAAAACCTATGTCAGAGGTCTTACATACTTATCTGAAGTAACAACCTCTTTTTCTCTCAATAAGTCGGGATACCTCTTCTTCCTAAAAAATAAATAAGTGCTTATGCACAATCCTCTTTTAAAAAAAATACAAAGGTGAAAGAAGAGGAAGGCTTCCTGCGTAGAGAGTTGAATCATGCAAATCTACCGGGGTACTAACCTGGGTCACTAGTAGTGGATCAATGCATGTGTTCCTACATGAATCCACCAGGGTATTGTCTAGGCTTACTGGTAGAGGAGCAACACCAGAGACAAAAACTTATACTTTGAAATTTTTTAACTCACAAGCCAAACTACCCTTCCTGATTTTGAAACACTATGATCAAGCTAAAACTTGTTGTTGTGTTTGACTGAGTTGGTGAAAGGTTAACCATGTCAATCCATGGCGTAAGTTGGGAAGCTGAAGTAACCCACACAACCATTTAATACTCCCTAATAGACCAAGACCCTGTGCTGTCAATGGACCAAAACAGAGAAGTTGATATTCAGCCACTGTGTCAGCAAGTGTTGTAGTGGCTACAACACCCTCCAAAATTTTAGCTTGCATCCAATTTAAGATCCTTCCTTGGATTTTAACCTGATGTTTTCAACCAATCAGGGCCATCCCATGAGATTGTGTTGAGTCTTCGCAATCTCCTCGCGTGACTATTCACTGGACATATTTTAGCATGTTGGTCACAACGTAATGCTTGCAGTCATGTTATGGCTATGGTCAAAGTCCGTCTTCGTGTGTACAAGTTTTGTTCGATATGTAAACATATATCAAACTCACACACTAAGTTGTATTCAATGTCGTGTAAGTCTTGTTACAGTCATTCAATGATCTATCTCAAGTGTCTCACTTGTTGCTCACACCCGTCGGTCAGCCACACTAAGTGTATGTTGTCTTGATGGTTTTAGGTGTCTTGTCATCGAGTCATATTGAGTGTGTGTTCTCAAGGTCATGCATGCACGAGTTCACTCACTCACACACTCAGTCATTTTGTTGAAAATCTGTCAACTAGATCACCCTCCAACAATCGGACCTCTGCTGAGCAGCACTACGCAATTGCAACCCTCAGTGATCATGTACTGTTGCCTAGAATTGCGTAGAGCTTGAGACTATCTCCTAGGAAATCTGCACTTTGCAATCCTTGAATCAACTCAACGAACTGTCAACTATAACAACATATAATTTTCTCAGCAAGCCATCTAAATCTGCACTGCCCCGAAGAAAATTTATCAAGTCTCCCGTTGGTTAACCGAAGTATTTGATATGGCAGTGACCCTAGGCTTCACTCCTCCAAAAAATTGTGCAGAAGCTACTTGCATTTCCGCCTCCACTAACTGAAGAAATTGCACAGACATGAAGGACAGTCACCTGGTGCCTGTCATTTCACTGTCCTCGAAATTTGCATAGTTCTGTTAGCCAATCACCCTGTCAGCCAGCCTGGTGCTCCTCCTGAAAACTACGTAGTTTTCATGGGCTCTCTCCCAACTTCCCGACACCCTGCTCAGCCCGGAAACTGCACAAAGATGTCCTGCAGGTCATCCTCCCAGTTCTGCGCATTTTTGGCCAGCAAACTCTTGTTACCAGCCTCCTTGGAGAATCTATGTAGTTTTCACTACTAGTGTCCTCCCTACTGCCTGCACTGCCTCCCTAGAAAATTTGGCAGATATTCCCTTCAGTTGAGCCAAATCCTGCAAATAGTCATTGCTGATTCGGACTGCCCATCTCAACCTCCCAGTGAATTCTGCTCAATTTTCCTTGACAGTGCCTAGAGCCTGCATCCCAGCCTGAAATGTGCTCTACGCAGTTTCAAAGCCTTGTCCTCTCTCCCATTCACCTGCACCCGAAAATGAAAGATGATGCGTCATGGTAGACTAGGATATTTTTGGATTTGATTTCATCTCATCATGAGTGATTACAGATACGGGTACATGGATGAGACATGTCGTGACAACAAACATGATGAACAAGGAGTGTATGCTAGGAGACTTGTTCGCGAACATATGAACACATGGAGCATGCCAAGTACAAGCAAAGGAGAGACATGCACGTGAAACATCAAGAAAACACAAGACCATTGAATACTATGAACACCTTGCCATGTGGAGGTGAATCTATGATACACCAAGAGCACACTCATCACTCAGCAGTACTGCAGCTCGACATGGACACCACCAGTGGCATGAACATACCAACACTATCATGTCGACTCATGTCATGAGTCATCTCAGCCACATCCCTACTGTGGGCCATACTGTTGTAATCAATGTAATGCAACATGGAATTCCAAGAGACCCACATGTAAAGTTGAAGAGTCATGTAAAGTTGAAGAGTCATGTAAGTCAAACAGTCATGAGGGAAGTCAAATAGTCACAACGGTCAGTTTCACCCTTGGCTATATATATTGCTCATTTGTACATGCAAAAGACTTTTCACTTGGCTCCTCCCACATAGCCTTGAGAGTTTGTAGTATTTTCTTTGAGGAGCAAGTAGTGGCTCCAAAGCCCCGCTATCGGGGCTAGTGATGTAATGGTGTACTGATATGTCTTGGAACTTTCTCTTAATTCAGAAGCCTGATAACAAACCAAAATGTTTTCACACATGCATTGTATTTGTTTGTAAGACTATTCTTTGGATGCTTGTAATGCATGTTGCTTTAACCTATATTAAGACAGTTGAACTATTTCGGTTGTTCTAGTACATATGCTTTCCAAAATGTTTTTTATCAATTGTTAACGCTATCTCTCTCGTGTGGACTATTCCGTAGGACACTCGATAGAACCATTCTCAAAAATTTGTTATAATGACTGTCGCATTCATGCAGACTATTCTGCTGAGCGTTGTACGTGCTATCCATTCACTATGTGTTTATGATTGCCACATCCATGTGGAATACTCCGTAGGAAGCTGCACATGTCCTGTTGTGTTGTGTGTCTCTAAAAAATTTGGGACTATTCCCTTTCGACTTGAGACTCACTCTCACCCTCTCCCTCTGCAGTGAAAGAACCTTGACACAAGTAACACTAAGCACTCACTAGGCACGTGAACCTCACTATTCGACGATAACGAAAACCACTCCCATGTGCTGACAAGTAAGAGCTAAGGAAAACCTTTAAGATATTGGCAACTGGGAAATCATACCAGATGGGAATCCTACACCAAACGATGTGAGGTCTAGTTGGGACTTCATACTGGGGAGATCCCCTGAATGTTGGTAGGTCCAACACCGTCAACAGGAAGACAAAACAAATTTTATAAGAAGAGTATTACCTGCCACATTTAGCCATTACGATCCTTAGGAGCATATTATTTTTTTAATCTTTTGAATAACTTCCTCCCAATCCTCTCTACTTGAAGATTTGAGGGAGATTTGAATACCACGGTAGGTAGACGATTTCCAATATTCGCCACTGAAAATCCCAAGATCCTCGATATTCCTTACAGAGAGGACTCATTGCAATTCCAACTAAGTAGTTGACTTTTCTATTTTTTGACTAACCCTCCAGATAGGAATAAATATGAGTCAAGAATCCTCTTGAATAGGATGGCAATTATATTTGAAGCTCCTCCCTTCAAAAGGGTGTTTTTCATAAATTGGGAGTGATTTATTTCTTTAAAATTTTGGCCAATGCTCAAACCTGACAACTTCCCTTCTAGCCTAGTTGTTAGGGTCCAACCCTAACCCCTTTATTTATGTAATAAGCCTAGTGGCCTCGTTGGACTCATAATTAGTTAGTTCAGTTAATAAAGCTCGTAAGTTGTTATCCGTACTAATAATGATTGTAAGTGGTACACATTATGGAAAAGGGACTAGAATTAGTTATAAATGAACCATAGATAATAAATAATGTGGTTAACTTGTATTATGCAAGGGACCACTAGTAGTTAGGGTTTTAGATCTCAAGAAGTTATAAATATTCTTAAATAGCAAGGGAATTGTCATCGATTTTTATTGTAATTGAGCTTTGCTCTGTTGGAGGTTTCCCCATCGAAGAGGCAAGTGAACATTGTATTTTTCTTCCACATAATGTAATATCTTTGTAGCTTGTCTCATTTCATGTGCTATTTATGTTTTTTGGCAATATTGTTCTTATATTTATGGAATTTTGATAGTTTTCATAGGTCAAGGGCATAACATGTGGTATTAGAGAACATTCCAGGGCTAGTTGTACCTCCAATTTTGGTAGAATTATTTTTTAGGCTAAAGACGTGTTTTGGTATATTTAAACCATGGGATTTTTCATTGAGTGCATAAACTTGTGTATTTGGGGAGGCATGCACACAGGAACTACAAGGGGTGGTCGCGCTTGTTGGACTCCCTTGTAACCCTGTGGGTACCCTTCGAATATTAGTGCATTAGAAAAAAAACGCGCATGGATTTCACTTCCATGTACCTTTGCGTATATTGAAATTCCCCCAGGTTAACCTAAAGCCCAAACTTAGATAAGTCATCGGGTGTCTTGCTGCTATAGTACACTGAGAACAACATTCGGGGAGATTACTCACATGTACAAAGGGTAACCGGGTAGTATGGCTAAAGGTACGACCGATCCTTGTTACTTGGTGCTTTGAAAGATTTGACTGAGTACTACTATTGGATCCCTTTGAATATCACAATCTACAACACATGAAATTCCTTTGTGACCATAGTTCCTTCAGTTAAATGATGACCACCCTCCTACTATTCAATGTGCCCAACAGTTGAGGTTTTTTTGCCTTCATCTAAATCAGATCCAGGAGTTTGGGTTCTACAGCTGACATCCAGATCATATTGAATGGTTGGGGTTTCAATTGCCTCAGTGGACTTCATATTCTCTGTCTAGTTAGGGTTTTGATTGTTATAATCTAGATCAGATTGTCCTTGAACATTTTGTTGTGGCAAGAATCTATGATTTCTGCTGCCATAGCCCATATTTTCTTAGGGCATTTTGCAGTATCAAGTAAGTTTGGATTTTGTCCGCCACATTATTGATCAAATGGGAGTAAAAATCCTTTCGGAGTAAAAAAAAATCCATGGGCCACTTGCAACCCGAGAGTTAAATTTGGTCGGTCTCAACATTGATCCCTGCTGAAACCTCTGGGGAAAATAGTATGAGCTCATGTGGATGTTGTCTTAAGGGGCTTGGAATCAGGTTCAAAGTGTACTATGCACCAACAAAATCCTCAACCACTGGCCCTTTCGGAAATGACCTGCAAGCAGATCGCCGCCTCACTCGAAGCAGTTATAGGAGGTTGCAAAACTAGGTTTCTATAGCCAGACAGATATGTGCACCATGGCACCTGTGTGTTTACTTATGTTTTATACTTATCTACAAATTCACATACATAAAAGACTTTGTGCTGATGCCTTACTTCACAGATTTGTACTTATTGCATAAACATATCATAAAATATTATAACATATATTCTTTCACATAATTCAGTAAAAAACATGCATAACAGTATGTATAAAAACACATAATGAACACAGATACAAAATATTTTAGTCAACTTCTTCTTGTTTATTAAGATAGATATTCAATACATACAACTTCTTTAACCTACACAAAGTATTACATCTCCTTATATAGATTCCATTACTAAAAAAATATGGTCCACATACTATGGATCCAACAAAACAATGAACTAACACCCGATGCATGTTACAAAATAAGGGGCTTTGACCCACCCCAAAGCACCTAGACATTGCATGATGAATATAACTTCGCAGGCTCTGTGTGCTCTATTGGCTTGAGGAGTCTTGGACCTAGGTTTGGAGTTAGTTTAACTAACCAAAAAAACCCTACACTACCTACCCTTTCGATAACAACCCGCGTAGTGCAGGCTGCAGTCTCACCCGAGGCAGTATTAGGGGATGCTAGAACCAGATTTCTGCATCTAAAGGACTATGTGATGTGTTTCTGTCAAACTTAGGGCTTTATTCCAACCTTCATGAACCCTAATACTTAAAACCCATGGTTCTCTGCGTTTGCTGCAGAGCCTTCAACTTTCTATGCAATGTTTGTGACAACTGGCTTGCCTCATTGGCCCAGGGCTGCATCATTGAGGAGATAATGGAGGCCTTCCAACCCAACTCATCAATCTGGGTCTGGACGAACTTTCCCTCCTACAGTTTCGTGAACCTTTGCACTGGTGCTAAGGTTCGCATTGTTGCCTTGATCTCATCAAACTGAAGTTGTTTTTCTCAGATGTCTACTTCAGTTTTTTGCAAGTGTGGATCCTCCTGCGGCAAGTTCCACATCTTCATCATATGTTGAAACAATTGGCTACAATCCTTGGCTGTAGCTTCAGAGTAGTCATATCCTATTTAATAGTAGCCTCGTGCTGCTCTGTGACTTCCGGAGGAGTGGTTGGCTACAACTTAAGTTGAAGCTCAGTTATTTATAGATCAAAGTGGACTTTTCCAATTTCGTCCTTGGACTCCCTCAATGCAGCAGCTAACTTCATAATTTTCTCTACCGAAGCCGCTTCTACTAGAATTTGGAGCTTAGGGAGCTCACTACATATTTGAGTAAGGGTGGTCTCTAGTTGTTGATTTTGTTGTATTGCCTCATCGCAGGCCTGCAAGGCTTGATCTTTTTCTTCAAAAATCTGTTGATTTTTAGTTTTGACTTCATTGATAATCAATAGTGCTCGCTTCTCCCGAATGCGGAGCTCATCTTAAACTCCTTGATGCAGCTCAAGTAAAGTTTGAATTGGTAGTGCTGCAAGATTGATACTCAGGCTCTTCCAGAACTGTTCACGCTCCTGATCTTCAACTATCTCAAATTGGAGAGAGCCCCTTCGTAGTGGTACTGGATGAAGCCTGAACGTGATCTCCACTACACTAATCATCGTCACAATTACTTGACCCATGTTTGCTTGTCCCACACTCGCTTGAATTACCCCTGTTTGGACCTGCAACTCCTTTTGGCCCTGATGTACCTTGTCCAATACCTAGTGGTAGTGGTCCTCGATGTGTCCCTAGATAATTTCAATGGTGTTGTCGACAACATTCCCTATTTTATCAAGGTCCCCTTCTATGAGGACCAATGGTGTCGCACTTGCATATTTATCAAACTTTTGATTCTTGCGACGTCCCGTGGAACTTCGCTTTGCCTCTTCCTAACCCTAAAGGGGGAATCCAAGTCTATGCCCCCTTCCTTTTCACCTTCAGCCTCGACCTCAACATCGGTGCACTCTATTCAGGTTCATCAAGGTCAATAGTGACCTACAATGTGGTTGCAGTTTTATCCTTTGGTGTTTCTTTTGCATAAACCTTCTCTTTCAGCACTACCTTCACATTTGTAGAAACCTTCTCTTTCAATGCTTCCTTCTCTTTTCTAGAGTCCTTTTCTTGCTGCACTACCTTCTCTTTCTACGTAGCCTTTTCTTTTGTGGAAACCTTATTTTCTTATTTCTCCTTGGATTTCTCTGTTGCTATCATGGTTATAGTTTTCCATGTTTTTCCTTCTGAAACCTTACTTGTTGTTGTGCCTACATCATATGGGGTGAGCTATTTGCTCGACCATTTGCTGATGACCCCCATATTGTCATCTTCTATGACTAAGTATGGCAACTTATGCCACTAGGTAGGTGATCAACATGTATTAGTGCTCGCAAGCAGCGTCAAAAACGAACACCAAGAAGCAGCCCCAAAAGCAAAAAGGTCAATACAATCTCAGAAGTCAAGGGGATCCCCTACAATTGGGGAAATGCAAGAAAAACTTGAAATGTTGAGGAAGATTGATCCACCAGCTGTCTAAAAATAGAAAACAAAATTCAAGCCTGGGAAGACAATTGTGAACAGGAGTACGTCCATGAGCAGTAAACTGTCGAACACTTCATTGACTAGTACAAACACGAGTCTAACCCCAGACATCTCGGTAAGTCTACATGCTCTTCATTACAACATTGTGGAATACATGAAGAAAACTCACGCAAACATCTCTTTTTTTCGAGTTAGCTAAGATTCAAATTCAGTGGGATATTCTGCAATGCACACTAGGGAAAACATATGTAAACAACACAACCTCTACTAGCAAGGGAGCAAGCACATCTCCCAGTTCACTCACAACTATGCTCAACACACTCCAGATGGAAGAAGAAAACTCTTTTTGCCCTCCATTCTTGCTTTCATTTGAAATATTTAACTGCAATGTTCACAACTATTTGGTTGATTATGGTGCATCAGCCAACGTCATGCCACTCTCCATTGCCAAGAAGATCAATGCGCAATGGAGAAAGACATATGTGTAGATCATCCAAATTGATTAGACATGCATACCATCCATTGGTTAACTTCAGGATGTGATCATTTGAATATCTCATAACGACTGAGTTCACCAGTGCATCAACATTGTTGTTGTGGACATACTAGAATCATATGGCTTACTGCTCAGCAAAGACTGATCGAACAAGTTGAATGGGTACTTCGCTACAGACTGGTCACACTTGTGGCTTTTATACCAGGGAAAAGCAATCAGATTCAGGTGTTATCCGAGAGATACATGAGACATAATATCACTCCTGTCAATGGTGAGAACGAGCCGTTTGCTTTCTTGGAGCTCATGTTTGGAAACTTCCTCTTGGAAACAACACTGAGGTGTTATCTCACACAACCAGCTCCAATCCCACCAGACACGCAGTTGGGTCTCCTTCCTTGCCCAATTGATGGAAATGAAACTTGTACAACACATTGTAACACTAGTAGTAGTAGCAGTAGCAGTAGTACAAGCCCATCAAACAGTCCGTGTAGAGATGAGTTGTGGACCATGTATTTTGATGGATCAAAGACACAGGATGGCTCTAGAGCTGAGTGTGCCTTGATTGACCCAAAGCACAAGAAACATTTGATCTTGAGCCACTTGGAGTTTGATTGCACGAACAAGATTGTTGAATATGAAGCACTCGTGTTGGGCTTGGACAAGACCATTAGCCTCAACATTGTTGAGCTCAAAGTGGTAGGTGATTTAGAAATCATGGTATGGCAGGTATGTAACAATTTTTATCACCTCATCTCAAAAGTTACCAGTAAGAGGCATGGCAACTAATCTCTAACTTCCAAGCATTCAATATCATTTTTGTGACAAGAACGTGTAATGCAGTTGCCAATGCTTTAACAAACATGGCTTCTAGGATGTCACCACTTAGGGCTAGATTTACTATTGAAATTTTGTATAAGCCTTCTATCCTTGATAACATAACTAATCTATGCATTTTTAAAGATCATCAACAGATATTGCACTTCATGGCCAACGCTGATGTCTTCAAAGACACAACGATTGATGAAGACGAGCATGAATAGTCTCTACAAGCTGCAGCTAATGACAATAAAGGAAACCTCATCCCCAAGGGTGTGGTATCTCTAGAAAGGCTCTATGACTTGCAAAACCGCTTTCAGGGGCCAAGGAACAAAAAAACCCATAGTTCCACCATGATTCATGAACAGATAAACCTGGGAACAAAACAAGATCTGAAGTTTGTCAATCTTGGTAAGTGTTTCACACAACAAGAGTGGCAAGCCTTTGTCTGCTTGTTCAAACAGTACCAGGATGTGATCGCGCAGACATATGATGATCTGCAAACATATGACATGCAAATAATCTAAAATGTAATTCCAATCAAAGAAGGGGTCAAACCATTTCAGCAAAAGTTGAGGAAGGCACATCTGTCACTTGAACCCCTCATATAGAAGGAGTTGACCAAGTTGTTGGATGCACAGATCATTTATAGGGTTCATCATTCCATGTGGGTTTCCAACCTTGTTCTTGTACGTAAGAATTACGATGAGATCTGCTTATGCATTGATTTCCGAAATTTGAACCGCGCCTCGGAAAAAGACAACTAGCCCATGCCGTCAATGGAGCATATTTTATAGACAATATTTGGGCATAAATGTTTTCCTTACTTAACGATTTTTCAGGATATAACTAGGTTCTGGTAGCAGAACTTGATAGACTGAAGACTACCTTCTGTACCAAGTGGGGTATGTTTGCATACAGAAGAATTCCATTTGGGCTTGTGAATGCAGGCACAACCTTTCAGCATGCCATGGACATCACCTTCTATGGAATCATTGGACAGAGCGCAATGGTGTACCTTGATGACGTGAATTTCTTTTCTAGAAAATGGTCAGACCACATATGCCATCTGAATAAGATATTCGAGAGATGCTAGAAATACAAGATTTTCTTAAATCCGAAAAAGAGCGTATTTCAGTGTCTTAGGGGAACCTCCTTGGGCACATCATTTCCAGTAGTGGGATCAAGGTTGATCTGGACCATTACACAAATCCCTCACCCACCCAACAAGAAAGCAATGCAATCCTTCTTGGGAAAGATAAACTTCCTCTGTAAGTTCATCTCAGATTATGTGCATATAGTGAAACCGATGCAAGACATGATCAAGATGGATATAGTCTATAGCCAGGGTAAGAGGGAAAAGAATGTGCTTGCGCACATCAAGTAGGCTATAGCAGATGCGCCTGCACTTTACAACCCAAATTTCAACAAAGATATCTTGTTATACACCTTTCCTCCAACAACTCTCTTGCTGCAGTACTCACTCATAAGGATGAGCTAAATGATGAAGGCCCCATCTCCTTCATGAGCGCAAGCATGAAGGGACCCGAAATCAACTACGCTATCATTGAAAAACAAGCATACATAGTATACAAGGTGGTGAAACACTTCAGGCCCTACTTTTTGAAGAACCATTGCATAGTCTATGTGCCTCACCTAGAAGTCTGCTCACTACTTGCACAACAAGAGCTGGGTGAAAAACGTGTGAACTGGATGACAGGATTGCAAGAGTATGATATTGACATCAAACCAATTCACACTATCAAGGGTCATGGTCTCATCAGTCTCACAACTAAAGCAATCCACACATAGGAGGAAGAAGAAGAGCTCACTGGTTGGGAGCAAGAAATCGAGATGTATGATGTAGAGCGAGCACCACCCATTGCATGTAGAAACTCTTGGTATGAAGATGTGCACCAGTACCTTGAGCATGGCACCATACCCTCCCACTTCTCCATGAGACAGGAGAGGGCACTTCACCTCAAAGCTTTATCCTATCATTTGGTGCACGGAGTGCTTTACAAAAAGCACAGTAATGGAGTCTTGCTCAGGTGCTTGGAGGTACATGATTCAGAGAGGGTCTTGCATGATCTATATGTCGGACCATCCAGGGGCCACTTTACGGGAAATACCATGGTTCTCAAATTTATGCGAGTTAGTTTTTACTGACCCACATTGTTCAAGGATGCACATTATTACGCTTGCAAGTGCTCGGTCTATTGACGATGCGCTGACAGAACACAAAGGTCCTACTGCACCCTGTTGCAATGACCAAACCGTTCCAACAATGGGGCCTAGATATCATTTGGGAAATTTTCCCACATTCGTCAAAACAACACCGCTATTGATTACTTCACGTGGTGGATAGAAGAAGTTATTCTTAAGCAAGTGAATGACTAGGATGTCATCAGCTTCTTCCAACAGAACATCATTTCACGCTTTGGCATTCCAGTATCACTTGTGTTTGAAAATGAAACTTACTTTTCATCTTTGAAGCTTTATGATTTTTCATTACAGTATGGTATTGTGCTTAAACACTAATCTAACTACTACCCATAGGGAAATGGTCTCACATAATCCACAAATAAAGATCTTATCGACGTTATCAAAAAGACCATTTACTTTGAACAATGTAACTGGCACTCCACCTTGACGAATGCCTTATGGGATGACCACATAACACCCAAACCCTCTCTGAACACTTTGCCATACTTCCTGGTTTATGGGAAAGAATCCATCCTTCTGCCAAACATCTACTTTCCCATGCTCCAATTGTCCCAAGAATCCCAAGGCAAGCCTTGTCTGCTAGTTTAGTGTAGGGTGGATACACTCCACAAGTTGCAGGAAGAAAGGATGAAAGGAAAAGAAAAATTCACACTCCACCACAACTGTATCAAGAAATGGTTCGAAAATAAGTCTACAGGGAACGCTAACTTCGATGTGGGTGACCTGGTCTTGAAATGGGAAAAACCCCATGAAGACAATGGAAAACATATGAAGTTCTAGTCCCTGTGGATTGGTCTGTATACTGTCCAGGAGAAGATTGGACCAGACATGTACCATATACAATCACTTGAAGGGAGGATGGACAACATTCTTATCAGTGGCCAAGATCTCAAACACTATTTTTAGCAAGTGGGGGCCATACCCCATGCCATGTACATAGTCTGTTTACTGCTTGTTGTCATTTTACTTTGCTTACTACTTTTGTTTCGTTTTGTTTTTTTTGCTTAGTATCATGTTATTTTTGGTTTTGTAAATAAGTGTTTCCCTCTTCTGAGTTCTGGATTTTGAATGAGTATGTGGCTGAGATCCAAAGAGTCTTATGACACTGTAGCACATGGCCAATCTTGCGTTCGTCTTATCTGTGCTTGGTTATAACCTTTGACTGATGAATTGTTGATGGAAAATACGAGCCATTTACAAGGGAATCTTGGGTTCAACCATGGACCTGTGTCCACACTGGGAAACCTCATGCCTGTACTCAGCTTTCTGCTCTATGTGTTCAAGCTCATCCAACTAGTAGAAATGGAGAAGGGGAAAATCTAAATGAGCAAACCTATGTCAGAGGTCTTACATGCTTCTTTGAATGAACAACCTGTTCTACTCTCAATAAGTTAGGAGCCCTCTTCTACCCCAAAAATAAATAAGTGCTTATGCGCAATCCTCTTTTAAAAAAAATACAAAGACAAAAGGAGAGAAATGCTTCCTCTATAGAGAGGTCAAGCATGCAACTCCACCAGGGTACTAACCACAGTCGATGGTAGTGTATCAATGCATGTGTTCCAGCGTGAATCTATTGGGGTACTGTCCAGGCTTGCTGGCAGCAGAGAAACACAAAAGATGAAAACTTATACTTTGAAATTTTTTAACTCACGAGCCAAACTACCCTTCCTGATTTTGAAACACTGTGATCAAGATGAAACTTGTCATTATGTTTGACTGAGTTGGAAAAAGGTGAACCATGTTTGTCCATGGTGTGAGTGGGGAAGCTGAAGTAACCTGCACAACCATTCAATACTCCCTAATATACCAAGGCCCTGTGTTGTTAATGGACCAAAACAAAGAAGTTGGTATTCAACCAATGTGTGACCAAGTGTTGTAGTGGCTACAAAACCCTCCAAAATTTTAGCCTGCATCCAATTTAAGATCCTTCCTTGGATTTTTCCTTGATATTTGCAACCAATCGGGCTCATCCCATGAGCTCGTGTTGAGCCTTTGCAATATCCTCGCTTGATTGTTCACCAGACATCTCTTAGCATGTTGCTCACAATGTCATGCTTATAGTCATGTTATGGCTATGTTCAAAGTCCATTTTCATGTGTACAATTTGTATTCGATATGTAATCATATGTCACACTCACATACTAAGTCGTATGCAATGTCATGTAAGTGTCATCACGGTCGTTCAACGATCTATCTCAAGTGTCGTGCTTGTCACTTGCACCCATTAGTTAGCCACACTAAGTGTATGCTATCTTGATGGTTCAAGGTGTCTTGTCATCAATTCATGTTGACTGTGTGTTCGCAAGGTCATGCATCCACAAGTTCACTCTCTCACACACTTAGTCATTTCGCTGAAAATCTGTCGACTGGATCACCCTCCAACAACCGGACCTTTGCTTAGTTGTACTGCACAATCTTAGTCCTCAATGATCATGTACTGCTACCCAGAATTGCGCGGAGCTTGAGGTTGCCTCCCAAGTAGTCTACACTTTGCAATCCTCAAATCAACCCAATTGACTATGACCCAGAGCAACATAGAAGTTACTCAACAAGCCATCTCAATTTGCGTTGCCCGCAAGAAAATCTATCAAGCCTCCCACTGGTCAACCGAAGAGTTTGACCAGGCAGTGATCCTGGGCTTCACTCCAAAAAATTACGCAGAAGATGCCTGCATGTCTACCTTCACTGATTGAAGAAATTACGTAGACATGAAGGAAAGTCACCCAGTGGCTGTCATTGCATTGTCCTCAAAATTTGCACAGTTCTATCAGCCAGTCACCGTGTCATCAAACCTGTTGCTCCTTCTGAAAACTACTTAGTTTTCATGGGCTGTCTCCCAACTGCCCGACACCCCACCTAGTCCAGAAACTGTACAAAGATGTCCTATAGGTCAGCCGCCTAGTTCTATGTAGTTTTTGCCAGCAAGCTCCCGCAGCCCACTGCTAGCTACACTGGAGAATATATGCAGTTTTCACTGCCAATGTCTTCCCTACTTCCCTTCATCTGAGCTAGATCCTGTAGATAGTCGCTATGATTTGGACTTCCCATCTCAATCTTCTAGTGAATTTTGCGCAATTTTCCTTGACAGTGCCTGGAGCCTGCATCTGAGGCTGAAATGTGCTCTACGCAGTTTCAGAGCCTTGTCCTCTATCCCAGCCACCTGCACTTGAAAATGAAAGATGATGCATCATTGTATACTAGGAGATTTCTGGATTTAATGTCGTCTCATCATGAGTGATTGTAGATATGGGCACATGGATTAGACATGGCGTGACAATGAACAGGATGAATAAGGAGTGCATGTTAGGATATTTTTTTGCGAACAGATGAACACATGGAGCATTCCAGGTACAAGAAAAGGAGAGACATGCACATGCAACATCAAGAAAACACCAAGACCATCGAAGAATCTACACACCTTTCCATGCAGAGGTGAAGCTATGATACACCAAGATCACACTCATCACTCAGCAGCACTGTATCTTGACATGGACACCACTAGTAGCATGAACATACCAGCACTATCATGTTGACTCATGTCATGAGTCATCTCGGTCACATCACTACTGTGGGACATACTGTTGTAATCAATGTAATGCAACATGGAATTCCAAGGGACCCGCATGTAAAGTTGAAGAGTCATGTAAGTCAAATAGTCATGAGGGAAGTTGAATAGTCACAAGCGTCAGTTTCACCCTTGACTATATATACCCCTGATTTGTACATGCAAAAGATTTTTCAACTTGGCTCCTCCCACATAGCCTTGAGAGTCTGTATTCTTTTCTTTGAGGAGAAAGTAGTGACTCCAATGCCCCACTATCAAGGTTAGTGATGTAATGGTGTACTGATATGTCTTGAAACTTTATCTTAATTTAGAAGCCTGATAATAGGCCAGCATGTTTTCACACATGCATTGTATTAGTTTGTAAGGCTATTCTTTGGATGCTTTTAATGCATGTTGCTTTAACCTGTATTAATATAGTTGAATTATTTCGGTTGTTCTAGTACATATGCTTTCCAAATGTGTTGTATCAGTTGTTAACGCTGTCTAGGCCGTGTGGACTATTCCGCAGGACACTCGACAAAACCATTCTCATAAACTTATTATAATGACCATCACACTCATGTGGACTATTTTGTTGAGTGTTTTATGTGCTATCCATTCACTGTGTGTTTGTGACTGTCACATCCGTGTGGACTACTCCGTTGGAAGTTGCGCACGTCCTTTTGTGTTGTGTGTCTCTAACAGAGTTGGGACTATTCCATTTCAACTTGAGACTCACTCTCACCCTCTCCCTCTGTAGTGAAATAACATTAACACAAGTAACAATAACCACTCACCAGGCACGTGAACCTCACTGTTCGAAGATAAAGCAAACCACTCTCATGTGCTAACTGTTGAAAAGTGTGCAGCAAGAAATGCTTGTTGAGAATGCAACAAGATGATGGAGCTTAATGGAAAGGAGTTGCCTTCACTAAGTGGGCCTGTAGGAAAATTATGGTGCAAAGTCTATTTTTGGATCACAGTAGGAGTGACCACAACAGGAGTGATCAGAGTCTATTTTTAGACTGCTAGTCAAAAATAGAAAAGTCAAATATTATTGTCTCATAATAATATTTAGACTATAAACTTTATCTTATCCTCTTGGAGCACTTCAGTTTGAGCTACAGATGTGGCACATGCAGCTGTCAGAAGGAAATACGCTTTCTTTATGAGTTAGTTGAGCTATTGCATGCAGGACATCAGTTAGAACTCATGTGGTTGAGTTCTGTGGAGTTGGATGAGCAGTTAGTGGAGTTGTGTTCAGTTTGACTTAGTTGAACTAGTTGTATCTAGTCTAACTGATCAATAGACTAAGTGATGAGTTGTGTGAATTAGTTATTAATTAATTCACTAATTATTAACTCATAATGCAACTAAAGAATACATCAGTTAACTCAGTGCATGTACAGTTCAGTGGAGACAGGTGTTAGAGATTGAGATTGCTATCAGTTGTGCATGAGATTGTGCACATGCATGGGATTGAGTTATGCCAATGATTTCTGTGTAGTGTGGGCCAATACAAAGTGAAATATAGCTTGTGCTCACGTGATTTACAGTGTGGGTGATTTTCACAAGGTAAATAGGAGTTTGGATCAACCATTCTCATTCATTCGCTTGCAGGATTGTGCAATGGAGGCAGGCAAGCAGCGGAGGAGATTTGGAGATCAGATTTGAGCTGTATTATGTGTAACAGGTGGAGATAGTACTGAGTACTTGTGAGGAGTATTGTACTATGTTTTTTACATGTTCTCAATCAATATAATATACAGATAGTTGGGGTTTTTAGCGAGATGCTTTCCCCGGGAAAACACTGTGTTGATATGTGCGATTGATTCTTCTATGTGCGCATGCTATTGTTTCTGCTTCTGTAAATTTATGATTAACGTAGAGGAGGTTATGTATTATGCATGTATTCCACAATAGTGTATAATCGAGATAATCTCTGTGAATATGTGTCATATTACTCAAAATTTCTACATGGTATCAGAGTTGGTTGATTTGTAGAAAAAGTTCTACAGGATATCAAAGCAGGATTGATCATCAGATCTATTATTCAGAAAGTGTTTACATTTTATTTCTTCAGGCAGAGTCTGTAATCGAGCCAGGTAGCCTCTAGATTCATCCTTCCTTTGGAAGGTGAGATATCTGGTAAAAGCCCATACAGTCAATCTTTGTACAAGAAATACTTTGTTCTCATGAATTTTAGATTAGAAGTGGTTGAGTTTTGAGTTGGTGGAATGGCGCTCAAAGATAAACTCATAAACATTAAGTGTGAGAATGGAGACAATATGCCTAGGTATCTCACGAAGTTCACCCAATGTCGGGATGAGCTGGGAAGTGTGGGGGTGACTATTGATGATGAGGACTTGGTGAGCTTGGCTCTCGTTGGTCTTCCGAAGAGTTGGCATTCCTATTAGGACTCTGTCAATGGTCGGGAGAAATTGCCAGGATGGGAGAGACTTTGGTCAGATCTTGTCCAGGAGGAGATCAGATGGAGCACCAGAGACAGTTCTTCTTGCATGCATGATGAGGAGAACCGTGCCTTAGCAAGTAAGGAGAATAAGGGGAAGGGGAAGGTTTCTCTTTCCGAATCCAGTTCTTCCAATGATGGGAAGAAGGTTGACAAGTCGAAGGTGTGATGCTTTCGTTGTCATGAGTTGGGCCATTATGCTGCTAATTGCCCAAAGAAGAAGTCCAAGAAGGGATCTGGGGAAGGATCTGAAGGTGAGGCAGCCTCACTTGATTCACAGTTTGAGTTGGACTTCACACTCTTCGCATGCATGGTTTCATTCATGATGGGAAGTGGTTGGTTTCTTGACAGTGGAGCTTCTTTCCACATGACCGATGAAAAAAGTTTGTTCAGTACTTTGGAGGAGAAAGATCTCCAGATACTCATAGGGATGGGTAATGATGAGAAGTATAGTGTCTCAGGTGTAGGCACGGTTATTTTTCAGAGGGAGCATGGAGCTCGCCTTACCTTGACCGATGTCAAGTATGTACCAGGATTGAAGAGAATCTTGGTGTCGATCCTGATGCTGGAAGACAGAGGCTATGATGTAGTCTTCAGTAAGGGAAAGGTTTTCCTTAGACACATCATCACTAGACAGCTGAAGCAGATTGGTTCATGGGTCAAGAACCTGTATGCTCTTGAGGTTCAAGATGCATGTAAAGCCTTGAGCAGCGAGGCAACTGATGGAGACTTGGTGGTTGAGAGGGAGCGTATATTACCTCTTAACATGCAGAGCCAAAAGAAGTCTCAGACGATTATGGAGGAGCCACGATTGGTGCAACAACTTTAGGAGGTTGTGGAGCATCCAAAATAAGGGAAGCTGAGAGGAGATCAAGTAGAGACATCTACTCATGCAGAGACCTCCAGTAGGGGGAAACTTCGAGCCAGGTGGGTTGAGGGATCGCATGCAACCATACCTCCAGGTAGGAGGTGGGGTGATGTGGATTGATTGTTCCAAGGAGGAGGGGCAAGATCCTTGAGGTAGCCAACCTCTTGGATGAGACCTTGCTACGGGAGCCCCGTCGTGGAGTAGCACGAACTGATTGATTGGGTAGAGACAGATGCGGATGGAGCGGCAGAGAGAGCGATAGTGCAGGGAATCCCAGGACAACGCATAACATGCAGGCTACAACAATGCGAGAGGCACAAGTGTTTTGCATAGTGCTAGGTGGCATAGAGAGGTGTGCAATGGTGCGAGATGCATGGAGATGTTGCAGTAGCGCAAATGTCAGAGAGGGAGCACTTGTCAGCAGCAGGTAGAGCTTCAACATCAGAGTATGTTCCTAGCTTAACAGAGTGGTCAGTTGGGAGTGTTTTTGTTCCAAGTGTTGTTGGAGCAAAGTGGACCAAGCAGATGTGTTGCATGCAGAACATTCCAGAGTTACAGGATCAGGTTGAGAGGAAGCCTTTCTTGTTGAGAGGGAGTGTTGAAAAGTGTGCAACAAGAAATGCTTGTTGAGAATGCAACAAGATGATGAAGCTTAATGGAAAGGAGTCACCTTCACTAAGTGGGCCCATAGGCAAATTATGGCGCAAAGTCTATTTTTGGATCATAGCAGGAGTGATCACAGCAGGAGTGATCAGAGTCTATTTTTATTCTGCTAGTCAAAAATAGAAAAGTCAAATATTATTGTCTCATAATAATATTTAGACTATAAACTTTATCTTATCCTCTTGGAGCACTTCAGTTTGAGCTACAGATGTGGCACATGCAGCTGTCAAAAGGAAATACACTTTCTTTATGAGTTAGTTCAGCTATTGCATGCAGGACATTAGTTAGAACTCATGTGGTTGAGTTCTGTGGAGTTGGATGAGCAGTTAATGGAGTTGTGTTCAGTTTGACTTAATTGAACTAGTTGTAATTAGTCTAACTGATAAATAGACTAAGTGATGAGTTGTGTGAATTAGTTATAATTAATTCACTAATTATTAACTCATAATGCAACTGAGAATACATCAGTTAACTCAGTGCATGTACAGTTCAGTGGAGACAGGTGTTAGAGGTTGAGATTGCTATCAGTTGTGCATGAGATTGTGCACATGCATGGGATTGAGTTACGCCGATGATCTCTGCGTAGTGTGGGCCAATACAAAGTGAAATATAGCTTGTGCTCACGTGATTTATAGTGTGGGTGATTTTCACAAGGTAAATAGGAGTTTGGATCAGCCATTCTCATTCATTCTCTTGCAGGATTGTGCAGTGGAGGTAGGCAAGCAGCGGAGGAGATTTGGAGATCAGATCTGACCTGTATTGTGTGTAACAGGTGGAGATAGTACTGAGTACTTGTGAGGAGTATTGTACTATGTTTGTTACATGTTCTCAATCAATATAATATACAGATAGTTGGGGTTTTTAGCAAGATGCTTTCCCCGGGAAAACACTGTGTTGATATGTGTGATTGACGCTTCTATGTGTGCATGTTATTGTTTCTGCTTCTGTAAATTTATGATTAATGTAGAGGAGGTTATGTATTATGCATGTATTCCACAATAGTGTATAATCGGGATAATCTCTGTGAATATGTGTCATATTATTCAAAATTTCTATACTAAAAATCAAGAGCTAATGAAAACCTTTAAGATATTGACAAATGGGCAATCATACCGGATGGGACTCCTACACCAAACAGTGTGAGGTCTGGTTGGGACTTCATGTAGGGGGATCCCCTGAATGTTGGCAGGTCCATCACCATCAACAAGAAGACAAAACAAATTTTATAAGAAGAGTATTACCTACCACATTTAGCCATTGCACTCCCTAGGAGAAAATTATTTTTTTAATCTTTTTAATAACTTCCTACCAATCATCTCTACTTGAAGACTCGGGGGAGATTTGAATAAAAAGGTAGGTGGATGATTTCCAATATTTCGCCACTGAAAATTACAAGATCCTCAATCTTTCTTGCAGAGAGGACTCATTGCAATTCCAACCAAGTAGTTGACTTTTCTATTTGTTGACTAGCTCTCTAGGCAGGAATAAATACAAGTCAAGAATCCTCTTAAATAGGATGGTGATTATATTTTAATCTCCTCCCTTCAAAAGGGTATTTTTTGTAAATTGGGAGTGATTTATTTCTTTAATATTTCGGCCAATGCTCAAACCTGACAACTTCCCTTCTAGCCTAGTTGTTAGGGTCCAACCCTAACCCCTTTATTTATGTAATAAGCCCAAGGGGCCTCGTCGGACTCATAATTAGTTAGTTCAGTCAATAAAGTCTATAAGTGGTTATCCTCATTAATAATGCTTGTAAGTTGTTGACCTGCATTATGGAAAAGGGACTACAATTAGTTATAAATGAACCATAGTTAATAATGAATGTGGTTAACCTGTATTATGCAAGCGACCACTAGTAGTTAGGCTTTTATATTTCAAGAAGTTATAAATATTATTAAATAGCAAGGGAATTGTCATCGAGTTTTATTGTAATTGAGCTTTTCCCTTTTGGAGGTTTGCCCATCAAAGAGGTAAGTGAACATTGTATTTTTCTTTTGTATAATCTAATATCTTTGCAGCTTGTCTCATTTCATGTGCTATTTCTATTTTTTTGGAAATATTGTTCTTGTATTTCTTGCATTTTGATATTTTTCATGGGTCAAGTGCATAATAGGTGGTATTAGAACACTTTCTGGGGCGAGTTGTACCTCCAATTTTGGTAGAATTCATTTTTAGGCTAAAGACGTGTTCTGGCGTCTTTAAACCATGGGATTTGTCATTGAGTGCATAAACTTGTGTATTTGGAGAGGCATGCACGCAAGAACTACAAGGGATGGTCATGCTTGTTGGACTCCCTTGTAACCCCTATGGGTACCCTTCGAGTATTAGTGCATTTGACAAAAATGCGCATGGATTTCACTTCCATGTACCTTTGGGTATATTGAAATCCCCCTAGATTAACCTGAAACCCAAACTTAGATAATTCATCGAATTTCTTGCTACTATAGTACAATGAGAACAACATTCGGGGAGATTACTCGCACGTACAAAGGGTAACTGGGTAGTATGGCTAAAGGTACAACCAATCCTCCTTAGTTGGTGCTTTGAAATATTTGGCTGAGTACTACTATTAGACCCCTTTGAATATCACAATCTACAACACCTGACATTCCTTTGTGACAATGGTTCCCTCAGTTAAGTGATGACCACCCTCCTACTTTTCAATGTGCCCAACAATTGAGGTTTTTTTGCCTTCGTCCAAATCAGATCTAGGATTTTGGGTTCTACCACTGACATCTAGATCATATTCAATGGTTGGGATTTTGGTTGCCTTAGTGAAAATCATATTCTCTATCTAGTTAGGGTTTGGCTGTTAAAATCTAGATCAGATTGTCGCAAAACATTTTGTAGTGCCAAGAATCTATGATTTCTACTGCCATAGTCCATATTTTTGCAGGACATTTTGTAGTATCAACTAAGTTTGGATTTCGTCTGCCACATTATTGATCAAATAGAAGTAAAAATCCTTTCAGAGTAAAAAAAAAACCATGGGCCACTTGCAACCCGAGAGTTAAATCTAGGCAGTCTCAACATTGATCCCTACTAAAACCTCTCGGGACAATCGTATGAGCTCATGTGGCTGTTGTCTTAAGGGGCTTGGAATCAAGTTCAAAGTGTACTGCACACCAAGAAAATCCTCAACCACTGGCCCTTTCGGCAATGACCCGCAAGTAGATCGCCGTCTCACCTGAAGCATTTATAGGAGGTTGCATAACCAGGTTTCTGCAGCCAGATAGATATGTGCACTATGGCACCTGTGTGTTTACTTATGTTTTATACTTATCGACAGCTTTGCATACATAAAAGACTTTGCGTTGATGCCTTACTTCACATATTTGTACTTATTACATAAACATATTAGAAAATATTATAACATATATTCTTTCTTATAATTCAGGAAAAAGCATGCATAATAGTATGTATAAAAACAGATGATGAACACAGATACAAAATATTTTGCCCAACTTCTTATTTATTAAGATAGGTATTCAATACGTACAACTTTAACTTGCACACCCAGCTGCAGGTGGTCTGCGCACTCAACTGCAGACTCTTTCAGGCCTTCACATACTAAGCTCCGGAGCCTTCCTTTAAGGCCCAAAATAGAGGCTCAAGGTAAAAAATATGACTAATTCATCAACATCATATATGACTTCCTTCTCCTCAAAAAAGTATTACATATCCTTATATAGATTCCTTTACTACAAAAATATGGTCCACATATTATGGATCCGACGAAACAATGAACTAACACCTGATGCATGTTACAAAATAAGGGGCTTTGACCCACCCCAAAGCATCTAGACACTGTACGATGAATATAACTTTGCGGGCTCCGTGTGCTCTATTGGATTGAGGGGGCTTGGACCCAGGTTCAGAGTTAGTTGTGCTAACTAAAAAAACCCTACACTACCTACCCTTTCGGCAACAACCCGTGTAGTGCAAGTTGCACTCTCACTTGAGGTAGTATTAGGGGATGCTAGAACCAAGTTTCTGCATCCAAAGTACTATGTGATGTGTTTCTGTCAAACTTAGGGCTTTATTCTGACCTTCGTGATCCCTAATCTTTAAAACCTAGAAATTACAACAACTAATAGTTAGCAGATCTAAACCCTTCACCAATTGCTTTAAGCATTCATAACATCATAGAAATAAATAGATCTACCTCTTTGCGCATCTATTACATGTTTTTTTCTAGATTAATTGCATTCAATAGATAAAAATACATAGTAAACTTAGATAGAAGCAGTTAATAAATAGATACACAGATAATTCTTCAAAACAAGCCTTTATTATTCATAGATCTTTAATTATAGACTCTTCCAACCCTACGCACACAGCTGCAGGGGCCCGCGCACTCAGCTGCGAACTTACCAAGGTCTCTGTGCACACAGCCACAGGAGCCTTCCCCTTTATCCAAGTACAGAATAGACAAAACATACCCAAAATTTCCCTTCTATGCTCTTCATTATCTTCCTATGACTCTTCTATGACTCATTTTTATATTATTCTTCATTACAATACCATAGTCTGCAAACCATGGGCGGGTCACAAAACAACTTGACTCTTAATAAACTAAGGGCATTTGACCTTCTAAAGTCCCCTTTAACTCCTATCAACTTCTGCTACTCATGATCCACTCCTCAAAATGCAGAGACTTTGTAATATTTAACAAAATTTTACAAAATTTGACCCTGGTGGACCCCATCCCAAGAGGCCCCCGACACAAAGTCGTGACTTGTCTCGGGTCACTCTGCTGGTGTTGCCTCAATATTTGCTTGCAGACCGCTGAACTTTGTCTTCAATTCTTGAATATATATTCTTCGCTACATAGCGGCCTAACAAACCTCTTCGACCAGTTTCTCGGTGGTTGGGTGTTTGAATGCAAGGTCCATGGTTCTTTGCATCTGTTGTAGAGCCTTCAACTTTCTCTAAATTATCTGTGACAACTGGCTTGCCTCATCGGCCTAGGGCTACTTCCTTGAGGAGATAATGGAGGCCTTGCGACACAACTCATCAATCTGGTTCTGGGTGAAATTTCCCTCCTATAGTTTGGTGAACCTTTGCACTAGTGCTAAGGTCCGCATTGTTGCCTTGATCTCATCAAACTGAAGTTGTTTTTATCAGATGTCTCGTTCAATTTTCTACAAGTGTGGATCCTCCTGCAGTGAGGTCCACATCTCCATCGTATATTTAAACAATTAACTATAATCCTTGACTGCATCTTCTAGAGTAGTCGTATCCTCTTTAATAGCAACCTCGCACTACTCTTTGACTTCCAGAGGAGTGGTTGGTTGCAGCCTATGTTGAAGCTTAGATATCTATAGCTCAAAGTGGAATTTTCCAATTTTGTCCTTGGACTCCCTCACCGCAGCAACTAACTTCATAATTTTCCCTACCGAGACCACTTCAACTGGAATTTGGAGCTCAGGGAGCTCGCTACATATTTGTGTAAGGGCGGTCTCTTACTGCTGATTCTGTTATATTGCCTCATCGCAGAACTGCAAGGCTTGATCTTTTTCCTCAAAAATATATTGATTATTAGTTTTGACCTCATTGATAATTAGAAGTGCTCGCTTCTCCCAAACGTGGAGCTCATCTGAAACTCCTTGATACAGCTCAAGCAAAGTTTGGATTGGTAGTGCTACAAGATTGATACTTAGGTTCTTCCAGAACTATGCGCGCTCTTGATCTTCAGCTGTCTCAAACTGGAGAGAGCCCCCTAGTTGTGGTACTGGGCGAGGCTTGGACATGATATCCACTACACTAATAATCGTCATGCTCATTTGACCCACACTCACTTGAATTACCCCTGTCTAGACCTTCAACTCCTTTAGGATCTGATGTACCTTGTCCAATACCTAGTGGTATTGGTCCTCAATGTGTCCCCAGATAATTTCAGTGGAATTGAGGAAAACATCCCCTATCTCATCAAGGTCCCCCTCCATGAGGACCAATGGTGTCACACTTGCAGATTTATCAAAATTTTTCTTCTTGCGACATACCGTGGTACTTCGCTTTTGCCTCTTCTTGACCCTAAAGGGGGATTCCAAGTCTGCGCCCCCTTCCTCTTCACCTTCAACCTCGACCTCAACATCGATATACTTTGTTTTAGGTTCATCGAGGTGAATAGTGACTTGCAATGTGGTTGCAGTTTTCTCCTTTGGTGTTTCTTTTAATAAACCCTCTCTTTTAGCGCTTCCTTCTCCTCTGTAGAAACCTTCTCTTTTGGCACTTCCTTCTCTTTTGTAGAGTCCTTTTCTTGCTGCGCTACGTGCTCTTTCCGCACAACCTTTTCTTTTGTAGAAGCCGTCTGTGCTTTTTTCTCCTTGGTTTCCTCTGCTACTATCATGGTTAGGTTTTCCATGTTTCGCCTTCTGCAACCTTACTTGTTCCTACGCTTACATCATATGTGGTGAGCTATTTGCTCGACCATTTGCTGATGACCCACATAATGTCATCTTCTGTGACTAAGTATGGAAACTTATTCCATGTGCCCGTGGCATCCTTCATGGCATGGATAGACATATTATGAAAATATGCCTTGAAATTTGCAATATTAGCGTACCGCACATGTGAGCTTGGTGAAAAATGCGGCCGTTGGTTGATCACCATACACTACTCTAACTCGAGCAAGACCCAGGAGATCTTTGTCTCCCTTATGCATTTAGGATCCTTCGTTGGCCATGTTAGGACCCTATAACTTATAGTATCTCAAGATGATTGAGTATTTTATCTCAGAAATCTCATATTGTAAATAATTGTCAATCTGCTAATGATTTCCAAAAATAAAAATAGAATAAAAATGAAAAGAGGGCATTAAGAAAAACAAAGGAAAACAGAAAACATTGAAAAAAGAATAAGATAGAATTCCATCAAAGAAAGAAAAACAAAAATAAAATAATACTGAAAGTGTTGCAAATTTAAATGCCACTACTGATAGATAGTTTTCTTCATTATTGATAAATAAAGGTTGTGTGCAGCTTGTTTAAAATTCCACAATGACTAGTTATTTGTTTAATCATACAGTGTAATCATGCTTAAATATGTTTGAATATCTGTAAATTAGATTAGAGAATAAATATTTGCCAAATAATTTAATCTTTGTAAATCAATAGTTAGGTAGAAAATGACATTGGTTCAACTATTTAATTTGAATCAATAGGAGAAACAAGTGGTAGGATTTAAGTGGTTTTTGATTTTCCATAAAAGAAATAATTATGGGTTTGCTAGTCTAAATCACCCCTTTAGAAAAATAAAAAATGTTACTTTAGAAAAGAAATAAAGTTAAAAGGGTAGGCAGAAATAGTATGGTTTTATAAATGTGTTTATTTACCCTTTATCCTAAGTTTCAAGGGTATTATAAAAAGGTGCATCGAGACAAAAAAATTTGTCGTATATGGTTTAAAATGGCTGCAATTGAAAGCTTGGAGGGTATCCCAACTTTTCTAATTGACGATGCAAATTCGTTTTCAGCCCCCCCTCTCCATCCTAGCTTTACTGTCGGGGGGGGTGAAAAAGTGGTATTCTATGTCAGGCCCCATCACCATGTGGCCTCCTCTCTACATTTCACACCCCACAACCTATACCACCTACTGCTCCCTACCCGCTCCGAAAACCACCTCCTCCTCATCGCTTTACCATTGTCCCTATCCGAAACCTCTAGTACTCCTGTCCCACCATGTGTCCATAATTGTTGCCCAATTAAATTCCTTCCTGACAAAATTACCATTAGTCATTTAATTTTTTCCCTCCCAGATAACCATTTGACTTCAATGGTCTTGCACCAACCTCCAACGGAACCTGCCAATCCTTCCTCTTAAAAATTAAATTGATCGTCATTATCCCTTTCACCTACATATTCTCTACAATTCACAGGTTTTTTTGCAAAACGACACAGTTTCAAAAGATTTGTTGAGCTAGGCCAACTGTTAGCATCTTTTTCCCTTCCCCTGATGACTCACAACCTGAAATCTATTCCTGATAAACTTTTCCTTCCATCACTATTCATTATTCATTAATCTAACAATCCCTCCAAAGAGCAAGAACCTCGAAGACTCTGTGAATCCATTAATCCCTCCATCTATAGACTTAGAGCATATTCCATTAACTGATAGATATTACAAGATCAGTGAGATACAGTGTGATTGTGAATTTTTGGAACTTTATTGATGGATGAAGGATAAACATGTTGATAAAATAGATGAAATTGGACTTTGGGAGTCCAATCTTCCTCACTATATTTTCCATTTGACCTTCCATGACCCTGAATTCACTAGGAAGTGCAAAATTTTCTATGTTCCCAGCCAAAGGGCCATTATAACTGCATCTGGTGAAATCATTTTTTCAATCACTGCCCAATCTATAAACCGGATGATGCTAGCTCTCCCTATGGAAAACAATGCACCATTTTCCTTAGAAGCCCTCACCGAACTCTATCAAAAGCTTGATTTTGCTAAAAGAGCCAAGATTTTTGATATCTTCTTACCAGAAAATGCCCTATTTCCAAAGAAAAATCCTCTATGCCCTTATTCAATCTTCCCTGATCAAGCTAAATATATTATAACCATAATTTCATACATTCTCGGTTATTATTCTGATCAGTGGGTAGATGAACCCATTCTAGATTTCCTTTCCATCTTTTCCACAGATAGAAAACCATCTACTTTGTTTAATTTCAGTCAATTCCTGGCTAATAACATACATGAACAATTTCTTAATTTTTCAACAGAACAAGTGTTTAAGTATACTTCAAATTTAGTTTATATGTTTTTGTATTATCACACAGGCAGGTTCAACTTTTCCATGCAGAATCTAGATGAAGAAGAAAACCAACAGTATGTAATATTTTGGACATATTTAGTGATGAAAGAAAATCAAGAATTCTCCTATAAACATTTCGTAGAAGAGTTTTTTTTATCTAGCTATGAGTATCCTAACAGTTCAGCAGAACACGTAATCAGTGAATGCATCAAGAGGGTTCTACATTTGACAGATCAGGCCAAGGCAAGAGACTAGTATTTATACCCAAATTACACAGAAATCATAGTTTATGGGTGCAAGTTAGCACCATACAAGCTCCAAAAATACCTTCCAATGAGGATTTTTTCCCTTGAACATATCAGACAAATGCTAAATTTAGATGATATTCACTTTTAGGTGGCAAAAAAGAAGTCCTAGTTTCAGATAAAGACACAGGCATGCCCTTTCATATGCAACTCCAGGTCAGCGGGAGAAGTGGCAGATAAAATCCTTAAGGAGATGAAATTCAGCCTAATTTTCACATGGTCTTATGACCCTTGGGGTATCATTTCTAAGTTGAGAGTAGAAAAAAAAAAATACTCCATATATCCATACCCCAAGGTCTGAGATAGAAAAATATGTAAACCAGTCAGTTTGGGCAGATAATACATTACAGGAAGCTGAAGAGAAATTGTTTTCTAATTCAATTTTACAAACTCCCACTCCTTAAGAGAAAACAAGTAAAAGGTAGAGAGAGGAGGGATCATCATCAACAACAGGTAGTGAGCCCAAGGAGTTCAGAATTAGTTACAAGAAAATAACTAAGGTGACTCCTAGGACAGATGCAGAAAAGTCGGCAGAAGATCAACCTGCCATCATAATTGGAGAAACACCATCTACAAGCAGCAAGATTGTTACATCTCCTACTATACCTTCACTATCATAGGGTAAAAAAATAAAGAGCTAGCTTCACAAAATGTCCAAGAAGAAAGGGGAAAAATTATTTTTGATAGGTACTAGTAGATCAAACTTAAAAATGAAATTCTTAAGAACAACACCTACACTCAATTTTGGAAGAAGAATTCTAGTTCATAGAGAAGATTATTGTTAGTTTTTGATATAGAACAAGAAAAGATGTAGATGGCCTTCCTTCAGGCCCAAGTTTCACATCCTAAAACACCAGCAGATTACAAGAGCACAACGTTCAAATTTAGCACCAAAGATATCCACCCCATTGATCAAATGGAGAAAGCAGCTGAAACTGCCAGCCACAGAGCATGCCTTGACTAAAGATATTGAAGAAAATGAGACATAGAAGTGACATGATGAATTTAATCATGGAGTATAATGTTCAGATCAGACAGATGGAGGTAGAAATGGAGAAAATTATCAAAGAGAAAGAACATAGTCAAAGGGTAGCCATAGTGCCCCTTGATGCTATACCCATCATTCAATTCCCAACTACAACAACTGCAACAACCTCTTCAGCTCAAGCAAAAAGTGCTGAGCAAGTGACAAAGACATTGGAAAATATGTCAATCCAGTGAGAAGAAATTAAGAATTTGCAAACTCAAAGATCCGCAAGAATAGAAAGTCAGAACTGAAGCTTCTCATTTGGCTAATAAACAGAAGTCACAAAGGCTGCTAGAGAGGTTATAGAAGATGGAGAAGGATACAACAATTGGTTAAACCTTGGCCCAAGACAAGGAAACCATTTGGATGGATATTTTGGACTCCATGAATGATATTTGGCCATGCATCCAAATCATTTTTGAACAGAAGGAACTGATACAAAAGGACACTAAAACCATTATTGAAGTAAGGGAGAAGCTGGGAGACATGCCTACAGAAGCTTCCAACATCATCAAATTCTTGAATTCATAGAATAAGCATGAACTTGGAGAGTTAGGAATTGATGTCAGGACAGACACCATCTTGGAAATCAAGAAGGTTTTAACTTAAATAAATCTCATTAATCAATTGGAGGAGAAATGTGAAACATTGGAGTTGGAAGTGAATATATTCTTCAACAGGATTGAAGCATTAATTAAAAAAGTATTTCCCAAAATATATGTGATTAATGGAAAACTAATTACTCAAGAAGATTATGTTATGAAGATGAAGGAAGTGGCCAAAAGTAGTATTAAATTCAGTGGTATAAAAGGCAGCATGACAACTAGAGAATTCTTAGAGACAATGGGAAATGACTTATTTATCTAGCATGAGGTAAAACATATCTTCACAGTAAAGCCAACATTTGGAAAGTATACTGAGGTTGATGAGATTTTACGAAGGGTAATCAAGTTAATAATTCCAAATGAAAAAAGGTGGGAGAAACTATGTGATCTATTAGATTAAAAGGAAACTCGAATGTAGTAAGAACATCAACCAACACATCAACAAGAACATTAGCGAGCACAACACAGTTATAGGCTGATTCAACAACCAAATCCTTCAAAATAGAGCCACCTCTTCATGCAGCTATCCACCTTGCCTTTGATTTTGCAGAAGGTCGATTTTATGGTTTACATAATGCTAATAATACCTTTTCAGTTGAGAGAACGATTTTGTAATAATTTTATAAATACTTCACAGTTTGAAGTACTATGTGTTGATTGTTGAATATAGTTTCCTCTACGAATTGTAATTTTTCTAAGTTGCTGGAAGCATCAATAATACAAGGACATTATTCACAGGATTCATGTGGTGTACTAATTGGTGAAGTTTTTCTTTTGTTCATGTGTTTAATCATTGTCTCCTTTCTTTGTCATTTCTGAAAAGCTTAATTGCATAACATA
This sequence comes from Pinus tabuliformis, assembly GCA_031772625.1. Taxonomy (NCBI): domain Eukaryota; kingdom Viridiplantae; phylum Streptophyta; class Pinopsida; order Pinales; family Pinaceae; genus Pinus; species Pinus tabuliformis. Next base: position 685,238,608 of record CM062813.1, read on the forward strand.
AACTGTGATGAATAGGACATGTTATACATAACACCCTATTTTGGCTGTTAGTAACTTATATGTTTTCTGCTGAAGTCAAATTAAGGAATCCTTCATTTCTCCTTATTTTCTACTAAATCTTACATTTCTTTTGTTTCATAATCCATTTAAAATTATAAAAGATCTAACTAGTGCAACCTAGCTTGCCCTGTGAAACTCCTTCAAAATTTGATGTAGATCCAGTTAATCTTTAGACTCCATAGCCCAATGGAAGTATAACAATTTAACAGACCAAGAAATCCATTAAAAAACAATCAGTATAGTAATAAATAGCCTAAAATTTACATCAAACATAGCTAAATTTTACAGAGAGATCCCTCTTTGAAGCTGGCAGGGATAGATCTAAGCTTCCAAAGTGGTTTTGATGTTGTCCAATGTGTTTAATCCCTCAACCTCAAAAATACAGAACGACAACATAGTGGCGACCATACTGGGGAATAATACTCTTTAAATTGAAAATAATTATTCCCTGGTAGTCAATCAATATTTCAATAAATCAAAACTGTTATATCACACTGGAATACATGATCTGAGGTTGTAATCTTTGTATATATTTGAGTGTTATTAATTTTAAATTTTATTAGCTGTGTGATGAGTTTTCAATAGACCTGGCTGTAGGTTTTAACCCTGTACAAAAATTACTTGCATACAAATTCTAAAACACAGAAAATAAAAAATGTGAGAGCATAACACATAAAACACATATACACAGAGATTTTCCCTTGGATCCCAAAACTGGGACTACCAGCTTGATTTTTCATTATGTTCCTTTCAATGTTACAATACATATTTATACATGCCAAAGCATCCAATACCATGGACCGAAAAACATTGTGTCCAAAACCATGGACCGAAAACCATCGCGTCCAAAACCATGGACCAAAAACCATTGCATCCAAAACCATGTACGAAAAACATGCACAAAACCATAGGTAGGTCCGCCCAACCTAATATAGGGTCCAAAAGAAAAATTTTCAGGGGCGCTACCCCGAACCCCATAGAGTGGGGTTACTTGCACCCCTCAAACCCCCTATGATTCCCCCTTCTATGCAATCGGCGCAACGAAGGGGGCGCTCTGCCCCCCTTCTAACCCCCCGGTTAACTACGAGGGCGAGTCATGGAAAGAATATAACACAACCCAACATTCTCCCACTTGTTGTTTTCTTTTCACAAGGGGCCACAAGAGAGCTTAGTCATTTATCCAGCCTTACAATGCCCATTTTTTCTCTACACCAAGAGAACTTCTCAGAGCTCACAGACTTTGTCAATGCATTTGCAGTATTCTTCAAAGTGTCTACCTTTACCAGCAACACCTTTTTGTCTTCTATCATATCCCTCACAAAGTGATACTGAACATCAATGTGCTTTGTCTTTGAATGATATGCAGGGTTATTTGCCAAGAAAATTGAACTTTGGCTGTCACAGTCTATCCTTATAGCTCCTTGTATTAACCCCATACTTGAACACAATCTTTGCAACCAAACTGATTCCTTGTTGCATGAGTCGTTGCCATGTATTCTACCTTTGTAGTTGATAGTGCCACTACAGACTGTACCTCCACATAGGTTAAACACATACCCACTTGTAGATCTTCTTTGATCCAAATCTCTAGCCCAGTCTGCATCAACAAAGCGATGAATATCCAACACTATGTCCAATCCTGGTCTTCCTTGGTAGCACAAATCATAATCACTAGTGCCACACAAATACTTGAAAATCTGCTTCACTACTATCTAGTGCTCCTTCCCTGGTTTTGACATAAACCTGCTCAATACTCTCACTGTATGTGCAATGTCTGGCCTAGTACAGACCATCACATAGATCAGGCTACCGACTGCACTTGCATATGGAACACGGGACATGTCCTCTTCCTCTTCTTGTGTATTGTGATGCTGTTCAACATATAACTTTACACCTATAGGAATAGGAACCTTCACCAGTTTACTATCCTACATATTAAACCTCTACAATATTGTCTCGACATACTTCCTCTGGTTTAACCAGAGCTTCCTCTTTGTTCAATATCTTTTAATTTCCATGCCCAAAATATGGTTTGTAGCACCAAGATATTTCATGTCGAATTTGGAGGACAAATGGGTCTTCAAATCCTGGATAATTTCTTTTTCATTTCCAACCAGCAACATATCATCCACATACAAGACCAGATAAATAACACAATCACCAATTAATTTAAAATACACACAGTGATCTTCTTTGCTTCTGGTGAAGCCAAGTCCCCATAGAAATGTATCAAATTTCTGATACCACATCCTTGGTGACTGTTTTAACCCATACAAAGACTTCTTTAACTTGCATACCAGTTCTTTCTTCTTCACCGCAAAGTCTTCAGGTTGCTTCATGTAGATCTCCTCTTCCAGATCCGTTGTTGTCTTCACATCCATATGATCAAAAGTGATAAAAGTAATCTAATAGAAGTTACCTTAGCAATAGGAGAAAAAATATCACCAAAATCCATTCTCGGCACCTGGGAATAACATTTTTCTACCAACCGAGCTTTGTATTTCTCCACCTTTCCTTCTAGATTTGTCTTCTTTTTGAACACCCATTTGATGCCAATGGGTTTCCTTCTAGCCAGCAACTCCACCAGATCCCAAGCCTCATTTTTGTATAAAGATGCCATTTCATCAACCATGGCCTCTTTCCAGAGTTTGCCATCCTCTGAATCTACTGCTTCTTTCACTATTCTGGGATCATCATCAGTAATAGATAAAGAAAAATTTGAACAAAAAGCAAATGGACTATACCTTTCTGGCTGCCTTCTTTCTCGAAGAGGTCTTCTCACACCTGGAGTTTGTGGCTATTCATCTTCTGATTCCTCCTCTGTTGTAGAGTCTGATTCTTCCTCCTTAAGTTCAAACTCTATCTTCTCAGGTTCCTTTTTTTGGACATCATGTTTAATAGCACCTTTTACCTCTCTGAAAACCACATCTCAGCTATACACAACCTTCCTTGTTACTGGGTTCCAAAGATTATAACCCTTTAAACCATCCTTATACCCAATAAAGATGCACTTTTCAGATTTACTATCCAACTTGGTTCGTTTCTCCTTTGGAACATGTACATATGCATCACATCCAAATACCCTCAGATGTGAAAGAGAGGGTTTCTTACCAGTCCATACCTCTTGTGGAATCTTATCCTCCAACGCTGATGAAGGTGATTTGTTGACCAGGTAACATGCTGTATCCAACGCCTCTGCCCAGAATTCCTGTCCTAACCCGGCAACACTAAGCATGCTTCTTGCCCATTCCATGAACGTCTTGTTCATTCTTTCTGAAACTCCATTTTTCTCAGGTGTGTATGGAGTAGTCTTCTGCTGTGCTATACCACACTTCTTACAAAATTCTTCAAATTCCTTACTGCAAAACTCTCCACTGTTATCTGTCCTCAACACCTTTATCTTCTTCTCTGTCTAGTTTTCCACTAGAGCCTTAAATTCTTAAACCTGTCAAAGACTTCAGATTTCTTCTTAAGGAAATATATCCATGTATTTCTTGAGAATTCATCTATAAATGATACATAGTACACAGACTTACCCAGTGATGGAACCTTTAGAGGTCCAAACACATCATTGTGCACAAGTTCTAGTATTTGTTTCACCCTCTGTTAAAATTGGAAACCAGGGAAAAACTTAATGTGGGTCATCTTATTCATGGATAATAATATTTTTATTAGATTCCTCTCGTCGAGAGGTGTAGGATTGATATAAAGATCATCCAATTCCGATAAGTATTCATGGAGATATGAATTTATTTTGATTATGGAATTATTATCAAGCCGACCTACAACTCATGTAGGCTCAGAAGCCCAACAATCGCATCTATTCACCCACCAACATTGTGTATAAATATAAGAGGACTTTTCCTCATTTGGACTCACTCATCTCATCACATCTCTCTCTCTCTACTGCGTAGATATGAGTCTCTTCTCTACTGCGCTGAAATGGGTCTCTCTCTCTCACACATGTGAAGCCGGAAGTTGTTGAATTTGAAGCTGCAACTGCAGAAGTAAAGATTGAATTGCGTGGCCTAGAAGATCTCCTCTTTGGAACTGCGCTGTAGGTTCATCTAAACCTCCTTTGAAAGCTGCAACTTTTGGTGGTGGAATGAAGTCAATCCGACGAACGGTTTGCAAGATATTGACTGCCCTAGTTTGAAGCTGGAAACTGCTGAAATTGAAGCTGCAACTGCAGAAGTAAAAATTGACTTGCGTGGCCTAGAAGATCTCCTCATCTAGACTGCGCTGTAGGTTCATCTAAACCTCCTCTGGAAGCTGAAACCTTTGGTGGTGGAATGAAGTCAATCCGACTGTCGGTTTGTGAGATATGGTCTGCCCTAGTTTGATAATGAAGCCGCTAATGCTGATGCTACTGATCTAGGGTTTGCTACTGCTGATAAGAATCAGATTTCTTGTACTATTTATCTATGTTGAATTATTGAAGATAAAAGAAGATTTGATCAAAGGGTTTCCCCACACATTGTGGGGTTTGTCCCTGGCTAGCCGCCACATCTTGTGTGTCTTGTCTTGGCTTGTTTTCTGTCGATCGTTTAATGTTCTATCTGCACTTTACTTTATGTACATGTGATTGCTAATCGGTGGAATATAATAAGAAAAAGAAGTAAACTGTTATAAGCATAGAACATACCATAATTTAACATGGTATCACACCTGAGGTGAAGACAAAGCCCGAGCAAGAGCAAGAGCAATCATTGAAGAGAAGATTGGCAAGGCTATCCTAAAAGAACTATGGGGTCCTCAACACTCTTTCCTGCCGAAGACAAGCTCTGTGAGAAAGCAAACTATCACGGATGGAAGATGTCTATCGATCTAACCCTTGAAGATCAAGGAGTGCTGGACCATGTAAGAGGCAATATTGTTGAGCCTTCATCAAATGCATCTGTTGCTGCCTGGAACAAATGGAAAAATGGAGAAGTCAAAACAAAGAAGATCATTCGGGACTCTATCGACAAGCGCTTGGTGGCCTACATCTCTGATCTAGACACCTCCAAGGAAATCTACGACAGACTGGTGAGTTTATTTAAAGTTAATGATGCAAATCAAGTTTTGTTTCTTAGAAATAAGTTGAGGGAAATCAAGAAGGGTAAAGATGAAAGTATGCAAGCATACTTCTTAAGAATCACTGAGATCAAGAACGATCTCCTATCTATTGGGGAAACCATTACTGACAGAGAAATGGCACTCACAACTCTCGGAGGATTACCATCTGAATGGTATGTGTTCAAGACTACTCTTCTGAACAATATTGTAATTCCTAGTTTCGAGGAATTAATGGCTAGATGCATTCAAGAACAAACAAGGGTAGAAGAGCAGGAAATGCCCTTGCCTAAAGGTCCTCCTGCTGCTTTTTCTTCTCATGCTAAGAAAAGAAATAATTCTGGGTCTAAATCGAAAAGAAAGGCTGGATTTAAGGGTGGAAGAAAAGGACGATGTTTCATTTGCAATAAAGCAGGTAACTATGCAAGGGAATGCCCTGATAGAAAGGACTCTCATCGTGACGATGATCAAAATCCCTCTCATGGTAATCGAAGGAATGGAAAATTCAACAACAAAGGAAAAGGAATGCGGGAAATCAAGGAAGAGGGCAACCATTCAAGAAGGCTAGAAATTCCAGGTATGAATCTAACACTGTTGACGATAAGCAAGTTGAATATTATCTACCAGCTGCTCTATCTACCTCCGCTCCTTCGGACTCAATGGGAATTTGGCTCATTGATAGTGGTGCCTCAAGACACTTCACTGGTTACAAAGAAGTACTCTATAATCTGGTAGAGAAAGAAACTAACATGGAAATTGTCCTTGGAGATGACATGAAATACCCAGTGAAATGTGTAGGCAATGTTTCTCTTAAACTGAATCAAGGTAATACGATTCACTTACAAGATGTATTATATGTACCTGATCTCAAAAAGAACCTGGTATCCATCTCGGCAATGGAAGACAAAGGCTATAAGGTAACCTTCAGCGATGGTAAGGTACGCATATGGAAAAATAATGTTAAAGATGCTTTCACTCTTGGGTTTCGAGTTGATTCTTTATATCAAGTCGGTGGAAGTCCGCTAGGTGTCATGTCTTGTGACACAACGCTTCAGTCCGAACTTTGGCATCGGAGGTTTTCCCACCTTCATTACAAAGCTCTACCCGATGTAAGACAGATGGTAACAGGGATGCCTGAATTCCAAGTAGAGAAAGAAGGTGTATGTCCGGGATGTGCTGAAGGAAAGCTCAAAAGGGGACCATTCCCTTCAAGTCAAAGCAAGACCTCCGATATATTACAACTAGTTCACTCAAACATATCAGGTATGATGCCTATGAACTCCTTGGGAGGATACTCATATTATCTCACTTTTACAGATGACCATTCTCGAAAGACCTAGATATACTTCTTGAAAAATAAGGATGAAGTGTTCCCTTGGTTCCGACACTTCAAAGCCCTAATCGAGAATCAAACCGAAAAGAAGATCAAGATCTTAAGAACTGACAATGGGACTGAATATGAATCTAATGAGTTCCATGATTTTTGTAAAGAGGCTGGCATCAAGAGGGAGACTACTACACCATATACTCCTGAACAAAATGGTGTGGCAGAAAGGAAGAACTGCACAATTATGGAAGTTGTCCGGGCCATGATACATGATCAAAGTCTTCCTAAGTTTCTATGGGCTGAAGTTGCAAAAATTGCCGTATATGTACAAAATCGATGCCCTCATCAAGCATTGGGTTCCAAGATTCCTGAAGAAAAATTCACCGGTAAGAAACCTGATGTTTCTCATTTTAAAATTTTTGGAAGCCTTGTATACTTTCATGTGCCGAAAGAGAAAAGAAGTAAATTAGGAGCATCTGGAAAGAAGGGAATTTTCGTGGGCTATGGTGAAAATACTAAAGGCTATAGAATCTATGTAGCCGGTCAAAGGGAAGTCATAATTAGTCATAATGTCACCTTTGACGAAGATATGACTCTCAGCAAGGTGATCAATCTTCTGACTTTGAGGAGCTCTCAAGAAGCCGACACCAGGGAACCGAAAGAAAAGGATGATGAATCAATGCCTGATGTAGAAGAACCCTTGGATCCGATTGATCCTCCTCCATATGAGCCTTCCTCTTCTAGGAAGAGGCCTTCATGGCTTAAGGGGTTACTTGATGATGCTGAAGGACATGCTGCACCCCGAGGAACCTTTCGTGAAAGTAAGAAACCTAATAGATATCAAGGATACCTGACCATCATGAGCACGATCATACAAAATGAGCCTTCGTCATTCTCAGATGCCGTCAAGCATCAAGTATGGAAGGATGCTATGACTGAAGAATATGAGTCTATCATAAAGAATGATGTTTGGGAAGTAGTTCCCAGACCCCAGGACAAGACTGTTGTTACTTCCAAATGGCTTTACAAGATAAAGCATGCAGCAGATGGAAGCACGGAAAAGTATAAGGCTCGTTTTGTTGCTCGAGGTTTCTCCCAAAAGGAAGGTTTAGACTATGATGAGATATTTGCACCTGTTTCCAGATATACGACCATCCGCTCGATCATAGCCCTTGCCGCTTCACAAGGATGGAACCTACATCAGATGGATGTCAAGACTGCGTTCTTGCATGGCTTGATCAAAGAAGAGGTCTACGTGGAGCAACCCGAAGGATTTGAGATTTATGATCGAAAATCTCATGTATACAGGTTGAAGAAAGCTCTCTATGGGCTGAAGCAAGCACTCCGAGCATGGTATGAGAGGATCGATAGCTACTTGATGAAGCTGGGATTCACTAGGAGTCAAGCCGATCCTAACCTTTAATTTAAGGTTGAAGATGACAAGCCTCTCATACTGGTGTTGTATGTGGATGACCTCTTTCTAACAGGTGCAGACCCTCTCATTCACAAATGTAAGAGGGAGCTGGCCTCTGAATTTGAAATGAAAGACCTAGGATTGATGCACTACTTCCTAGGACTTGAAGTGTGGCAAAAGCCAGGAGAAATTTTCCTATCTCAAGGAAAATTTATGGTGAATATATTGGAAAGATTCGGAATGGTGGACTGCAAGCCTGTAACTACTCTGATGGAGCTTGACTTCAAGAAGTTAAGCGGTAGTGCTGCTGGACCTGTTTTACTAAATGCTACCGAGTATCGGCAACTCGTCGGAGCATTAATGTTCTTAGTAAACTCCCGTCCAGATATATGCTTTGCAGTCAACACGTTGAGCCAGCATATGGTTGAACCCACCACATACACTGGATTGGTGCCAAGAATCTACTGAGATATCTTCGTGGCACTATCACTTATGGGTTAAGATACATTGCCAGAGATGTGAGACTATTTGGATCCACAGATGCTGACTGGGCAGGCAATGTGGAGGACCGTAAGAGCACTTCCAGGTGTTGTTTCTCCTTGGGATCTGCTTAGATATCCTGGATGAGCAGGAAACAAAAGTCGGTGGCTTTGAGCACCGCCGAAGCAGAGTATATTGCTGCTAGCATGGCTTCTTGTGAGGTAGTTTGGTTGAGAAAGCTCTTCAGTGAGTTGTTTGGATTCACATTGGATACCACTGTGATCCTTTGTGACAACCAAAGTGGGATTCGTTTGTCAGAGAATCCCGCATTCCATGATCGCTCCAAGCATATTGATATCAGATACCATTATATTCGAGATATGGTGCAACGGGGAGCTATAAGGCTCCATCATATCGGTACAGATGAACAGGTTGCCGACATTCTGACAAAACCCCTTGGGAAAGTAAAATTTCTGACTTTCCGTGAACAACTTGGAGTTGTTCAAAGACCCTCCAATGAGGGTCATGTATGATGCATTGAGCTCTGAGAGCTCCAGGGGGGTGTGGGGTGCTTCTTGGAGCAGCATATGACCACAGGATTATTCACTATCCCCTGGTGGTATACATGTACACCCCGTGGCGACATTGTAGCAGGATTGATGTGTTCTCCTGTGAGGCCTGGATTGATGTGTTCTCCATGGCAGCCTGGATTGATGTGTTCTTCATGGCAATTGTAGCAGGATTGATGTGTTCTCCTGTGAGGCCTGGATTGATGTGTTCTCCATGGCAATTGTAGCAGGATTGATGTGTTCTCCTGTGAGGCCTGGATTGATGTGTTCTCCATGGAAATTGTAGCAGGATTGATGTGTTCTCCTGTGAGGATAGGATTGATTAGTTCTCCTGTCGAGGCATCCTACCCATGCAGTCTGGGACTCATGGGAAGTACCTCTCATCTGATCAATGAGCAGGGAAATGAAGTTAGGGACCATAGTAGTACCGATGGACGCATCGTTGTAACTACCATACTCCCTACGCTAGGATGACTTCCATTGATCTGGGATCAATGATACTGGTCTGGGACCAGTGGTAGGAGTTGTACCATACTATGACACTGACTTCGGGTCCGTTGAGACTGGTCTAGGATCAGTGGTACATACTCTGAGACTGACTTTGAGTCAGTGGAGGATGATATTGGTCTGGGACCATTGGAGTTGTACTCACTATGACGCTGACTTTGGGTTGGTGGGGACTGGTCTGGGACTAGTGGTACATACTCTGAGACTGACTTTGAGTCAGTATGATACATTCTCGATCATTTCTTCTTCTTCATAATTCGGACAAAAGCATAGTAGAACAGAACAATGCAAGATCAGAGTAGAACAGAACAAAACAGTACAGATCAGTGCAGGGCAGAACAAGACAAAGCAGAATAGGCAAAATAGAGCAGAGCAAGGCAAGGGTCAGGCTGTACAAGGCAGTGCATTTGATGGATGAATAGTAACGACCAATAGACAGATTGCAGATGAAGTTCTCCATGGTTGAGAGGGAGTGTTAAAATTGGCAACCAGGGCAAAACTTCATGTGGGTCATCTTATTCATGGCTAATAATATTTTTATTAGATTCCTCTCATCGAGAGGTGTAGGATTGATATAAAGATCATCCAATTCCTATAAGTATTCATGGAGATATGAATTTATTTTTATTATGGAATTATTATCAAGCCGACCTACAACTCATGTAGGCTCAGAAGCCCAACAGTCACATCTATTCACCCACCAAAGTTGTGTATAAATATAAGAGAAATTTTCCTCATTTGGACTCACTCATCTCATCACATCTCTCTCTCTCTACTGCGTAGATATGAGTCTCTTCTCTACTGCGCTGAAATGGGTCTCTCTCTCTCACACATGTGAAGCTGGAAGCTGTTGAATTTGAAGCTGCAACTGCAGAAGTAAAGTTTGACTTGCGTGGCCTAGAAGATCTCCTCTTTGGAACTGCGCTATAGGTTCATCTGAACCTCCTTTGAAAGCCGCAACTTTTGGTGGTGGAATGAAGTCAATCCGATAAACGGTTTGCAAGATATCGACTGCCCTAGTTTGAAGCCGGAAACTGCTGAAACTGAAGCTGCAACTGCAGAAGTAAAAATTGACTTGCGTGGCCTAGAAGATCTCCTCATCTGAACTACGCTGTAGGTTCATCTGAACCTCCTCTAGAAGCTGAAACTTTTGGTGGTGGAATGAAGTCAATCCGACTGTCGGTTTGTGAGATATGGTCTGCCCTAGTTTGATAATGAAGCCGCTAATGCTGATGCTACTGATCTAGGGTTTTCTACTGCTGATATGAATCAGATTTATTGTACTATTTCTCTCTGCTGAATTATTGAAGATAAAAGAAGATTTGATCAAAGGTTTTCCCCACACATTGTGGGGTTTGTCCCTGGCTAGCCGCCACATCTTGTGTCTCTTGTCTTGGCTTGTTTTCTGTCGATCGTTTAATGTTCTATCTGCACTTTACTTTATGTACATGTGATTGCTAATCGGTGGAATATAATAAGAAAAAGAAGTAAACTGTTATAAGCATAGAACATACCATAATTTAACACCCTCTTACCACCAGAGGGGAAACTCACCCGATTCTGCTTCCCATATACACAATTTTCACAAATATCAAAATCTAGAGAGCTATTACTCATACCTTATACCATACCTTTACCATGAAGTATTCGAAGGCCCTTCTCTCCAATATGTCCAAGCCTTTGATGCCACAACATGGTCTTCTCTCGAGAGACCACTAGATTTTCTACTCCACTTTCAGGAACCATAGAGTTGTTGCACCCATCAACAATAGTGCTACCTTGCAGCTTGTACAGAGTTCCAATCTGAACTCCCCGCATAAATACTAGTGCTCCCCGAACCATCTTGCAGGTATCCTTCTTGAACACTATTTTTACACCTGCATCATCCAACTTGCTTACAGAAATCAGATTTCTAGCTAATGCAGGAATATGGAGAACACTAGGAAGTGTTCTAACCCTTCCACCTTGCAACTTCAACTTTACTTTTCTGCAACCAACGATTCTAGCCTTCTTTCCATCCCCCAAGAAGACATCATCAACATCATATTTCTCATACTTGTAGAACCACTCTCTATGGGGAGTGAAGTGAAAGGATTCCCCTGAGTCAATCAACCATGCCTCATGATCTACATGTGTACTTGAAGAAGCCAAGTACACATCCCCACCTTCATCTGAGGTGGTTTTCGCCTCTGCAGAAGGAGCATCATCAGATCCCTTTCCTTTATCAGGAGCTTTAGATTTACAGTCCCTTTTGCAGTGCCCTTCCTTTTCACATTTCCAGCACACCACCTTTACAGGTTTTCTTGGATATTTAGATCTCCCTCTAGATTTAGATCTCCCACTCGATGACTTATTTTTGTTTCCATTTTGGGACCATCCTCGTACAGACAAGGCATCACCATTCTGGCTCTCCATATTTTTCCATCTCATCTCCTCCATCAGCAAGGATGAGACTATTTCATCAAACTGCAAGGCAGTTGCATTGCTACCTATTGCAATAACCAGACTATCCCACGAATCTGGTAGAGAACACAACAAACTGATGCACTTATCTTCATTTGAAATTTTATATCAACAGATGATAACTGACTTACCACAATATTAAATGCGTTCAGAAGCTCTGTCATTGAGTCTCCATATTTCATCCTCAGGTTATAGAACTTTTTCCGTAGGAACAGTTTATTCACCAGAGACTTATATTGGTACAAAGTACCTAACTTGTCCCACAAAGCCTTTGTCGTAGCTTCCCCTGATACATTTAGCAATACTGAATCTGAGACACACAATCTTATTGTGCTCCTTGCCTTTCGATCCAACTTTTTCCATTCTTCATCGGACACTCCCATTGGTTTAGTACCCGGATCTACCACGATCCACTGATCTCTATCCACCAACAGATCCTCCATCTTGAGTTTCCATAGCTCAAAACTCTAACCATTAAATTTCTCGATCTCTATCTTTCCACTGCTCACCATCTTCTTTCACCACTAGAAACGATCTCGCAGATCTCCCACAGAACAGGGTCTACCACAGGCCCGAGCGAAACCCCTTAGCAACAAAGGTTTCCCCTTGAAGCCAAAAATAGATATGATACCAAATGTAGGTTTTAACCCTGTACATAAATTACCTGCATACGAATTCTGAAACATAGAAAATAAACAATGCAAGAGCATAACACATAAAACACATATACACAAAGATTTTCCCATGGTTCCCAAAATTGGGACTAATAGCCTGACTTTTCATTATGTTTCTTTCAATGTTACAATACATATTTATACATGCTGAAGCATCTAATACCATGGACCGAAAACCATCGCATCCAAAACCATCGACTAAAAACCATCGCATCCAAAACCATGTGCGAAAAACATGCACAAAACCATAGGTAGGTCCGCCCAACCTAATATAGGGTCCAAAACCAAAATTTTCTAGGGCACCGCCCCGGACCCCATAGAGTGGGGTTACCTGCACCCCTCAAGCCCTCTATGACTCCCCTCGCTATGCAAACGATGCAATGAATGGGGGGCTCCTCCCCCCTTATAACCCCCCGGTTAATTACGTGGGCTAGTCTTGGAAAGAATATAACACAACCCAACACTGGCTCGTAAAAGAGTTTTCACTAGAGCACACCTAGATCCCAACCTTGCTGAATTTTTAGATAATCTAGAGAAATTAGTGAGAAAGAGAAGACTTACAGAGATCAAGGGTAGTAATAGTCCTTTGTCTAGGTTCAACTCTCTTCCTGTGAATAACCCTTTGTCTAGGTCTAGCTTTCTTCATGAGAAGTTTGAAAATATTCAAGATATAGAGTTTGATTTTCCAATTCTAGCATAGTTTGTTTAGGACAAAATCTGACAGCTTTGTAGATAAGACTGTCATTGATGAAGCTACAACAATTTGATAAATTACAGGGTCTAGTCTCGGTTTTGGACCAAGCGCTTAAAGAAGCTTATATTCAACAATCTGTTGAATTTTAAGCTTTAACAATTGTAGCAGCTTCTTTGTGCACCCAATTTTCCTAGTATGTTAATCTACAACCCCCTAGTCCTAATCATTCTATAGTCTCTACTTTTTCACCCATAACAACTCAGACTGTTGTTCATACTATCCCTGTAGTTATTACAACTACACCTCCCACAAGTTCATCTTCCAGTGAAATTCACAGACTACCTAAATGCTATGTCTGTAGACTATCCATCAAAAATTCTAACGTTTGATAACACTGGTCCTCATACTGCTCAACAACACATAGATAGAATGAATGATATATTTGACCTTCTAGAAGTAGATGAGGCTGATGTAAAGATGAGATTGTTTTCTCAAAGTTTAGGAGGTGACGTTAAAAAATGGTTTAGGGGTTTACTTGCAGGAAGTATAGCCAATCTTGATGCATTCCATCAAACTTTCTTAGCTAGATGGAAAATCAAGAAAAATCCTCTTCAACTCCTGAACGAAAAAAAAAAGATTTAAAAGGAAACCCAATGAAATTGTGGAGGAATGCTGTGAACGGTTTAACAATGTTTACAATGCAATTCCTACAGACATCAAACCATCCCTTGGCCTAGCTTTGATTGATTTTCCTGATGGTTTTGATGTAGACATGGAGTATCAACTTAGAGAGAGACCCTGCTACTTTAGAAGAAATGCAAGCCAATGCTATAAAATTTGAAGCCAGTATCTTAGCTAAGAAGGCCAAGTTAAAATCTGAACACAGAGTTACCATTAAAGAAGTGCCTTCCACTTCTACCTCTGATCACAAAATTGATAATCTAGTGAGGGTAGTGGAAAATATTATGCAAAGAGTAAGCATAAATGATCAAGCTCAAATGAGAGAAAATCAAAATACTCCTTAAAATAGAAACCCAAACTTTACAAGGAATACCCCCCAGATCAAACAACGAGAACAAAAGGTTCTAGACCAGCACGTCTGACCTCCTTTTTAGGAAAACTATACTGATGATGACGGTAATATCATTGAAGATTTAGATGATAGTCAGATAAATATGATGGGAATAAATTATGATGAAACTATTTTTCTCACTCAGGAAGAGCAAGAGCTTTTCTTCCTAACTCAATCTGAACTTGACTTTGAGGAATTAGATGAATATAAACAAGGTTTTAAGAATTCCATTATGAAAGTCCATAGGCAATATAACCTTAGGAGCAAAAAGACTTCAAACACTCTCAATAGTAAGAACTCTGAGAATCCTGCTGAGAAATCCTCTGACACTAATGCTAGGAAAACCACAGACAATTCTCCTAAGAAAACTATTGATAATTCTGGAAAAAAGACAACATAAATTTCTGCCAAAAAGATAGTTGATAGTGCTTCCAAAACTACTCAAACTGATATCCCAACCACAAGTCAGTGAAAAGAACCTATATTAAAAGAAATTGCTGATCAATTTGATTTTCCCAACCTGATTAAGATTCAAACATCATTCAACATTGAGAATGAATTAGCAAAACTAAAAATTCCCATTCCTCTAACAGAGTTAATGAACAAAAATATGTACAAACCTCAAGTGATGAAAGCCCTAAACATAGGGAAAACACAAACTCTGTTAATTTGAATGATGACCAAACTGAAAGCTTATTTGGGCCATAAGTTGAGGGCAAACCTCAAGAAGGAGGTGTTTCTCCATTCTATGTTAGCCTAAATATTCATGATAAGATCCTCCATAATGCTATGTTAGATTCAGGTGATTTTCACAGTTTAATGCCTAAAGCTGTTATGGAAAAACTAGGACTTGACATTACCAGACCTTTTAAAGATTTATATTCCTTTGATTCCAGCAAAGTAAGATGTCTAGGTCTCATAAAAAACCTATGTGTTACTTTACCTCAAATCACAGCCAAAAGTCTTGTAATGTACATAGTGGTTGCAGATATACCCCCAAGTATGGCATGTTGTTGTCACACTCATAGGGAACTTACAAGGGACTGTACAAATGGATATGACCTTTGCCACCATGCCAGTGTTTGGTCAGCAAAGAAGATTATATAGGGAAACTTTGATGAAATTCATGGTGAGTAGTCGGGATAAGCCTCACAACTATCCTCTTTACTCTGTCCACTCAGATTTAGACTCTTTCATTCTTTATAATGATGGAGACATCAACACTGAGGTTACCGAAGCAGAAACTGATATTTGTAAAATGGATGCAAACCAAACACAAGTAGTAGAACAAAACAATCTTCATGAACCTCTTTGGAACACGAGCTTTGATGGCTCTTGTAGCAAATATGGTTCTAGAGCAAGAGTGTGGGTTGCAAACATAGAAAACAATCATGCTGAAGGTCATTCATACAAACTCAGTTTTCAATGTACAAATAATATAGCCGAGTATGAAGTGCTTATAATAGAATTGCAATTGTTGAAAATATTGGGTGCCGAGAGAATTTCCATTTAGGGGGATTCCGAGTTAATCATAAAACAAATTAAAGGAGAGAATTTGGCCAAACACCCTAGATTGAGAGCATACATAAATGTTGTGCTTGATTTTCTAGAAAGTTTTGTTGAATATGACCTGTCTGCAATTCCTAGAAATCAAAATATCCTTGCAAATAGTTTGGATTTTTCAGCCACCTCCTGTAAAATTCCTTACCCTAATCGACAATATAGAGTGGAAGTGAAACATCTACAAGCTGTACTAGACAATATGAGGTATTGGAAAGTGTTTGGCAATGATAAATAAATTGAAAGCTTTCTGCAGTCTAAGGATGAATATGAATAAGATAGTATAGAATTAGAGTGTGAATTAGAAAATCAAATAGTTGTGCATTCTAATGTAGAAAAGAAGTTAGATAACTCAGATGTAAATATACATATAAATAAATTTGTAAATAAAGTAGAATTTCTTGAGATAGATCTAGAGAAAGAAGAGTTTGAAACACTTCAATTAAAGGATAACGTTTTACCTAGGGGTTTAGTTCCACTGGAAGAATTATTTTATTTCAACGATGTAGCTAAGAAGCCTAATATTGAGCCCACAGGGGCAACAATAGAAGAGTGCAACATAGGTAGTGAAAAAGATCCTAAAATGATAAAACTATCTAAATCAATGCTAACTACTAAAAAACAAAAATACATTGCTTTATTCAAAGAATTCAATGATGTTTTTGCTTAGAGCTACGAAGATCTAAAAAATTATGATACTGGGATTATACAACATAAAATTCCAATTAAAGAGGATCAGAAACCATTTAAAGAAAAACTTCGAAGAATAAATCCAGTACTGATGCCTCTAATTGAGAAAGAAATTAAAATAATGTATGATTATAATATCATAGTTCCTCTTAGATACTCTAAATGGGTTTCCAATATAGTACCAACTAGGAAGAAAACAAGTGAAATCAGATTATGCATATATTTTAGAAACCTTAATAAAGTTTCCCTAAAGGACAACTACCCTTTGCCAAAAATGGATCACATCTTACAGAAGGTAGTTGGATCTTCTATGATTTCTTTATTAGATGGTTTGTCAAGCTACAATCAAGTTTTAGTTCACCCTAATGATCAAGATAGAACAACTTTCACTACTCCATGGGGTACCTTCATGTATGTGAAGATTCCTTTTGGGTTAATGAATGTTGGAGCCACATTTCAAAGAGCAATGGATATTGCCTTTGCTGATGAAATTGGCAAGTTTATTGTGATCTATCTAGATGACATTACTATTTGTTCTAATGCCGATGAAGAACATTTGTTACATCTGAGAAGAGTATTTGAGAAATGCAGAAGGTTTGGAATTTCATTAAATCCTAAGAAAACACTTTTTAGCCTTGAGGAGGGAAAACTTCTAGGTCATATCATCTCTAAGGAAGGTATTAGAATTGATCCCAAAAGGATTGAAGCCATCTTGAAAATAAACCATCCTAGAAACATTAAGGAACTTCAATAATTTATTGGCAGGATAAACTTCCTAAGAAGATTCATCCCCAACTTTGCAGAACTCCTCAGAAACATAACAAATATGTTGAAAATAGATTCAGAAATAAGATGGAACATTGAAGCTAGGCAATCATTTGATCAAGTTAAACAAGCATTGACAAAACCACTAGTTTTAATAAGTCCAGATTTCAACAAAGGTTTTATAATCTTTTCATTTGCATCTGAACACACTATTGCAACTGTTCTTTTATAGAAAAACAATGATGGATTTGAACAACCGATTGCTTTCTTCAAAAAGGCTTTAAGGGATGCTGCATTAAAATATAACATAATGAAAAACAAGCCTTTGCATTAATAAAATCAATCAAATATTTCAGGGTGTATATCCTCCATTCTCACGTAATTGCTTATGTACCAAATGTCGCGGTCAAGGATATTTTAACCAAAAATGGACCAGATGGTAAAAGAGGCAAATGGATTGCCATCATTCTTGAGTATGACATAGAAATCAAACCCACCAAGATTATCAAAGGCCAAGGATTAGCCAAATTGATGGCTGAGTCTAACTTTAATGCATTGGATGTCAACTTTGTAGCTGCATTAGATGATCAAGAGGAGTAGGCGACTCCACAATTAGATGAGAATTTTATAACCTCACCCTAGTATGCAGACCTAATTTTTGTTTTATTCAATTTAAATGCTCCTCCTGGTTTAACTAAGACAAAGGCTAGGTTTCTAAAATTAAAATAAGTAAAATTTTGCATAATAGATAATTTTTTATATTGGAAAGATGCTGGTGGTATTTTACTAAAGTGTCTATTGAAAGATGATGCAGAAAGAACCATGCAGGAATTCCATGAAGGTGATTGCAGTGGACATCTATACTAGAAAACCACTGCTAACAAGATCCTTAGAGCTGGTTTCTACTAGCCTACTCTTTTTCCTGATGTCCATAAGAAAGTAACCTCTTGCCATAAATGCCAAATATTTGAGGGGAAAATAAAATTATTGCCTCTGTCTTTAAAACCCATATCCGTTGAAAGTCCTTTCCAATAATGGGGATTTGATTTCATTGGAGAAATTCACCCACCATCCTATGCCCAACACAAATGGATCCTCACAGCTACCGATTACTTCACTAAATGGATTGATTCCACACCTTTCAGATTGGCTACTGATGTTGTTATTATCAAATTTTTGGAAACCAATATATTGTCTAGATTTGGCTATCCCAACAAGCTCATTACAGATATTGTTGCAGCTTTTAAATCCAAGAAAATGATAGATTTCTGCAACAAGTATCATATGACTTTGGGACATTCAACTTCTTATTACCCACAGGGTAATGGGTTGGCTGAAGCTTCAAATAAGGGTCTGGTCAAAATTATTAAAAATCTACTATAAGATAACAAAAAATCATGGCACAACAAGTTAATAAATGCACTTTGGGCTAATAGACTCATAACAAAGAAATCAATTGGCATGTCGCCACACCATTTGGTTTATGGGATGGATGTTGTTTTTCCATCTTATTTAGGATTTCCATTTATGAAGATAATTCAGGTATTGTAGGTTAAGCCAAATGACATCCAGTGGAGGATTAATCAGACTATTCAATTGCAGTAATCCAGGGAAGAAGTCTACAATAAAACTCAAGTCATCTAGGAGAATATCAAAAATATTTTGTATAGAATAACTAAAGAAGATGATTTCAACTTGGGTGATAGAGTTTTAAAATTGGATTCCAAAAGAGAGGAAAAAGTAAATCATGGGAAATTTGACAATCTATGGACATGACCTTATATCATTGATGCTTTTAGAGGACATAATGCATTTTTTCTCAAACACCCAGATGGAACAGAAATGCCTGGTGGACCTGTGAATGGCAGAATGTTGAAGCACTATTTCTCTTAGCAATAGAGGTTTTTCTTAGATAAAACCATTGTAAATATCATTTTCTATATTATTTTGATTGGGTAACCTATTAACAGAAGTTGAATCCTGCAGAGAAGGCCCTAAGCTTCAATTGATATGCTACCATAATTACTCCAACAACAAAGGAAATCAGTTGTAGATATTGATCAAATGGAACACTCAAGGCCACTGATCAAATGTTCTTGGCACCTCAAATGGAGAGTGACATCCCCAACTATAGCCACTGTTAGGGACCTATAGTTTTTAGGATCTCAATATGATTGATTATTTTATTTTAGAAATCTCATATTGTAAATAATTGTCAATTTGCAAATGATTTCCAAAAGGAAAAATAGAATAAAATGAAAAGAAGGTATAAAAAACAAAGGAAAACAAAAAATAAATGAAAAAAGAATAAAAGATAGAACCCCATCAAAGAAAGAAAAGCAAAAAGAAAATAATACTAAAAGTGTTGCAAATTTAAATTCCATTACTGATAGATAGTTTTCTTCATGATTAATAAATAAAGGTTGTGTGAAACTTGTTTATTAATGCCACAATTACTAGTTATTTGTTTAATCATACAATTGTTATAGCACCATTTACCACTCTTGGTAGATTTGATGCTCTAATTATGGCCCAAGACAACCCCTCCTTCCAGACTTGGTCCAAAACTTAAAAAATAGTGTTTTATTCCCTATATGCTACTTTTCTCTGTGATAAAAGCGTGTACACGTAGGTCAGCAAATACCCAACCTGCATACATGTGTTAAAACACTTAAAAAAAATAAAATTTCCTTAATTTTGGGCAGAGTTCATGGGTTTTACGTGTTACTCACCTCCTATTTCCCGTGGCCCAACTGTTTCCAAATTGAAAAAACTAATTTGGAGAAGTATAAATAAACCTCCATGGGAAGGCCTTAAGGGAGAAGATATGAGATATTGATACTATAGTGAGATTTTCCCTAATCAAGTCTGATGAATCCATTTGCCTCCTGCACTCCCCAAAGCTTCAAGAAACCCTTGTTTCCTTGTTATAGATATCCTTCATCTTGCTTGATATATCCTTGTATTGGTGATGGAGGAAGATTCCTGAAGGCCAGGAAAGGACGGATCTGGAGGACGGTTCCACTTGGAGCTTGAGAAGGACTTAGGTCGTATTTATCCACTTTACTTGTAGCTAACTTCAATAAAAGGAATGTTGTTCTATTTTCGATATTAAATGTGTTTATGCATCAAGTTATGTTGTAATTTGTTTATGAATTTTATATTGATGTATAATTGGTCATTAATTTATATGATTTAAGGTTAATATCATGAACATGCTTTATGTTTCTACTGCTGTATATGTTCCACTTAAATAATTTTTGGGTTTCAAGAACATCAGGAGAAGTTGAGGGTTTGCACCCTGTGGGATCTACCCAAATGTAGGACATCTCGGTAAAGACACTCCTACACAGTTTAGTAGAATAAGCATTTAGGTTGATTTCCTGAGCATTTCTTATTGTGGTTTGCCCTCTACTTTGTTGGGGTTCTCAACCCAAATCCCTAGGGTGGTCTCACCCGCAACTGAATTGACGACTCCACTAGGGATAACAATCTTGTTACTTCTGGTTTGGGTTGTTTGTTCACAATGAGTGTTCAGTTTCTTGATTTCTTGCTTTTATAGTATCGTTTGGTCCATCAGTGTCCCAGGCATCAAGTCTGATCTTCTTGATCAGACCTTGTTTTTTGTTTTTTCCTAATTAATATTTGTATACATTGTTTTCTTTGGTTATAGTAGCATATACACACAAGTTTCTTTAAACCACACTCACATATATGCGAGTTTCCTGTATTAGAAATGTGTGTGCATGCTCCTGTATCTTTACACAGTCGGGTATGCAATTTTTTGGATTATTTTTTCAAATGTTTCTGCCCAGTTAGGTCTACTGTGTGGTGATTTATGCTGTTGTATGGTCATCTGCTATCTAGAGAACTCAATTTTCCTACAAGCTTTATTTTGCAAAATATCCTTCTCACCGAAAAGATTTGGCCTAGGATTGCTTCTTAAGCAAGTTTGTAGTTTGTATCTTGGGTTCAAGGCTTTGTTTTGAAGTTATTGGTTGTTCTGGTCTTTAAGAATAGGAAATTGTTTTCGATATTGTTTTCAGCCTGGATTTCAAGTTCCCTTGCTTTTATTTCCCTTGTTTGGTGGCCTTGTTGCTTTTCTTGCTTTTTGAGAGTCTTTTTGACAAGTTTGAAATTATTTTTTTCTTGACATTTTCGTCAGTTTGTTGAAACCTTTTGCTGCTATTTGGATTAGTTTGTGCAAGTTTGTAGTCTTTCTTGTTCAAGTTTCATTCATTTTCAAGTTTATAACTTGTGAGATTGAAAGACTTATTGGCTTGAGGGGGCCTCACCCAGGTTCGAAGTTATTTAGCCAAACAAATCCCTATACTACTGGCCCTTTCGACAACAACCCATGGAGAGCGGACTGAGGTCTCACCCAAAGCAGTATGGGGGGGTGCTAGAACCAAGTTTCTTCACCCTTGAGATGTCTGAGGGTTGATTTAGTCTGACTGTGAATATCTTTGCGCAGGTCACTTTGCACACTTTCCTGACCTGCGAGGCCTTCACGCCCTGTTATACTCGACTTCGCACAACCCTA
The DNA here is from genome assembly GCA_031772625.1 of Pinus tabuliformis. Taxonomy (NCBI): domain Eukaryota; kingdom Viridiplantae; phylum Streptophyta; class Pinopsida; order Pinales; family Pinaceae; genus Pinus; species Pinus tabuliformis. Next base: position 685,260,481 of record CM062813.1, read on the forward strand.
ATCAGAGGTTGAGGAGCTTTTGTGTTGCTAAAGTAGTGATCTGCACTATTTCCCCAAGTTACACCGTAGATCTTACTTATCTTCTTATAACAGCTAGTTATCTTTGCGTAAACAGATACTTTATATTATATTCACTTATTTAGCACATTCATATAAGTTCGTGCAACAAATAAACAATAAACTTGCAATTCATACCCAATATACTTCAATGCATAAAACAGGAAAAGATACATAGAAATATTGTAAAACTTCTCTTTATTAATACTTCAACCAATTATAGACTCAACCTGCCCTACGCATTTAGCTGCAGGGGTCCGCGCACTCAGCTACGGACTACTAGGCCTTTGCGCACTCAGCTATAGAGCCTTCTCCTATTCTACGACCCAAAAACATGACTTTACACTTTTGACTCAATGCTTCATCATTAGATCTTCCATGGATCAATTTCCCTCTTTACACTTAGAGCCTCACTGTATTTATAAAATCCCATGTTCCACGGACCATGGGTAGAACTCTCAAGCCGAAACTATATTACAAAAGTAAGGGTGGAAAACCCTATTACTTAATTACAACTTCATGCTCCACGCCCACAAATCGTGCAATATTCACATCAGACTTAGTCAAATCTTGGGCTTCAAGCCCCAAAACTTGCCTTGGGGGGATCCTGTGCCCAACAGGCCCCCAACACAAACATCGTGACTTGCCCTCGAGTCACTCTGTTGGTGCAGAGATCTTCACGTAGATACCTCCCAAATCTGCTCAGACTGTTGCAAGGTCGGCAATGCACTGAGCGACTGCTTGTTGTATCTCCTAGATGCACTATTTGGAGACCGCGGTGTCTGAGCTACTTCCATGTATTTGCTCCTGCGTCCCTTGCATATGCGCGAGATTTCCTTCAATTGTTGCTATGATTACAAAGGCCTCGTCGATCCAAGGTTGGACACGCGCCTTCAAAACTGCTTCTATGTCATGCTGCGTCTACTTGCTCCTTAAGCGCTTTGGCCTGTTGCATCCATGTGAGCCTCTGTGTAAGGGCTACCATCTACGCGGTCCCTTTGACATTGTCATACTCTTGTTGTATCTCACACATCTCTGTATCTAAGTGCCATATGTTCAGGTCCTATTGCAAAGTGGTGAGGACCTCGAATGATTCTTCCAACATTTTGGTGCAGTCTTTTACTGCATTGCTGATCTCCTCCATCCCCGATGTAATGGTGCTGGTGCACTATTACCTTACCTCTGGAGGAGTTGAAGGCCGTGCCTTAAATCGCAACTCTGCTATCTGAAGGTTCAGCTCCAGCTGAACCTTGGACATCTCTTCTCGCAACTCGTGCACTCCTACTGCTAACCTCTAGATGTGGGCCTTTGCTGGTGTCAGGATGGCCAACTCAGGGGAAATCTGGAAGGCTTCCTCAACCACTTACACCATCTATCGGTTTTGCTACACAACCTCATCGCGCTATAGGCTCAGTTGCTCCATGTTGATTCTTTGTTCACTCAACACCTGTAGCGCATGGCCCTCCTTATCTCGCAATTTTGTATTCACTCTGTCCAGTAGGACATAGAGTGTCTCCTGAGGGAGCGCAACCATGTTGATTCCTACCCATTTCAGCGCACTTATCGTAGGCCTGTTGGCCTCATTTTCTGTAACCAGTGCCCCCTCTAGCAACACTATTGTGTTTGTCGTGCGGGCGTGCAACCTATCCTCATCCATGGCTGTTCCTATTGCAAGGCTAGTCGAGAGAGTACCAGCGTGGGGAGTGCACACCGGTAACTCCTATATCTGTTCCCAGAGGGCCCCCAACACAATCTGATTCTTCACCGCCAACTGTTGGAGGGCCTCCGCGGTGACCTCATGCACCATCTCCCCTATATCGTGTAGATATTCCTCCGTGAGGGTGACCAGGTCAAAAGAAGTCTTAGACACTTTCAACTTCTTTCGTGGCCCCACCTGCTCTCTCGGGCGCTGGCACTTTAACTGTGTAGATGTTGTTTTTGGGTTCGCGCCACCCTCCTCTATCTTTATCTCCATTTCTTGTTCCTACTCAGGTGAAGGTGACTTATGACCCTCATGATCCTTCTCTGCTACCTTCTGTGCTTTTGCTATGACCTTTGTAGCATCCCATGCCTCTTGCGCCTATGTGGCAACTGCCTCTTTTCTTCTCTTCTCTGCCAATTATGCCTTCCGCAGTTTTGTGTCCTCTTTCTTCCATTGTGTAGCAGACTTTTTCATTTCTGTCGCAGATAGTGCTGGAGCGCCCCACTTTGATGGCCAAGCCTCAAGTACATCGAAGATAACATCATCCGTGGCCCGGTATGGTCGTTTATTCCATTTCTTCGCAGGGTCCTTGCATGCCCTAATGTAGACGTAATGGAAGTCTGCCTTAAACTCTGCGAAGCTTTGTAAGCTGTTATAGACAGTGGGCAATAACCATGGATTTCAATTAATCCCCATTCTGATTTTCATCTCCATTAACACCCAGAATATTTTATTGTCTCGGATCCTGCATGCGTCTTTAGTGGCACACAGCGAAGCGTACTTCACGGCCTCTGGGAGATCCCTCGCAATTGTGGGGAACTGGCTGTCCTTAGGAAATTCTCCAGCCACTAGCACTATGGACAACATAAGCCATGCATAGTGGAAGGTTTTCCCCTGTTCCCGTGCCTCGCGGAAATTCTCCAAGAACTCCTTACACAAGAATTTAGACCAGTTAAAGTGGACCCCCTCTGCACACTGCTCAGCAAGTGCAACCACCAAAGCGGGCACCTCATCTGTGCGACACTTCTGCATGACGTTACTCGCTAGTATCTGAGTCGTAACTCTAACTGCCTTGTTGTTGATACTGGAGATTGCGTAGCCCCTCTTTTTCTTCTCCAGCTTATATTTCTTTTTCATGGCCTCTGCGATGGCCAAATCACTACTTTTACCCTCCGAAATGTCTGCTGGGTCTTCCCCTTTACAAGGGAGTCGGGTAATTCTATGGATCAGGTGGTCCGTGATTGGGATGGGTTCCTCTAGCCAAAAACACCCGTCATGCACCAGGCAAAGCAGCTGCCTGATGACAAAGGTAGTTATTAGGGTGCGTTGGTAATGCGGCACCTAGAGTAGGTTCAACAACCCTACCTTTTTGACTCCGCGTAACCACTTGCGTAGCTCTAACTCTATGACTCCTGCCGCGGTGTTTTGCTTCGGCTTCATGAGTTGCATGGTTTCCAAGTGTGGGAACTTTTCATGGTCCGCAAGGTCCCAATATTCAAACTTCAGACTCGGCACCCATCCCAGATGCTTTCCTTCAAAAATGACATCGTTAGGTAGCAGTGGAGTCTACTACTCTTAGTCTCATCTAGGTCCTTGGGCACCCTTGCCTTCCCCTTCCGCAGAGGAACATACGCAGGAAGCTTGGTTGGAGGATTTGTGCCCTCGGTTTCTTCCTCCATGTCTTCGTCCCCATCCTCTTCTATCAAGATGTCCTTAAGGTCGTCCTCCTCCTAATCAGTTTCCAAATTAACTTCTTTCCCTTTTTCTTCCATAGCTAATTTAGTTCTCAACGGGTTTTGAGGGGACATGCGCACCTGAATCATGGGCTTCTTATCTTTCTTGGGTCTCAATGTGCGTAGTGATTTAGGGATTTCCGCAAGTATCACAGCGTTCTCAAGGGTATCCTCTATTCTCATGGGCTGCACGGCTTCTTTGGTGGTCATTTCTTCGATTTCCTTGGCTTCTTCAGACGCTGCCATTTGGCTTGTCCAAAAATCTCTCAATTGATCACTGGGGACTCAAACAACGTTCTCAATAGGTTAAATAGTTCGCGGTTCAGAATACTCTGGGCACATGACAGCTCAATTCTCAAACTACCATGTGTTGTTTGTTGGCCTTAAATGCCTGTTGCTCGCTCCATTTGGTCTCAAACCAAGCATCACATCATGAATAATGACTACAATGGTCACTTTCCAGCCAACCCGTGTAGCAGCACAACCACCCTTGCGCTGTCGTGGACCTCGTGACACTTCACTCCTGCGCATAGCCCTGACATTGCGCAGCTCTCGGGAATAGTAGTTTATAGTCCCACGCCTCCTTTCAACTGGATGGAGTGCTAATACTATGCTTCCCACAGCTAGTCAAGTGGCCGAGCCACTTGTATATGACCTAAACCAACCATCAAGCACTTTTCCTAGGAAAAGTCTATTTTTAACTTGACTGTCTGCATCGCGCACTTCACCATTTGCATCGTGCCATCATCAGTGATCCCTCTAGTAATATAAGATCCAATCTAAGGTATCAAGCAGATCAACTCTCGGTGGTAGTCCCCAAATTTGTCAACGTAATCGTGCGCATCTTGTTTGATCACCACAATTTTCATATCGAGAAAACCCTTCTTTATTCCTTCCTCAAGCTTATTGACTTTTTCTTCCACCAGAGCGCTTTTATCCCTTAACCACACTCTTTATTTCATGAGTTCTTGGAGCTTAAGATCACCCTGTGGGATCTCTTCATTAGGTCCCAAGCGTTCCTCTTCGTTCAACTACGCAATCCCTTCTTCCAAGGCTCCGCAAGCCGTCATATCCACGGGCGCTGCTATGCGCAGACTAGGAATAATATACTCCATCGGTATTATAGCATTTTCTCCATAGGCTAGCCTAGAAGGCGTTTGTCCCGTTAGTTTCTTGCACATTGTCCTATAAGCCCACAATAATGCTGGTATGCGCAGGTCCCAATCACTTCGTTGTGCATTATATACCCTGTTCAGTGCTTTGCACACTTCGTTAAATGCTTCTGCATGGGTAACCTTCTGCACACTTGGTCTTTCCACACTCTGTTGTTCCAACTTGAGGGACCGTTCATGCAATTTGTACCCAAACACATGCTCATTGATCAGGTTCCCCAACGCGAAGTCCATGTGCATCCGCGCAGGTTTTTTACAATATGCCTATACCCACCTAGACAGATGCACACGTGGACCATCCTGTACATTGTATTTATCTGTTATTGCATCCTAAGCTTCCCAAAATGCATGCACATCATTCTCCTACATTCACGCCAGTCCTCAAATCTTCCTTGGTGTGTACCCCACCACCTTGTAGGCATAGCACACAGTACCCACTTCAAAGCCTAGAAACATTGCTTTTCTGGCACCTCCCTTTCAAATATGTCCAAGAAAGCATCTACCTCACCTAGTCCATCATAAGTAGGCAAATCTCTCACTTCTGTCAATACGTAGCACAATAATCTTATCATCATGCTATAGTTCAGTGTGGTTACCTCATGTAACTGATTCTGCCATCACTCTATCTCTTCATCTGAATCCGACATAGAGAAGCTTTCGCGCTCCCATGAGATTTGTCCATCCACGACGGGATTTACCCAGTCTTTCTCTCACACGATTATCTTGTAGATGCAGTCCAAATCATCGTTGCTTTCATAGTCATGCACTGGCTCTATGTAGAGCGATCCTTTCACAGGGTCCAAAGGTACTGTTAGCCCTGAGGTGCAGTACTGCTATTTTGAAAACTAAAGGAGGGAAATGGTCTATTTTCAGAGCGCATGAAAACATGCACTAATGCGCAAAAGCCCTCAAAAACCTTACCTTCCTATCCATATGTGCCCCTTTGCACATTTCTCGAGGTCGTCCCATATCTTCGTGTCCCCTGCTGTCAATCTTCCCACTGATTTGACGGTCCACACTTCATCCGATCAACATTATACTCTCACCTGCTTCGACCAATCACAACTGTTAGATTATTTTCACCAGATCTAACGGCTATCGCACATATCGCTCGGGCAAACAAGAGAGAGGGATAGCCACTCGATAAAGCAGTTTCCTCTCTCTCCTTCACTGCTACGCGGCAGGAGATGAATGGAATTGGGTGGGCTCCGACCTTTACCACTTACTGCCCGGTGACTGCCCGATATAAACCATTTCCACTTGAATAAACTACTCTCGGGCGTTATCCTTCAAGAACATACTCCACCCAATAGTCGTTCGATCTACCCATCTAAGATCTGATGGCTCGACTTATTCTGCTCCTGCCATGACTTCAAGCCTCCGGCGATTGAGCTCATCTACCCATTCCTCTCGATCCAATGGTCCCCATTCGCAATCACCATAGTTCATCCTCCGCCACCTGACCAACATCCCGACCATCGATCCACACCATCCAATGGCCCACGTGCCCTATACCCTACTTCCCATCAATCACTTGGGGAGGAAATTTGTTGGCTTTGTCAGTGTTTTTAACAGTGAGATAGTTGAACTAAAATATCAGAATGCATGGCTGAAAGGGTAAAAACAACAACATGATGTAGTCTAACCAACAAAAATGATCATAGAACATCGCTGGCATGAGCGAACCACCTGATAGTGCGGCGAAATTACCAGAATTTGATTACTGTGTTTTTTAGAAATAGAGCACTCTGAGCTCGTGTTTGTCTAGTTATGGCATCAGGTGGTTAGAAGACAGAGGGGATAGATTAAGACATCTCGAGCCTCAGAGAGTTTGAGAGTATTGTAAAAATCATATAAATGGTTGAAAGTTGGAAGTAATAGGGGTTCAATTTTTGGAGACTGTGGATACTCTGTTCCTCCCAACGTCTCATCTTCATTCCAGTAATACAAGCTTCTTTTGTTGTTACATGTTCAATCGCCATCTTCTCCTCTGTTCTAAGCTTGCACTTGAATAGGTTATTCATGTTTTCTTCTGTGTCTAATGCTAAATAACTATCATCTTATCTCTGCGTTGATAAATTAGATTTGCAAGCTTCATTTACTTTTTGTAGCTAGCCATTCATATGCATTTATGTATGCATCTGCTGGTACAGTCAAGACTTTCCATATATTCCTTGAATCTATAAACTATTGAGAATTAGTGGTCGAAAGCCTTGTCAAGCTGAGGATGTTCATGCATGTCTTGAGTGAAAACAAAGTTGAAACAATCATCTAACTTGATCCAAACCCCAATCCATTCCAATAGTTTAGAGAACAATATTGAATATTTATATGTTACTAGGCATCTCCGAGCTACAACCTAAGAGAGTTTTGTGGAGTGCTAACATAATTGGCATCGTTGCCAAGGAGAGGATACTGAAGCTCAACTTCCCTGGGGGACGACACAAATCTAGCTTTAATGATAGACAAATCTTGGACACTATTTGAGTTGTAGTCATCTATCTAGCGACTCTACTGGAGGACGAACCTCTTGGTGACTCCACTCCATAGTTCTGGCTCAGTTTGTGAGGAATACTTGGAGAAATCCTTAGAAGCCATAAGCTGACCCAACACCTGACCCTGAAAAAATCATCAAAGAAAGAAAGGTGTTGCAGAAAGGAGCATCAGGTTCAGGTAGCTCTAAACAATATTCTATATCTCTTTAAGAAAATCTTGTTTGAGAGTATAACATCTAATACTAGCAATGAAGAAAAAATATTAGAGATTCATAGAGCTCCTTATTATTTAGGTTCTTCTTTCATTTTAGGCCCAAAGGAATCCTGTCCTCCTATCCATCATACTCCTTTAGTCCCATCAGTCACTCCTCAACCCTCTGTCATTAAGACTTCCAGTACCCTTATAGCCACCACAGCTATGGCAAAACCACAAGAACCTACCAAAATGGAAAGCATCATAGCTGCTAGGTATGGATCTCTAGTACTACCCACTCCTTTGAATGCCATGCCTAATGGAGAATATCAGAAGTATATGCCTAAGTTCACTGGGACTGAAGGTGTTACAGCTGAGGAACATCTTGAATCATTCTATAGCTATGCTGATAACTTGGACATTAATGAAGCTAATGTATGGATGAGAGTCTTTTTCCAAAGTCGAGATGGAGAGGCTAGAAAATGGTTTAGAGAGCTGACCCCAAGGTCTATAGCAGATATTGAGGCTTTAGATGATGCATTCCTAAAGCATTGGGGGGATAAAAATGATCTACTCTACTACCACACCGAGTTTGGGAACTTAAAGAGGGAAAATGGTGAGTTGTTGTCTGATTTTAATAAGAGGTTTAACCGCATGTATAGCAAGATACTGGCTGAAGTAAAATCCACCACTACCTCTGCTAAACTCACCTATGCCAGTGCCTTTGATTCTGACTTTTGTCTACTGTTGAGGGAGAGACGATGTGCTACCTTGGCTGATATGCAGGATGCAACCTTGGAAGTAGAATCAAACATCATGGCTGCAGAGAAGCTCAAGGGGAATGTTGACAGAGGGAGACAGAGGGGTGAATATTCATCATCTTCAGATCCCAAGATAGATAAAATGATCAAGATGGTAGAGTCATTAGCCTCTGAAATCTCCAAATTAAAGGTTGAGAAGCACCCTGGGAAAGTAAGAGTTCCTAATACCTTTGCTCCTAGAAATCCAAATCCATATAGAAGAGCTAATGAGTAGTTGCAAATTCTGCAAAGAAGCAAAGATGCCAATGAAGACCAAAGGGTGAAGACCCCCTTCTAGAATGTAGTCATGGAAGAAGAGAATTTTGAAGAAGATGATGAGATCCATTGTCTGGAAGACAAAGGAAGTGCTTCCTTTTTTATCTTAGATGCCTATGAAAAGTCATTATTCAATGACCAGATCAGCCAAGAGTGGGATGGTGGAGCTATTCTGCAAACTAATGATCAACACGGATATGATATGAGGTCGAAGATGAATAATGCCAAGGAAACTCCTGTTCAGAGAGCTACCATCCCTGCAATACTACAAGCTAATAAGCAGAAACGACCGACAGTTGATCCCATCATCCTTAAAGCTCCAACTCACGAGGTAAGAGGCCTTGACATGTCTCCTTCTCCTTTTAGTTTTGAATCAGAAATTCAGAAGCTAAGCATACCTATACCTCTAATTGAACTAGTGAAGAATGAGTCCTTCAAGAGATCTATCCTCGAGGCCCTTGGGCCTAAAGCCATCCAAGCTTCCATTGACTATGTAAATATGCAAGATGACAAACCAACTGTTGTTCTCAGCCCAATGATTGAAAATTGTGATGATAGCTCCCCTTGATTCTATGTCTCTTTGACTATTCATGAAAAAATCCTTCACAACTTCCTTCTGAACATAAAAGTCAGCCATAATCTAATGCCCAAGGCTGTCATGGATGAGTTGGGTCTTGAGATTACCAAGTCTTATCAAGACCTATTTTCTTTTGACTCTATAAAAGTGAAATTTTTGGGATTAATCAAAGACTTAGCCATCACCTTTTCACAGCTACCCATGAAGAGCATGATGATGGATATTGTGGTAGCAGATGTACCCCCCAAGTTCGGCATGTTTCTTTCTAGAGGTTGGATCAAGAGATTAGGTGGAGAGTAGGAGATTATACAGAGAAGATCAATTGGTTTATATCATCAGTGATGAAAGGAATCCCACTAATCATCCCATCTATGCTGTCGACACTGATTTTGGAGCCTGTATTCTTGAGATTGAAGAATCCCAATTGGCCTCCATGCAACTTAGGAAACCAGTTTGCTAGATCTCAGAGGTAGAAGGCCCAAAAATTTGGGACATGTTATTTTATGGAGCTTTCTCTAAGGAAGCTGCAAGGATAGGTGTATTCCTTATGTCCCAAACACAAGAATGCATTCATTTATCTTTCAAGTTAACTTTTTAGGTCACAAATAACATAGAATAGTACGAAGCCTTGATATTGGGCTTAAACACTGCTAAAGAAATGGGCATCAAAGGTCTGAAGGTGTTTGGAGATGCAGACCTTATCATTCAGTGGGTGAACAAAACTTTCCAAGCAAAGCATCCAAGGCTGAAAGCATACAGAGTTGAGGTATGGAAGCTCACGGGTTCTTTTAATAGTTTCAGCATTTCTTACATCCCTAGAATGAAGAACCAACTTGATGATTCCCTTGTCGTGTCTACTAGAACGTTTATTCCTCCTTTGCCCCCTAAATTGACTTATGAAGTTCAGGTGAAATATAGACCATCTCTGCCTGAAAATGTCAAATACTGGAAAGTTTTTGAAGATGATGATGAAATTAATAGGTTTTTGCAAGTCATTGATGAATTTTCTAAAATACACATTGACCAAGAAAACGAAACCATTGAAGAATGCAACCAGTCCAAGCTAAAGGACGAGATTGGTCAGGATAGCATTGTTCAGCTGCCTAGTAACCATATACCCAAAGGATTGGTGCGCCTAGAGAAGCTGTTTGATCATAATGATGTAACTTATAGGCATGCGAAAAAGGAAAATGAGTTTGCAGTTCATAAACATAATGTAAGGATTCCAACCCATCCAAAGTACATAAATATGTCCACTCACTTGTCTTCTGTCAAAAGTTCCGAGTATTGCACCTTTATGAAACAATTTAATGATATTTTTTCTTGGGAGTACAGTGATATTAAGACCTAGGACACCAACATCATCCAGCATAAGATTCCACTAGAGAAGAACACCATCCTTTTTAAGCAGAAATTAAGACCTATCCGCCCTCTCTTATTTCCTTTGATTGAAAAGGAAATCAAGAAGCTGTTGGATGCCAAGATCATAGTTCCCTCTCTTATTCAAAGTGGATAGCTAACCTTGTGGTAGTAAGAAAGAAGAATGGAGAAATTAGGCTTTGTGTTGACTTCAGGAATCTGAACAAATGCTCTAAAAAAGACAACTACCCCCTGCTTAAGATGGAACACTTGCTGCAAAAAGTTTCAGGGGCTAGAGTCATGTCTTTCTTAGATGGATTTTCAGGTTACAATCAGATTGTTGTACATCCAGAAGATCAGGAAAAGACTGCCTTCACTACTCCTTGGGGCACTTTCATGTACTCTAAGATGCCTTTTGGATTGATGAATGTTGGGGCTACTTTTCAGAGGGCCATTGACATAACCTTTGTGGGAGAGAAGGAAAAGTTTGTCCTTATTTACCTTGATGACATAATAGTCTTTTCCAGTAGTCACAAGGACCATTTGCAGCATTTGAAGAAGGTGTTTCTAAAGTGCAGACGATTTGGAATTTCTGTGAACCCAAAGAAGTCATAGTTTTCTCTAGAAGAAGGCAAACTTCTGGGACATATTGTTTTTGCTGAAGGTGTGAAGATCGATCCAGCAAGGGTTCAAGCAATTCAGACATTGTCCATCCCAAGGTCAAAAAGGGACATTCAATATTTCTTGGGTAAGATTAACTTTGTCAAGAGGCTTATTCCAAACTTTGCAGAGCTAGTGAAACACTAAAGAAAGGATCAGAAATAAAATGGACAGATGGTGCAAGAAGTTCTTTTGAAGCCATCAAACAATCTATCATGGAAGCTCCCACTCTAATCAGCCCAGATTATACCAGGTAGTCTTATATCTTCTCTTTTGCCTCTTATGATACACTTGCAGCAATTCTATTGTAGAAAAATGATGAAGGTGTAGAGCACCCTGTGGCCTTTTTCATCAAAACTCTGAGGGATGTTGAACTAAGGTATGACCCTATTGAAAAACAAGCTTATGCTCTCATAAAATCTTTAAAGGAATTCTGAATTTATATTTTTCATTCCAAAGTGGTTGCGTAGGTACCTTCAAACTCAATAAAAGATATCCTAACTCAGCCAGATATTGATGGAAAGAGAGCTAAATGGATTGCGAAATTCATAGAGTTCAACATAGAGGTGAAGCCCACCAAGCTTATCAAAGGCCAGGGCTTGGCTAAGCTTCTGGTTGAGGAAAATTGTAGTTTTTTAGACATCAATTGCATGAGTTCAAATTCAAGTGGTGAGCGGACAGAGGAAGCAACAAAAGAGTAAGAGCAAAATCAGTCTTTGGCTGAAAATCTAGCCACCTGTGAATGGTATTCCAGTGTAGTTCATTTTATGCAGAAGTTAGAAGTCCCTCTAGGGCATAGCTCAAGTCAAGCTCGGGCCATTAAGCTCAGATCAGCCAAATTCTGCATTAATAAAAACCTGATTTATTGGAGAGACCCATCAGGGATCCTCTTGATATGCCTAGACAAAGGAAAATCTCTGGAAGTCATGCACCAGTTCCATTCTAGCATCTGTGGAGGGCGTCATTATTGGAAAACCACAGCCCACAAGATCCTGAGAGCTGGGTATTATTGGCTTACTCTGCTCTCTGATGTGTTTTCTTTTGTGACAAATGTCAGAGGTTTGCAGGAAGACAACAACTAAAATCTCTGCCCTTGAAGCCAGTACATGCCAATGGTCCCTTCCAGCAGTGGGGTTTGGACTTCATAGGTGAGAGCAATCCACATTCTAGTGGCTAGCACAAATGGATCTTGGTAGTCACTGATTATTTCACCAAATGGATTGAGGATATACCCACTAAAAATGCTAATCATCAGGTTATCATAAAGTTCTTGAATGAGAATATTTTCATTAGATTTGGTTGCCCAACCAAACTAGTCACTGATAATATAGCAACTTTCAGGGCAGAAGAATTGGTGGACATGTGTGAACCTAAGGGCATTCAATTGGTGCATACTACCTCATATTATCCTCAAGGCAATGGCCTAGCAGAATCATCTAACAAGAGTCTTGTAAGGATAATCAAAAAACTGTTGGAGGACAACAAAAATAACTTGGATTCCAAGTTGAAGTTTTCACTATGGGCTGACAAAGTTATCAACAAGAAGTCCATAGGAAATTCTCCATTTAAGCTAGTTTATGGCACTGATGTTGTTTTTCCTATCCAGCTGATTCTCCCTGTGGCCAAATTCTTGCAAGAAGAATAGGATGAAGAGAATGACATAGCGAGGAGAATGAGTAACTTGGTTGAATTATAGCAGATCAAAGAACAATTGGTTGAGAATTCAAGAATTCATTAGAAGAAAATAAAAGAAACCTTTGATAGAAAGGCAAAAATGGACAGTTTTCAGGTTGGTGACTAGGTTCTCAAATGGGATGCATTGAAGGAAAAGAAGGGAAACCATGCTATATTTGATGCCTTATGGACGGGACCATTTGTCATTGCTCAAGTTTAGATGAACAATACTTTCATTCTGTGCAATTTGGAGGGGGAAGGTGTTTTTGATGGCCCAGTCAATGGGCGGTTTTTGAAAATTTACTTCATATGAGGCTTTAAGGTCTTAATATTGTAATAGGTTTTTTCAGTTTTTGTTTTCTATGCGAATAAACTCAATGCCCAATGGAACACTAGGAGATAAGTTTTATTTGGTTGTTACTAGACAGACAATAGTCTGCAGTTCTTGAAACTTCACAGGGAGGCTTTCATCCCCAGAAGGAGCCAGTGTTAGCCCTGAGGTGCAGTTCTGCTATTTTGAAGACTAAAGGAGGGAAATGGTTTATTTTTAGAGCACATGAAAACATGCACTAATGCACAAAAGCCCGTGAAAACCTTACCTTCCCATCCATATGCATCCCTTTGCACATTTCTTGAGGTCATCCCATACCTTTGTGTCCCCTGCCATCGATCTTCCCACTGATCTGATGGTCCACACTTCATCTGACCAACGTTATACGCTCACTCGCTTCGACCAATCACCATCATTAGATCATTTCCACCAGATCTAACGGCTATCGCGCATATCGCTCGAGTAAACAAGAGAGAGGGATACCCGCCCGATAAAGTGGTTTCCTCTCTCTCCTCCACTGCTACGTGGTGGGTGATGAATGGAATCGGGTAGGCTCTGACCTTTACCACTTACCACTCGATGATCGCCCGATATAAACCATTTTCGCTTGAATAAACGCTCCTGGGCATTATCCTTCGAGCACCTTCTCTACCCAATAGTCGTTCGATCTACCCATCTAAGATCTGACGGCTCAGACTTATTCCGCTCCCACCATGACTTCAAGTCTCCCGCGATTGATCTCCTCTTTCCATTCCTCATGTTCCAATGGCCCCCGTTCACGATCACCATAGTTCATCCTCCGCCACCTGACCAACATCCCAACCGTCGATCCACACCATCCAACAACCCACGTACCCCCATACCCTACTTCCCATCAGTCACTCGAGAAGGAAATTTGTTGGCTTTGTCAGTGTTTTTGACAGTCGGACAGTTGAACTGAAATAACGGAATGCATGGCCGAAAGGGGAAAAAACAACAACATGATGTAGCTGAACCAACAAAAATGATCATGGGACATCGTTGGCACGAGCGAACCTCTTGACAGTGCAACGAAATTACCAGAATTTTACTACCATGTTTCTTATAAACAGAGCTATCTGAGATCATGTTTGTCTAGTTATGGCATCAAGTGGTTAGATGTTATGAAACTAGCTCAAGAAAAGATAGAAAAGATAGATCAAAGCCTTAGAATTCAGCCTCTTCGAGGGGGCAACCTCCTTTACATTACATAAATGAACAATTCTTGGATGATTCAAATGACAAAACCTCCTTTCTATATAGAGGAGTCTAAGGAGTCACAATATAATCCAGCCGACCTAACAATAATAATATAAAGCCACAAAAATAACAATAGAGGGATTCTATGGGGCACAAAAATAACAATATGGGGGTAATAGGGGCACAACAATATAAATAAGGGGTATAACTACAATAGTAATGGGGTAATCACTAGTATATAGGGGCCCAACATGACCCTCTCCTTCAAAAAAGTGTTGTCCTCAATGCTTGAGTAGTTCTGGATACTTCTGCATAAAATTCTCATCCTCCCATGTGGAATCTTCAGCGGATAAGTTCTTCCACTTGATAAGATACTCTGAAATTGATCGATTTCGTAGCTATCAAGTTCTTGTTTCTGTGACTGCTTCCGGTTCCAATATAATTTTTCCTTCCTCGTCAAGTTCTGGCAATATTGTTTGAACTGGGAGCTTGTCGCCTATAACCTTCTTTAAACATGAAACATGGAAAACTGGGTGCAATCGAGAAGCTGCAGGAAGCTCCAATTTGTATGCCATAGTACCAATCTTTTGCAACACCTTGTACGGACCATAATACTTTGGTGATAATTTATTATCCTTCTTAGCTTGCTTTAGGGACATTTGCTTATATGGTTGTAGCCGTAGGAATACCCAATCACCTACATCAAAACTTCTTTCACTGCGATGTTGATCTGCCTGTTGTGTCATTCTATTTTGTGCCAACACGAGGTTATCCTTTAAGAGTTGGAGGACTTGTTGTTGATGTTCGATGTGATGTTCCACTGCCTGAACCTTAGAATTTTCTCTTAAATATGATGTGATGGATGGTGGTTGATACCCATAAAGTGCCATAAATGGGGTCATTTTTGTTGCTGTATGGAAGGAAGTGTTATACCACCATTCAGCCAGAGGCAACCATTTGACCCATTGTGTCTGTTTATCAGATACAAAGCAACGAAGATATCCTTCCAAACATTTGTTTACTATCTCAGTTTGCCCATCAGATTGAGGATGATAAGATGAGCTATGAGCTAACTGAGTACCAAGACAAGAAAATAATTCTGTCCAAAAATTTCCAGTGAAAATGGGATCTCTGTCACTTACAATAATCTTTGGGTTTCCATGTAGCTTTTGAATTGTTTCCATAAATGCAGTAGAAACTGTACTGGCTTTAAATGGATGTGATAATGCACAAAAGTGTGCATACTTGGTAAGTCTGTCAACTACCACCATGATGACACTCTTTCCCTCAGACTTGGGTAAACCTGTGATAAAATCCATTGAAACCTCCTCCCAACGTTGGCTTGGAATGGATAAAGGTTGTAATAGACCCGGTGTCTTAATTGTTTCAACTTTATTTTGTTGGCAAACCAAACATTCCGCCACAAACTTTTGAATATCTGATTTAAGGCCATCCCAAAAAAATTCCTTCTTAACCCTGTGGTAAGTTTTTAAAAATCCTGAGTGCCCTCCTAAGGGAGAAGTGTGCAATTCCATAAGAATCTTTTGTTTTAGCTGGGAATTCTTACAGAGGTATAAGCGATCTTTGTACCATAACGAATCATTTTTCCAGCTAAATGTATCAGACGTACTGGAATCTTGTTGTAGATTTCGAATAAGTGCCCACACTTCTTCGTCATTCTTCCATTCCTCCCTTGCTTCATTTATCCAATCTGGTTGGATAATAGAAATGGCGCACAACAATGCTTCCACATCCTCATCCTTTCTTGAGAGTGCATCTGCCACCACATTTTGCTTCCCTTTTTTGTAGATGATTTCAAAGTCATAACCCAACATCTTTGTGACCCACTTTTGTTGCTCTTCAGAGGATAATCTTTGTTCTAAAAAGTATTTAAGGCTATCATGATCCGTTTTTACCTTGAAGTGTCTTCCCATTAGGTAGGGTCACCATTTCCTTCTCATAAATAGCTTTTCTTAAAAACTTTCCCTTGATTGGACGACTTTCAAAAGCAATGGGTCTTTCATCTTGCATTAGAACAACACCAATTCCATTTCCTGAAGCATCACATTCCACAATAAAGGTTTTTGTGAAGTCCGGTGTAGCTAAGACCGGTGCTTGGCACATTGCCTCTTTAAGATGTTCAAAGGCCTTTGTTGCTTTCGGAGTCCATGAAAATGCATCTTTCTTCAATAATGTTGTTAGAGGTGCTGCTATTCTCCCATAATTCTTAACAAACTTGCGATAATACCCTGTCAACCCAAGAAATCCTCGCAGATGCTTTATGGATGTGGGGATTTTCCATTCCTTAATGGCTTTAATTTTGCTAGGGTCTACCTTAACTCCTTCATGAGATACAATATGACCCAAATATTCCACCTCCTGGACTCCAAAGAAACATTTGGATCTTTTTGCATATAATTGTTTCTCCTCCAATAGTTGTAGCACCCTGTCAACATGTTCAACATGATCCTTCCAAGACTTGCTGTAGATTAGTATATCATCAAAAAATACTAACACAAATTTTCTAAGGAATGGTTTGAAAATTGAATTCATCAAACCTTGAAATGTTGAAGGTGCATTGGTAAGGCCAAAAGGCATGACCAAAAATTCATAATGACCCTCATGAGTTCTAAATGCTGTTTTCAGAATGTCTTCAATCTTCATTCTGATTTGATGATATCCCGAACGAAGATCCAACTTGGTGAAGTAAATTGATCCATGCAATTCATCCAGTAATTCATCAATGACAGGAATGGGGAACTTATCTTTAATAGTGAGCTTGTTGAGCTCCCTATAATCTGGACACATGCGCCATGATCCATCCTTCTTGTGCACCAATACTACTGGAGCAGAGAAAGAACTTTGACTCGGTTGAATTATACCAGCCTCTAGCATTTCTGCAACCATACGTTCAATTTCACTTTTTTGGACATAGGGATATCTGTACGGCCTGATGTTTGGAGGAACACTTCCTGGAATCAGATGAATAGCATGATCATGATCACGCATAGGTGGGAGACCTTTGGGAGTCTCAAATACCTTGGAATGATTGTCCAAGACTTTTTGGAGATCTGGAGAAATAGATGATTCCAATGTGGAAACATCTAGCGAACATAATTGTGCAATTACACCTCTTTGCTCCTTTTTTAGAAGCTTTGTCATACCATTAGAGCTGATTATCTTTCCTGGTTTCCCTGCAATACCCCTTAATTCAACTTCCTTTCCTTCCGTAGAAAATTTGATGAAAAGTTCTTGAAAATTAAAAGCTATTGTACCCAAGGATTGTAGCCATTGGACTCCTAATACAACATCAGCACCTCCCATTGGAATGGAAAGCATTGGGCTAGTCAATACATATTCTCCCATGGATAGCTTGATATTATGGCACCTTCCAGAGAAATTTATTGTTCCTCCATTTGCAATCATCACTTGACACTCTGGTGCTGGATATAGGAAGCAATTCAATTCTTTTGCTACCCTACAATGAATAAAATTGTGGGTGCTTCCTGAATCAATCAACACTATTACCTTTTTCTTCTTGATTTGTCCTTCTATCTTGATGGTTTGAGGAGTGGTAATTCCCGCCAATGCATTACAAGATATGGTTGGATTTATTTGTTCTTCATCTAGGCTTTGTTCCTGGAGTATATCCTCTTCTTTTGACCTTTCTTGCTCCTTTTCTTCTTCCTCTTCACAATCTATGTAGAATAATTTCTTCTCAGCACACTTATGACCTTTAGTGTATTTTCTATCACAACTGTAACAAAGCCCTTTTTCTCTTTTTTCTTCCAATTTTTGTGGTGTCAACCTTATAAGTTGTGGAAGACTAGGGGCAACAACACTTCCATCTTTATAGTTGTGAGTGGTATGCTTCCTGGTTGCCATAATTTTGCTTTCCATTTTTCTTGCTAACCTGAATGCCTTCTCTAATGAATCAGGTTCCCAAAGGCGAACATCATGTTGGATATTATCCTTTAAAGACCCTATGAACACATCAATCCTATGCTCCTCTGGAATATCTTTTACCCTTATGTTCAATTTTTGGAACTCCTCAATGTGCTCCATTACTGAACCCTTTTGTTTGAGACTTATCAATTGGCTAAAAAAAGTGTTGCTTTTTGTATCCTCATAATGTGCTATCAATTCTTCCGTAAAAATTGCCCAAGTGATAAAATTTTTATGAGAGCAAAGCCATTGATACCATACAAACTGATTTGGTTCCAAATATACAGTTGCCATACGTACCTTTTGTGTGTTTTGCACATTATTGAGATCGAAGAATTGCTCCATCTGTAATATCCATGTGGCAGGATCCTTGCCATCAAACTTCCTCATATCGATTTTTGGAATATGGTGAGTCTTTGATCCAACATTAGCATCTATGGAATCATGATTAACATTTCTTTTATTCTCATCATGAGTTTCCTTTAGTACCCTTTCATCCTTAGTGCCCATTTCTTGTAGCAACTTATTCATATTTATCTTCAATTCGTCCATGTCTGTCTTCAAATATATCTTCAAATATGCCATGTCTCTCTTCAAATCTGTGTTTGAATCATCCATCTTAGCTTCCATGCCCTTTATCTTAGATTCCACGCCATTTATATTAGCTTCTGTTAGCTTTTGTGAGCGTGACATTTGTTGCACTTGCTCTTGTAATTTTGATATATCATGTAGCATTTCTTCCTCTTCTTCATGAGTCATGCTAGAGCTTTCAGGTTCCTTACTAGGTGTTTGCATTTTATTTCCTCGGGGCATCAGTTACCGATAATAATGCTTTACTATGCCCTTTGAATTCCTTCAAACCAAGCTTATGCAAAAATTAAAAAAAAAACTACACACCTTTTTTCACTTTGTAGAAGCCTTATATTGAATTTGATGTATCTCTGTAATTTCGGATCATTCAGTTCTGAAATTTTGACTTGTAGTAGCCTTCTGAGTCCTCTTTCCAGTGCCACAAGTCTGACCCAAATTGGTTTCTCCAAGGAAGAGTTATGTAAAATCTCCCACAGTGACTTGCTTATAGACTAGCTCAGTAGAGCAAAATTGTACGACGTGCCACGAGTCATTGTTTCGACCTATGGATCTGAAAAATGCATACAAGAAACTACAGTCCGTCCTCTTTTTGTACCTTCTTACGAAGTTTCAATATGATCCTCAAAGAGAAAGTTATGATGATTTTCCCCAGGTCACCTGTTTTGAATGTAATTCAGGAGTCTGCAAAAAGACCAACTTCCTCAGATCATATCTCCGAGAATATCGCGCGAAAAGCTCTGAAATTCAGACCCAAGGTTTAGTGCGATTTCTTCTCAAATGGGGTTTTTTTTTTACTTCTGAAACGTCACAGAAAAAATTTATAGTGAAAATGCCACGATGACATATTTGGAGCAGCGAAACCCTAGAATCCAAAGCTCTGATACCAAATGTTATGAAACCAACTCAAGAAAAGATAGAAAAGATAGATCAAAACCTTAGAATTCAGCCTCTTCGAGGGGGCAAACTCCTTTACATTACATAAATGAAAAATTCTTGGATGATTCAAATGACAAAACCTCCTTTCTATATATAGGAGTCTAAGGAGTCACAATATAATCCAGCCGACCTAACAATAATAATATAAAGCCACAAAAATAATAATAGAGGGATTATATGGGGCACAGAAATAACAATATGGGGGTAATAGGGGAACAACAATATAAATAAGGGGTATAACTACAATAGTAATGGGGTAATCACTAGTATTATAGGGACCCAACATTAGAAGACAGAGGGGATCGATTAAGACATATCGAGCCTCAGAGAGTTTGAGAGTATTGTAAAAAGCCTATAAATGGCTAAAAGTTGGAAGTAACAAGGGTTCAACTTTTGGAGACTCTGGATACTCTGTTCCTTCCCAACGTCTCATCTTCATTCCAGTAATACAAGCTTCTTTTGCTGTTACATGTTCAATCCCCATCTTCTCCTCTATTCTAAGCTTGCACTTGAATAGGTTATTCATGTTTTCTTCCGTGTCTAATGCTAGGTAACTATCATCTTATCTCTGCATTGATAAATTAGATTTGCAAGCTTCATTTACTTTCTGTAGCTAGCCATTCATACGTGTTTATGCATGCATCTATTGGTACAGTCAGGATTCTCCATCTGTTCATTGAATCTATAAATTATTGAGCATTAGTGGTCGAAAGCCTTGTCAAGATGAGGATGTTCATGCATGTCTTGAGTGAAAACAGAGTTGAAACAGTCATCTGCCTTGATCCAAACCCAAATCCATTCCAATAGTTTAGATAACGATATTGAAGATTTATATGTTACCAGGAAATTCCGAGCTATAACCTAGGAGAGTTTCCTAGAGTGCTAACAGGTACGACTACGCGCAGAGAATTTTTCTAAAAAATCATCTTGCACTTATTTATATTAATCATTGCATTCATGTCAATGGCCCAATAGATTCTTAAAAGTGCATGGTAGGAATTGCTATCATCAACAATCTCTTCCACTTCAAAGTATGCTAGCACGCTTGCTCCCTCAATATCCATGGTGATTCTCTGCAATCTCCCCATAGGTATTATCTTTTGCTGGTTTGCCATTCTTGGATGGATAAGAGACCATTGCAACATAAGCCTTCCCATGCGCTCCCATGTCTGCTTCAGCAGAATGTTCACGTCCAATCCTAGGTCCAGAATTACTTGGTCCATCTCATATTCTCCAATTTATGCGGTCAAAATCATTTCTCTCCCCGTCCTCATTGCACGCTTTCCAATCTTTCGGACTATGCACGGTTCTCCTAGCGCAGTCCCAACACATCTGTTAATGAGTTCCTGTAGTCCCTTTATAGCCTTACTGTTGCACAGTAGCTTCATGCATGTTTCTAGGAACGTTGTAAGAATAGATGGGTCCATTTCTGGGTCCAATCTATCTTTGATTCTTGAAGTGGAGGCATCAGCGAAGCTCTTCCTAGCTTCCATGAAGGTTTCCTTAGTGTGCTCCAAATCAAACTCTGCTTCTTTCGTTGGAGCCTTGCGAACCCATGTATTATCTTCAGGCTATTTTCCTTTATCATCTCCCATTGTAATTCAACTTTGGAGCACAATGTTCACATTTGGATCTTCCTCGCACGACTGAGACCTCATCATCTGCAGGTTCTGAGTTGGGGGAGGTTGTAGCACTCCCTTTTCGCACAGCTTAGCTATCAGTGTAGGACAATCCTCCATCTCGTGATCAAACAAGGTACAATACAGATAAGATGGACGCTTTGGATTGGTACGATCATGGGCATAGTGTATTGGCCCTCCACAATTGTAGCATATCAGCTATCCATGACCTGTTCTAGGTCCTCCTCCACCACGGCCCCGTTCACACCCTTGAAATTCGGTTTGCGCCACTATTACATTCTCGTCAAGGGACCGCATTTCAACTTGAACGCTGTAGGTGGGAGTTCTATCCATAATAAGCTCATAGCTTATACAAGTGCACTCATTGTTTCCAACCAATCTACAAAAATTACAGAACAACTATTGCGAATTTTGTGTGTACCTATGTAACAGATGACGGTTGTCTGTAGCATGCTTTCCTCCTATTTGACAAATCGTGCACCACAAAGAAGGCGCCGCTCTAGGTCCTACTTGTGGCTCTGGTCCTAACGACATCGGTCCTCCTCCCGCGAGGTAGTTCACGAACATCGGGCAGTGGTCTTTGTCATCACTCTGACCCTTACATTTAATGCACCATACCTCTTCGAGCACTTCTGGTTGGGCTGTCCTGTCCTATTTTAGACTCTGCATCTCAAGGCTTAAGTTTTTCAACTGCGCATGGATCTGTTGAAATCCCAAGTTAGGATCGTGTATCGTGGTCTCATGCAGCCTCATCGCGATATCCAAGGCCTCTGCCTGGGTTCTTAAGCTCTATTGTGACAGCGTGTTCCTCAAATGTGGAATTAGCGATGCTACAAAACAATCATGGTGCTTTCCATCCGTCATAGTCATATTAGCTTCACAAATTATGCACTTTAGTCTTTGATCCAACTCCCAAGGAGTCTCACCTGGTAGCATTGTGATCCCTTTAAATCCAATGGTTGACTGTGCCTCTGACTTCGACCTACTAAATTCTTTGTTCAGCTGATCCAAAATGGATTTTGGATAGACTCCTAAGTCTAAGTGTTCCTCACAAAGGAAAAATGAAAGTCCAAGGAAGTTCTTGG
The DNA here is from genome assembly GCA_031772625.1 of Pinus tabuliformis. Classification (NCBI taxonomy): domain Eukaryota; kingdom Viridiplantae; phylum Streptophyta; class Pinopsida; order Pinales; family Pinaceae; genus Pinus; species Pinus tabuliformis. The sequence goes on from CM062813.1 coordinate 685,282,925, forward strand.
AACTAACCCCATTGTAGATATCATCTCATTCTAAATATACCACAACTTGAATGGGCAAAAATGGACTTAGTATGCAGAAGTTATCATAGAAAGAAGATGCCCTTTGTTCTTTGGAAAAAGAAGCAAATCTTCAAAAAAATGGCCTAAAAGGCTTTATGGAGAAAAATCGCATTGGAGGAGGTCAAAGGCAGACTTAGGCAAAAAGGGAAAGAAACCCCTGATTGCCAATCCCCGACAAATCAGGTTGGAGGCGGGCATAGGCATATAACATATGGAAAGTACCAAGCCGAGCGATATTGCGATTGCCGATATCGGTGGATCGCAATCAGCGATGCCATGAGGCAAAGGCAGGACCTCAGGTCGAGCGATATTGTGATCGTCGATATCAGCGTCGATGGATCGGTGTCAACATAGGTCGTGCCATGTGGAAAGACCCAGGGACTTGCGATATGCGATTGCGACATGTCGCATAGCAAAATCACATCGTGACAATACAAAGGGAATGCGCTGATGCAATGCCACTGGACCCGAAAGGGTTTATAAAGGTAGCTGGATATTATTTGAAGTCCGCCATAAATCCATTTCATTGGGGTTTTAGTGTTTTAATGTATTTTTACAAATACAAAGGAACCCATGACTGAGCGGATCTACGATAGTGATATAATGCTTAATGGCGGACCTGATAGGGTTATAGGGGAGATTTAATGGATTTTCAGCTCCAAAAATCATGCCCGATAATGTATTTTTTGGAAATTCTCTGTGTAATGGGATTTTCCCAATTTTTGGGTTTTTCCAGAGAAATAGCCACAATCCATTTGTAATAGCTCCTAATCATCATGCCACGCTGCAAGCAGGCATTCTACAGGAAATGGTGCATTCTACAGCCAAAGAGCCACAGAGCCAGGTGGCTAGTCTAACTGACGGAGAGCAGAAAAGCCATAGAGGGAAGATGATACACAGAGAAACAACCAGGGAAGATGAAAAGCCTGGAAAATGCCTCAAAGGAGACAGAGGGAGTTCAATTGAGAGGGGAGAGAAAAGGCGCAGCTAAGATAAAAAACAGGAGGCTAAGCCAAAGCAGGAAGCTAAGGCGAAAGAGAGAAGCACAGAAAGCAAAGTCGAAAGGTAGAGTAGAAGGCAGAAGCAGATAGAGCCAAAAAGCTACTACGCAAAGTAGCTGAGGGAGCCTTTGGGGTCACTTGGAGTTCAAGTGAAAAGCTAGAGAGCTGAAGATTGCAGAAAGCCACTACACAGAGCCAAAGAAGCTAGAGCTTCAGAGCCAGAGTGGGAGCTAGAGCCAGAAAGCTGAGAGCTTCGGAGCCAAGGAGAGATGGTTTTCTAAACCCATTTTTCCTATGTAAAATAGTGGAGTTGAGCCAAGAGCTTGTAAAAGGACTTTTCCATAATCTCAGAGAGCCTAGTCGAGTTGACTAGAGCTCAAGGAGATGTAGCTTAAGAGTTTTGGGTGAGCTCCAAATTAATATTGTTGTTTTGTGTGTGTTTTATTATTGCATTGTATCTACTGTTTTAATTGCTGCTATTTTATTTATATGAGTTTAAGCAAATCAATATACAACACCTGAATAGTTTAAAACAAACATAAGCATACACTATATTGTCAAGCATATTATCAATTATGTATTGGTTAATCAATAAGAGTTGGGAATATTTAAGCTTTGGAAGTGGGAGAGGTTCTTGTAAGTTAGATAAGAAGCTTAAGAGCCCCATTTTCAGATCAGGTGGTATCGGAGCTTAAGATTGGTTAACCTCACCTTCAAAGAAGGTTATATCAGAATGCTTTATTGACAGAGCAAATATTGCTTGTCTAAAAGTTGTTTAAATAGTTAGAGGTTGATTGTATGCTTGTTTGCAGACTAAATATTGTTTTAGTTTCCAGAGGTGAAGGGAAAGATATTGATAGCTCAGTCCAGGAAGGACAAGAAGGAAGAAGGGCTGAAGAGACTCTTCTATCCCAAAGGACCTCAAGGAAATCCTTGAAGCATAAGAGGTTTGTTGCAAAAGGTTGCTTAAATAAGCTCTTAAGTAATCTTGTTTGAATTTCTTTTTTTAATTGGTATAATGACAACTTTTGCAAGTGTATCCTCAAATTCCTCCTTCATCACAAGACTCTATGAGGGAGACTTGAAGCAAGACTTGTTCATCATAATGGACAAGGTGGGAGAAATGTATGAGGATGGAAGAAAGAGCAGCATACTTAGAGAGCAGTTGAATTACATGAAGGAAGAGAAGTTGGTTCTTTCTGACAGACTGCAGGAAATGGAGAGGCAACTTCATATTGAAAATATGAACCTGAAAAGGATGCATTAGTTGGAGTCATAGCTCTTTGTTGCCAAAGACGCCTTGGTTAAGTATCAACTTGAAGAAGAGGTAAACCATTCCAGTTTGTCTTCAAATTCTTCTAAGAATGCTTATATTGGTTTTTTTGAAAAACATACTAGAGGCATAGGTTCCAAGCTAATGTCCAATATGGGCTACGAGGGAAAGGGCTTGGGAAAGCATGAAAAAAGTGTTATTGAGCCAATAATGGTTGAGGAAAGGCCTAAGTATTTGGGTCTTGGCTATGGACAGTCTTATGGAGGGAGTTCCAAAGCTGCCATGAAGGCCACTGAAACAACTCCAAGAAGGGGTTGCATTACAGAGTGTGAAGATTGTATTCAGGAGGAATGCAATAGCTTGAAACATCATTTGCAGGATGCAGGTGTTCAGAAGCACACACTTGAACCAAAGAGTTGTGGAAACTCTAATAGCCTTGAAGAGATTGATGGAGTTCCAAAGGGAGCCACTTCTTCATTTGCTTCACCTCCTCATGAAGGAAATAAAGGTGAAAGAGGCAGATATAAATCTGGTTCTAATCATATTCCTTTTGATTTTCAAAGCATGGTAAATTTCCACATAAGAATGGGAAAATAATTGCATGTTCCTTTTGTGGTTTGGATAACCATCATGTTTCTAGATGTTGGAAGAGAATGGCCACATACAGGAAACTTTTGAAGGAAAAGAAGTAAAGAGCCAAAGGTCCATTAGACAAGGCAAATCATGCTACCAAGAGGCTGCACATGTGTTGCACTCATTGCCATAAGCAAGGGCATCTTGCTGAAAGGTGTTGGACTCTAAATCCAACAATGCTTCCACAAAAGCTGAAGAAAGTGGAAAGAGAAGATGGTAGAAATGGAAATGAAGTTTCATGGATGATCTGCTTCAGAATGATTCACATGTTGATGCTGATGTGTAGACAAAGGAAAGACCTTTGAACAGGATTGGTAAGAAATGGTTAGAGTTCTTTTCCAATTAAAGTTGCATGTCTATTGATGCATCTATTTACATTTATTTGATGATGAGATGCAAATTGCAGGTTTCTACCAAGATGGTGAATGGAAAAAGCTTAAGTAGGAGACTCACTTTGTTGCTGCAACATTATATGTCATTTCAACTTCGAAAGTACAATGTGCTTAAGTGAAAGTTGAAGGATGAAATGCATGCATAAGCATGATGTGCATGAACACAGGGATGTTGATGTTTTCCTTGTATTTGAACATGTATGTGTAATTAACTTGAAGAGTTGATTGCTTTGATGTAAACATGCATGTAATGTTGACTTGAGGAAAGTTGATTTGGTCTCCAAGATGGAGATAGTGATGAAATGTTTCCTCTTTTGAAAAGAGTCCCAATGGTCTTTTTCTACATGCTTGACTTGAAGGGTCATTTGTTTTAAAGGCATGTTTTGTGGGCTTGTTGTCTAGTCCATCATTTGTATGCAGATGTAAGACATGGAGGTGTTCACAAGATGTGAAATCTATTTCTTTTGTTGAAGCAGGAGTTTAGTCCATACAGTTGTTGTCTGTAATCTTTTTGTTGTTAATAGTTATTGTTGATAGCTTGTCAAACAGGTACAAATGAAAGTTTTGTGGAGCAGGTGTACTTCAATTTGTTTGAGCCACCTTGGATCAATGATCAAGGCAGAGAATTTCAAACCACCTTCTATGACCATTTCAGTAGAAGTTCTATAGGAAGGCAAGGAGGAAGACAATTCTTCCTAGGAAGACCAGCCCATCTAAGAAGGGAAGTGGTCAGAGACTTTGGTTCAGGGGCACTATGCAAGGCAAGAGTGTGGAGGTTGAAAGAAGAGGGTGTTTTTACTCTCAAGTACCGTTCAGGTTAGTATATCAATCTTTTGGAGACCAAAATTTCTTTTAGTGGGAAGGTGTGATCCAAAATGGATTTTGGATAGACTCCTAGTCTAAGTGTTCCTCACAGAAGAAAAATGAAAGTACAAGGAAGTTCCTGGAACTAGCCGCATTGTAGAGATCGTCTCATTCTGAATCTACTGCAACTTGAATGGGAAAAAATGGACTTAGTATGTAGAAGTTATCACAGAAAGAAGATGCCCTTTCTTCTTTGGAAAAAGAGGCAAATCTTCAAAAGAATGGCCTAAAAGGCTTTATGAAGAAAAATCGCATTAGAGGAGGTCAAAGGCGGACTTAGGCGAAAATGGGAAGAAACCCCCGATTTCCGATCCCCGACAAGTTGGGTCAAAGGTAGGCATAGGCATATAACATAAGGAAAGGACTGGGCCAAGTGATATTGCGATCACCGATATCGGTAGATCGCAATCGGTGATGCTAAGAGGCAAAGGCGGGACCCTGGGCCGAGCGATATTGCGATAACCTATATTGGCGTCGGAATAGGCCATGCCATCTCGAAAGACCCCGAGGCTTGCGATATGCGATTGCGACATGTCGCATCGCAAAATCGCATCGCAACAATACAAAGGGAATGCGTCGATGCGATGCGACCAGACCTGAAAGGGTTTATAAAGGCAGTTGGATATTATTAGAAGTCTGCCATAAAGCCATTTCATTGGGATTTCAGTGTTTTAATGTATTTTTACAAATACAAAGGAACCCACAATCGAGCGGACCTACGATAGCGATATAACGCCTAATGGTGGACCTGATAGGGTTATAGGGGCGATTTAATGGATTTTTAGGTCCACAAATCATGCTTGATAATGTATTTTTTGGAAATTCTCTGTGTAATGGGATTTTCCCAATTTTCGGATTTTGTCCAGAGAAACGGCCACGATCCCTTTGTAACAACTCCTACTCATCATGCCACGCTACAAGTAGGCATTCTACAGGAAATGATGCATTCTATAGCCATAGAGTCACAGAGCCAGGTGGCCAGTCTAACTGACGGAGAGCAGAAAAGCCGCAGAGCTGTAGAAGGAAGATGATAAGTAGAGAAATGGATAAGGAAGTTGAAAAGCCTAGAAGATGCCTCAAAGGATACAGAAAGAGCTCAATTGAGAGGGGAGAGTGAAGGCACTGTTAAGAAAAAAAATAGGAGGCTAAGCCAAAGCAGGAAGCTAAGGCGAAAGAGAGCAGTGTAGAAAGTGAAGTCAAAAGGCAGAGTAGAAGGCAGAAGTAGAGAGAGCCAAAAATCTACTACATAGAGCAGCTGAGGGAGCCTTTGGGTCACTTGGAGTTCAAGTGAAAAGCTAGAGAGCCGAAGGTTGTAGAAAGCCACTGCACAGAGCCAAAGAAGCCAGAACCAAAGAGCCAGAGCAAGAGCTAGAGCTAGAAAGCTGAGAGCTTCAGAGCCAGGGAGAGATGGTGTTCTAAGCCCATTGTTCCTGTGTAAAACAGTGGAGTTGAGCCAAAATCTTGTAAAAGGACTTTTCTGTAATCCCAGAGAGCCTAGTCAAGTTGACTAGAGCTTAAGAAGATGTAGCCCAAGCATTTTGGGTGAACTCCAAATTAATATCACTGTTCTGTGTGTTTTATTGTTGCATTGTATCTGCTATTTGCTTTATATTAGTTTAAGAAAATCAATTTACAGCACCTGAACAATTTAAAACAAACATAAGCATACACTATATTGTTAAGCATATAATCAATTCCGTATTGTTTAATCAATAAGAGTTGGGAATATTTAATATTTGGAAGTGGGAGAGGTTCTTGTAAGTTAGACAAGAAGCCTAAGAGCCCCATTTTTAGATCATCAGCACAATTTGGATATCCACGATCCCCGCATTCATATTTTCATTATAATGCTTAATATACCAGGTCAGTGCACGATCCTGCAAAGCACTGACCAATGTCACTTTCTTTATATTATCATTTATAATCCCCTTCACTTCCCATATGGCTCTTATTACAAACCAAAACTGGTCCAGATCTTCATTTCCTACTCCCTTGAACACAGGCAACCTTATCATGCTTTCCATATTGACTCGTGGTGGTGGCGGAGGTGGTATGGGTGAAGATGGAGGTGAAGGCGGTGAAGTTGGTGGTGGTGTGGGAGGGGGTTGTATGTGCGGAATCCTTTGCCTTATCAAACTAATCACGTTTCACATCGAGACCTTCGCAAGCTCTTCCTCGTCCCCTCGTAGAGGTGAAATCAAAGGGCTATTCTCTGGTCCCTTACTTCCTTCGTTTCTATAGGTTTTTCCACTTCGCGTGGCTCTAAACATCAAGGCAATCAAATAATCCTCTTTTCACACAATAACATTTTAATCCACATATTTAGAGACTTTACGTACTTACCTCGCAGACCTTTGAGAAAGTGTCGCTCAGCCTCACTATAGCTAACTAAAGTATCTACCGCGAACTTAGTAATGAATCCTCCTATAATTCGTCTGAGCCAGTGATAAAAAACATGCATGATCTTATCCTCTGATGCTTCCAATCTACACACCAACTTTGGGTCCACACAATAGATTGTTGAGCTTCCACCTTCCTTGGTTATCTGCGAGCTTCGCGATCCACTCATATAGCTCAATAGGGAAAGATGTGAAGAAAATTTTGTGGATCTCTATGTACAGGTAGAAGTCTAACCACTCTTCCTTTGATAATCATGGATTCCTGTTTTCCTACGTCGCGAACTCATGAATCCTCCTATCCAACTAGCCTTCAATTTCTTTCTTAGTTGGATTCCAATGATATGACATCGGACATCTCTATGTAGATTCCGGTCTCAGAAATGGAACCATTTTTTGGCTTGAGGGGGCCTGACCCAGGTTTGGAGTTATTTAGCCAAATAAATCCATGTACTACTGGCCCTTTCGGCAACAGCTTGCAGAGCGCGGACTGAGGTCTCACTTGAAGTAGTATGGGGGGGTGTTGGAACCAAGTTTCCCCACCCTTGATATGTCTGAGGGGTTGATTTAGTTCGACTATGAATATCTTCGCGCAAGTCACTTCGTGCACTTTCCTGACCTGTGAGGCCTTCGCGCCCTATTATACTCGACTTCACATAGCCCTAACCATGGGATGAGGAGCTTTCGCGCTGCTAAAGTAGTAATCTGCACTATTTCCCCAAGTTACACTGTGGATCTTACTTATCTTCTTATAACCGTTAGTTATCTTCACGTAAACAGATACTTTATATTATATTCACTTATTTAGCACATTCATATAAGTTCACGCAACAAATTAATAGTAAACTTGCAATTCATACCCAATATACTTCAATGCATAAAATAGGAAAAGATACACAGAAATATTGTAAAACTTATCTTTATTAAAGCTTCAACCGGTTACAGACTCAACCTAACTTGTGCACTCAGCTGCAGGGGTCCGCGCACTCATCTGTGGACTACTAGGCCTCTGTGCACTCAACTGCAGAGCCTTCTTCTACTCTACGACCCAAAAACATGACTTTACACTTTTGACTCAATGCTTCATCATTAGATCTTCCATGGATCTATTTCCATCTTTACACTTAGAGCCTCGCTCTATTTATACAATCCCATGGTCTGAGTGTTAGTGTCAGTCTTTCCAGCCTTCCTCCAGTGATCAAATATGCTCTTACAAAGTGGTCTCAGAGTGTCAAGGTCAAATATTGTCATTTTAGTGAGTCTTCAAGCAAAATTTGGTCACTAGGCATTAGGTCTAGGGTTTTCTTTCACTCTTTTAAAAATTGCCCAAATGACAATCTATGTCACTATTCAGATGAGTCTATCATCATTCATAGGGTTATCATAATCATGTCAAGTTCTAATGAGTCATTTTACACCTTGTTCATGCTTCAGTTGCGCCTAGGTAAGGTCATTTCCCTCTCCTAGGGTTTTGAAGGCAATTTCTCTTGGATGGTCAAATCATCGACAAAACTTGTATCTAGATGTTCATACACCTTCCCCTATCCTTTATGTACCTTATCAAATGCTTCCCATCACTGAGATCCCCCAAATTCCTCATTTTTGCGCAAACCCTAGTTTCTTGCTACAACTTGGCAATTTTCTAGGTTGGGCCTGTGTTTTTCCCTTTTGGACACCTTCCCCTCACTCGATCTCCATTATTCCACTTTCCCCTACTCCCTAACATCCCTCCCTACTTCCAAAAATTTCCCCAAGAATTTATAAGCCTCTTATCCCCTTCATTTCGCTTCATTTCGACAAAATCCCTTGTTTCACACATCGGGATAGGTTTTACTCACATGATGTTTCTGAGCAATCAAAAATGAATTTGGGAAAACTGAGAGATTTTTTTGTCCACAACATGCCAAGGAAGAAAAACCTCCTTCACTTTTTACACAGGTGTCATGGTTTTAGAGAAATTTTAAAAATATCGTTGCCTCAGGAGAATCAAATGCACCTCTGAAGTGACCTTGGGAAAATCACCTTTTCTTCTAGCTTGGTTGGCCAAATGACTTTCTTGATGAGTCAAATGATAACTAGACAAAAATATCTTTCAATGAGCTATCACGAGCTCAATTTGGAGTTGAGGAAGGCATTCAAAAGTTGACTGCAACAGCACTCTGCCTTGAGGCAGCCTCATTTGGCACATTTTGACCAGTCTTGGGAGATTTGATTTTTGACAGGGAAAATGAACTCCAAATTGACAAATTCTAGTTATGTTGGAAATGAGACTCAAAGACCTTTCGAACGAGCTATCCTGCACCCAATTTTGACACCGAGAAGGCCTCCAAAAAGCATCTGAACGTTGCGCTACGCGTAGGGCTCAGGCATGCTACCCTTAAGTTGGGGAGGTCCATTTCAGGAAAACTCAACATTTTTGGATTTGTCATGACAAATTACACTTTCTCAACCACTGCCAAGAAATTTCATGAAGATTTGAACCCCCAAAAGGTCAAAAAACATGCAAAATATGACCTTCTGCCACTTTTTGGACACACATGAAGCAGTCTTGGGAGATTGCAATTTTGGAGGGGAAAATTGCCACCAAATTGAGAAATTCTACTTGGGATGGAAAGTAGACATCCAGAACTTTCCAACAAGCCCACTTGTGCCTCATTTGGATGCCGAGAAGTGCCTCAAAAGTGGCCTGAAAGGCGCACTACACGTTGAGAAATGGCGCGCTACGCGTTGGGGAAAATTTGCCAGTTTTGCACCTTCAGCTCAGGAATTCGCCTAGCTTTGACCAGTTTTGACTTGTGATGGGTTTTTTCACCCTCATTGATGTAATTGATGTAATTTCATGTTGACATGACACTTATTTACCTATTCTAGAAGATTCATTCATAAAATAGCAAACATTTAATGAATGAATTGGTTTCCTAGCTTATAGAGGCAAGTTGTTTTGACTGCCTAGATTATAGTGCTTTGTTTAGAATTGGTTGAAACAACTCCTAGGATGATGAGCTCGACCCCTAGAGGCTGGGGAATGGGTTGGCATGGTCTATATTATGTATTTTCTCAATCATTTTCAGGGGTTGGAGAGGTTGGACTCTTGAGGGATAAGCTTAGACTGTTTTATACTTTGTATCTCTGCAATTTTGGTAAAGGAAAGGCCAGGGTTTTGCAGCACTATTTGGGATTCCTGTGGTTATTTACGTTGATGGTGTGTTTCTCTCATGTACTTGTAAGTTTGTTATGTCTATCATTTTCCTACTTCTCTTTTCTGCACATTAAGTAAATGAAGTGTTAAGGTAGAATTCATGGTTTCTATGCTCTGCCTTTAAGTTTGCTTAATATCTATGTTTTCATCTGTCTAAAGAGAACTCTCGAAGGTTTGTTGCTCTCTTTAGCCCCTCATCGGTCATTTCTATCCATTCACATAATTCAAAGGCATCAAGACAATCTCCTACCTTGCCCCAAAAAGATCTCTGCAAAAACTGTGTCTCATCCCCGCACCCAAAATTGCTGTGTTCAGTTTTCCAACAAAACCCTAAAAAATTTAAAATCAAACTTTCCCCATCAGTTTACTAGCCTAAAATCAGTGTTCTTTATTGGTCATCTCAACCCTTTGAAGACCTTTTGCTGAGATAGACTCGGAGAGAGCCCTCTCCTGTCCCCGTAGGGCTAGCTACGAGGCTAAGTGGTTTGATGTTGCCTTGGATTTTGCCTTCCTCAGCCTGAGGCAGATTCGAGCGCTAACATATTGGCGACCATACTGGGGAGAACAAATGGTTTGCTTGTTGATGTCATTTGTTTTATAAGCTACAGACGGAGCCTGAAGTTATGTCAGGTAGCCTTCGAAACGCTTTTGCTTTGCATTAGCGGAAGTAGATAAACGCTGCTTCAGTCAATCTCTGGTCTAGCTTGTAAACGTGACATCTAACTTGTTAATTACCCCAGTACATGTATCAAGTTCAGATCTGATTGTTGATGGTGGACAACGATCAGACACTGACAAGGCTGAAATCATTCACTAGCGACTCCTTCACTGAAAACTCCAGAGATCAATGCTTCATGGTGACTTCACTGCAGAGAGATCAGTAGCTTTGAGATTTTCAAGATGGATCGGATTGCAAGAAGATATGCTCCCATGAGCCGAGATCACATTCCAGGTTTTCCGAATAAAATTCCGAAGGTAGATTGGTCAAGGAATCTGCCTACATTTAAAGATGATGGTAAGAAGGATGCTGCTCTACATCTAGTTAGATTTCATATGCATATTCGCAAGTTGAAGGTGGATTTTCCTGAAGATTGCTTGATGAAGACATTCCTGGCCACTTTGGAAGGTGTAGCTCAATCCTGATATGAAAATTTGCCGCAGGCCTGTATTTACTGTTTAAAGGATTTTCATGCCTTGTTTATTGAAAGATATCAAGCATCTTACCCATCATTAAATTTAGTTCATGACTGTTGCAAACAAGCTTCAACTTTTATTGAAAGCCTTGAGAAATATTATGAAGATGATAATTTTATGGATGATGAGATCATGGAGGCTCTGTATGAGAATCCATTTCAGCAGCATAAAGAAAAATTAGAGAATTCCCATCAAGATGATCAGGACATTTTGCAGCAGAATCAAGATCAGCAGGTTGAACATAATATGGCTGAAAATGATGAAAGGGAGAATGACATTTCAGATCTGCCCACAGAAGACAGCATGTTGGGTCCCTATAATACTAGTGATTACCCCATTACTATTTTAGTTATACCCCTTATTTATATTGTTGTGCCCCTATTACCCCCATATTGTTATTTCTGTGCCCCATAGAATCCCTCTATTGTTATTTTTGTGGCTTTATATTATTATTGTTAGGTCGGCTGGATTATATTGTGACTCCTTAGACTCCTATATATAGAAAGGAGGTTTTTTCATTTGTATCATCCAAGAATTGTTCATTTATGTAATGTAAAGGAGGTTGCCCCCTCGAAGAGGCTGAATTCTAAGGCGTTGATCTTTCTTTTCTATCTTTTCTTGAGCTGGTTTCATAATATTTGGTATCAGAGCTTTGGATTCTAGGGTTTCGCTGCTCCAAACAGGTCATCGTGGAATTTTCACTATAACTTTTTTTCTGTGACATTTCAGAATTCGAAAAAAAACCCATTTGAGAAGAATTGGCGCTGAACCTTGGGTCCGAATTTCGGAGCTTTTCGCGCAATATTTTCGGAGATATGATCTGAGGAAGTTGGTCTTTTTGCAGACTCCTGAATTACATTCAAAACAGGTGACCTGGGGAAAATCGTCATAACTTTCTCTCTGAGGATCGGATTGAAATTTCGTAAAAAGGTACAGAAAGAGGACGGACTGTAGTTTCTGGTATGTGTGTTTCAGATCCAAAGGTCAAAACAGTGACTCGTGGCATGTCGTACAAGTTCGCTCTACTGAACTAGTCTATAAGCAAGTCACTGTGGGAGATTTCACATAACTCTTCCTTGGAGAATCCAATTTGGGTCAGACTTGTGGCATTGGAAAGAGGACACAGAGGGCTACTACAGCTCACAAATTTAGAAGTAGATGATTGGAAAGTACAGAGATACATCAGAGGCAATATCGAGCTCCTACAAAGTGAAAAAAGGTGTGTAGATTTTCTTAAATTTTTGCTTAAGCTTGGTTTGAAAATTTATTTTGAAGGAATTCAAAGGGCATAGTAGAGAATTATTATCGGTAACTGATGCCCCGAGGAAAGAAAATGCAAACACCTAGTAAGGAACCTGAAAGCTCTAGCATGACTCATGAAGAAGAGGAAGAAATGCAACATGATATATCAAAATTACAAGACCAAGTGCAACAATTGTTCCTTGCACAAAAAGGAAAAGAATCTAAGATGGATGGTTTAAAGAAAGATGTAGAAGCTAAGATGGATGGTTTAAAGAAAGGTGTAGAAGCTAATATGGACTGTTTAAAGAAAGGTGTAGAAGCTGAGATGATTGACGTGGAAGCTAAGATGGATGATTTGAAGATAGATTTGAAGACAAACATGGACGAATTGAAGATAAATATGAATAAGTTGCTACAAGAAATGGTCACTAAGGGTGAAAGAGTACTAAAGGAAACTCATGATGAGAACAAAAGAAATGTTAATCATGATTCCATAGACTCTAATGTTGGATCGAAGACTCACCATGTTCCAAAAATCGATATGAGGAAGTTTGATGGCAAGGATCCCGCCACATGGATATTACAGATGGAGCAATTCTTCGATCTCAATAATGTGCAAAACACACAAAAGGTACGTATGGCAACTTTATATTTGGAACCAAATCAGTTTGTATGGTATCAATGGCTTTGTTCTTGTAAACAATTTATCACTTGGGCAATTTTTACGGAAGAATTGATAGCACATTATGAGGATACAAAAAGCAACACTTTTTTTAGCCAATTGATAAGTCTCAAACAAAAGGGTTCAATAATGGAGCACATTGAGGAGTTCCAAAAATTGAACATAAGGGTAAAAGATATTCCAGAGGAGCATAGGATTGATGTGTTCATAGGGTCTTTAAAGGATAATATCCAACATGATGTGCGCCTTTGGGAACCTGATTCATTAGAGAAGGCATTCAGGTTAGCAAGAAAAATGGAAAGCAAAATTATGGCAACTAGGAAGCATACCATTCACAACTATAAAGACGGAAGTGTTGTTGCCCATAGTCTTCCACAACCTACAAGGTTGACACCACAACAATTGGAAGAAAAAAGAGCAAAAGGGCTTTGTTACAATTGTGATAGCAAATACACAAAAGGTCATAAGTGTGCTGAGAAGAAATTATTCTACATAGATTGTGAAGAGGAAGAAGAAAAGGAGCAAGAAAGGTCAAAAGAAGAGGATATATTCCAGGAACAAAGCCTAGATGAAGAACAAATAAATCCGACCATATCTTGTAATGCATTGGCGGGAATTACCACTCCTCAAACCATCAAGATAGAAGGACAAATCAAGAAGAAAAAGGTAATAGTGTTGATTGATTCAGGAAGCACCCACAATTTTATTCATTGTAGGGTAGCAAAAGAATTGAATTGCTTCCTATATCCAGCACCAGAGTGTCAAGTGATGATTGCAAATGGAGGAACAATAAATTGTTCTGGAAAGTGCCATAATATCAAGCTATCCATGGGAGAATATGTATTGACTAGCCCAATGCTTTCCATTCCAATGGGAGGTGCTGATGTTGTACTAGGAGTCCAATGGCTACAATCCTTGGGTACAATAGCTTTTAATTTTCAAGAACTTTTCATGAAATTTTCTGTGGAAGGAAAGGAAGTTGAATTAAGGGGTATTGCAGGGAAACCAGGAAAGATAATCAGCTCTAATGGCATGACAAAGCTTCTAAAAAAGGAGCAAAGAGGTGTAATTGCACAATTATGTTCGCTAGATGTTTCCACATTGGAATCATCTATTTCTCCAGATCTCCAAAAAGTCCTGGACAATCATTCCAAGGTATTTGAGACTCCCAAAGGTCTCCCACCTATGCGTGATCATGATCATGCTATTCATCTGATTCCAGGAAGTGTTCCTCCAAACATCAGGCCGTACAGATATCCATATGTCCAAAAAAGTGAAATTGAACGTATGGTTGCAGAAATGCTAGAGGCTGGTATAATTCAACCAAGTCAAAGTTCTTTCTCAGCTCCAGTAGTATTGGTGCACAAGAAGGATGGATCATGGCGCATGTGTCCAGATTATAGGGAGCTCAACAAGCTCACTATTAAAGATAAGTTCCCCATTCCTGTCATTGATGAATTACTGGATGAATTGCATGGATCAATTTACTTCACCAAGTTGGATCTTCGTTCGGGATATCATCAAATCAGAATGAAGATTGAAGACATTCCGAAAACGGCATTTAGAACTCATGAGGGTCATTATGAATTTTTGGTCATGCCTTTTGGCCTTACCAATGCACCTTCAACATTTCAAGGTTTGATGAATTCAATTTTCAAACCATTCCTTAGAAAATTTGTGTTAGTATTTTTTGATGATATACTAATCTACAGCAAGTCTTGGAAGGATCATGTTGAACATGTTGACAAGGTGCTACAACTATTGGAGGAGAAACAATTATATGCAAAAAGATCCAAATGTTTCTTTGGAGTCCAAGAGGTGGAATATTTGGGTCATATTGTATCTCATGAAGGAGTTAAGGTAGACCCTAGCAAAATTAAAGCCATTAAGGAATGGAAAATCCCCACATCCATAAAGCATCTGCGAGGATTTCTTGGGTTGACAGGGTATTATCGCAAGTTCGTTAAGAATTATGGGAGAATAGCAGCACCTCTAACAACATTATTGAAGAAAGATTCATTTTCATGGACTCAGGAAACAACAAAGACCTTTAAACATCTTAAAGAGGCAATGTGCCAAGCACCGGTCTTAGCTACACCAGACTTCACAAAAACCTTTATTGTGGAATGTGATGCTTCAGGAAATGGAATTGGTGCTGTTCTAATGCAAGATGAAAGACCCATTGCTTTTGAAAGTCGTCCAATCAAGGGAAAGTTTTTAAGCAAAGCTATTTATGAGAAGGAAATGTTGGCAATACTCCATGCACTTAAGAAATGGCGACCCTACCTAATGGGAAGACACTTCAAGGTAAAAACGGATCATGATAGCCTTAAATACTTTTTAGAACAAAGATTATCCTCTGAAGAGCAACAAAAGTGGGTCACAAAGATGTTGGGTTATGACTTTGAAATCATCTACAAAAAAGGGAAGCAAAATGTGGTGGCAGATGCACTCTCAAGAAAGGATGAGGATATGGAAGCATTGTTGTGTGCCATTTCTATTATCCAACCAGATTGGATAAACGAAGCAAAGGAGGAATGGAAGAATGACGAAGAAGTGTGGGCACTTATTCGAAAGCTACAACAAGATTCCAGTACTTCTGATACATTTAGCTGGCAAAATGATTCGTTATGGTACAAAGATCGCTTATACCTCTGTAAGAATTCCCAGCTAAAACAAAAGATTCTTATGGAATTGCACACTTCTCCCTTAGGAGGGCACTCAGGATTTTTAAAAACTTACCACAGGGTTAAGAAGGAATTTTTTTGGGATGGCCTTAAATCAGATATTCAAAAGTTTGTGGCGGAATGTTTGGTTTGCCAACAAAATAAAGTTGAAACAATTAAGACACCGGGTCTATTACAACCTTTATCCATTCCAAGCCAACGTTGGGAGGAGGTTTCAATGGATTTTATCACAGGTTTACCCAAGTCTGAGGGAAAGAGTGTCATCATGGTGGTAGTTGACAGACTTACCAAGTATGCACACTTTTGTGCATTATCACATCCATTTAAAGCCAGTACAGTTTCTACTGCATTTATGGAAACAATTCAAAAGCTACATGGAAACCAAAAGATTATTGTAAGTGACAGAGATCCCATTTTCACTGGAAATTTTTGGACAGAATTATTTTCTTGTCTTGGTACTCAGTTAGCTCATAGCTCATCTTATCATCCTCAATCTGATGGGCAAACTGAGATAGTAAACAAATGTTTGGAAGGATATCTTTGTTGCTTTGTATCTGATAAACAGACACAATGGGTCAAATGGTTGCCTCTGGCTGAATGGTGGTATAACACTTCCTTCCATACAGCAACAAAAATGACCCCATTTATGGCACTTTATGGGTACCAACCACCATCAATCACATCATATTTAAGAGAAAATTCTAAGGTTCAGGCAGTGGAACATCACATCGAACATCAACAACAAGTCCTTCAACTCTTAAAGGATAACCTCGTGTTGGCACAAAATAGAATGAAACAACAGGCAGATCAACATCGCAGTGAAAGAAGTTTTGATGTAGGTGATTGGGTATTCCTACGGCTACAACCATATATGCAAATGTCCCTAAAGCAAGCTAAGAAGGATAATAAATTATCACCAAAGTATTATGGTCCATACAAGGTGTTGGAAAAGATTGGTACTATGGCATACAAATTGGAGCTTCCTGCAGCTTCTCGATTGCACCCAGTTTTCCATGTTTCATGTTTAAAGAAGGTTATAGGCGACAAGCTCCCAGTTCAAACAATATTGCCAGAACTTGACGAGGAAGGAAAAATTATATTGGAACCGGAAGCAGTCACAGAAACAAGAACTCGACAGCTACGAAATCGATCAATTTCAGAGTATCTTATCAAGTGGAAGAACTTATCCGCTGAAGATTCCACATGGGAGGATGAGAATTTTACGCAGAAGTATCCAGAACTGCTCAAGCGTTGAGGACAACACTTTTTTGAAGGAGAGGGGCATGTTGGGTCCCTATAATACTAGTGATTACCCCATTACTATTGTAGTTATACCCCTTATTTATATTGTTGTGCCCCTATTACCCCCATATTTTTATTTCTGTGCCCCATAGAATCCCTCTATTGTTATTTTTGTGGCTTTATATTATTATTGTTAGGTCGGCTGGATTATATTGTGACTCCTTAGACTCCTATATATAGAAAGGAGGTTTTGTCATTTGTATCATCCAAGAATTGTTCATTTATGTAATGTAAAGGAGGTTGCCCCCTCGAAGAGGCTGAATTCTAAGGCGTTGATCTTTCTTTTCTATCTTTTCTTGAGCTGGTTTCATAACACAGCAACATGCAAGTAAGTCCAATGCTAATTGTAGATTGTGATAATGTCCAGTCAGCTACTCCAGGTTCTGTTGAAATCATTTGGAATGTAGAAGACACAGTAATTCATACTGTTAGTCCATCATTAGAACACAACCTTCATGAAGAAGCAATCCAGTCAGTTCATGAACAACAAGGTTAGATCTTTGTGCAAGTAAGTGATGAATCTCCTTTCAATAACTCAGAAATAAATGATAGTCTGAGTGCCATGTCATATGAAGATAATTACTGTTTAAGCAGAAGAAAACAAAAGGCATTGTCTCCTTTGTCTGAAGAGGAGATAGATCAACTCTTGAAAGGTCTTGTTACAGCCCAAGCTACAGCAGATTTGCAGTGCACACATAGTCAGGAAAGTGTTGGGAAAACTTCTTCCTCTGTTGAAAAAGATGACTGTCTTGTAGATCAGCAAACAGATAATGTTTTCCTTCACAAAGATGATAATCCGGCTGCCATATCATATACAAATGACCTACAACACATTCACACCACAGAAGAACAAAACATTCAGGATTTCCATTCAGATTCCTCTTCATATGTTTCATGTGCTGAAATGCTTTTCCAAGAAGAGATCTGCCCATCCATTTGTTCAGAGTTTTTTGGAGCCCATGAGCATTCTTTTACCGAACCACATGATGAAGGCAGATCAGAATTTGAAGCAAAAGACACCTTGTTCTTTCAGCAGGAGGTGGTAGTGGAAAAACTTCATGTTTTTCAAGATCCAATGGCAGCCCTATTGCAGTCAACAGTGAAGGTGATTATTGCAGTATTCAGTGATGAAGGAGAATATGGTCGACTATATTTTTGGATGCCCAGTTACCAGTATTCATTGTTGACCAGAAGATCTGATCAGGAGAACCAATCAAGAAGGCATCTGCTTGATTGGTTGCATTGGCATTTTGATATAGTTTGATGGTATATTGTCTTGTAAGAAACACAGGTGGTTGTCATCATGATTTCAAATCTTGATGGACTGCTGCCCTTCAATAAGCTTTGTAAGTTCTTGTTTTCGTTAAGTCAATCATGAGTCATTTATGAGTCAGTTTTCAATTATGTTGGTTTCATAATTGTGTCGGCTTGAGTAAGGTTTCAGTCAATAAATGAGTCAAAGTCTTGTGTCATTTGCCGAAATAATGGACTCCATAGCCCAATGGACGAAGGCACTGTCTAGCTCTTTTAGAGATCTGTCGTTCTTGGCACCTCCAAGGAGCTACCATCCCCATTGGAGCCAATGTTAGTGTCAGTCTTTCCAGCCTTCCTCCAGTGATCAAATATGCTCTTACAAAGTGGTCTCAGAGTGTCAAGGTCAAATTTTTTCATTTCAGTGAGTCTTCAAGCAAAATTTGGTCACTAGGCATTAGGTCTAGGGTTTTCTTTCACTCTTTTCAAAATTGCCCAAATGAAAATCTATGTCACTATTCAGCTGAGTCTATCATCATTCATAGGGTTGTCATAATCATGTCAAGTTCTAATGAGTCATTTTACACCTTGTTCATGCTTCAGTTGCGCCTAGGTAAGGTCATTTCCCTCTCCTAGGGTTTTGAAGGCAATTTCTCTTGGACGGTCAAATCATCGGAAAAACTTGTATCCAGATGTTCATACACCTTCCCCTATCCTTTATTTACCTTATCAAATGCTTCCCGTCACTGAGATCCCCCAAATTCCTCATTTTCGCGCAAACCCTAGTTTCTTGCTACAACTTGGCAATTTTCTAGGTTGGGCCTGTGTTTTTCCCTTTTGGACCCCTTCCCCTCACTTGATCTCCGTGATTCCACTTCCCCTACTCCCTAACATCCCTCCCTACTTCCAAAAATTTCCCCAAGAATTCAGAATCCTCTTATCCCCTTCATTTCGCTTCATTTCGACAAAATCCCTTGTTTCACACATCGGGATAGGTTTTACTCACATGATGTTTCTGAGCAATAAAAAATGAATTTGGAAAAAATGAGAGAGGTTTTTGTCCAAAACAATACAAGGAAGAAAAAACTCCTTCACTTTTTACACAGGTGTCATGGTTTTAGAGAAATGTTAAAAATATCGTTGCCTCAGGAGAATCAAATGCACCTCTGAAGTGACCTTGGAAAAATCAAGTTTTCGCCTAGCTTGGTTGGCCAAATGACTTTTTGGATGAGTCAAATGATAACTATACACAAATAGCTTTCCAATGAGCTATCATGAGCTCAATGTGGAGTTGAGGAAGGCATTCAAAAGTTGACTGCAACAGCACTCTGCCTTGAGGCAGCCTCATTTGGCACATTTTGACCAGTATTGGGAGATTTGAATTTTGACAGGGAAAATTAACTCCAAATTGAATAATTATAGTTGTGTTAGAAATTAGACTCAAAGACCTTTTCAACGAGCTATCCTGCGCCCAATTTGGACACTAGGAAGGCCTCAAAAAAGCATCTGAAAGT
Organism: Pinus tabuliformis; assembly: GCA_031772625.1. Taxonomy (NCBI): domain Eukaryota; kingdom Viridiplantae; phylum Streptophyta; class Pinopsida; order Pinales; family Pinaceae; genus Pinus; species Pinus tabuliformis. The sequence continues at coordinate 685,302,615 of CM062813.1, forward strand.
CGCGCTACGCGTAGGGCTCAGGCGCGTTACCCTTAAGTTGGGGAGGTCCATTTCAGGAAAACTCAGCATTTTTGGATTTTTCATGACAAATTATACTTGATCAGCTACTGCTAAGAAATTTCATGAAGATTTGAGCCCCCAAAAGGTCAAAAAACATGCAAAATATGACCTTCTGCCACTTTTTGGACACACAGGAAGCAGTCTTGGGAGATTGCAATTTTGGAGGGGCAAATGGACACCAAATTGACAAATTCCACTTGGGCGGGAAAGTAGACATCCAGACCTTTCCAAAAATCCCACTTGTGCCTCATTTGGATGCCGGGAATTACCTCAAAAGTGGCCTGAAAGGCGCGCTACACGTTGAGAAATGGCGCGCTACGCGTTGGGATAATTTGCCAGTTTTGCACCTTCAGCTCAGGAATTCGCCCAGCTTTGACCAGTTTTGACTTGTGATGGGATTTTTCACCCTCATTGATGTAATTTCATGTTGACATGACACTTATTTACCTATTCTAGAAGATTCATTCATAAAATAGCAAACATTTAATGAATGAATTGGTTTCCTTGCTTATAGAGGCAAGTTGTTTTGACTTCCTAGATTATAGTGCTTTGTTTAGAATTGGTTGAAACAGCTCATAGGATGATGAGCTCGACCCCTAGAGTCTGGGGAATGGGTTGGCATGGTCTATATTATGTATTTTCTCAATCATTTTCAGGGGTTGGAGAGGTTGGAATCTTGAGGGATAAGCTTAGACTGTTTTATACTTTGTATCTCTGCAATTTTGGTAAAGGAAAGGCCAGGGTTTTGCAGCACTATTTGGGATTCCTGTGGTTATTTGTGTTGATGGTGTGTTTCTCTCATGTACTTGTAAGTTTTTTATGTGTATCATTTTCCTACTTCTCTTTTCTGCACATTAAGTAAATGAAGTGTGTAGAATTCATGGTTTCTATGCTCTACCTTTAAGTTTGCTTAATATCTATGTTTTCATCTATCTAAAGAGAACTCTCGAAGGTTTCTTGCTCTCTTTAGCTCCTCACCGGTCATTTCTATCCGTTCACTTAATTCAAAGGCATCAAGACAATCTCCTACCTTGCCCCAAAAAGACCTCTGCAAAAACTGTGTCTCATCCCCGCACCCAAAATTGTTGTGTTCAGTTTTCCAACAAAACCCTAAAAAATTTAAAATCAAACTTTCCCCATCAGTTTACTAGCCTAAAATTAGTGTTCTTTATTGGTCATCTCAACCCTTTGAAGACCTTTTGCTGAGATAGACCCAGAGAGAGCCCTCTCCTGTCCCCGTAGGGCTAGCTACGAGGCTAAGTGGTTTGATGTTGCCTTGGATTTTGCCTTCCTCAGCCTGAGGCAGATTCGAGCGCTAACACCGAGGACCATGGGTAGAACTCTAAAGACGATACTATATTACAAAAGTACGGGTAGACAACCCTATGACTTAATTACAACTTCGGGCTTCGCGACCAAAAATCATGGAGTCTTTACATCGGATTTTTCAAAACTTGGGCTTCAAGCCGCAAAACTTGCCTTGGGGGGATCCCATGCCCAACAAGACTCCTTGTCCTTATTTATTGATCTTTCGAGTTTTAGTTGTACTTTTATGACCTAAAAAAGTTTCTTTTGTTTCCTTAAAAGAAAAATCACAAAAACATTGCTTTTTATTTCTTTTTCCAAGTTTTTGGTTTACGGTTTCCTTTGTTTTATTGTTGAGAAGAGAATTGTGATATTTTACGATTTTTCCTGCTTGCTTTGAAGAGAGATTTGTGTTCAAATTTTTTGCCTCTTCACTTTTAAGTTGGCTTATTGTCTCTTTAAAGAGTTTCATTTTTCTTATGAAGTGTTGTTTAGGATCTTGCATCATCATTGTAACTTGCATTAGGGTAGTTTGCATGTTAAGGAATTCATAGTCCTTTTTAGTTTCTTGGGTGTATGTGGATTGTTTTAGAAAATAAAAGAAAAATATTTTTCTTATAGAAATCACTCTTCATTGAAGAAAATTACTACATCCATGAAGTTAGTTTTCTATTGATTTCTTTTGCGTCATAAAAATCATCAGTTTCACTCTCGTAATTCCCCCTGACTTAAAGAACAACTATATAAAATCAAGCAATTAATAAAATGAACTAGAACTTTTATTGTTGTCATTAATCAACACCAACAAGTTTAGGTTCATTAGGGCCTTGGATTAGGCGAGAGGAGAGTTAACTCTCCAAGGCCACTCAAATTACAAAACTCAAAAGTTGAATAAAGAGCAAAACCCAATATTATTAGAAAGACCGGGAAAGCTCTGTGACTGGGAGTTAAGCATGAGGGAGAGTGTAGACAAGGAAGAGAGCTACACCCTCTCCTACTTGTTGGATCCCTCCTCACAATTGTTCTGCCTAGCTTTTTATACAAGTTGGTATCCATAGTGGCCTTTCCTAGGGATTGCATAGGTGGCTGCAGAGGGGAATCCCATGGCACCTGAGGTTGATGTTGCATCACGTTCAACAATACTTTTGGAGGGGACCCTTGTGAATCTTGGGTGCTTTCACTAGAAAAGGTTGTTGTTCGGAGGTCAGCATAACTTCTTTTGATACGTTCGCTAGTAGGATTGGGGTGTAATTACCCCAGACTATTTTCGAAAGGCCCTTGATTTTAACTTCCTTATATTTTGGTTTCCGTTCCTAATCACCCAGAGTAGAAATACTTGAAATTTGTTTGATTTCTTGTATATTTAGGGACTTTTTAGAGAGTGTTTTTTGCTCCTAGTTGGCCTAGCTTTACATTTTTTTTGAGTTTTTAAGTAAATCTCTTTAAAATAATTCAATGTGGTTGAATGACTAGCTTTTTGGTCCAGGAGACTTCGTGGCTTATCACCTACAAGTCCTGAGCCTTCTCTTTGAAGGCATAGGAGCAAAACTGTGAGTGGTTTTCAAAACAGGCGCATCGGAGATGGATCGTCCGGTTGGAGTTATTGATTCACAAGATAAACCTGGTACAAGTAGAGAGTTAGAGATGAACACTCCAGTTCTTTCTCGAGTCCTCTTCCAGTCGGAAGACAATATTGCGGTTGAAGAGCTTTCTAAGTCTATTGCAGCTCCTAATTCTCCTCTTCCTCTTGATCATCCAAACATTTTATTATACGTCGTAAATTTGACCAACAGGCCTTCAATCCCAGGTCTATATCAATCTTTTCCTTCGATGACCATTGCGGGAAGCATGGCATCCACAACAAGTGCTATGAGTATGAAAACTCCTTTATCCGTACAAGGAGAAGGAACTATTTCTATACTTTCTATTACTCCTAGCACTACTATATTTGGTTCTAATTCTATTCCATCTTCGAGTGGAAGTTCTCAAGCTGTTGCCTCTGGAATTGGCTTTTTCCCTTGTGGAATGCTGACTAGCACGATTCCTTTATTTCCCTTAAGTATTCCATCAGCTGCCTCCACATCAATGGTGAGTGGATCAACATCTTTCCAGGGTTTCCCGTTTAGGGGTGGTCATATACCACATTCCAATCAAACTTTGGGATCGATACCTTTTTCCTCTACGGGTCAAAATTATAATCCGTTTCAAAGTTGGAAAAACCCTGTAGTTAGTGGGTTAGGAGCCAATAATCAATTTTATTTTGGTAAACAAGGGAATATTTCATATTCTTCTATCAGTTCTTTCCATAATTTTTCTCCTATGCTAATGCATGGAACCCTTATCAGGGGCTCTCTGCTCCTTTTAAAACTTCTCTAGGGGGAAACTTTACTAGTTACGGAGGTTTTTCGGTAGGATTTGGTCAAACTCTGGTTTTTTCTGGACCACAAGGGGCTCCTTATGGTTTAGTTGGGTCTACGAGTTACTTCAGGAAACCAGGTTCCTTCACAAATCCAGGCCATTCTTTTCAAAATGTTGGGAGTTCTGCCCACACCAGGTCAAATCCTTAGGTTCCTCCACGACTCACTTTCCTAGCAACATTAAACTTACTAGATCTCTCTAAATTGACTAATGATCCAATTAGGTATAATCCAATTTGGCCTCCAGTCCCAACCAAGCTTCCCTCAGATATACAAAAATTCGAGTGGAAGACTGATGAACATCTTGGTGACCATGTAACCACTTTCCACTTATGGTGATCGTCCAACTCCCTGATAGATGATTCAATCAAGTTGAGATTATTTCAACGTACCCTAACTAGAAATGTGGCTAAATGGTACATAGAATTGCCATGGGGCACCTTCACTTCTTTCAATGATTTGGCTACTGTCTTTTTGAACCATTTTCAATTGCCTGTCCGATATGATGTTGGAACTAAGCTTCTGGCTAATTTCCAACAAGATCAGGCAACTCACATTTCATATCATATCCAGGAATGCAGGAGAAGGAAGAGGCTCATTAAAGCTGATATTCCACAAGAATTCCTTCTTGAATATTTTCTTAAATCATTATAGCTTGAGATCTCTAAGGACATGTCCCTCTTCGGTGTTTTCACTGAAGAGCAGGCTATTTTCAGGGCCCATCGGTTAGATTTGATTTATTCTCAGTCTGGCGTTCTTCAAAAACTTCTACCTGACACTTCTAGATCCAAGGTGGATATAGCCAAACCAGAGCTAGGTCCCCATGCCAACGGGCTAGTCAGATTAATTGATGCCAACACGGCTAACCTGTTGAATCAATTGCAACAGTTGTCTTTACAAATTGCTTCTTCTATGCAGGCATCGTCATCTGTATCTACATCTTCCCAACCGACATCTATAAACAACGTCAAAACTTCCAACCCTAAATGAAACCAAAAATCCGATGGGAAGAAGAAAGGACGAGGTAGGAAAAAGGGCCAGGATGGGAAGGGAAATGTAAACAAACTCGATAATGATGCCAAGGGGGGTAAGAAAGAGTCCAAGAAAAAGGTAAAATATCCATGCAAGTTATGCAATGGGGATAATTTGACTCGTCTTTGCCCTGAGATCCAAGATGCTTAGCACTTGTTAGTGCAACAGGGGTCCTTTAGCTCCCAAACTGTCCTCACTAACTTTTTTCCCCAACGGAAACAATTACTTGCTGTCGCAAACTCAAATACTGGTACCCCCACAGGGGGCAACCAGGAAGGGGATAATTCATCAAATGTCTTCATGATGAGCTTGCATACCGCCATCACTACGCGATCACATGATTACGAGGAATCAGAATCATCTAAGGCTAAGTCTGCTTCTGATGCTTCAGAGCTGCTCCATATTGATAGGCCCTCTGTTGAGTCTATACCTTAGATGCCGAAAGGCTTTGTAAAGCACTCAACCATTAACCCTAATTCTAGGGCAGCCCTGAACTACTTGATTATAGAAGATATGGCTCAAATTCCTTGTGCTATGTCAGTGTTAGAGGTACTCTAGTTGTGCCCAGCTCAGAGGAGTGCATTACTCTCAGCAATCAGAGTAGTAGATCCAAAAAATTCTCTTGTGCTTAGTTTTGATATGTCAAATGTCAAAAAGAGACTTCCCCATCATATGGCTTTTCAGATAAATTCTGCATATCAAAAGAACAACATCTTTTGAACTGTTATCGATGAGGGAGCTTCCACATGTGTGATGTCCATGTCATGTTGGAAGGCCATTGGATCGCCTCAAGCTATTCCTTCATCAACTCTATTGACAGCATTTGATGGACATTCTCATAGGCTGCACAGGATTATTCCAGCCTTTCCCATCTGTGTTGGGGAAAGGTGGTAAATATTGAGGTAGAAATTATCGATGCGAACCTGGATTACAACCTCCTCTTAAGAAGGAATTGGGTTTACGAGATGGATGCCATTGTTTCATCATTATTTGACATCCTTTGTTTTCCTCATGAGGGTAGGATTATGAAAGTTGATCACATGGAATATTCTCTGGGTGACTCTCACACATCTTCTGATTCTACTATTCCATTAGTGAACAATCCCAAACAACCTATAAAGAATTTAGGATTTGGGATGTACTCTTATTTAATGGGTATTTTTGATCTTCCTTCTCCTATAGCTATAATCAATGTTATTTCATCCTCCAAGTGGCCTTCTCGAAGAGAGTTTTTTTGAACTCATTATTTTTTGGACCCTTGGCCTTTACCTTCATCTAACACCACATTAGATGGAGGGTAGGTAGGTTGAATGGCATGTCCTATGTTTGCAGCAGAAATTGCTTATCAATCTATTTTTAATTCTATAGACTCCCATCCTACTCCTTTCTCACCAGGGGAGTTAGATGGAGATGTGGCTCTGACTTGGACCCTTGACTCAACTTCGGCTCAGGATTGCTTATACACAGTCTTACCATATGAGGAAGCAATTCTAGAAGCAATGATGGGTGTTGATAGACCATGGGATGGTTTACATCATCATTCATATTTCCTCCCTCATTTGCGAGAAATTGAGTCAAGTTTGTCTAGTCCTTCTACTAGTGATGTTCACACAGTTTTAAACCCTTTGGCCCCAGCACAGTTTTCTGCCGAAGGTAACATGTCTGCTATCTCACAAACTATATCGGTGAACATCTCTAGGAATCCTAACATAATCGAAAATGTCTTCATTGGAGCTGATTGTTCCCCTAAAGAAATTCAAATTTATACTGATCTCTTCAAAGAATTTTGTGATGTGTTCGCTTGGTATTATGAGGAAATGCTTGGAATAGATCCAACTATAGTCCAACATAAGATCAAGACATACGAAAATGATAAACCTATTTGTCAAAAACCTCGACTGGTCAATCCTAGAAAAGGAGTAGCTATTAAAGCAGAGGTTGAAAAGCTACTAAAGGCGGGTATTATCTACCCCATTCCTCTCACTTAGTGGGTCTCTAATCCAGTCCCCGTAGACAAAAAACAAGGAACGATCTAAGTATGTATTGACTTTAGGGACCTCAATAAGGCTTGTCCAAAAGACAATTACCACATGCATTTTATTGATCAAATTATTCAAAATGTGTGGGTAATGAAACGTTTTCATTCATGGATGGATTCTTTGGTTACAATCAAATTACTATCCATCCAGAAGATCAGCACAAGACAACCTTTATTTGTCCTTGGGGTACGTTTGCGTAAAAAAATATGCCTTTTGGCCTCAAAAATGCTGGAGCCACTTTTCGACGGGCCATGTCTTATGCTTTTCACGACATCAAGAACATTATCAAAGCATATCTGGATGATCTAGCTACTCGTTCTCGAAAGAGAATTGATCATCCTAAGCACCTTTGGTTGATCCTTGAGCAGTGTCGTTTTTATAAAATCCGGTTGAATATGAATAAGTGCATTTTCACAGTCAAATCCAGTCAGTTGTTAGGACATCGTTTCAATAGAGGGGATTCATGTTGATCCCTTCAAGGTTGATGCAATACTTCAATTACCTCCCCCATCTTCCATACATCAACTTCAAAGCCTCCAAGGAAAAGAAAATTTCTTGAGGAGATTTACAGCCAATTTCACCGAGATAACAAAAGGATTTATGCATTTTCTTAAGAAAGGGGTCCCATTTTTATGGGATGATTTCACGCAACGATCATTTGATGCTTTGAAAAAAACATTAATCTCTGCTCCATTGTTGAGTCCACCTGATTATAGAAGAGATTTCCTTTTGTATCTCGTTGCAGTAGAATCAACCATTGGTATGGTTCTGGTTCAAGAAGATGATGCCTTATGTGAGCATGTAATCTACTATCTAAGTCGAGGCTTGGTAGGTCCTAAACTGTGCTATTCTCCCATAGAGAAATTGGCTTTGGCAGCTGTCCATGCTGTCCAGTGGCTTTGGCATTACATTCTTCTTCGAAAAATGTTCGTCTTAGCAACCGTCAATCCATTTCATTTTGTTCTCAGTAAGCGAGTGATTGGGGGTTAATATATTAGATGGATTGTCATTTTGCAAGAATTCGATCTCGAATTCATGTCGACTAAATCTAAGAAATATTTAGTATTTGCAGAGTTGATATTAGAGTTGCCTTGTGAGGAAGAAATTATTCATGAGGAAAATTTTCCCGATGAACATTTATTTCTCATTTCTTCACAAGATCCTTGGTATGGGGATATCATTATATATCTCCAGACTCGAAGTTTCCGCCCGCTTTTTCCAAAGATGAGTGTAGAAAGTTGTGTCATCTCGCTAAGAATTATGTTATTATAGGTGACACATTATATCATCATGGGATTGATTCAATCCTTAGGCATTGTTTAACTTTGGAAGAAGCTGAGTCAGTTCTTAATGATTTCCACAATGGAGCTTGTGGCTATCATCTATTAAGGCATGCAACAACCCAAAATATTTTGCGAGCAAGCTAATTTTGGCCTTCGATTTTCAAAGATTGTATTGAAGTGGTCAAAAGATGTCATCCTTGTCAAGTCTATACTCGGAAAATTCACGCACACCCAGCTCCGCTTTTCCCTGTTATCACCATCAGTCCTTTCACGAAGTGGGGCATTGATTTTATTGATTGTAATTCGCCTTCGGCGGGAAATCACAAGTACATTATTGTGGCTGTAGACTACATTAAAAAGTGGGCTGAGGCCATGCTTACTTTGAAAAATGATAGTGAAACAATGACATTGTTTCTCTTCAATCAGGTTATTTCACGATTTGGTATCCCTAAAGAGATTGTCATTGACGATGGTAGTCATTTCCAAAATCAACTGATGTCTAAATTGGATCTCAAGTTGGGTTTCTGGAAGGAGCATTCATCTCCATATTATCCTCAGGCCAATGGGTAGGTTGAAGCCATGAACAAATCCCTTAAAATCATCCTACAAAGGATTATTAACAAATCTAGATCCAATTGGCACATCATGTTGTATCCGACACTGTGGGCATATCGAACGTCAGTTAAGACTGCCACTGACTTTACTCCTTTTCAACTAGTTTATGGGTTAGAATCTATCTTTCCTGTTGAATGTGAAATTGCTTCTCTTAAGCTATTTGTTTAACTTCTCCCAGAGACTTCTAGTCTTGAGGAGCGCCTCATTCATTTTGAGCATCTTGATGAGAAGCATCGAGATGCCGCCACAATAAATGAAGCCCATAAAAAGAGGGTAAAAATTCAATACGATAAAGCTATCTGTCCTAGAATTTTTTCTAAAGGTGACCTTGTCCTGGTTTACAATCAAGACAAATATGCCTGGGGGGAAGGCAAGTTTAAGTCTATGTGGTATGATCCCTTTATAGTCAAGCGAGTTTTGAAAAAGGGAGCTTATGAATTAATTGAATTTGAAGGAAACAAGTTGGCAGAGCCCAGAAATGGGCTCTCCTTAAGAAGTACTGTGCTTAGGCTTCGACTGAGCACTTACTTGTTTGTATATATTGTATGTTTGTACATATCTATCTATCAGCTTTAGTGATGTCAATATTTTTGATCTCCTTTGGCAGGTATTGATGGATGACTTAGTATATCTAGGATTCACCGATGGTGTGAGTAAGCATACCAAGAACCTTGCTTCCGCGGCTTGGGTAATTTATTATCCATCTGGCCAGTTGATGGTTTCAAGAGGAGTATGTATCGGTCCTACTTCAAATAATATCACTGAATATACTGTTGTTATTAATTTTCTATCCGAAGTGATATCGCTTGGTATTGATTCATTTATTTAGACTCACAACTGGTGGTATCTCAATTGAATAACATTTATCGGGTACGAGATCCCTATTTGTATCACCAATTTTTGAGAGTGAGATTGTTACAATGATCATTTGTTTATATCACATATGTTCACATTCCACGATTAGAAAATTCATTAGCAGATTCTATTGCTAATCAAGCATTGGACTGGCATATAAATCATTCATCAAATTGAAAAACATAAAAAATAATCGAAGTATCATTTGTGTATATGATCATCATAAAATTTCCTATATATAGATAGAGTGCTCATGTCCAAAATAATATACAAAAATCAGGACAAATGCTCTACAAAATTTGGGCTTATGCCCATGATCATGTCTAATCATAAAAAGATCTGATCAATTATCTGGCTGGCTCAGGATGAGCAACTAGAAAATAAATAACAATATAGGCTACATGTCGAAATAAACACACCCAGTCCCGTGGTACTCCTATCACGCGTCACTGCATCTCCTCAGCTAGGTCTTCTATGGCTATCATGGGTACTTGGTGAGTCAGTCTCACCAAGTTCGTCTGAATTGCATGGGGAACTCTCTCCATCTCAGCTGTAGCCCCTTCGACATCTCTTCTACGACGCCTATGTCGGGGAAATCCAACAGGTCTCACTAGCTCCACATCTGAAACATGATCATATATTTTGTAAGTGTATTGTCTCATAAAAAAATATTTTGAAGTTCATTTATATTAGAAATCCAAAAAAATCTTAAGAAATTCAAAAAATAAAAAATAAAAAAATTGTTACCTATGGCACCCCATGTTGCATCCGGTGGTAATACTAAATCTGGATCTCCTTGAAAATCCATCCTAGTATAAGGGTAGTCATCGACTGCAATGACTTGTTGATCCCACCCTGCGAAAAGCTCGTTGTCAAAAGTCATCTTGGGGACATCACCACTGCCTAGGCGCTTCATTAGGTCAACCCATATACCCATCCATGGATCCATCAGGCTACTGATGGTCGATAGTACCTTGGGTCGAAGCCCAGGTAATTTCTCAAAGAATACCAAGCATAAGATTGTGTCGTACCCAAAATTCTTTGTCTGACCCTTCTAAATGGAATTCAGTTGGTTCTTCATATTGGTCAGTAGAGGTGTGCACCAATCAAACACTGTGGTGAGACATTCCACTGCTAGGCTCATAGATACTCGTGAGGCCTGATGTAAAGAAACAGAACCATTTACCCAGGAAATGGTAAATAGTAGAATTTTCAAGGACAAGCTCTCTACATGCTTGATTGGAATCTGACTTCCAATCTTTTTAGGATGACTGGGATAGTATATGTGGACATAATCTTCTACACTAAGACTACCCCTCATTCTGCCAGTAGAGTGTACTACCTCTCCCCTTTGAGAAAGATCGATAGTGAAGTAAATATCTTCGATCTTGATCCTTAGGGGCATCTGATCAATCATGAATGCATCATCCTCTGCACTCCAATAATGTATCAATAACTCAAGCAATTGTATGTTTGCTTTCATATTTGGCATTTTAAAGAATTTTGGCAAGCCACAACCTCTTAAAGCATCCAAGGCATTTTGGTCCTCTGGTACTTGGTTATCAATAGAACTATGCTCCCTTTCTCTCCAGGTGATGGCCATCCTTCCCAAAAAATATGTTTCAAACCATTAGATTTATGTTTTAAATTTTTTGCTCATGCACACATGGGTTACCTTTTTACACAGTCACGTGTAGGGTCCTTGTATACGCAGGTTACTTGTATTCAACCCACGTGTACGTAGAGTTGAAATTTTTGACATATTTTCCTACAGTCAAAATTTGAAAAAAACATCTAAAAAGTATCATAAATAATTAAAAGCATGATATCAGGGTATTTTTTATTGAATTTTTCTACTCCTATATTGATACAAAAATATTTTTACAAAGAGGCAGTGGCCTCGAGAAGTCTAGCCCAGAGATACGACATGCTCACATTACATAGATGAACATTAACCAAAAAGACTTACTGAAGACTGACCAAAAGAGCTTCTAGGACCATGACCATGACTAGTTCATAGAAACAGAATATGCCAATATCGAAACTGAAGACTGACCAGAGGTAATTCATAGACCAAAACAGGTTGACTGGGTCCATATAAATAAACAGGGAAGTGCTACCCAATTCAAAACTGAAATCTGACCCATTAAACAACTGTAACAGTAACTCAGACCCAAAGACACAGTCAGAAGAATGCCGCCCACGAAGGGGAAACCGACAATTTAACTCTAGAAAAAAGGTCTGAGCATGAGAATTGTAGAGCATATAATGACTATAAAATAGGAGGGAATTGAGCACCTTCGAGCAACAGAGAATCAAAAACCATTGAACACAGACTTGATTAAGCTTCGTGAGAGGTGGAAGGCGACTCTTCAATCATGCGACACCCATATTTGTAGGGATATTCATCCTTAGAGGGATGGCCCTCTTTGCCTAAAGAACCGCCACCAGTAGGGACGCTCAGATCAGCTTGAATGTTCATGTCCTGGGTTGCAGTGCCACCAGGATCCTTACTCTGCTTGTTGTCAATCTAAGAAGTGCCATGATTATCTTCCGCCCTCGTCTCTAGAGTCACCTGGGTGTCACAACAACCAGACTATAAGTATCCTCTCGAAGCTCAATGGTGACTGAAGCTATGAAGGAGAAATTACTGAGTGTACAGGGGAATTGAAAATGAGCGGTGTGAGATTGAGAATTATGAGAGCACGCTGTTGAATTACGCTACCCTTGACCCCATCCATGACCACTCCTGGTAACAGGATAGCAGTCAGAACAGAAGTTCGAGGAATAAGACGAGGAGTCCGAAGTAGAGGAGGAGGGCTGGCGGATAACTCGCCCATTGGTTGAGGGGAAAGTACCCCTAGGGTCCTTTGGGTTAAGACTCTACCAGACTGAAAATTGCTTATTCAAAGAAACACACACACAACCATTATCTTTACTGTAAGCAAATTCTAATGTTTAGGGTACGTACCTAAGGTCCTATGTTCGAGAAGGCCTTTAGGGTCCAAACCATTCTTGGAGTTCCCTTCTTCTCCTTTGACCTGTAAAACAAACAAATCAAAGAACACAACAGTACATGGACAAATACTTATACACAAACCATCTTCATGATATAAAGTTAGTTATAAAAATCTTTAAGTAACTACTTGCATAAGAATTCAAGACAAGAATCTCATAAGCACAAAGAAAGATTGTTTCGGGAACCAAGACGTGTTTCTTTATATAAAGGCAAGTAAAGTACATATAACGGAAAGATTTCACCTGAAACACCTTCAGCAGGCTCCAAGCAAAGCTTCCTCCCGGATTTGTTCCAGCCTCAAGCCTCCAACAAGAGCTCCTTCCAAGTCTTGCTCAATGGTGATATAAAGGATGAATGATCACCAATACACATGGAAACAAGGGTTTCCTATGCAAAAGGGGGGAAGTGCATAAGGCACCAAGGACTTCAGACCTGGTCTAAGGGGAAAATCTCAGCATAATAATCTTGCTCTTCTTTTCTCTCCCTTAGGCCTTCCCTTTGATGTCTTTTTATACCATCTCCAAAGTAGTTTTTTAGTTAGGATTTGGTTGGGAACAGTTGGGCCACGGGCACTAACAGGTGATCAACAGGTAAAACCCGCGATCTCCGCCCGAAAATAAGGAATTATTTATTTTTTTAAGTGTTTTAATACATACACGCGGGTTGGGTATACACAGACCCACGTGTACACGCGTTTAACTCAGGGCAATGTCGCGTATAGGGGATAAAACACTGTTTTTTAAATTTTAGGACCAGGTCTGGAAGGAGGGGTTGCCCTAGGTCATGAGTGCAGCATCACAAACCATAAGAGTGAGATTTGGAGCTATAACAGATGCCCCCAATATATGAGGTCAGAAGGGGAACATGATGGCCGAAATATATTATGTAAGAACATGGAAAGGAAGTCTTGTCGAAAAACCGAGGAGGACTTCACCAGAATTCAGCCTGCCAAGACACCAAAAGGAGATCAGAAAGAAACATTGTCTGAGGCGGGCATACCCATGCTCAGAAAAAGTAAAGCATGTCCGCATATCAAGTACAAGCGGATCCACTAAGTATACAAGTATAAATGACTGGAAGATACATAATGGATCATCTGATCATAAGGAGCAAGTACATGTCTGAATATCACATATAAGACTGTCAATGATGCTGAAAGATGCAACGGATCACTGATATCAAAGACTGATCCCAAAAGGTACCAACTAAACATGATGGAATAGGATGGTACTACACTGCAAACTCAGGTGCTAGCATATAGAATGTCGCCATGACTGACTGCAACATATAAGGTGGAGTGGTATCAACTAGCAACAACAGGAGTAACTGTCAAGTGACCAATGAATGCTGATACAACCTGAGGTCTTCACCGACCACCGTGGTACATTTCTACACCATGGGAATAAATGATCTGAAGTCGACCATGTGAGAAATCGTTTGATTACCGGTCATTGATGTATACCGTTAACAAACGCGAGACTACTCACCGATAATGATAATGAGCGTCAAGGTACCCAGTACAATCTAACAAGTGTGAATAGATGAGCTGAAGTCGAACACCTATAAGAATCTATCAATCAGGAGACAATGATGATTTCCCACTGTCGATAGCGAAGTATCTGCCACTAATGACTGCAAACCCCAAGGTACTGCCAAATGGAGTCTAGATCTTTGCCCCAGAGCAATGAGTCGGAGTCGATAGGGAAAGATCCGCTAGAAGGAAGGCATTAAGGCATCCTCCATCAATCTAGCGCGAGTGTAACTCGTAGGCCAATAATGTGGAAGGAATCGGACGAAAAAGATGTAGTAACCCAACCAAAGTACGTTTCCGGCGTACACAAGATGTGGCTAGCGCACGACAGAAACCCTCTGAACCAACCAATAATGAAAGCTGACACAGAGGCGAGGTATCCACCAATAGGGTCAAATGGAAACCAAGGTACTGCACGAATCCCAATGTGTGATAATGAATGCTGATGTCGAACACAAGGGAAACCACTCATTCAAAGACCCATGATACTGATCGATGCTGAGCACAAGGTGACCTATCAATAATGAAAATAGGGCCAGGGTGCGGCTCTAGGCCTGTCCTCAGAGCAAGGTGTCGTCGTCGATAAGGACAAGACCCGCCAGCAAGAAGTCAATGGGGACCTTCTCAAACCGGCACGAGTAAAGGACCAATATAGCTGATGTGATGATAGACATGATACTGACAACCAGGGATGGCCGACTGAAAAATGAGTCAAGAGACACTGCAGAGAGGCCGACTCAGGCTAACTTCCCTTGAACAAAATCACGACACAATGTGACTATGTGGCAGCATATGATGACTCTGTATAAGTTCGCCATGCAGGAGGCACGAACGAACCCTCCATATGATTGGAAGAGATAACCAATCGGGGGAGAACTGACTCAATAACAAGGTTATGGCATACCTAAGTCAAACTAAATCCCACCCATGCGGAGGAGACCTTGTTTTGAGTGCTTTGTTCAAGGGCGACATGACTGACTCTAGCTGCCAACAATAAATGGAAATAATGTCCCTGTTCCCGCTCTTTTTTGGAATATTTAATTTTTTTGTCTTTTTCTGTTAATCCGGAAAAAGAATAAAAGAATGCTATGGTACAGTGGAAAGAACGAGTGTCGGTGAACCAGATGATCTCGTTCCCGGGAAAAGGAACGTTCCTATGCTCAATGCAGGGAGGTGAAAACTGGTCAGTGACACTCAGAGGTATGTTCTTTCCACGGATTTAAGCTGCAGAAGTCAAAGGTATGCAAGGTTGATTTTGCAGATGTCATGGTCAAAAGTTGGCTTAAACACGAGTCCAAGTGAAGCCGGCTCTAGGCCAAAAGGTGCAAATGGTCAACATGCAATGCAGAAGTACAACTCGACACACATAGGAGCCTCTAGGGTATAAGGCCAGAACGAAGCGAAGAAGCAAAGAGGAATGAGTCTTCAACGCATAAGTCATGGCGGGACTACAGAGGACTCCCGAGCCTACTCAAAACGAAACAGCATGGGCAACAAATGTCAGTGAGGTGCTAACTATGATGCCCATGTAAAGGGATGGCTCTACCATCGTGTCATGATTTAAAAAATCGGCGAGTGAAAATGGCTTACGAACCATAACACGATGGGGTGGACCCTACGGCAGATGTATCGGTCAGATGGAGGCTAGTATGCATAATGCAACAGAAAAAATGGTGTCCCTAACCTATATGCCAGTGAAAACACGATACCTGCCATGACAGGTCAGCGGTCATGGAACCGTCTCGAACTGTCGAAAAATATCCAAAATGTCCTGAAAACAAACCAAACTTGGCATTCCAAGCTCCCAAGTTAAAAGTCACATGAGGTCAAACAAAATAAAATTTTGAAAAAATTTTTCATTTTCAAAACTTATAAAAAGCATTTTTGACTCACCATTTTCACCATTTGACTTGGAGAGCAAAAATTGTG
The DNA here is from genome assembly GCA_031772625.1 of Pinus tabuliformis. Classification (NCBI taxonomy): domain Eukaryota; kingdom Viridiplantae; phylum Streptophyta; class Pinopsida; order Pinales; family Pinaceae; genus Pinus; species Pinus tabuliformis. The sequence continues at coordinate 685,318,700 of CM062813.1, forward strand.
GAGCAAAAGGAGCAAACTTCCCTGTGATCAATTCAACTGTTCGAACTTGCCGAAAACTTCCAGGTAAGCCTCAAACTTGTCTTGCAATTAATTGTGATAGTTTTTAGGAATTTTAGTTGATGTTTTACCGTTGGATTTTTGCAAAAAATTCTTTCGCGGCATACACGCGGGTTGGCAATATTGAACTCGCGTATACGACGGCCCTACACGCGACTGTGTATATAGGAACCCGCATGTGCGCAACGAACTAATTTTATAAACAAAACTAACGGATGAAAATGATTTTTTCTTCTAGGATGACTATCACATGGCGTGAAAGAGAGCACTCAGCCGTGGATAATGAAGTCATGGGCAATGATGAGGCATTATATGCCCTACGGGGATGCGGGTTGCTTAAATTCTTCAAGTTGCCAAATATGAAAGCAAACACGCGTCTGCTCGAGACACTACATCAGGCATCACGGGTAAACATGAGCGTGGCAGTGGATTGTCTCACTACTGTGTTTTACTGGTGTACTCCTCTTCTTTCCAACATGAAGGAACAAATCAATTCTATCAGGAGGGGACAGACCAAGAACTTTGGGTTCGAAACCATCTTGTGCACTTTCTTCTTCGAGAAGGTTCCCGCACTCCGCCCCAGGGTAGCAGTTGCCATTAGTAGTCCACGTGATCCATGCATGGGCCGGTGGGCTGACTTGATGAAACGTCTGGGGGATGGGGAAGTCCCAAGGAATGCATTTGGTGATGACTTATTTGCCTGGTGGGAGCAGCAGATCATCGCCGTGGATGACTACCCCTATGCTGGGCTGGATTTCCGAGGAGATCCTGATCTAGTGTTACCACCGGATGCAGCATGGGGCGAGATTGGTAAGAATTTTATTTTATTATTTTATGATTTTTTGGATTTTGAAAAATATAATGATGAATTTTGAAAAATATTTTTTGATGAGATTCAAATGACTAATATGATGATCATGTTCCAGACATGGGGCTTGTACGACCAGATGGATTCCCGCGGCATGGATGGCGTGGCCGAGGAGCCGAAGAGGTGGCTGCAGATACGAAATGGACCCTGAACAACGTCCAACGACACTTGGCGAGACTGAGCTGCCGAGTATCGATGGCCGAGATAGAGGACCTTCCTCCGGATATGCAACGTCATGTGGTTGGCATGCCACGTGACTGGGTTCGCGTCTTTCGGCGCGTGGCCAATGCTATAGTGACATACTTAGACGCTCATCCTGAGCCGAGGAATTAGATATGCCTGACATGATTATGGGCATTTGAGTCCCAATTTTGTATATTTTTGGACACACATATGTACACTCGAGGCGTTTTATGATATATATATATATATATATATATATATATATATATATATACAGTTTGACTTTTTGATGTATGATTTTATGATGATGAATGATTGATATGCCAGTCTAATGCTTGATTAGCGATAGAATCAGCTAACCAATTTTGAGATCTTGGAATGTGCAAATAATTAATGTAAATGAATGATATTTGCAACAACCTCACCCTTAAATATTGGCGATATAATAATGGATCCCTAACCCGATAAATGTTATTTAATTGAGACACTATCAATTGAGAATCAAGATATACTACCAACGAGTCGATCCCATAAGAGATTGCCTCGGATAATAAATTGATAACAGCTGTATACTCGGCCATATTGTTTGAAGCAGGACCGATACACACGCCTCTCGATACCATCAATTGACCAGTTGGATAATAAAGTACCCAAGCTGCGGAAGCAAGATTCCGAGTGTGTCGACTAGCACAATCGACGAACCCAAAATAGACCAAATCATCCATAAACACCTGCCACAACAGACCAAAAAGCACTGATATCAGAAAACGCTCGATGATATATGTATAAATATATACATAAAGTACAAAGAAGTCATTGCCCAACCAAAACTAAGCAAAGTACTTCTTTGGGTAGAGCCCATCTGGAGGTTCCGCCCACTGACTCCTAGGGATGTTTATAAGTACGACGATCGAACCAATCAATATACTCTCTTCGGCAAATAAATGTGTTGGAGCCAAAGGGACCGTACAAACATCACTAGTCGAACTGGAGGATCGAGATTCGACTTCACGCACAAGGGCATAAAAGTGTAACCGACGATGTAAATCTTCGAAAGGTTGATCTACGGCCATCATTGCTTCGAATATCGCTTCATCCGATGGAAAAACAATATCCGAGCAATCCGATGCAGAGGTGGAATCAAGAGTCCGAAAATGAGCCACATCACCATCTATTTCTTTCCAAAAGGAAATAGTAGAATGGTTATCTGCAGAGTTATCTATAGATTCATATCTAAGCTCTACTGCAGATATAAGAGATTCTATTCCACCCACCTCGTCGTCACCTGATGTGGTCACAGATGAAGCCAAGGTTCCAGGATTCGAAGAATAAGGAGTTTGGAAAAACTCCCTCCGTAAAGGATCCCTGGAGGATGAAATTGTATCTATACCAGCTGTAGGAGGGGGAAGATTAAACTTACCCATCAATGAAGAGTACATCCCGACTCCTAGACTCTCGGTAGGCGGACGGGGGTTACCCACTAAAGGAATAGTAGAGTCAGAGTTTGCTTGAGGATCAACTAGACAATAGTCCAATTGGTCAACCTTAACGATTTTCCCCTCATGAGGAAAGCAAATGACACGAAACAGAGTCGAAACCATGGCTTCCATCTCGTATACCCAGTTCCTTCCTAAGAGGAGATTATAATCTAGGTTAGCATCTATGACCTCTACTTCAATATTAACGACCTTTCCTCCAACACATATAGGAAAGGCTGGGATAATCCCGTATGGCCTATGAGAGTGACCATCAAATGTTGTCAATAGGGTAGGTGAAGGAACAACCGGCGGTGATCCAATGGCCTTCCAGCATGACATAGACATGACACACATGGAAACTCCCTCATCTACAACCGTCCGAAAAATATTCGTTTTCTGGTAGGTAGACTTTATCTGGAAAGCCATGTGATGAGGAAGTCTCTTTTTGACATTACTCATATCAAAAGTGAGAGCTAAGGAGTTACTTGGATCCACTGCCCCCATTGCCGATAGCAAGGCACTTCGTTGAGCAGGACATGACTGGAGAACCTCTAACGCGGACATAGCACATGGACTCTAGGCCAGATCCTCAACAATGGAGTAATTCTGGGCTGCCCTAATATTAGGGTTGATAGTCGCGCGTTTAGCGGAACCTTTCGGCACCCAAGTTATAGTCTCAACAGAAGGTTGCTCAATATGAAGTGGGTTGTTAGTTTCGGGAACTGATTTACCCTTAGAATTTTCACCTTCACCATAATCGCGTGACCGTGTGGCCACATTAGCGTGAACGCCCATCATGAAAACATTTGATGACTTGTCCCCTTCCTGGTTGCCCCCTGCGGAGGTACCAGGGTTTGAACTTGCGCCAGCAAGAAGTTGCTGCCCTTGGGGAAACGGGTTAGTTAACACAGCTTGCGAACTAGAAGTCCCTTGCTGTCCTAACAAGCGCTGAGCGTCTTCAATCCTAGGGTAGAGATGAGTTAGATGGTCTCCACTGCATAACTTGCAAGGAAACTTGACTTTCTTTCTCGACTCACCTTTACCACCACCAGCGTTGTTACCGGGTTTATTTGCATCGGGCTTCCCATCCGAGTTCTTCTTCTTACCACGTCCTTTATTTTTTCCATTGGAATTTTGATTTCCTTTGGGGTTATCGGATTGGATGACATTAATTGAAGAAGTTTGGGAAGTGGGAGGATTAGACAATGTGACTTGGTTGTTAGAAGCAGTTTGCAAAGACAACTGCTGCAATTGATTCAACAAGTTCACTATAGTTGTGTCTACTGACCCAACGATACCAAAAGAGAAGAGTCCAGTACCAAAAGCATTGGTTTGGGCATTTCCACTCGTGGACGGAATGGAGGTAGACCCAAGTAGAGATGTGCTCACAAAAGATCCAAACAAGGAAGTGGAGGGGATGGAAATGGTTCCTCCCCCTTGCACCGATGTAGGGGTTTGCATAGTCGTAGCACTCGTAGAATCCATGCTTCCAGTAGTGGTCATGAATGGTAAGCACGTAGCGTAACCTGGACTTGATGGTCTATGTGACGGAGTCCCAACATATTGCAATACGTCTGGATGACTAAATGGTAGGGGAGAATTCGGAGCCCCTAATGACTCTGAGAATTCTTCTACCTCTACGTTATTCTCCGCTTGAAAAATAACTCGAGAAAGGACTGGATTATCCCTCTCTTGTTCAGAAGTACCAGGCCTTGCTTGGGCAATAATGCCTCCGCTAGGAGGATCAATCTCCAATGCGTCAACCGACGTAGGATGAACCCCACCGGTGGTACTCCCTCTGCGCCTTCTCGGAGAAGGCTCTAAACTTGGCGGCGAAAGACCACGAAGTCTTCGAGACCGTCTAGGAGATCGGTCAGCCACTTTGAATTTTTTTTTATGATCTAACTAAAGACTCAAAAAATTGAAAGCTAGGCCAACTAGGAGCACAAAGCACACACTATAAAGTCCCTAAAGATACAGCCAGTCAAACAACTCCCACGTATTTCCGCTCCGGGTGATTAGGACCGGACACCAAAATATGAGAAAGTGAATCAAGGGGCCTTCCGAAGATAGTCTGGGATGATGAGGGCCCAGTCCTATCAGCGAAGGTATCAGAGGAAGTTACGCTGACCTCCTAACAACAGCCTGCGCCGGTGCAAGCCCCCAAGCTTCGCAAGGGTGCCCTCCAGTAGTACTGTCGAGAGTGATACAACATCAACCTCAGGTGCCATGAGATTCCCCTCCGCAGCCACCTGTGTAGATCCCTAGGAGAGGCAACTATGGGTACCAACTCGTCGCAGAAGCCAGGCGGAATAGTCGTGAGGTAAGTTCGGACAAGTAGGAGAGGGGGTATCTCTCTTCCCTGTCTTCACAGACCCTCGTGCTTAACTCCCAGATCCGGAGCTTTCCTGGTCTTCCTAACGCTATTGGATTTTCTCTCGTTATTCAGACTCTTATGTTTGACGTTTTATGTGGCCTTGGAGAGTTAACTCTCCACTCGCCTAATCCAAGGCCCTAAAATCCTAAACTTGTTGGTGTAACTGACTAAAACAAAAAGTTCTAGTGGATTTTAATTAGCACTTGATTTTATTAGGCTGTTCTTTAAGTCACAGGGTAATGGAGATGAAACTTGTGGTGTTTTTATGGATGCAAAAGAAATTAATAAAACTTAGCTACATGCACATGCACTTTTTGTTTTCGATGAAGAGCAATTTCTATGAGGTTCAGAGGTACTTCTAATATAAACAAATTTTCCTTTTCTTTTCAGACTCCACACTCACAAAAACTAACAAAACTATATATGCCTAAAAAAGAGATGCAAATCTATCCTAATGCAAGAACTATATGTGGATGCAAGATTTAAAGACTACTCTAAAAACAAAGAAGGAAAGTTGCTGCCTTATCAAATTTGTCTTGCCACTAAAATGCTTAGATAGAAGATGATGTGTTACCAATCATTTCGTCCAAACAATAAAAACAAGTTCTAAGATAAATACAAAGCACTTTCACTTCGCAAAAAAGGAAATCAAATGAAAAGCAAGTTTAAGAAAGCGAAACTCAAAAACTTTCAAAAGATTTTCTTTCAATGAAGCCAAGAAGTCTTTTTCAAAGAATGATTTCAAAAATACTGACACCAATGATTGATGAATAGGCAACCAAACACTTTTGTGAATTGACACCTTTCAAATGATGAAAACCCAACAAAAATAAATGCGTTTGAAATCGCTCATGACAATCAAAAGCAGCAATGAAAGTCCAAAAGATCAAAAGACAAGTTTCAAGAAAATGGTAACAAACAACTTTCCCGAAACGAAGGAGCAAATGGTCACAAAAATTGTTTCGTTAAGCAAACAAAAGGTCACCAAAACAAAATGAACACAGATATTGAATCCAATCTTCCTACTCTGCCAAAACAGAGCAATCAAGATTCTTAACCAGAAATCTTGTATGTTAAAAAAAACAATGACGCTTGCAATCAACGAAAACAAGACTGATACTCCTTATAACTAGAAAGAGTTCAGAACAAGATGCCCCCTGTTAAATAGAGGACTGTTACTGGAAAATGACTGCTTCAAACTGATCCAAACCACCAAAAAGACATTCAGCAAAAAGAAAATTTATAAATCTTGAAAATTAGATAATATACGCGCCTGCAATGATGTGCAGAGTGCGTGTACACACGACTGTAACTGAGGAAACCTGCATATACGCGGGTTCACTTAGTACAACTTGAGTATATACGCTTCTTTAATCCAGCAAAACAACGTATCTGAAGATCTTCAAGAAAAATAAAAAAAATACAGACTGAAAAAACTGGAAAAGCTTAGAGTTCAAGAACAGATTAGACAGTCAAAGCCAGCAAACAGAGAGGCTGATCCTTGATTGGCTTGAAGACTACCCAAACTAGGAACAACAAGAGTGTTGTTCCCCAGTGGAGTCGCCAATTCTGGTTGAGGGGAAAGTACCCCTAGGGTCCTTTGGGTTAAGACTCTACCAGACTGAAAATTGCTTATTCAAAGAAACACACACACAGCCATTATCTTTACTGTAAGAAAATTCTAATGTTTAGGGTACGTACCTAAGGTCCTACATTCGAGAAGGCCTTTAGGGTCCAAACCATTCTTGGAGTTCCCTTCTTCTCCTTTGACCTGTAAAACAAACAAATCAAAGAACACAACAGTACATGGACAAATACTTATACACAAACCATCTTCATGCTATAAAGTTAGTTATAAAAATCTTTAAGTAACTACTTGCATAAGAATTCAAGACAAGAATCTCATAAGCACAAAGAAAGATTGTTTCGGGAACCAAGACGTGTTTCTTTATATAAAGGCAAGTAAAGTACATATAACGGAAAGATTTCACCTGAAACACCTTCAGCAGGCTCCAAGCAAAGCTTCCTCCCGGATTCGTTCCAACCTCAAGCCTCCAACAAGAGCTCCTTCCAAGTCTTACTCAATGGTGATATAAAGGATGAATGATCACCAATACACATGGAAACAAGGGTTTCCTATGCAAAAGGGGGGAAGTGCAGAAGGCACCAAGGACTTCAGACCTGGTCTAAGGGGAAAATCTCAGCATAATAATCTTGCTCTTCTTTTCTCTCCCTTAGGCCTTCCCTTTGATGTCTTTTTATACCATCTCCAAAGTAGTTTTTTAGTTAGGAGTTGGTTGGGAACAGTTGGGCCACGGGCACTAACAGGTGATCAGCAGGTAAAACCCGCGATCTCCGCCCGAAAATAAGGAATTATTTATTTTTTTAAGTGTTTTAATACATACACGCGGGTTGGGTATACACAGACCCACGTGTACACGCGTTTAACTCAGGGCAATGTCGCGTATAGGGGATAAAACACTGTTTTTTAAATTTTAGGACCAGGTCTGGAAGGAGGGTTGCCTTAGGCCATGAGTGCAGCATCACAAACCATAAGAGTGAGATTTGGAGCTATAACACCCATGGGAACTTCCCCTCCTACAATGCATTCTTTGGCATAATCTAGGCATGATGAAAAGAGCAGGAGGTGCTGAACAGGCCGTAGTACTGTGAAGGCAGGGGGGGACTGAAAGGGGCCTAGCTTCAGCTCGCTGAGGAGCACTAGGAAAGACTGAGGATGAGCAACAACTAAATTTTCAGAATAGGCTTTGTGAAACATGAAATCCCGGCGATAAATCAACACAGCATTCCAGAGCACAACGTTTCCCTGGGCTGGTCTGAGAGCGAGGCTTTACGGCAGCAAGGGAACGACAAGAGTGCAGGGTAGGAGCATGAATGAATTCTTGAAGGGGCACCATGACAGATTAACTTGCAGGTTGGTGTGGAGGGACGAGCCACATTAACGCAACATTGAAGATGTTAGCAGAAGACTTAAAGATTGGCATCACACGAAGTCGGATGGCAGTGGTAATAAGCCACACACCAACCCACCAAGCCACCCATGTATAGAATGCAATGTTACACACCCACATCTGGGAGAGATAGATCTTGTTGCAACAAAAGAGTTCAGTCTTTTTTGAGTTGTGCATCATTAGAACTACTCAGTGGACCAGAGAAGAATGGGAGCTGCTGATCGATGCCTTGATTAGCCAGTCTGTCTGCTACCTTGTTAGCTGTACATCGAATGTGCTTGAAGGTAATGTTGCAGGATGCCCTGAGCCATTCTTCAATTTTTTCCAATCTTCTTAGAAGCCGCCAGCTCGAAGCGATCTTTGTTGTTGAGGTGCTTGAGTGAATCCGAATAGCTGCCTCTATTAAGATTTGAGAATCCCCTTCTACCTCTAGAGGGAAACAAATTCTATTTCTACTATACAAATGCCCTTCCATAAGCCTTCAAGTTCGGCAATGTTGTTGGTGTCTCTTCCAAGCGAACCATGACATATGTGTAGAGCAGAGCCTACAACATCTCTGAAAATACCACCGTAACCAGCCAGACCAGGATTGCCCTTAGCAGCTCTGTCGAAGTTTAGTTTGTAAGAGTGGGTGGTAGGAGGAGACCAGAATTGGGGAGAATCAGTATGGATGGAGGAGCTGAGCTTGAGTTGAGCTAAAAATGTGAGGTCCAGGTTCCAATTTTTTAGAATGAGGCATTCCTGGGGTGAAGATGGCAAATCTGAGTCTTTCCAGTGTCTTAGAGCTAGAGTTTCTTGAAGGTTTTGTTTGAGAAGTAGCCATAGGTTATCAAGGGGCGTACTGTGATTTTTAAAGATCCTGTTATTTCTCTCCTTCCAGATGATCCAATAGCAAAGCTCGGTAAGAGGTTCTAGAGGGAATTAAGTAGTAGACTTTGGAAAGGATGCCGAGGCTAGTTCCTGATGGTGTTTAAAATATCTCCCACACGTCTACCGATTCTTCTGTTGCACTGTGCAGTTCTCTCCCAAAGTTGTGCTGCTAATGGGCAGGTGTCCAAGAGATGCAAGATGGTCTCTGTGTGAAGATTGCAATTGGGACATCTGGAAGGCCCAGTAAATCCTCGCTTTTGTAGATTGTCCCAAGTGAGGATACGTTATTTACTTAGTAGCCAAAGGAAAGTAGAGACCTTAGGCTAGATGCTTGGTTGCCAAACTTGATCCCATAGTTGATCCTTTATTATCTGCGTGGGTTGATAGAGAAGTTGGTATGCTTCCTTGGTAGTGAACATACCTTTGGGTGTATATCCCCATCGCACTTTGTCCTTCTGATCAGAGAGTTTAATTTTCCTGAGTTTGAGCTCTTGATCGATCTCTTCATAAGTTTCCTCCTGCCAGTTAGCCTGCCAGGTGCCAGCTGATCTCCAAAGTTGAAAACCTTGAGGGGATTGTTGCTGCCAAAACTGATGGACATGGATTTGATCATTGTACTACATAGTAGCTTTCCACTTGGGTTTATGGAAGAGAGAGGTGAGTTTGGGAATTTGCTACCAAGAGTCCTCCCAAAATCTTGTTGTGGTACCCGACTAGATTTCCCAGAAGCTGTGCGCTTGAATAAAGGCACTATGTTTCTTGGCCGCATTCCAAATCAATGAGCCAGGGGTCGTTGTGCTGATGCTAATGAGATTCTCCAGCGGACTGCCTAGAGCATATTTGGCCTACCAGAGACATGCCCAAGGAGTGTGCGGTTTGGAGATCCACTTCCACCAGATGTGAGAACCCATGGTGTTATTGCTGTGGAGGGGATCCCTTAGACCAAGCCCACCATCTGATTTCAGAAGACAAACCTCAGTCCATTTGACAAGAGCCCATTTTCTGTTGATGCCTGAGGAGCCCTGAAGAAAGTTTCTATAAAGATTGTGAATTTTTTTAAGAACCCATTTAGGGGTTTCCAATATAGAAAATAAGTACAGTGGCATGGCTTGGAGAACAGATTTGATTAGGATAAGCCTACTAGCAATGTTGAGCGAGCGATAGGTCCAAGAAGAGAGCCTGGTTTCTAAATTGTCAAGGAGGGATCTCCAGGAAGCATGTTTGATGGTTGAGTCAAACAGGGGAGCTCCAAGATATTTCGAAGGAAGCACAGCTATCGGGAAGCCCAAAATCCTGGCTATATTTCTCTGAGTGAGAATGGGAGTGTGGAAGAAGAAGAGTTGGGATTTGGAAGCATTGATGGTGGTGCCAGAAGCTTCTGAGAAGAGATTGAGCAGGGACTTGAAGGCAGAGGCCTCTTGAACTGAAGGATGGCCGAAAATCATATTGTTAATGAAAAACTGTTGGTGAGAGATGGGGGGTTGACCATGAAGAGAAATTCCCTTTAAGGAGTGTGAAGAGATAGCAGAATGAAGAAGGCGACTAAGGCCTTCGACCATGAGAACAAAAAGGAATGGGGAGAGAGGGTCGCCTTGACAAATACCCCAGGAGGGATGAAAGGGCGAGGAAGGAGAACCATTAAGAAGGATGGAGAAACAGGGGGAGGAGATAAGATTCATAAACCAACGTGTCCAAGTAGCACAGAAGCCAAATGCTAATAACATTTGATTAATACAGGTCCAGCTGAGTTTATCGAAAGCTTTAGAAAGATCTAAGTTGAGAATCATACCTGGATTTCTTAGAATCTTGAGTGAATGGATCACTTCATGTGAGAGAATGATATCGTCCAGAATCTGGTGCCCTTCTACATAGCCTGTCTACTCTGGCGAAATGAGGAGAGGGAGAAGAGGTTTGAGCCTGTTCGCCAGGACTTTAGATATGAGTTTGTATATTACATTGCAAAGTCCGATGGGCTTATATTTATCAGGTGTATTGGATTCTTCTACTTTAGGTACTAGCGCTATGAAGGTCGTGTTAAGGGAAGGAAGGATCCAATGCATCGATCACGATTCTTCCATGAGCTCCCAGACTTCTGTTTTGATATGCTCCCAGAAATCATGAAAGAAATTGGCTGTGAAGCCACCGGGGCTAGGCACTTTGCCATCCTTAGGGTGGGCCATAGCGTCCTCCACTTCCTACATAGAGATAGGCTGGAGAAGCATATTGTTGTGGTCCACCGTAATGATTTTTTGAATATGCTACGTAATAGATCAAATGGCCTGATCTTTGCAGCCCGAAGGCTCCTAAAGAATGTCCTGAAAGTACTCTTTGAATTCCTGTTCCACTTCTTCATGCACCTCTAGTCGCTCCCCTTACTGATTATTAATGAAGGCGATGTTATTGTGCATTCTCCTTTGAATAGTAGACCTGTGAAAAAATTTTGTATTTTTATCCCCATCTTTAAGCCATATAACCTTGGATTTTTGACGCCACAAGGTCTCTTCTTGTTGCCTTCGTGCTTCAATCTTGGTCAAGAGGGCCTTCTCCTATTGCGCATAGTCTTCCGTTCTTCCCTCAAAGATAATACACTGTTGCAATGTATTCATTTGCTGCTCCAGCGCTTTCTGATGGTCAAGAATGTTACCAAATTGAGTGCGATTCCATGATTTGAGAGCTTGTTTGAGGTGTTTTAAGTTTTATTGAAACTAGAACATCTTGGCTCCTTCAGGGGGAGTGAAGGATTTCCAGGAATTGTTAACTACTTATTTGAAGTTAGGATGTGAAAACCAAAATGATCCGAAGCGAGAAGTTCTATTACACCTAGAGCCCAGACGCGACCACTGTAGCATTATGGGCCAGTGATCAGAGCCCACTTGAGGCATGAAAGTCCCCACCTAGGTGAATGACATTATCCGACATAAGGAATTGATCTAGCCTGGAGGCTATATGTTGTGGTCCCCTTCTTTTATTGGTCCATGTATACATATGATTAGAAGTCTGTAGGTCCATTAAATGATTTCTGTGGATGAATTCTGTGAAGTCGATGCTGTCTCCTTCCAACCTCGTTCTTCCTCCTGATTTTTCCTCTAAAGCTGTGATGATATTGAAGTCACCACCACAAATCCAAAGGGGAAAGATCCTGACAGAGTTGAGAGCTGTGAGAGTGTCCAGCAGATCCAACTTCTTTTGTAAATCTTGTGGGAAATATACATTAGAGAGATGACCATGGATATTGGTCCCGATTAGGTGGAAATTTGTCTGAATAAAGTAGTGTGAGGTGTGAAAATCATGAAGGGAGAGAACTTTAGGGTTCCAAATGATTGCTAGCCCTCCTGAAGCCCCTGAAGCATCCGCTGAGACTGAATGGCATCCAGGCCAAGCTTTATTTAGGCTCTTTTCCAGTGCACTGCTATTGCATTTTTTTTTCTTGTAGATAGACTAATGAAGGCTTATCTTGTTGGATCATGTTTTTAACTTCTATGTTTTGTAGGGCTGTTGAGCCCTCTCACGTTCCATGAGATGAGCTTCATGAGGAACAGTGGGGAAGAGATTTGAAAAACTTGGTCAGCTTGGGGAATCTACCAGATTCCACCAACATTTCTCCAATAATAATGGTCCTCTGCAGATCCGTTTTATGCCCTCGTTTCTTCGATTCTTTCAGTATTTTTTTCCATCTCAAGGACTGCCTGCCTGAATACCAAGACATTTGTTATGCTGTGCTCTGGCTAAAACTACTTCAAGACTTTCGATTTGTCGGGTGGGGTATAGCACTGAATTCTTTTTGTCGACACGTTGTTTGTAGGCTGAGAATGTCTAGATCTATACTCTTTGGTTCCTCATCCATGTGTATCAGTATGTTATGTTCTTCCTTGTTTGAATTTTGATGGATACTGAGAGCTAGAGCTGCATCTATCTCCATGTTGCATGTTTGAAGGGCTTTATTTTGATCTTTATTATCAGAGGAGGTAGAGGTAGGGATGATGGTGAGATCGGAGGCTGAGAGCGGAGCTAAAGATTTTGGAAGAGGGGGGGGGAAGAAGTAGGAGGTGGATCTAAAGAAGAAGGGATAGAAAGGTGATCCTCCAAGTTATTTTGAGAGGTTAGGATTTCGAAGCTGTTTCGTATTTCAGGTTTCTTGAGATTATCTGGGGTGACTGGAGATTTCTTGGCATGCTTTCTTTGACTGGTGACTTTTGTGAATCCCTCAGCATCTTTGCTAGTCTCAATGACAGGGGCTTTAGACTGAAGATTCAGTGGGAAATCCCTGAATATGTGGCCATGTTCATGGCATTTCCTGCAATGAAATAGAACATGCTCATAGTCTATTTTTTGAACCCATTCAAAATCGTCATGAAATAGACTTACCGAGTCCATGAGTGCTTTGGCTAGATGCATGTGTACACAGATCCTGGCATAGGAGGTGTATCTTCAGTGTTTAGTTTCCTCAGCGACTCTGATAAAAACCCCCAGACCATTGCCTATGTCCTTTAAGGCCTCCTCGTCCCAGTATTCCAAGGGAATAGAGTACATATGAATCCATACTGGAGTCTAGTTGAAATCCTAGTTGAAATCTTCTTTGTTTGGATTGAATCTCTCTATCCAGTCATAAAGGTACAGGCCTGTAGAGTTGAAGAAGTATGATCCTCCCTCAAAGATACGAGTTCTGTCCTTCAGACAGTTGAAAATAGCAGTGAAGAAGCCTTTGGGACCAAGTTGCAGGGTAACTTATCCTTTAGGCTTCCATTTGGAAGCAATCCATCCTTGCAAGTCCTTTTTAGTAGGCCAGAGTCCTAAGAACTTGCTTATGAGGGCATGATCCCTCATATATTAGATTTGGCCGTTGATTCGGTGACTGGGGAGATCTATTTTGGTTCTTTCTAAAGTCTTGGGGATGCATGTAGCAGAGGACGCCTTTGGCAGTGACGTCGAGGCATTCTGTTCTACGCCTTTGTCTTTAGCGGTTGCAGAGCCTGCAGCAGTGTTGCCAGCATTGTTGATAGAGGGATCGATAACATGGGCAGCCAGTGGGGTGGAGCCGGGACTAGAATTTGTGTCTATGCTTGCAGAGTTGTCAGAAGAGGAACCGTTGGGGGGGGGGCGTGCCCACCCCTCCGAAGGGTAGTTTCATGGAGAAAGAGTCAGCAGAGAAGCCCGAGGCGTCGAGATTTGATACAATGTGCACAGAGGATTAGGGCATCAGAGTTTGCGCAAGAACCCTAGCATGAGCAGCATCACCCATTATCTACCAAATGATTGAATAGCATGATATCAGGGTTACCTGGAAGTTTTGGAGCAATTTGAACGGTTGAATTGGACAGAGGAAAGCTTGAGTTTGTCTCCACAGCTCCTTGCTCAAAATGCAAATGACAAAATTGTGAGTCCAAAAGTCCTTATATAAGTTGAAAAATAAAAATTATTTTTTCAAAATTTTATTTTTATCTTATGGAATTTTTGACCTTTTGGCTTGGAGTGTTGGGAATGGTTTGTCTTTGCAAGAAATTTTGGAGACTTCTTCGAGAAAGCATTTTGGTCCCATGACTACAGACCCATCATGGCAAGTATCATTTTCTTACTGGCATATAGGTTAGGGAATACCACTTTCCGCTTCATTTTGCATACTAGCCTCCATACTGCGATATGTTTGCCATAGGGTTGACCCCATAGTGTCTTGGTTCACAAACCATTTTCACTCGCCAACTTTAAAATCATGACATGATGGTAGAGCCAACCTTTATATGGGCATCTTAGTTAGATCCTTGTTGACATTTGTTGCCCATGATGTTATATTGAGTAGGCTCGGGAGTCCTCTTTAGTCCCACCATTACTTATGCATTGAAGACTCATTTCATTCCTTTGCGCTATTTTCTAGCCCTATACCCTAGAGACTCCTTGGTGTTGAGTTGTACTGCTGCATTGCATATTGAATATTTTCACCTTTTGGCCTTGAGCCAGCTTCACTTAGGCTCGTGTTTAAGCCACTTTTCGACCATGTCTTCTACAAAATCAACCTTGCAATCATTTAGCCTCTGCAACTCGATGCACCCTTTTACCTGTGGAAAAAGCATTCCTTTGAGTGTCCTTGACTAGTTTTGTCACCTTGCATTGAGCATAGGAATGTTCCCCTCCCAGGAAATAGAGCATCTGTTTTTTTATCCTCATTCTTTCCACTGTACTATAGCATTCTTTTATTCTTTTTCAAGCTTCCTATAAAAGAAAAAGACAAAAAAATTATATATTCCAAAAAGAGCGAAAAGAGACATTATTTTCAAATTTGATGGCAGCTAGAGTAAGTTTTGTCGCCCTTAATAAAGCACTCAAAAGTAAGTCTTTCCTCCATCAGGATGGGCTTTAGTTTGACTTAGGAGAGCCTTAACCTTGTTATTGAGTAAGTACTCATCTGATGGGTTACCTCTTCCAATCATATGGAGAGTTTGCTTATGCCTTCTGCATGATGAACTTATACAAAGTTATCATATGCTACCATATAGTCACAATTGAGTCATGATTTTCTTTAAAGGAAGTAAACCTGAGTTGGCCTCTCTGCGGTGTCCCTTGACCTATTTTTCAATCGACCATCCCTAGTTGTCAGCGTCATGTTCGTTATCACATCAGTTTTATTGAGTCCTTTTCTCATGCTAGTTTGAGAAGGTCTTTATTGACTTCTTTCTCACGGGTCTTGCTCTTATCAACTATGACAAATTGCTCTGAGGGAAGATCTAGAGCTGCACCTTGGCCCTATTTTCATTATTGATAGGTCACCTTGTGCTTAACATTGATTAGTATCATGGGTATTTGACTGAGTGGTTTCCCTTGTGTTCGACATCAGCTTTCATTATCACACATTGGGATTTGTGCAATGCCTTGGTTTCCATTTGACCCTATTGGTGGATTCCTCACCTCTATGTTAACTTTCATTATTGGTTGGTTCAGAGGGTTTCTATCGTGTGTTAGCGACATCTTGTGTACACCGGAAATGTGCTTCGGTTGGGTTACTACATCTTTGTTCATCCGATTCCTTCCACATTATTGACCTATGGGTTACACTCACACTAGATTGATGAAGGATGCCTTAATGCCTTCCTTCTAGCGGATCTTTTCCCATCGACTTTGGCTCATTGCTCTGGGAAAGAGATTTAGAGTCAATTTGGCAGTACCTTAGGGTTTGCAGTCATAAGTGGCAAATTCCTTCACTATCGATAGTGGGAAAACATCATTGTCTCTAATTGATAGATTCTTTCAAGTGTTTGACTACAATGCATTTATTCACACTCGTTAGATTATACTAGGTACCTTGACTCTCATCATCATTATCGGGGAGTAGCCTCGCGTTTGTTAACGATATACATAAATGACCGGTAATCAAATGATTTCTCACATGGTCGACTTCAGATCATTCATTCCCATTGTGTAGAAATGTACCATGGTGGTTGGTGAATACCTCGGGTTCGCATCAGCATTTCTTGGTTCACTTGTCAGTTGCTCCTGTTTTTGCTAGTTGACACCATTCACCTTATATGTTGTAGTTCCTTACAATGACATATTATATGTTGGCACCCGAGTTGTAGTGTAGTACCATTTATTCCATCATGTTCACTTGCTACTATTTGGATTAGGTTCTTGACTTCAGTGATCAATTTCATACTTCAACATCATTGATTAGCTCTTTATATGTGATATTCAGACATGTACTTTCTTGATTGTGATCAGATGATCCATTATGTATTTGCAATTCCTTTATACTTGTATGCATATTGGATCTTATTTTTCACTTGACACGTGGACATGCTTTACTATTTCTGAGCATGGGTATGCCTGCGTCAGACAACAATTTCTTTCTGATCTCTTTCGTTGGCTTTGCAAGCTGAATTATGGTGAACTCCTCCTCGGTCTCAGCATGATTCCTTCCACACACTTAATACATTTCAGCCATCATGTACCTCTTCTCACCTCATATATTAGGGGGCATCTTTTATAGCACCATTTACCATTCTTGGTAGATCTGATGCTTTGATTATGGCCTAGGGCAACCCCTCCTTCCAGACTTGGTCCAAAATTTAAAAAATAATGTTTTATTCCCTATACGCTACTTTTCGCTATGATAAAAGTGTCTACACACGGGTCAGTAGATACCCAACCTACGTACATGTGTCAAAACACTTTAAAAAATTAAATTTCCTTACTTTCGGGTGGAGTTCACGGGTTTTACCTATTACTCACCTCCTTTTGCCCGTGGCCCAACTATTTCCCAACTGAAAAAATAATAATTTGGAGAAGTATAAATAAACCTCCATGGGAAGGCCTTAAGGGAGAAGATATGAGATATTGATACTATAGTGAGATTATCCCTGATCAAGTTTGACGAATCCTTGTGCCTCATGCACTCCCCAAATCTTCAGGAAACCCTTGTTTCCTTGTTATAGATATCCTTCATCTAGCTTGAGATATCCATGTATGGTGATGGAGGAAGATTTCTGAAGGCTGGGAAAGGACAGATCCATAGGATAGTTCCACTTGGAGTCGGAGAAGGAATCAGGTTGTATTTCTCCACTTTACTTGTAGCTAACTTCAATAAAAGGAATTTTGCTTTGTTTCTAATATTAAATGTGTTTATGCATCAAGTTATGTTGTATTTCGTTTATGAATTTTATATTGATGTATAATTTGTCATTCATTTATATGACTTAAGGTTAATATCATGAACATGCTTTATGTTTCTACTATTGTATATGTTCCATTTGAATAATTTTTAGGTTTCAAGAACATTAGGAGAAGTTGAGGGTTTGCACCCTGCAGGATCTATCCAAATCTAGGACATCCGGGTAAGGACACTCCTGCACAGTTTAGTAGAATAAGCATTTAGGTTGATTTCCTGAGAATTTATTGTTGTGTTTTGCCCTCCACTCTATTGAGGTTCTCAACCCAAAGCCCCAGGGTGGTCTCATACGCAACAACAAAATAATCGTGGTTAAACATGTTTGAATTTCTGTAAATTAGATTTGAGAATAAAGATTTTCCAAATAGTTTAATCTTTGTAAATTAGTAGTTAGGTATAAAATGACATTGGTTCAATTGTTTAATTTGAATCAATAGGAGAAATAAGTGATAGGATTTAAGTAGTTTTTGATTTTCCATAAAAGAAAGAATTATGGGTTTGCTAGTCTAAATGCACCCCTTTAGAAAAATAAAAAATGTTACTTTAGAAAAGAAATAAAGTTAAAAGGGTAGGCAGAAATAGTTTAGTTTTATAAATGTGCTTATTTACCCTTTATCCTAAGTTTCAAGGGTATTATAAAAAGGTGGATGGAGAAAAAATGTTTTGTCGTATATGGTTTAAAAAGGTCATAATTGAAAATAGTGAGGGTTCTCTAGCTTTTCTAATCAATGGTGCAAATTCATTTTCGGGCCCCCCTATCCATCCTATCTTTACCACTGGGGGGGTCCAAAAAGGTAGTATTCTACATCGGGCCCCATCACCACATGGCCTCCTCTCTGGGTTCGCACCCCCCAGCTTGTACAACCTACTGATCCCTACCCCCTGTGAAAACCACCTCCTCGTCATCCATTTACTGTTGTCTCTACCCAACACCTCTGCCACTCATGTCTCGCCATGTCTCCATAACCATTGCCGAATTAAATTCCTTCCCAACAAAATTACCATTAGTCATTTAATGTTTTCCCTCCCAGATAACCATTTGAATTCAATGGTCCCGCGTCAACCTCCAATGGAACCTTCCAATCCTTCCTTTTAAGAACCCTAAACCGATCATCATTATCCCTTTCACCTGCTTATTCTCTGCAATTCATAGGTTTTTCTGTAAAGAAACCCAACTTCAAAAGATTTGCTGAGCTAGGCCAACTGTCAGCATATTTTTCCTCTCCCCTGATTACCCACAACCTGAAATTTGTTCCCAGTAAGATTTTCCTTCCATCACTATTCATTATTCACTGATCTAACTATGACTCCAAAGAGCAAGTACCAGGAGGAATCTGCCAATCCATTAATCCCTCCATCTATAGACATAGACCATATTACATTAGCTGATAGGGATTAAAAGATCAGTGAGACACAATGCGATTGTGAATTTTTGGAACTTTATTGCTGGCTAGAGGATAAACATGTTGATAAAACAGATGAAATTGGATTGTGGGAGTCGAATCTTCCTCACTATATTTCCCCTCTGACCTTCCATGCCCCTGAATTCACTAGGAAGTGCCAAATTTGCTATGTTCCCAGCCAAAGAGCAATTATAACCCCATCTGGTGAAATCCTTTTTTCAATCACTTCCCAATCTATAAACCAGATGATGCTAGCTCCCCCTATGGTAAAAAATGCACCATTTTCCTTAGAATCCCTCACCGAACTCTATCAAAAGCTTGATTTTGCTAAAAGAGCCAAGATTTTCGATATCTTCTTACCAGAAAATGCCCAATTGCCAAAAAAAAATCCTCCACACCCTTCCTCAATCTTCCCTAATCAAGCTAAACAAATTATAACCATAATTTCATACATTCTAGGTTATTACTCTGATCAGTGGGTAGATGAACCCAATCTACGCTTCCTTTCCATTTTTTCCACATATAGCAAACCATCTAGTTTGTTTAATTTCATCCAATTCCTAGATGATAAGATACATGAACAATTTCTTAATTTTCCAATAGAACACGTGTTTAAGTAGACTTCAATTTTAGTTTATATGTTTTTTTATTATCAAGCAGACAGGTTTAGCTTTGCCATGCGGAAGTTAGATGAAGAAGGAAACCAGTAGTCTGTAATATTTTGGACATCTTTAATGATGAAAGAACAACAAGAATTCTCCTATAAACAATTCATAGAAGAGCTTTTTCATCCAACTACGAGTATCCTAACTAGTTCAACAGAACCCAGAATCAGTGAAGGCATCGAGAGGATTCTACATTTGAGAAATCAGGCCAAGACAGGAGACTGGTATTTATACCAAAATTACATAGAAATCATAGTTTATGGATACGAGTTCACACCATAAAATCTCCCAAAATACCTCCACATGAGGATTTTTTCCCTTGAATATATCAGGCAAATGCTAAATACAGATGATATTCACTTTGTGGTGGCAAAGAAGAAGTCCCAACTTTGGATAAAGACACAGGTGGGCCCTTTCATATGCAACACCACGTCAACGGGGAAGAGACGAATAAAATCCTTAAGGAGATGAAATTCATCCCGAGTTTTACATGGTCTTATGGCCCTTGGGGTATCATTTCTAAGGTGGGAGTAGAAAACAAAACTACTCCATATATCCATACCCCAAGGCCTGAGATAGAGAAATATGTAAACGCGTCATTATGGGCAGAGAATACATTACAGGAAGCTGAAGAGAAATTGTTTTCTACTTCAAGTTTACGGACTCCCACTCCTCAAGAGAAAACAATTAAAAGGTAGAGAGAGGAGGGATCATCATCAACAATAGGTAGTGAGCCCAGGGAGTTTAGAATTAGTTACAGGCAAAGAACTAAGATGACTCCCAGGACAGATGTAGAAAAGGAGGTAGAAGATCAACATGCTATCTTAATTGGAGAAACAACATCTACAAGCAACAATATTGCTACATCTCCTACTAGACCTTCACTATCAAAAGGTCAAAATGATACAAAGCTAGCTTCACAGAATGTCCAAGAAGAAAAGGAAAAAAGTGTTTTTGACAGGTACTGGTAGATCAAACTTAAGAATGAAATTCTCAAGAACAACACCTACACTCAGTTTTGGAAGCATACTTCTAGTTCACAGAGCATATTATTGTCATTTTTTGATATAGAACAAGGAAAGATGCAGATGGATTTCCTTGAGGCCCAAGTTTCACATCCTAAGACATGAGTAGATTACAAGAGCACAACGTTCAAATTCAGCATCAAAGATATCCATCCCATTGATCAATGGAGATGCATAAAAAAATGGTGAAATGATTTCCTCTACCTTAACTAAGACTGCTATGTCATTATCAAAGCTACAGGTTTCATATGAAAACATTCAGTCCCAGTTAAAAATGGAAAATATATCTTCTTAAGCAAAGGAAAATAGCATCAAATCTTTGGAAGATTTTGTAGTCAAAATAGGATATGATCCTAAAGATATAAATGTTGTAGAGGAGATCATCAAGAAGAAAAACCTTGACATTGCAGCATTGCGAAAGAAGCTGAAACTTCCAGCCATAGAGGATCCCTTGACTAAATATATTGAAGAAAATGAGACATAAAAGAGTGACATGATGAGGTTAATCATGGAGCAGAATGTTCATATCAGACAGATGGAGGTAGAAATGGAGAAAATGATCAAAGAGAAAGAACAGAGTCAAAGGGTAGCCATAGTCCCCCTAGATTCTATACCCATCACTCAAATCCCAGCTGCAACAACTGCAACAACCTCTTGAACTCAAGCTACAAGTGCTAGGTAGGTGACAAAGACACTAGAAAATATGTCAATCCAGTTAGACTAAATTAAGAACTTGCATGGGTAGCTCAAAGCTCTGCAAGAATAGAAAGCTAGAACTGAAGCTTCTCATTTGGCTGAAGTACAGAAGTCACAAAGGCTACTAGAGAGGTTACAAAATATGGAGAAGGATACAACAATTTGTCAAACCTTGGCCCAAGCCAAGGAAACCATTTAGATGGATATTTTGGACTCCATGAATGATATTTTTTGATGCATCCAAATCATTTTTGCACAGAAGGAACTGATACAAAAGGCCGTTGAAACCATTATTGAAGTAAGGGAGAAGCTGGGAGACATGCCTACAGAAGATTCCAACATCATCAAATTCTTGAATTCAAAGAATAAGTATGAACTTGGAGAGTTAGGAGTTGATGACAAGACTGCCACCATCTTGGAAGTCAAGAAGGTTTTAACTAAAATAAATCTCAGTACTCAACTGGAGGAGAAATGTGAAAGGCTAGATTTGGGAGTGAAAAGATTCTTCAACAAGATTGAATCATTAATTCAGAAAGGATTTCCCAGCATATATGTGATTAATAACAAACTAATTACTCAAGAAGATTATGTTATGAAGATGAAGGAAGTGGCCAGAAGCAGTATTAACTTTAGTGGTATAAAAGGCAACATGATAGCTAGAACATTCTTAGAGATAATGGGAAATTACTTCTTTATCCAGCATAAGGTAAAACATATCTTCATAGTAAAGCCAACATTTTCAAAGTATACTGAGGTTAATGAGATTTACCGAAGGGTAATCAAGTTAACCATTATAGATGAAAAAGGTAGGAGAAACTATGTGATATATTGGATTAAAAGGAAACTGGAATGCACAAAGAACATCAGCCAACACATCAACAAGAACATCAGCCAACACATAAGCCAATGTAACATAGCTATAGTTTGATTCAGCAACTGAATCATTCAAAACAGAGCCACCTCTTCATGCATCTATCTGTAGGTTTTAACCCCGTACAGAAATCACTTGCTTACGAGTTCTAAAACACAAAAAATAAACAATGCGAGAGCATAACTCATAAAACACAAATACATAGAGATTTTCCCCTGGATCCCAAAATCGGGACTACCAGATTGATTTTTCATTATGTTCCTTTCAATGTTGCAATACATATTTATACATGTCGAAGCATCCAATACCATGGACCAAAAACCATCGTGTCCAAAACCATCGACAGAAAACTATTGCGTCCAAAACCATGTGCGAAAACCATGCACAAAACCATAGGTAGGTCTGCCCAACCTAATATAGGGTCCAAAAAAATATAGGCTAGTCGTGGAAAGAATATAACACAACCCAACATTCTCCCACTTTTTGTTTTCTTTCCACAGGGGGCCACAAGAGAGATTAGTCATTTATCCATCCTTGCAATGACCATTATTACTCTACACCAAGAGAACTTATCAGAGCTCATAGATTTTGTCAATGCATCTGCAGTATTATTCAAAGTGTCCACCTTTACCAAAAACACCTTTTTGTCTTCTATAATATCCCTCACAAAGTGATATTGAACATCAATGTTCTTTTTCTTTGAATGATAAGCAGGGTTCTTTGCCAAGAAAATTGCACTTTCATTGTCTCAGTCTATCCTTATAACTCCCTATACTAACCCCATACTTGAACACAATCTATGCAACCAAACTGATTCCTTGCTTGGATGAGTGGCTGCCATGTATTCTGCCTCTGTAGTTGATAGTGCCACTACAGATTATTTCTTACTCATCCAACTAACTGCACCTCCAAATAGGTTAAACACATACCCACTTATTGATCTTCTTTGATACATATCTTTTGCCCAGTCTGCATCCACAAAGACACGAATATCCAACACTCTGTCCAATCCTAGTCTTCCTTGGTAGCACAAGCCATAATCACTAGTGCCACGCAAATACCTGAAAACCTGCTTCACTGTTTTCCAGTGCTCGTTTCCTAGTTTTAACATAAACCTTCTCAATACTCCCACTGCATGTGCAATGTCTGGTCTAGTATAGACCATTGCATACATCAGGCTATCGACTGCACTTGCATATGGAACATGGGACATGTCCTGTTCCTCCTCTTGTGTCTTGGGACATTGTTTAGAAGATAACTTTACACCTACAGGAATAGGAACCTTCACCGGTTTACTATCCTGCATATTAAACCTTTGCAATATTGTCTCGACATACTTCCTCTGGTTTAACCAGAGATTCCTCTTTGCCCAATCTCTTTTAATTTCCATGCCCAAAATATAGTTTGCATCACCAAGATATTTCATGTCGAATTTGGAGGACAATTGGGTCTTCAAATCTTAGATAATTTCTTTGTCATTTCCAACTAGCAACATATCATCCACATACAAGACTAGATACATAACACGGTCACCAATTAATTTAAAATACAAACAGTGATCTGCTTTGCTTATAGTTAAGCCAAGTCCCGTATAAATGTATCAAATTTCTGATACCACATCCTTGGTGACTGCTTTAACCCATACAGAGACTTCTTTAACTTGCATACTAGTTCTTTCTTACCCTTTGCTGCAAAACCTTCAGGTTGCTTCATGTAGATCTCTTGTTCTAGATCCACGTGAAGAAATGTTATCTTCACATCCATCTGTTCTACCTCATAATCAAAAGTAGCAACAATAGATCAAAGTAATCTAATAGAAGCTACTTTGGCAACAGGAGAAAAAAATATCACCAAAATCAATTCTCGGCACCTGGGATTAACCTTTTGCTACCAACTGAGCTTTGTATTTCTCCACCTTTACTTCTGTAATTGTCTTCTTCTTGAACACCCATTTGCTACGAATGGGTTTCCTTCCAGCTGACAACTCCACCAGATCCCAAGCCTCATTTTTGTGCAAAGATGCCATTTCATCAACCATGGCCTCTTTCCAGAGTTTTACATCCTCTGAATTTATTGCTTCCTTCATAGTTCTGGGATCATCATTAGTAATAGATAAAACAAAATTTGAACAAAAAGTAGATAGACTATACCTTTCTGGTTGCCTTCTTTCTCGAACTAATCTTCTCACACTCGAAGTTTGTGGCTCTTCATCTTTTGATTTATCCTCTGCTGTAGAGTCTAATTCTTCCTCCTTTAGCTCAAACTCTATCTTCTCAAGTTCCTTTGATGGGACTTCATGTTTAATAACATATTTCACCTCCTTGATGTCTTTGTGGAGAATGGATATAGTAGACGCCTAGGTCAGAAGGCTTTCCTTAAAGCATCTAGGAATGCAGCTATTAAAAAAGAACCTAAGGAACGCCAAATAGGGGTCCACCTTCCCTATGTCCAAGGAACCACGGACAAGATTGCTCGAATCCTTAAGAGGTATGATATTCCCTCTTCTTTTAGACCCCTCAACACGATTCGTAATTCCCTCCGTTCTGTGAAAGATTCCGTTAACCGCAAGGACATGAAGGGTGTCTACTTGATCCCTTGCTCTTGTGGGACCCCCTACATCGGGGAAACGGGGCGCTCCATCCATCAGAGGATCAGTGAACATGCAGCTGACCTAAGAAATGGGAAAACCAAGTCTTCAGCGTTAGCAGAGCATATGGTGAAGACCAAGCATCATGTTTGTATTGAGGAGGCTAAGGTGGTTGCCAAGGTTGCCCAGTTCCATCATCGTAAACTCAGGAATCTATTGAGATTGAAAGAAGACCTAACAATATCAATAGAGATGACGGCTGGAAGATCAGTAGGTGTTGGTTCCCTGCCCTTTCATCTTAGTTCCCCCCCCCCCTTTCATCTTTTTCGCTTTCGTCGTTCCCCTGAAGCCCTCCTGTCTCCTTTCGTTTATCCTTCTTGCTCTGGACTCTTTCCGGTCCTTCTCCTTCTAAGTTGTATCATTCCTTTCCCGCCTTTGCCGAGTTGATATTGGTTTTCATATTCTTAATAGTTTTTTATTTACTCATTATTATTTTTATTTTTTATCTATTTTATATGATCTTTATGTATATTTTTATGTATTTATCTATTAACGAAAATATATTAATAATATCAGTATTATTTATTCGTCCCCCCTTTTTTTATGTTTGATATTGGTACTTATATTATTAACAAATATATATTTACTTAGTTTTATTATATATATATATATATATCTATATATATATATATATATATATATATATATATATATATATATATATATATATATATATATATATAATTTATTTATTTTATTTATCCATTAACGTATACATAATATTATTATTATTATTTTTATTTATTTATTTATTTATTTTATTTATTTATTTATTTTATTTATTTTTAATTTATTTTTAAATTTTTTTTTCCGTAACTAGTCTTTATATATTGTTATTATTTTATATAGTTATTAACGAATATATATTTTACTATTTCTTTCATAACTAATTTATATTATTTTATATCTTAATTATATTATAATTGTTATTTCTATCTAATTTTTCGTAACTAACTTTTATATAGTGTTATTTTACAATTTATATTTTAGCGAATATATACTATTTTCATTTTTATTTATGTTTTTTTTTATTATTCCTTTAATCTATTTATTTATCTACTAATGAATATTTATTATTATTATTTATTTAATTGCTTATTTTTATTTTTATTTATTTAACTATCAACTTACATTTACCTTAGGTATAAAATGTTAGGTCTCCATCATAACTATTTCCCTTTAATATTAATTTTTAATTATTAAAATAATAATGTAACCCCCTCTAAATAATCCATTTGACTTTTTGACTGTCCCTTGGTCAAATCTAGCCGTTGATCTAGATCGCTGTTGGAGGCCCTGCTCAGACTATTTAACTTGCAAAGCTGGATCTATTTCTTCAACTTGTCCTGACGATGAGCCACACTTGCTGGCTCGAAACGCGTCGAGAAAGATCTCTTTCTATATGTGATTTACGCCAAAGCCCTTCTTACAACTATTATGGATCACAGAAGTCTCAATTTAACATATTTCACCTCTCTGAACACCACATCTCGATTGTACACAACCTTCCTTGTTACTGGGTTCCAAAGCTTATAACCCTTTAAACCATCCTTATACCCAATAAAGATGAACTTTTTAGATTTACTATCCAACTTGGTTCTTTTCTCCTTTGGAACATGTACATATGCATCACACCCAAATACCCTCAGTTGTGAAAGAGAGGGTTCTTACCAGTCCATACCTCATGTGGAGTCTTATCCTCCAACGTTGATGAAGGTGATCTATTGACCAGGTAACATGCTGTCTCCACAGCCTTTGCCCAAAATTCCTATCCTAACCTGGCACCATTGAGCATGCTTCTTTCCCTTTCCATCAATGTCTTGTTCATTCTTTCTGCAACTCCATTTTTCTCAGGTATGTATGGAGTAGTCTTCTACCATGCTATACCATAGAATTATTCAAATTCCTTGCTGCAAAAGTCTCCATTGTTATCTAACCTCAACACCTTTATCTTCTTCTCTGTCTCGTTTTCCACCAGAGCCTTAAATTCTTTAAACCTTTCAAAGACTTCAGATTTCTTCTTAAGGAAATATATGCATGTATTCCTTGAGAATTCATCTATAAATGAGACATAGTACACACACTTACCCAGTGACGGAACCTTCACAGGTCCAAACATGTCACTGTGCTCAAGCTCTAATATATGTTTCTCCCTCTTACCACCTGAGGGGAAACTCACCCGTTTCTGCTTCCCATATACACAATTTTCATAGAAATCAAAATCCAGAGAGCCATTACTCATACCTTATACCATACATTTACAATAAAGTATTCGAAGGTCCTTCTCTCCAATATGTCCAAGCCTTTGATGCCACAACATGGTCTTCTCTTGAGAGACCACTAGATTTTCTACTCCGCTTTCAGGAACCATTGAATTGTTGCACCCATCAACAACAGTGCTACCTTGTAGCTTGTACAGAGTTCCAATCCGAATTCTCTGCATCAATACCAGTGCTCCCTGAACCATCTTACAGGTATCCTTCTCGAACATTGTTTTTACACCTGCATCATCCAGCTTGCTTACAGAAATTAGATTTCTGGCCAATGTAGGAATATGTAGAACAACCGAAAGTGTTCTAACCCTTCCACCTTGCAACTTCAACTTTACTTTTCCACAACCAACAATTCTAGCGTTCTTATCATCCCCTAAGAAGACATCACCACCATCGTATTTCTCATACTCGCAGAACCACTCTCTATGGGGAGTGAAGTGAAATGATGCACCTGAGTCAATCAACCATGCCTCATGATCTACATGTGTACTTGAAGAATCTAAGTACACATCCACACCTTCATCTGAGGTGGTTTTTGCCTTTACAGAAGGAGCATCATCAGATCCCTTTCCCTTGTCAGGAGCTTTAGATTTACAGTCCCTTTTGTAGTGCCCTTCCTTTTCACATTTCCAACAAACCACCTTTACAGGTTTTCTTGGAGATTTAGGTCTCCCACTCAATGACTTATTTTTGTTTCTTTTCTGGGAGTATCCTTGTACAGACAAGGCATCATCATTCTGGCTCTCCATATTTTTCCGTCTCATCTCCTTCATCAGCAAGGATGAGACTATTTCATAAAACTGCAAGGCAGTTGCATTGCTACCTATTGCAATAACTAGACTATCCCATGAATCTGGTAGAGAACACAACAAACTGATGCACTTATCTTCATCTGAAATTTTAATATCAACAGATAATAATTGACTTACCACAATATTGAATGTGTTCAGATGATCTGTCATCAAGTCTCCATCTTTCATTCTTAGGTTATACAACTTTTTTCATAGGAACAGTTTATTCACCAAAGACTTAGATTGGTACAAAGTCCCTAACTTGTCCCACAAAGCCTTAGCCGTAGCTTCCCCTGATACATTCAACAATACTAAATCTAAGATAGACAATCATATTGTGCTCTTTGCCTTCCAATCCAACTTCTTCCATTCTTCATTAGACACTCCCATTGGTTTAGTATCTGTATCTACCGTGATCCACTTATCTTTATCCACCAATAGATCCTCCATCTTGATTTTCCAGAACTCAAAACTCTGACCATTGAATTTATCGATCTCTATCTTTCCACTGCTCGCCATCTTCTTTCACCACCAGAATCGATCCCGCAGATCTCCCACTAAAAACGGTCTACCATAGGCTCGAGCAAAACCCCTCAGTAACAAAGGTGTCCCCTTGAAGCCAAAACAGCTCTGATACCAAATGTAGGTTTTAACCCCATATAGAAATTACTTGCATATGAATTCTAAAACACAGAAAATAAACAATGTGAGAGCATAACACATAAAACACATATACATAGAGATTTTCCCCTGGATCCCAAAACCGAGACTACCAGATTTATTTCTCATTATGTTCCTTTCAATGTTACAATACATATTTATACATGTCAAAGCATCTAATACCATGGACCGAAAACCATCACATTCAAAACCATGTGTGAAAACCATGCACAAAACCATAGGTACGTCTGCCCAACCTAATATAGGGTCCAAAAGAATTTTCCCCAGGTGGCTACCCACACCTCTCAAACTCCATGCGACCCCCCCACTGCGCAATCAGTGCAACGAAGGGGGGGCTCTGATCCCCCTCTAAACCCCCGGTTAACTACGTAGGATAGTTGTGGAAAGAATATAACACAACCCAATGCTGTCCACATTGCCTATGATTCTGTAGAAGGTCGATTTTATGGTTTAGATAATGCTAATAATACACTATTAGCTGAGACAAAAATTTTGTAATCATTTTGTAATTATTTTATAAATACTTCATTGTTTGAAGTATTATGTGTTGAATGTTGAATATAATTTCCTCTGCGAATTGTATTTTTTCTAAGTTGCTGGAAGAATCAATAATACAAGCACATTCTTCACAAGATTCATGTGGTGTATGAATTGGTGATGTTTTTCTTCTGTTCATGTGTTTAATCATTGTCTCCTTTCTCTGTCATTTCTGAAAAGCTTAATTACATAACAGAAATTGTGATGAATAGGATATGTTATACAAAGCACCCTATTCTGGCTGTTAGTAATTTATATGTTTTCTGCTGAAGTCAAATTAAGGAATCCTTCATTGCTCCTTAGTTTCTACTAAATCTTACATTTCTTCTGTTTCATAATCCATTTAAAATTTTGAAAGATCCAACTAGTGCAACCTAACTTGCCCTATGAAACTCCTTTAAAATTTGATGCAGATCCAGTTAATCTTTAGACTCCATAGCCCAATGGAATTATAACAATTTAATCAACCAAGCAATCCAATAAAAAACAATCAGTACAATAATAACTAGCCTAAAATTTACATCAAACATAGCTAAATTTTATAGAGAGATCCCTCTCTGAAGCTGGCAGGGCTAGATCCCAGCTTCCAAAGTGGTTTTGATGTTGTCCTATGTGTTTACTCCCTCAACCTCAAAATTATAGAATGACAACAGGCCACAGCAAGGCGAATTTCGCAACCTCGCACAAGTCTAGATCATATGTTGGGAATTGGCTCTCCTAAGGAATCCTCCATGTGACCGATGCGATCAACAATAACAATTATGCGTAGTGAAATTCCTTGCCATCCTCTTGGGCTTCACAACAATCCTCCATGAACTCATGACAGAGATACTTGGCCCAATTATATTGGACTCCTTTTCTGCACTGTGTAGTCAAAAATATTACTGGTGATGACACTTCATTAGCATGACACTTCCTCGTTATCTTTCTGGCCAATATTTGTTCAACAAATTACACAGTGCCATCTGATATGGAGCTAATTGCATTGCCACACGACTTCTTCACCAACCCAAAGTCTCTCTTCATATGGTATGCTAGCGTTTTCTCCTGTGATTTCCCCATAAAATCATCTGTGGGGTTCACGCCCTGATAAGGCAGCATGGTTATTCAGTGGACCAACATGTCGGTAATTAGAATGGGTTCTCCCATCAAGAGGCAGGCATCGTAAACCAGCATCAATATTTGATGCACACAGACAATATTAATGATACTATAGCTAAAATGTGTTACCCACAGTATGTTGAGAAATCTCGCGCATTCAGTTCCAGCTGCCCACTTCATTGGCTCAAGCCGTGTCACACCCGACTCCTCCTAGTAGAATGACTTCAAGTATTTTCTAGGTTCCAACTATGGGATCTTCACGTGATCACCCAGGTCCCAATCCTCTATCTTCAAAACTGGAATTCGAGACAACAAATTTCCCTCAAAAGGTATGTCCTCCGACAATGATGGTGTACATACCTGGAATTTCCCCGAGTCTGGTTCCTTAGTCACTTTGGTAGTGGGTTTTCTAGGGGTTACATAAAGTGGTAGCCGAGTGATCGAAATTGCTTCCTCTACATCAATATCTTCAGCCCCAAATTCAACTCTTCCTCATCCAAGTCCAAGGGTTTCGTTGGTTGATTGATTTTATCCATCTGACCCTGCTTTCTAACCTCCATTTGATTTTTGTGTGGCGATTGCTGCACCGATGTTTTTTGTGGCTTCTTTTCCTTCTTCTCTCCTACCGTGAAGGCAATGGGTTTAGCCCTCACTAACCTAGGCATTGTGGTAGGTATGGGTTGTGTTTCAGTCATTATCTCCCAAAATATTTCCTTCTACCACTCACGTAAATATGCCTCCTACCCAAATCCTTGCTGCAAAAACTTTTCTCGAATCTCTTTCCAATCCCCTCCAGATATGCAATAATCATCTTGGCACAAGCTAAAAATCTCAAGGAAAATTATCTAGAAGAAAAGTGTTCGAATGTGTATTGGGATGCTATATATAACCCATTTTGAATTCACATTCATTCGTTCCCTCTAGATCCCCATCATTAATGTGCTTTTAGTGGTAGATTTCCAAAGATATGCTCCTTCAATTCTCTCCCCCCACTCCCTTTAACGGAAAAATAGCCATCCAATCATCTACAGTTCTTCTAATGGTCACCTTTTGGCCATACTGCGTGGGACCCACAATGCTAGCATAACTCCTTCGTTGTAACTCCCCTTTGCACCTTTCCTCTATTCGTCACATAGCCCATTCATTTCGCCAAACTATCCTTTGACAACATAGTTTATAGT
Source organism: Pinus tabuliformis (assembly GCA_031772625.1). Classification (NCBI taxonomy): domain Eukaryota; kingdom Viridiplantae; phylum Streptophyta; class Pinopsida; order Pinales; family Pinaceae; genus Pinus; species Pinus tabuliformis. The sequence continues at coordinate 685,350,029 of CM062813.1, forward strand.
CCCTCACTTCCTTGCAACTACCTAAAGTACTAAGACTGTCCTACATCCATATAGTCATTGCACAAGGGTGGGATTGCCCCTGTACAACTTTAATTGTCTCCCATTGACTTTTCCTGGAAACAACTCCCCGTTCAGCTTCGCGAGCTAAACTGTACCTCCATCCATAATTTCCTTGATGATGTATGGCCTCCAATGCATCTGAAATTTTCTTGGGAACTTCATAAACTTTCTCTCATACAATAGCACTAAATCTCCAATTTTAAAGGTGCATTGCTTAATGTGGCAATCACGCCATGATTTTTCATGAGCCTTCTACACCTGCTGATGAAAACTTGCCAAGAAGTGATCTTCTTCCAACTCAAATATCTACGTGAGGCGTTCCTCCATGATACCCCAATTGGCAGTCTCTATGATTGTAAAAATTCACAAACTAGGAATGATGTACTCCACTGGCATCATAGCCTCTTGTCCATAAACTAGTTTGAACGGTGTCTATCCAGTCAACTTCTTAGAGGTAGTTATATACACCCAAAGAACGATTGGTATGTGCACATACCAATCATTCCTATTTGCATTACAAATATTCATCAAAGCAGTCTCTAGGATCTTATTAAAGGCTTCAACAATGCCATTTTCTTGAGGATGATACAACATGCTTTTATAATGATACATTTGGAATTCTTCAAGAAATGCAGCAATTATTTCGTTTAGGAAATGCAAACCCCTATCACTCATGAAAATCTTAAGATAGCCAAACCTAAATAAAATGTATTCAAGTTTGAACTTTGCAGCTGTAGCCATGCTGAAATCCTTCACAGGTTGCATCTCAGCCCACCTGGCCAAGTATTTTGTCGCCATGATGATGTATCAGGTTGTTGTCTTTCTTCCTGGTCATTGAATAGGCCCTACAAAATCTATCGCCCATTTATTGAATTATGTAATGAAACTTGTGGGTTCATAGGAAATTCATCCCTTAGCGATGGCTTCCTAGTCCTCTGAAAGACATCGTATGCTCTACAATATTCCTTAGAATCCTTGTGCATAGTTGGCCACCATAACCTAGCTTGTAGGATCTTCTATGCAGTCGCTTTTCCCACATAATCTCCTCCAGCAACTCCTCCATGTGCTTCAGCGAGGATACTTTGTCATTCATAATCTAGTACATATATGCGTAGAACTTCATTTGATCCCATTTTATACAAGTTCCTTGCAATGATGGAAAAATCCACAGCCCTGACCACCAATTATTTCTTTTGATGTGTCGTATACCCTTTAGGAGTTGAGACCGTAGACACAAATTGGATTATGCCTGTAAAATGTTCATTTAAGACATGGACAACATGGAGCTATGCATGAGGAAATCCTTCATCAATACTTGTAGGCTTGTCTCCATTCTCAATTTGCAAAAGGTGATCTGGTTCAACATTTAATCTTCCTAGCTTCACAACTACCTCAAAGTCATACTCTGGAAATAACAGTAACCACCTTCAAACCCCCTCCCCCTACACAGGGTTGTTGACTAGGTACTTCAAAGAGGAATGGTCTGTGTACATTTTGAAGTGTGCACCCAACAAATAATGCCTGAAATTCTAGAGCGCATATACCATCGCCAATCCTTCACACTCCATAGTCAAATAATTCTTCTCTACCTTAGACAACTTACTACTCACAAATGCAATCGGATGGTCAATATCACCTATGCCTGGTTGGGTTAACACTGCTCCTAACGCTATAAAGGATGCATATACATGTATGTGGAATTATTTCTTCCAATTAGGGAACACCAAAATAGGTTTTGTAAACATCTTTTCCTTCATCACATCTAATATTTTCTAGCAATCATCATCCCAACAAAATGTCGCATCCTTCTTCAATAATTTTTTCATGGGCGCAGTGATCTGTGCATATGCCTTGATGAAATTCCTATAATATCTTGTATGGCCTAATGTAGTGTGCAACTGCTTTACATTCCTCTGGGGGCTCTAGATTGATAATTATTGCAATTTATGTAGGGTCAACCATCAACCCCTTCTTACAAATAACGTGGTCCAAAATTATCCCATAGGGTATGCAAAACATGCACTTCTTCAGATTAAGGGATATCTGATATTTTCGACAAGTATCCAACATTAGGTGAAGACTTGCAACATTATTTTTTTACTAACCCAAACACTGTCCAATCATCAAAGTAAACCTCCAAAAGCTTATGAATAAATTCTTTAAAATCTGCGACTACCACCTTAGAAAAGATCACAGGGGCATTCTTAAGTACAAAGGGAATAACAGTATACTGAAAAGAGCCCCATTTATAGTGAAGGTAGTCTTACTTCAATCTTCTAGTGTGATGAAGATCCGGTGATACCCTGAGAACCCATCTATAAATGTGTAGGATTCTTGACCTCCAAAGTTTTCCAAGACTTCATATGTGAACGACGTAGGGAATGGATCACATACACAAGCATCGTTGAAATTCCTTAAATCTACGCAGATCCAGATTTCTCCCTTCATCTTCTTCTCTTGAACCACCATAGGACAAACCCAATTTGATTCCTCCACAAGTTCAATAATCCCTGCTACAAGCATGCTATCCAGTTCTTCAGGCACATTTTCTTTGTATTTAGGATTCAACTGGTATGGGCGCTACTTCACCATCTTCGCATCTAGCTTCAGATTGTTCTTCATAACACCTAGATCACCTACTATCCCCTTTAGATCAGAGAAATTTGTTAGGAACAAGTCCTGATAGGCCCATAGTAACTCCACGATTTTTTCAACTCTGTCCTTATCTCAGTAATCACCTATATTTGCGAACTTTGGTTGTGCGTCTGACCCAATTTTCACTTGATTAGTTTTCAATGGATGTGAGATGTTAGTGTTGGCTGGATAAATCGATCTTGCGGACAAGACTGATCTCCCTAGTATCAGATGATAGTCTAGCAACAAACAGACAAACAAACCTATCTTTCTCTAGACATATGTGATTTATAAGTAAATACTACCAAGGTGTCAAGATCCTACCATAGATCCAATGCTTGTTCGTAGTAGTCATCCTCCAATTGTTCGAAAGAGTTACCTTTGAAGACCTGCAATCACAAACAATCAAACATTAAATAACACCTGTATAGAAAATATTATAAATCATGTCTATTATGGTGATCAAGGAATCCATAAAATAAACCATGAATTAACAGCTTATTGAGAAAAACAAATATATTTGTATTAACTTTGAATAGTAGAAGAACCTTACAACCTTTTCAGCCTTGATGTTGAACAAGCTCTTCCTGGGGTCCGAAACAGGAATTTCCTTTACTTTGACAAGTCTTGCACTCTTCCAAATGAGATACATAGAGGCATGTAATCTCTCCTCATAAAAACTCAACTAAAGAAGACTAAGTTCCAGAAGCATCTTACCTCAAAAAATACTAAGCTTCTAACTCCCAGGTAACTAGCTCAATGCTTTTTTTTATAGTGCAGAGGAGGAGGTTAATGGTCCACCTATAAAGGGATAGAATCCTCCTTCAAATGAATAAGCTCCTCACATCAAGGGATTAGATCCTTAAGGTATGGTTTAGATGAAAAAAGAGTGAACTTGCCACCTCAAGATTACTTCCAGAAGCCTCTCGAAATAACTAAAAGTGAGTTTTTCAAAGTATACTCGCACCTTTTTAACTTTTATAGGGGTCCGCACCTTTCACACAGAAATAGCGTGGTCAAGTGCGCAGGAGATATGACCATTAGGTGCGGGACCATAGGTAAGACAAAGAGAAAGTGCAAAAATATAGTTTTAAAGACTTTTGAGAGCTTTTCTCTTATTTTCCGGACTTGATATGAGGAACTAATGTTTTAGACTTGCAGAGGAGGAAAGTATGAGTGGTAATGAACTCACACAGATAGCATAACGTCAAGGTGACAATTTTTAGTGCAACAGATTGCCCCCTAAAGTGCGAAGTCTGTAATAGATGAAGATAGAGTCTGTCATTTATGAAGAGTGAAGTACTTTATCATTTCAAGGATCATCTTGTGGACACCCTAGTCGGCACTTGTAAAAACATTCAATGAAATATCTATATATATATATATATATATATATATATATATATATATATATATATATATATATATATATATATCTATATGTAGACATATCATTGCTGAGGTAGGCATTCCCATACTCAGATCAAAACTGACTAGAAAACTGACTAAATTGTTCTGATACAGGAATGATTTTGTAATACATCAAGAGTATAGACATGTGTAGACACAGTATGGATGCAGCCATCTATTTATGAATAGTCCACTGTATAATGGATAACAAAATTCCTCGCAGCCTGGATGGTAGAAACTAGATCCAGGGTCTTGATTTCTGCTTCCCGAACTAGTACAATTCTATCCATGTGATTGAATGTGTCGAAGTTGAACATGGTAGAAACCACTTGATTACCAGTCAATGATGTGGACTGTTAACAAGTGTGAGAGAAACCACCAGTAATGTCAATGGCTCTTAAAGTACCCAATACAATCCATGAAATGTGAATAAATGAGCTGAAGTCGAACATGTCATAGAATCATTTGATCGAAGGTAAATGATGCAACCTATCGTCGAAAGCGAGAAAGCTGCCATTAGGGCATGCGGTTTTCAAGGTACTGACGATTTCTAGATCAATTTCCTAGATAATGAGCTGAAGTCGATAAAAAATGATCTGTCGTAGGCAAGCCCACAACACGAAATCATAGATCAAGTTTTGAAGAAATATATTGGCAAGGACTGACTCAGGGATGGTCAAAATGGATGAAAAATATCTCGCAGATGAATGGTTTGTTTGAACTGTTCTCTTGAACACAATGACACTGCAGATGGCTTGGTGACAATTGACCCAAAGCTAATACCTAGAAACTGACTGAAGACTTTCAATGTGGTTTGATTAACTATTAGGCAAAGGATTTTCCCAACCCAGGTGAACAAAAATATCATGTTCAAGAGTGGTTGATGACTTCTTTTTTTAAACAAAGTGTAACAAACAGGTTTGTTTTTCTCTCTTTCCCCCACCATTTCTGGCAAGTACCTCTTTGTTTTTGACAAGCTTGATGAGGATAACATCTGCTTTTTTATAAGCTCATCCTTCGGATGAGTCCAACTTAGTTTAAAATTCTAACCCTAAGAAGGAGTGGTTCATTCCTGTTTAAAATTGAACAAGTCCTTCACTGTTAAATTTTAACGAGTCCAGTATAGGAAAAATTTAGTGTTTTTCAATTTTAGGGAGTCAGAAGAAAAACTTAAGAAAACTCCATGGGGGTACTTTTTCATAAAATAATCCCTCAGGTCTGAAAAATGATAAAATATTACAGGAGGGATGACATTTCCAATACTTTAACGAGTTGTAAAAGATAAGCGCTCGATAATCTTTTCATGTTTAGTGAGTCTGAAAAGGGTTTAAAGAGGACTCTATTGACCATAATTAGTCAACGTATACATTTTTCATAAATAGTCCATTTCAGTCTCTAAAAGGGGTAATATTATACTGAAGGGACGATTATTCATTTATTTTAATGAGTTCAAACAATCAAGTGCTCAACAATCTTTTCAATTTTCGAGAATCTGAAAAGAGCTTAAAGAGGACTCCAATGTTTTGCTTTTTCATAAATTTTTGAAAGAGTCTGAAAAAGTGATAAAAGTATGCTCTTTGTTGAAAAATGATCAATTTTCCCAATAAATCCAATATTCTGCACAAAAAATCAAAACCTTACACATACCTGTTTAAGATAAATAAAAATGTTTTAAAAAATTACCTTTTTAAAGTGAAAAATAAATAAATTTAAAATTCATTTATTCAAAAAAACTTATAAAAAGGGATTTTCTAACTTCTTTTTTACCATTTGAGTTAAGAGTGAGAAGTGAGAGCTTTTGGGTAAAAAAGTTCCTGTGAAGATTCTGGAAAATCCGTCCGTCGGAATCGAAAACCGCCAGCTCTAGGTAATCCACGTCCTTCTTAACTTGTATTTCATTCATTTACATTTTGTTTTTAGGCTTTAAATTTGATTTTTAAAGGAAAACTAGGTTTAAAAAGTCGCTCGCGGGGGTCCGCAAGTGCAACACGTGGGCCCTACGGACCCCGAATTTTTTCTATAAAGAAAAAAGTCATGGATCCACACCTATTGCTCACAACTCATGTGGACCTATGCACTGTTTGTAAGTAGTGGGTCTGGACCCCGCGCAACGAATTTTAAAATTTAAATTTCTCCATTTTTTGCCCAAAATTTTTCGAACAAGCTTCTTCTAATATGTCTTTTTATGCATTGTAGGACATTCAGAATGCTTATTTGGTGAGAACGCGAGCATGAGGATGTAGATTATGCCGCAATGAATGATATTCCCACATTGCAGGCATTGAGAGCATGTGGATTGTATAAGTTCTAGACCATACAGGGCATGAGGGCCCAAGTAGACCTCTTGACATGGTTGGTAGATAGATGGAACACAAAGGACCAGTTCTTTGTGATTGGTGGCCACCAGCTCGAAATCGAGCTGGAGGACATATATTTTTTGACTGGTTTGTCCAAGAGGGGAAAACAATTATCTCTCTTCGGGACTAGGCAAGGTGGCCAGTCTGTCACTAGTCTCTGATTGGAGTTTTGCGATGATCAAGTAGACCCCAAGGATAAATGGATTGATATTAAAACTATCATCCATATTGAGTTTAAAGTTATTGCATTCACTGTTACCAGACCATGCAGGAGTGTAGCATTGCATGTGGCTACTAGATCCCAGATGCAGATGGCTATAGACTGTTTTCGAGGCACCATATTCAATTGGTGCGTGGCTGTGTTAGCAAATGTGAAAGGCCAACTAACCAGAGCAAAGAATGGACAGCTGAAAAACTTTGGATATGGATTTATCATAGTAAGCTTTGCTCTAGAGAGGATCCCCATGTTAGCCCCACAACATATTCCTGTTGATGTTGGTCTTCCTCGAGAGCCTAGAATGGTTCGTTGGGTTGCTTTGATGGCCCCTCACCCTGAGAAGGGCACAGAGGTTGTTTGATTTCCACCTGAATATTTTCGTTGGTTGAACAACCAAATCTTTGTGTTTCAGGACTTTCCATATGTTGGGATGGATTACCACGGCGACCCAGACATGATTCTTCCACCAGGAGAGAAATGGGATGATTCAGGTAAAAACCATTTTCAACACTTTCTAAGTTTTATTTTTTTTATATTTTAAATCATCAAAAACTGATAATCAAAAGTTTAAATGTAGATGTGGGTCCATGACGACCAGTCGCTCTCTAGCCTTACGAGAGGAGACACCCAGCTGCAGCAGCACCAGCACCACAAGACCAATCAGCAGAGATCCTGACCGACTTGGAGCATCATCTAGAGCTCTTGACACTAGATATTCCAGAGACTAATATATATGATATTCCACTTAGGTTACAGAGATATGTGATTGGGGTCCCAGGACCTTTTAGGAGGTTCCTATGTAGGGTGGCCTGAGCAGTAGTTTCCTATCGTGATCATCGCTAGGGATAGGATGATCGATTTTGTAGACTCGTGACAATTTTGTCTTTTTGTATTATCATTTTTTCCAATCATAAGGTGTTTTTCAACCTATGATTGAAGACAATGTATATTTTGAAACACACTTCTATGCTATGATATATCATTAGTACCGTCTATCTTGTGTAACATGTTATCGAATGTTATTAAATTTACTATTTTGATTATTTAAAATGTCTATTTATCATACTAGAAGCAACTGCATCTGTTAATGTATTTAAATGTCTTGGAATATGCTGATATTAAATGTAATCAAATTCACGTTCCAAGAGATGAACTCTCAAAAATAACCTTAATAACACTGGATTTCTAATGGCATAAACCCTGTTAAGCTGTAATACAACGAGTTCAGAATCCAACCTAACAATCAAACTCCGGATCCCAAATGAGATGGATTTAGATAATAACTCAATCACTACACTATACTTTGCAATGTTATTCATTGTTTGACTGAGGCTTACCCCATGCATAGACACTAACTCATCAGAGGGTGAATAGATAACACAAGTTGCGGAAGAAATGTTCCGTGTACTACGAAAAGCAACATCAGCAAAACCAATGTATGTTTGAAGAGACGTCGACATCTACAATATCAAGAGTAAAATCAAGATAAGCAGGAATAATGATAAGAGCACTCTCTAAACTAGGCACACTTTTCTAATCTAAAACACACCAGCTGTAAAGAAACTAATCCAACAAAAAATCTCCACACAAAATTTAAGCATAATGTCTTTTTAGATAAAGTCCATTTCTGGATTTACCCAAAGAGACACCGTCAAAATCTATCAATTCATAAGCCCCTTTTGCCAGCTTTCGCTTAACAATGTAAGGACCATGCCACATAGGTACAAATTTTCCATCCCCTAGCTTATCGTTCGCTTGATCATATACTAAAACTAGGTCTCCTTCTGAAAAATTATGAGGTGTAATGCTTATGTCATACTGAGCTTTCATTCGTTTCGCATGAGTCTCATTTGATATTGTAGCAGTGCGTCAATTCTCATCTAGCTGAGCTAAGTACTCAAAATGTTTCTCTTCTTCAGAATTAGCTGGGAGTAATTCTATGCCTAATTGTAATGATGGAATTTTGCATTCAATAGGTAACACTGCTTCTAAACCGTAGACCAGTTGAAAAGGAGTGAAACCAGTCAATGTTTTTACTGAGGTCCAATATGCCCAAAGTGCTGAAAATAGCATGGTATGCCAATTTTAATTATGAATACCAATGATTTGTTTGATCATAGCGACTAAAACTTTATTGATAGCTTCAACCAAACCATTAGCCTGCGGGTAATATGGAGTAGAACTATCGTGGCACAGGACAAGTTGATCTGTCAATTCTGTCATCAAGATATTTTGAAAGTGACTTCCATGATCAGTAATAATAGCTTGAGGAACACCTATGTTTGACAAGTGCAGACCCTCTCATTTATAGGAGATAGAGGGAGTTGGATTCTGAATGTGAGAAGATAAGCTGCAAGCTTGTGACTGCCTCAAGGATCCTAACTTTCAGAAGTTATATGGTAATGATGTTGGACCAGATTTGGGAAATGCCTTTGAGTTTCATAAACTCATTCGCGTTGATGTTCTTGGAGAACCTCCGTCCGGACATCTGTGTTGCAGTTAGCATGGTGAGCTCATATTTGGTTGAGCCTCACTAGATTGGTGCCAAGAATCTTCTAAGATGTCTTCAGGGCACAATCGCTCATGGATGGAGATACACTGGCGGAAATATGAAACCACATGATTATTCGAATGATGAGTGGGCAGGCAGTATGGAGGATCACTAGAGCACTTCTCAGTGTTGTTTCTCTTTGGAATCTGCCTTGATATCCTGGATGAGCAGGAAGCAGAAGTCAGTGACTCTGAGCACCACCAAGGCATAATACATTGCTGATAGTATGGCCTTCTGTGAGGCAGTCTGGTTGCTGAAGCTCTTCAGTGAGCTGTTTGTACACATGATGAATACCACTGTGATTCTCTGTGACAACCAGAGATGGGATTCGATTATTGAGGAATCCTGTATTTGACAATGCTCCAACAGATAGACATCAAATACTGTCTTATCTGGGATATGGTAAGTCGATGATCAAGGAGGCTCCATCGAACTGAGATGATGTACAGGACAGAGCCCCGAGGAAAGATCAAATTTGTGATTTTCCTGAACGAGTTGGAGTCATCGAGAGACCTTTGAAGAAGGGTCTTGAATGTTGCATACATTGAGCTCTGGGAGCTCTGGGAGGCTTGCAGTTCTACTGGAGCAACATACGACCACAGGGTGACTCACCCTCCCCTGGTGGTGCGCACTGGAACAAGATGATTCGCTCTCTTGTGGGACAAGATGATTCGCTCTCTTGTGGAACAGGATGACTTGTTCTCCTGTGTAGCAGGATGATTAGTTCTCCTGTGAGGCCTGGATTGATGTGTTCTCCATGGCAGCTTGGATTGATGTGTTCTCCATGGCGATTGTAGCAGGATTGATGTGTTATCCTGTGAGGACAGGATTGATTAAGTTCTCCTGTCGAGGCATCCTACCCATGCAATCTGGGACTCATGGGAAGTACATCTCATCTGATCAATGAGCAGGGAAATGAAGTTAGGGACCATAGTAGTACCGATGGACACATCATTGTATCTACCGTACTCCCTACGCTAGGATGACCTCCATTGATCTGGGATCAATGATACTGGTCTGGGACCAGTGGTAGGAGTTGTACATACTATGACGCTAACTTCGGGTCGGCTGAGACTGGTCTGGGACCAGTGGTACATACTCCGAGACTGACTTCGTGTCAGTACAGTACTGGTCTGGGACCAGTGAGAGTCATACATACTATGACGCTGACTTCGGGTTGGTTGAGACTAGTCTGGGACTAGTGGTACGCACTCTGAGTCTGACTTCGGGTCAGTGGAGCATGGTATGAGACATTCTCGATCAATTCTTCTTCTTCATAGTTCAGCAGAGCTAGCAGAGCCAGCAGAGCAGAGCAGAGCTAGCAGAGCCAGCGGCGTTGAGCAGAGCTAAGTAGAGCAGAGCTAGCAGAGCCAGCAGAGCTGAGCAGAACAGAGCAAAGCCAGTAGAGCAGAGCCAATAGAGTTGAGCAAAGTTGGGCAGAACAATGCAGGGCACCGATGGCTGAGATAGTACAGTCGGACTTTTGGATCAATGGATGGAGTTTTCCCTAGTTGAGAGGAAGTGTTAAATTGGCAACTAGGGCCAAACTCCATGTGGGTTAGCTTATTTATGGCAGCTGATATTTTTGTTGGATCCCTATCGTCGAGAGGTGTAGGATTGATCCAAAGATCATCTGATTCCGATAAGTACTTATGGAGATATGGATTTATTTTGTTTATTTAATTATTATCAAGCCGACCAGCTCTTATGTAGGCTCTAGAAGCCCAACCGACGTGTCTATTCATCATCCGCGTTGTGGTATAAATAGATGAGGATTTGATATCATTTACACACTCATTCCTCTCCATGTCTTGGATTTTTGGAAAAGGAGAGTCACAAAAGGAATACGCTGGCCTAATTTGATGATGCCCTAATCTGCTAACCTCAGCCGCAGTCAAAGGTGAAAGATGAGCCGCAGATGATGCCCTTATCTACGCCGGTCATGGAGACATACATACGCTGTTCATAGAGACTGATATACACAGGCAATGGAAACATGTATACGTTGGGCAAACGCTGGACAATCTTACATATGCGCTAGATAGTTTTATGTAAGCTAGACAATCTTACATATACGTTGGGCAATAATATAAACGTTGGACGCTGGGAAAATGTTGTACGTTGGGAAAACGCTGGACAGTCTTGCATATATGTTGGACAATTTTATAAACGTGCTTGTAAACGTTGGACAATCTTACATATACGCTCGAATCACAGTCTTCGTATTACATGGTTAAGGTATGACAACGAGCAGTCACAAATACGCAGATGATCTACGCTATCCACAAGTCTGATATGCTTGCTCTAAAGGAAAGGTTCTTCATTCGGTCTGCCATGGATGTTATACAAAATTCCAAACATAATCAAATCTCAAGCACCATTCCATATATTAGGTTTTGTTGTTTTATACAGAAACGACGTCCACCCACAAACACATCGGGATACAGGAAAGTTTGTATTTTCCTTACACAAACTGATACATGCTGCAGCGCCATTTAAAATAGAAGCTCGACACATGTCAAGAGCAAGATCCATGGGGTCCGATAAAGCAGGAAAAGACTTTGGAGCATATATGTACCAATACCATCATCAATAGAAGTCAATGGCATCAAATACACCCTAAATACACAATCAATGATCTGCAACTTATCAAGACTGCACAATCTCAACATGGTTATCACCACAGTGATTATACTCGCTACAGGTATATACTGGAAGGAATGAGGAACAGAACTCGGGAGCAGGTATATGAAGCCGCATAGATAAACCTAGCTACAGTCATATGCAGATAGCAATACGCAGCAAAGAAAACCTACGTATATGGATCATATTCATGCAATTATATTTATGATGAATGGAACGCAGAGAGATACGGGTCATAATCATTATGAACATAGTCATATTTATGATAAATGAAAATGCTGGTCATTGAGTTGTAATATAAACGTTGGATGATGAGCAACAATATATATACGTTGGGGTGATTCAAGTTACATGATGTATATATATATATATGGACAGTGATATACGGTATATGAAGAATCATAAATTCTGACCTATGCTCATATACGCAGGCAAATCTGCAGTACAACATATATACATGGCAAGGTATATATATGCAGATTATGGCAATAAATATCCATGCAAGCAGAAGGGAGTATTATCATAAGGACGTAGCTATGATTTAATGTGCATGGATAGCACAATGATACATGGACCATGGGCAGCATCTTGATGAGTGCAATCATAAGAATGGGCAGCATGAAGCAGGATGATTATCATGATTAGTGCAGCGTGGTGCAGCACACTATAAGGTACAACAAATGAATGAGATGCAGAATGATGATAGGTGAAGGAGTCACCTTGAGAATCAGTTGAAGCAGAACGTCTTCAACTGATCTCATCATTATTCAAAATGATCTATGCTAGATCTAGATAAGTCAAAGTGTTGACTTCTATTGTAAATACTCTCTCTCTTTCTCTACTGAACTTTGAAGATAAAAGAAGATTTGATCAAAGGGTTTCCCCACACATTGTGGGGTTTGTCCTTGGTTTGCGCCACATCTTGTGTCCTCATGTCTTGGCTTGTCTTCTGCGTTTTATATTTATGTTCTATCTGCAGTTTATCGTAATGCTGATGTGATTGCTAACTGTGAAAATTTAAATAAATTGCTTTAGCATAGAACATACCTAAATTTAACACATTTTGAATATTGTAGCCTTGATCTCTTGTAACACTTCATCAATACATTCGAATCCATCCTTGTTGGGTGCCGGATCCCCGAAGGGTAGTTTGGGGCTTAGAGCCCAGATTTTGGTCCAATTTTGTAATTCCAATGTAAAGACTCCACATTTTGTGGGCGTGAAGTGAGTAGTTGTTAACGAGTCATAGCCTTGTTCACCATTATTTTGATAATGTAATGTTGGCTGTAGAATATCTACCCATGGTCCGCAGACCACGAGATTGTATAAATAGAGTGAAGCTCTAAGTAGTCAAAGGCATCTAATCTAATAAAATATGGAAAACCAATGAAGATGTATGCGAGATAGCTCTGAAGTGTAAGTCCAAGTTTTGGGTTGTAGTGTAGGTAGAGGCTCTACAACTGAGTGTGTAGAGGCCTAGTAGTCCGCAACTGAGTGCACGAATCCTTGTAGCTGAGTGTGTGGGGTGATTCAAGTCTATAATCATTTGGAAGTATTAATAAAGAGAAGTTTCCTATAAATTTTGCACCTTATTTCCTATTTATGCATCTGTTATATTAGGTATGAATTTCACTTCTAATGCTTATATGATGCGCAAATGTGCATAATTGTATTGGTTAAGTGAATGCGAGTAATAACATATGTTTACATGAATCTAACTAAGATCTGATAATAAGATAAGTAAGATACTTAGCCTAGTTTGAGAGATAGTGCAGATTGCTGCTCTAGCAGTGCGAAAGGACTTTAGCCCCTGGTTAGGGCTACGTGAAAGCTGACTGTAACACTTCGTGAAGGTACTGAAGGATAGAATAAAGTGTAAAGAAACCTGCACGAATGCAGGAATAGTTGGAAATAACCAACATCATACCATCTCAAGGGTGCAGAAACTTGGTTCCAGCATCCCTCCATACTGCATCAGGTGAGACTTTAGTCCACGCTCCACGGGCTGATGCCAAAAGGGCCAATAGTGTAGGGATTTGTTTGGCTAACTAACACTAAACCTGGGTCAGGCCGCCTCAAGCCAACAAATGATTCCGTTGCCGGGACTGGAATCTGCATAAGAGATGTGTGATGACGTATCACTAGAATCCAACTAAGAAATAAATCGAAGGCTGGTTGGACAAAAGAATTCACAAGTTCGCGGCACAAGAAAATAGAAACCTGTGACTGTCAAAAGAACAGTGATTAGACACTTATCTGTATATGGAGATCCACGATATATTTTTCTCGTCCTTCCATACTGAGCTATACGAGTGGATCGCGAAGCTAGCAGATAGCCAAGGAAGCTGGAAACTTGACGATCCTATTCTGTGGACCCTAGAGCTAGTGTGAAGGTTGGAAGCATCGAAGCATAAGATCACGTGCCCCATTGATCATTGGCTCGATCGAATTATAGGAGGATTTGTTATTGAGTTCACGGTTGCACGTTAGTCAGCTATAACGAGGTAGACTGATGCTTTCTCAAAGGACTGCAAGGTTAGCACATAAAGTCTTTAAATACTTGGATTAAAATTCTGTTGTGGGAAAAGCGGGTTATGCAGTTACCTTGATGTTCGGGGTGATGCAAAGCGAAAAGGTTTACAGGAATGAATGAAATAAGATTCCATAAAATAGCCCCTTTATTTCACCTCCGCAAGGGGATGAGGAAGGGCTCGCGAAGGTTTCTTTGTGAAGTGCTATTCATCTAATAAGACAAAGAATTATGCGAATCCCACCTCCACCCACACAACCACTGGCTTCGCCTTCATCTTCACCCGTACCACCTCCACCAACACCGTGATTCAGTATGGCGAGCACAGTGAAGTTTCCTTTGTTCAAAGGCTTGGGAAATGAGGATCTGGACCAATTTTGGTTCGTAGTGAAGGTTGTATGGGGAGCTCAAGGTGTCACAGATGACCACATAAAGAAAGAAAAACTGGTTAGTGCCCTGTAGGATCATGCGCTGACCTGGTATATTAAGTACTCCAATGACAACCCGAATACGAGAGCAGTAGACATCGAAGCAGTACTAAATAGGGAATTTAGCTAGCCTAAATCTGAAGCGTAATCAATTATTGGATTCAAAGAAATCACAATGCTACCAGGCGAGATGCCCTGGGAAGTATATCAGAGGCTGAAACGTATGATTTTTGAATCAAATATGAATCTGACAGATGGACAACATCGTGAGTGGTTTGTAGCTTCACTACTACCACACCTAAGGAGTTCATTGTCGTAGGAGAAGATAACAACTCAGGCAAAGGCCCTAGAGGTTTCCATGAGACTACATGAGACCCTGGTGCAAGATACTAATCTGGGAGTTTAGCAGATTCACGTGCAACTGAAGAATCTATGCCTTGAGATGCAAAGCTTGAAGCAGGATATGATGGTTCAACCAGAAGTGCGCGAAGAAGTATGGTGCGTGAAATGCAAAAGTCAGGGTCATGACAAAGACCACTGCCTAGTCTCCACAAATTACCTTGCAGGAGGAGGACCAATGCCTCTAAGGTCAAAAGCTGCAGTAGGACCTAGCGTGGCACCTACTTTGTGGTGCACTATCTGTTAAGTAGCCGGAAAGCATGCCATGGATAACTACCACTTGTTATAGAAGTATACACAAACTCCACAACAATTGTTTTGTAACTTTTGTAATTTAGTGGGACATGATGAGCGTACTTGTAGGAGCTATGAATTGATGATGCATAGAACTCCCACCTATAGAGTTCAAGATGAAACGCAGCCCCTTGACCAGAATGCAGGAATGGTGCGGAAAAGATTTCAGGGGTGCAGAAGAGGCCGAGGCAGAGGAGGACCTGGTAGAGGTCACAGATAGTTGATTTGCTATAATTACAGAGGGCCAGGACACTATGCCCATGATTGCACTAATCCAACGTGATCATCATGCAAGTATTACACAATGTTTGATCATGAGACAGAAGATTGTCCTACACTGATAGCTAGGATCTATGACAAAGGAACGCTACCCCCTCCCCTGACTTGGAACCTGAAGATGATGAGGTTTGAGCTGCGCGAGGAAGATCTGAACGTAAATATTGTGCTCCGAAGTGGAATCGTGATGGGAGATGACAAGGGGAAACAACTAGAAGACAGTACCTGGGTTTGTAAAGCCTTGGCGAAAGAAGCTGAGTTTTTTTGGAGTGTGCTCGGGAAACCTTCATGGAAGCTAAGAAGAGCTTCTCTGAGGCCTCCACTTTAGGAAACCTATATGAAGTTACTGCGCGATAGTAAGTGTTATAGACATTTTTGTGCCTTACATCTCTAAGCATGAAATGTCCATAAACCAAGGGTTCCTAAGTCCCTAAAAGTGTTGTTCTAACTCCTAAAGGAACAAGGTCAACAAAATACAGCTTCTCCAAAAGTTCTCCACCAGAAACTGCTCATAACTAGTCAAATCAAGATCATTTCAGCTACTCCACTAGCCAAGTGCGTTGCATAGCACCTAATTCCACTAGCTAGGTGCGTTGCAATGCACCTAAATGCACTACCAGGGTGCGTTGAGCGGGAAATGACAAGTGGCAGAGTCATTCCACGAGGTGGAGAGACAATGGAAGCTTCCAGAATCTTCTCCAATGACACTTGCCTCACTGAATTCGACCAAGGATGAGTAAGAGGCTCCCAGTCTCCAAGTGGAAGCAAGAACTGACAGAGAGAAGCCACTAATCAATTCATGAGCTGACTCATCCTCCTTGCATACATCTATATATGGATCCCTCATCCCAGAGATCCAGAGGCTGGAATTTTGCACATTGTAAGGAATTGCTGTTGGTTTTGAGATACATATCAGAGAATTGGGTGATCTATGCTTTGTTGGGGTTGAAGAAGGGACTTCTTTGCTGGGAGGTTGATGCTAGGTCAGGAATCATCGGTTGTAACTCCTCCTAGATCTTCTTGTATATCAATAAAACTATTTGAGTTTCTTCTCCATGCTTGTGTTTCATTGATGTTTGTTACATTTGTATGGTTAACTTAAATCTGATCCTAAGTTATTTATGAATATAAGCCCATGTCTTTGTATAGTTTCTTCCTTCTGTGATCTTGCAGGTACTTGGTGAAGCTGGGCAAGCAAGGGAGCAAGTAGCTGGAAGCTGTCAAAGAGGAGAGAGATTGGATCAAAGAACTAGCGCAAGACACAGGTTGGTTCATCCTATTCCTCTTCGTTTATAGTTCATAAAGAAGAATACAAAAGTAGTTTTCTCTGTTTGTTTCTAAGGTTGCTGTCACACCTTAGTGGGATAGAGCAGATCTAGATAGACACTTTTCCCGATAACAAAATGGTGACTCCACTGGGGATCGTGTCTAGTTAGTTTGTTTGTGTTTCTCTTGTTGTTTGTTTCATAAACTTAGAAGTAGCCATCGAACTGCATTTGCCATTGACAAATGCAAAGTAGACATCTGCTGCTTCAATCCACTCACTGGATCTGTTTATGATTTGAACAGCTGATTCATAAACTAACTAATCACCCTTGTGATAGCTCTTAGAACCCCTCTTAGATCTACCTTTGATTGTGTATTACTGATTGCTTTTACTCGGCCAAAAACCATAGATTAAACTGCAAACTGTGACCCAGAACCCGGATAGGACTCTCGTTTCTGCCCCATCACAGGCTCTGTGAAGAGGTTCTGCATTTCAACGCACTTCCTGAGAGGGCTACCTGCGCTGAAATGCAGTTTCTCTGTGCAACAAGTGCGCTGATCAGCCTAGCCTTGTGCAGCTGAGGTTCTTTGCTTCATTTTTCCAGTTTTGTCTCTGTTTTTTGTAGCCTGTGATCAGTATTTCACTGTTTCAAACCCATTTTCCTTACTGATATTCCGCCTCAGTTGTAAAAAAGAAACTATAGATGTTTTTAATGTGTTTGTTACGTCATTTACAGTTTTCCATTGCAAAAGTAGAATAGTCGTATTGTCGTCCTTTGATCTAGATCTGTCGCAAGTGTCGATTTTGATCATAGGAGAAAGTTTATTTGCTGTTGATAGTTTATTATGCTTTTACTTTTGCCTTTGGCTTGAATTTGTGACTTTCTAGTGTCGAAACGAGTATTTATTTCAAAATCATAAAGTGTCGTAATCATCTCTACCTTTTGATTTCGAAAAGAAGCTTGTTTGTGTTTGTCACTTGAAAGCAAATTCAAATTTGTACAACAACTTTCTTTTTAGGCATCAATATTAAGAAAGTGAAAAACAAAACACATGCATGCACATTTGCATATTGGCAGTCTGTTTGGCTTGATTTAGGAAAAGTGCATTTACAGTGTGCTCTTTGCTTTTTGCGAAAAGATTGTGTCTTTCTTTTCCCTTAGTAGCTAGGATTTTCATTGCTGAAAAGAGATAAAAAGTTTGTTTATCATCTTTAGATTTCATTTTAGGAATTACATATACATCTCGTGGTGATCCCAAAAGGTAAACTTCATAATAAAGATCAACTTAAAATAAATTCAATGAACTTAACAACGCTTTGTAACTTAACGCACAACATTTAGAGGTCTAGGCTAGAGACGTATTCCGGCGTCATAAAGCCTGCTAATTGTTGTCCTCACTGATGGTTGGGTGATTCCTCCACTTTGAGACGATAAGTGCCAGTACGGACTTGTGCTCCCACGTACCATCGAGTATATATTGGGAGACCCCTATAGGCTTAAAACCTTTATCCATAGGAAGCCGTGTCGGCCGCTCTACTAATCGCAATGCACCGAACACAGCATTCGGGAAGATTGACTGCCGTACCGTAAAAAGTATTCTGCAGTTTTGCGATTGGTTTGGTACTCCCTCTACCTAGATCTCCAGAGCAGTCCCTTTCGTTCCTTTTCAAACTCCTTAACGGAAAAGGTCCATCTGAGCACTTGTCACTTCAGGCTCATTAAAAATCGAAGGAGACTAGAGTCATCTTTTGTTTTTTCTCGACTCTTAAAAACTGAAAATACAAGTTGTGTCAAAAGCGTCTAAAATTCCTTTAATTCGGAAACATACCTTCCCTTTATTTTAGTTGATCAAGTAATCCGCAATCGTGGAAGAAAGTCAATTGAAACCCCGTCGTTCGCGGAGGCTTACGAGTCAATCGTCTTTGTCTCCAGAAGCAAAACCAATACGGACAAAGCGAACTCGTTTAACCGGTTCCAAGTCTCCTATCAAAGTTAGAACAAGTGTTCCAACGAAATCAGAGACTCCGGTTACTCCAAACATTTCTGGAATCCCTGCCTCAACAGAAGAATTTCAACAGCCACAGAAGGACAGTGGTACTGATCCTAGTTTGAGAATAAACACTTGTGTTACTGAACCAGTTCCATCTATAACCGGTTCAGAGAATCTTACTCTTCAAACATCTGTCGCTGCTTCTTCGGCACCAGAAATTTTTTACGGACTTGACAGTCTTCCCCTTCCACCTGGTCTAATTGTGATAGAAGAAATTGTAGAAGATCCTCAAACAAGTACTCCAACACACTTTGGAGTCGGGATCACTCTATATCCTTCGACATCAGAAGTTAATCCACCACCAGCGAAAGTTCCTGTAGAATCGCTAGGTAATATTTTGGATAGACTACAAATGTCTGAACAACCGTCAACATCTAGGACTGTGTCTTCTGACACAGCGACGACAAAACTCCCTGCTGTCACTCCAACAATGTTCGCCGACATACCATCTGTCCCGACTAGCTCACAACCGCTAGAAGGAGCCCACCCAGGGGCTATTTCGACAGTCTGGTCCATTCCTGTTTGTTCGTCCGGAATAATATCCGGAAACTCTTATGTTGAGTCTCAACAAATTGATCCATTTGGAGGTCAATTTGGGCAGTCTGGTCCCCAAGGGCAAACAATCCCCTTGAGTTCTGGATTACCACCGTATGGGGGGCAGTATGCCCTTTCACTATCCCCTCTGGGAGGATATCCATACGGGAGTTCACAATAGCATTCAGGTTATACTGGAATTACCTCAAGTGGTTGGGTACCTATACTACCTCAATAACCAAGAGTTGTGTATTCGATGCAACAATGCGTACCTATGTCGAACATCCCGACTACGCCAGCTATTGTGACAATGTCGCAAGTTCAAGCGCTGCCTGTTGTATGCCAACCTCAGGTTTCTCAGGTTGTAATGCAACAGCCCCTTGACCCTGCGACTCAACCACAATCACCGACTAGTGGGGCGACACAGGTCCAGACGGGTACAATTACCCCTCACCTTGGTCAAACGGTTAGTATCGGCCAACAGCACATGGCTTCACAACCGTGGCTGGTGCAATACCAACAACCACAATTCCAACAAGTATACCAAGGTGCTGAGCAGCAGATCTTTGCGAACAGTGGACATTCGTACATTCAAAACGGTCAAAATCAACCATTCTATAATGGTCAAGTCCACCAACCTTACCAAGCATACCAGCATCAAATGCATTATGCCGGTATGCAAAGACCAACTGATCAGGCGATTCCATCGTATCCTGGGTATGCTCCACCTAACCTGAATCAACAGTTACCATTCGTGGCAACATTAGAGTTACCTGATTTAAACTGGTTAACAAACGATCCAATTGCTTACGCCCCTTGGTGGCCAGTGATTTCGCATAAACTTCCATTAGATATTCCTAAATTTAATGGAAATCTGGGTGAAGATCCATTGAAATCACGTGATGACCTTTCATCTATGGTGTTCATCAAACACCCTAAACGATGATTCGATAAGATTTCGCCTCTTTCAGAGGATGTTAATGGGTCCTGTGGCAAAATGGTACATTGAATTGCCTAGAGCTTCGTTCGACAACTTCAGTACCTTAGCCACAACCTTTTTAACCCATTTTCAATTACCAATAAGGTATGAAACGGGAACAAAACTACTTACCAACTTCAAACAGACAACGGCCACTCACATATCTGATCATATACATGAATGGCGACGTCGTCGTAGGATGGTAAAAACGTACATTCCCGTTCAACTATTAGCTGAATGGTTTATCAAGTCATTATTGCCTTCCATCACGGAAGATGTGGCAAAGGGGGGAGTCGTAACGGAAGAGAAAGTTATTGCTCATGCACAATATCTGGACTTGATTTACACTCAATCCGGCACGCTCTACGACAAAATACCTGACGCCCCTAGACTAGAATTCTCAATTCCTCCTCCTCCTAAATCGAATAATGACTCTCATGCCGGCGATGGCGTGATTGGCACGACAGACACGAAATCGACAAAGGCTACATCCAAGAAGGCTCGTAAGATTTCAGGTCAAAATGAAAAAGACTAACTTCTTTCTTCGGAAGTAAATGCCGTATCGACAGATAAAGGCAAAGAAACCAAACAACCAGGAAGCAAGAAGAAAGGCAAAGGGAAGAAGAAGAAACAGGATGAATCATCACCTGAAAAATCTTCTTCAAACCCTCCTGGAAATAGGAAACCCCCTGCAGGGTGTCATATATGCGATGAGGATCATTGGACGAGAGAATGTCCATACAAAGCTGAGCTTAAGAAATTCTTTAAAAGTTCGAAAACCTCAGCAGTGTTAACTGATCCGTTTCCAAACCCAGGAACGAATCTGGTTGAAAGTGGAAATGCTTCCCCGTCTCAAGTGCTAATGTTGTCGATTTCAAAACAGCAGAATGATGCTTTGATTTCGACAAGGAACAAAGATTATGGGAATCCGCAGCTGTCGAACAACAAGGATAAAGATCAACCAAGTAGTTTGACAACAACTTCTACAGAAGTTGTACCACCCACCATCCCTGAATTGACAATAAAACCGCCGAAGGGAGTAGTACACAAGTCAACATTTAATCCCCGCGCTAGAGCGGCGCAGCATTATAACATAGTGGAAGATTTGGCCCAATCGCCATCCGCTATGTCGACTCTTGAAGTACTACAAAATTGCCCATCCCAAAGGCAGGCTTTATTATTGGGCATTGGTGGGATTGATCCAAAGGATTCCAATCTTGTATCCTTCGACCACAAAGGATACGATCCTCAGTTACTGGCTCAACTAGCTTTCCTTGTACAAGTGAAAGCCCTCAACAAAACTGTTCATCGAACAATTATTGATGAGGGGGCATCTACATGTATTATGTCGATGAGTTGCTGGAAAACTTTAGGATCTCCAACCTTGTCGTGGTCTACGACGACATTAAAAGCATTCGACGAAAGGACATATACCCCATACGGTATCCTAAATAACTTGAAAGTTGAACTAGGAGGGAAAACAGTAGAAATAGATGTTGAAGTCATCGATGAGAACCTTAATTATAACATCCTACTGGGACGACCATGGATATATGCCATGGCAGCTGTTGTGTCGACCTATTTTAGAAAGATTGCATTTTCGTTTCAGGTAGGGATTACAATCGTCGATCAGCAAAACTTCCTCCCCAATGGTTCTCAAGTTATAGGAAGCATTCCCATGATCCATGGAAGCCCGCATTCGCTTCAGAATATCGGAGTAGGCCTACTAAAAGATCCTATACTAATGGGAAATTTCGCTCTTCCACCTCCAATCAATCTGGCGGAAGTAGCATCAATAGGAACCTGCAACATGATATCTTCCACAAAGATCTCAGAAAACGATATCAACATGGATCATGCAATGGTTTTCCCCCGAGCCCAATGGAAATATTATAGCAATCAATGTTTCTGGCATGGGAGGCAAACCCAAATCAACGCTCATCAAGCGTTTGGATAGATAGGTCTAGAGAATATGGTACTCCTTCAGATCCTTGGTCGCAAGTGCATGGCACCGACGAAGGAATTCTCCAAGCTATGGTAATTGAAGGAGCACCATGGAATGATTCCCACCATCGTTCTCTTCTTCCGGATTATGAAGAAGATACTCAAAATGACCTTTACCATCCTTCAGTAGTTGATTTTCTATCAAATACTGTAAATACGGTGGATTCCGAGTGAAACTTGTCCAACATTGAAGAGACTATAGCCATAAATATCTCGACCAAAACAGATATTGTAGAGAATATTTATGTCGGCAAATGTTGTTCTCCTTCAGAGTTGGAAATATACAACGCTCTTTTTCGCGAATTCAGAGATGTCTTTGCTTGGTCATACAGTGGAATGCTAGGCATCGACTCGAGTTTCGTTGAACACGAAATTAAGATGTATCCAGATGTCAAACCAGTACAACAACGGCTAAGGCAGGTGCACCCCAAGAAAGTCGCTGCCATTAAGGCAGAAGTTGAAAAACTTCTCCATGCTGGTTTCATCTACCCGGTTCTGCTAACCGATTGGGTATCGAACATTGTCCCTGTTATGAAAAAACAAGGGACAATTAGAGTGTGCGTCGATTATAGGGATGTAAATCAAGCTTGTCCAAAAGAAAACTACCCTACACCCTTCATTGACCAGATAATTGATGAATGCGCCGGATGAGAAATCTTTTCATTCATGGATGGATTCTCCGGGTACAATCAAATAAACATCCGCCCACACGACCAGTCAAAGACTGCATTCATTTGTCCGTGGGGCACATTCGCATATTGAAAATTACCCTTTGGTTTAAAGAATGCAGGGGCGATGTTTCAGAGGGCAATGAATTATGCCTTCCATGACATCAAAAACATCGTTCAACCATACCTCGACGACCTTCCGGCTCATTCGCGAAAGCGGACTGATCATCCGCAGCATTTAAGAGCGATATTTCTACATTGCCGACACTACAAGATACGACTCAATCCGCACAAATGTGTATTTTGCATCAGTTCTGGTCGTTTACTTGGCTTTGTAGTCTCCAAGGATGGGATTCGTCTCGACCCGTGTAAGGTCCAAGCAATCATAAATTTGCCTCCACCTTCGAACTTGCTTCAGATTCAAACACTCCAAGGGAAAGCAAACTTTCTGAGGAGGTTCATTCCAAATTACGCTGAACTTGCTAAAGGTTATACTCGTCTCTTGAAAAAGGAGGTACCATTTGTCTGGGATCAGGTCGCGCAAGCTTCCTTTGATGCTTTGAAAGATTCCCTAATGAAAGCATCATTAATGTACGCCCTCGATTATCAAAGAGATTTTAACCTGTATCTGGCTGCAATAGATACAACCATCGCAATGGTTTTAGTCCAAGAAGTCGATGGAATTGAACATCCTATATATTATTTAAGTAAGAACTTAAATGATACAGAAAGAAAATATTCTTATGTTGAAAAACTAGCGCTTGCAGCTGTTCAAGCGATACAAAGATTTTGACACTATGTCCTCTTTCGGAAGACTACCATTCTGTCAGATTGCAACCCCATGACTCATATATTGTCGCGACAGTTGCTCGGGGGAAAATATTCAAAATGGATAGCAATCCTTCAAGAGTTTGATCTGGAATTTTTGAAATCCAAGTCAAAGAAAGCTCTAGTTTTCGCAGAATTATTATGCGATCTCCCATCGTCGTCCAACGATGAAACATTCGAAGAATCAATTGTGGATGAAAGTTTGTTTCTGATATCTACAAGCAATGAGTGGTATGGGGATATAAACATTTATCTCCAAACCCAAAAATTCAGGCCAAACACCTCCCACTCTAAACAAAAACGTATTCAATACAAAGCAAAAGACTACATGATCGTCGGTGATACACTTTACCGTCATGGTATTGATACGGTTCTGAGAAGGTGCCTCACCCATGAGGAGGCTGAAAAAGTCCTGAATGAGTGTCATTCAGGCACGTGTGGGGGGCATCAATCTGGATATGCTACAGCACAAAAAATCTTACGAGCAGGATACTTCTGGCCAACAATGTTCAAAGATTGCATAACCGCAGTGAGAAGTTGCCATGCTTGTCAAATTTTTGATAGCAAAACCAGAAGGCCACCCGCACCTCTACAGCCAATAGTTGTTGTTGGGCCATTCGCCAAATGGGGCATCGATTTCATGACATGTAACCCCACCTCGACTGGGGGGCATGGGTATATCATAGTCGCAGTTGACTATTTTACCAAATGGGCCGAGGCGATGCCTACATTAGATAATACTGGTGAAACAGCTACCCTTTTCTTTTTCAATCATGTAGTCGCCAGATTCGGCGTACCACAGGCTATAGTCATAGATCATGGATCACATTTTCGCAATCACATGATGGTTGAATTAGCTACCAAACTAGGGTTGTCTCACGACAGCTCTACTCCATATTATCCGTAGGCCAACGGACAATTTGAAGCGATCAACAAGGTCCTGAAACGCATGCTGCAAAGGATGATCAGAATTCACAAAAGAAGATGGCACCTAATCCTATACTCAGCTTTGTGGGCTTACCGAACATCGGTAAGGAATGCAACCGGGTTCACACCTTTCCAACTAGTATATGGCCTGGAAGCAGTCTTACCAGTCCAGTGTGAAATCTCGTCTCTCAAACTCACAATTGATCTCCTCCCCGGAACTTCAGAAGAAGAGGCTCGTTTCTTGGAATTAATCCAATTGGATGAAACCCGTCGTGACGCCGCGTTGGCTAAACCCATAAGAAACGAGTCAAGGCGCAGTTCGACAAAAATGTCAAACCCCGTGTCTTCTCAGAAGGTGACTTGGTCTTGCTTTATGACCAAGAATCCGATAAATTGGGAGCAGGTAAATTTAAGTATTTATGGATGGGCCCCTATATTGTTAAGCGGGTGTCAGCAAAGGGAGCCTACGAGTTGATGGATTACGACGGAATTCCACTGTCGCAACCTCGTTATGGGTTGTACCTCGAGCATTACTACGCGTAGTAGTAACCAGTATGCTTTTGTTATATTTTTGTTTTCGCTAAAGTGTTTGTTTTGGTCGAGCAATCCACCTTTTTACATTTATTGCAGATGTCAAACCCATTGGAGCCATGTGTTGGATATGCCGACGGAGCGAGTCATAGTTCGCAGAACCTGTCCTCTGCAGCCTGGGCCATTTTTGATCCAAGCAGTGAGTTAGTAAGTTTCAGAGGTGTATGATTGGTCGATCAACGAACAATATCGCTGAGTATAGCGCGTTGATAGAACTTCTCTCTGATGCCATCACTCATGGTATACGCTGACTAATTATCAGGCTAGACTCACAGCTCGTAATACTACAACTCAATGGTATATATTCCGGCTGAAACCCAGCTATTTATCGCATGTCCCTAAGGGTTAAGATTTTGGAAAGACAATTTGATCTTATTCAATACCAACCTATTTCCAGAAACTTAAACACATTAACCGACTCATTAGCAAACTATGTGTTAGATAGACATTTGCAACATTTATAAAAAGAAACACATCATCAATGTTTTACATGTGGATCATATAACTCAACCAGAATAAAACTCCGAAAATCAAAAATATATATAGTTGTTTATGGTTTACATATAATGTTCTGTAACCAAGACAAAATCGGTCACGCGACCCAAAAACTCAAAATGCTAGGGGGCACCCTAGTCTAATGATGCTCGTGATAGCAAGTCACAGCCTGTGCGATCATGCGTAGGAGACGAGTCCATCGTCTGGGCACACCAGTAGTATGCTATTGTAACCGCAAAGGTAGCTCGTCAGTCCTCACATCTGGTATACCAAGAGTGAGGCCCTCAACGTGCTCCTGCAAAGCTATGAGAGTCTCGGCCACATCGAGGTCGCAAAGAATAGCCCTTCCGGCAGCCTCTCCTGCTGGGGCAACAGCTGGTACTCTCAGGCGAAATACTAGACGAACAGGACCAACATCTGCATGAACACATGAGTTTGATTAGAGTCTTGATAGAACAAAGCACAGGGACATTATAAACAAAAAAATTAAACAACAATATGGTCAGAGATTTTACCAATAGCACCCCACTGCTCGCCATCTGGCAGTACTAAATCTGGATCTCCCCAGAAGTCCATGCCAGCATATGGATACTCAGCATAAACCATCTCCTGACGATCAAACCACCTGAAGAAGGTATCAGAAAATGAAATTTGAGATTGGCCAGCATGCTTGGACATATGGTCAACCCATCTCTGCATACGTGGTTCAGTAGGAGAAGGTAAGTCGAGTGCAATGTACTGCGGCTGCATCAGTGGTATCTTCTCCAAGGCAAAGGCGGTCAAAATAGAACCGTACCCAAAGTTCTTCAACCTCCCATTCTTTATCTTGGTCAAATGTTCCTTCATCACAAGAAGTACTACGTCGCACCAGTTGAACACCTTCGGTTGGAGGCATTCCAAGGCATGCTGCATATAGGATCTGTTGGCCACATGAAGAGATGCACTACCGGCCATCCTACCAAAAGTAAACAGGATAGTCCTAAGAGACCTGTCAGTGACATCACGGATGATGATCTTGCCGTCTTTACTCGTTGAGATCCTTCTCTGTAATACCGGCAGACATAATCTCTCACAGAATCGCCTCCTCGGGCCGAACCTGACAAAGAGATGGGGGCACCCCGCCTCGACAAGCCAGTCAAGAAATAGATGTCTACTGTAGTCAAGGGGATAGATTTGTCCCTAATCTGGAAAGCCTGATTGATAGGATCCCAAGCATCGAGCAAATACTACAGTAAGTTGATCTGCTATCTCATGCTAGAAATGCAGAAGAACTTCAGCAAGCCACAATTCCGCAGCGCGTTCACTGTAACTGGATCATGTAGGGCAATCATGTCCTCTTATTCATGCTCTTGTTCTCGCCATGTAAGGGTCATCTTGCTCCAAGATCTCTGAAAAAAAAAACAAGAGAGAAGTTAGATCCTGATTTTGATGAGAAACAGGCAAAAATTCCATCAAAAATTGTGCAACAAATTCCCTTTCTGCGCCCAACGCACCTGCAGTAGTGTTCCAGGTGCGTTGAATGTCAAACTTCCTTCATACAGGCCAGGATTCAACGCAGGTTTCGATACTCTGGGGGTGCGTTGATGGCAGAATGAGTCCCTCAAACCCCAGGGGCTCAGAAAAGTAGGGAATAAGGCACAAAATGCAAAAAGGAAACCATGAAATAAAAGAGCTCAGGTTTAGCTCCTACCTGGTCTAGACGGCGCCGAGAATCGTCCACAGAATCTCCCGAAATCAACTGATGAAAATCGAGGGGGAAAGCACCTCCAAAGCTCCAACAAACCAAGTTCAAACGAAATGGTAAAATGAGAGGTAAAAAACACTTTTTATTTACTTTTACGTAGTTCAAAGTAAAATATTAGCGTTTTAATCTCGTTTTCAAGCAAATATTGTTCATTTCTAACTAGTTTGATGAAGCAGTTGAAAATACAGTACAATCTTTGGAAGGACAAAGCTATCTATGGTAAAAATCAAAACAAGACCATCTAATCGAGCAGTTTTAGCGCATAGTTCAAGCTCGTTAAAAAATAAACATAAGATATGAGCAAATGTTTCCACCCGCGTTTAAGCTCGTTAAAAAATGAACTATTCCTCGGTAAATAACCACCGTGAATGAAGCATTTCAGCCATTAAAGCCTTGGTCGTGTTTGCACCGTCACCTCCACTTTTCCATTGGCCGATCATTCACCTCCATTTGATTGTTTACCCATTTTGAGGAACAGCTGCGAAGAGTGATTTCACTAGCCATCCTTGTAACACTGCCATGATTGGAAAATTCCAAACCTTACCTGGAATCAGCTGCTACCCATTTTATCACTCGTTCCTCAAAAGACGAGTCTTCTTTAAGCTCTTTTCAACTGACTCGTAAAATATGAAAAGATTGCCGAGTTTTGGCCTTCCAGCTCGTTAAAGCGACAGGAAGTGCTATCCCTCCTCTAGATTTTAATCTTTTTGGACCTGAGGGATTATTGCACAAAAAGATCGAGCGCTTGTTTTGTTCGGCTCGTTAAAGCTAATCGAAAATTCATCTCTTCTGTATTGTTTTATACTTTTTCGGACTTAAGGGATTAGATGACGAAAAAGGAATTTTGGAGTTACCTTTATGTACCTTTTCAGACTCTCTAAAAATGAAAAGGACCGAGTTATCTTTGTCGTTAGACTCGTTAAAAATATTAATAGCGAAAAACTTGTCTTTTGACGAGAACGAGTTTCACTATCGCTAGGCTCGTTAAAACATAGCGATGGGTTTGCCCGAAGGGTAAATTATAGAACAAGAATATGTTATCCTCCTCAAGCTTGACAAAAATAAAGAGGTACTGGTCAGCAATGACTGGGGAAAAATTGGGAAGAAAACTCAAAGAAACTTTATTGGTAGCAAGTCGCTCTTGAACATGACACTTCCACTCCGTGCCCGAGTCGGGTTGGGTTGTTCCATTCACCAGTCACATTGCCATGGTCTCGCCATACCATCCACATTTGGGGTTAATGCTACCAATCCATCACATAAGTGTCGCCGACATGTTCAAGAGAAGTCATCCAGAAAGGCCACCTGTGTCCCGCCCACTACCATACATTATACTCCATTCTTTCATGACCGCCACCCTGAACCATATATCACCAGATCGTTTTCACCTCCATCAAAATCATTTGCTCCGTTCCGTGTCATTGATGTGGGATTCATTAATGCCCTCCTATGACGGATCACTTCTTGTCGACATCAGCTCATTATCCAAGAAGTTGATCTAGGAACACCCCATTTAGTACTTTGAAGCTTGCATGCCTCAATGGCAAGTTTCTCACTTCCGGCGACAGGTATACATCAATGACCTTCGACCGAAAGATTTTACGTGGTGCTCGATGCCAAGTACTTTATTCACACCATGTGAATTGTACTGCAGTACCTTGAGGGTCATTATCATTATCGTTGATTCCTCTCGCGCTTGTTAACAGTTTACATCATTGATTGGTAATCAAGCGATGTCTTTCCATGTTCGACTTCAAAACATTTCTCACATGGATCGACTTGTACTTCGAGTGAAGATCGGACGAGATTGAAGACCCCAGATCTAGTTTCATCCATCCGGGCTGCGATATATATTTAGGAAAATAAAGACATTGAAATGTACAGCATTGCAGCACAGATAATCATCCTACCAAAAGGATGATGGCTCTATCAGAATCATCAGTCTACCATCAGACGGTTGTCTGTCCTATGTACATCAAAATGAATTTATAAAGCTGAGCATGGGAATGCCCGCCTCAGCTAGATCATGAAAACAGTATGAAGATAATGTATTGTATTGTATCTTATTACAGGTCTCCTCCTAGCATTGAAAGAACTTCGGATCCTCCTAATAAAGCATTTCACCCGATAAACGGCCTCATACTTTAGGGGGCAACTGTTATAGAATTTTTGTGCCTTACAGCTCTAAGCATGAAATGTCCATAAACCAAGTGCTCCTAAGTCCCTAAAAGTGTTGTTCTAACTCCTAAAGGAACAAGGTCAACAAAATACAGCTTCTCCCAGAAGTTCTCCACCAGAAACTGCCTAGAACTAGTCAAATCAGGATCATTTCAGCTGCTCCACTAGCCAAGTGCGTTGCATAGCACCTAAGTCCACTAGCTAGGTGCGTTGCAACGCACCTAAATGCACTACCAGGGTGCGTTGAGCGGGAAATGACAAGTGGCAGAGTCATTCCACGAGGTGGAGAGACAATGGAAGCTTCCAGAATCTTCTCCAATGACACTTGCCTCACTGAATTCGACCAAGGATGAGTAAGAGGCTCTCAGTCTCCAAGTGGAAGCAAGAACTGACAGAGAGAAGCCACTAATCAATTCATGAGCTGACTCATCCTCCTTTCATACATCTATATATGGATCCCTCATCCCAGAGATCCAGAGGCTGGAATTTTGCACATTGTAAGGAATTGCTGTTGGTTTTGAGATACATATCAGAGAATTGGGTGATCTATGCTTTGTTGTGGTTGAAGAAGGGACTTCTTTGCTGGGAGGTCGATGCTGGGTCAGGAATCATCGGTTGTAACTCCTCCTGGATCTTCTTGTATATCAATAAAACTATTTGAGTTTCTTCTCCATGCTTGTGTTTCATTGATGTTTGTTACATTTGTATGGTTAACTTAAATCTGATCCTAAGTTATTTATGAATATAAGCCCATGTCTTTGTATAGTTTCTTCCTTCTGTGATCTTGCAGGTACTTGGTGAAGCTGGGCAAGCAAGGGAGCAGGTAGCTGGAAGCTGTCAAAGAGGAGAGAGATTGGATCAAAGAACTAGCGCAAGACACAGGTTGGTTCATCATATTCCTCTTCGTTTATAGTTCATAAAGAAGAATACAAAAGTAGTTTTCTCTTTTTGTTTCTAAGGTTGTTTTCACACCTTAGTGGGATAGAGCAGATCTAGATAGACACTTTTCCCGATAACAGTAAGGCTATGAAAGGGTTACAGGAACTTATCAACAGATGTGCTAGGACTGCGCCAGGAGAATTGCACGTCGTCTGGAAGATTCGAAAACATAAAACAAGGATGGGGCGTGAAATGAGATTCACCGTGCAGATCAAGGAATACGAGATGGATGAAGTCATTCTAGATTTGGGATCAAATGCGAATGTTCTACCGAAGAAGACATGGGAGCAAAGGGGAAGACCCACGTTGCAATGGTCTCTGATTCAACTAAGAATGGTGAACCAGTAGAAAATCATACCCATGGGGTGATTGTAGGGAGTAACTATGGATATTGAGGGAGCGATCGCACTGGCAGACTTTGAAGTAATAGAGATTGTTGATGACAACAATCCCTACCCCGCACTCTTGGGAATTGACTGGGCCACTGATATGAATGGGGTAGTTAATCTGAAGAAGTGGAATATGATCTTTGAGAAGAAGTCACTGTGCGTAATCATACCCCTGGATCTTGTTGAAGGATTGCGCTATACGAAACCAGTCCGTGACTATGAGAGTGATGATGATCTGGAATACATCTACAAGATAATAGAGTGAAACCAAGACTGGGTGAATCCCACCATGGATAGACGGATTACATGAAAGCGCGAGATTTCCTGCACTTTACATTCTGACGAAGAAGTAGAATGATGGCATAATCGGTTACACGAAGTAACTACGTTGAATTTTAACATGATTACTCAATTTTTGCACTGTGTCAACAGAAGTAAGAGATCTACCTACTTATTACGATCTAAATGATGTAGATACCTTCTTGGATGCATTTGAAAGGGAGGTGCTGGAAAATCAATGCTTCCAGGCCTTGGACTCGTTACTGTGTGCTATGCTTGCAAGATGGTGGGGTATGCACAAAGGAAGCTCTAATGATTGGCGCGAATGTAGGAGAGTGATGCGAGTACGATTTGGGAAGCCTAAGGTGTGACTAACAGACAAGTATGATGGGCATGACAATCAACATGGGAATCTGGCCAAGTGGACGCAAGCCTATGGAGAAAAACCACAACCTCAGTGCGTGCACCTGTTCTGTCATACCCTAGATGTTATATCAATGAACTTGTATATATAAACAGAGCTCTGCCATGGGATAGGTGAATGGGATATCCTGCGCGAAGGGTTCATGATGACCTTCAATTGTGAGGATGGGTCAGACAGTATTGATGAAGCGCTACAAGAGGTAAAAGCAACCATCTTTAGGATACCACAGGAACTTGTAGACCTAATTCAGCGTGAATGGGTTACTCAACTGAGTGGTACGCTAGAATGTTAAAATGTAACTGCTGAAGAGGAGGATGAGGATCTGTGGAATATTAACTTTCCAGAAACAGAAGGACACTCTGAGGTTCAAGGACCACCACAGATTGAGAATTCTGATATAGTCGCGTCAGTGAAAACTAAGCATGTGAACATTAGTACGAAGGCAAAACCCAAATTCGTGAAGATCAGGGACTACTGGGATGACGTGACAGTGTATAAGGTCACTAAATTACTTTGTGAATACCAAGACTTATTCCCGACCAAGTTTATGGATTGAAAGGAATAATCAGATATCTAGGAGCGATGATGATCACGTTAAAGCTCGACACGAATCCAGTTAAGTAGAGGCCTTACTGCTTAAACTCAAAATACAAGGAGAAGGTCTGCATCGAACTAGACAAAATGATCACAGCAGACTTCATTGAGCTTGTGGAAGAATCTTATTAGGTAAGCCCAATGGTGGTGCAAGAGAAGAAGTAGAAGGATGAGATAAGGATATGCATGGATCTCAGAAAATTGAATGACGCTTGTGTGCATGATCCATTCCCAACTCTCTTCACAGATGAAGTGTTAGATAATGTAGGAGGTTAGGAAGCATATTCTTTCACTGATGGGTTCTTGGGGTACCACTAGATCGAAATTGCACCGGAGGATAAGAGCAAAAAAACCTTCTCTATTGAATGGGGTTGCTTTCAAGATACTGTCATGCCGTTTGGATAGAAAAGTGGGCCTGCTATCTTCTCACGCGTGGTTGTTGCGGCATTCAAGAAATATATTCATAAATTCTTGGACATTTATTTTGATGACTAGACTATATTTGGGTTGGTTAAGTGCCATGTAGCAAGCTTGCACTTGATTCTGGATACCTGTCGAAGATATCAAATCATGCTCAACCTTAAGAAGTGTCTGTTCCTCGTTCCTTTTGGGAGCCTATTGGGGCATGTGGTTTGCAGACAAGGGCTGATGGTAGACACTACGAAGATTGTGGTGATTCTGAACTTGGAAGTGCCGAGAAGTGTGAAATAGCTACACGCTACTTTGGGACATACAGGATATTACAAAAAGTTTATCAAGGGCTATGCCCAGATCACCGCACTGATGGAAAATTTGTTGAAGAAGGATGTCACATTCTGCTGGAATGATGACTGTAAGAAAATCCTAGATATATTGAAAGAAAAGATGATTACTGCGCCGATTCTAGTCTTCTCGAACTGGAAGAAAGAGTTCCATGTACATGTCGACACGTCGTGTATAGTGCTGGGGGCAGTACTGATGCAGGATGGTAGAGAAGACTTGGATCACCCTATCGTGTTCGTAAGCTACAGATTATCTAAGCAGAGAAGAACTTTTCCACCACTGAGCACAAGGGGATAGTTATGGTGTATGCGCTCCAGAAGTACTGACACTACTTGCTAGGAGGCCAATTTAAGATGTATACAAATCACTCTGCGCTAAAGTACCTGGTCAATAAGCCTGTGTTAGGGGGGCGTATTTGCGTATGGGTTTTATTGTTCCAAGAATATGATTTTGAAGTTATTGTGAAGCCTAGACGATTGAATGCGAGACCAGATCACCTGTCACACATCAAGATAGGGATGGAACCTACTAGTTTGGAGGAAAGATTACTTGACGCCAAGCTCTTTGTTGTGCATGTAGCGGATGGACATTTTGAAGATATAATACACTTTATAAAAACTAGAACTGCATCGAAAGGATACTCTGTCTAGCAAAAAAAGGAATTAGTGGTATGCGCGACAACTTCTCTCTCATTATTGAGCATCTATACAAGATGGGGAATGATGAAATATTGTGAAGGTATGTACCTGAGTTTGAACAAAGAAAAATCCT
This sequence comes from Pinus tabuliformis, assembly GCA_031772625.1. NCBI lineage: Eukaryota > Viridiplantae > Streptophyta > Pinopsida > Pinales > Pinaceae > Pinus > Pinus tabuliformis. The sequence goes on from CM062813.1 coordinate 685,384,252, forward strand.
CGAGGAAGCTCATGGGGGTGCTGTGGGAGGACACTATGCAGGATGAGCAACCACACAGAAGATTCTATGCACTAGGTTGTGGTGGCCAACCCTTCATCAAGATTCAAAAGCATATTGCAGGGCATGTGATGTATCTCAGTGGACAAGAAGGCCATCGTGGAGGGATGAAATGCCTTTGAATCCACAAATGATGTTGAAACCTTTCGAAAAGTGGGAAAAGATTTTGTAGGACCTATTAAACCTCAAGGAAATATAGGCACAAGGTATATTATTAGTGATCCAGGAGGATTCCGTCGATTCAATTCACATGTGTTCAAGTTTCATCATCAGTATTCAGTGTCATCATCAATTCAGTTCAACTTTGACAGTTCGACAGTGTTGGTTATGGATCAAGTTGTTCAAGTAATGTTTATGGTTTTCATGGCGTTCAATGGATATGGGTTTGTACTTGGTTGTCAACTTGTGTCCATCAATAGTTTCGCCAGGATTGATCGATGACATGTGTCTTGTCATATGACTCGCAGGATTTGGTATCGACATGGGGGGTTGTCTATTGCAAAGGTTCATTGTCAGGGTTGTCCTCATAACTGTAAGATCGATCGACGATATGCTTTTGGTTTGTCACATTGTAACAAATGTATTATAAAAACACCTAATCCTAAAACTAAACCTAGAACCTAAAGACATCATGCAAACATGTATTGTAATAAAAATACATTAAAAAACCCTATGATAAACCTACCTAAATCCCTTACCTATTACATTCAAGTCCTAAAGTTATGTTATAAACCTATCACATTCAAACCTAATGCTAAAAAACCTAAAGTCCTAACTCTCGACCAATGTTAATTGCAAACAAAAAACATTACAAAATTATACACAGTCAGCTTAACTACGCGGGTAGGTTAACCATGTCAGAATTCATGTGACCAGAGCGGGAAAAACCATCGGGTTTAGTATAGACTGCTAGCCCTTAAACCGTAGCAGAGAACACGTGAATGGGTCTTGGATAGATCATTGGAGTTTACTGAATGGGGAAGGTTTACTATGACCACAACATAAGTTGTTGGCATGTGAACAACATTCACCGCGCAATCAGGAGTTAACCATTGAATTAGCAGTAACCATAGCCAAAACCATCGCGAATAATCGTTTTCAAATGGACACAACATAGAACGATAGCCACAACTGCAAAAAACTCCTGCAAGGTGGCAGGTTATGGTTAGTCCACCAGTCACATGTAGCGGTTCCGCACCTCCACCCGGTTAAACCTGACCGCCAGCAGTTCCAGGGTTATAATATGGTATTTTTGGGTTTTGTTGTTAAGTTTTGTTAAACAACTAATTTGATGACAATGCCATCTTACCCTATGTGTCCTTTCACAACATGACTGAGATCTAAACCTAATCAGTTTGCAAACCAAATTCATCTGTAAATCATCCAAGGAGGTTTTAATGTATATGCTGGCCTATAAAAGGTAGTTTTCCTTCATTGATGAGGACGAGTGGTTTTTGACTTTTTTCTTGCAAATTCTGGAGGTCATAGGCAGTTTTGGTTTCAGTGTTACGGGAGCATCCAGAGTCAGTTTTGGAAACCATAAGAAGTGTTGGAAATCTAGTTTAGAGGGCTATCTGATGACAATGATCATAAGTTTCTGCGTGCACATTCAGACTGATAAATTATCTGTGTAATCAACACCTTTTCTTGATTCCTAATAAAAATTGTTTCCCATCTTGAAAGCAAACTCGGAGACGTAGTCCATTAGGGACGAACTCTGTCATCAATCTCGCTGCCTGGTATCTCTTTGTTTTTACTGTTTGCACTTCTATTATGCATCGTTTTTATGATTAATCAGCTATCGTAAAGTCTTCTTATCAAGTAGTTTTCTTCAATTTTCATGCTTTCAGTTAACATTCAAATCATAAATGGCTAATCACTTCTACATCAGTTTTTAGTTTATGATAATCTCAGATCTTATAATCTGGTATCAAAGCAGGTTGCATTTGTAGAATTTTCCATTGAATGTTAACCAAGTCAAAGTCACAACGAGGAGAAGGAATCCTTGAGTAGATTGATCCAGAGATTGGAAAGCGACGAGTCATTCATAAATCGACCATGTCAGGACTTGATGCAGGTGAAAACACTGAAACTAAGATGAGTGAAGAACAGTTTCAGCAGGCATTCTTAACTATGCAGCAGATGTTGGGAGAATTGTATGAAGATAAGAAGATGAGAGATGCAGCTTCTTCTTCAAAGACATTGAAGAAGGACAAAGGTAAAGGGAAGACTGATAAATCACCTTCACCTCCATCATCTCCATCATCATCATCTTATTCTTCTTCTTCCAGTGTAGAATCTGAAACGAAAAAGAAACCTAAGAAAACATCTCTTTTAAAACTTGATGTTCAATTTGACTTACCTGTTTATGATGGTGAAATGAATCCTGAAAAGTTAGATAACTGGATAAAGCAGTTAGAAGTGTATTGTCACATTTAGAACATTTCTAGTGATAAAACTAAAATTCAGTTAGCTACACTTAGAATGGGGGAAACAAGTTTAATCTGGAGGGAAAGTAAAACTCAGATAGATGTAAAGCGTAAAGGAAAATTCATCTCTTCATGGTCTAAGTTTTCAAAAGCTCTTAGGAAACAATTCTATCCTTTAGGATACATGCAATAAGATGTTATTGATTGGCAGCATATGAGGCAAGGTAAAGGGCATAGTGTTCAGGAGTTTACTCAGGAATTCAAAAAGAAAGCATTGGTACTTGGTATTTCATTGGATACATGTGAAACTTTGTTAAAATACATCGACAGTTTACATTCATATTTGCAGCATACATTATTGATGTTTAATCCTGATGATTTTGATGAGGTGTGTGTTTAGGCATGTTAGAGATGGTCTTTACATCCCTCCGTCAGAGATCATTTCTCTTTTTGCATTTCATTTTTAGGTGTCTCACTCGATTCACTCAGTTTCATTCGGCTAGGGGCATGCCATAATCTGATGGAAGGGCCTTGTCACTCATTACCCCTCATGCCTTATGCTGCTGGCTCAGGTCTGTTCATAAAATCAATTTTAAGGTCATTTATAGTCCTGTTTGATGTCTAGGTCAGCAAAGAGTTATTTTAGTCACTAGGTCTAGGGTTTAATGCCAGCAGGCTAGAGAGAGGATTAGAATAAGTTTTCATCGCAAAATTTAGTTGTTATATTGCTTGATCGTGACTTGTCTTCAAAACCCTGTTTTGAAGACAGTCGTCATTTTGTTCTTTGTAATAAATGTCATGTACATTTTTCAAGTTACCAGTTGTCAAAATCTCTAGGCGCAACCCTAGTCATCCTTTGCCATATTCAAAATCAGTCATCTCTACAAAATTTGACAAAAGTTTCATCATTCAAGTTCAAAAGTCAAAGGAAAATAAGGAACAAAGTTTGTTTTAAAATGTGAAAAGAGTAGATGCCAATTTTAAAACATTACAAAAGTGGGTCTTTAAAAAGACAAAATCAAAGCCATGTCTTTATGAAGATATTTCTATATGTATCAATGTCATTTGCATTCAAGAGATCATTCAAAAACCGACTCAAGTTGTGAAAGGGTGAAGCTGTCAAGACTATGTTTATGAGTCTGTGCGGCGCATTGGGTAAGCGCGCGACGCACATAGGCTACATGATGCATTGGGCAGTTTGCCACAGTGCATTTTCCCTCTAGCGCGGCGCATCCAAGAGACGCAGCACACTGGGCTTGTGCACGGTGCACATAGCCTCAAAGACAAAAATTCATCACAACTTCAATAAAAATCAAAACAATTTCATTTCTTCTGCTCCAAGCAGGTTTTTCGAATTGGATGGAAATTCAAAACTGAACGTATCGGATATGGTTTTGTCTCCTATGCAAGAGATAGGACCTCAAAAGTGCCTTGCATTTAGTGCTGATGGATCTAAGCTTGCTACTGGAGGAGAGGATGGACACCTTCGCATCTTTGAATGGCCCATCTTGCAAGTTTTACTGGATCAACCAAAAACCCACAGTTCATTTAAAGACTTAGATTTCAGCCTGGACTCGGCTTTTCTTGCTTCAACATCAAATGACGGCCCTGCAAGAGTATGGGACATCATAAAGGCTGCACCATTAGCTACTTTAACACGTGATCAGGGTGAGAGTATTGAATTTTGTAGATTTTCTCGAGATGGAACCAAGCCATTCCTTTTCTGCACTGTAACAAAAGGCAATTAACTACAGTCTAATTCAGGTGGAAAATCAAGAATTGCAGTCTGGGACATTACTACATGGAGAAAGTTAGGAGGGAAGAAGTTTCTGGACAATCCGATCACTGCATTTGGCATCAGTCGGAATGGAAAATTCCTTTCTATAGAAAGAACCAAGGGAGATATCTCTATAGTTGATGTGCGACAAATGCAAGTGCAGTATTCTATTAAAAAATCTCACCTTGGTGTAGTTATCACATCAATAGAATTTGCCTCTAATGGAAGAGCTTTATTTTCAGTATCACCTGAATGGGCCACAAGAGTTAATCCAATTCCTTGCGAAAGAGATTGGAAAGATTGGGAGATATATCTGTTACTGCTCACAATGGTCTTAATTTCTGTCATTTTTTTCTACATATTTGTTTTTGAGCATTCGGATTCGTTTTGGAATTTTCCTCTGGGAAGGAAACAGCCTGCAAGACCTCCCATTGAAGCAATTCTTGGCGATCTGATGATCAGAATATCTCGTGAAAGATGATGGCACCCAAAACTCTCTATGGAATCAGTTTTGACCTCATATTTATGTTGTGTATATTTAAAGCGAGAAATTGGAGCTGGGATCGTTCATTGACAATACGATTTCCCCTTTATTAAAGGCAAAATCTTAGTTCAAAACCATTTTTATTAAGAATTAGTTTTTATTCAAATGGCAAAAATGAAAGCGAACAGTCAAAGACTAAATGCCTAAATTTAAAATGAAGACATCTACCTAGCAGGGAAATAAGATTGGATGGTCTATTTTTGTTTTCAGTTGCGATTTAGAAGGTCTGCACTACAAGTTCTGCCTACTCATTGGTCATCAAACAGATTTCATATTGAATGCTGCTCCCTTTCAGAGAAAATGGTTGGCTCTTCAGCTTTTGTTTGTTAATGATGATTAAACAATTCCTTATTTTGGTCAATCTGATTTCAACATTTGATTTTATTTATTGTATTGAGAATCATTTGTAAAGGGTCTGAGTTTTGGGAAAGGTGTGGAAGAAAAACGCAGTGATTCACTATACAATTTGGTAAGGAAATTAATGAAATGATGCAGCTCTGATTCATGAGATTCATGTGGTATGAGTTTAGCATATGTCTCTTCTTTCTGTTTCATATGTATTTTTTTATGTTTTACCGTTCATTCATAAACATTTCCAGTTGAATGTTTTTAAGTAAGAAAGGTAGAATCCAGTTTATTGCTCTGCCTTGGAAAAGCATTCATGCTTTGTGTGTCCTCTTCTGTTTGAAAAGGATTCATTTATTATGCCCTTTTCAACCTCTCAATAGTCCTTCCACTCCATATTATTTCAATTTGATTTCTAAACCTCCTACCTATCTTGCCTCATGAAATACTCTGTGTCTTTGACATAATTTCCCAGCCCATGCTATCCTTTGTCCCATACAGCCCTGAAAAATTCAGTCATTCATTAAATTACCTCTTTCATATTTATTTACTAGCCTAAAATCATCATTACAAGTCATCTCGAAACCTATTGAGCATTTTTACTGAGTTTGACCCAGAGAGAGCCCTCTCCTATCCTCGTAGGGCTAGCTATGATGCTAAGCGTGGTTTGATGTGGACCTAGAACCTTACCTTTTCAGCCTGAGGTAAATCTAGGCTCTAACATAGTGGTGACCATATTGGGGAAGAAAATGGTTTGCTTGTTGATGTCATTTGATTTATAAGCTACAGAAGGAGCCTGAAGTCACACCAGGTAGCCTTCGAAACGCTTTTTCTCTGCATCAAAGAAGTAGATAAACGATGCTTCAATCAATCTCCGGTCTAGCTTGTGAACGTGACACTTGACTTGTAGATTGTCTTGCCCCAATACATGTATCAAGTTCAGATCTGATGGTTGATGGTGGACAACGATCAAACATAAGAAGGCTGAAATCATTCATCGGGAGACTCCATTCACTGAAAAATCCAGAAATCAATGCTTCATGTTGACTCCACTACAGGAAGATCAGTAGCTTTAAGATTTTCATGGAACAGGTTGCAAGAAGATACGCTCCCATGAGCTGAGATCACATTCCATGTTTTCCGAAAAAAATTCCTAAGGTGGATTGGCTTCAGAATTTTCCTATGTTCAGAAATATCAAAGGTAATGACGCTGCTCTTCATCTGGTGAAATTTCACATCCATGTGCATAAATTAAAGATCGTTTTTCCTGAAGACTATTTGATGAAAATATTTATGGCTACTCTGGAAGATGAAGCCCGATCTTGCAATGAAAGTTTTCCATCTGCTTCTATTTACTTTTTAAAGGATTTTCATACCATGTTCTTTGAAAAGTATAAAGAATCTTATCCATCCTTAATTTTAGTTTAGAACTGTTGTAGCCATGTTCATAGTTTTATTGAAAATCTTGAGAATTTTTATGGGGATAATGAATTGATGGACGGAGAAATCATGGAGGCTTTGTACGAGAATCCAATTCAGCAACATGAACAGAACCTAGAGGATTCCCATCAAGATGCTCAGGAAAATTTGCAGCAGGATCAAGATCTTGGTACAATGGAAAATGATGAAAGAGAAGGTTTTGTTTCAGATCTGTCCATAGAAGAAGATGATATGCAGGAAAGTCAAGTTTCAATTTCAGAAGTTGATAAAGTCAAGTCAGCTATTTCAGATCTAGATTCAGATAGTGACGATCAAGAATACCTTGTGTTGAATCCCATGAAGGAGAGCTCTGCTGTTGAGATCGTTCTCAGTTCATTAGAACACAACCTTCATGAGGAGGTAATCCAGTGAGTTCATGAAAAACAGAATGAGATCTTTGTTCGAGTAAGTGATAAATCTTCTTTCAATAATTCAGTGATAAACGATAATTTGGTTGCCATGTCATATGAAGACAATTACTGTTTGAGCAAAAGAAAACAAAAAGCATTATCTCCTTTGTCTGAAGATGAGATAGATCAACTCTTGAAAGGTCATGTTACAACCCAAGCTAAAGCAGATTTGTAGTGCACACATGGTCAAGAAAGTGTTGGTGAAACTTCTTCCTCTTTTGAAAATGATGACGGTCTTGTAATCAGTTTTATAGATCAGCAAACAGATAATATTTTCTTTCACAAAGATGATAAGGTTGTCATGTTTGATAATCTTGAAGATTGTTTTTTGTTCAAGAATGACCTAGACCATGAAGTTGAGGAATATGAGCTTGAGAGAGACAATATGCCAGGATTTCTCATGGTCAAGGAGCCTACAGCTAACACTCAGATGGCAAAAGCACATACCTCTTTGTGCATTCCTATCCCTCGGAAATCAATTGTTCTTTCAGATCAAAATGGAGGGAGTACTTGTATTTTTGCAGCTGGATCTCAAGATAAGCCAGTGCTTCAGGATTTTCAAGATCCCTTCAGCATTCTTCTACAAGCATTAGAAAAGATAAATATTTCCTGGTTCATTATCATAAGCTTTGGTTTCAGTGGTTATTTTGAGTTGCTTACAGGTTCATTGTTCCGCCTGCTCGAGAAAAGTGAGAGCAGAAATTTGGTATGTAGCCATCTACTGGATTGGTTACATTGGAAAGCTCGTTACACATGATTGTACATATTTCATTAGTATGTAGGTGGTTGTCATCATTATTTGAAATATTGATGGACTGCTACCCTTCAATAAGCTTTGTAATTTCTTGTTTTAGTTAAGTCACTCATGAGTCATTTGTGAGTCAAGTTTTAGTTAGATAAATTAAGTCAAAAGTCTTGTGTGGATTTCTCAAAATAATGGACTCCATAGCCCAATGGATGAAGGCACTATTTGCCCTCCCAAAGATCTGTAGTTCTTGGCACCTCCAAGGAGCTACCATCCCCATTGGAGCCAATGTTACAATCAGTCTTTACATCCCTCCGTCAGAGATCATTTTTATTTTTGCATTTCATTTTTAGGTGTCTCGCTCGATTCACTCAGTTGCATTCTGCTAGGGGCATGCCATAATCTGATGGAAGGGCCTTGTCAATCATTACCCCTCATGACTTATCCTGCTGGCTCAGGATTGTTCATCAAATCAATTTTAAGGTCATTTACAGTCCTGTTTGATGTCTAGGTCAGCAAAGAGTTATTTTAGTCATTAGGTCTAGGGTTTAATGCCAGCAGGCCAGAGGGAGGATCAGAATAAGTTTTCATCGCAAAATTTCGTTGTTATATTGCTTGATCATGACTTGTCTTCAAAACCCTGTTTTGAAGACAGTCGTCATTTTGTTCTTTGTAATAAATGTCATGTACATTTTTCAAGTTTCCAGTTGTCAAAATCTCTAGGCGCAACCCTGGTCATCCTTTGCCATATTCAAAATCAGTCATCCCTGCAAAATTTGACAAAATTTTCATCATTCAAGTTCAAAAGTCATAGGAAACAAAGGAACAAAGTTTGTTTTAAAATGTGAAAAGAACCGATGCCAATTTTAAAACATTACAAAAGTGGGTCTTTACAAAGAAAAAATCAAAGCCATGTCTTTATGAAGATATCCCTATATGTATCAATGTCATTTGCATTCAAGATATCATTTGAAAACTGACTCAAGCTGTGAAAGGGCGAAGCTGTTATTTCGAAAACTAAGACTGTGTTTATGAGTCTACGCGGTGCATTGGGTAAGCGCGCGATGCACATAGGCTACGCGACGCATTGGGAGGTTTGCCACAACATTTTTCCTTTGGCGCGACACATCAAGGAGACGCGGCGCATAGAGCCTCAAAGACAAAAATTCATCACAACTTCAATAAAATCAAAACAATTTCATTTCTTCTGCTCCAAGCAGGCTTTTCGAATTCGATGGAACTTCAAAACTAAACGTATCGGATATGGTTTTGTCTCCTATGCAAGAGATAGGACATCAAAAGTGCCTTGCATTTAGTGCTGATGGATCTAAGCTTGCTACTGGAGGAGAGGATGAACACCTTCGCATCTTTGAATGACCCAGCTTGCAAGCTTTACTGGATCAACCAAAAACCCACAGTTCATTTAAAGACTTAGATTTCAGCCTGGACTCAGTTTTTCTTGCTTCAACATCAAATAACAGCCCTACAAGAGTATGGGACATCATAAAGGCTACACCATTAGCTACTTTAACAGGTGATCAGGGTGAGAGTATTGACTTTTGTAGATTTTCTCGAGATGGAACCAAGCCATTCCTTTTCTGCATTATAACAACAGGAAATTAACTATAGTCTAATTCAGGTGGAAAATCAAGAATTGCAGTCTGGGACATTACTACATGGAGAAAGTTAAGAGGGAAGAAATTTCTAGAAAATTCGATCACTACATTTGGCATCAGTCGGAATGGAAAATTCCTTTCTATAGAAAGCACCAAGGGAGATATCTCTATAGTTGATGTGCGACAAACGCAAGTGTAGCATTCTATTAAAAGAGCTCGCCCTGGTGCGGTTATCACATCAATAGAATTTGCCTCTAATGGAAGAGCTTTATTGTTAGTATCACCTAAATGGGCCGCAAGAGTTAATCCAATTCCTTGTGAAAGAGATTGGAAAGATTGGGAGATATATCTGTTATTGCTCACAATGGTCTTAATTTCTGTCATTTTGTTCTACATATTTGTTTTTGAGCATTCAGATTCGTTTTGGAATTTTCCTCTGGGAAGGAAACAGCCTGCAAGACCTCCCATTGAAGCAATTCTTGGCGATCTGATGATCAGAATATCTCGTGAAAGATGATGGCACCCAAAACTCTCTATGGAATCAGTTTTTCACCTCATATTTATGTTGTGTGTGTTTAAAGGGAGAAATTGCAGCTGGGATCATTCATTGACAATACGATTTCCCCTTTATTAAAGGCAAAATCTTAGTTCAAAACCATTTTTATTAAGAATTAGTTTTTATTCAAACGACAAAAAGGAAAGCGAACAGTCAAAGACCGAACGCCTAAATTTAAAACGAAGACATCTACCATAGCAGAGAAATAGGATTGGATGGTCTATTTTTGTTTTCAGTTGCGATTCAGAAGGTCTGCGCTACAGGTTCTGCCTACTCATTGGTCATCAAACAGATTTCATATTGAATGCTGCTCCCTTTCAGAACAAATGGTTGGCTCTTCAGCTTTTGTTTGTTAATGATGATTAAACAATTCCTTATTTTGGTCGATCTGTTTTCAACATTTGAGTCTATTTATTGTATTGAGAATCATTTGTAAAGGGTCTGAGTTCTGGGAAAGGTGTGGAAGAAAAACTCAGCGCTTCACTGTACAGTTTGGCAAGGAAATTAATGAAATGATGCAGCTCTGATTCATGAGATTCATGTGGTATGAGTTTAGCATATGTCTCTTCTTTCTGTTTCATATGTATTTTGTTATGTTTTACCGTTCATTCATAAACATTTCCAGTTGAATGTTTTTAAGTAAGAAAGGTAGAATCCAGTTTATTGCTCTGCCTTGGAAAAGCATTCATGCTTTGTGTGTCTTCTTCTGTTTGAAAAGGATTCATTTATTATGCCCTTTTCAACCTCTCAACAGTCCTTCCACTCCATATTATTTCAATTTGATTGCTAAACCTCCTACCTATCTTGCCTCACGAAATACTCTGTGTCTTTGACTTAATTTCCCAGCTCATGCTGTCCTTTGTCCCATACAGCCCTAAAAAATGCAGTCATTCATTAAATTACCTCTTTCATATTTATTTACTAACCTAAAATCATCATTACAAGTCATCTCGAAACCTATTGATAATTTTTACTGAATTTGACCTGGAGAGAGCTCTCTCCTGTCCTCGTAGGGCTAGCTATGAGGCTAAGCGTGGTTTGATGTGGACCTAGAACCTTAGCTTTTTAGCCTGAGGTAAATCTAGGCTCTAACAAGGCCATACATATTGAATCAGGTGGAAAACCATTCAAGTTTTCATCATAGTCATCCAAACAGTTGGAAACGAAAGACTCTGATGATAGTAAGGGGAAGAACAATCCGAAGAGAAAGAAATCAGCGATCGTTCAGAAGGAAAGACCTACTTGTTCTCATTGCCAGAGAATTAGTCATGATGAATTGAAGTGCTGGAAAATTCATCCAGAACTTAAGCCCAAAATGTTCCTTAAGGAGAAGGATGAAAAGAAGGCCATTGCAGTAGTCCAGTAGGATCTAGGTTCAAATTCAGGTGATTGGTTCAAGTTCGAAAACTATTGCATCTTCTTCAAACATAAATCCTCCACATGAGGATAAAAGAGTTGAATTGTTTAACATAAGGATAACTTCTAAGCATACAAAGATAGACACAATGTTTTATAGTGGATCACAGGAAAATTTAATCTCTGAATATTTAGTTAAAAGTTTGGGTTTGGAAACACAGAATCATCCAAGACCTTACCCATTAGGATGGCTAAATAAATCAATTCAGATAAAAATCACCAAACAGTGCCGATTAAGATTTGCCATAATAGCTAATTACATTGACGAAGTGGAATTAGATGTGGTTCCAGTAGACATATGTGGAGTTGTCTTAGGGAGTCCTTATCTTTATGATCGTGAAGCAATATTTTACAGGAGAGAACATAAATATCACCTTAACAAATATGGGGTTGAATTTATTGTCAGGGCACATCAAAACAAAAATCACTTCAATTCAGTTAATGTTAATCATATGAAGTGATTAATAAGTTCAAACAAGAGGTTTGTGATCATGTGTGTAAAGGATCAACATAACAATCAACATGATTCTTGTTTAAGTTATGCAACTCAACTTAAAGATGACTTTTTTAAAGAGATAGAAACAATTCTAGTTCTATGTAAAACCAAACATCTTATTCATAAGCAGGGATTACAACATGAATTATAGTTTGTGCCTAAAGCTCCTCTTCCTAATGTCAGAATGAATCAATTCAGTTTAAGTTTGGAACTTAACAATTGCAGGGATATAGGTCAGTATTAGGGAAAGTCAATGTTCAACTTCTCTTGTATTGTGTCGCCATGTCATGTCTCGAACAATTTGGAAACCTCTTTTCAAGTGGAGAGGAAACCTATTTGTTTTCATATCAAATCCTTTTCTAAAGCATTATCAAAGTATCCAATACAGCTAAGGGAAACTTATGCATCAGGGGAAAGTGCTAATCAATGGAAACATCATGTAATAAATGAAGGAAAAGCGATTCAAACAAATCAACAACTAAATAAATACTTTCAGAATCAAACTAAGTTGCAACAAATTTCACCTTACAGTTGGATAGGTTCAGTGCAACAAGTTCACTTAGTAAACAAGAATCAGGAAAGTATGTTAATTCAAGTAGCTGGTTTGATGTCAAAAGTATCTTTGATTGTCTCTCTCATTCCACAAAATAGATTGTTATACATGTTGATGGTATTAAACAACATCCAGTAGAGACTGCTTTCAAAGATTGTGAATCATTAACTCATGGTTCTTCGTGGAAAGAATTCAATTGCCATGTTGATAATAGGCTGTTTTCCCATCGTCGCAAGTTATTCATACTGCAGATGGATGGAACAGGTCACCAACTCAAAAGGTACCATGCTTTGTGTTAGCGCTTGGAATTCACCTAGGCTGAGATAGACAAACTCTCAAGGCTACATCAAACCATTTCACCTCGTAGCTAGCCCTACGAGGTATGAGAAGGCTCTCTCGGGTCAGATTCGGTAGATCTTTCAATATGATAAGCTGACCAATTAGGGATAAAGATATTAGGCTATTAAACTGATGAGGGGGTTTGATTTGATGATTTTTTAGGGGTTTTGGTGGCAATTGGTGGAAGTGCAATTCAGGGTGCGGGGATTGAGCACAGTTTTCACAGGGGGATCTAAGGGGCAAGGTAGGAGTGAGTGCTGATGCCTTAATCTGATGATGGATGATAAGAGATGATAGAGGAGAAGCTAAAGAGGGCAAACACACAATTCGAATCCTCTCTAGACAGTAGAAAACATTAAAATTGAACAAACTAAAAATCTGAGCATGCTAAAACATGAGTTCAAACTTTACCACTTCATCTGTCCAATTTAGAAGCATAAGAAAGATGTGAAACACATAAACAAACTTACAAGAACATGTAAAGAACACACCATCAGCACATCAATCCACAAGAATCCTCAAAGATGTCTGTAAAACCCTGGCTTTCCTGGCTTTAAATTGCAGAAATAGATGCACAATATACAATGAAGCTTCCTTCCACAAGAGTCCAACCATGAAAATGAGAAGGAGAGAGCATAATATAGACCATCTAGACCATCTAACTCCTTTCCCCACCTCTAGGGGTCGAGCTCAGCTTCCTAGGGGCAGTTTGAACTAATTCTAAATTAAGCACTAGATAATAGGCAGTCCAACAACTTGCCTCTATTACTTAGCTAACTGATTCATGCATTAATTATTCACTTTTTACATCAAGGAAGCTTCTAGAAGGGTAAAGAGAGATAAAATCTATCAAAGTGCCATGAAAATATTACATTTATCCATCATCTACAAGTAAAAATGGTCAACCATAGTCAAAACAGTGTTTTTTGACAAAAAAGGTCAATTCTGGCAAAGCTGGCTCGAATGGTCGCGCCCCCTGTTCAAATGGTCGCGCCCCTTTACAGCAACTTTTGAGTGGGTTCCACTGGTCCAAATCAGGTGCAAGATGGCTCATTGGAAAGCTTGGTCTGTCTACTTTCCATCCCAAGTGGAATTTCTGAATTTGGAGTTGTTTTTCCCCCTCAAAAACCATTTCTCCCAAGGTCACTTTCTGCAACTCAAAAAGTGGGCAGAAAGTCATTTTTTTGATGTATTTTGAGCTTTTGGAGGCTCAAATCTCAAAATCAGGCTTCTCCCAAGTATTGATAATTTTTCTCTTTGCATTCCCTTTCCAAAAATGCCAAGTTTTCAAAATTCCGAGCAGTCCTCCAAAATGGTCTCACCCGGGGTGAGACCATTCCACGGGAAAAACCTGTAATTTTACCAAAAATTTGCAAAATGCTCCAAAATTCTCAAAATTTTCAGATTTTGATGCTAGATCAAGGCTGATCAGTACCATGATGAGTGAGGGATGCCTCAGCCAAGATGCGGAGTGGATTTGTCCTTTTCTTCTTCTTCCGGGCCTCTGACAGCTTTCGTTGGAGAATTTTCATTCTTGCTTTGCAAACATGTAATCTGGCCCAGTAATGTGTCCTCATGTTTCGGAGCAGCTCTTTGTCATGGTTTGCCTTCTCTAAAAGCCTCTGCTGTGTCTCAACCTCCGTGGAAGAAGATCGGTCATCACCTTGCTCATTAGTCTCAGTGGTTGACATGGTGTTATTGAGCAAGGTGGAATAAACAAGTCAAAATGACCGCTGCCCTGCCTGCAAAATGCTGTGAAGTATGCTATTTTCAAGGGGAAACATCATGAGGGACGTGTTAGGGGAGGGAATTTACATATAGGAAAGGGAAAAATATATATAAGCAGGGAATTTTGAAGGAAAACATCACATAATGCTAAACATGTCATTCCATCTCTCACCATTTGCAAATCAATACTTTATTTAGGGAAACTGTGTTTTTTAAGCACCAAGGGAAAGGACAATGAAAATCTTCATCATGGAGGGAATGATGTCATGGGTATAGGGGAATAGGGTAGCATCAACTAGGTACAAGTAACAGGCTGCTCATTTCATTTTGCTTTGAATGTTATTTAAGAGAATACTCTGTTTTTTCATGACTTTAGAATGGCCATTTGATGCTTTGGGAAACAGGGATTTAGGGTATTTGATTGCAAGAGGAAGGGAAGGTTTGCTGTGATAGACTTGCAATGGAAATGGGGTATGATGTCTTGTGAGTTAGGGAGATGAGGGGATATAGGGAATTGGGGTTAGGGAAACAATGAAACCTTTTTAATAATCACTGCCAATCAATTTTCATAACAGCAGTTCATTTAAACAGGGGTAGTTTCATTTTTGCATTTGTCATTGGGAATTAGGGTTTCACTGTATGCTTTGACATTGGGGATGGAAATTCAATTGCATAAGGAGCTTTGTATGAAGGGAAATGCAATTTGAATTAGGTTTTCATATGGGGAATATATAGGGAAAAACAGAGTCTTAAGGATGGGGAAGAATACCATGTTAATGCAAAACCCTAATCACAGCAAAACTGATCTTTTTTGATAGCTATGCAGCTGTACATTTAATGGATTTTTGTCATGACTTTAACATAGCTTGCAACCTTTGACATATACACAGCAAGATGACATTTTTCTTTATTTTTTATAAGGCTATGCAAATGGCATTTTCACTGTTTTTACAATTCTTGTGTGCATGCCTTGTCATCACTTTCTTTTTGTTTTTTTACAATGTTTGCTTTCATTCTTTTGCTGTGCAATTTACATATATAATTTGCTGTGTGTAATAGTGTAGGGTTTGAGCATGATGCATGGTAGAAAACTAGGGTTTGAAATAGGGTTTAGGAGGGGTTAGGGTTTCATGGAATTTGGGGTAGGGTTTGAGTATTTTCTTTGCAAATGAGATTAATGAAAATGACATCCTAACACCTGTGATTTTATATTGGGAAAATAAATGGAAGGAACTAAGGAAAAATTACCTTGAAAAGCAAACAAACCATCAAAGCATAAGCTTGCAAAAACATCAATCACTTAACCTATTTTTCATTAATCTTTTCATGATAAAATGAGCACAAAACAACCCTTGAATCCATGGCACCATCATAAAAGTCGTTTGGGAGGCATACCTTGCAGAAACCAGAAGCAAATTTGAGAGAAATTTGAAGTTTAACAAGTTTCTGAGCTTGCTGGACAAATGGTCGCGCACCTTCTTCAAATGGTCGCGCACCTCCCAGGTGGTCGCCTGACCAAAATTATAAATGGAAATGGCGCTGGAATGGTCGCGCACCCTGTGAAATGGTCGCGCAGCTTGAAAAAGCCCGAAAATTGCCTGAACTTACCAAATTCGTATTGCTGCCTCTCTCACTTGTGTTTGCTTGCTATCAAATGCACAATGAGGCTCTTTAGAGAGGGAATTAGTCTTTATAGGGTCATTTTAAAAAAAAATTAATTTTAGAACCCACTTTCTAATGTTTTCAACTTGCTTTTCTTTTTAACACTGTTTAGAGTCTTTTTGTCCTGAAATGAGCTCTTTTGATGCGTTTGACTCCGTTCTTTTTGCAGGTTGACCGCCTGATGGACTGTAGTGAAGGAACCAGGGTTGTTGCCGGCACTTTTACAAATTTTTGAAAATTTCTTTATTTTTACAAATTCCTCATGGCCTTGGACTTAAAAACAGGGTTTTTTAAATCCAAGGCATAAAGTGAGTTGTAGCTGAAGAAAATGATAATGAAACATATGTACAAAATTCCTTCCGGCTTGCTGGGCACTTACTGACCATGACTCATTACCTTGAAATGATTTTGACTCAAAACCCTAGACCTAAGACCATGGGATCTCAAGACAAAAAATAAGAACAAGCATGACTCAATTACATTGTTGTATGACCTGATCCAGCAAAGCCAAGAAGGGAACAAAGACTAGCTCCTCCATTCAGTGTTATGGCATGCCTAGTGGGATGCAAAACTGACACTGATGAGACACCTATAAATGCATATGCAAAGAGTTATTGATCACTGATGGAGGGCTCAAGACCGACACTAACACTTTGCATCATCAAGGTCATCACTTGCAGGTGATTGATCGAATGTATTGGTACATTGTCAGGTCAAGGTGGAAAGAGAGGGAGTTCTACCCTCATCAACTATTTGTTTAGTCAAAACGTTTGTGATCTAAAAGATTTCATGTGGGGAGGAATGATCTATGAGGATTCCGTCAATTCAATGCGTAGGTTTTCAAGTGTCATAATCAATATTTAGTGTCATTGTCAATTCAGTTCAGCTTCGACAGTCCGATAGTGTTGGTTATGGATCAGGTTGTTCAGGTAATGTTTATGGTTTTCATGGCGTTCAGTGGATATGGGTTTATACCTAGCTGTCAACTTGTGTCCATCGACAGTTCCACCAGGATTGGTTGACGACATGTGTCTTGTCATTTGACTCATAGGATTTGGTGTCAATATGGGGGTCATCCATTACAGAGGTTCATCGTCAGGGTTGTCGTCATAACTGTAATATTGTATCGACGATATTCTTTTGGTTTGTCACATCATGACAAATGTATTATAGAAATACCTAATCCTAAAACTAAACCTAGAACCTAAAGACATCATGCAAACATGTATTGTAATCAAAATACATAAAAAAACCTTATGATAAACCTACCTAAATCCCTTACCTATCACATTCAAGTCCTAAAGTTATGTTCTAAACCTATCACATTCAAACCTAATGATAAAAAACCTAAAGTCCTAACTCTCAACCTATGTTAATTGCAAACAAAAAACATTACAAAACTATACACAGTCAGCTTGACCGCACGGGTAGCTTAACCATGTCGAAATTCATGTGACTAGAGTGAGAAAGACCGTGGGGGTTATTATATACCGCCAACCCTTAAACTGTAGCAGAGAACATGCGAATGGGTTTTTGATAGACCATCGAAGTTTACCACGTGGGGAAGGCCGACCGTGACCATAGCGGAAGCTCTTGGCATGTGAACAACATTCACCGCGCAGTCAGGAGTTAACCATTGGGTTAGCAGTAACCGTAGCTAAAACTATCATGAATAATCGTTGTCACATGGACACGTCGCAGACCGGTAGCTAGAACCGCTGACAACTAACCTACAAGGTGGCAGGTTATGGTTAGACCGCCAGTCACATGTAGTGGTTTCGCACCTCTGCCCGGTTAAACCTAACCGCAAGTGGTTCCGGGGTTATAATATGGTATTTTTGGGTTTTGTTGTTAAGTTTTGTTAAACCACTAATTCAATGACCATGCCATCTTACCCTATGTGTCCTTTCACAATAGGACCAAGATTTAAACCTAATCAATTTGCAAACCAAATTCATCTGCAAATTAGCCAAGGAGGTTTTAATGTACTTGCTGGCCTATAAAAGGCATTTTTCCTTCATTGATGAGGAGGAGTGGTTTTTGACTTTTTGCTTGCAGATTGTCGAGGTCATAGGAAATTTTGTTTTTGGTGTTACGGGAGCATCCGAAGTCGGTTTTGGAAACCGTAAGAACCGTTGGAAAGCTGGTTCAGAGGGTTAACTGATGACAGTGATTAGAAGTGCCTGTGTGCACATTCAGAATAATAAATTCTTTGTGTAATAAACAACTTCTTTTCACTTATGTTATGCATCGTTTTTATGATTAATAAGCTATCGTAAAGTCTTCTTCTCAAGCAATTTTCCTCGATTTTTGTGCTTTCAGTGAACATTCAAATCATAAATGGCTAATCATTTCTACATCAATTTTTAGTTTATGATCATTTCAGGCCAATCACTGCGACAAAGTATCTGACTCATTGGGCAGAAGCACAACTGGTGAAGGATTGTAGAGGCACAACTACCGAGAAGTTTCTATTTGAACAGGTACAGACGCGATTTGGGTGTTCGATGATCTTGATGAGCGATCGTGGTACACACTTCCTGAACGAGACGATCAATGTGCTAAGAGAGGAATTTCAAATGTATCACCAGAAGAGCACACCTTATCACCCACAGGCTAACAGGATAGTGGAGGCATTCAACAAAGTGCTTGAAAACATGCTGACCAAGGTATGCAATGCATAGCGAAGTGATTGGGACCTACACATACCTGCAGTGTTATGGGCTCATCAGACAACATGCAAGAAACTGACGAGACAGACACCTTTTAGGCTTGTCTATGGAGTGGAAGCCATAATGCTTATGGAATACATCGTACCTAGTCTACGGATAGTAGTGCTCATAGGTATGATGGATCGTGGAACCCTGGAGGAGAGGCTCGCGCAGTTGGATGAGCTTGAAGAAGAATGATTTTTGGTTGGATTTCACCAGCAGGTCCAAAAGCAGCATGAAATGCATGGCATGACTGACACATCGAGTTGTGCAAATTCAAGGTAAATGATCTGGTGTTTTTATATGATAGTAAGTTTGATAAATTCCGAGGAAAGTTCAGGATGCACTGGTTAGGGCCATATATTATTAAGGAGATTACCAATAGAGGCATGGTACAGTTGGTCAAGTTAAATGGAGAACCCTTCCCATGAAAGGTGAATGGCAGTCGTCTGAAGCCACACACTAGTGATCTGGCGATGTGACTATATGAAAGTGGCATAGTCTTAGCGCTCCATGTAGCTGAAAGGAGGCGCGAGACTATAAACTACTCTACCCAGGCACTGCGCGATGTCAGGACTATGCGCAGTAGCAAAGTGTCATAGGGTCCGCGATAGCGCGAAGATAGCTGCATTGGTGTGCAGGTCTACCAGAAAGTTACTGTTAAAGTCACTATTCATGATTTGATGGTTGGTTTGAGGCCAAATGGAGTGGGTAGCAGGAATTTAAGGCAGACTTTATGGGTTAGATTCTTGGAAATCAGCTGCCAATCTAGCATTAATGGACCGAATGTGGGGGCAACGGTCGAATTCAAATTCAAAAGGCGCTATGAATTACAAATGGTTGTCCAACAAAAAACACTTGGCAATTTGAGAACTGAGTTGTTGAGCACTCGAGTATTCACAAACCAAGACTTATTCAAGACTCTGAAAGAGAATTCATTGTTTCAACAACTACCCGAGATAATGAAGGAATTGTGGAGTAGCACTATGTCAGCACCTGAGGAAGCCATGGACACAGGAGTAGTGATAGCTAAGGAAGCTGCACAGGAAATCACGGAAGTGGAAGCCCCAGAGAGCGGTGGAATGATCATTGAGGTCCCTAAATCATCGCAAACACCAAGACCTAAAAAGGATAAGTAGGCCATGATCTTGTTGCGTGTCTTGCCCAGAAATCCACTAAGGACCAAGCTCACATTGCAGGAAAAGGGGAAGGCCATTAATTTGGAGGATAAAGAGGAGGAATTTGAAGAAATCCTGGAGGTGGAGGAGGATGAAGAGATGGAAGTTGAAACCCAGGGTGCGGACCCTATTACCCGGTTACCTGAATATGTGCCTCCGCAAAAGGGTAAAGCCAAGGTGTTGAAGGATATAGATGCGAGCAAGAGCTTTATGCAGACTCTATTTCTCCCAAACGATATTATCTTTGAGGGACTACACTTGGGGCATGTTCCTGTGTTGAAATTTGAAGATTGGGACCTCGCAGACCAGGAGAAGTTCCCGCATTTAGCGACTAAGAAGCTAATGTGCTAGAAGATCGATGCGACAGCTGGAATGATTGAATTGGAGCCATGAAAATGGCTCAGAGGTGTAGAAAAGGTCGGGTTGCTAAACCTGGTCTGGGTGCCGCATTATCACGGCGCCCTAGTGACCACCTTCGTCATTAGGCAACTGCTCTGCTTGGTGCATGATGGGTGCTTATGGCTGGAAGAGCTCATCCCCATCATAGACCATCTGATTCACTGGATTACACAGCTACCTTACTTAGGAGATGACCCAACAAACATATCAGAAGGAAAAGCTAGCAAGTTGGCCCTCGCAGAGGCAATGAAAAAGAAGTTTAAGTTGGAGAAGAAGAAGCGAGGGTATGTCATCTCCAACATCAACAACCCTGTAGTCAAGGTCGCAACACAGATATTGGCAGGGAAGGTGATGTAGAAGTGCCACACAGATGAGGTGCCCATGCTAGTGGTTGCACTAGCTACACAATGTGCAGAAGGGGTACAGTTCAACTGGACGAACTATCTATGCGGCGAGTTCCTTGTGAACTGCCGCGAGGCACAGGAGCAGGGCAAAACATTTCATTACGCATGGCTCCTGTTGTCAATCGTAGTGGTGGCATGGGAGCTTCCCAAAGATAGCCAGTTCCCTTCGGTCACGCCAGACCTTCTAGAGGCTACGAAGTACGCTTCGTTGTGGGAAACCAAGGATGCATAGAGGATAAAGGAGAGAAAGATATTTTGGATATTCATGGATATGAATATCCTTATGGGGATCAATCGTAAGCCGTGGTTATTGCCCACAGTCTACAACAGTTTGCAGAGATTTACAAAGTTCAAAGCAGATTTCCACCATGTCTTCATCAGGGCACGGAAGGACCCTACGAAGATGTGGCATGATTTACCATATTTGGCAACTGACGATATGATATTCATAGACCTTGAGTCTTGGCCACTAGAGTGGCACACTCTAGTTGGCTCTGAAATGGAAATGGAGAAGTCCGTTGTGCAGCACCAGAAAGAAGAAACAAAACTTCGAATGGTACAATTGGTGGAAAAGCACAAAAAGGAAGAAGTAGCGGCTAAGGCCTAGGCAGCACATGATGCTGGGAAGTTGGCGGAACATCAGTAGAAAGTAGCAGAAGAGGAGCGTGAAGGACAAAAGTCACCTTCACCTAAACTGGAGACCGACATAGAACAAGGTGGTACAGACCCGCAGACGACGTCCACCTAGCTCAAGCGTCCGCGAACATGAGAGAAGACCATGCCATGAAAGAAGACAAAAGCCTCAAAGACTTCTTTCGACCAAATCACCCTCACTGAGGGGGATTTACATGATATTGGCGAAACGGTGAGGGATGTCACTGTGGAGGCCCTCCAATAGTTTGTGGAATAACAACAGTTTGAATTTGGCGTTCTCTAGACAGAAATACGGGAGTTGCAGGTGCGCACTCCACAGGTTGGCACAGTGTCCACTAGCCTCGCGATTGGCACTTCAGCTGCCAAGGAAATGTTGCACACCCGGGTGACCAACATGATAGTGCTGCCAGATGGGGCACTCACTACAGAGAAGGAGGTTGACAGGGCCATGATCATTAGTTTGAAAGGCGTCGGATTAAATATGGCTGCACTCCCTCAGGAGATGCTCTATCTCTTGCAAGATGGAGTCACTACGGAACTTCGAGCCAAGGAGAGTCGCACATTGCAGGTGATGAGCGAGAAACGCATCAAAATTGAGCAGTTGAGCCTATAGCGCAATGAATTAGTAGAGAAGAAGAAACAGATAATTCAGGTCATTGAGGAAGCCTGTGAAATGGTCCTGGAATTGGCCATTCAAGCAGAGGAATTAGTGGAGGCACGCATCCATAAATTGGCCATAGGGGTGCATGATGCTAAAGAATAGATGGCCAGGGTTTAGCTCGAGCTGAACCTACAGGTCGCAGAACTATAGTTGAAGGCTCAGCCTTCAACTTTGCTGGAAATCAGGGAAAAATGAACCACTGCTATTACAACAACAACAGTGGTGGTTGACAGCGCGGTGGTAGACTGTATGCAGCTGTTTGAGCATTCATTTGAGGTCCTAACTAGCTGAAAGGAGGACCTAAATGTAGAGCACCTAGAGACAGAGGTGCACGAGCTACAATAGAAGTATGACAAAGTAAAAGGGACCGCGCAGATGGTTTCCCTTACATAGAGGCTTGCAAGGATGCAGTAGGCAAAGGTGCTCAAGGAACAGGTGGATGTCGCTCGGCATAAGGAAGCAGTCTTAAAAGTGTGCCTACAACCATGGATCAATGAGGTATATATAATTACGGCCTCCATTGAAGCAAAGCTCGCACAACAACAAGCAACTTAGTAGAGGATTCAAGGTAGCAGCTCAACAGTAGCGGTTACCAAACAACATGTGGAGGAAGTTCAGCAAGTAGTCGATCAGTGCGCTGCTGAAGTTGCAGCAATCCAAGAAAATCTGGGAGGTCTTCATGCTAAGATCTCCACAACTATAGAGTGACTCGGGGGCAAGTCACGATGCTTGTGTTGGGAGCCTGTTGGGCACGGGATCCCCCAAGGGTAGTTTGGGGATTAGAGCCTAGATTTTGGTCCAATTTTGTAATTCCAATGTAAAGACTCCACATTTTGTGGGCACAGAGCGTGTAGCTATTAAAGAGTCTTAGGGTTGTTCGCCCTTATTTTGATAATATAATTTTGGCTGTAGAAGATCTACCCATGGTCTGCAGAACATGGGATTGTATAAATAGAGCGAAGCTCTAAGTAGTCAAAGGCATCTAATCTAATACAATATGGACAACCAATGAAGATGTATGTGAGATAGCTCTGAAGTGTAAGTCAAAGTTTTGGGTTGTAGCATAGGTAGAGACTCTACAGCTGAGTGCGCGGACCCCTGCAGCTGAGTGCGCAGGGTGAGTTGAGTCTGTAATCATCTGGAAGTATTAATAAAGAGAAGTTTCCTATAAATTCTGCTTCTTATTTCTTTTTTATGCATCTGTTATATTAGGCATGAATTTCACTTCTAATGGTTATATGATGCATGAATGTGTATAATTGTATTGGTTAAGTGAACGCAAGTAATAACATCTGTTTACGCGAAGATAACTAAGATATGAAAATAAGATAAGTAAGATACTTAGCCTAATTTGAGAGACAATGCAGATCGTTGCTCTAGAAAGGACTTCGGCCCTTGGTTAGGGCTGCGCGAAAGCCGATTGTAACACTTTGCAAAGGTACTGAAGGATAGAACATAGCACGAAGCAACCTGCGTGGAGGAAGGAATAGTTGGGAATAACTAACATCATACCATCTCAAGGGTGCGGAAACTTAGTTCTAGCATCCCCCCATACTACTTCGGGTGAGACTTCAGTCTGCGCTCTGTGGGCTGATGCCGAAAGGGCCAGTAGTGTAGGGATTTGTTTGGCTAACTAAAGATGAACTTGGGTTAGGCCCCCTCAAGCCAACAATCCCCAAAACTAAATGTTAACAGAACACTTTCCTTTAGAACATCCCACTCTATGGTTCTGTGTCGTAGCTTTGTTTATAAATACCAGTTCATCAATATAGTATCCAAAGTGTGGTAGAATATGTGAACCCATTTAGGCTATGGTTCCTCTCCCCATGCTTTCGTCCAATGAGCCAGATGCTTGTGTGGATCATACTTCCCTATATATTTTTTCTTAATGCGGGTATTGTCATATCCAAACCGCAACTTCATCATCCTTTATTACTCCTTCCAGTCTGCAAAACTATTCTTATGTGTACCCCACCATCTGGAAGGCGTAGTTCTCAGTGCAATTTCTAGTACCTGGAACTGATGTTCCTTTGGTACATCCCTTTCTAATTTATCCAAAAATAAATTTACATCTTCTAAGCCATCATAATACGGTAAATTGCATACCTCAGTGGATTTACACCGGAGTGACTTCGTAAGCCTATTACATTGCAATTTTGATACTTCATGCAATCTATTCTTCCAATGCTCAAGCTCCTCATCTAAATCTGAGTTGCAGGAGCTATCTTTTCCCAAGTAATTTGCCCATCCATCGCAGGGGGTATCCAATCCTCATCCCGCACAGTAAGCTTATACATTTTTTCAATATCATCCTCCTCATAGTAATCTAGGACTGGTTCACTGTACCACGCACCCTCAGCTAGATTGAATGGAATAACTACTCTCAATTCCTTCTTCTCAAACGTCATGTTGCACTTCTTCAGGTTGATGACTGCATTCATATCAAATGCCCAATAAATTCCAAGCAGCGACAAATAGGGATTACTGTCATCTACTATTTTGATTACTTCAAAATTGGCTATATCGCACGCCCCTTCAATATCTATAATTACTCCATGTAGGCACCCCATAGGAGTAATCTTCTGTTGGTTCGCCATTCATAGCTAAATTAGGGACCACTGTAGCATTGGATTTCCATTCTTTCCCAGACCTGTTTAAGAAAAACATTTGCATCAAATCCCAAATCAAGGATCACTTGGTCCATTTTGAATTCTCCGATTTGTGCAATCAATCTCATCTTTCAACCAATAATTTTCTTGCCCTTGTCTACCTTATGCACTACGCATTGTTGAGGTAGTGACTTACCCTTTCTAGTGCAGTTATCTATCAACTCTTGTAGTCTGTCTACTACTTTTTGGTCCCTTAGGAGCTTCATGCAAGTCTGTAAGAAGGATGTCAACACTAAAGGATCTATTTCCTTCACACCAATGGCCTCCTCAGGCTTCTCCGTTTGTGTACTATGAGCCTTCGATGTCGAAGCCCCTGAATCCACAAAGCTCTTCTTTTTTTCCATAATTGTTTCCTTTTCCTTATGGAAATAAAATCCAACATCCTTGTCAGTAGCCTTGTGCACCCATATATTTTCTTATGTTTGTTTTCCTCTGGCTTTATTTTCCTTGGTAGCTATACCACTTCACATAATTATATTAACACTGGGCCCATCTTCGCGTGGTTTTGATCTCATCATCTGGATGTTCTAATTGGGTTGTTGGGTCTTCTTCTCTTTCATATTTACAATGATCACGGACAATCTTATATAACGTGATCAAACTACCTGAAATATTAACAAGAGGGGTGTGTCAGGTTCTGAAACTCTCGCGTAAATTTGCCTGGTTCCCCACAATTGTAACAAATAATCTGTCCACAACCTCTTCCAACTCCTCCCCCTCATCCTCTTCCTCGTCTCTAGAATCCTCCACACGCTCCAGTTGTGCCTTGATCCTACTGAGGACGTGCCTCCATCTATACTCTATAAGTTGGAGTTATGTCCATCATTATCTCATAGCTTTTGCAATTGCACTCATCATGACCTATAGACTTACAAAAATTACAAAACAGTTGTTGGGGAGTCTGTACAAACTTCTGTAAAAAGTGGAAATTGTTTGTCGAATGTTTTCCTGTTATTTGGCAGATAACACACCATGGCACCATACTGGTGCTCAACACAGTGATATTTTCCGGCTTCACGAGGACATGACCTCCCCCAATTAGATAGTTCTGATATACCAGGCAATGATCCTTATCATGACCATGGCCTTTGCACTTTAAGCACCATACTTCCATGCAGGTCTCATTTTGGACCTCTTTTCACTTTTTGAGATCCTGCAACTCCATATGCACACTACTCAACTGCAACTGAATCTGTTGCACTCCCAGATTCGTATCCTGAATAGGTGAGGCCTCCAACTTCATAGCAATCTCCAGTGCTTTAGCCTGCATTCCAAGCTTATGTTGTGACAATGGTAATCTCAAATGAGGTAACAATGAAGCAATATACCAATCCTTATGTTGCTCATCTAAGATTTGAAAATTAGCCTATTGTAGCAGACATTTCAATTATTGATCAAAATCCTATGCAGATTCATTTACCTTCTGCTTAATTTCTTTGACCTCAGTTACATAATGGGCTTGTGACTTAGGCTTCTTGAATTCATTATTCAACGCATCTTTCGTATCTTTCAACGATCTAACTGGATGAGTTGTACTATACTTAATATACCAACTCAACACCCTATCTTGTAATATTGTGACCAGCTATGCTTTCTCCAGATCGTCATCCGTTGTCTGTTGTGATTTCCACATAACATCTGCTTGATCCAAAATGGATCTTGAAACTCTCTAATTCTTCATGAATTCTTTATAATTTATGCAAAAGATTAAAGATCTTTTGAAGATCAAGCTTATTAGAGAAATCCTCGGGACAATTGCTAACTGCGATCAGCGTGGATCAACAAGGGTCATCGATCAAGCGTGGACCATGGTAACACGCACTATCGTGAATTAGAAAAATCAGTGATGGTTTGAGTCAACAGGGGAGGAATCTAATATCCGATTAGCGAACCTCTCAAAGAATCTGAAAAATTGCTAATCACATATCGTATGGAAAACCCCTCGAAGAAGGAGAGCCACATGCGACCGAACCCGAAAAATCATGAAATGCAGTGGAAAGTGTTTCAGTTCTATCTGAGGTAGGATTCCACAGAAACCGGTAGGATATCAAGAGGGCTTCGAGCAGTAAGTGGTTTAGATCGAGTCCCGCGTGATGCCACATAGTTGGTGACACGCGTCTAGTGGATGAGAGAGAGAACTTCTCACATCACGCAAATAATGGCCATGCTACTTACCCAAACGATATGGACAGAGACCATAGGATCTAGAGGGTCCCGATCAATGGTGAAGATGTGACCCAATGGATGACTAGATTTGACAAAGTTATAAAGCAGATTGTGCAGGATTCTGAAGTCCGACGTGGATGATGAGTTGGTAGAGATTCGTGTTTCATAGGCATTCTTGGAGTAAAAGGAAATAATGGCCGTTTCAAACGATCAAGTTTTTCGAATGAACCTGACACGCTCATCCATTAAAGGAATGGGTGGCCACCTCCCTATAAGGCGTTATGTAGTTACTGTAACCGCCGAAAGAAGGGATTCGAATGGATGGAGGCAGGGAACCAGGAAGCCGAGAAGTGGAAATGAACAGTTAGAAAGCAGATTGGCTTTAAAGCCATAGAATGACAGAGAGCAGAAGGGGGGGGCAGCCCAAGAAGCAGTAAGCAAACCTGGAAGCAGAGAAACCAAAATCGAGTTGACCTGAAGAAGCAAAGGCAGCAAGTGAGCCAGGGTTAAGACAAAGACAGAGAGAGTACTAGAGAGAGTCTATGTACTCTAGAGAGACTTGAGGGATCCAAGTACAGTCCTACTGATTGTGTCTATTGTGTGAGACTAAAATTGAGCTCACTGTAATAGGTAGAGCTGCAGAGCCAAAGAGCTCCAATAGACTTCTAAAGAGCCACAAGGCTGCAGTGAAGCTGCAACATAGCAGGAGATCAAATGATTGAGCTATGGCGGGTTGTCTAAGGTGTGTCGAAGATAGGAGAAGGAGTTCCAGAGACAAATACAGAATTGTGAGGGAGTGAGAGAAGCCAGAAGCTCGAGAAGCTCAGAGCACTGACTGAAGGAGTCAAGTCCAGATAAGCCTAGACATGTCTGCAGAACAAGGACAGCCAGGGGTAAGATGTCATTCTAAGCCCATTGGTCCAGCTGTCAACCAATGGAGTTAAGTGTATCACTTTTAAAAGAATTGAATCAACAATCTTAGAGAGTCTAATCAAGTTGATTAGAGCTCGAGGATATATAGTCCAAGATATTAGGGTGAACTCCACATTATATTGTTATCTTATGGGCTTTGTTGAATTGCTACTTTATTTACCGTTATTTGTTTTTCACATTAGCATAAGCAAATGAACATAAGAACTCAACAGTAAAAAACAAATACAAGCATCCACCTATATTTTCAAGTATTTCTTAATTCCGCATTGGTTAATCATTAAGACTTGGGAAAATTTAAAGCTTTGGAAGTGGGAGAGGTTCTTGTAACTTAGACAAGAAGCCTAAGAGCCCCATTTTTAGATCAGGTGGCATCAAAGCTTAAGATTGATTAACCCCACCTTCAAAGAAGGTTTTATCACAATGCTTGATTGAAAGGACAAATATTGCTTGTCTGAAAGCTGTTTAGACAATCAAATATTGATTGTCTCATTGATTGTATGCTTGGTTGCCGACTAACTATTGTTTGAGTTTGTAGAGGTGTAGGGAAAGCTATTGATAGCTCAGTCCAGGAAGGACAATAAGGAAGACGGGTTGAAGGCATTCTTCTATCCCAAAGGACCTCAAGGCAATCCTTGAAGCACAAAAGGTTGTTGCAAGAGGTTACTAAATAATCTTGTTTGAAGTTCATTTGTGCACTTTGAAAATGACAACTTCTACAAGTGAGTTCTAAAATTCTTCTTGCTCCCCAAGTTCCTTTAATGGAGACATGAAGCAAGACTTGTCAACCATGATGGATATGGTGAGAGAAATGTATGAGGAGGGAAGGAAGAGCAACATACTTAGAGAGTAGTTGAATTCCGTGGAGGAAGAGAAGCAGATGCTTTCTAGAAAATTGTAGGAAATGGAGAGGCAACTTCATATTGAAAATGTGAACCTGAAAAGGATACATGAGTTGGAGTCACAACTCTTTTTGCCAAAGAAGCCTTGGCCAATTATCAGCTTGAAGAAGAGGTAAACCATTCCTGTTTGTCTTCAAATTCTTCTAAGAATGCTTATATTGGTTCTTTTGAAAAACATACCAGAGGCATAGGTTCCAAGATGGGATATGAAGGAAAAGGATTGGCAAACATGCACAAGGTATTGTTGAGCCAATAATGGTTGAGGAAAGGCCTAAGTATTTGGGTCTTGGTTATGGACAGTCTTATGGAAAGAGTTCCAAAGCAGCCATGAAGGCCATTGAAACAATTCCAAAAAGGAGTTTCATTGCAGGTCTTCTACCTCAAAAGTGTGAGGATTGTATTCAGGAGGATTGTAGTAGCTCAAAACATCATTCACAAGATGCAGGTGTTCAGAAGCACGCACTTGAACCAAAGAGTTGTGCAAACTCTGACAGCCTTGAAGAAAGTGATGGTGTTCCAAAGGGAGCCACTTCTTCATTTTCTTCACCTCCTCATGAAGCCAATAAATGTGAAATAGGCAAGTATAAATCTGGTTCTAAGAACATTCCTTTTGATTTTGTAAAGCATGGAAAAAGAATTGCATGTTCCTTTTGTGGTTTGGATAACCATTATGTTTCTAGATGTTGGAAGAGGATGGCCACATATAGGAAACTTTTGAAGGAAAAGAAGCAAGAAGCCAAAGGTCCATAGGACAAGGAAAATCATGTTGTCAAAAGGATGCACATGTGTTGCACTTACTGCCATAAGCAAGGGAATCTTGATGAAAGGTGTTGGAATTTGAATCCAGCACTGCTTCCACCAAAGCTGAAGGAGAAGGTGGAAAAAGAAAATGGCAGGGATGGATATAAAGATTCCATGATTGATGTGTTTCAGGGTGATTCACATATTGATGCTGATGTGCAAACAAAGGAGGGACCTTTGAAATGGATTGGTAAGAAATGGTTAGAATTCCTATCCAATTAAGACTGCATGTCTATTGATGCATTTTTTTTCATTTCTTTGTGGAATAAATGCAACTTGCAGGATCTTACCAAAATGGTAAATGGAAAGAAGTTGAGTAGGAAACTCACTTTATTGTTGCAATAGTATGTTCATTTTAGCTTCGAAAGTACAATGTACTTAAGCGAAAGTTGAAAGATGGAATGCATGCATGAGCATGAGATGCATGTGATGTTGGCTTGGGAGAAGGTAACTTGCTCTCCAAAATGGAGATAATGATTAAGTGTTTCATCTTTTGGAAAAGAGTCCTAAAAGTCTTTTTCCTACATGATTGACTTGAAGAGTCATTTGTTGTGAAGGCATGTTTTATTGGCTGGTTATCTAGTCAATCATTTGTATGCAGATATAAGACATGGAAGGGTTCACAAGATGTAAAATTTGTTTCTTTGTTGAAGTAGGAGTTAGTTCATCCAGTTGTTGTTTGTATGCCTGGTGTTGTTAACAATTGTTGTTGGTAGCTTTTCAAACAGGTACAGATGAAAGTTTTGTGGAGTAGATGTACTTCACATTTGTTTGAGCCACCTTGGATCAAGGATAAAGGCAAAGAAATTCAAACTACCTTCTGTAAACTTCACAACAAAAGTTGTTATGAAACCAACTCAAGAAAAGATAGAAAAGATAGATTAACGCCTTAGAATTCAGCCTCTTCGAGGGGGCAACCTCCTTTACATTACATAAATGAACAATTCTTCGATGATACAAATGAAAAGACCTGCTTTCTATATATAGGAGTCTAAGGGGTCATAACATAATCAGACCTGACATAACAATAATAATTTAAGGGCACAATAATAACAATAGTGGGCTTCTATGTGGCACAATAGTAAAAATATGGGCACTACATGGGTACATCAATATAATAAGTGGGTTGTACTAATAACAATAAGGGGTTGCACTAGTAGTATAGGGGCCTAACATGCCCCTCTCCTTCAAAAAGCGTTGTCCTCAACGCTTGAGTAGTTCTTGATGCTTCTGTATAAAATTCTTGTCCTCCCATGTGGAATCTTCAGTGGGTAAGTTCTTCCACTTGATGAGATACTCTGAAATTGATCGATTTCGTAGCTGTCGGGTTCTTTTTTCTGTGACTACTCCAGGTTCCAATATGATTTTTCCTTCCTCTTCAATTTCTGGAAATATTGTTTGAATTGGGATCTTTTGAAACTTTTGAATAAGTGGCCATACTTCTTCATCCTTCTTCCATTCATCCCTTGCTTCGTTTATCCAATCTAGTTGGATAATAGAAATAGCACAAAACAATGCTTCCACATCCTCATCCTTGAAGACTCTTCCCGTTCAGTAAGGTCGCCATTTTTTAAGTGCATGTAGTATTGGCAACATTTTCTTCTCATAAATATTTTGCTTGAGATGTAGTAGTAAAAATACCCAATAACCTACATCAAAACATTTTTCACTACGATGTTGATCTACCTGTTGTTTCATTTTATTTTGCACTGAAGTGGCATTATCCTTTAAAAGTTGGAGAACTTGTTGTTGATGCTCGATGTGATCTTTCTCTGCTTGAACCTTTTTCTTCTTGATATGTCCTTCTATCTCTAGAGTTTGAGGAGTGGTAATTTCTTCCAATCCTTTAAAAGATATGATCGGACTCATTTCTTGATGCTCGATGTGATCTTTCACTTCTTGAAAATTTTTCTTCTTGATATGTCCTTCTATCTTGATAGTTTGAGGAGTGGTAATTTCAACCAATGAATTACAAGATATGTTTGGATTTATTTCTTCTTTCTCGATGTGATCTTTCACTTCTTGCACCTTTTTCTTCTTGTTATGTCCTTCTATCTTGAGAGTTTGAGGAGTGGTAATTCTTGCCAATGCTTTACAAGATATGGTCTGATTCATTTCTTCTTTCTCTGAGGTGGGGTCCTGGTGTATATCCTCTTCTTTTGATGTTTCTTGATCCTTTTCTTCCTCCTCTTCATATTCTATGTAAAATAATTTCTTCTCAACACACTTATGACCTTTAGTGCATTTTCTATCACAATTGTAACAAAGCCCTTTTTCTCTTTTTTCTTCCAATTGTTGTGGTGTAACCCTTGTAGGTTGTGGAAGGCTAGGAGAAACAACACTTCCATATTTATAGTTGTAAGGGGTATGCTTCCTGGTTTCCATAATTTTGCTTTCCACTATGTCACAAAGCCCTCTTACCATTTCCAATTGTTGTGGTGTTGCTCTAAAGAAGTTGTTGCTCTTTGTATCCTCATAATGTGCTACCATTTCCTCCGTGAAAATTGACCACGTAACAAGTTTTTTATGAGAAAAAAGCCCTTCATACCATAAAAATTGATCCTGTTCTAAATATGAAGATGCAATACATACCTTTTGTAATAGTGGTACACCATGTAGATCAAAATATTGCTCCATCTGAAGTATCCAATTTACCGGATCCTTACCATCAAACTTCCTCATCTTGCTTTTTCTTGATTTTAGGAGCTCGGTCTTGAAACAACTATAACTTTGTACTTTTGGATCTTTAGGTTCTAAAATTGTGACCTGTAGTAGCCCTCTGCGTCCTCTTTTCGATGCCACCAGTCTGATCCAAATTGGATTCTCCAAAAAAGGGTTATGCACAATCTCCCAAGATGACCTGATTATAGACCTTTCCAAAAGAGAAAACTTGTATGAAGTGCCACGTGTCACTGTTTCGACCTTTGGCTCTAAAAAATATATACAAGAAACTACAATCTGTCCTCTTTCTATACCTTCTTACAAAATTTCAATCTGATTCTCAGAGAGAAAGTTATGAAGATTTTCCCTAGGTCACCTATTTGGAATGTAATTCAGGAGTCTGCAAAAAGATCAACTTCCTCAGATCATATCTCCGCAAATATAGTGCGAAAAGCTCTAAAATTCGGACCCGAGGTTCAGCGCGATTTCTTCTCAAATGGGTTTTTTTTGTAACTTCTGAAACGTCGCAAAAAAAGGTTATAGCGAAAATTCCACGATGACCTGTTTGGAGAAGCGAAACCCTAGAATCCAAAGCTCTGATACCAAATGTTATGAAACCAGCTCAAGAAAAGATAGAAAATATAGATTAACGCCTTAGAATTCAGCCTCTTAAAGGGGGAAACCTCCTTTACATTACATAAATGAACAATTACTCGATGATACAAATGAAAAGACCTCCCTTCTATATATAGGAGTCTAAGGGGTCATAACATAATCAGAGCCGACATAACAATAATAATGTAAGGGCACAATAATAACAATAGTGGGCTTCTATGTGGCACAATAGTAACAATATGGGCACTACATGGGTACATCAATATAATAAGTGGGTTTACTAATAACAATAAGGGGTTACACTACTAGTATAGGGGCCTAACAAAATTTCTACATGAAGTCAAGGAGGAAAACAGTTCTTCCCGAGACAACCAACCCATCCAAGAAGGGAAGTGGTCAGAGATTTTGGTTTAGAGGCACTATGCAAAGGTAAGTGTAGGGAGGCTGAAAGAAGAGGGTTCTGTTACTCTCATTTACTGCTTATATTAGTATATCAGTATTTTGGTGGACCAAAAGTTATTTTAGTGGGAAGGCGTGATCCAAAACGGATCATGAAACTCTCTAAGTCTTCATGAACTCTCTATAACTTATGCCAAAGATTAAAAATATTGTGAAGATCAAGCTTATCAAAGGAATCCTCATGACAGTTTCTAACTTCGATCAGCGCGGATCAACGAGGGTCGTCAATCAAGTGCGGACCATGGTAACACATGCTGTCACGAATTAGCAAAGTCAGCGATGGTTTGAGTCAAGGGGGGAGGAATCTGATATGTGATTAGTGAGCAACAAGTCGCTAATCACATATCGCAGGGAAAACCCCTCGAAGAAGGAAAGCCACATGTGATGGACCCGAAAAATCATGAAATGCAGTGGAAAGTGTTTCAGTTCCGTCCGAGGCAGGATTCCACAGAAACTGGCAAGATATCGAAAAGGCTTCGAGCGGTAAGCGGTTTAGACCAAGTCCCACCTAATGCTACATAGTGGGTGACATGCGTCTAGCAAATGAGAGAGAAAACCACTCACATCACATGGGTAATGGTCATGCTACTTACCCACGCGATATGGACGGATATTATAGGATCTGGAGGGTCTCGATCAATGGCAGAGATGTGACCTGATGGATGACCAGATATTACAAAGTTATAAAGCAAATTGTGCATGATTCCAAAGTCTGACGTGGATGATGAGTTGGCAGAGATTCGTGTTTCGCGGGCATTCTTGGAGTAAACGGAAATAACAACAATTTCAACCGATCGAGTGTTTCCGGTGAACCTGACACGCTCATCCAGTAAAGGAATGGGTGGCCACCTCCCTATAAGGTGTTATGCAGTTACTGTAACAGCTGAAAGAAGGGATTTGAACAGACAGAGGCAGGGAACCATGAAGCTGAGAAGTGGAAATGAATAGTCAAAAAGCAGAATGGCTTTAAAGCCATAGACTGACAGAGAGTAGAAAGTGAGGGTATCCCAGGAAATAGTAAGCAGACCTGGGAGCAGAGAAACCAGAGCTGAGCTAACATAAAGAAGCAAAGGAAGCAAGTGAGCTAGGGCTGAGACAAATACAGAGAGAGTACTCAAGAGAGTTTGTGTACTCCAGAGAGACTTGGGGGATCCAAGTACAATCCTACTGATTGTATCTATTGTATGAGACTCAAATTAAGCTGACTGTAATAGGCAGAGCCACCAGAGGTTGGAGGCAGAGCCGCAGAGCTAGAGAGCTCTAATAGACTTCTAAAGAGCCATGAGGCTGCAGTGAAGTTGTATCACAGTAAGAGATCGAATGATCGAGCTGCGGCTGGTTGTCTAAGGTGTGTCGAAGATAGGAGAAGGAGTTTCAGAGACAAATGCAGATTTCTGAGGGAGTCAGATGAGCCAGAAGCTCGAGAAGCTCAGAGCACTAACAGAAGGAGTCAAGTCCAAAGAAGCCTAGACCTATCTGTAGAACAAGGATAGTCAAGGGTAAGATGGCATTCTAAGCCCATTGGTCTGGCTGTAAACCAATGGAGTTAAGTGTAGCACTTGTAAAAGAATTGAAGCCATAATCCCAAAGAGTCTAATCGAGTTGATTACAGCTCAAGGAGACGTAGCCCAAGATATCAAGGTGAAATCCAAATTATATTGTTGTCTTATGGGCTTTGTTGAATTGCTACTTTATTTACCGTTATTTGTGTTTCACATCAGCATAAGAAAATGAACATAATAACTCAACAATCAAAAACAAATACAAGCATACACCTATATTTTCAAGAATTTCTTAATTCCGCATTGGTTAATCATTAAGACTTGGGAAAATTTAAAGCTTTGGAAGTGGGAGAGGTTCTTGTAAGTTAGACAAGAAGCCTAAGAGCCCCATTTTTAGATCAGGGTATTCTTTCCCCAAACCCTTGAATATAGGCATTTTCATAGTATTTGCCATGTTAAATAGTGGAAGTGGAGGTGGAGGTGGAGGTGGAGATGTAGGTGTGTGAGGTGGAGGTGATGGCGGAAGTGGAATGGATGGATGTGGTATTTCCTCAATACCCTGATTTACCATTTGCAGTGCACCTTGAGGCATCTTTAGACTATTAATTTCTTCATCGCTATCAGATTCTCCCAACAAAGGAATATACTCAACACTTGAATCTAGATCTCTTCTGAATGGTCTCCTACTTGGCGTAGCTCCTGTCAAGTCTCATCTAAACATAAATTTAATGTCATAACGTGTTTCTCACACAATAACATTTTAATTCATGTTTTCAGAGACTTCGGATACTTACCTCTTGGTCCTTTGAAAAAATAGCATTCAACTTCACTATAATTGGCAGACGTATCAATCACGAACTCAGTAATAAAACCTCCCAACTACACCTTTTTCTTGATCTCCTCCATCTCGATAGAAGCCATCATGTACATGCTAATATTCAGTAAAGGATCATCTTATTGTAAATGGATCTCATGTTGGATTTCTTGTTTTGGGGGAAATCCTCTTGGTTCTTGAAACAATCCATCATAGTCAGAAATAATTTCAAACAATTCTTTCTTATGATCAAGGTCACAACCTTTGAAAGCGTCTGCCATCTCAGCCTCTTTCGCTCTCACTACCATGAGCAGGCACCCTTACTGGAATTAACCAGTCGTTTAATCCGTCATGCACTTACAAGGCTAGCACTAAATTTCACATGATGAGCTCTGACTATATATTCTACCCTGTCCTTCGCGAGGTTGTATTTATTTTCGTGCCAACATAAAATTACCTTTTTGTCATATAGGTACGGACTTTCCAAGATAATTCCATAGATATCCAAAGGCATAACATATAACTCTACCTCATCAACTAACTTGGAAGAAATAAAAAATCTAGCCATACCAAGTGGGTATGGTCTCAGATAAGGCTTAGTTTCGAGGCCTAACTTTTTCTCTAAGGACTCTGAGATTAAATTTTTTTGGGAACCTAAATCAAATAGAGTTTCCACATTTTTTTTTATAATATCCCTAATGTGGAATAATTCAATTCTCTTTTGCTCATTGCTTACACGCTCATTCAAATAACTAGTACTTGCAATTGAATATGAATTATTACTAACAGAAAGTGTACCTCTTATGCCCACGGCTGTGATCAATGTCTCATTGCCGAAATCTGATCCAAGGTCCTATTGTGTTGTTGCCACTAACTTCTACTTGCCCCTTCCGCTGAATCTCTTTGGTCTCAGCTCCAGATGTAGCTTCCAACAATGGTCTTGGTCATGAACTTCTATCTTGCAATGAGTGAAATATGGAGTTTCTTCGTCCCCTTTCTTGGTTGCGATGGTCTTCTTATCCTTCCCTATGCCTTTGCTTTGGAATTTGCCATGCTGAGGGTTGAATGGTGTTTTCTTGTCTTGATCATCTCTGTCATTCTTGCCTTGACTTTCAAGATGAATTGCCTTTACGCTGGCCACATCAATCGTAGTAGGCTTGAACAATAACAGTGAGTCTCTTATGTAACTATGTAATGCACTAAGATACTTAGTTACAGTCTCGGACGAATCTAATGAGATGCCCAAATTCAATGCTTATTTCCGAAATTCTTCGGTGAAGCTTTGCAAATTTTGGCCTTTAACTTTCCTTAGATATTTGCATTCCATTAGTGCCTTTTGCTTATAAACCCAAGGGTAAAATTGGTCTTTTAATGCATAAATAAAACTAGACCGAGAGGAAAGAAGGTTACCCGACTTTTTGTTGCCCTTCTACAACTTGCTCTCCCACCAAAATAGAGCATTTCCTCTCAACTGAAGAGATTCTAACTGGAACTTTGCCTCATATTCTTCGATATTCTAAATCTGGTAGTAGACCTCTACCTGTCTTATCCAATTATTAAGTTTTTCTGCACTACACTCTCCATTTTACATGGGTAGGTCAAACTTTACATCTATATTGAAGAATGGTTTCTTAGATGTATGTTTGGAATCGTGATTAGAGTGATGAGAACTATCACTTGAGGAAGGAGAGGGAGGAGGTTCTTCTCCACCACCTTCATGATTAGCTGTTCCATTATCATCGGCATCTTGCTTCTCGTGCCCAAGTGCCTTCTCATATTCTAAAAACATCTTGTCCACTTTCTCTGCCATATTGTAGAATACCTTGCAGAAATTATATTCCTCTTCCCAATGAGCTACTTCGTTTTCCATGTTTCTTCATCGTTGTGCACGTCCTGCTTCAGGATCAAAGGAATCAAGCTTTCCTTCACCTTTTTGCGGCTTGTTCTAGGTTAGCATATACTCACGCAATTCACATCGACAAATACATGCTCTCATACCAAACTTGATCCAAGACCTTTTACTTATAGATGCATAAAAATTACATGAAACAAAGCTTATTCACCATGGAATGTAAAAGCACATAAAATAATGTGGAAATAAAAAAATAAGCATGAAACCATGACATGGAGATTTCATTACAGAGTTCATCCAATTTGGACTATGTCTCCGAGCTCTGCTCAATAATGGGGAGGCCTTCTTTCATTAAGTGGCATAAAAAGAGATAAGTGACAAGAAACATTCATTTACAATCCTTATACCTCCAAGCTGGAATACGGACAAAGAATGGAGAGCCCAACTTCAGAAAGAGATAGTACCACTGAAATCCTAGAGAAAAATTATGCAGAATCGCTTATTCGAACACCAATTTGGAGAAATGAGGGTTCTGCATCTTCTCGGAACCTCCCTACTGCTAAGGGCAAGGTTCCAGCCTGCTACCAGGTTGGGTTACTACTACACGCAATGTGTACTGAACTATCATGCTAGTCTCCTCCTTTTTCCCTGTGTGGACTCCCATTATATAACCTTGATCGACCGATTCCTCAATCCGAGGCAATTCCAAACAGATGTCAAGTTTAGTAGGTGGGAATTTCCAATAGATATTCTCAGGACATGAATAGTACACAGGTAACAAACCTGTCAAACATAGAAAAACAACCCTTGGCACCATTTCACATGAATCGGTGTATACCCTGAACTCGACGGTTTTAGCATATAGAATCAACACTTTTAAATTGGTGGATAGACTCCGTGCCTTTTCATTATGTGATGAGTGATCTACGATAAAAGGTGGAACTGATGACAATTATTAATTGCAATGCATAATACATATCAAATCTGATAGAATATTGTGATATCCTAATCGGCGGGAACCGGCGATTATTTATGGTTTGTGAACATGGCATGTGTGATATACGATTGTGATATCGCAATCACATTCTTGACTACTAGGGACTGATTCTATAACTCTTCCATTTGCAATTACAATACGTGATTATCGGATCGCATCATGACTCTGTTGGAGCCGATTTTGTATTGATTCCCCTCCAATCTGCGATTGCGATATCGCAATCGCAACCTGGCAGTGCTGGGGCCATTACCTTAACCACGTACCTCTGCCTTTTGTGATCAATGAAATGTGGGGCCAATGGCGCCCTGCCACTTGGCACTTCCCCATTCACTGAAGAGTTCTGCCACGTCATCTTCTCCTACCACTTGTCCAAGTCAAACCTAACCTTGAATTTCTCTAACTTCTTCATATGAGCTCAAATTTGAGTGTCATTTGCATCATTGGAATCAAGATGATGATCACTTTGATCTGATGCTAAGTTTATAGAGTTTCTGCTGCTTTGATTTTTGAGCCTTTTTACCATGCCACTGATAGAGATCCACCTAGATCAGCAAGGGTGGTAAGTATTTGAAAGGCCAAAAGATCCATAGGGGAGTGATATAATCAAGGCCAACTAATAGGATGTCCTTATTTTTAAGGAGGAGGGTGAGGCCACCCGTACAAATACCACACCGAGCCTCCACCAAACAAATTTGGACCAAACAAACTAGAGCAATAGAACTGTAACTACAAATCCATATGTAAGAAGCTAAAATCATAATCATTACCAATAGACTTGGGGGAGATGAGATCCCAAAGACCTAAAAATAATTATGGTACGTATCCTCTAATCGGTGGATGTGCGTGTTAAATACATGTAACCACATGAACACTTGGAAATTACATAGAGTTCAACCAATGATATGTAGTAGGTGATGGAAGGCTAAACCAAGTGAGCTTGGACCTTCCACAATTGTTAAACCACAAGTGCAAACATTGTGAAGTAAAAATCCCACAAGCATCTTGGTAACACAACAATGGCTCTGGATATTTGCAACTCATCCCTAGAAATTAAAGGAATACGAGGAGGTCTTGGAAGTTTTTAGATTAATCCTTTGAATTGTAATTACTTGTTTATGTGTGTCATTTCTTGGGAGAAACTGACCATTCCACCCCCCTCTTTAATGCTTGGTTTGATGGCGAGGTGGAAAGTATGTTCCACTCCCTCTGTAACACCATTTCCAACACCTCAATCGGGGTGTGTTGATCTTTGGTGATGAGATTATTGAGTTGATACCACCACTCTGACTAAAATTCATTGCTCAAGGTGGAGACCAGGTATAAATTCTCGTTCTTCCATATGATATTCACAAGATAATCTACCACTTTATTTCCAAATTGACGGGAATGTGTGGCAATGATAGTAGGGAAAAAGGGGATTAAAGAATTAATAATCGAGATGAAGTTTTCCAACCTCCAACTATGGTAGATGCTTTTTGGGGAGGATCCATTAAGCAATCTCTTTAGAGTGTTAATAACCAAATTAGATTTTCCATCTTCTTGAATATTTATAACTCCATTTGCAATATCTA
Organism: Pinus tabuliformis; assembly: GCA_031772625.1. NCBI lineage: Eukaryota > Viridiplantae > Streptophyta > Pinopsida > Pinales > Pinaceae > Pinus > Pinus tabuliformis. Next base: position 685,424,350 of record CM062813.1, read on the forward strand.
GGTGTAGTCCATACTCTAAGAAACATCATAGTCTTAATAAGTAGCTACATTCAAATTATGTGGATCCTTTATTTGGTTTCTTTGACATTCTCTCTAGGGCTTCTAAGTTCCATTGCACACACAATTCTTCAATTTGGGGGAATATTGGTTGAGGTTCTACAGTCTTATTGGTTTTGTTGTTATAAGTATTCAATCTATATTTGGGTGTTAGCTTTTGTTGAAGTCTATAAATGTCTCTTTTTGACCATCCTTTTTGCCGTCGCATTCCACCTTTCTACTAGTTTTCTTCAAAAGCATCAACATATTAATTTCAACAAAAATACCTATAAGGTATTAATCATCCATATTTAAATTCTTTGTTTTTAGTGAAATTATGACAAAAATATCTTGCAATTACCAAATTTTTTTATTTTATGCAACTAATATCCATTTATGCGAAAGAATCCATTGTTAGATAGGTTGCAACATTCTAGAAGAAGAAACAAGACTACCAAAAAATGACATTTGGCTCCCAGATGGATAACCACCTACTGATATTACTTGGAAAGCTAGGTGAAATAAGAGATATTGAAGTTAAATCTTGAGTCAAACTTGGAAACTGTGTGTTGTAGTTAAACACAAGAAGAAGAGAATCAAGAGAGTGAGGCACTTAGTTGTTAAAACATGAAATCTCCTATGACTTTCATTTGTAATATCAAGTCATAAAGAGATTGGACTCTTAGTTATCAATCTCATAGGTGTCATATTTTCTTATAGCTTATCGTCTTAAAACTCTTTCGAAGTTATTTTTATTATTTGTATAAATAACAGTATGTGAGACAAAGAACGTTGTAGTGCCAATTATTGTTATTAAGTTTATAATCATTGTGTGAACAAATTGATACTTTTTTCTCTTAATACAAGTTCTTGTTACTTTCCTGTGCGTGAAGAATCGTTGATTGTTCAATCAACCTTGCACTCTGGGAGGGACCCTTGCGAGCTGTAAGGTTTTTCTTTAGTTTTGCATTATTGTTAGCGTTAAGGTTCCTTTTAAAGTTTACTTGTAGCTGTGCTTTTCGTTGCAGTCATTTTTACAGGGTACTCATAAACCAAAAATACCGGAAAGAGTTTAATTATGCTATGCATTTTTGATATCATTGTTTAGTTGTTTTAGCATTCAATTTCAATTTCTCTGAGTCATTTCCTTGTTTACATTTAACTTCTGATATGCTAAACATAGTACATTTTAGAGGTTGATGCACAGATTAGTAATCAATCTTGAGTTAAAGTTTCACATTTTAGATTTCATTGTCATTCTCTTTTTGAAGCAACTTTATCTTTTGCAATCTAAATTTCGTTATCAGGTTTTTCATATTTTTCAATTGGGTTAAAGATTTCATTTCAGCAACTAATGCAGAATGAGTTCAATTCCACAGCAGTAGATTTAAATAATTTTCTTTCATATTCAATTTTCAAGAATTTATTTTTGATAGATACAATTAAGTGTGGATTTCTGCAATATAGATAAGATCTTTTATTTTCAAAAGCTCATCTTAGATGAGGATCTAGATAGGAAGAACATGTGCATTGATTCTCTCGAAATTGTATAAAAGGAATTCATTCATATTTAAAATTAGTTTCGTTATTAGATCACTTAATTTACAGAAGAAATCATAGCATATATATTGCACATACACTTCACAAGTACATGAATCCTAATTGACATTTAATGAAGTAAATTAAAGACAATTAATTTACCAAAAAACTTTTGTGTGTTGTCTCCTTTATTGGTTTGGTATGGTGTTTAGGCTACTAATTGTCAATTTGGGTGAGTTTTATAAGTGGTTTTATGGCTTTATTGGATTGTTTGGATTCAAGTTATCAACTCATATTTATCCTTGGTTTCGTATTCTAGTATTGGTCTAGTACTAAGGGATTTTAGGGAGCTACAAGAAATCAAGAGAATTCTTCAATCCATGAAGAATTGATTCAATGCTATATGACCTCCATATTTTCAATCATCTCAAAATTTCATGATAATGGGCATCAATCCATTTCTCAATTTGCATCAACTATGGGTATTCTTGTGCAACATAAACAAAAATTTGCTACCTATAGGCTAAGTACAATTTATTGTGGAATATAGTGGTCAATTCGTGTAAAGATGCATAATCAAGGGCCTCCAGACAAGGATATCAGTGAACTTTGCTTAAGGGGAGCTCAAGGAACATAACACATTGCATCATTTCGTTGATGACATGGAGATTGAGAAGCATGAATTTGTCCCAATGAACATAATACTTTAAGAGGCTCCCAACCACCACATTTTCCACAAAGCTTCATGTTTTAAAAATTATTAGAATTTTAAGTGTTTACTTCAAAATCTATAATAGTCATAAGTTCTTAGACATTTTGCCAAATTTTATATGTAATTTCTATGATTTGTATGAAGGAATTATCTATCTAAATTAGAGGAAATTTCAACCTAAAAGTGGCCTCCTAAGGAAAAATAATAAAATAATAGTTAAAATAATAAAATAGGAGATGAATTTTGGAGGGAAAAGAAGAACACTGTTTTTTTAACTGTGTTTTTGGCTCATCTCCTTATAGGTTTACTCAAATTTCAAATGTAGACACTCATTGGATGCAAAATTAAATGTAGACCCGCAATAATAAAAATTGAAGATGCTTTAAAAAAGAATGTTGAACATACTTTTATAATGTATCTTCAATTTTTATCAATGTGGGTCTTCTCAAAAGTATGCATAATGGGTTCGGTGGATGCAAAATTTAATTCTACATCCAACGAGTGTCTACATTTGAAATTTGAGTAAACCTATAAGGAGATAAGCCAAAAATACAGTTACAAAAAATAGTTTTCTTCTTTTCCCTCCAAAATATTTACATGTGCCTCTTTTTAAATTTAAAGGATTTTGATTGGTTTACATATTATGACAAGGAAATTACATGAAAATTTCATGGGCACTTTTAATCTGAAATTTCTTCTAATGTTTAAAATTTTAGATAAACAATATGATGTAATTACACTATCTAGCATAATTGCTACTTCTTAATAATATAAATTTCCCAATTTCATTAAAAAAAACCATTTCTTGTTGATTGTTGTCATTATAACTAAAACATAGTATTTCTCCTTTCAATTTTATTACACGAATAAAGAGAATATACTCTTTCACAACCTTTCAATTTTTTTAATACCAAAAAATATATTCTCCTAATTTTACCATTATCCTTTTAATACTAGATGTAAAAAATAAATCTAATAATTTATGATGATAAAATCAAATCTCTAATTTAAACCAATCAAAATTATTATTATATATATACCCATAGGGCATAGAATAAACAATGACGGGATGTATTGTTAAGGCACCCCATGATGTGAAGGTCATCGATGTATAATGATAAAATTAATCCTATATTTAGATACCCTAAAAGCATCTTAAACTCATATCTTAAAAACTTAAATAATGAATGCTAATGATTTTTTATTATAATATAATTAAAAAATTAAATAACTCATACTTAAAAATAATTTAAGGTAATGCAATTTTATAACAATATGATTAGAAAACTATCCTGAATGAAGTGAGGTGTGATGTGATTAATGTGTCACCACTCTATGTAATCAACACAGATGTTGTGTAAATTATCCTTAAGTAATCTCTAACAGTTGGATAACTTCCAACGTTTATGGCTTAAGGCGGGTTGCGTTAATGTTGCATCTAGTTCATTTGATGTTGATGCCTCTCATACAAAGGTCTAGCCAGATGATGATGGCCATTACTCCCTCTCCATCATTTCCAAACTAAGCCTGGTGCATGATATTCATTGCCCCCACCTCCATTGCAATCTATTTTTATATCATCTTGGAAAAATGTGAAGTTAGATAATTCCCATCCCCTGCTATTGTTTCTTTTTATGCTCCCTCTGTCACACCTTTTTTGCTACAATCTATCTCCACCTAGCTTCCCCCTAAGCGGGGGGGTAATTTTTCCAACATTCGTTATTATTCATGCTCCCCATTTTGCAAGAATTTTTACAAATGGATCGTAGGCTCTGGTGTTCAATGAACTTCACTATGGTGCATCAAAGTAGTAGCATTTGTAGTGAGAAAGGGGGCTCTCACGCTTATTCACAAGCTAAAACTTTGACTAAGGATTTTACAAAGAAAATTCCGATACTTGTCCATGTGTAACTTCAGGAGATGGAAGCAGTAGTGGTTGTTGAATGCACCTTTATCTTGGATTATGGGGTTGTGACAAACATCTTGGATTGGGTTCCTGACCTAACGCATAACCAAATAAGATAAAACTAGTAATTACTTACCATTGAGTTATACTGGAAACTGAAAATGATATTGGGAGAGGGTAATTATGGAAAGGCATGGAGCCAAAGAGGAAATCTTGCTTATGTTGGACAAACTAGTTCTAAATCAAAAGGAAATGAGACTCTGTCTCAAGCACATTGAAGACCAGTTATCTCATGTTTTAGCTATGAGTAGATGCAACAAGGAGTGCTCCAGCACCATTGAGGTGGACGTATTGAATTTGACTTAGTTATTTCATGGATTTTGTTTCTTAGTTATGTGGGTTTTCTAGTCAAGCTAGGCATACGAGGGTTGGTTTGAGAAACATAAATTTCAGACACTATTTTTTTTAGTCTAAGACCCCTAGGTTGGCCCACCCTAAAGGGCCGCATACCCAACCAACTCGATAAACAAAGCCTGACCCTAATGGAACTAGTGGGAATTGAACTCGTGCTTCATGAAAAATCACCAAATACTTGGCAGGGGGCGATTCAACCACTTGGGCTAACCATCGGGGCTATAATTCTAGACACTATGTTTCCATGCGTAGGTTTAGCCTCTTTTATATTTTTGTATATATGCAGTCTTATCCATCTTTAACTCTCCAGTTTAAACTCACAATGTATTTTGAAAATAATTCTTGTTGTTTTTTCAGTGATCTGATTTTCCCAATAGCATATTGCTAACAAGTAGGATTCTAAAGCTCTAAAAACTTTATAATATCCCAAAATAATAAATACTTAACTTTTAAAAAATATATAATTAAAAATGTTAAAAATTTAAATAATTAGCATTAATAGCTTTCTATAATAATAAAATTAAAAAATTAACCTAATTCATATATTAAAACCTTAAATATAATTAAAAATTAAAAATTAAAATATTGTTTAAATGATTCTTATAAAAATATAATTAAAAATTAAATTCAAAGTATTTTTAACCATTTTTATAATAATATGATTAAAATAAAGTCAAAGTTTTTTTTTAATGATAAGTTAACTTCACAACTCACACAACTTTAAAAAATTAAAGCTAATGCTTTCATTATGGATAAAAGTAAACTGAAAAATTCACAAGAACTAAAACTAATCATTTTTCTATCCTTGATGGGGGTGTTTCCCAGTAAAAAGGTTCAACCTTCGCCCAACCCCAACAATAAGCATCAATGGCAAGTTTTTACGGGCAATATAGAAATAATGACCATGCATAAAACTTGGGTGGCCAAAAGGGTGGTAGCCCTCGAGGGGGGTGAAGAGAATTACACTTAGTGGAGTAGGACATAAGCGTGGCAGAAGCATATAGCATTTGGAGGTCCTCATATGTGGAACTCAATGCGCCTTAAATGCCCTCAACATGGTACATCAGCTATTGCATGTGGTATAATTCCTGGTTACTCCATCCTCTATGTTGGTTCAAAGATGGGTTGTCTTGCTCAAGGCGGATTGGATGCCTCTACTACACTATCTGACAACCAAGGAATGCTCATTCATGAGCAAAGTATGGCTCATAATCTCCAAATGAAACCACGTGGTTGCATTCTCTACATCATGCTAGCAATAGACTTGTCTTCTCCCTCTCTCACATTTGGGTTGCCATAGATTTGCATGGTAAAGGTCTCAGGGTGGCAGAGGGGTTGGTTTCCAAACACAATCTGTAGGAATTTACAGGATAAGTTCCTCAGATAGAACACCAAAGGACACCGCTCACAAACATATCACAAATCAATACACTAGTATTCTTGACATGGTTAAAACCCTCAAAGAGGGAAACAGTCCATGGCCTGAGCCAATATGGCCACTTCAAGAAATTTTTTAATAAAAGAAATAAAATTTACATAATCTTCTCTCATGAACGATTACCTTATAAATGAACCTCCATGCTCTTTAAATAGAGATCATGGAACAATCGGGTGTTAAGCCATAGATCAAGTGTCAGTAATACCGAGGAGAGAATGAACCCTCAGATCGCTTCATGTCTAGAACATATCATGGCCGTCATATTGTAAGTTACAAAAGTACATAGTAAAGAAACACACTTTACCTAACTCTACACTAGACCAAGTTATACTTAACTATTTCCTATGTGTTGGAATATCCTAACATCCCCACTTAAGAACAACTTGGGATAGGATTGAAGGATGTACAAATATGACACAATAGGAGAACGAAGGAGGCATTAGAGCCTATCCCCCCTAGTGACAACTTCCTCAACTCAAACCATAAATCAAAGTTTAGTAAACTTCGTGTCTGTGAGAGCCTTTGTGAAGATGTCTACAACTTAATCATCGGTTGAACAATATTGCACTTCAAGAACATGGTCATGAATGAGCTTTCTGATCAAGTGCATGTGTAGTTCAATGTGTTTTCTATGCTGATGTTGGAATGGATATTTTCATAGTTGAATGGAACTTTGATTATCATACCAAAGTGTAGTCGGATGCTGCTACTGAAAGCCAAACTTTGACAGGATTTCACGAAGCCACAGGGCTTCCTTACTAGCTTCTACAGTGCCATGATACTCTGCTTCTACTGAAGAAAGAGAAATTGCACTTTATCTCTTGAAAGCCCATGTAATAGGTCCAGAACCAAGAGTGAAGACATAACCTGCAGTAGACTTCTGATCATTAGGGCCACCAGCCCAATCGGAATCAGTGAAACCAAACAATACAGGAGATTCTTCTGCACTGTAATGAATCCCAAACTGAACTATACCTCGAACATAATGAAGTATTATTTTAGCTTATTTCCAATGAATTTCATGTGGTTTTTGCATAAACTGAGAAATAAGGCCAACATCAAAGGAAAGGTCAAGACGGGCATGGGTTAGATACAAAAGTTTTCCTACAAGCTGACGGTATAAGGTAACATCAACTTCAGGGGAAGTACAAGTGACTGAAAGTTTGGCTCCAGACTGAAAGCGAGAAGGGGCTAGTTTATAGCCTTTCATGTGAAAGTGGCATAGAATATCACAGACATACCTGTGTTGTTTTGTGTTATATTCTTTCCATGTAGTTAACAGGGGGTTTGAGGGGCACCCGTAACCCCACTTTATGGGGTCCGGGGCAACTCCCTCGAAAATTTTGCTTTTGGACCCTATGTTAGGTTGGGCAGGCCCACCTATGGTTTTGTGCATGATTTTCGCACATGTTTTTTGTACGCAATGGTTTTCAGTCCATGGTATTCGACGCAATGGTTTTCGGTCCATGGTATTGGATGATTCGGCATGTATAAATATGTATTATAACATTGAAAGGAACATAATGAAAAATCAAGCTAGTAGTCCTGGTTTTGGGATCTAGGGGAAAATATCTATGTATATGTGGTTTATGTGTTATGCTCTCGCATTTTTTATTTTTCCTTTGTTTTAGAATTCATATGCAGGTAATTTCTGTACGGGGTTAAAACCTACATTTGGTATCGGAGTTGTTTTGGCTTCAAAGGGACGCCTTTGTTGCTAACGGGTTTCACTCGGGCCTGTGGTAGACCCTGTTCAATGGGAGATCTACAAGATCGATTCTAGTGGTGAAAGAAGATGGAGAGCAGTGGAAAGATAGAGATCGAGAAATTTAATGGTCATAGTTTTGAGTTGTGGGAACTCAAGATGGAGGATCTGTTGGTGGATAAAGATCAGTGGATCACGGTAGATCTGGGTACCAAACCAACATGAGTGTCTGATGAAGAATGGAAGAAGTTGGAATAGAAGGAAAATAGAACAATACGATTATGTGTCTCAGGTTTAGTATTTCTGAATGTATCAGGGGAAGCTACATCGAAGGCTTTGTGGGACAAGTTAGGGACTTTGTACCAATCTATGTCTCTGGTGAATAAATTATTCCTGCGGAAAAAGTTGTATAACCTGAGGATGAAAGATGGAGACTCAGTGACAGAGCATCTAAACGCATTTAATACTATGGTAAGTTAGTTAGCATCTGTTGATATTAAAATTTCAGATGAAGATTAGTGCATCAATTTGTTGTGTTCTCTACCAGATTCGTGGGATAGTCTGGATATTTGCAATAGGTAGCAATGCAATTGCCTTGCAGTTTGATGAAATAGTCTCAGCCTTGCTGATGGAGGAGATGAGATGGAAAAATATGGAGAGCCAAAATGGTGATGCCTTGTCTGTACAAGGACGATCCCATAACAGAAACAAAAATAAGTCATCGAGTGGGAGATCTAAATCTAGAGGGATATCTAAATCTCCAGGAAAACATGTAAAGATGGTGTGCTAGAAATGCGGAAAGGAAGGCCACTTCAAAAGGGACTGTAAATCTAAAGCTCCTGACAAAGGAAAGGGATTTGATGAGGCTCCTTCTACAGAGGCAAAAACCACCTCAGATAAAGGTGGGGATGTGTACTTGGCTTCTTCAATTACACATGTAGATCATGAGGCATGGTTGATTAACTCAGGTGCATCCTTTCACTTCACTCCCCATAGAGAGTGGTTCTGTGAGTATGAGAAATATGATGGTGGTGATGTCTTCTTGGGGGATGACAGGAAGGCTAGAATCATTCGTCGTGGAAAAGTAAAGTTGAAGTCGCAAGGTGGAAGGGTTAGAATGCTTCCAGGTGTTCTACATATTCCTGCATTAGCCAGAAATTTGATTTCTGTAAGCAAGTTGGATGATGCAGGTGTAAAAACAATGTTCGAGAAGGATACCTGCAAGATGGTTTGGGGAGCACTGGTATTGATGCGGGGAGTTCGGATTGGAACTCTGTACAAGCTGCAAGGTAGCACTGTTATTGATGGGTGCAATATTTTTGTGGTTCTGAAAGTGGAGCAGAAAATATAGTGGTCTCTCGAGAGAAAACCATGCTATGGCATCAAAGGCTTGGACATATTAGAGAAAAGGGCCTTCGGATACTTCATGGTAAAGGTATGGTAGAAGGTATGAGTAATAGCTATCTGGATTTTGATTTCTGTGAAAATTGTGTATATGGGAAGTAGAATCGGGTGAGTTTCCCCTCTGGTAGTAAGAGGGAGAAACAAATATTAGAACTTGTGCATAGTGATGTGCTTGGACCTATGAAGGTTCCATCACTGGGTAAGTCCGTGTACTATGTATCATTTATAGATGACTTCTCAAGGAATACATGGATATATTTCCTTAAGAAGAAATTTGAAGTCTTTGACAGGTTTAAAGAATTTAAGGCTCTAGTGGAAAACCAAACAGAGAAGAAGATAAAGGTGCTGAGGACAGATAACGGTGGAGAGTTCTGCAGTAAGGAATTTGAAGAATTTTGTAAGAAGTGTGGTATAGCACGGCAGAAGACTACTCCATATACACCTCAGCAAAATGGAGTTGCAAAAAGAATGAACAAGACGTTGATGGAAAGGGCAAGAAGCATGCTCAGTGGTGTCGGGTTAGGACATGAATTCTGGGCAGAGGCAGTGGATACTACATGTTACCTGGTCAACAAGTCAGCTTCATCAGCGTTGGAGGACAAGACTCCACAAGAGGGATGGACTGGTAAGAAACCATCTCTTTCACATCTAAGGGTATTTGGATGTGATGCATATGTACATGTTCCAAAAGAGAAGTGAACCAAGTTGGATAGTAAATCTGAAAAGTGCATCTTGATTGGGTATAAGGATGGTTTAAAGGGTTATAAGCTTTGGAACCCAGTAACAAGGAAGGTTGTGTACAACCGAGATGTGGTGTTCAGAGAGGTGAAAGATGCTATTAAACATGAAATCCAACCAAAGGAACCTGAGAAGATAGAGTTTGAGCTAAAGGAGAAAGAATCAGACTCTACAACAGAGGAAGAATCAGAAGATGAAGAGCCACAAACTTCGACTGTGAGAAGATCAGTTCGAGAAAGAAGGCAGCCAAAAAGGTATAGTCCATCTGCTTTCTGTTCAAATTTTGCTTTGTCTGTTAGTGATGATGATCCCAGAACTATGAAGGAAGCAGTGGATTCAAAGGATGGAAAACTCTGGAAAGAGGCATGGTTGATGAAATGGCATATTTGCACAAAAATGAGGCTTGGGATCTGGTGGAGTTGCCAGCTGGAAGGAAACCCATTGGCAGCAAATGGGTGTTCAAAAAGAAGAAAATGTAGAAGGAAAAGTGGAGAAATACAAAGCTCGGTTGGTAGCAAAAGGTTATTCCCAGGTGCCAGGAATTGATTTTGGTGATATTTTTTCTCCTGTTGCCAAGGTAACTTCTATTAGATTACTTTTATCTATTTCTGTTGCTTTTGATTTTGAGGTAGAACAAATGGATGTGAAGACAACATTTCTTCATGGGGATCTGGAAGAGGAGATCTACATGAAGCAACCTGAAGGCTTTTCAGTGAAGGGTAAGAAAGAACTGGTGTGTAAGTTAAAGAAGTCTCTGTATGGGTTAAAACTGTCACCAAGGATTTGGTATCAAAAATTTGATACATTTATACGGGGACTTGGCTTCACCAGAAGCAAAGTGGATCATTGTGTGTATTTTAAATTAATCAGTGACCGTGTTATTTATCTGGTCTTGTATGTGGAAGATATGTTGCTGGTTGGAAATGACAAAGAAATTATCCAGGATTTGAAGACCCAATTTTCCTCCAAATTCAACATGAAAGATCTTGGTGCTGCAAAGTATATTTTTGGCATGGAAATTAAAAGAGATCGTACAAAGAGGAAGCTCTGGTTAAACTAGAGGAAGTATTTTGAGACAATACTGCAGAGGGTTAATATGCAGGATAGTAAATTGGTGAAGGTTTCTATTTCTGTAGGTGTGAGGTTATCTGTTGAACACTGTCCCAAGACATAAGAAGAGGAAGAGGACATGTCCCATGTTCCATATGCAAGTGCAGTCGATAGCCTGATGTATGCAATGGTCTATACTAGACCAGACATTGCACATGCAGTGGGAGTATTGAGCAGGTTTATGTCAAAACTAGGGAAGGAGCACTGGACAACAGTGAAGTGGGTTTTCAGGTATTTGCGTGGCACTAGTGATTATGGTTTGTGCTACCAAGGAAGACCAGGATTGGACAAAGTGTTGGATATTCATGGCTTTGTTGATCCAGATTGGGCTAGAGATCTGGATCAGAGAAGATCTACAAGTGGGTATGCGTTTAACCTATTTGTAGGTGCAGTGAGTTGGATGAGTAAGAAACAATATGTAGTGGCACTATCAACTACAAAGGTAGAATACATGGCAGCCACTCATGCAAGCAAGGAAGCAGTTTGATTGTAGAGATTGTGTTCAAGTATGGGGTTAGTACAGGAATCTATAAGGATAGATTGTGACATCCAAAGCACAATTTTATTGGCAAAGAACCCTGCATATCATTCAAAGACAAAGCACATTGATGTTCAGTATCACTTTGTGAGGGATATGATAGAAGACAAAAAGGTGTTGCTGGTAAAGGTGGACACTTTGAAGAATACTACAGATGCATTGACAAAATCTGTGAGCTCTGAGAAGTTCTCTTGGTGTAGAGAGACAATGGGAATTTCAGGCTGGAAAAATGACTAAGCTCTCTTGTGGCTCCCTGTGGAAAGAAAAAAACAAGTGGGAGAATGTTGGCTTGTGTTATATTATTTCCATGTAGTTAACAGGGGGTTTGAGGGGCACCCATAACCCCACTTTATGGGGTCTGGGGTAGTGCCCCAGAAATTTTTTGTTTTGGACCCTATGTTAGGTTGGGTGGACCCACCTATGGTTTTTTGCATGATTTTCACACATGTTTCTTGGACGCAATGGTTTTTGGTCCATGGTATTGGACACAATGGTTTTCGGTCCATGGTATTGGATGCTTCGACATGTATAAATATTTATTATAACATTGAAGGGAACATAATGAAAAATCAAGCTGGTAGTCCCAGTTTTGGGATCCAGGGGAAAATCTCTGTGTATATGTGTTTTATGTGTTATGCTCTCACATTGTTTATTTTTCTTGTGTTTTAGAATTCGTATGCAGGTAATTTCTGTATGGGGTTAAAACCTACAACTTGGACTGGGAAAGGGAAATACCTTCCTTAGATTGCAAGACATGAAGACCAAGAAAATAATGCAAGTGTCCTAAGTCTATCATATCAAAATCATTTTTAAGGCTGGATTTCACATGGTTTATAAGGTTGGGATCACTACCAGTACGGATAAGATCATCAACATAAAGAAAAATAATGATAAGAGACTTACCCACTTTGTTGGTGTAGACAATATTGTTAGAATGACACCTATAAAAGAAAGTATCTAAAATAAAGCTATCTATTTTGGCATACCAAGCCCGAGAGGCTTGTTTGAGACCATAAAGGGATTTCTTAGGATGAAATACAAGGTTGGAGTCTATTTGTATAAAGCCAGGAGGTTGTTCCATATAGATTTCTTCATGCAAGTCCCCATGCAAAAAGGTATATTTAACATCCATTTTATGGACTTCCGATTTGAAAGAGGCAGCAAGGGAAAGAAAAAGGCGGATAGAGTTTATTTTGGCAACAGGGGAGAAGGTTTCAGTATCGTCAATGCCTTCAACTTGTGAAAAACCCTTAGCAACAAGACATGCTTTATGTTTATCAACCTTTCCATCTGGTCCATACTTGGTTCTATAAACCCATTTGCATCTAACAAGTTTTCATCCCTTTGGAAGAGGAACAAGATCCCAAGTATCATTTTCCAATAATAAACAGTATTCTCCATTCATAGCTGTGTCCCAATTTGGATGGCCTGAAGCTTTTGCAAAGGAGTCGGGATCATAATTCATTGGAGCTTGAGCCAATAAAGAAGAGGATCTATCAAACTGAGAATGAGTGTGACATTGATCTGTAGGATCACCTGCAAGAGCACCTGCTGCATCCCGAGTAGCACGGACCCATTTTGGAAGTTGAGGAGCTAAAGGAGGATCCCGAGATGGTGGGGGAGGATTTTCATCCTCGCTGTCATCATATGAAGAAGAAATATTTTCAGAAGTAGAGGGAATAGAGAGAGGTGGCACATCCATCGAACTAGGCTCGTAGGTCAATATATTTTCAGCAAACTTTACATCTCTTCTAATGATAACATTTTTGGATTTAGGTGAAAAAAGTCTATATCCTTTGACACCTTCATAATATCCAATAAAAAAATACATTTTTCACTCTTAGGTTATAAGGCTTTATGTTTCTCATTTGGAATATGGTCCCATGCTTCCCTTCCAAAAACACGAAAGTGACTAACATCTGGTTTAATTGAGCTCCATGATTCTTCTGGAGTGATATTCTTTAAAACCTTAGCAGGAGCACGATATACTATGTAATTTGCTCAGTTAATTGCTTCTGCCCAAAAATTAAGACTAAGTCCTATAGATTGAAGCATACAATTAGCCATTTCTTTTAAGGTGTGATTCTTCCTTTCAGTTAACCATTTTTTTGTGGAGTATATGGAATAGTATGTTGCATTTGAATTCCATTCTTAGTGCAAATGTTGATGAATTTGTTGTTAACATATTCTCTGCCATTATTAGATATTAGCTTAAGAATTTGATGTCCAGATTGTTTCTCAACAAAGGACTTAAAGGCCAAGAACATGTTAAACACTTCACTCTTGAGTTTTAAGAAGTATACCCAAGTGCATCCTGAGAAATCATCAATGAAAGTTAGAAATACTTGTATCCAGAGAATGAAACAACTGGAAGTGGACCACATAAATCACTATGCATAAGCTGTAAAGGGGCTGAGGCATGCCAAGAGGCATGTCTTTCAAAACTATCCCGATGATGTTTTCGAGTACACATTCGGAACAAACACCATCTCTGCAAGATACCATAGGAAGACCTGTCACCATATTTTCTTTACATAGATTTTGAAGGGAGCGATAGTTTAAGTGACCAAATTGCTCATGCCAAAGTTTGCTCACTTCATCATTATGAGCAACAAATACCAAGGGAAGATCTTATGACCCAAAGTTGTTAAAATTGTACAACCTTGTAGAATCATCAGCAATGTTAGTAGCTAAAATCTATCTAGGATCTCTTAGGTCCTTAATTACAACATCGTGAGGTGAAAATTCAACGGTTTTACCTTCACCTGAATGAGTTATCTGATATACAGCTAGAAAGTTGTAGGATAAGGTTGGAACACATAATTCATCATTAAATTGACCATTGTCTAGATGAACAGTTCCAGTACCTACAACACTAAGAGATCTATCATCACCAACATATATATTTTTGGTGTGACAATCATTTAAAGAAGAAAACATGGCTTTGTTTTTGGCCATGTGATAACAAAGCTCCAGAATCAAGTAGCCACTCATGAGAATGAGAAGAAGAAGATACATTTAGTGCATAACCAGGCCAAGATGCTTGACAACCACATGTAGAAAGTGTTATTCCTGAAGATGAAGTTGAAGTTGAAGAGTGCTTCAAATGGATGTTATGCTTCTTCATTGCTACTTCCAAGGCTTCCATCTTCTTAAAGAATTTGGATTCTAAGTGGCCATCTCGATTACAAAAGTTGCAATGTCTATAAATATTCTTCCCTTTGTTTTTATTTGCCTTATCATTTGGTTGAATTGATTTTTCATTTTGAGACCGAAATTGCTTAGGACCCTTGTTTGGTTTAGGGCCATTCTTTTTAGGATACTGCTTCTTAGGATTCTTTGAACTTGGTTATTGTTGGGTGGCTAAGGCTTTCTTAGAAGAGTTTCCAAGATTAATAAGACCAAGATGTAAGAGTTTCTCTTGTTCTCTTATTAAATAATCACAAAAGGCATCAAAAGAGGGGGACTTGTAGTCTTGTCGTTGAGAAATAAAGGCTTCTCTAGTAGAATGGAAGGTGGAAACAAACACAGAGTAGGCTAGTCCCAACTTAGTAAGAATGAAATAAATAAGGCTACCGTCTTCTTTCTTAACCTTAACACCTTCCAAGAGAAGTCTAACAGTCTTGAAATTAGACAAAAAATCTTCAATGGAAGAAAAATTATTGGGTTCCAACGTAAGAAACTCATTTTCGAGTTGATGGGCTCTAATTCCATTTTTAATTCCAAAAAATTTAGTGAGCTGTTTCATTGCTTCATTAGGGGTATCAAGTTTTCGATATGAAATATAATGTCTAGAGAAATAAACATCCCTCTCAACCCACGTGCTTGATCTTGCCAATTTTCCTATTTGTCTACCTTATCTTCATCTTTAGGTTTAGTTTCTTGGCCTGAGGCTATTCTGTAAAGACATTTAATTCTAAGTAAATCCACAATGTAGGACCACCATTGGAAGTAGTTGGTGCTATCAAGAATAACTTGGTATGGACTTTCCATTTTAATAGAAAATGAAGCTATATATGTTGAAACTAAGTGTTCCAATGGAAAGATCTCGAAAAATTAGGCCGATTAAAAAAAATATCTCTAAAAATGGCTTCCGAATGAAGACATTAAGGCTTTTTGAAGAAAAGTTGTTGAAGATGCCGACGAAGTGCGTGAATGTGCGGAAATGAATGATAATGTTATATTTAAAAAAAAATCCCCCACTTTTCCAAACTTAATCTAATTAGCTCACTTTAAAAAACAATTATGTGATCCCTTTTATAAATAAGTGAAAGTCACTTTTACAATGGTACTTTATAAGCTACCCACTAAATCATAACTTAAATAAAAGATAAAGAGACTTTAGAATTATAAGTGACTCACTTTTTATAATGGGCAAGAACACTTTTACATAAAGTAATTTTAAAACATAAGTTACCTGTGTTTTTTGAAAAAGTAACTCAACAAAAAGAAAGTCTTGAACTCAAGACCTCTATTTTCATAAAGTAACTTTAGACCAAGTGAGCTAGTTTAAAAGGTTAGTAACTTTTGGAAAAGACAAAGGGGTTTTTATTTTTTTTAGTCACTGAAGCTTTGGGGTGCATGCTTAATTGAAAAAACTCTTTTTACCTACAAAATAAAAACCACACAACCCAACAAGGACATACAAAAAAACCAAACCCTATGGCTTGAAGTTAGCTTTCTCCAGAAACTAAATATTTTCTTCAATGTTTCTGATTTTCCGAGCTCACACTAAGGCACAACGAAAAAGAGAATACACATGAGAAAAATCCTTCCTTTCTGTTTCTGATTTGCCCAGATGATGCAAATTCGGAGGGTAAAGAGCATATGTAGAAACGAAAGGTATAGATCCGGTAATAAAAAAAGCAGAGAGCTAAATAAACCGCAATAAACAGAGAAATGAATAAATAAAGTTGCAAATAAAGATTGTATACCTCCAGATCTTAAAAATGACGTGCTAGGGCTACCGAAAAACTTTTCGCGTGAAATGAAAGGGGTTCCTTGCTAGAACATATGCTCCTAACACAATAGAGCAGTCCTCTCAGCCCGAAAGCAGTCAGAGATAGTAGATCTAGCAAATGACAGTCGCATGCACTTGTACCGGCTTCAGGTTTGGATCACCAATGGATGCAGCCCTCAAATAGCTCTGATACCATGTAGGAATTTACAGGGTAAGTTCCTCAAATATAACACCAAAGGACACCGCTCACAAATAGATCACAGATCAATACACCAGTATTCTTGACGTGGTTAAAACCCTCAAAGAGGGAAACAGTCCACGCCCTGAGCCAATGAATCCACTTCAGACAATTTATTAATAAAAGAAATAAAATTTACATAAGATTCTCCCATTAATGATCACCCTAAAAATGACCCTCCATGCTCTTTAAATAGAGATCATGGACGAATCAGGTGTTAAGCCATGGATCAAGTGTCAGTAATACCGAGGAGAGAATGAACCGTCAAATCACTTCATGTCTAGAGCATATCGTGACCATCGGATTGTAAGCTATAAAAGTACATAGTAAAGAAACACACTTTACCTAACTCTATAGTAGACCAAGTTATACTTAACTATTTCCTATGTGTCGGAATATCCTAACACGATCTCAGGAATTTACCAACAGTTCCATAACAGTTATAGTCATAGGTGAATTTGTTTCAAGGACCTCCCACTTATGGTTCATGAGTGGAAGGGTGGAGTTATCACTTACTGTTCTGTTTCTTCTTTCTTCCAAGTCAGGTCTTTGGTGTGCTGCATTCCAGTTGAGATCTCATTAGTTTCTTAAGCAATTTGCAAGCATCACCTTTATTCAAAGTGTTTGTATAGTTCATTTCATGTATTCTTCTAGTTAAAGTGTTCTCTTACTTTAAGTCCTAGGTCATTACACTTTAGGTTAATTACTTCATCATTGCAAGCTAGGTTGATGGGGTTTCTCATATTAGTTGTGGGTTGTTATTTACAAGTTGGGTTAATGAGGGTTCATTTACTACTAGTTGGTAGTTATTTAGGTAGTCTCCTATCTCATATTACAGTTGTTATTTCCTTGCTGGGTCAATGTTTTTTGTCCTCTTTCTCCAAAATTATGGGTTTGGTCCCTCCATTGAATTTGTTTTAGTCCCCCCCTTGGTGGCTCCTAAAAACATGAACCTTGCAGGGATCGCCTTTCCTTGTCTAGACTTGGTTTGTGGAGTCTGGTACTCAAGTACCTTCTCCATATCATTTAAAAGGATATTGGATAGTCGCATGAAATCACACTACAAAGTATTTATGAAACCTTCATGCTTCATATACCACCTTTGCTTCTCATAGTATTGTCATGTCAATAGGTTCTCTCTTGTTAGTCGTTCAACCATAGGTCATAGCAACTTGTTTTGCAAGTTTATCATTCTCATGGTGGTAAGATTACGTGTTTCAAGTCGTAGAGGGAGATCCTTGTGGTCCTCTTCCTTTCAACATAGGAGGTTATTTGATTGGGAATAAATTGCCAACTTTTTCGATGCAACGCCTTTGGAGGTACGCAGATAAATTCTTCAGTTAGAGGCCAAGGAATTAGGCGATCGAGCTTATTTTTTAGACTCGGACATTAGAGATAATAGCCTCAAGTGGATTCTTGATCTAGGGAAGTTTCTTAGGTGAAGGATCCATTTCCTACATTCCATTACTCATCACCATCAAATGGAAGCTCTTCTAAGTATGGTCATAAAAGATAAACAGGTAGACACCTACATACTTTTTGTAGGTCAGGAAGACATCAAGCGCATTAGGGACATCATATACAACTTGGATGACATAGTTGTTCAGTTATTCAACATCGATTTCTATGTAGTTTTAAACTCATACATTGGGTCAAAGGAGTGCCAAGAAGGACTTGCAGTCATCAATTCACTAGCACAAGTCTCCCCTCAAGCCAAATCAATTGCCTCATTACTTTTTTTAATTTTCGACTAAGGTGTCCAAATAGAAATCGACATGGTGGTTTATTTTTTAAGTATTGAGGGGTTTTTGCAGTGCATTATATTGAATGGTTCATGAGGCACAATACTTGCTAAGGTTATGCAAATGGGGTAGCAAGCTAAGTGGGCTTGATTGTGATAAAACTCCACAGTTGAGCGTGCTTGAGCTAGAGGCGATCTGGGATGGGTGACCTCCCGGGAAGTCATGGTTTCCAAGTGCAAGCCCCAGAAGTGATGATTGATGTTATGTGATTCATTTCACTAATTTCAATCACCCTTCTTCACCCCTGAGTATCACCCAATGCAATGAGTGCTAAGTGAAATATTCAAAAATTGTGAGAAATTAGTTAGTTGCGATTACCTCTCGTGGAAATGGTCATAGATTAATGACTTACTTAATGCAGTTGAATCCCAAAATGATATCTAATGGTGGTTTATTTGAAGGAAAAAAATTCTCTTGGTTTTGGTCAATTTTTTTCTCCTTTATTATATATATTTGTATGGTTAATAATCTATTGTTCCTACGTAATTTGTTAGTATCGGCTGTCCAAGTTTTTAGTAGCATGACTAGCTAGGTGAAAAATCCAGTTCTTCTTTCCTATATCCTCCTGGTTTCCATAGTTTCAGACATGTCCATCCACATTGATGTTTGGCCAAGCAAGAAGAAAATTGTGGAAATGTAAATTTTGGGATATTTGTAAACTTTTTTTCTATTAATAGAAATCTATCGTTGAATTTACAAAAAAAAGATAAAGAAAAAAAGCCTAATAATTTATTTAAATGATAAAGTGAAATAAAAATTTACAAAACTTAAAATATTCAAAGATAATATTTTGAAACTTGTGGAATTTTCAGAGGAAAATAATTATAATAGAGAAAGAAAAAATAAAAGGAAAAATACCTCACAATTATCTTTGAAAATATCCTTTAAAAATATCCATATTAGTAATTTTAAGCACTATATGCATTTGTACTTAATTTTTTATTATAAATCAGTTTAGATCCATCTTAACTTTAGATCTACCTAACACTAAGAAGGATCAAATATCTTGAGATGAAAACTTTTTTTAATTGGCGGGTGGCCACCAATATCCATCTAGATCATAAATACACCTATACATTATGTACAAAGTGACTACGCAAAGATGCTTTAAGCATAGTATATTTTAAGGTAGAACCCATTTTTGGGTTGTGCCAAGCGGATTCCATCAAGATCAATGAGCTCATAGGCTCCTTTCACAAGTACATGTTTAACTATCTATGGGCCTAGCCACATTGGCTCAAACTTCCTAACCCCTAGCTTATTAGCTTCTTGATCATACAGAAGGACTAAATCACCTTTCAAGAAGGCACAAGGTTTAACATTTTTATCATATTGTGCTTTGATACACTTCTTATGGGCTTCATTAGCCATTGCGTCATTGCGTTGATTTTCATTTAAACATGCTAGATGTAAGAGACATTATTCTTCTGCGGAGGTCGTGAGGAGAAGTTCGACAACAAGCTTCAAGGATGGAATTTCACATTCAATAGGAAGGATTTCCTCTAGACCATACACCAATTGAAAAAGTGTGAATCTAGTGGTTGTCTGGATGGAGGTTCGATATGCCCACAAGGCTACATAAAGGAGGAGGTGCCAATCTGATTTTTGGATCCCTGTCATGCGTTGTAGCATCATTTTCAAAACTTTATTGATGGCTTCTACTTTCCCATTTTCTTATGGGTAATAGGGAGTTGAGTTGTCATGTTGAAGGCCGAGCATGGTAGTCAATTTAGACATCATTTGATTTCGAAAATGTTTCCCATGGTCTATAACAATGGCTTGTGGTACACCAAACCTAGAAATAACATGATTAAAGAGGAACAAAGTAGTTGCTTCACCGTTGTTATTATATGTATGCATTGCCTCGGGCCAATTGGTAAAATAATCTACCACCACAATGATGTAGCCATGCCGCCCAATAGAGTGAGGGTTACATTTCATAAAGTCAATGCCCCATTTTGCAAAAGGCTCAACGACAATAATCGGATGTAAAGGAGCGACTGGAGCACGAGTTTTGTGATCGTAACTCTGGAAAGCATGATACTTTTGGACTGCAATGATGCAATCTCGAAACATAGTAGGCCAAAAGTAACCAACACGCAAAATATTTTGGGCGATGGCATAACCAAACATATGTATGCCACATGCTCCAACATGGCATTCATTTAGATCTTTCTCTGCCTCCTCATGGGTGTGCAATGTCTTAAATATAGTATCGATACAACACCGATAAGGTGTGTCGCAAATTATAATGTTATTTTTAGATTTATATCGAATATGTCACCGATCAACAAGAGGTATTATGCCGTAAAGTCTGATTCTAGAGGTAAATGATGATATCTCCATACCAGGGATCAGATGAATCAATCATAAACAACATCTCATCAAGAATGGAATCGTTAGATGTGGATGTAGTTTCCAATGAAGGAAGGTCATAGATCAGTTCAACAAAGACAAAGGATTTCTTCGATTTGGACTTTATGAACTCCAAATCAA
The DNA here is from genome assembly GCA_031772625.1 of Pinus tabuliformis. Lineage (NCBI taxonomy): Eukaryota > Viridiplantae > Streptophyta > Pinopsida > Pinales > Pinaceae > Pinus > Pinus tabuliformis. The sequence continues at coordinate 685,445,386 of CM062813.1, forward strand.
ACTTATGGAGAATTTCAATTCATTTGGAGTACTCCCCCTAGCAATTTTTGTGACAAAATATATGTCATGGGGTTGCAATCAGAAAAAACCATAGTGTTTCAAACCAAAATATAGTGGTGAAAACTTTGGATATCCTAGACGACCGCCAAAGATAACTTTTCAACATGAGTATACTTGATCTCAATATCATTTAAATTATGACTCAAATAATAAATTGAATTTATGTCCCCTATGTCGTCTTCCTAGACCAATACCATTTCCATGGTAGTAATCGCAACAATAAGATATTGATAAGCCCGGTCTTTATAACCAGGTTTACAAGATAAGGATAACCTTTATAAGGTGGGAATGGTTATGTTAAGGCATTTCTTGTATAGGATTGTAACCAACAAACACTTGCAGGATACCTTGGTATGGTTTCCCATAGGGATTTTGCATCCCTATATTAGTTTGATTGGTTTGCACCTCTGCCATGCCATGTACAGGTTGTTGTACTTCCATTTGATGTATGGACTAACCAAGAAGTGGGGTTTGTAAGGAAGCTTCAAGATGTTGGGTAACTGGGATTTGAGACATCCTAGATAATGAAGGAACAGGTTGCATTTGAGGTGCATCTTGGGTCAATTAACTCACTTGAGATACAACTTGGCTAGGTTGAGGTATAGGTTGGAAAGTAGGAACCTGGGGTGTAACAGGCACGGTTGAGAAGTTGAAAGTTGACTTAGGGTCAAACCAGGTTGTACACGCAACATAGGTTTCCAAGGACTATCAATCATTCCTAGGAAGGGAGGACCAATGGGATGTTGATTCCAATAGGTATGAGCACCAACTTATTGCATTTGGTTTAGAAATGGGTACATTCCATCCACAAATTGCCCCCCTTTTGGGGGATAATGAGTATATGGAGGTAACTTCCCCCAAGAGGAGGGTACCAGATATAGGGTGGTGGAGGTTATTATAAATGTCCCATTCCACTAACACTTGAACATATTGTTGCTCTAAGTATGGTTGGGGCGTAATGGGTGAAATAGGTTGAAAAGTACTCACTACAAAGGTTCCATATGTCATTTCGGATGAGGATGGAGAAGGAGAGGTCCATGGACTATTCGTTGCACCAAAAAAGGTTCCAGATAAGGACTGATAACCAGGTGGCACAGATAGACCACCATACGAATGTGTTACTGGTGAATTCACAAACATGGAGGAAGTTGAAACTTTAATCAGCTCACTCGTGATAGCAAACACGGGTTGAGAAACTATCAACGAATCAGTCATGGTTAAACTTACCAAATAATTCGGTCAATAGAAACTCAAAGGTGAGTTGAAATGTAGAGTAATAGGTGAAGGAGCTTGTACTAGAGTAGGAGGAGTAGGAAAAGGATGACCCTGATAAAGAGGAGTCTCTTTGAAATTAGTAGGAGAGGAAGGTTGAGACTCTTCAGTAATCTCTTCAATACTCAAAAGGCCAGGTTGAATTTTTTCACCATTAGGACCGAAATATACACGATATCCAAATCCAGAAATTCTGGTTCAATAACCTTAGGTAGTAAAGTCTTAAGGTTTTTGGTTTCTACTGCATCAGACTCACTAGCAATTAAAGATGTGATCTTGGGTTGAGTGCTTATAGGAGAAGAAGATTATGGTTGATTCACTTTAGATGTAGTACCAGAAGGGGATGCTTCTAAAGCACTAGTTTCGGCAGTTTGTGTGTTTTTGTTCTTGCAATGTCCAGGTGTAGCCTCATGAGATAAAGGAGGAAATATTTGCATCCTACATGAACAATGTGGTTTTTAAGGTTGTTCTTCCATGAAGGTTGAATAAATTTTATAAATTAACAACAAAATGAATCAAAAGATAGATAATTAGGCAAAAGGGTTTACCAAGCAACTGTGAATTGTAATATACCACCTTAGAAAACCAAGGATTTACATACGGGCAGGAAATATCCCCAAATCTTGTGTTTGGTGTATCACAATGTACAAGGAGGACAACTCAGTTACCTATTGCATGATAACAACCTAGTGGGAACTTCCAAAATATACCCATAGGTACGTGGAAGCATAGTCTGTATTAATGTTGCCTAATGCATAACCACATGATGAGAGCATTCCCATATATTTTTCGTCCATAGAGCACCATCCGATATACCTGAAGCTATGTGGAGAATGATCTAATCCACTTACGTACGTGGAACGGGATATCACCCCCGGAATGTAACACTAATAAAAAATGGAAACTCCTACGTTTAAAGATGTCATAACATGTCTCTAGCCTAGACCTCTAGATGTTTGACTTAAATGCTCCTTAATATTGATAAATAAATTTTAAAGTTTATCTTGAATTAGGTTTCAGTTTCAAGGCTCACCACGAGTTCACCTAAATTCCATACAATGCAATCTAGCATGATAATATGAACTCTTTACTTTTCGATGAAAAACTATCTATGAGAAGGAAGAGATTCAAACAATGATGCAAGAAACAAATAATGCAACAAACAATGATGCAAGAAACAGATAATGCAGCAAACAACACTTCCTAATCAAAAAATTTCAAATGCAATTTTTCCAATTTCTAAATTTCATGCTAAACCCTAAATGTAATGCAAAATGATGAGATATTTCTTTTCTTTCATCTTAGCGAATGCAATGAAAACTAATATGCAACAAGATTATTGATAAAAGAAACCACACAGAATATGACCGTAATATTAAATTCTTCAATGTAACAAACAATCAAGAAAAATGACCTAATTGATAAGAAAAAGAAAAAATCAAAGAAACTCTTACCAAAGACTAATAAAACAAAGAAAAACATTATGATGGATTTTCGGAGGTGAAGACAAACTCAGAGACACAATGAAAACCTTTTAAGCTCAAGAAGAATGTGGAGCAAGGCCAAGGAATCAAATTTTCGCATCCTACAGAATCAATGAAGGTGTATATTGGGCACAAGTGTTATGCACCGTAGGCACACAGACGATATAGGTTCGCTGATGTGTTATTTCTTTAGACCAAAGAGTGCTTTGGAGGTATTTCAATCAAAACTCAACTCAAAAAATTAAACCAAGCTCAAAAATATGTTTTCTTAAGATCAATCAATGTCTAAGTGAGTCAATTAAGGTCGGTTCAAGAGGTGAAAAAGGTGCTAAGATAAAGGAAACCACTAAGGGAAGAATTGGTCCCCAGTAGAGTCACCAACTTGTTATGTGGAATTTTCATGATTATGGTCAAAGGTGAATTCCCTAGATCTGGTGGCCTGATGTAGAACAACAGAAGACAAAAAGCTCAAGTTTTCCTCAGAGAAATTAGAGTATGGGAAAGAATCCTACCTCAAAGTTGTAGCAAGCCTTCCTTTCCTCCTTGCTTGTATGCTCCAATTATAACTCCAAGTGCTATAATTATAACCAGCACACACGACTAAAAAAAGCAAATAAACCACTATTAATGTAGCATAATCCAAAATCTCTATTCAATGAGTTAGCAAAGCATTGAAATACATGAGTGCAATTATAACAAAAAAAATATAGGAAAACAAGATACTCTTTGTATTAACAAATAGAGGAGAGAGTTACAACCACAAATAGAAGTCTGACTTTGTAGATGTCTCTCCAAGTTGACTTGTCCTTCCTTGTCACAAATAACACCTCAATATAAACCCTAATGCATGAATGTGATGACCCATTAGGCTCAAAGCAGCAACATGAGGGAACTATCAATCTCCAAAAGCCAACCCATACCTTATGGGAGGCAGTAAATTTATAGGAGAGTGTGGTAGTTTATGAATACTTATCCAATTACCAATCTGGGCTTGAGATTCACTTAGGAGGGGAGGATGAGCTCAAGGGATAAGAGATCAGGCCTCCAAGTTATGATCATATAGGATTTGAGCTCTTATCCATGGTAAAAGGTTAAAACTACCTTGAAATATTCTGGAAGAGGACGCTTCAGAAATATTTTTATTTTCCCCGAATTTATAGAATTATCACACCTGCAAAAGGGAGCAGCAAGTGTTGACCAACGCTGGCTAATAGGTATGCAACATTCACTGAACACAGGTGGCTAAAGAAGCAAGGTGCGTTGGGGATAAAAACAATTAATTTGAGCTAATTGTCCTAGAAACTCTGACTTTTTGGAGAAGTGATGCTTAGGGCTTTGTGAAGGGGTTATCACAAAGTGTCCTAGGATGTTGATTGATATGGTTTGTAGGCCATTTGTTAAGCATGGTAGGACCTTTTCATTTTCTATTCAAACATAGGCAAATTTACACCACATAGATTGGCTAGGTATCCTAAACTTGCCCAGGAGGGAAACCAAGTCTGTTGGGCACCTATCCACATTGTAAGCCATCCAAAAACAATAGAGTTTTAGTCTCTCTAACCAAGATATATATGTCTTTGTTTCATGTCCATACTCTATATTTCTATCTATACATATACTTGCATGACGAAAGTTAAAATCTATCTGCATATAAAAAAAAAAGTAAACATAGGAAAGTGACTAGCCCTTCTACTCCTTTGAGGCCGATTCCACAGGTGTCAGGTCCTTGACTGTTGATCAGGAATCTGTGACAGTTCTAGGATAAATTGAATGTGTCTTTCAATTCTATCCAACCTAATGTCTTGCTTATGGATTTGGAATTGAATTTTTTTGCAGGTCTTGCTTGTAGTTCGCCATACCTTGGAGTGACACCGCCATGCCTACCGAGATTTGTTCCATAGATTTTCCCAACAGGCTCATCATCAACCAATAGAGGTATACAGTCTGTTTGAACTATGTAATTCTTCCTCTGGTGTTGCTCGGGTCCGGGACTAGGGTCTTCTAGTTTTCCATATCCTCCTTAGTCTCACTGCCCTACTTAATTTCCTCTTCCCACTCTTCTAACAGCTTCCAGATTCCCTCATCAGTAACCTCACAGTAAGCCTTAGTAGCTTCAGTGAAAAGGTGTTCTACAAACATTCTTCCCCTTTAGGGCTCTGACGTGCTCAACTCCTTATCCTTCCTGGGAACCTGTCTCCGCCTTCCTCATCCATGACCTTGCCCAGGCCGAGCAATATCAGAATTTCCTCAGACCTGTTCACAGTGACAGTTTGTTAATAAAAAACAGTTTAATATAATATGGCTTTGGTTCGTTCCCTGAATTGCATTGTCAGTGAGGTAAGCCATGCCATGCTCCTCTTCTTTCCTTTTACTATCAGAGTCAAAGCTAGGATGGCCAAAGAACCAGTCCCCAGAGGGAGTCTACCTCCAGCAACCCTCTACCACTCCCCTCCTCCATATGCAGTGCCTTCCAGTCCCATTCAAGTAGGCAGCCCCTTGCCAAGGCCAACCAAGAAAGCCCAACCTCAAGCCAGCGGATTTCCAAGTAGTAATTGTAAACCTTTCCCCCTCTGCCTAGGAGATTTTATCGATGCCATTCTCCTTTTCATACCCATCTTTCTGTTGAGCCTCAAAACTACTCTTTCCCTAGCAACTCTTCTCATCCCTTTCCTTTGTTTTTCTATGAAGAAAATGCATTCTTATCATTAATAACTATTATATATTGCCTTAAGGATGACATTTAGTGATTTACATGTTATACTTTTATGTTTTTCTATTTGAATGGATTTTTGTCTTTTAGCTACAGAACGCAGCCTATTCTGCAAATAATCATCTGTTCCACAACTACCTTCATTGTTCAACAGGTTACAGGTGTCAAACGAGGAAACCAGCCACATGGGAATCTATGGAATGGTTATGACATGGATCCTATCCTAGTCAACCAACCCAAATCGAATAAGAAACTAGCTCAAGACCACAGTCAAAGGAGGAGTCAAATGAAGAAACCCATGAGAAATATGACTCTGTGTCCATTCTTCGTGGCCATTTAACACATCCGACAGCTTCTGTTGCAACATTTACTTGAACTAGCCACCAATGATAACAGATTCACGCAACCACCTTATTGACTTAAAGTCACCTGTAGCTAATCAATCCATTCACGCAGAACTGTTGTAATATGTGGACCACCTGTAGCTAAATTCTCTCAAAGAACAGTTAGGATTTTTCTTTAAATATCAGTTGTAAAGGACTCGGAAGGAGTTCAAATTTCCTCATGTACTAAGCATAGACTTACTGCTTTGTAATTTTGAAACTTATTTCCTTGTTTTTAATATGAAGATTGTGTGTTTTATGGATATCTGAAAGATTTTCTTGGATATTGATTAAGTACGCAGAACCTGATCAGTTGTAGAGGACCCTTGCGTTGAATGAGGCTTTATTTCATTTTGCTTAGTCTTTTCTAATTAAATTGTAAGTTCATCACAGTGTTCATAATCTTTTGGAAGTAACCTTGTTTATAATGCAAATTTTATCATTTTCTCACTAATGCAGAATAGCTTCTTTTAGTGCAAAATAGTTTCTTCTTGCTTAATTTCTTTGTAGTTTTTATGAGCAGTTAGAAGTTAAAATACAGTAGTATAATTTAGTTTATTTCATTTACTGCTTTACTAGTCTTTCAATTTTCAAATAGACTAATCAGTGCCATTACTATTCTTGTCATTTTATTGCTAGATTAGTGACTCATGGTGTTAATGAATGTTTATGAAGAGCCCTTCTAGTTGATATCTCATCTTAAACTAAGTGGTTGAATACTTCATTCATGCAATGGGTCTTTTCTGCATTCTTGCATTTGTTTTCTCTTAGAATAATGAAGTACAAAAATCCTCAAATGTCATCACAAGGAGATTTTCTCCCCAAATTGAGAGGTAAGGTAATTAAGTATTTCATTTAGCTTTGTTTCTATGATAGGTTAGATACTAGTTGCAATTTTACTTTTAGTTTTTCAAGATCATGATTTTGGAATAATGATAAAGCAGGAATAGAAACTCTATTTTCTTTCTTGCTTAAACTTTGCTCTCAAGTCTTCCTTAAGATCTTTTGTTTCTCATCTTTAGATTTTTAGCAGTCTTTACAGAAGTTAGATTTAAAATTTTGATAGTTACATTATGCATCATTAGGGATTAAAGGACCCAAAAACCCCCAAAACAACATAAAAACAACAAAATAAGAAGGGTCATCTAACACAAATAGTGCACTACACTTCATCAATTTACAATACTCAGATTGATAATTTATGTAGAGCAATTTAGGACACTAAATTGACCAAACATTTTGGCGTCGTTGCCAAGGAAGTGTAACTAGGTAGCCTTATCTCTTACATTCAAAAAAAAAATGGCATGCATAGAGAAAAAGACTCTAGGGGTATATTTATAGCTAGGGGCAGAAGTTCGATTCCTACAACACCACCTACTCCACCGAGAGAAAGAAAAGACACACTTCCATCCCAAACTCATACTCCCAGCCATAGGACTCCTAAAATTCCAGGGGCAGAAATCCAATCATAAGAATATCCTACTTCATCTACCAAGATAGTCCTAGGGGAAAAAAAAATTGAATCTCCAACAGCAGGGATAGTCTTTGTCATCTCCACAGGAGAGCCCATTGTACTTGAAGAACTAGGAATACCTGGTGGGGAAGAAGAAGTAGAACCTCTCTCCCATAGTCCATTAATAGAATAACTAGAGGAGGAGGGAATAACCTTATAATTTGAACCCTATACTGACTCTAAAGAAACTATAATGGTAGAAGAGGAACAAGATGGAGAATTCTCACTGTTTGGAGGAGGGGTTAGAGGGAGAGGTAGAGGAAATAATGGAGTAGGTAGAGGTAATAATGGAGGAGAAAGAGGTGATAGGGAAATAGATAACTCTTTTGGATTCCCTATAATGGATGAGGAAACACATGCCACAACGAAAAATATCTCACCTTTTGTCCTCCCAAACTTCTATGGGTTGAGAAGTAAGGACTCTGAAACATTTTTGTTTGAGTTTGAAGTCTTTTGCAGAACTTATGACTATCTAGAAGACTCTCAAAAACTTAAATTATTTCCTTCAACACTGAAAGGAGTTGCTTTGAAATGGTTCATGGGGTTAGTCACTCAATCCATTAGAACATGAAATGACATGAAAAAGGCATTTTTGGATAGATACTTGGATTATTGCATGCCTACCAATCATAAAGATGAGGTGTTCAAAATGATGCAAGGAGAGGATGAAAACTTAGAAGATTTGATTGAGATATTCAACTATAATTTGAAAAGAGAAAAGATGAACAATTTAGATGAAGAAAATTTGAAATCTCTTTTATTAAAAGCCATTAGAGATGAGTGGATAGATATCCTTAACATGATGGGGAAGGGAGATATCTCTCAACTTCCATTGAGTGATATAGGAGAACTATGTGTTTATCTCTCAAGAGGGAAATCTAAAATAGGGAAAGGGCCAAGAGATCCATTTCTTGTTAGAGAAAACAAATCTGCAACTGGATCTGTAAGTAGGGCAGAAATTGGCAATATGTTTGATGAGTTTAAAATTGACATTCTAGGGAGCCTTAGTGAGAAACTAGACACCCTTAAGATTCAAAAGAAGCAAAAAACAGAGGTTGATGCCTTAGCCATTTTTTGTCCAAAATGCAGGAAAAAAAAAACAAACAAACAAACAAAACAAAACAAAACAAACAAACAAACAAAAACAAAAACAAAAACAAAAACAAAAAAACATATTCTAAGGGAATATCCTTTAGATGCAAAAATTGTAGAAACTTGTATGATTTGTTCAAAAAGCCATGAGACCAAGGGTTGTCCTTCAATCCCAGGTCTTAAGGCTGTCTTTCAAGAGGAAACAGTCCCAAATTCTACAGAATCTCTTTGTTTTGTTACAAGAAGACCTTGGTTGGGGACACAAAATCAGGGATTTAACAATCAAATGTATCTTCAACCCCCACCAAACTGGAATTCTTGGCAGCAACCTTGGCCTCAACCTCAACCTCAACTTCAATCTCAACAGTGGGCACAAGGAGTACAAAATCCTTATGGGAGATTTGCTCAATATTATCAATATCCTCCATCCTATTAGAATTTTTCTCCCCCACATAATCAGCAACAAAATCAGTGGCCACAACTTCAAAATCAGAACCCTCAACTTTCATTTCCATTTCACAACATCCTCCACAACAAAACCAAAATCCCCAACCCTTATTACCATTTCAACAGAAACCAAATTAGCTACCTATCCAACCATTACCAAACTCCAACAATAAAAACCCTCAAAATTCTTACATGGTAGAAGGACAAGAATTTCCAACTTACATGATTACCCCTCTAGATCTTAATGATGTGCAACTCAGATCTGGAAGGATATTAGAAAAGGAAAGACCTTTTGTAGTTATTCAAGAACAAGATATTTCTGAGGAAGTTTCTCTAAAATTCAATAAAAGTTTGGAGGAATCATATCTCCAAAACCAAAACATTTAAAAAGGAAAACAACTAGCGAACACAACTCCTATTATTGAGCAACTAGCATCTACTTCTACACCTCCTTTTCGTGAAAGACTACAAATTGATAGAGGGCTAGAAACACAAATCTTGTTGCCCAACTATGATTTTCTAGATGAATTGAAGAATGTCTGTATCAAAATTCCTTTGCTACAAGCCATTAGATAAATTTCTATTTTAGCCAAAACAATAAAGGAGTTTAGCATAAAAAGACTAGGAAGAAAAGCAAAAGAAACAAAAAGAATTCACTTGGTAGGGAAAATAGCAGACATTACGATGGGAAAAATTGCCTTACAAAAATATGTGGATCCAGGAAGTCCAGTTGTCAAGACAAATATAAATGGAATTGAAATTCCAAATACATTGATTGACTTAGGGGCAGCAATAAACATCATGAGCAGACAAACTACGGAGTAGCTTAAACTTTCTAATCTTCTTTACACACCTACCTTACTACAACTTGCAGATAGATCAGTAATCAAACCAGATGGTGTATTAGAAGATATTTCAGTATCCTTAGATTCTTGGGAATATCCTATTGATTTCATGATCTTAACTCCCAAGAATAATCTAGGAGGACACCCACTCGTATTAGGAAGACCTTGGCTGGCCACAACTGATGCTTTTATTAGCTATAGATCTGGTGACATGTATATTTCTAATGGAAATTCAACAAAGAAATTTAATTTGTATCCTCCAGCAAAAGAAATCACAGAAATAGATGACAATGAATGGATTGATGATGAAGATGATATTCAACCTCTCTTTACTATTTTAAAAATTAGTGAAGATAGTAAAATTTTGAATACAATAGAAAATTTTGAAACATCTTCAAAATATGATCATGCACAATTTCAAGAAAAATCTAATGTTGAATACTTGTCATCTAGGTAGATGTCTCTCTATTCTATGGAAGAGTTTGGTAGCTCTATAATTGAAAATTTTCCAAGTAGGAAATTGAACATAAACAAAAACTTGGAGAAACTACAACAAGAAGAGCTAACCAAAAAATTACAAAAGCATTTTGTTGCATTTGCATGGGAATACACCAACATGAAAGGCATTGACCCTAAGACTTGTATCCATCATATCTATATTGAGGAAAACAGTAGACCTATCAGACAACCTCAAAGAAGGATGAATCAAAATCTTAGGGAGATTGTAAAAGAAGAGCTCCAAAAATTGCTGAATGTAAACTTCATTTACCCAATTTCAAATAGCCAATGGGTTTCTCCTTTGGTAATTGTACCTAAAAAAATTGGTAAATGGAGGGTGTGCATTGATTATCGAGAATGGAATAAAGCAACCCTTAAAGATCATTTTCCTCTGCCATTTATAGATCAAGTATTAGATACATTAGCAGGTAAGAAGTATTTCTCAATTTTGGATGGTTTTAGTGGTTATAATCAAATTCAGGTAGCACCTGAGGATCAGGATAAAACCACATTTACTTGTCCATGGGGAACTTTTGCCTACCGAGTACTTCCTTTTGGATTATGTAATGCACCTACAACATTCCAAAGAGAAATATTAGGAATTTTTTCTGATCTGATACATTATTGTGTAGAGGTATATACGGATGATTTTACAGTCTATGGAAAAACATTTGAGGAAGCTTTGGAAAATTTGGAAAAAGTTCTTAAAATATGTAAAGAAACAAACCTTTCACTAAGCCATGAAAAATGTTTTATGATGTTTACAGAAGGTATTGTTTTAGGACATCACATTTCAGGGGATGGGATTAAACTTGACAAATCTAAAGTTGATGTCATCTCTAAGTTATCAATTCCAAATTGCCAAAAGGATGTTAAAAGCTTTCTAGGATCTACAGGATACTATAGAAGATTTATAAAAAACTTCACTAAAATAGCATCTCTAATCTTCAAGTATCTTACAAAAGATTGTGAATTCAATTGGAATCCTGATTGCCAATTAGCATTTGAAACCATGAAAGAAAAAATTTCTGAAGCACCTATTTTAAGAGGTCCAAATTGGAAACTCCCTTTCCATATTTCCACGGATGCTTCAGATACAACTCTAGGAGTTGTATTGCGACAAAAATATTTGATTCCTTATGCCATTTACTATACAAGTGAGAATTTGATTCCCACTGAGTTGAATTATACTGTGACTGAAAATGAATTTTTAGTTGTTGTTCATGCAATTAACAAATTCAGACACTATATAACAGGCTATGAAACCTTTGTTCATACAGATCACTCTGCAATTATATATTTGATGAGTAAACCTATTACCAATGGCAGAGTTACAAGATGCTTTTACTTTTGCAAGAATTCAACATTACTGTGCTAGATAGACCTGGAAAACAAAACACAGTTACTGATTTCTTGTCCAAGATTCAGAATATCAAAGAATATTCTCCGGTTGAAGATAAGTTTCCTGAAGAATATCTTTTTGCAGTAACTACTCAAACTCCTTGGTTTGAAGATGTTGCTAATTACTTGGTCATGGGAAAGTTACCTTCACATTTGTTTCCTAGAGAGAAAAGAAAAATTATTCAGGAAAGTGCAAGATATTCATGGATCACTAATGAATTGTATAAAACAGGGCTAGAACTTATGATCAGAAGGTGTGTCAGGGAAGATTAAATGCTTGAGGTTCTCAAAGCATGTCATGATGAACCGTGTGGTGGACACTTTGCTAACAAGAGGATAGCCTATAAAATCCTCTCTTTAGGATATTATTGGCCATCCATCTTCAAGGATGCTAAAGAATATGTCAGAAGATGTGACAGCTGCCAAAGGGTAGGGAAACCTCCTCTCTCAAATGAAATGCCATTACAAACTCAGGTACTTATTGAACCTTTTGAAAAGTGGGCTTTAGACTTTATTGGACCAATTAATCCTCCATCTAAGCAGAACAAGTATATATTGGTATGCACTAATTATGTCACCAAGTGGGTAGAAGCCAAAGCATTACCTTTTTCTAATGAAAAATCTGTAGTTAATTTTCTTTTTGAGGACATCTTCACTCATTTTGGTGTTCTAAGAGAAATTGTGACAAATCAGGGATCTCAATTCACATCCAACATGGTGGAAAGGCTTGTGGAGGAATAAAAGATCAAGCATAGGAAATCTACTCCCTATCATCCACAGCAAATGGTCAAGTGGAGTCTACAAATAAAGTGATTGAAGGAATCATCACCAAGACTGTGCATCTACATAGAAGAGATTGGACAGAAAGGCTTCTTGAAGCCTTATGGGCCTATAGAACTGTTAACACCCAGGTTGTTCCCTTTGACTCTAAGGGAATACGGCCGGGGTAACCACTAACAAATCTTTGGATTACAGCTTCTAGCCAAACTGTGATCAGAGAGGGTTCTCTCTTTAATATTTATCTCTGTTTTGTACTGATTTTAGGCTAGCTATAAGTTCAGGTTTGTTTAAGGTTTTGGTTGGATGATAATTTCAGTCAAGGTGCTTATGCATTCTCCAAAGTGTTCTAGTCCATTGGGCTATGGAGTCAGTGGTCCTTTAGTTATTTTGAGGTGCTGAGTGATTTGCTGTAGTGATGCTGTAGAGCCAGATTAGTGTCTGAGAACAACGTTTATAATAGTGATTAAGTGGAGTGTATCCAGTTAATGCAAGGCAGTGAAGAATCTTGCAGTGAACTGCTAAAGAAACACAAGGGAATATTGTCCTAGAAGCAATTAAGAATTTCTAGGTAGTATTCATACTTATAGAATCAATATAGACATGAGCAATTAAGAATTCATGTGCATAGTAATCCTGAAGACAAACATTTATAGTAGTAAAAATTGAGTACAAGGTGTAGCGAAACAAGTCCTGCACTATTCTTTCTTTTTACTGCTAGCTTAGTATAAGATGAGTATGATTTTGACAAACATAAGTAAAACAAGAACAGAGTTTGGAGAAAACTTGTTATTTCATCAGACAGCACAGGAATTCTGCATCAGCACATGGAGCATCATCCAGACATCAAATATTTCAGGAAATCACTGAGCTCATCCAGCCCTTTGTATTAGATAATTCTGAAAGTGTGCAAAACATTTGTCTCATAGAGAAAATTACCAACCCCTTATGAGTTACTCAGGGGAGTATATATACAAAATTTACATCAAAAATATCAGCGAATGAGTTAATATCTCAGTTATGATATGCTAATCTCTGGAATGCAGTAGCTGAAGGAGTGAATGCTGCAGTAATTCCTTAATGCCTCAGCTGTCAAAATAGTCAGAAGATATTTGGACTTTATGGCTGTTAGAGTCGGCTGGAGATGTGCTGTCTGAAACTTGGATAGCTGTCATTGTCTATGTGATGAGTCACTTTTTTAGCTGCTTTAACTGCTGACATTTGTCATGTTATTTGTCTTGTAGTGACCTGGAGCTGGTAGTGGCCGAATGTCTGAAGCTACCGTGGCAAAATCTGAAGCATAAATTGCCACCAATCCTCCTTAGGCATTTGATGTCTGCGCATCTTTATCAATGTTTCCTCGGCCTCTGTATGTCTATAAAGATTGGGAGGGGTTTCAAACAGGTGATTTACTTCATTCTCAATGAAGAACAGGCCTCCAAGTTTGTCATATAAGCTCTATCCTGTGGGAAGCCCTGCTTGTTCAGATGAACTGCCAGATGCAATAATCTGATTTTCAATAGTGGTTGCCATTCTGTTGGCCATTTGATCTGGAGAGATCAGTTTTCCTGCACCACTTAGTAAGCTGGGCAGGCCTTTTGCTTGCAGCACTCCCATTTTAACTTTGTATTCCTCCACATCTGCTTGCATCTCATAGTACTTCCTCTCCACTGTTTGTATATAGTTCCTGAGAGTTAGTACCTTCTTGGCAGAGAGGACAGCCTCTGTTCTGTTGGGAATGCCTATAGCTGCCAATTCCTCCCTTTCTTGCCTGTTCAGGAAGTCTATCATTCTGTTTGCCTGCTCTGCTCTGTTCCCTAGCACTGTCTTGGCCTTCTGAATTTCTGCTTGAGCTTGGCCCATTAAATCCATCTGCTCATGCATTATTTTTATTGACCTCCATTGCTGTTTGATGGATTGGCCAATTTTGGCCCATAGGATTCTCTTTATGTCGGCCATAGCAGTCTCCAGATTCAGCTCTTTCTCTAAGGCCTTTATCTTTTCTTTTTGGGCCTTTATTTCTCTGCCCTGTTCTGCTACAGTCACTTTGGACTTGTCATACTTGGCATCCAGTTCTGCCAACTTCTCCTTGGCCTTCTTTATTTCATCTGCCTGGAGCTCCATTGCTTTGACGGCCTTGGTCAATTCCTCTACACTTGGGCTGGCATCTGGAGCTGCTGTTGTTCCTGCTGCTTCTGTTGTGGGGGCCACTGCTGCCCCTGAAGTTGCTGCTGTTGTTGAAGTAGTTGGAGGAGCTTGGGAAGTGGATTCTGCCTGTTTATCTTGTAATGCTCCTTCCAGCTCTCTCTCCAAATCCCTGATCCTCTGGTCTTGCTACATTAGGAGGTCTAATTGGTCATCGAACTGTTTTTGCTTTTGAAGCTCTGCGGTTTGAGGGTGCTCTGTGGGCTGCAGCTTCAACCTTTTCTTTAATGCATTCAGGTCATCATCTTTCTTCTTCATAAGGGCCTTCACACCCTTTGGATCACTAGGATCATGTCCAAGATCAATGATGATGTCCTCCAAAGATTTTATTCTGTTATCTTTGGCCAGGGAGGACATTCTCTCAAAATCCAACTGAGTGTTGGTATTTTTGAGTGACTCCTTTAGTTCATGGGCCATGGTTGCCCTCTCCACCAAAGTTGCATACACCATTTCTCCAGTTTGTTTGTGGAGTTCTATTTGGTCCATGGGATGGATGTCTTTGGCCATGACCTCCACCCTTGTCTTCACAAAATCTGCAGCTGATGTAGGCTGAGGTTTTGTAGGCTTGAAATGACTAAATATCATTTTTTCTTCTTTAATGTCATATACAGACATTAATCTCTCTTGCTGGGCTGGTGTAGCATCTATAAATTGCTTGTAGACCTCAGCCCTCAGCAGCTCATTTTGAGCCTTTATTTGTTTGAAAGAAGCCTTGGTGCTCTTGGGCTTCTTGCTTTGTTGGGAAGAAGAGGACACCTCCAAACCGAGCTGTAAAGTTTGCTCCTGCTGAAAGGAGCTTGTACCTGTATGCTGACTGCCCTCCCTGTCTTTTCTTGCACTGTCCAAGACATCTTCAGTAATGTCTTCTACCTCTGGGGAGTCTGCTCTTTGCCTTTTGGCTTCTGGCTGGTGGGAGGATCCACTGAGAGGAGTGGACTCTTCTCTATCTCTTTTTGTCCCCCTTTCCTCATGTGCTGGGGTCTGTAAAATTGGAGCAGTTACTGGCTCAGTTTGTGGGGGTGGAATTTGCAGTGCTGGAGCTGCTGGTAGCTCAGTTTGTGGAAGGACAGTTTGCCCTTGCTGCTGTTCTTGTTGCTGCTCTTGCTGCTGCTCACCTGAAGGGGCAGACTTTTCTTTCATTGTTTGTTCTTCTGCACCCATTATCCCTTTGCCTTTATCTAACACTGGTGCTGCTGTGGAAGATGCCTTTATTACTGGTGCAGTCCTTGAGGCTGAGGTCCCTTCTCCCACTGAATAAGGTGGTCTGAAAGCTACCTGCTGCACATAGTCTAGGTCAATAGTTTTTTCAAGCTCCTTCACATTCTTTAGCATTGTCTCTTCCTCAGTTAGATTTTCAACTAGAGTATCCATCTGCCATTCTTGCAGGTTGGCATATTTTTCAATGTGTGGGTACTGGCAATGCTTAATGCCTATAAGCCTATACTTGTTTCTCCTAGCAGTGATGAAACCTTCAGGGTCATAATGGACCCACCGAAAACTATAGGACAGCTTGTATTTATCCTTAAGGATTAGGTCTGCATCTTCCCACCCTTCTTTCTTGTTCATGATGAAGGGGCCCAACTGGTGTTTGAACTTGAGGTGGGCCTTCTTTTTGGCGCTGTGGAAATGGGTGAGGTCGGACTGAATCAACTGCCTGTAATACTCCAAGGCAAATAACCTCATAGGTACATATTTTGGGAGCCTGTATGGACAGAGCTCACAGCCATAGATCCTAATGACAGTATGGTTCTCATATAGGTACCAGTCACCTATTTTATATTTTTTGGAAAGCTGCAGAGCTTTCTTTATCTCATTTGATATTCTGGGAGGAGGGGACCTCATCAACAGGCAAGAGACTGGGTATACAAATTGGTCAACAAATTCACAGTAGGTATAGGGTGAATTTGTGACTTTGTGATAGACAGAGGTCCAGAAGATGACAGATCTTCTTTCCCCTCTGTGATCCAGCTTTTTGATGTAGCATGGGAAGGCTTCAGAATGATAGTACATGAACAGGTGGTAAATATAGGCCGAGTACTTGAAGACCCCCTGTCTGTCCACTCTACTCAACTGATCATGAATCTTGTTAGCTATGAACTTAGCAAAGTTATATTTGCGGGCAGGGGGTTGGCGTGGGCTGTAAGCAGATAGCAATACCAGCATTGTTTTATCCACATGCTCACTGTTTTTGTATCCCAACACATAGGCAATCATGTCCAGTAAAAGCCTGCCTACATCATTGAAATGGACATCCAGGTAGGGAGGTGGCCCTGTAGGCTGGCACTCAGGTCTCATGAATGTCCTGGTGACCTTTTGAATCTCCTCACTGGTCATCTTGGCACCAGTGTCCAGCAAATAGTTCATGGAAAATGGGATTAGCAACTCTGTCTGATCAAAATGTAACATTTTGTTGATGGACTCAGCATTAATGTAGAAAAGGATCCTCCCAGATGGAGTGCTAATAGCTCTGTGCTGCACATCATAGTTTTCAGCACATAGGTGAATGATTTCAGGGAAGACATTTACAGCTGGGAGACAATAGTATGGTAGGTTTGACTCCCATATCCCATGTGTACCATGACCA
This sequence comes from Pinus tabuliformis, assembly GCA_031772625.1. Classification (NCBI taxonomy): domain Eukaryota; kingdom Viridiplantae; phylum Streptophyta; class Pinopsida; order Pinales; family Pinaceae; genus Pinus; species Pinus tabuliformis. Next base: position 685,462,657 of record CM062813.1, read on the forward strand.
TCCTTATAGTCCTCTCTTAATTGACAGAAGGTCTGCAAGAAGTCCCTGTTACCCTCAAAGTCTTCAATAAGATAGTCCTTGTCAGCAAATGCCAAGGCCTCCAGCTCTTTATTTGGTGGATTTAATGGAGCTACACTGAGGGATGAGGATGCAGAAGCAGCCATTGTAAAACTTGATTTTGAAATAAGGTGATGGCAATGGTTTGAAACGTTTTTTAAGAGCTTAAGTAATAGGCCAAATGTAGACCAAGTCTGAAGTGTTTTTCTCAGTGGAAAATGCAAGCTGGTTTCTGTAGTTTGTTGCAAATTCACAGGGATGTGAATTGCTAAGGGTAAGTTGCAGAGGGTATGAGGTTTCCTTTGGTAGCAATTGCAGCTGGCCTGTACTCGGCAAAAGGGAACAATGCCGAGCACCTCGAGGAAAATTTTATGGTTCTGGCCCGCGGAACGACTGTTTTAATGTCAATTTTTAGTTCTGGGGGCAATGCAGGTTACTTTATCTGACTCTTAGTTAGCAGACAGAGCTAGACTGTGAACTTTGACCAGTGTTTTAATGGTGAACTAACAGAGAAATGGCATGCATGGGGCAAAACATGAGCTTTATGGTGAATACCTGGATAAACTAGCTTGGAAGCCTGCGGGCCGGGCCGTGGAGGCTTAATGCAGCTGAATTCTTGACTTGTAGCGGTCTCAATCTTGGATTTGATGGCTGGAAACAGATTTCGCGGCAAGCTGGTTCGCAACGGCTACGTCGTTTGTGCGTGAAAATGACCGCAAACGGCTAATTTGGTCGTTTATAACGACAAATTTGGAAAAAACATGCTATTGGCGCTTTTCCGCCGATGACGTCAGCATGACGTCATGGTGGGGCCCGGGTACGGAGGTGACGTGGCTGCTGAGGTGTAGGCCAGGGTGGCAGGACACGGTGGTGGGTAGATGCGGTGGCAGGGCTACGTGGAGGGCCACGGGATGCGGGGGCGGGCGGAAGCGACATGACGTCAGGCTGACGTGAGGGTGACGTGCGCCGGATGGGTGGTAATGGGGAGGCGGTAAGCGGGTTCCCCGCACCACCTTTGGGCCAAAGGTGGTATCGGGGAGGGGGCTCCGAACAACCCCACCGCCTGCCACGCGTCCCTGTACGGGGCGGAAAACCATTTTCCCCGGACGCTAAAGGTCGGCAGATCCGGGCCCAAGAATACCCGCCCACCGTTAGATCATGGGTGGCGGAAGATCGACGGCTGGCGGGCCCTCCGACGGATCGTGCAAGTTGGGGGGACCCGCTGGCCTATTAAATATTCAATTTAATATTTTTAGGCGGAAAACTTTAGAGTTAAGGGTTTTTGCGAGTTTTTTCGGGGTAAGGGTCAATCTGAAAGGGGAAAAGTGGTTAAAAGGTGGTTTTGAGCAGAGAAAAGGGGTTCTTGTGAAATTTACAGGGTAGAGGTGAGGTAATGGCTTAGGGGGAGGCTGTCACTCCAACCTGAGGTCAGAGCAATCCCATGACAGGGTTGACCATAGTCCATGATGGACTAATGTCTCCCTTGACAACTTATTTGGCTATAGTGCTAAAGGGAGGATATGTATATAATGCTGGGATTTATACACCATAGTGTTATTATAGTAGGGAAAGGGGACCATAGGGGACTTAGATAATAGAGTTAGGGGTTAATATGGATAGAAGAGGTGAATGAGGAGTGAAATGACCAGGTTTATTTGAAAACCACTTAGCTGTAGGAGTAGATCAAAATGAAAAGATTTTTACATAGGAAATGTGGCTTTTAAAGGCATAAGCACCAGTATAAAACCTCAAACTTTTTCATGAATCTTGGCTGCTCAAGGGATGTTAGTAAATGGATGTGAAAAAGGGGACAATGGGAAGTTAGACATGCTCCTTTGCCTTGCTTTTATTATCTTGACCAGCAAGATTCAATCTGAAATGAATACCACTTCTGCAACCCCATCTACTTACCCAGCTACTTTGCCTAGCATTTTTTGTTTCTTCTTGGAGGGTGCACTTGAACTTGCAGACCCTTATGTGCCTTTTCTTTTCATTGGCTTTTCTTTTGATCAGCTATCTAAGACTGCCCTTATTTCTTCCAAGGCCCCAGATTAAGCAGTTGGGAACCTTAATTCTCTACCTAACTACCTTTGTCTGCCAAGATTAAACTGTTTGGACATACTTCTTTCTCTAATCTACAACAAAAATTGAGACATGGCATGACCCAGCTTAGGCTGTTGGATCACCCATTGAGAAGTATAACATCACTAATAAAATGCACATGTGTGCCTTTCATCAGAATATGAGATCTTTGCCTTGCCAAAGTAGATCATATTGGCATTTCCCAAGCCAATCATGAAAAATGAAACCTATTGGTATAGGTAGCTAACAGTGGCTCCACTTGGGGATGGTTTTTCTTCTTGAAAGACCAAGAACAACAGGTCAGAATGCCTTGGTCATTGATCTGTTTTTACCAAAACTTGTAAGTTCTCTTCTTGTAGTTTCAAAATTTGGAGGCCACAACCTCTGTGGAATTTCTGAGACACTAAGCCCCCTTCTGCTTATTTACAGCAGCATTCTCAAAATGAACTATTTACATGCTGAAAAGAAAAGATATATACAGCTGTCTTATGTACAGAAGGGAAGACCCTGTTATGTGGATGAAAAGTGATCAAAATAGTGTTTCAACATCCTGCCATTTACAGGACCTTCACCTAGGTCGGTGCCATCCAAATTCTCCAAAAAATAAGTGTTATTTCCTTGTAATGCTTGAATGACAAAAGGTCCTGTCCAAAGGGAATCAAATTTGCCATGTTTTCCTTTATCTTCTCTTCTTGAATCCCACTTGAGCACCTTGTTCCCTATGAAAAAGTCTTCAGCTTTGGTTCTTCTGTCAAAGGCTTTCTTCAGCTTCTCTTGAAGGATTTGGACTCTGTTATACACTTGATCTCTAGTTTGCTGCAGACATATAATTTGATTCACCCTCCTTTGCATATCATTGGGCTCAGCTTGACTCTCTTGCAGTAGTTTCATGACAGGAACCCCTAGTGAAGAAGGAAATTTGGCTTCTAGTCCATAGACTAACTCATATGGGCTGACCCCAATGGACCTCTTGGTTGTTAGCCTATCTGCCCATAAGGCATTCACTAGTTTCTTATGCCAATTCTTCTTGTTTTCTTCCAACACTTTCTTTATGATGTTCACTAGGCTTTTATTTGATGATTCAGCTAGGCCATTCCCTTGAGGGTAGTAAGCAGTGGAGTGGCCCAAAGTAATCTGAAATTTGTGGCAGAAGTTGACCATCTTCTTGGATCTGAAAGCAGCAACATTGTCTGTTATTATCTTGTTGGGGCAGCCAAATCTAGACAGTATGTTATTCTCCAAGAACTGAATAATTGTTGAATCATTTGCCTGTCTACATGGAATGGCCTCAACCCATTTGGTAAAGTAGTCTGTGGCTGTGAGGATCCATCTATGTTGGCCTGAAGATGAGGGATGAATTTCTCCAATGAAATCCAAGCCCCATTGCTGAAAAGGTCTTTCTGTTGCAATAGGCCTCAAGGGAAGTGGCAGCAACTTTCTTTTTCCCTCAAATATTTGACATTTATGGCATGAGGTAGTAAAATTCTTAACATCAGAGAACAAAGTGGGCCAATAGTAACCAGCCCTGAGTATTTTATCCACAGTGGACTTCCAATACAAGTGTCCACCACAGTCACCTGCATGAAATTCTTCCTTGATCTTGTTAGTCTCATTTTCAATCAAGCAGTTCAATAAGATACCCTCATGGTTTTTCCAAAGCAAATTGCCATTCATAACACAGAATCTTGAGGCTTTCATTTTCACAAACCTACACTTAGTTCTGGACAGTCCTGGGGGAGCACACAGGTTTTGTAACACATAACAGATATCAGAATACCAGGGGGATTGTTCAAAGGCTACATTGATCTTTGGAGTCGCCAGCTCCGGTTCACTGTCCAGTTGATTGATGTCCAAGGCTTGGAAATTTGTTTCACACATTAATTTGGCCAAGCCCTGCCCTTTTATCAGTTTTGTAGGTTTTATTTCAATATCAAATTCCAAAATGTTGGCAATCCATTTTCCTCTTCTACCTTCCAAGTTCTCTTGAGTAAGTATGTCTTTCACAATTGGGCTTGGTACATAGGCTATAACATGGGAGTACAGGATGTAGATCCTAAAGTCTTTAATAGCTTTGACCAAGGCATATGCTTGCTTTTCCATGATCTGGTATTTCAGGGGTGCATCTCTAAGAGCTTTACTAAAGAAAGCAATGGGTTTCTCATTTCCTTGGTCATCTTTCTGTAATAAAACAGCGGCAATTGTGTGTTGGGAGGCAAAGGAAAATATGATAAATTCCCTATCAAATTGTGGATTTGTTAGAACTGGGGTTTGGGTGAGGGCCACCTTTATTCCTTCAAATGCTTGACTTTCTTCTACTGACCATTTTACCTTTGAATCCTTTTTAAGCATATTATTGAGTAACCTACTTAATTCGGCCAGATTTGGGATAAATCTCCTTAGAAAGTTGATTTTCCCCAAGAAGGCTTGTAATTCCTTCACATTTCTTGGATGAGGCATTTGTAAGATGGCCTGGATTCGGTCTGGATCAATCCTAATTCCATCTTTAGAGATGATGTGACCTAACAGTTTACCTTCCTCCAAACCAAACAGGGATTTTTTAGGATTTAAGGAAATCCCATATTTCCTACAAGTTATGAATATCTGTCTCAAATGTTTCAAATGTTCTTGGTCAGATTTGGAAAAAGGTGTGAGGTCATCTAGATAAATGACAAGGAAGTCATGAATCTCTTTGGCAAAAGCAATATCCATTGCCCTTTGGAATGTGGCCCCTGCATTTTTCAACCCAAAAGGCATTTTAACATATTTGAAGGTTCCCCATGGGGTTGTAAATGTTGTTTTGTCCTGATCATCAGGATGTACTAAGATCTGGTTGAAACCTGAGAATCCATCAAGTAGAGAAATTCTCGAGGCCCCCACTACTCTCTGCAAGATGTGATCCATCTTGGGTAAGGGGTAATTATCTTTCAAGGATACTTGATTTAAGTTCCTTAGATCAACACAAAGCCTTATTTCACCAGTTTTCTTTCTTGTAGGGACTAAGTTTGAAATCCAATCAGAGAATCTGATTGGTGCTATGATACCTGCCTTAAACATTTTCTGTACTTCTTGTTCCATTGCTGGGAGAAGCATAGGATTAATTCTCCTAAGTTTTTGTTTAAAGGGTTTTTGATCTGGTTTGAGAGGGATGGTGTGTTGAATTACAGAGGTGTCATAGGATTTTAAATCCTCATAACTCCAGGCAAAGACATCCTGGAACTCCTTAAAAAGGTCAATGTATTTAGGCTTTTGATCAGGGGGTAAAGCAGCAGACAGCTTTATGATTTTGGGTTGTTCAGCAGTCCCAATGTTGCACTCTTCTATGGCAGTGTTGAGGGGCTGCATTTTTGGTTTGCTGGGAACATCATTGGAATCAAAAATGTCTTCTAGAGGGGCTAAGCCAGTGGGAAGAAAATTGTCCTTCAATTGTATAACTTCAGCTTCATCATCAGCTGTCTCTTCACAATCAATTTGTTGAATTTCTAGTATGTTGTCTTTGTTAAAAATTGTAGGATGTAGCATTTGGTTAGCTATTTTAGGTGATATTGCTTTGTTATTCTGTTGATCCTGTATTTGTGATTGACTTGCTCTTTCAAGTATTTGTGATTGACTTGCTCTATCATTGTCAATACTTAGTCCTGAAAATTCTTGCTGCAAAGTCAAGAAGTTGTTTATTTGCATGTCATCATCAAACACTTGCCAATCCTTAACATTGTTTGGGACAGATGGTCTGTGTTTTATCTCAGCTGTAAAGCAGTGGTGGGGCTCAAAAGGTAGCTTGCAGGTACTTGCAAATGTGGCCAAGCTATGAGCATGAAGGTTTTGAGTCCTAGGAATTTTGGTAATCTGAAATTCAGTAAACGAATTTAATAATTCAGCAGCAGCAAACCTATAGGACCTCAGTCTTTTGTCATTGGTGACAAAATTACCCTTGACTTGTTGGATAACTAGGTCTGAATCTCCTAGGATTGAAACTTTTATAGCTTGTAGGGACTTTACTAGCTTGAGACCTAGTAAAAGAGCCTCATATTCAGCCATGTTGTTAGTGCATCTGAAGTTCAATCTATAAGCTCTGCCCTCTGCATGACTGTTTTGTTTATTATGTATCCAGACTCCAGCTCCTGCCCCTAACTTGTTGACTGACCCATCAAACTCCATGAACCATAGGATCTGTTGGTCTAGGGGAGACTTAACAACTTCTCTGTGGTCAGGGACTGTGAGCTGAAGTTCTGGTTTTGTATTTTGTTCATCCTTTAGAACAGTCTCATCACTTGTTTGGATCAGCTTTACTTCTAGGACAGCAGTATCTTGTTCACTACAGCCCTGCTCTTGTTTTGATGTCTTGGTTTCATCATTATTTGTTAGACCTGAACTGTCATTGAAGAGAATGTATGAATCTATATCAGAATGGACAGCATATATGGGAAAGTTTTGAGGTTTCTCTTCACTGCTGACCATATATTTCATGAGGGATTCTCTATATAGTCTCTTGGGTTGACCAAAGACTGTGATTGTGGCATATGACATGTCTAACTGTAAGGAACCTTGGAGTTTAGCCCCCCATGATCTTGATAACAGCATCCCATACTTGGGTGGGATATCAGCAACTACAACATCCATTAGGATTGTTTTGTTTGGGTATTGGACAAGGGATACACACAAGTCTTTTATCAAGCCTAAACATTTGACTTGGCTGGAGTCAAATGAGAATAGGTCCTTATATGGTCTTGTAATGTCTAGGTTGAGCCTCTCCATCACTGATTTAGGCATAAGGTTATGAGAAGCACCTGAATCAAACATTGCATTGTGTAGTATCTTGTCATGCACATGTAAACTAACATAGAAAGGTAATATCCCTGTGACAGCTATTTTTCCATCAACCTCTGGACCGAACAACAATTCTGGGGTGTCATCCAACACATTGACATTATCTTTACTATGAGTGAGTTGAAGGGATTTCTTGATCTGCTGTTTGTAGATGTCATGTTTGGCTAATTCTGAGAGAGGAATGGCCACTTTCAGTTTGCCAATTTCAGCCTCCAAGTCAAAAGGTTTTTCAGTTTGAACCTTAGTGTGGTGGGCAGCAACCTTTTCTTTGTTCACTGCGTTTTCTTCTTGATCTTGGGGCCTATGTTTGTCATTCATTTTTTGAGGATTATCAGTTGGTTTAGGCTGCAAAGAAGGTACAGCCAGTGGCTGTTGTGTTGAGGACATTTGTTCAGTAATCTCTTCCACAATTTCCTCTGTTGCAGGTGAATCAGTTATGTTGATTGGTTCAGTGACTATGGCCCTTTTAGGCTGCAGCCTGTCCCTTGGTTTCTCAGGCTGTGTTATATTTACAGTTCTGCTCCTTAATTTGTACTGTTTATGAACTTCATAAACAGCTGTGTCATAGCCTTGTTTGAAGTCAAATGACTCACCTGATTTGGTTTGGAATTGTGGAATATCATCATCTTTGTGATCTTCTTGACTTAGGAAAACTTGATGCCCATCATTCAAACCCATCAGGTTGATGTGGGTGTCATCTTCTTGCTCATTTGAAGTAGATGTTTCAGCATAGTTTTCTTGAAATGGAGGTCTGATTTCTGGATCAGCATTGGCCTTGCCAACGTTTGGGTTTGGATTTCTCCTAAAATTGGGATTCCTGATAGGGTTGTTTTGTGGTGCTTCCCATGATGCTTTTCTCTCAACTGATTCCACCCTATCACCCAACCTCTTCATGCTATTAAGTATTGCATCAAGTTTTTTATCAAAGGCTGTAGGTTCTTCTTTGTATATGCTTCTCTTTTCTAACCTTGTCCTGTTTCTTTTGGCAATCAGGTTTGCTTCCACTGTGACAGCAACCTTTTGGGCTTCTTGGAGAGTTTCAGGTGCTCTTTCCTTCAACTGATATGCCATGTCAGGATCAAATCCATCAGGGAATTTGTACAGGGCCAAATCAGGGGGAGGTCTTAAGTTTTGTGGTATCGCATTGTATACATTGTTGAATCTAGCACAATACTCTAGAACGGTCTCTTGAGGACCCCTCTTGATTGTATCATATTCACCAAGTATGTGGAGGGGATCTTTCTTCTTCTCCCATCTATTAGTAAATGCTTGATAAAGCTCATCAGGGGTTGTGATAGTGTTTGCAGCAAGTGACCTGAACCAGGTTCTAACATCACCTGTCAGGCTTTGGACAAAAATTCTCATCCTCACACTGTCATCATCTATTTCATAGTTTTCAAAGTGATCTTGCATCCTCTTAGCATGTTGGATGGCAGAGTAAGGGCCAGTGGAGTCAAAGTATGTGATTTTGGTTTGGTAATCCTGAGGTAAGGCTGCAGGATTAGCAGGTAACTGTAAGGGTGCATATCTGTTTGCCATATTTACAGGGTTTAGAGGATTAACAGGGGCAGCTGGGATAATAGGAACAGTGGGTACCACAGGGGTAATAGGTAAGGGTGAACCTAGAGTGTTGGTCAAGGGGATATGTGCAGTGGATGAAGATGTGAGAGGAGGACTTTGAGATGTGGATGGTGAACTAGGGGAACTAGGGGTAGACCGGAAAAGGACCTTGCATGGAGTAGAGATGAGGCTGGGATGATCTGAATCTGAGGTTAAATCAGCAGGCTGCTCCTGCCTTTGTTGCCTCCTAATGTTTCTAGGGATAGTATTTGGATTATCAACAATGATGGGTGGATTAGGGTCAGGATTTGCCCTAGTATGCCGTGGATTTTTCTTGGGAGCCAGCTTCTAACTGTTTTTAGGATTTTATAGGAAGTTTTTATATCTGCAAGGACTGGATAAAGATTTTGGAATGGCTATATATATTTCAAAGCTGAGATGAAGATTCACTGAAAAAGCTCTTCCCTAAAGCTGTCAATGTGACACAGAAACAGTTTTGAAGGCCTCCTGACTGATTTCAGGCTTGATTTGTAGCTTTGAGAGATGTATAGAAATTGGAAAATCCTAAGAGTTCCCCAGCGGAGTCGCCATTTATGTTAACACCCAGGTTGTTCCCTTTGACTCTAAGGGAATACGGCCGGGGTAACCACTAACCAATCTTTGGATTACAGCTTCTAGCCAAACTGTGATCAAAGAGGGCTCTCTCTTTAATATTTATCTCTGTTTTGTACTGATTTTAGGCTAGCTATAAGTTCAGGTTTGTTTAAGGTTTTGGTTGGATGATAATTTCAGTCAAGGTGCTTATGCATTCTCCAAAGTGTTCTAGTCCATTGGGCTATGGAGTCAGTGGTCCTTTAGTTATTTTGAGGTGCTGAGTGATTTGCTGTAGTGATGCTGCAGAGCCAGATTAGTGTCTGAGAACAACATTTATAATAGTGATTAAGTGGAGTGTATCCAGTTAATGCAAGGCAGTGAAGAATCTTGCAGTGAACTGCTAAAGAAACACAAGGGGAATATTGTCCTAGAAGCAATTAAGAATTTCTAGGTAGTATTCATACTTATAGAATCAATATAGACATGAGCAATTAAGAATTCATGTGCATAGTAATCCTGAAGACAAACATTTATAGTAGTAAAAATTGAGTACAAGGTGTAGCGAAACAAGTCCTGCACTATTCTTTCTTTTTACTGCTAGCTTAGTATAAGATGAGTATGATTTTGACAAACATAAGTAAAACAAGAACAGAGTTTGGAGAAAACTTGTTATTTCATCAGACAGCACAGGAATTCTGCATCAGCACATGGAGCATCATCCAGACATCAAATATTTCAGGAAATCACTGAGCTCATCCAGCCCTTTGTATTAGATAATTCTGAAAGTGTACAAAACATTTGTCTCATAGAGAAAATTACCAACCCCTTATGAGTTACTCAGGGGAGTATATATACAAAATTTACATCAAAAATATCAGCGAATGAGTTAATATCTCATTTATGATATGCTAATCTCTGGAATGCAGTAGCTGAAGGAGTGAATGCTGCAGTAATTCCTTAATGCCTCAGCTGTCAAAATAGTCAGAAGATATTTGGACTTTATGGCTGTTAGAGTCGGCTGGAGATGTGCTGTCTGAAACTTGGATAGCTGTCATTGTCTATGTGATGAGTCACTTTTTTAGCTGCTTTAACTGCTGACATTTGTCATGTTATTTGTCTTGTAGTGACCTGGAGCTGGCAGTGGACGAATGTCTGAAGCTACCGTGGCAAAATCTGAAGCATAAATTGCCACCAATCCTCCTTAGGCATTTGATGTCTGCGCATCTTTATCAATGTTTCCTCGGCCTCTGTATGTCTATAAAGATTGGGAGGGGTTTCAAACAGGTGATTTACTTCATTCTCAATGAAGAACAGGCCTCCAAGTTTGTCATATAAGCTCTGTCCTGTGGGAGGCCCTGCTTGTTCAGATGAACTGCCAGATGCAATAATCTGATTTTCAATAGTGGTTGCCATTCTGTTGGCCATTTGATCTGGAGAGATCAGTTTTCCTGCACCACTTAGTAAGCTGGGCAGGCCTTTTGCTTGCAGCACTCCCATTTTAACTTTGTATTCCTCCACATCTGCTTGCATCTCATAGTACTTCCTCTCCACTGTTTGTATATAGTTCCTGAGAGTTAGTACCTTCTTGGCAGAGAGGACAGCCTCTGTTCTGTTGGGAATGCCTATAGCTGCCAATTCCTCCCTTTCTTGCCTGTTCAGGAAGTCTATCATTCTGTTTGCCTGCTCTGCTCTGTTCCCTAGCACTGTCTTGGCCTTCTGAATTTCTGCTTGAGCTTGGCCCATTAAATCCATCTGCTCATGCATTATTTTTATTGACCTCCATTGCTGTTTGATGGATTGGCCAATTTTGGCCCATAGGATTCTCTTTATGTCGGCCATAGCAGTCTCCAGATTCAGCTCTTTCTCTAAGGCCTTTATCTTTTCTTTTTGGGCCTTTATTTCTCTGCCCTGTTCTGCTACAGTCACTTTGGACTTGTCATACTTGGCATCCAGTTCTGCCAACTTCTCCTTGGCCTTCTTTATTTCATCTGCCTGGAGCTCCATTTCTTTGACGGCCTTGGTCAATTCCTCTACACTTGGGCTGGCATCTGGAGCTGCTGTTGTTCCTGCTGCTTCTGTTGTGGGGGCCACTGCTGCCCCTGAAGTTGCTGTTGTTGTTGAAGTAGTTGGAGGAGCTTGGGAAGTGGATTCTGCCTGTTTATCTTGTAATGCTCCTTCCAGCTCTCTCTCCAAATCCCTGATCCTCTGGTCTTGCTGCATTAGGAGGTCTAATTGGTCATCGACCTGTTTTTGCTTTTGAAGCTCTGCGGTTTGAGGGTGCTCTGTGGGCTGCAGCTTCAACCTTTTCTTTAATGCATTCAGGTCATCATCTTTCTTCTTCATAAGGGCCTTCACACCCTTTGGATCACTAGGATCATGTCCAAGATCAATGATGATGTCCTCCAAAGATTTTATTCTGTTATCTTTGGCCAGGGAGGACATTCTCTCAAAATCCAACTGAGTGTTGGTATTTTTGAGTGACTCCTTTAGTTCATGGGCCATGGTTGCCCTCTCCACCAAAGTTGCATACACCATTTCTCCAGTTTGTTTGTGGAGTTCTATTTGGTCCATGGGATGGATGTCTTTGGCCATGACCTCCACCCTTGTCTTCACAAAATCTGCAGCTGATGTAGGCTGAGGTTTTGTAGGCTTGAAATGACTAAATATCATTTTTTCTTCTTTAATGTCATATACAGACATTAATCTCTCTTGCTGGGCTGGTGTAGCATCTATAAATTGCTTGTAGACCTCAGCCCTCAGCAGCTCATTTTGAGCCTTTATTTGTTTGAAAGAAGCCTTGGTGCTCTTGGGCTTCTTGCTTTGTTGGGAAGAAGAGGACACCTCCAAACCGAGCTGTAAAGTTTGCTCCTGCTGAAAGGAGCTTGTACCTGTATGCTGACTGCCCTCCCTGTCTTTTCTTGCACTGTCCAAGACATCTTCAGTAATGTCTTCTACCTCTGGGGAGTCTGCTCTTTGCCTTTTGGCTTCTGGCTGGTGGGAGGATCCACTGAGAGGAGTGGACTCTTCTCTATCTCTTTTTGTCCCCCTTTCCTCATGTGCTGGGGTCTGTAAAATTGGAGCAGTTACTGGCTCAGTTTGTGGGGGTGGAATTTGCAGTGCTGGAGCTGCTGGTAGCTCAGTTTGTGGAAGGACAGTTTGCCCTTGCTGCTGTTCTTGTTGCTGCTCTTGCTGCTGCTCACTTGAAGGGGCAGACTTTTCTTTCATTGTTTGTTCTTCTGCACCCATTATCCCTTTGCCTTTATCTAACATTGGTGCTGCTGTGGAAGATGCCTTTATTACTGGTGCAGTCCTTGAGGCTGAGGTCCCTTCTCCCACTGAATAAGGCGGTCTGAAAGGTACCTGCTGCACATAGTCTAGGTCAATAGTTTTTTCAAGCTCCTTCACATTCTTTAGCATTGTCTCTTCCTCAGTTAGATTTTCAACTAGAGTATCCATCTGCCATTCTTGCAGGTTGGCATATTTTTCAATGTGTGGGTACTGGCAATGCTTAATGCCTATAAGCCTATACTTGTTTCTCCTAGCAGTGATGAAACCTTCAGGGTCATAATGGACCCACCGAAAACTATAGGACAGCTTGTATTTATCCTTAAGGATTAGGTCTGCATCTTCCCACCCTTCTTTCTTGTTCATGATGAAGGGGCCCAACTGGTGTTTGAACTTGAGGTGGGCCTTCTTTTTGGCGCTGTGGAAATGGGTGAGGTCGGACTGAATCAACTGCCTGTAATACTCCAAGGCAAATAACCTCATAGGTACATATTTTGGGAGCCTGTATGGACAGAGCTCACAGCCATAGATCCTAATGACAGTATGGTTCTCATATAGGTACCAGTCACCTATTTTATATTTTTTGGAAAGCTGCAGAGCTTTCTTTATCTCATTTGATATTCTGGGAGGAGGGGACCTCATCAACAGGCAAGAGACTGGGTATACAAATTGGTCAACAAATTCACAGTAGGTATAGGGTGAATTTGTGACTTTGTGATAGACAGAGGTCCAGAAGATGACAGATCTTCTTTCCCCTCTGTGATCCAGCTTTTTGATGTAGCATGGGAAGGCTTCAGAATGATAGTACATGAACAGGTGGTAAATATAGGCCGAGTACTTGAAGACCCCCTGTCTGTCCACTCTGCTCAACTGATCATGAATCTTGTTAGCTATGAACTTAGCAAAGTTATATTTGCGGGCAGGGGGTTGGCGTGGGCTGTAAGCAGATAGCAATACCAGCATTGTTTTATCCACATGCTCACTGTTTTTGTATCCCAACACATAGGCAATCATGTCCAGTAAAAGCCTGCCTACATCATTGAAATGGACATCCAGGTAGGGAGGTGGCCCTGTAGGCTGGCACTCAGGTCTCATGAATGTCCTGGTGACCTTTTGAATCTCCTCACTGGTCATCTTGGCACCAGTGTCCAGCAAATAGTTCATGGAAAATGGGATTAGCAACTCTGTCTGATCAAAATGTAACATTTTGTTGATGGACTCAGCATTAATGTAGAAAAGGATCCTCCCAGATGGAGTGCTAATAGCTCTGTGCTGCACATCATAGTTTTCAGCACATAGGTGAATTTTTTCTAGGAAGACATTTACAGCTGGGAGACAATAGTATGGTAGGTTTGACTCCCATATCCCATGTGTACCATGACCATCCTTATAGTCCTCTCTTAATTGACAGAAGGTCTGCAAGAAGTCCCTGTTACCCTCAAAGTCTTCAATAAGATAGTCCTTGTCAGCAAATGCCAAGGCCTCCAGCTCTTTATTTGGTGGATTTAATGGAGCTACACTGAGGGATGAGGATGCAGAAGCAGCCATTGTAAAACTTGATTTTGAAATAAGGTGATGGCAATGGTTTGCAAAGTTCTTTAAGAGCTTAAGTAATAGGCCAAATGTAGACCAAGTCTGAAGTGTTTTTCTCAGTGGAAAATGCAAGCTGGTTTCTGTAGTTTGTTGCAAATTCACAGGGATGTGAATTGCTAAGGGTAAGTTGCAGAGGGTATGAGGTTTCCTTTGGTAGCAATTGCAGCTGGCCTGTACTCGGCAAAAGGGAACAATGCCGAGCACCTCGAGGAAAATTTTATGGTTCTGGCCCGCGGAACGACTGTTTTAATGTCAATTTTTAGTTCTGGGGGCAATGCAGGTTACTTTATCTGACTCTTAGTTAGCAGACAGAGCTAGACTGTGAACTTTGACCAGTGTTTTAATGGTGAACTAACAGAGAAATGGCATGCATGGGGCAAAACATGAGCTTTATGGTGAATACCTGGATAAACTAGCTTGGAAGCCTGCGGGCCGGGCCGTGGAGGCTTAATGCAGCTGAATTCTTGACTTGTAGCGGTCTCAATCTTGGATTTGATGGCTGGAAACAGATTTCGCGGCAAGCTGGTTCGCAACGGCTACGTCGTTTGTGCGTGAAAATGACCGCAAACGGCTAATTTGGTCGTTTATAACGACAAATTTGGAAAAAACATGCTATTGGCGCTTTTCCGCCGATGACGTCAGCATGACGTCATGGTGGGGCCCGAGTACGGAGGTGATGTGGCTGCTGAGGTGTAGGCCAGGGTGGCAGGACACGGTGGCGGGTAGATGCGGTGGTAGGGCTACGTGGAGGGCCACGGGACGCGGGGGCGGGCGGAAGCGACATGACGTGAGGGTGACGTGCGCCGGATGGGTGGTAATGGGGAGGCGGTAAGCGGGTTCCCCGCACCACCTTTGGGCCAAAGGCGGTATCGGGGAGGGGGCTCCGAACAACCCCACCGCCTGCCACGCGTCCCTGTACGGGGCGGAAAACCATTTTCCCCGGACGCTAAAGGTCGGCAGATCCGGGCCCAAGAATACCCGCCCACCGTTAGATCATGGGTGGCGGAAGATCGACGGCTGGCGGGCCCTCCGACGGATCGTGCAAGTTGGGGGGACCCGCTGGCCTATTAAATATTCAATTTAATATTTTTAGGCGGAAAACTTTAGAGTTAAGGGTTTTTGCGAGTTTTTTCAGGGTAAGGGTCAATCTGAAAGGGGAAAAGTGGTTAAAAGGTGGTTTTGAGCAGAGAAAAGGGGTTCTTGTGAAATTTACAGGGTAGAGGTGAGGTAATGGCTTAGGGGGAGGCTGTCACTCCAACCTGAGGTCAGAGCAATCCCATGACAGGGTTGACCATAGTCCATGATGGACTAATGTCTCCCTTGACAACTTATTTGGCTATAGTGCTAAAGGGAGGATATGTATATAATGCTGGGATTTATACACCATAGTGTTATTATAGTAGGGAAAGGGGACCATAGGGGACTTAGATAATAGAGTTAGGGGTTAATATGGATAGAAGAGGTGAATGAGGAGTGAAATGACCAGGTTTATTTGAAAACCACTTAGCTGTAGGAGTAGATCAAAATGAAAAGATTTTTACATAGGAAATGTGGCTTTTAAAGGCATAAGCACCAGTATAAAACCTCAAACTTTTTCATGAATCTTGGCTGCTCAAGGGATGTTAGTAAATGGATGTGAAAAAGGGGACAATGGGAAGTTAGACATGCTCCTTTGCCTTGCTTTTCTTATCTTGACCAGCAAGATTCAATCTGAAATGAATACCACTTCTGCAACCCCATCTACTTACCCAGCTACTTTGCCTAGCATTTTTTGTTTCTTCTTGGGGGTGCACTTGAACTTGCAGACCCTTATGTGCCTTTTCTTTTCATTGGCTTTTCTTTTGATCAACTATCTAAGACTGCCCTTATTTCTTCCAAGGCCCCAGATTAAGCAGTTGGGAACCTTAATTCTCTACCTAACTACCTTTGTCTGCCAAGATTAAACTGTTTGGACATACTTCTTTCTCTAATCTACAACAAAAATTGAGACATGGCATGACCCAGCTTAGGCTGTTGGATCACCCATTGAGAAGTATAACATCACTAATAAAATGCACATGTGTGCCTTTCATCAGAATATGAGATCTTTGCCTTGCCAAAGTAGATCATATTGGCATTTCCCAAGCCAATCATGAAAAATGAAACCTATTGGTATAGGTAGCTAACAAGAACTACATGGAGGAACACAATAGGACATACACCCTAATAAATTGTTTATAAAAAACAAGTCCTCTTCCCTATATAGTTCCAAATCATAACTTTCAAGATGGCAGTCCAATTGGGGTTGGATTTATCAAAAGCTCAAAAGCATAGACTGGAGCAATTAAATGAACTTGATGAAATTAGGCAAGAGGTAGTTCAAAGGACTGGCATAGTCCAACAACAGAGGGCTAAATGGCATGACAAATATATCAAGGACAAGAGAATCTTTCAAGAGGGAGATTGGGCACTGTTATTTGTTTCAAAGTTTAAATATTTTCAAGGAAAGTTTCAAACTCATTGGCTTGGGCCATATGAGATTGAAAAAGTCTTTAGTAATGGAGCAGTGAGGATCAGAACAACATATGAAATTCAAACTCCTCTTCTTGTGAATGGACATAGATTAAAAATATATCAAAAACCAATTTCAAAAGGAGTTCATCAAGATCTTCCAGAACAATTCTGAAATGAAGTTAGTGAACAATAATCCTTCTTCTCCACGAACTTAGTCCTTATTTTTCCTATCTATTTATAATAATAATAATAAACTGTATAGAGTTGAAAACCAATCATTGATTGGAATGCTTATACAGAAAATACAGGGTGAAAATCAGAGGTTTTTGGCACCCTATATTTTCCATTTCCTCTCTGTAATAAGTGGTGACAAAAAGCCACAGTCACTCTGTATTCTGCAAAATTCATTATTTCATCTCACTTCACTCTGTTTTATTTTTACAGTTTCACTTCATTCCATTGCCATATTTCACCAATAAATTCTCCTTTTCCAGTATTTCCTCCATATCCATTTTCATTTATCATCTTGTATTACATCTTATTTTATTTTCACTAACACAACCATTTCCATTTCATTCATTTATAAACCATATTTTACTTTCTATTTCATGTTCTGTCGTTGATTCTATTATGCAGGTAATCTGATTCTACAGCTACAATTTGATTATCAGTTCAGGCATAAGTGTACAGTTCATAATAAAACCATGTATGAAAGAGATTGAAGAAAAATCAAATATCTAAAGAAATCAAGCTCAAGGTACCTGTGGATCAACATCAAAATATTATCAAGCAGAAGGTAAAGGTTCCAAAGGTAAATGCAAAAATTTATTTCGAAAAGAAATTTGAAAACATAAGTTTGTATAGTATGTATGATCACATGTCTCCTTAACCAATCATCATTTGATTTGACTGCCATGATATCTCCACCATATATTCTGTCTTTAATGACAAAAAGTCTCAATGATTTTTCATAACAAATCTCTGCTTCAAACTCCATAGCCTGTACTCAAACGGTCCTCCATAACTACACTTGTTAACGATCAAAACAACAATGTGACCTACCTATCTACAACTCTCTAAACCCTTACTGTCTATTTATTTCATGCAAACTCTTAATTTTTTCCCTCATATTCACACAGTCATTCCATACACACAGTCTTCCTATTTCCATATACACAGTCTTCCTATCTCTGTATACACAATCTTCTTATTTCCATATATGCAGTCATTTGATTTCTTAGACAGTGAGAGTAATTTTGAAGGGTAACCGAAAACAGAGGATATGGGGCTTATTATCATAACAGAGCCATTAGGAATGAAATATATGGAGGGTTATCCACAGCTTAAAGGGATGCTAGAAAAGGCCAGATGGTTATGTTTTATTGAAAAAATTGATGGCTACCACAAGGAAATTACTAAATCTTTTGTAATATCATTTGATGGCATAGAAGTGGAGATAGGGGATATCAAGTTTGCAGTCACAGTATCCTTCATAGCAGAATCAATAGAGATCTCAAGACTAGGAGAAAGATGGTTTAAAAACAAGTAATTTCATGATGAATCTTGGAAGGTGATCCTTAAAAACCTAAGTATGGATGTTATAGTATTTAGAAAGGGGATTCCTATTTCAGCTCTCAAGAATAAATGGAGTAACATGTTTTTAATATTGCAAAAATTCATTATATGTGAAGGAAGATTTGGGTCTATGTATGTTTACCATATACGCTGTTAATGAATTTTTTAGAGAATGGAACCATCAATATTCCTTTTTTCCTTCTGAATAGTCTGAGAAGGATGGCAACAAATGTTCAAAAGAAAATTGAATCAATAGAAACAACTTTGTATCATCATGGATTAGTGAAGATTCTAGTTGAATTGCATTTAAGAGGTATAAGGGATACATGGGAATATTTCTTGGTAAGAAATTTCTTCGAGGATGCTACAGATTCATCTGAGGGAAGTCATGTTAAGAGAATTAGAAGGAGAAATACCAGCATTCATATTCAAAGCTCCTCACAAAAAGATGATGCAGAGATAGCTCCTAAACAAGAGGTTAGGAAGCAGATTAAACAGAAGAGAAAAATGAAAGAGAGGGTTGAAGAAATCAATGAGGACATTCCTAAACCTTCATCACCTCAAGAAGATGAACAACTACTCTTTGAAAGGCTAACCAAGATCAAGGAGAAAATCATGAAAAATAAGAAGAAAGGAAAGGAAAGAAAAAGAAGGACACAAAGGAAGAAACCATAAGCTTTCAAAACCTTAGGAGGAGCTCTAGACTCTGAGATAAGGTGAAGAGGGTGACATCAAAAAAAGCCTAGTTCATAAACTTAGAAGATGAAACCCCAACTCAATCTCTTGATAGTATCCCATTTGAACATAGTCCACAGAACTCTCCCCCACAAATTTTTGTAGGCAGCCCAAGTAGAGCTTCTCCTGACATAGATCCAGCACAACATCAAATCTATGACTACATAGATTCATTAGAGAAAAATAATACCTTGATAGATCCAAGAACTTCATCTAATCCAGAACAGCATGTCACCCCACAAGAAACTCTAACTAGCTCTCTCAAATAAGAAATCTTTGAGCTAGAGATTCTGAACATGCACATCCAAAAATAAAATGAAACCTTGAGGGAATAGAAAAAGTTGCATATAGCTATTCATGCAACACAATGCTACACTTGGGATTATGGTACAAGAAAAACAGGAAGCTAAAAAGGAAAAATAAGAAGTTGAGCATAACACTTATTAACCTCAAATAAAGACTTCTTATGAGGAAGCCAAGGATGGCAGTCAATGCAAAGAGAAGAAAGAAAAGGAAGTTGGATGTGCTAGCAGAAGTGTCAAAACAAATGCAATAGGAGGGAGAAGTTCACATTTTTTATTGCATGGGGACATGCAACAATTTTGCAGTGGGGGTATGTTGAGCCTCAAAACTACTCTTTCCCTAGCAACTCTTCTCATCCCTTTCCTTTGTTTTTCCATGAAGAAAATGCATTCTTATCATTAATAACAAGTATATATTGCCTTAAGGATGACATTTAGTGATTTACATGTCATACTTTTATGTTTTTCTATTTGAATAAATTTCTATCTTTTAGCTATGAAACACAACCTATTCTGTAGCTAATCGGTTGTTCTGCAACTACTTTCATGCTTCAACACAGGTGTCAAACGAGGAAAACGGCCACATGGGCATCTCTGGAATGGTCATGACATGGATCCTATTGTAGTCAACCAGCCCAAATCGACAAAGAAACCAACTCAAGACCACAATCAAAGGAGGAGTCAAATGAAGAAACCCGAGAGCAATAGGATTTTGTGTCCATTCTTCGTGGCAATTTAACACATCCAACAACTTCTATTGCATCATTTACTTGAACTAGCCACCGGTGATAACAGATTCATGCAACCACCTTGCTGACTTAAAGTCACCTATAGCTAATCAATCCATTCACACAAAACTTTTGTAATACGTGGACCACCTATAGCTAAATTCTCTCAAAGAACAATTAGGATTTTTCTTTAAATATCAATTGTAAAGGACTCAGAAGGAGTTCAAATTTCCTCATGTATTAAGCATAGACTCACTGCTTTGTAATTTTGAAACTTATTTCATTGTTTTTAATATGAAGATCATGTGTTTTATGGATATTTGAAAGAGTTTCTTGGAGATTGATTAAGTACGCATAACTTGATCAGTTGCAGAGGGCCCCTGCGCTGAATGAGGTTTTATTTCATTTTGTTTTGTCTTTTCTAGTTAAATTGTAAATTCATCACAGTGTTCATAATCATTTTGGTACTAACCTTGTTTATAAAGCAACTTTTATCATTTTCTCACTAATGCAGAATAGCTTCTTTTAGTGCAGAATAGTTTCTTCTTGCTTAATTTATTTATAGTTTTTATCATCAGTTAGAAGTTAAAATTCAGTAGTATAATTTAGTTTATTTCATTTACTGCTTTACTAGTCTTTCAATTTTCAAATAGACTAATTAGTGCCCTTACTGTTCTTGTCTTTTTATTGCTAGATTAGTGACGCATGGTGTTAATGAATGTTTTTGAAGAGCCCTTCTAGTTGGTATCTCATCTTAAACTAAGTGGTTGAATACTTCATTCATGCAATGTGTCCTTTCTGCATTCCTGCATTTGTTTTCTCTTAGAATAATGAAGTACAGAAATCCTCAAATGTCATCACAAGGATATTTTCTCCCAAAATTGAGAGGCAAGGTAATTAAGTATTTCATTTAGCTTTGTTTCTATGATAGATTAGACACTAGTTGCAATTTCACTTTTAGTTTTTGAAGATCATGATTTGGGAATAATGATAAAGTAGGAATAGAAACTATGTTTTTATTTCTTGCTTAAACTTTTCTCTCAAGTCTTCCTTAAGCTCTTTTGTTTCTCATCTTTAGATTTTTAGCAGTCTTTAGGAAGTTAAATTTAAGATTTTGATAGTTACATTGTGCATAATTAGGGATTAAAGGACCCAAAAACCCCAAAAAAACATAAAAACAACAAAGTAAGAAGGGTCATCTAGAACAAACAATGCACTACACTTCATCAGTTTATGATACCCAGATTGATGATTTATGTAGAGCAATTTAGGACACTAAATTGACCAAACACTTTCCACTCTAAGTCCCTAGCATTTCCATATTCACAATGGGGTTTCTCGTTAGCCCAACAATTTCTTTGGCTACAGTAGTATGGCCTAACTCTTCTGCAACATCTTGAATGCTCCCCCCTTTCCCTAGCATATGTCTCCTTTCCATCACCCACATGCCTCCTATGACCAACCCTGCACCAATCGCAGTTTACAATACCCGAGTCCTTCATACCAAACAGAACAGGGTCAACACAATAGAGGCCATAGGAAATAACTGATAAACACAAGATATAGATGCAGAACCACGCAATTGCAACCAGTCCGCCACCAACGATTTTCAACCCCCCAATTGACCTTCCTACTTTCCCCCCTCTCCCACCAGCAAAACCCTAATCATGACATCATTTCAATGGAGGAGAAAGGCAACAAAAACATACCTGTATAGAATTGCAGGTCATCTCCAAGCTTGAAGATAAGGAAGTCATCGCCTTCCCTTTCCTTTGCACCACCTCCTTCGTCTGCAAGCCAAAAGGCCAACTTCACCCACTTTTTTGTCGTGTTCTCCTTTACATCCTACATTGCCACCTTCCCTACCACCTTTCCCACCACCATTGCATGCACTCATGTCAAGGGTCATTACACCCATCTCCTTGAGCGTGTGGGGAGCGACGATACATTTATCATAGGTACGTATCATTACTATTCCCAAGTTGCCCCAACCACCAACTTGCACCTCGATCAGGGTCTTGTGTTTCTGGGAGGCTATTATCCTGGCTTTGCCTGTGATTCTGATCCAGTATTTCCACTAGGGTTTTAAATCTCTCATCCCAAGGTTGGGTTGGCCATAGATTTTCTAGTGGCTCATTTTGATGATTGCATCCCCTATTGGCAAGAAAATTTTCCTCTTTATTCCCTTCTCTTCTAACATGTCGAAATAGAATGTAATCAAACCTTTGAATTAATGCTCCTATCTCTTGGATGAGTCGAGTTGTCCTCCATCTTTGGCTGAGCTTTTCCCATTTGGTGCCATTGTTAAGATTTTCTAGAGTGTTTATGACCAAACTTGAGTCTCCTTCCACCACTAAGTTTTGATACCCCATTCTGACAGCAATTATAAGTCCATGTCTTGCTGCAACAAACGTTGCCTCATTGTTACTTGTTATCCCGCATGGGTTAACATAAATTAGTCGAGTGTTGGCTTGGGTGTCGTGAAAGATGGCACCTAGGCCTGCCACTCCCAGATTCCCTTTTGACGCCCCATCAAAATCGAGTTTTATGAATCCTTTTCTAGGAGTAGTGAAGTGATCCAGGGGTATCAAGCTTATCCTGTTTTTTTTTAAGCTAATGGAGCTATCATTTCCAGTGATAGGTTTAGCTTTTGAAGGATTCAAGCTTCTTGGGGGGGAACTTGCCAATATTCTTGATGCCATTGCTCAGCTAAGATTGTTTCCCTGATGTTCTGGACTATTCCTTCCCACACCTTCTCTTGAGCGGTGGATTTATTCTTAAAGACTGTGGTTCCGCTCTTTCCATATAGCCCATAGATTAAATCCTAAGGCCAGGCCTCATGCTCGATTTAATACCGGGCTTGAGAATATATGGATCCTCCAAAGGAGGATTGTTTCCTTAATGCTATGATGATCTCGATCCATTCCTTCAAAAAATCATTTCATTTGCTTCCATTTTTATTCAGCGAACGGACATGTGTTGAGCATGTGCTCAAGATCTTCTCTATGCTGATGACAAAGCCAGCAAAAGGAAGGACCCTAGAAACCCCTTTTCTGCAATTGATCCCAGGTTAGGATCCGCCCTTTACAGACCAGCCAAAGGAAATGAGTTACCTTAGGCCACCATCCTCCCTTCCATATTTTTTTCCATATGATGTCTTTCCTGTCTTGACATTGTCCTTCCTAAATGTCGTATGATTCTTTTATGGTGAAGGTTCCTTTTGTAGTATGCCCCCATCTCAAGATATCATGATCATTTCGAATCATTAATTATCTAGATCTCAGCTCTTTGTCTAGTGTTGTCCATTGGTCAGTCTCAATGGCCTGGCCCCAATCTTCCTTCTTTTTCCATCTCCTCCAACTTCCCATTCCTTGGTCCTCTTTCCAGAATTGCTCCACCAAGTGTATATTCCTGTCACTGGTATATAGATATATGTCCCTGAGTTCTTGCTTTTCTATCATTCATTCTCTTTGTTGCCAAGAGTCCAACCAAAATATTGTTGTTCTACCATTACGGATCTCCCAAAAGGCATGTTGGTTTATGAGGTGTCTGTTTTGGGCTACCAAGTTCCACACTATCGATCCTTTTGGAGGGTCTCTATATCTCAGAATGTCCTCAGTTTTCTCAGGAATATTATATTTTCTTGTCCATATTTGCTTCCATAGGTCCCTTCCACCTCCTACCCATCTCCATCATAGTTTTTTTCCCATTATTTGATTCAAAATATAAGGGTCTCTGAGGCCTAGCCCTCCTTCCATTTTCTTTTTTACGAGGATACCAGTGCCCATTTTTTGATTTTTTGAGCCCCTCCCCACAAGAATTTCTTGAAGATATCAACCATTTTGGAGCAAGCCCCTTTAGGGGATGCCATGCCTGAGAGTTGGTAAATGGGTATCGATTGCAACACAAATTTAAGAAGAACAGTTCTACCAGCTAAGTTGAGGAATCTAAAGGCCCAACAGCGTAGCTTTCCCTGCATTTTTTAGAGGATTTGCTGCCAGCATGATGATTTAAGAGGATTATCATATAGGGGCATACCTATGTACTTATATGGGAGATTTACAGTACTAAACCCAAATATCATGGCTAGATGGGTCTTGACATTCCCCTGGGTATTAAAGAAGAAAATACAAGATTTGTCATTATTTATCTTTGTCCCAAAAGCCTCCATAAAAGTGATAAGAATCGCTTTTATTCGATGAGCTTCCCTCAGGGAGACCTGGAAAAATAGCATGATATCATCCACAAATTGTTGGTGAGTGATGGCTAATTCATTACCCTAGATCCTCAAGCCTCTAAGCCTAGATTATCTGACCTCATTTTTAATATAATGCCCCAACCCTTCTACAACAATAATAAACAAAAAAGGAGATATTGGATCACCTTGCCTTAGCCCCAAGTTGGATTAAAAGTGAGGGTAGGAGTCCCATTAAACAGAATAGAAATGACATGGGAGGAGTGTTACACAGAATTCTGTCACTGTCCTTGTACTCCCCGTCCCATGATCCTGGAGGACCTCTATAGTGAACCTTGCATGCTTCCCCTTCATGAAGAAACTCCCATTGTGTCACTGTTCATGAGCAGAACAATTCTCGTTTGTATAATTTCCCAAAAATCTTTTGCTTTTCCTAGTTTACAAGACCAACGCTAATGAGCAGTGTCCTCCTCACACCAATATGCAGGGATTAAAACTATCCATAGCATCGACCAAAGTGATTGAGCTT
Source organism: Pinus tabuliformis (assembly GCA_031772625.1). Classification (NCBI taxonomy): domain Eukaryota; kingdom Viridiplantae; phylum Streptophyta; class Pinopsida; order Pinales; family Pinaceae; genus Pinus; species Pinus tabuliformis. Next base: position 685,487,209 of record CM062813.1, read on the forward strand.
TGTTCTAGTCGCACCAATCCTATTTTGGAAAGTTTTTTAAATAAGGAGCTGAAGCTTCCAACTCTAGAAGCTTCTTAACAGAAGTTTGGTAAATGGTTGGGCGAGATGGAGTCAGGGATGTTGGCTTGGGCTCCTTTCCCCTATTAGGATGGAACTACCTCAAGAGATAATACCTTCTCCCATGAGAAGAGGAACCATCTCCCATCCATTCATGCCATATAAACCTCCCTTTTTCCCTAGCATAGGCTGGTGTTGGTGTGCTAGTGCTAATTAAGTTTGGAAGTAATAAGCAAGTTATTCATAGTTGTAGCTCTCTAGTTGTGTGTGAGGGAGAAGTTTGAATTTGGTTTAGTGTGAAGACCAAAGGGAAGAGCCCTAAAACTACCATTGTTGAGGCCATTGTGGAATGCTAAAGGAAGTGTGTGGGAACTCAAATTTGTTGGAGGAGAACAGCAACGTCAAGACAACAGTTGTAATCTCTTCTTGATTTAATATATATGCAACTATCGATTGATTTCCTACATAATGTGTCAACTCACATGTTTATGGCTTAATGCTTCTTGACTTATTAAGTAGTTTGAATTACAATTTGTCTATTATCACGGTTGTTGTTTGTTGTTGTTTACTTGTTTCAGTTGTTCGAAGAAGGAAACGGGAGATAGTTGGAGTGAGCAAGCAAGATCATCAGCAAACGAGATAAGTGTACTAAGAGGTAGGCCCTCTTAATTGGTTCTAACCTAAGGAAATATTCCATAGAATGTCTTGTTTGTGGCTAGACCCGCTATCAGGCTAGAGGAATTTTTTGTGTCCGCACTTAGAATTTTACTTCACCACAAATTGGTGACTCTACTGGGGAACCAATCCTTATATTTGCTTGTTTGTAATTTCATGGTTTTGTGTGAACTTTTCTAGTATCACCATTTCCCTTTAGTTCTGTCTCATTTGCCTTGTTTACTGCTCTAGGTCTGAAATTTACAGTATCAAGTCTAGTCTTAGCCTTTAAAAAAAAAATATTTTTTCCTTACATCCTCAATTAGTGCACTTATTTCACTGACAGTGGCACCAATCAGCGCGATATACTCATAAATAGTCACGTTGACCCCCTTCAGGTGCTTGTTGTCAATTAACCAGTCGCACTAATGCCTATAGGTGAAGATTAGGCTTCACCCTAGATCTCGATCAGTGTGTCTTGCTCTCTTGATTTCTGCCTTGTGGCTTGTTTAGGTTGTGTTCTCCCTAACTAGAAAGCTTCATTTAGCTTGGTTTGTGTGCTTGATTGGTTTATCCCACCCTCTGATGTGTTAAGTCTAGCCCTGTGTGAAGCTCTTTTTATTTTTGCTTTGAATCCCTCGATCAGTGCTAGTTGTCAATTGAGAAGTCATGCCAATCAGGACATTAGCGTTAGTAGTAGTACTAATCAGTCGTGTTGGTCCTGCCTATTGGTGCTAGTTGGCAGTTAGGTAGTCGCTTCGATATCTAAGTTAAGAAAAAAATCAGAATTTCTCTCATTCCATTACGAGCGTGTCTTGACCCTCAGACTCTCTTCTTCCTCCCAGAAGTGACTAGGATGCTTCGTTTGTTGGTTTTGTTTGATTGATTGGCTTGAAGTTTCATTGCTTGATTTTTTTTTTAGTTTTTTGGACGGTTTCTATGACCTTAGGGAATCTAGGTTGATTACCATTCATTTGTTTGTTTACTCATTGTGTCAAGTCACTCATTTGATGCTTCATTTAATCCATCTTTCAGTTGCAACATATTCATTGCTTCATTTTCAAATGAATGAGTGAAAGAGTCTCATTTGTTCTTTTATTTCGAGTGTCTCCTTTCTCTTTCCAAGCATAGATTACATTTTTTGGTTTGTTGATTGAAGCATTTATGTGTTTGGTTTTTTCAATTCAAGGAAGAAGTTGCTTTTAGTTTCATTTATCATGCTTTGGGTTTGATCAATTCTTGTTTGTTCGGAATTGGAAAAATTTTCATTAAAGTGCTTTATGTGAAAGATTCATTTTGCATTTTATGAAAAGAAGAACATCATTCTAGTTTACTTAAGTGAAAATATTGCATTAGTAGCATTATTGAGAAGCTAGAATTGCATCATCATAGGCATGGAAATGGAGTTAAACTTATTTTTTTGTTAAGGGAAGATTAAGTGCATTTAGGACATATATTAGTTAAATATTTCATTCTTTGATAGTTGCATTGATTATGTGCTCTCGATCCCTCAATTAGTGTTGGGTAGAGGAAGCCCCGCGCAACGATTAAAGGGTGTGAAGCTGAATATTTTGGGTAAAGTTAGGATAAAGATTCCACTGGAAGTGCGGAGCGCAAATCATAATAGATCGAGTCAAAGGGTAGTCCACCCAAAAATAATGTAAATAGAGTCAGCTAGTGTAGGGATAAAGGGCCAAAGAAGGGTATAAATAGAGTGAGGCTCTAGTGGTAGAGGGAGTAGAGTTTTGATAATATGAAATGTAATGGGTTCTTGAAAAAGATATTTGGAAAGCATTTGTAAGTCCGAGTCGAGGGATTGGGGTAGTAGGTAGAGGCTCTGCAGCTATGTGCAGAGAGGCCTGGAAATTCCGAAGCTATGTGTGTAGACCCCTGCAGCTGAGTGCGCAGGGAGGATCTGGTTGTATTAAGGACAAAGTGCAAATAAAGATAAGTTGCTTCTGAAATTTTGTGTTTCTTCTGAAGTTTCATAATATATGTTTAATATTATCGTCTTATGGTTGGAATGAGTATAAATGTGGGTTTATTTTAATGCGCGAATCAATTTTGTTGGTTAAATGTTTGCTTAAAGACCTTGGTAATTGATAACCACATCATCTAATAGAATAGCGCACTAATAAGAAAGATATACTCAAGTTGGATTTGTGCGAATACCGAGCAACACAGAGCTGTAAACCACTGCGCAAAACCTCTAGACCACACCAATAACTCCCTAGGGTGCAGAAACCTAGTTCCAGCACCCTCCCCTGCTACCTCGAGTGAGACCTCTGTCTGTGCTCCGCAGGCTGTTGCCGAAAGGGCCGATAGCTGCGGGATTTGTTTGGCTAAATAACTCTTCCAAACCTAGGTCAGGCCCATATAAGCCAATAAATGGTTTTGTTACCGAGACCGGGATCTACCTAAGGGGTGTCTAATGTGGGAACACTGGAATCCTAAAAAGAAAGAACTCGAAGATTAGTGGGATCTGAAGCTTCACGAGTTTGCGATTCAAGAAAACATAAACTTGCGGATATCGGAGGAATAGTGGTTGGATCTCTATATATTCATGAATATTCATGAGATCTTCTTCATAACATTTCCGATAGAATTGTACGAGTGGATCGTGAAGTCAGTTGATAGCGTGGGAAGGTGCAGATTAAACCAGCCGATAGTGTGGACTCCGGAATTGGTGCACAGGCTAGAAGCTATTGAAGATAAACTTGCACGAGTAGTAGACCACTGGTTAGATCAGATCATAGGGGGACTTATCACTGAGTTCGCAATAGACACAACCGTAATTTACATCAAAGCAAAAAGGAAATTTCTCCAAGGACCGTGGAGTAGATACATCAAATCATTGAATACTTGGATTAAGAAGCTGTTGTGCGAAAAATAGATCCTGCGTGTATATTGATCTCTGGAGTAACACGGAGTGGAAGGGGTTATCGAAGAACAGGAGAAGTAGAAAATAGCCCTTTGATTTCTATCTCGCAAGAAAGTGAGGAGGACCTCGCTAGGTTCTCGCCAGGAAGTGTGGTTCGATTGATTAAATAACACTTCCCACTGATACCACCTCCGTCTACACCGCCACCTGCTTCACCAGTGTCAAGTCCATCCACACCAACACCCCCTCCACCACCAAAAGCTGGGATGGTGACTGCAGTCAGGTTACCAACATTTCAGGGTGTAGGGAATGAAGAACCAAGTCGATTCTGGTTTGTGAAAAAATCTGTATGGGACGGGCAAGGCATAATGGATGAAAACATTAAAAAGGCCGCACTAGTCAGCGCACTATAGGACCGCGCGCTAACATGGTACATAAAATACTCAACCAACCATCTGAATGAGGGGATAGTGACAATATAATACGTGCTTAAAAAATAGTTTGGCCGACCAAAGTCTGAAACCCTGTCGATCATTGGGTTCAAGGAGATAGCAATGTTCCCTAGTGAAACTCCGTGGGATCTGGACCAAAGATTAAAGAGTACTATTCACGAAGCTAACATAAATAGATGGGCAGCATTGCATGTGGTTTGTGGCATCCTTGATGCCCCATATGAGGATGGCATTGTCACAGCATAAGATCTCAACCCAAGCCGAGCCACTGGAAACAACAATGAGGTTACATGCGACCCCAATACTAGACCCAGGGTTGGGAGTGCAGCAAATCCACGCGCAACTTCAAAACTTGAGCCTGGAAGTGCAGATTTTGAAGCAAGGAAGAGTGTCCTGACCAGAGGTATGCCCAGAAGTAGGTTGTATTAAATGTAAGAGCCAAGCACACGACAAGGATCATTGTCTAGTTTTCTCAAACTATCTGGTGGGGGGAGGCCCTATGTCGTCAAAAGTAGAAGTACAAGTAGGACCAAGTACTACACAGGCGCTCTGGTGTGCAATTTTCCAGGAGGGTGGGAAGCATGTGACAGATATCTACCACTTATTACAGAAATATACCCAGACCTCACAACAGTTGTATTGCAACTTTTGTCGATCGGTGGGGCATGATGAGTGCACATGTCGAAGTTATGACTTAATGCTAGAGAGAACCCCAGCCTACTGGATGTAGACAAAAGTGTAGGGAGGATTTCAAGGATGTGGCTGGGGAAGAGGATTGGGGCCTGGATGGGGCCGAGGATAGTTAGTTTGCTATAATTGTGGTGGACAGGGGCACTACGCTTGCGACTGCACTAACCTAACCATGATCTCGTGTCCCTACTGTGAGCAGTTTGATCACAAATTAGTGGATTGTCCAACCTTAATTGCCCAATTGAGTGAAAAGGGAGTCCTCCAATCTCTACCAACCCAGAATATGCAGATGATGCACACGGAACCTTGCGAAGAGGACCCTAGTATAAATATGGTACTAAGAAGCGGCACAACTATAGGGGTGAATGAAGGCCAGAGAGGGTGTGACACACCTATGCATGAACATAACACTGAGTTGGAACAAGGGAAGATGGGGTCAAAAGAAGCTCAGCAGAGCCTCGTGAAAGTGTCTACCCCAGGTAGGAGGGATCGAATGGAGTCAGGAGTGGATTCCTCCATGATCACTACCTTTCTTGAAACCTGCATGAAGTTTTTGTGTGACCATAACGTTGTGCAAGGATTGCAAGAGCTAATCACCAAGTGTGCTGGATCCGGTGAACTCCAGGTCATCTGGAAGATAGGGCTACACACTATGTGCACCAGACAAGAGATGAGACTGACAGCACAAATTGGTGACTATGAAATGGATCAAGTCATCCTGGATTTAGGCTCAGATGCAAACGTATTGCCTAAACAAACCTGGGAGTGTATGGACAAGCCCGCACTACAATGGTCCCCGATTCAATTACGAATGGCCAACCCAACAAAAGATCTTACTAATGGGCCGATTGCAAAGAGTGATGGTGGATATCGATGGTCTGAGTATCCAGACTGATTTCGAAGTCGTAGAGATTGTGGATGACAACAATCCTTACCCTGCACTGCTCAGAATTAATTGGGCCACAGACATGAAAGGAATTATTAACTTGAAGAGATGCAAGATGACATTAAAAAAGAAGTCACTATGGGTAGTAGTTCCATTGGACCCAGGGGAAGGGGAACGCTATACTGAACCTGTACATGATCAAGGAAGTGACAACGAACTAGATTGCATTTATCAGATAACAATGCATGACTCAGATCAAATATAGTCCGTCGATAATAGAAGACCCTCATGGGAATGTGATAGCATCCACACCATGAATTCTGAGGAGGAAAAGCAATGGCAGAATCGACTGCAAGCAGTTACGACACTCAACTACAATATGGTGACTCAGTCGGTACGACGCGTAATGACAAAAGAAAGACCATGACTAGATGAGAATGGTGAAACGATCGAAGCGCAGCTCAGCCCTCCCAGTATGTTATGTGACATATGGGAGTAGCCCAATGTGCTGAAAGACAGGTTGTGCTCACATGGGGAGGAGCCGCAAAAGCTGGGGGATAGGCAGCAGTTTCAAGTTCGGATTAGAGGATGTACACAATGACCATGATGGCATAAAGCAGTAGTTCCAAAGATATGGATGCGCATCGGACGACTGACAACCCAACCGGACCTGCGCGAAACACTAGGTCACAACGCCAGGAGGGATCATCTCTCTATAGCTAGACTAAACACTGCTAGTAAAACTCACTCCACTGGCGACAACGTCCGTGATGGAATTCAACAGCTTTGAGCGACCATTCTACATGGGAAAATCCGACTTGATAAGTTAGAAGAAACTGGGGCCCGACTCCACGCACAAAATAGGAAGCTAGAAAAAGAAATTGTAGAATTACAGTCAGAAGTTGCCTACCTGGATTACGGAAAGGAATTACCAAAGGAAACCGACATGGCTGGCCCTTCTACCCTGTTACAAGCATTGACCCCACTAGCGTCATTGTGATTGCACCCAAAAGAACAGGGATGCGTGCACCATAATTCAGTAGTAGGATCGAAGGAACGTATAGGGTGCTCGCGACCTGGGCTAGTCGGGAAATGGAAGACCCGTACTAGGGGTTTGCCCACCTGACTATCCATCGGAGACCTGGACCCATCGCCCCATTCAGTTGAAAGAGGGCGTGGGATAATGAACCAGGTTGCTGAGAATTCGTGTGACAGATCCATCGCATACATACAAAAACCGCGTCTACATCCTTGGGGATTCGCTGCTGTAAAGGAAAGAGGGAAAGCAACCGTTTCAGGTACTATTCATGAAATAATGACCCATTTAAAGCACTATGAAGCCGGCAGCGGGCAATTAAGGCAGAGGAATAACCGCTAAAATTGCATTTATGAACTACCGAAAGGGCAAGCATCTAACTTGGAACGTCAAATCATATATAATCAGGGTCGGCGTCACGCCACCACGTCTTCCTGCTCTGCAAGAAAACTGCCCAGCATCAATAGCATGATGAATGATGATTAATTTGCAAATAGTCCATTGTTTCAGGCATTGCCCAAATATTACCAAGACACAGTTCTGAAGGCACAAGATCCTACCACAGACAGGCCGCAGACAGCCATGCCGGAGAGCACCGAGCTCCCCAAATCTCCCCGGACGCTGCAAACCAAGAAGGATCCTCAGAGCCCAGACCCAATAATAACGTCACCTCAAAACCTACCATCTGGAAAATTCATGATGGAGGAGAAGGCTAAAACTATGATAATTGAAAGTGGGGATGAAGATGAGGGTCCGCCCACATACATCGAAGAAGTCCCCCCTGACGAAGACCCCATACAGCCAGTATGACGGCCCAAGTATGTGTCACCAACAAAGGGAAGGCTAAAGTACCTGCAAATCTGGATGAAGTAGACTCTGTAATCATCACCCCATCGCTACCCAAGGGTGTTCCAGTGGAAAACTCAGTGGTTGGCCGAGTTGCGACAATGAAGTTCCAAGATTGGGACCTTGCAGACATAGTAAAGTTTCCCATCTGGCGATGGATGAACTAATGGACCAGAAGATAGAAGGAACAGTGACAGCCGTGCAGCCAAAGGCGTGGCTACAAGAGGTGGAGAAAGCTGGTTTACTCAGTCTTTTGTCGATTTCTCACTTTCACCATGCCCCTATCACCATGTTGGTTATAAAGAAATTGCTTTGTCTAATCCATGAGGATATATTATGGGTTGGTAAACCTGTTAGTATTGCAGCGGAACTGGTTCATCAGGTTTCACACCTACCCTGTGATGGGAGAGACCCTCGGGAGATCACTGATAAGGGTAACGATGTCGCGATGATTGAATGACTGAAAAATAAGTACCAACTCGCCAAGGGACAACAAGGGTATATCATTGATAGTATCTCAGACAACGCAGTTCACGTTGCCACCCAATTGCTAGCAGGGAAAGTCATGAGGAAATGCCACGGCACTGAGGTCCCCACCGTAGTTATCGCTCTTGCTGAGGAATGCGCAGCCGGTGTACGGTTCAATTGGTTGCAGTTCCTTTGTGAAGAGTTTCAGACCAATTGCTGTGACGTGTAGGAGGAAGGCATGAGATTCCATTATGCATGGTTGCTCCTATCCATCATGCTGGTCGCCATTGACCTACCCGAGGAAAGCCAGTTTCCAGTCTTGGATCCAGAATGGCCTGAAGCCACTCGATATGCTTCCCTTTGGGTGACAAGGGACGCAGGATGAATTCGCAATATCAAAATCTTTTGGATATTAATGGACGCAACTATGCGGCAGTGGATTAACTAGTTACCCCATTTAACTGAAGAGATATATGAAAGCATAAAGCACATTGCCGAATTTAAAGCAGACATGCATCATGTCTACATCAAGGCACGAAAGGACCTGGCCCAGGCATGGAAATCACTCTGGTTTATTGCCATTAATGATCTTATTGACGAGATTGTGGATACTTGGCCAGTGGCCTGGCACGGACCCTTGGCAGAAGAGTGTGACGAAGCCGCTATTCAGAAGAAAAAAAAGGAGGAAGCCAAGCGCACCACACAACAAAAGCGGAATGCATTGTTGGCCACGCAAGTTAAGGCAGCTTGGGAGGAGACACTCGCAACAGCCAGAAATATCCAACCCGGCGAGGAGACGTCGACAAAGAACAAAGGCAGTCAGAAGGAAACCACCCAGTCAGTCACGACAGATACTCCATCCACTACTACGGGGGTTCCTTTAAAGCACTCAGTGACACCTGAGTGGCTGAAGCCACAGAAGAAGGCGAAGGCCTCTAAGACAGACAGTGAGGTGACCACTCTAACCGAGGGTGACCTAAATGACATCGAAAATGGCCTTCGCGAAGCCACATGTGATGCAGTTGACGAAGTTATGTCTGAGCAATAGATTGTGTTGGGGGAGCTCCGTTCGCAGCACAAACATTAGGAATCCACGTCGTGCCCACAAGTGGAAGTACTACTACCAAGGGTTCTGGTATGGTAGCTATAGAACCATTACTAAAGACTCAAGTTGTCTATGCTATTGCAATTCCAGTAGGCGCGTTGATCGTCGACAGCGTAGAGGATAGGGTTGTGCTGGGATGGTTTACAGGACTGGGACTCAATATAGCCACTTTACCACGCGAAAGCTTGCAACAGCTCCAGGACAGTGCCACGAGAGAGCTCTGCACCCGAGAAGGCCATACTGAACAAATCCTCCAGGAACAAAAAATCAATCTCGAACAGTTGCACATCCAACGGGATGAAGTCGTCACACAGAACCACCAAATGCAGCAGATTATCGCAGAAGCTTGTTCCAATGCCCCTGAATTGGAGATTACGACTGATCTCCCTCTTGAGACCCAAGTTTATAAGCTAGCCACTATGTTCCGTAATGCTAAGGAGGAGGCTACGCAGATCCATCGGGAGCTTAGTGTGCAGATTGTAGAATTAAAATTGCAGACTCAGCCAGCGATGCCCCCTGAGATCATGGAGCAGCGTAAGAACATCATCACCGTCGCCCGTGAAATGCTTACAAGAACAATGAAGGAATGTATGGACTTGTTCACATAGTCGATTATCACACTCATGACCCTTCAAGAGGACCCAACCCTTTAGTGCTTGGAAATTGTTAGAGTCGGTCTGGTCAGCCCTCCGTCAGAGATCAAAACTCTTTGTGCATTTCAATTTTAGGATTCTCGCTCCATTCACCCAGCTACATTTCACTAGGTACATGCCATGATCTGATGGAGAAATTCATGCTAGTCCTTTTCCCTCATGTTTGGCCCTTGCTGGCTCAGGTCTTTGTCCATAATCATCGAAGCTCATGACAGTCCAGGTCTGGTCCTTTACAGGACAAAGTCATTTTTTATGATTGGGTCTAGGAATTCATCAATTTGGTCTTCTAAAACATGTCTAGAACAAGCCATGTAGGCTAGAGGGAGGCCTTACACAGCTATGGTTCAGAAAGCTTCATCATCACCTAGAGAGACATCGACTCTTCTTCAAAACTCTGTTTTGAAGAAAAGTCAAACAAGGTCAATTATGACAAAATTTTCAAAAAATCACCGGTTGACTTTTCAAATGCAGTTATGATTTACATGGCCCAACGCTCTATCATACAGTCCCTGCAAAGAGGTGCTGAAAATTTCATCATTTGAGCCAAAATGTCAAAGGGAAAGTGAAAATCAGTGTGTCTAAAGGTCAATGAAAAAGTGCAAAACTCAACATTAGAAAATGGGTTTTTCAAAGAGACAAAAATCAAACCCATCTCCTCCAAGGCTATAAATACATGTTTTGACCCAAATCAAAAGCATTGTGCTCTTGCAAGACTTGGAGAAAGCATTTCAAAGGCGTGAGGATGAGATTGGAGAGTTTGAGTGATTGGAGGCAGGTTTTGGGAGCACGTGGCGCATATAACTAGGGGCGCGACTGACTCACCGGGCGCGACGCACATGCAGCCAGCCCGCCATTGAAAGAATACACAGGCACAGTGCATACAAGGCACGCGGCGCACTGGGAAGACCGCGTGGCACACACAGTTTAGCAGCCAAGAAACGGTGCCAAATCACTGCAAACCTTGGGGAAGGCTATCAAATTAAGAGGTAAGCCTTATAACATCACCTACTCATCAAATTATGTCAAGGATATGGTGTTGGTGAAGAGGTTAGAATGCCACCCAAAACGCATAATGTCACCCATGAAAAAATCAACAAAAAACGAAGGCTGAGGTTATAAATTTGTGTTGATATTGCCAAGGTTTCGCTCCACCCACTTATTCCCCTCACCTATCATTTTTTCCCATCCTCCCTTGTCATTTTTCCTAAACCCCTACCCTTAGTCACTACAATACCCTCCCCCTATTCCTCCACTATTTGGTTAATGCAAAATCACCATAGGACCAGCTTACTAGGCAAGCAAAGCCGTGGGAGAGGGGTGTGTGGCAGAAGAGTCAAAGAGTTAAACAATTAGGAAGAAACTTGAGGGTTTTCATAGTGCGCGGTGCACACACCAAAGAGCGCGATGCACATAGGGCCCGCCCACTGTGTAAACATAGCACTGGCACGACACATACCCGGCGTGTGGCACACTGGGTATAGCGCGCGACGCACAGAAATTTAAAGCCTAAAAAATATTCAATCTCCCTAAAATTTGTTGGAGGCTCACCAGTTTTGAAAGGTAGGCCACCTATCTCCATTCTTGCATCCAAAATTGAAAGAGATAGCATGGTTGTAGGGGTAGGAATCAAATGCAAAAAAATTTGTAAAGAAAACAAAAGGGAAACAAAGAAATCATTGATCCTAGGGTTTATGCTACAGTGACAAGGCTGCCAATATGTTTCAAACCCTACCCCATCAACCCTATACCCAAGCTACTCCCAAATCCATGATAAATTTTTCCCTTTAAACCCCTATCCCTATTTCATCATTCCCCTCCTAATACTCCCTGTTTTATTGTCCCCTTGGTGGCAGATTTTCAGGGCAACTAATAGCTTCATTGGAATTCAAGGGCAACATAAAATTCAGGGTACAAACAGCAGTAATGGCATCAGAAGTTTCATCAAAATATGAGGAGGAGACCCACAGTGACACAGCTTTGGGAGAAAGGGCCCAAAGGAGACATCACCGGAGGGGCAGACATCTTAGAGATGAGCCAAACACACTCACCGAGTTGCAGGCATGCCCTCTTGCTATGTCTTGTTTCCAGCACTTAGCATGTTTCAAATTTTGTCAGAGGGTGGCGAATGTCAGAGTCCATCATGAGTTGGCCCGACTTTTTACACTTCACCTACATGGAGGACAGTCCATCTTAGCTGGGGTCACTTTCACATTGACACCCGAGACCATATCAGTGTCGACAGGCATACCCAACATTGGAGAGTAGTGGCAGAAAAAGAAAAAGGTGGAGAGGCATCATTATGAGCCTTACATCAAAGACAGCTGTTTGATCCAAATCACGGGAGTGTTTCCGTTCAGATTTCTGAAAGATGAGTATGCCCCACTCATGAAATTGATCATGAAGTACTTCAGTTGCGAAGGGAGGTTTTCTCGCCTCTATGCCTATCACATCAGGTTGCTCATGCACTTTACCATGGTGTGGATGATGAACCTCCCATTTTTCATTTGCGGGAAAATAGAGAGGATGAGGAACTTCATGCAGCACAAGACTCCTCGACAGCAGCTCAATAGTGTGTATCATTTTGCCCTTATCCGGATTTTGGTAGACCATCAGTTGGGATTGCAGGGTATTGCTTGGGAGGACTTCATCTCCCGTGACTTTTTCAGCACTCCACAGGTAGTTTCAGAGGCAGAGCATGAGGTAGGGGGCCCATCTCATCAGTATGAGTGACATGAGACTGCCACTATGCTAGTATACATCACCTATCAGAAAGGCAGTAGACCCTTATTTGCAATAGCAAAGCGAGTGTTATCTCCACCCGGGGTGGAAGGGGCCTCGCTTCTGACATCAGCACCACAGGAGCAGGGTAAGGGTAAGGAGCCAGTGCAGGAGGAAGGACCATCAGGTGAGCGAGAGACCGAGTTTGTTCTCCTCCAGGATGATGAGACAGATGCTGAACCAACAAATGAGGAGCTTACAGAGAACATACAAGAGCAGCAGTCAGTGATTGACTCCTTGTCCCTTGACTTGGAGAGGGCCAAATGGAACATGAACTACCTAGAGCAGAGGAACAAACAGCTTCAGGACCAACAGACGATCATGGAGCTTCAAAAAATTTGTGAGCATCGCCAAGTTGCTCAAAGGAGAAGAGTTCAGCCCACATCACTGGAACAGGGGATCAATGAAGATCGGGAGGCCTATCTCGAGATCAGTAACATGCAGTTGGAGAGGTTGTTGGACAAATCCGGCTAGGACCTTGCTCTATTGAGACATATGGCTTTCCGTTACAGGGTGTGAAACATGAGTGTTAGGGTCCCACCCTAACCCCCTTATTTATGTCATGGGATCACGTCATAGTCAAGAGTTAATAAAGCCCATATTAATATTTGTAAGTGGTTAACCCGCAATTAATGACGGGACCACAGTTAGTTGCAAATGGGTCGTAGTATTAGATATATGGTATTAATAAAACCCACGGTATTGGCCCGTGGTATTTCATGTATGAGTCATATATAAAGGATAGAGACTCCCTGCGAGGAGTATCGTGTCTTATTTTGTAATCGAGCTCTGCTCTATTGGAGGTTGCCCCCTCGAAGAGGCAAGTGAACATTACTCTCTATATAATAAAATCATTGCTATTCTGTGTTCTGGGTATCTTTTCTTCGCATATTCTGTATTGGGTATCATTTTGCAGGTTAAGAGCATAACAAGTGGTATCAGAGCACTTTCCAGGGCCGGTGGAATCTCCAATTCTTAGCCAAAAAAAAATTTGGCTAGAGACATGTTCCGGTGTCTTTAAACCATTGGATCTGTCGTTGAGCACATAAACCTGCGGATTTGGGGAGGCATGCACGCAAGAAATACAAGAGGTGGTCATGTCTGTTGGACTCCCTTGTAACCCCTGTGGGTACCCCTTCGAGTAGTAGCGCATTAGACAGAACCGCGCAGGGACTGTCTTCCACGTACCCTCTGGGTATATCGGAAGCCCCTAGGCTCCCTTAAAACCTCGCCATAGATAAACCATCGGCCGTCTTGTTGCTACAGTACACCGAGAACAGCACTCGGAGAGATTACTCACCCGTATGATAGGGTAGTCGGGCTGTACGGCTAAGGGTACGGTCGATCCTCCTTAGTTAGAGCCCTAAAACATTGGGCCGAGTACTACTGCCAGACCCTTATGTATATTGCGATCTGTAGCACCTGACACTCCTCAAGACCATAGTTCCCTTTTCTATCGGGGGATCACACATCATCTATTCCAGATCCGATAATGCAACGGGGTGCAGCAGCAGCCGACATCAGTCCCGCAGTCTCGAGTTCGCAGATCAGTCATTCCAATCTATTAGAGCCAGCCGATCCGCAGCAGCAGTCTGTTCCGCCACCCAGAGCTATCCGATCCGCCATTCAAATCTCTCAGATCCACCAGATCGGAGTTGTTGTGAAGCGTTCCTATACCGAGGTATAATTTTCGCAGGACTTTTGGCCGCATTGACATTTTGAGGATTTGGCGACTGCGGTATTGATCAGGAAGGAGTAAAACTCCGTTAGGAGTTTTCAAAACAAAAAGAGTCTGAGATCTTCCAGGGCGCTTATTGGTGATCTAGCCCATCAGAATCAGGACGACGAGCTGAGCACGGTGGTACCATTCAATTATTAGTGAAAATTTTTAGGCTGTCCCAATTTTTCATCAGGTTGGTGTATGGTAGAAACTAGAGCTCAAGAAATGGCCAATGAAAGAATGGACAAACTTGAAGAAACCGTACAATCCATCGATAAGCAGCTTACCGGACTATGTCTCCAGGTCCAGCAATTAATCGCGAAGGGCAAGGAGCCAACCCACGAGGAGGAGTATAATGACAATGAATACAATGAGGGTGAGTCTAGCCACTCTCCTCACGTGTGGCACACCCACCCACCACCCAGTCAGCGACCTACCAAGTTGGATATGCATAAATTTGACGGTTCTCACCCGCCCGCATGGATAACACAAATGGAGCAGTATTTCAAACTGAATCATATCTTAGATGATGCGACTAAGCTTATGTTGGGGAGCATGTACTTGGACAATGAACGGTGGCAATGGTGGGAATGGCACCAACATTGCAATGGACCTTTTAGGACTTGGACCCAATTTACCAAAGCTCTTCGAGACCGCTTTGAACAAGAGGACTCTTTTTTGGGTCGTCTTACTAAGCTCCGACAGACAGGTACAGTGGATGAATATATTACAGCTTTTGAAGCCTTAGCCTTCCGCACTTGGGGTCTCTCAAATGTGTTCTACACGGAATGTTTTATCAGTGGTCTTAAAGAAGCCATCAAAGCTCAAGTCTTACTGCACCACCCTCCCACTTGGACATAGGCTTGCAAGGTAGCCCGTAACGTGGAACGTGCATTAGCGGCCCAATACAGTTGCCCAAATTTCCCCGCTAAAGGTCGTCTCCCATAGGCTCACAACACGACTCAAACACTTAAGGTCCAAAAGGTGTCACCTGCGGAAATGGCCGAAAGAAGGGAGCAAGGACTATGTTACTACTGTGATGAAAAATACTCCCCAGGTCATAAATGCAAGGAACCCAAATTTTTTCAAATAGATGCCACTGACTACAGCTCAACAGAGGAAGATCCACCACTTGAGGAACATGAGGCGCTAGAAGAAGACAACCCAAAGGAGAATGTCTCTGACGAACCAGTTATTTCGCTGCATGCGTTGGCAGGGATTTCTTCCCCTCAAACTCTCAAAATCAGGGATTTTCTTAAACATCGCCCAGAAGTAGTCTTGATTGATAGTGAGTACCCATAATTTCATCCATCAAAAAATCGCAGAAGCAGTGCATTGTTTTGTACGAGCAGTTTCTAACTTCCAAGTCCAAATTGCGGATGGGGGCACAATGAAATGTGAAGGCCGCTCTGAAAATGTCAAACTTCAAATGGGGGATTATCAGTTGAAAACCCACATGTTTGCCATACACATGGGGGGTTGCGACATTGTCCTCGACGTTGAATGGCTCCGCACTCTTGGGCAAATCACAATGGATTTTCAGGAGTTATATATGAGTTTTAAGCAGAACAACTACACACATACCCTACGTGGACTCCAGGCGGGAGCCCCCTCTATCATCAGCTCGCATCGGATGGAAAAGTTGTTAAAAAAGGGCAATCACGGAGTGGTAGCTCAATTTAATGCCATCCAGGTCGTCGAAACCAAGTCTCTGCCAATTCATCCTGAGATGCAACAGATTTTAAATAACCATCTGTCGGTCTTTGATAAGCCTCATGAGCTTCCACCCTCGCGAGGGGAACATGATCATAGCATCACCTTGGTTCCACGGGCCCAACCCCCAAATGTGCGGCCATACAGATATCCGTTCACCCAAAAGAATGAAATAGAAAAAATCATCAAGGAACTTTTGGAAGCAGGTGTCATTCGTCCCAGCATTAGTCCTTATTCATCCCCAGTGGTCATGGTGCTCAAGAAACATGGGGAGTGGCAGATGTGTCCCGACTTCAGGGCCCTCAATAAGTTGACAGTCAAAGATAAATTTCCCATTCCGGTGGTTGACGATTTTTGGACGAACTCAATGGGGCTCAATTCTTCACTAAGCTGGATCTTCGCTCAGGCTACCACCAAATTCGCATGAAGGAAGTCGACATTCCCAAGACTGCTTTCCGAACTCATGAAGGCCATTATGAGTTCCTGGTCATGCCATTTGGTCTTTGTAATGCCCCCTCTACTTTTCAGAGCCTTATGAATCACATTCTCAAACCATATCTCAGGAAATTTGTCCTTTTCTTCTTTGATGACATCCTCACCTATAGTGGTACTTGGGCTGCACATCTTCAGAATGTAGATCTACTCTTACACCTGCTCTGCAAGCATAAATTATTTGTCAAGATGTCCAAGTGTTCGTTTAGCATGGAAGAAGTTGAGTATTTGGGCCACATTGTGGGGCGTGAAGGTGTCACGGTGGACCCCAAAAAGATCCAAGCAATGCAAGAATGGCCTCAACCTAAGACCTTGAAGAGCTTGAGAGGATTTTTGGGTCTCACAGGCTATTATCGTAAATTTATCCGCAACGATGGCTGCATAGCGAAGCCCCTCACTCAACTCCTAAAGAAAAATTCCTTCTTCTGGAATGAGGAAGCACAACAGGCATTTATCGCTCTCAAAAACGCCATGTATTCCACTCCAGTCTTAGCACTACCTGACTTCACCAAATCCTTTGTCATTGAATTTGATGCTTCAGGGACCGGTATTGGGGCGGTCTTAATGCAGGAAGGGCGACCTTTGGCCTTCACAAGCCAACAACTAAGTGGGAGGAATCTGGGCCAATCTACCTACGAAAAAGAAATGATGGCCATCTTACATGCCGTCGAGACCTGGCGACCTTACTTATTGGGGCGATGTTTCCAAATCCGCACAGATCATCACAGTCTTAAATATTTTTTGGAGCAACGCCTATCCTCCCCACAACAAAATAAATTGCTCGCAAAAATGCTGGGATATGATTATGAGATCATTTACAAGAAAGGGAAAGACAATAGTGTAGCAGATGCATTATCTCGCCAATTTGAGGAAGAAAGTACTCTGCTAGCAATTTCCCTCCCCATTCTAGAATGGATTGAAGAGGCTCGCAAGTAATGGTTTTAACACCCCGGGCTATCCCAACTCATTTCTCAATTGCAGGTAGATCCAAATTCCACCAAGGGCTACTCGTGGCAGGATAATATTCTTCGCTACAAGGACAGAGTCGTAATATCCCCAACATCCACCCTCAAAGGTCGCATTTTGGCAGAATTGCACTCATCGCCCATTGCAGGACATTCGGGCTTTCAGAAGACGTATGCTCGCACCAGAAGATCATTTTTTTGGACAGGCATGAAAAAGGACATCCTTACTTTTGTAGCAGAATGCGATGTCTGTCAACGCCACAAAGGGGAAACCGTCAACACACCAGGCACATTACAACCATTGCCCATTTCGACATCAATTTGGACGGAAGTTTCTATGGATTTCATTACAGGTCTTCCAAAGTCCGGGAACAAGTCAGTCATCATGGTGGTTGTGGACCGACTATCGAAGTATGCTCATTTCTGCGCCCTACCCCACCCATTTACACCAACTTTGGTCGCTCAATATTTCATCGATAAGATTTTCAAATTGCATGGCATGCCCACTTCTATTGTGTCTGATCGCGACCCGATCTTCACCAGTAATTTTTGGCAGGAACTCTTCAGGATACAAGTCACTCAACTAAAACTCAGTACTTCCTATCATCCGCAAACGGATGGTCAAACTGAAGCTGTCAACAAATGTCTAGAAACCTACCTTAGGTGTTTCACTTCAGAAAAGCAACACCTTTGGGTACAGTGGTTACCTCTGGCTGAATGGTGGTATAACACCATCATGCCACCACCAAAATGACTCCCTATGAAGCAGTATATGGTCAACTTCCGCCTTCCCCTACCTCTTATCTCAAGGGGTGCTCCAAAGTACAAGCAGTGGATCAACTCCTACAACACCGCGCAACCATGCTCGCCCATCTTAGAGAGAATCTTCATCAAGCTCAGAACCGCATGAAGCAACAGGTAGACCAGCATCGCTTAGAGCGCCAATTTCAAGAAGGGGATCAGGTCTTTTTGAGGCTACAACCATATAAGCAAACATCACTCAAAGACAAGGGTTGTCAGAAGCTATCTCCAAAATTCTACGGACCATACCAAGTACTTCAGTGCATTGGAGAAGTGGCTTACAAGTTGGCTTTGCCACCTACTTCAAAAATCCATCCAGTTTTCCATGTATCATGCCTCAAGAAAGTGATCGGGAACAATTGCCGAGTTCAAACCAATCTACCTGAATTGGACGAAGAAGGGTCAATCTGGCTTCAACAAGAAACAGGTTCTAGACACAAGAGACAAACACCTACGCGGCCGCATGATTAAGGAAGTCCTCGTCAAATGGAAAGACACCTCTCCGGAAGATGCAACTTGGGAACTAGACACTATTCTTCAGCAGTTTCCGCAGCTTCAGCCTTGAGGACAAGGCTAGTCTTAAGGGGAGGGCATGTTAGGGTATTTATGTCATGGGATCACGTCATAGTCAAGAGTCAATAAAGCCCATATTAATATTTGTAAGTGGCTAACCCGCAATTAATGACGGTACCATAGTTAGTTGCAAATGGGCCATAGTATTAGATAGATGGTAGTAATAAAACCCACGATATTGGCCCGTGGTATTGCATGTATGAGTCATATATAAAGGATAGAGACTCCCTGCGAGGAGTATCGTGTCTTATTTTGTAATCGAGCTCTGCTCTATTAGAGGTTGCCCCCTCGAAGAGGCAAGTGAACATTACTCTCTGAATAATAAAATCATTGCTATTCTGTGTTCTGGGTATCTTTTCTTCACATATTCTGTATTGGGTATCATTTTGCAGGTTAAGATCATAACAATGAGTGCACAGGCCCGGACAAGGAGTTTAAAAGAAAAATTAAGGAAAGCAACAAGAAGGGAAAAATAGGCAAAAGAGAAAGATAGGCTTAGAATCTTGGCTGAGGCTTCCTTGGCTTAGCATGGCACCCCATAGAGAACTTCCAGCCCAAATTTCAAAAAAAATTGGCAAATTTTGGTCACGGGGAAATTTTTTGGGCAAAAAACAGGGATTTTCTCCCTATGCGTTGTGCCACTGGCACGACGCTAAAATTCTGGGGTTCCAATGGAGAAACCACTTGCATATTTGGATTCAGCATCAAAAATTATGACCACTGGTGTCTGGGCAAGAGATTTGGGCAAGATCTGGGTCTCCTAAAGGTCAAAAAACACCCAAAAATGGCCTCTCTGCCACTTTTTTGACACACAGAAAGCAGTCTTGGGAGAATGAAGATTTGGAGGGGCAAATGAGCACCATCTTTGGAAATTCCAGTGGGGTTAGAAAGTAGATAGGACATGATTTCCTAAAAGCCCACTTGGGCACATTTTGGACACCTTCAAGTGCCCCAGAATAGGCCCCAAAGTAGCGCGACGCACAGACGAAAAATTGCCAATTTTCTTCTGTTTCGCGAAATTTCGGTTCGCGACTTCTCCAAGTGGGCCCGGTCATCTACACTTCGGTTTTTTGGCACCGAAGGCGGAATTTAAAGATTTTTTTCTCCAGATTTGCTTCTATCCAAGTGGCGAAGGAAGGTAAATAGTCACCCAATGCCAAATGTCATGTTTGCAGCGCTGCACCTGTCGCTGATGGTTGGCTCTCCATCTCCATTTTGTAATGATATGAGTAACTTCCCAACCCCTGGGCATTCTATCTCTTCCTCACACATTCTATATATTGTATGCAAGTTATTTGCAAAGGGTTAGTTGGCTTGTAACTTCTGGGAGACTGTGGGAAAGAAACTATGTTTCTTCACTGTGTATTTTTGACAAAGAATTAATGAAAGGCAGCGGCTCTGTTTCATGAGATTCTTGTGGTTGTGAGTGTAGCAAATGTATTTCTTATGTGTTCATATGTATTTATTTATGTTTCATAATTCATTTCATGCTCATTTCCAATGAAATTTTCTGAGTGAGATTAGGTAGAATTCAATTTTAATT
The DNA here is from genome assembly GCA_031772625.1 of Pinus tabuliformis. Lineage (NCBI taxonomy): Eukaryota > Viridiplantae > Streptophyta > Pinopsida > Pinales > Pinaceae > Pinus > Pinus tabuliformis. The sequence continues at coordinate 685,507,522 of CM062813.1, forward strand.
GCTCTTCCTGTGGGAGAATTTCATGTTTCAGTGTTCTTCTGTTGAAAAGGATTCATGTAACTATGCCCTTTTCACTTTCTTCAGCAATATTTTCATTCCGCGTTACCTCAAACTAAAATCGCTACATTTTCCGCCTGCCTTGCCTCACGGAATAATCTGTGCCTTCATTTTAAATTCTCTGTTCTTTGCTGAGCGCCAGTCCCATAACATCCCAGAAGCTCGGTCATTCATAAAAATTGTTTCCCGAATCCCTTTTCACTTACTAGCCTAAGGTAAATATTGCATTGTAAGTCATCTCAGACCGTTTTCGATCATCTATTCACTGAGCGTGACTCGAAGAGAGCCCTCTCCTGCTCTGGTAGGGCTAGCTACCAGACTGAGCGTGGTTTGCGATTACCCTAATTTTTGCCTTCCTTCAGCCTAAGGCAGATTTAGGTGCTAACATAGTGGCGACTCCACTTGGGAACTAAGTTGAAATCAAATCCCCTTGTTTCATAATAATTCTAGGCTTCCGAATGATGAGATTAGGATTGGAAAGGTTAAGTATGTTGGTTGTGTCCTGTGATTTTTCTCAATAGCATGCTGGCTTCAAGACGATATACTAGAGCAAATCCAGACCCAGATCCTCCTCATATTTACAAAAATCCCAATTTGATCCCAAGACTCCTTCATCAAGAAAGCACCATAACTCCCGTGTTCAAATCCCATTCATGTCCCGACATTTTTGAGTATCTTGAAGAGCTTGAGTTTGACGAATGATTTGAAATATCACTGTTTGAGTCTAAATCTGAAAGGGCTGTTGATTATACTATCCGCAATCCGCAATTTCTTGTAGACCTTGAAACATAAAGAGCTAATAGATTAATTGATAATTACATTACAACACAGCCCCAAACCCCAACTGCAAGCCCCCTGCAAACTGTGCACACTCCTCCAACACCTCCAAGACCAAATCCACCAAGAATGATGGTTGCCCGTTTTGCTCCCCTTGTTCTGCCCCAAGTTCTAGATGACATGCCAACAAATTATCAAAGAAATATCTTGTTTTTTGGTGGCACTCCTAACAACATTACTACTCAGCAACATGTAGACAAAATGGCAGACTTCTATGAACTTCATGAGATCGACGCGGAGAACGTGGCAATGAGGCTCTTTGTACAAACATTTGTAGGTGATGTGAGGAAGTGGTTCAGAGGTTTGACGGCTGCAAGTATCACTACCTTGGCTGAACTACAAAGACAATTTTTGAACCGGTGGGAAGTCAAAAAGAATCCCCTTCAAATTCTGGCCGAATATGAACAAATTAAACAAAATGCCGGTGAGTCGGTCCAAGATTATTGTGTTATATTTAATGCAGTCTACAACAAAATTCCAGACCATCTAAAGCCACCTGTGGGACTAGCAATGATGAACTTTCCAGATGGTTTTGATGCTAACATGGTAATTAAGAGAGAGAGAACTGGCTATAATGGAAGACATGCAGAAAATCGCAATCAGGTTGAGGAAAATCTGTTGTCCAAAAGAGTTAGAGCGAAAGCAGAGAAGAAAATCACTGTGAAAGAAGAATCTTCTTCAATGGATCAGCTGCTCAAAAAGGTAGAGCAGATGCTTGAAAGGGAAAACTTGACAAGCCAGAGCCACAAGTTAGGAATCCTAACTTTCACGGCCAGTAGTAGCCACAATATAGAATACAACAGACAGATCAACGAACTTAAGAGCAGACAGCACAACAGCCGGTACAAACGCCTTTGCAGTAGAATTTTGTACATGGAATGGAGTCAAATGAGGACAAGAATGTAATAGGTGAAGAAAACCATCTCTTTACTCCAGATGAGTTGCCTACTTACATTACCGAAGAGGAAGAATGTGCAGTGAATTCAGTTGCACACCAAGTGTTGAGCCTTGAAAATGTCATTCATTTCCATTACACTTTCACTATTATGTCCATTATATCACCTCCACTTCACTACTATGTCACCACATTCATCCTCATTGGGCCACATTTATGTTTTTCCAATCTTTATTAATTCTAAGTCTTTTAAGTGAATTTGTGGTTAAAAATTAGAAAATAATGTGCATATGCTTATACCTAACAAATGGGTTGAGGTTGTTGACATGTGTAGGTTGAAAGGAGACTTCTAGAAGACCCTTATGTGGCACTCTAAGGCTAAATTCGAATTTGGTTGGAAAAAATCATGGGATCATGAGGATATGTGTCACATCTCCTAATTGTATTGTAACTCTAAGAAGACATGTGTCTTATCAGTTCCTATTTTGATTAGGACTCTAGAGGTAGAGGGAGAAATTCATGGACTCTCATTAATGAGATGGCTCTCATCTTTTTGTATAAATAGGAGATCTCTCTCCTTCATTTGTTAGTCTTTTTAGTCCCTAGTTCTTAAGTTTGTAGTTCTTCCTTGATGGCTTTTGAAAGCTTTGGAGAACTTTGTTGTACTTTGTACTTTTGAAGAATTTGAATAAAGCTTTGATGTTCTCAACATGGAAGGAGATGTGAAGTAGATGTAATGGAGCATATTAGAATGTAAGGTAGAGTAGATTTCATTTTGTAAATATTGCTTTGTAGAATGTAAGGTAGAGTAGATTTCATTTTGTAAATATTGCTTTGATTTCATTATGTTATTTAATTGCTTTCAAGTTTGATAGATTATATTTTTCATTCATGCAATTTTAATTCATGCAAGTGGCAGAGGGCCCCTGCACACTAAAGCCTTGTATAGTTGTCATTTAATTTTGCATTTAATTTTGTTAAGCTTCTGTATATTAGTTGTACATAAATTGCATTCTATTTTGATTGTAGATTAGTGATGCACATAACCTTTTAATGACTAATGACATGATAGAATCATCTTGTCCTTTTGCTGAAGCAGCAAGGATACTGGGTCTCATAGTCACTAGCTCATTGTTTGGTTGTTGTATTCTATTTTGATTGTAGATTAGTGATTCACATAGCCTTTTAATGACTAATGACATGATAGAATCATCTTGTCCTTCGGCTGAAGCAGCAAGGATACTGGGTCTCATAGTCACTAGCTCATTGTTTGGTTATTGCATTTTATTTTGATTGAATAAGCTGTATATTTACACTTTTGTTTAAATACTAATTCCATCAATAACATGTTTTAAGTTCTTTTGAAGTGCTAAGTTTTGGAAGTTACCATTAGGGACATAGGCCTTGTCTTGAAATCTTTATCCATACTTGTCCTTTAAAAGTACTCTTAAGACCTTAGAATAGGATTTCCATTTGCATTAAACACTTTAGGAAACTAACAAGAAAAAACCCCAAAAACAACATAAACTATAAAACAACGAAGTAAGAGAAAGGTTAACTAAGCACATATGGTGCACCACACTTCATCAGTTTACGATACCCGGATTGATAATTTATGTAGAGCAATTTAAGACATTAAATTGACTAGACATTTTGGCGCCGTTGCCGGGGAAGTGTAATTAGGAGACCTTATTTCTTACATCTGAAAAAAAATTAATAATTCTTGAGTATGCTCTCCTCTTGCACTTTGTGTGATCTGGAGGATCAGAAAAAGAATTATTATGTAAAAAAAAAAAAAAAGGAGACAAAATAAACTTCAACATTTCAATTGATTCAATAAAAAAAAAAATGATAAAAAAAATGAAACTCAACTGCTTTGATAGGTTCAAATTGTCCAAAATTGTCTGGTTATGCTTTGTAGTGGTCTTCAAAACACTGTATCCTGTTTTAATAAGGTTTTGCAACTTAGCTGCGGAAACTGCCCTGATTCCGCAGCTAGCTGAGAATTCCGCAGCTGTTTCAAGGTTTAGCAGGTTACAGGCATCCAATGAAAAAATCGACCACATGGGCATCTTCAGAATTTTCCCGACATGGATCCTATCCTAGTCACCCAGCTCAGATCGATGAAAAACTAGCATAAGACCTCAGTCAAAGTCATGTTTTTAACATGTTTTTCTTGAAGTATTTGCTGCCTGAAATTGAAAAGCATTAATCCTTTTCATAAAATTTTACAATTTCAGAGAAGAAAAGAGAAGAAAAATAATCTATGGTTATCCTCAATCCTAGCTTTTCATTGTGGCTTCAACAAGAAAATCTGCCTCCCTGTTCAAGCTTTGGCCTGAAACAAACCTGAAAGAACATTTAAGAAAAAAATAGGTCAAATTGCATGGACTGCTGTGTTAAAATAAAAACTCTGTGTTTTTGGGATTTGGTTGGACTCCTGCTAATATGGCTTTCAAAGAAAGGATATGAAGGATTAACTGGATATCTTGTAGAATATAATAACAATGAGCCAAGGAAAACGATTAATTTTAATGAGTTTGAAATTTTTGAGAATCTAAGAGAAGATGAACTCTGTATGAGAGATTCTCTTGCTGCTGTTCGCATTACTATTGAGGCAGCAACAAGATTCAAGTTGCATTTCAAGAAAACTCATTTAAATTAAGAGTAAAGACATTTGAATCAGCCGGAAATTGTCTAACCAAAGAAGAAACTTCTGAAGTGATCGCTGTCCTTAAGATTTAAAAGGCATTTTGGTAACACAATAAAAAGAAGTAGATTGTTGCAGTCAGGCGTATACCGTACAAATTCTGCGATTGGAAGGCTTGTGAAGAATTTTTTTTAGCATCTCCTTCCCTGACTGATTCATTTGTTATTGACTGCATCTGAAAACAATTTTTCCCCCTCTGAGATTTATCTTAAGGCCGAATGCAAATTCATAAAAGGCAGAACAGTGAGAACAGTAAAACTCAGAAAAACGTAATAGCTGAAAAAACGTCTAACTTCAAACGTTCGATTTGCCCAAACAAAGACGAATTTCAAGAAAATAAAACATGGGTTTTTTTTCCAGGTGGGTTAATTAGATAACCCAGAAACCGTTTGAAGAAATTTGTGGCGGTCTGGGAGAAATCTTTGGTTCTTTGGAGCCCATTTTTGTCTGCCGCGTGTGAAAAAAATCAGTGTTTTTTTTAACAATTGTGACCATATTTCGTTTTCCTTGAGAAATCTGCTCAGATCCGTTTTTCTTGGCAGCCAAGTCATCCACGGTGTCACTGAATATGAGGAAAAAAAGAAGATTTTTATTAAATGAACAGAGAACAATTCATACACGGCACGCTTTGGTTGTTTGAGATAACACGTCTTCCGCCACCCGTCTTCCATTTTTAACTCAAACTCGTCCACGTCTCCCACCATGCCTCACAACTTCCGTCTTTTACTCATACTTCATTATGCCAAATCTGATTCCGTTGTTTGTTTGGTTGAATCCGTGAATGGTTTCTTCAGGCAGTTTCATGTTACGCTGTGTCAAACCTTCTCCATTTCCCGCTAACACTATTGTTATCACTTCACGTGCTTTTGTTGAAAAGTCAATTCGTCAACACCTTAACTTTCTTTTGGCTGATGGTATAAACTATAAATGTCACACACAAACAATCTGAATCTGTATTCAAGTGATTTGTATTATATGAATATCAAAAGGCATGCGATGATACAAAATCCGTCAGCACACGAAAAAATGCAGCAAAAGAGTAAGTACCATGGTTTGCTCCATATGCCACTGCAATTCACAGAGTTCCTACATGCAAACAATGAAGAAAATAACTTGAAACTGATGGTTGACTGTTGCAGCCATTTTCCGCAGCTGATTCAACTTTCCGCAGCTAGCTTAACTTTCCGCAGCTGGCTCAACTTTCCGCAGCTGTTTTGTTAAACTCTAGGTTGCAGGTGTCATCAAGCAAAACAAGCCACATGGGTAGCTAGGGGAATGTCAGTACATGGATGGTGTCCTATTCGTTTGGTCAAATTTGATGAAAAAGACCCCAGTCAAAAGGAAGTCAAATTGTGTGTTATCACTAAGTCGCCACACTAAGTCGCTGCATGTCAAGAAAAAATAATAATTTTGAATCAATGAAATGAATAAGTTATTTGCTCACTTTTCTGAAGGTATTGATTAATTTTGGATTGATGATGAAAAATGAATGGCTAACTTTGTATCCAAGATTTTTAGCTATAGAACTATGCACATTCCGCAGCTAAAGTCCAATTCTGTAGCTGTTCTCCAATTCCGCAGCCAGAAAAACCTCATTATTCAGATCAGCCTAACTTTTTCATACAAAATCATATTTTGATGATTTAATTATCATTGGAAAGATCTCAACAAGATCTACACAATGAGAAATCCATCATTTGAGTTTGAAATGGCAAATAATGAAATAAATTGCTGAAAAGAAGCAACATCAACTTGAGGCACTAATTCCAAATCAGGTATAAATTATTTTGATTTTTCCTTTGAAAACTTGTTTCATTCATACAAATTCTTAGTTTTGTGTGTAAATATCATAACTAGAGAGATTGGCCATCTCTCTCCTTTGATAATCTTACATTCCATTGCAGAAGAAGTATTAGTTTTTTTGCAGGTTCCAGGAGGAAGGACAAATGACTACAAGAGAATGGTGTCTCTCTAAGAGACCAATTTGTTTCATAAGAGGATGATCAACAACAAAGAGGAAATATGATGATGCAAAATCAGATCCAAACACTTGAAAAACTTTCAGATACTATTGTCTCCATCACATTCATCCATCACATCCATACTTCATAATAAACCATTCACCTCATTCCACTCCATACTTTCCATTTACATTCACATACACTTTCCATCTCTTTTTTTCCATTCATAACCCACAAATAAAAGCAAGAGGCTCATTCATATGCTTATTGCCCATTGCCATTTCTACTCTCCATTTTCATCTTCCATTTCTTGTCATTTTCATTCCGCAAATAAGCCCTGCTTCAATGCAAATTATTGAGTCCATAGTCCTTTGAGTCTAAGTTCTTTGTAAAAACACCTTGAGGCTTGCATGCCTTAATGGCAAGTTCTCATGCTGACAAGCAATGGGAATACATTAATGTCCCTTGTTCGTCAGATCTTCTAGGTGACCCGACTTCAGCAAATTCATTCGTACCTAACAAGATGTGTTTGGGCATCTTGACTCTCATTTTCATCAATAGTGAGAGTTCTCGTGTTGACCAGTGGCATCCATTAATGGCCACTAAGCCAACAATTTCCTACTATGTTTGACATCAGAACATCTTTTCACATAGTAGGAATTGTGCCAATGAGTTTTGAAGACTATTATTTTCAGCATTTTGGAGCAGATTCAGCAAGTTTTAGTAGAAGCAATAAAAATTCATCTTATCTCTCTATCCATGACTCCTCTTGTTCAGCCACTTGAAGAAGAATATAATCAGAATTTTTCAGCCACCACACATACAACTCATCCATTCCAAAGGGTAAGTGAAGGTACGTCATTTTCTAACTTTTGACCATAGAATTCCATAAAAAGCTAGAATGATAATTGTTGGAAAAACATTTCTCTTCCTCATAAAATTGCCAATACCATCAGTTGGGGCGGGGGAATACATTCATATTCATATCTTTCCATGTCCATATCATATTCAGGAGCTCACATACCTCCAACATATATTAATTATTACATTGCTATTATGAGCATACAATGGCTTTTGAAAAAGTGCTTAAAGGATAAATTGGATACAAACAAAATCATGGTTGTCACACAAGAACCAACCATCATGCAATCCAATAAATATACACTTTGCAACAATAATCAAAATATCATTATGCAATGTTCAAAGATCAAAGTAAAAGGCAACAACAAAGAAAAAAATGGTTGTAACACAAGAACCAACCATGTTGCAATTCAAGTAAAACACTTTGCAGAAATATGAAGTTATCAAATGATATCATGCAAAGTTAAGCCAAAGCTCAAGGATCAAAAGAGTTAATGTAATATATATTGCATGAGGACATGCAATAGCTTCAGTTGGGGGGTATGTTGAGCCTTGAAAATGTCATTCATTTCCATTACACTTTCACTATTATGTCCATTATATCACCTCCATTTGACTACTATGTCACCACATTCATCCTCATTGGGCCACATTTATGTTTTTCCAATCTTTATTAATTCTAAGTCTTTTAAGTGAATTTGTGGTTAAAAATTAGAAAATAATGTGCATATGCTTATACCTAACAAATGGGTTGAGGTTGTTGACATGTGTAGGTTGAAAGGAGACTTCTAGAAGACCCTTATGTGGCACTCTAAGGCTAAATTCGAATTTGGTTGGAAAGAATCATGGGATCATGAGGATATGTGTCACATCTCCTAATTGTATTGTAACTCTAAGAAGACATGTGTCTTATCAGTTCCTATTTTGATTAAGACTCTAGAGGTAGAGGGAGAGATTCATGGACTCTCATTAATGAGATGGCTCTCATCCTTTTGTATAAATAGGAGATCTCTCTCCTTCATTTGTTAGTCTTTTTAGTCCCTAGTTCTTAAGTTTGTAGTTCTTCCTTGATGGCTTTTGAAAGCTTTAGAGAACTTTGTTGTACTTTGTACTTTTGAAGAATTTAAATAAAGCTTTGATGTTCTCAACATGGAAGGAGATGTGAAGTAGATGTCATGGAGCATATTAGAATGTAAGGTAGAGTAGATTTCATTTTGTAAATATTGCATTTTTTGTAAATATTGCTTTGATTTCATTATCTTATTTAATTGCTTTCAAGTTTGATAGATTAGATTTTTCATTCATGCAATTTTAATTCATGCAAGTGGCAGAGGGCCCCTGCACACTAAAGCCTTGTATAGTTGTCATTTAATTCTGCATTTAATTTTGTTATGCTTCTGTATATTAGCTGTACATAAATTGCATTCTATTTTGATTGTAGATTAGTGATGCACATAACCTTTTAATGACTAATGACATGATAGAATCATCTTGTCCTTTTGCTGAAGCAACAAGGATACTGGGTCTCATAGTCACTAGCTCATTGTTTGGTTGTTGTATTCTATTTTGATTGTAGATTAGTGATGCACATAGCCTTTTAATGACTAATGACATGATAGAATCATCTTGTCCTTCGGCTGAAGCAGCAAGGATACTGGGTCTCATAGTCACTAGCTCATTGTTTGGTTATTGCATTTTATTTTGATTGAATTAGCTGTATATTTACACTTTTGTTTAAATACTAATTCCATCAATAACATGTTTTAAGTTCTTTTGAAGTGATAAGTTTTGGAAGTTACTATTAGGGACATAGGCCTTGTCTTGAAATCTTTATCCATACTTGTCCTTTAAAAGTATTCTTAAGACCTTAGAATAGGATTTCCATTTGCATTAGACACTTTAGGAAACTAACAAGAACAAAACCCCAAAAACAACATAAACTATAAAACAACAAAGTAAGAGAAAGGTTAACTAAGCACATATGGTGCACCACACTTCATCAGTTTACGATACCCGGATTGATAATTTATGTAGAGAAATTTAAGACATTAAATTGACTAGACACCAAGACACTGATCTTATTCTAGCTAGCGACACCGTGTTGGAAGAAGAATCGGAAGAATATCAAAGGGGGTATATGAATGCTCTGTCTACACAACAACAATGATATTCACTCAGAAACAGAGATGTGCCAACCAAACCAATTCAGAAAAAGAAGGAGGGTTAAACAACAAAAAATAATTCATCTGCTACACAAAGAAAAGGAAAGGAGGCGGTTGGTCCAGAGAGCAGCAAATCAAAATCAGCAGAACAATCACAGCAACCAGCCACATCAAAAGAAAAGGAAAGGAAAGAGATCCCAATCAAAGAGGTAGAAAAAACTCCCTCTTTTAGCCTAGAGAATGAGATTTCGAAGTTAAAGGTATCCATCCCCTTGACTGAAATAATGAAGAACAATAGTTATAGAGGACAAATTTCTAAAATTTTGAATTTGGACCCAATGTTTGACATGGTAAATGTAGAAGATGATCAGCCTAAAATGATTTTTGGACCAGCAACGAATGGTGAGTCTCCCGATAGCGATGTGCCACCCTTCTATATCAGTTTGTGATTGCATGATTTTGTGTTACACAATGCCATGTTCGATTCCGGAGCTTCTCACAATCTCATGCCCAAGGCTATCATGGATAAGCTTGGTCTGGACATCACTCGGCAATATCATGATCTCTATTCATTATATTCCAGCAGAGTAAGGTGTATAGGGCTCATCAAAGACTTAGTTGTGAGTTTGGATCAGCTTCCTATGAAAATTTTTTGATGGATGTGGTGGTAGCAGATATTCCTCCAAGGTTTGGCATGCTTCTTTCCAGGTCTTGGGTGGCTAAATTGAAAGGGACACTACAGCTGGATTTCTCAATTGCCACAATCCCGGTGTTTGGACAAATGAGGAAGTTATATTGGGAACAAAAAATGAAATATATGATCACAAGCAAGGAGAAACCTATAAATCATCCTATTAATTATGTACATACAGATTTAGAGTCTTTTGTTTTGTTTTCAGATAGTTTAAATGAGATAGATAGTCAAATAGTAGAAGCAGATGACATTCCGGAAATAACAAAAAATTTCAGAGAAATTTTGAAGAAAGAAAGACAAGAAAAATAGGAAAATGTTGGGCAATCAGCTGAAAGTACTGGACAACAAGCAGACAAAGCATGGCAAACAGATTTCCAGCACTTACAGGAGAAGGAAGAAGGCCTGTGGACCATGGATTTCGATGCAGCAGTAGGGAATGATGGCGCTGGAATTGGAATTTGGGTACACAGTCCTTTCTCCGCCCCAAACAAAGTGCCTAGCAGCGTGAGAGTTTTCTCTTACAAGCTAGCCTTTGAATGTTCAAATAATGAAGCTGAGTATGAAGCTCTGATTGTTGGCATGAATATTCTTAGAAAGCTGAATGCAAAGAGGATTTCGGTATATGGCGGCTTCGAGTTGTTAATAAAACAGGTCAGAGGTGAGTATCAAGCAAAACATCCTAGGATGTGGGCCTATTGTAATGCAGTTTTAGACATCTTGAAGTTATTTTCAGAATACACCTTGACATGTGTGCCTCGTATACAAAATAGTATTGCTGATGCTCTTGCCAAGGCAGCGAGCAGCTTGAAGATCCCCATGAACTCCAGCAATAAATTTGAAATCCATATCAAGCATGGTCCAACAATTCCAGACAATCAGCGACATTGGCAAGTGTTTCAAGATGATGAGGAGATTAAGGATTTTCTGCTCAATAAAGGCAAGTTCAAATAAACCTCAATTGATGTAGAAAATGATGAAGGCAAAGGGAATGGTACAGATGAAGTGCAGATCAATCAAATGGACGTATTGCAGCTAAAGAATAACATCATTCCTAAAGGCTTGATACCTCTATAGGAACTTTTTGATCAGGATGATGTAGCCCGCAAGCCAACATTGCAGCCGACAGAGAAGGGTGTAGAAGAAGTCAACATCAGTAGAGCTGCCAATCCAAAGTTGGTAAAATTGTCCAAAGCATTACCGCCAAAGATCAAGGACAAATACATCAGTTTGATGGCTTCATTTGCAGATGTGTTTGCTTGGGATTATTCTGATTTAAAGACCTATGATACAAATATTATTCAGCACACAATACCTATCAAGCCCAATTAAAAACCATTTAGACAAAAGCTGAGAAGGATAAATCCAAAGTTGCTACCATATATCGAAAAGGAGGTAAATAGGTTGTACAAGTCAGGTATCATTGTGCCCATCAGATTTTCAGATTGGATATCTAACTTAGTGCCTGTACGCAAGAAGACCGGTGAGATCTGCCTATGCATTGATTTCAGAAATCTAAATAAGGTCTCATTGAAGGACAACTATCCACTACCCAAGATGGACCATATACTTCAACGAGTAGTGGGGGCATCTCGTATGTCACTGCTTGATGGTTATTCCGGATATAACCAAATTTTTGTCCATGAAGATGATAGAGACAAAACAGCATTCACCACTCCATGGGGAACCTTTCACTATGCCAAAATTCCCTTCGGTTTAAAGAATGCAGGTGCCACATTTCAGCGGGCAATGGACTTGGCATTTGCAAATGAGAAGGATGTGTTTTTGGTGGTGTACTTGGATGATTTGACAGTATTTTCCAAATATGATGAAGAGCACATGCATCACCTAAAAATTGTCTTTCAAAAATGCAGGAAATATGGTCTATAGTTGAATCCTAACAAGAGCTTGTTCACCATGGAGGAAGGAAAATTACTTGGGCACATCATTTCAAAGGATGGCATTCATATAGACCCAGCACGTGTGCAAGCAATTCATCAAATCGATCTTCCTAGGAACAAAAAGGAGATACAGTCATTCAATGGTAAGATGAATTTTCTGCGTCGCTTTGTGTCTAATCTTGTAGAACACTTGAGAGAAATGACCAACATGCTTAAGAAGGACAGCCAGGTGAATTGGATAGAGGAGGCCGTAAAATCTTTCAACTTGGTCAAATTGGCCCTTTCTTCAGCTCCAGTTCTATTTAGCCCAAAATACACTCAGGATTTCATATTGTTTTCATTTGCTTCTGAGCACACTATGGCAGCGGTATTATTGCAGAAGATAGATGATCATGAAAGACCCATTGCATTCCTCAGCAGGGCTATAAGGGATGCAGCTTTAAAGTACAACATCATTGAGAAGCAAGCCCTAGCATTGGTGAAGGCATTGAAAGATTTCCGGGTATATATCCTGCATTCTCACATTTGGCCTATGTTCCTAATACTGTTGTAAAAGATGTTTTAGTGCAGACCGATCCGGAAGGGAGAAGAGGCAAATGGATTGCAGCCTTGCTAGAATATAATGTGGAGATAAAGCCTACAAAGCTGGTCAAAGGACAGGGGTTGCCAAAGCTAATGGCCGAATCAAACTTGCATGCCTTGGACATAAATCTGATCGCTTCCATGTCCGATGAGAATGAGGAAGGAACGTCAATTCAGGTATCTGAAATGTTTGCTTTGTCCCCATTGTATTCAGATATAATATATGTGCTGAAAAATCCATCACCACCGCCCGGCATGACTAGAAACAAAGCGAGAAAACTCAAATTGAAGGCTGCCAAGTTTTGTATTTTGAATTCTGCACTGTATTGAAAAGATCCCGATGGCATTTTGTTAAATTGTCTGGTGGAAGAGGATGCAAAGAAAGCCATGGAGGATTTCCACGGAGGAGAGTGTGGTGGTCATCTTTTTTGGAAGTCATAGCTAACAAAATTTTGAGAGTAGGTTACCACTGGCCTACTTTGTTTGCTGATGTGCATCAGATGGTCAAGCGTTGTCATAAATGTCAGATTTTCGAAGGAAAATAGAAATTATAGCCTTTGCCACTTAAGCCTATTGAAGCGAGCGCTCCATTCCAGCAGTAGGGGTTGGATTTCATTGGGGAAATTCATACTGCCTCTTCCGGACAGCATAGATGGATCCTTACAGCGACGGACTATTTCACAAAATGGATTGAGGTAGCCCCTACCAGACAAGCCAAGGACACGATAATCATTTCATTTCTCGAAAATAACATCTTGTCTCACTTTGTTTGTCCAAACAAATTAATCACTGATAATGCAGCAGCTTTCAAATTGAAAAGGATGGTAGAATTTTGTCATAAATATCACATAATTTTGGGTCATTCAACTGCCTATCATCCTCAAGGCAATGGATTGGCGAAATCTTAGAATAAATCTTTGGTCAACATCATCAAGAAGCTGCTGGAAATAAATAAGAAGATCTGGAACAAAAGTTTGGTCCATGCGCTTTGGGCAGATCAGATCAGTTAGAAAAAGTCTATTGGTATGTCACCGTTTGAGCTTGTTTATGGATTTGACACAGTATTCCCCGCCTCTCTTGCTGCCCTGGTGGTCAAACTTCTTCAGGAGGCTGGCAGTGAAGAAGATCCCATGCAGAGAAGGCTGAATCAAATGATCCACTTGCAGCAAACAAGAGAAGAAGTTTTCAAGAACACATCCAAGTTGCAGGAGAAGATAAATAAAATCTATGACAGAAAAGAAAAAGCAGATAAATTTCAGTTGGATGATGTGGTGCTAAAGTGGGATGCAAGGAATGAAGAGAAAGGCAAGCATGGAAAGTTTGAAAATCTTTGGAAAGGTCCTTTCAAGATTGCAGCATATAGGGATCAGAGTGCCTTTCTTCTGAAGGAAATGAATGGGGAAGATTGTCCTGGAGGGTCGATCAATGGTCGGCTGCTCAAGCGGTATCACTGCTGATCTATTAACACTGCTTCCACTGTCATTGTAAATACCATTTTTTATTTCAGTTTGGTTTCAGTCTGTAAAGTTAGTTTTTGAGTTATTTCAAATGTCAAGTAGAGCCAATTTCTTAGTTATTTCAATTTCATAAATAAGTCAGAGTCCAGTGTTGTTTATCGAAATGATGACTCCATAGCCCAATGGATAAAAGGCACTGTCTAGCTCCTCCAGAGATCTGTTGTTTTTGGCACCTCCAACGAGCTACCATCCCCCATTGGAGCCAATGTTAGAGTCGGTCTGATCATCCCTCCATCAGAGATCAAAAATCTTTGTGCATTTCAATTTTAGGTGTCCCGCTCCATTCACGCAGCTGCATTTCGCTAGGGACATGCCATGATCTAATGAAGAAATTCATGCTATTAATTTTCCATCATGTCTGGACCCTGCTGGCTTAGGTCTTGGTCCATAATCACCGAAGCTCATGACAGTCCAGGTCTGGTCCTTGACAGGACAAAGTCATTTTTTATGATTGGGTCTAGGAATTCATCAATTTGGTCTTTGAAAACATGTCCAAAACAAGCCATGCAGGCCAGAGGGAGGCCTTACACAGCTACGGTTCAGAAAGCTTCATCATCACATGGAGAGACATCGACTCTTCTTCAAAACTCTGTTTTGAAGAAAAGTCAAACAAGGTCAATTATGACAAAATTTTCCAAAAATCACCGGTTGACTTTTTAGATGCAATAATGATTTACATGGCCCAATGCTCTGTTGTACAGTCCCTGCAAAGAGGTGCCGAAAATTTCATCATTTGAGCCAAAATGTCAAAGGGAAAGTGAAAATCAGTGTGTCTAAAGGTCAATGAAAAAGTGCAAAACTCAACATTAGAAAATGGGTTTTTCAAAGAGACAAAAATCAAACCCATCTCTTCTAAGGCTATAAATACATGTTTTGACCCAAATCAAAAGCATTGTGCTCTTGCAAGACTTGGAGAAAGCATTTCAAAGGCATGAGGGTGAGATTGGAGAGTTTGAGTGATTGGAGGCAGGTTTTGGGAGCGCGCAGCGCATATAACCAGGGGAGTGGTGCACTCACCAGGCGCGACACACACGCAGCCAGCCCGCCGTTGAAAGAATACACAGGCATGGCACATACAAGGCGCGTGGCGCACATAGTCCAGTAGCCAAGAAACGGTGCCAAGTCATTGCAAACCTTCGGGAAGGCTATCAAATTGAGAGGTAAGCTTTATAACATCGTCTGCTCATCAAATTGTGTCAAGGATATGGTATTGGTGAAGAGGTTAGAATGCCACCCAAAACGCATAATGTCACCCATGAGAAAATCAACAAAAAAACGAAGGCTGAGGTTATAAATTTGTGTTGATATTACCAAGGTTTCGCTCCACCCACTTATTCCCCTCACCTATCATTTTTTTCCCATCCTCCCTTGTCATTTTTCCTAAACCCCTGCCCTAAGTCACTACCATACCCTCCCCCTATTCCTCCACTATTTGGTTAATGCAAAATCACCATAGGACCAGCTTACTGGGCAAGCAAAGCCGTGGTAGAGGGGTGTGTGGCCAAAGAGTCAGAGAGTTAAATAATTAGGAATAAATTTGAGGGTTTTCATAGTGCGTGGTGCACACACCAAAGAACGTGACTCACTCATGGTGTGTGGCACACACAGGGCCGGCCCACTGTGTAAACATAGAACTGGTGCGGCACATACCCGGTGCGCGGCGCACTGGGCATAGCGCGCGACACACAGAAATTTAAAGCCTAAAAACTATTCAATCTCCCTAAAATTTGTTGGAGGCTCACCAATTTTGAAAGGTAGGCCACCTACCTCCATTCTTGCAGCCAAAATTGAAAGATATAGCATGGTTGTAGGGGTAGGAATCAAATGCAAAAATTTTGTAAAGCAAACAAAAGGGAAACAAAGAAATCATTGATCCTAGGGTTTATGCTACAGTGACAAGGCTGCCAATATGTTTCAAACCCTACCCCATCAACCCTATACCCAAACTACTCTCAAATCCATGATAAATCTCTCCCTTTAAACCCCTATCCCTATTTCATCATTCCCCTCCTAATACTCCCTGTTTTATTGTCCCTTTGGTGGCAGATTTTCAGGAAAACTACCAGCTTCATTGGAATTCAAGGGCAGCATAAAATTTAGGGTACAAACAGCAGTAATGGCATCAGAAGTTTCATCAGAATATGAGGAGGAGACCCACAGTGACACAGCTTCGGGAGAAAGGGCCCAAAAGAGACATCGCTGGAGTGGTAGACATCTTAGAGACGAGCCAAACACACTCACCAAGTTGCAGGCATGCCCTCTTGCTATGTCTTTTTTCCAGCACTTAACATGTTTCGAATTTTGTAAGAGGGTGGCGAATGTTAGAGTCCATCATGAGTTGGCCCGACTTTTTGTACTTCACCTACATGGAGGACAATCCATCTTAGCTGGGGTCACTTTCACATTGACACCCGAGACCATATCAGTGGCGACAGGCATACCCAACATTGGAGAGCAGTGGCACAAAAAGAAAAAGGTGGAGAGGTATCATTATGAGCCTTACATCAAAGACAACTGTTTGAGCCAACTCACGAGAGTGTTTCCATTCAGATTTTTGAAGGATGAGTATGCCCCGCTCATGAAATTGATCATGAAGTACTTCAGTTGCGAAGGGAGGTTTTCTCACCTCTATGCCTATCACATCAGGTTGCTCATGCACTTTACCAGGGTGCAGATGATGAACCTCCCATTTTTCATCTGCGGGAACATAGAGAGGATGAGGAACTTCATGCAGCACAAGACTCCTCGACAGCAGCTCAACAGTGTGTATCACTTTGCCCCTATCCAGATTTTGGTAGACCATCAGTTGGGATTGCAAGGTATTGCTTGAGAGGACTTCATCTCCCGTGACTTTTTCATCACTCCGCAGGTAGTTTCAAGGCAGAGCATGAGGTAGGGGTCCCATCTCATCAGTATGAGCGACATGAGTCTGCCACTATGCCAGTATACATCACCTATCAGAAAGGCAGTATACCCTTATTTGTAGCAGCAAAGCGAGTGTTATCTCCACCCAGGGTGGAAGGGGCCTCGCTTCCGACATCAGCACCACAGGAGCAAGGTAAGGGTAAGGAGCCAGTGCAGGAGGAAGGACCATCAGGTGAGCGAGAGACCAAGTTTGTTCTCCTCCAGGATGATGAGACAGATGATGAACAAACAAATGAGGAGCTTACAGAGATCATCCAGGAGCAGCAGTCAGTGATTGACTCCTTGTCCCTTGAATTGGAGAGGGCCAAATGGAACATGAACTACCTGGAGCGGAGGAAAAAATAGCTTGAGGACCAACAGATGATCATGGAGCTTCAAAACATTCGTGAGCATCGCCAAGCTGCTCAAAGGAGAAGAGTTCAACCCACATCACTGGAACAGGCAATCAATGAAGATCGGGAGGCCTATTTCGAGATCAGGAACATGCAATTGGAGAGGCTACTGGATAAAGCTGACCGAGACCTTGCTCTATTGAGACATATGGCTTTCCGTTAGAGGGTGCGAAACATGAGTGCACAGGCCTGGATAAGGAGTTTAAAGGAATAATTAAGGAAAGCAACAAGAAGGAAAAAACAGGCAAAAGAGCAAGATAGGCTTAGAATCTTGGCTGAGGCTTCTTGGCTCAGCATGGCACCCCATAGAGAACTTCCAGCCCAAATTTCATAAAAAATTTGGTCACAGGGAAATGTTTTGGGCAAAAAATAGGGATTTTCTCCTTGTGCACCGCGCCACTGGCGCGACGCTAAAATTCTAGGGCTCCAATGGAGAAACCGCTTGCATATTTGGATTCAGCATCGAAAATTACGACCACTGGTGTCCGGGCAAGAGATTTGGGCAAGATCTGGGTCTCCTAAAGGTCAAAAAACACCCAAAAATGGTCTGCCACTTTTTTCACACACAGAAAGTAGTCTTGGGAGAATGAATATTTGGAGGGGAAATGAGCACCAAATTTAGAAATTCCAGTGGGGTTAGAAAGTAGACAGGACAGGCTTTCCAACAAGCCCACTTGGGTACATTTTGGACACTTGCAAGTGCCCCAAAGTAGCGCGACACTCAGAGAAAATGCCGCAGCGCACAGAGGAAAAATTGCCAATTTTCTTCCGTTTCGCGAAATTTCGGTTTGAGACTTCTCCAAGTGGGCCCGGTCATCTACAATTCAGTTTTTTGGCACCAAAGGTGGCATTTAAATAGTTTTTTCTCCATATTTGCTTCTATCCAAGTGGCGAAGGAAGGCAAACGGTCACCCAATGCCAAATGTCATATTTGCAACGCTGCACCTGTAGTTGATGGTTGGCTCTCCATCTCCATTTTGTAATGATTCGAGTAACTTCCCAACCCTGGGCATTCCATCTCTTCCTCACACATTCTATATATTGTATGCAAGTTATTTGCAAAGGGTTGGTTGGCTTGTAACTTCGGGGAGACTGTGGGAAAGAAACTTTGTTTCTTCACTGTGTATTTTTGACAGAGAAATAATGAAAGGCAGCGGCTCTATTTCATGAGATTCTTGTGGTTGTGAGTGTAGAAAATGTATTTCTTATGTGTTCATATGTATTTATTTATGTTTCATAATTCATTTCATGCTCATTTCCAGTGAAATTTTCTGAGTGAGATTAGGTAGAATTCAATGTTAATTGCTCTGCCTGTGGGAAAATTTCATGTTTCAGTGTTCTTCTTCTGTTGAAAAGGATTCATGTAACTATGCCCTTTTCACTTTCTTTAGCAACCTTTTCATTCCGCATTACCTCAAACTAAAATGGCTACATTTTCCGCCTACCTTGCCTCACAGAATAATCTGTGCCTTCATTTTAAATTCTTTGTTCTTTGCTGAGCGCAAGTCCCATAACATCCCAGAAGCTCGGTCATTCATAAAAATTGTTTCCCGAATCCCTTTTCACTTACTATCCTAAGGTAAATATTGCATTGTAAGTCATCTCAGACCGTTTTCAATCATCTATTCACTGAGCGTGACTCGGAGAGAGCCCTCTCCTACTCTGGTTGGGCTAGCTACCAAACTGAGCGTGGTTTGTGGTTACCCTAATTCTTGCCTTCCTTCAGCCTAAGGCAGATTTAGGTGCTAACAGAAACCAAAGATCGGGAGCTTTAGGAAGCTTATGATAGGATCAAAGGAATGGTGTCGACTGTCGTTATCACGGAGCGCCTGGCCAAGATAAGGGAGGCCCAGGACCTAAAGATCCAGGTTGACGTGGCCCGACAGAAGGCAACCATGATTAAAGCTCATCTCCAACCATGGCTGGATGAGGCATTTGCAGTTTCAACCACCATCAAGAGCAGGGTAGCTCAGATGAAAAGCGACTATGCCACCATTGAGACAGCACCACCCGAGACTGATTTGGCGGCGACACGCGTGGAAATGGTGCAATGGATGACAAAAGAATTTGCTGCTGGAACAAGTGAGGCACAGAGGATGCTAACAGCCCTCCGCGAGAAGATTACTGCACCAGCCAAGTGACTCGGGACAAGTCACGATGATTGTGTTGGGGGAGTGTTGGGTAGCGGAAGCCCCGCACAATGATTAAAGGGCACAAAGCCAGATATTTTGGGTAAATTTAGGATAAATATTCCACTAGAAGAGCAAATCATAATAGGTCGAGTCAAAGGGTAGTCTACCCAAAAATAATGTAAATAGAGTCAGCCCGCGTAGGATCGCAGGTCAAAGAAGGGTATAAATAGAGCGAGGCTCTATGGGTAGAGGAAGTAGAGTTTTGATAATATGAAATGTAATGGGTTCATGAAAAAGATATTTGAAAAGCGTATGTAAGTCCAAGTCGAGGGATTGGGGTAGTACGAAGAGGCTTTGCAGCTGTGTGCATAGAGGCCTGGAATGTCCGTAACTGTGTGCGCAGACCCCTGCAGCTGAGTGCGCAAGGCGAATCTGGATGTATTAAGGACAAAGTGGAAATAAAGATAAGTTGCTTCTGGAATTATGTGTTTCTTCTGAACTGTCATAATATCGGTTTAATCTTATTGGCTTATGGTTGGAATAAGTATAAATCTGTGTTTATTTTAATGCGTGAATCAATTGTGTTGGTTAAATGTTTGCTTAAAGACCTTGGTAATTGATAACCACATCATCTAATAGAATAGTTCCCTAATAAGAAAGATATACTCAAGCTAGATCTGTGGGAGTATCGAGTAGTGCGGAGCTATAAACTAGTGTGTGAAACCTCCAGACCACACCAAGACATCCCTAGGGTGCGGAAACCTAGTTCCAGCACCCTCCCCTACTACCTCGGGTGAGACCTCAGTCTGCGCTCCGCTGGCTGTTACTGAAAGGGCCAGTAGCTACGGGATTTGTTTGGCTAAATAACTCTTCCAAACTTGGGTCAGGCCCATATAAGCCAACAATTAGTGTTGATTTTCATCGAAGACAAAGAACTCTTTTCTCATATAGCTGCACGTAGGAGTTTTGTCAGATGACAATGGTAGGGCCTTGAAATTGAGACCTAATTCAAGATCAATCGTTAAAATTTATTGAATTAACCTAAGGAAGCATTGAAACTTAATGCTCACATTTAGTGGTCTAGGCTAGAGATGTGTTCCAACATCTTTAAACCTAGCAGTTGTCATTCACTTCGAAACTAGATAACGCTAGTATGAACTTGTGCTCCCTATACCGTCGAGTATATAAATGGAGACCCCACTCGGCTATAATCCTTTACCCATAGGAAGCCGAGTCTACTGCCTTGTAAACATGATACATCGAACACAACATTTGGGGAGATTGCATGCCTTTACTTCTCAGTTCGCCAAGAGATATTCTGCAGTTCACGGTTACCTAGTAATCCTTTTTCCTAGAATACCTTGATCAATCATTTTTTATCTTTACTGACTCTTTAAATTTGAAAATATCATTGAGTACTTGTCCTTTGGAGCTCATTAATTTCAAAAGTGACTAGAGTCACCTTTCATCCTTTTCTCGACTCTTAAAATATGAAAATGAAAAATTGTGTTTCATTGTCTTACAATTAATTTCCCATGAAATATTCCTGGTTAAAGTTATCTTCCTTAGTGATTCTTTAGGGTTGATTCCAATGGCAACATTCCCAGAGTCTACCAGTCAAGGGTTCCCCTCGGATAGGAATCCTAGTCCTTTTCCTTCTTTTGGAAATGTTGGTGTTCCTTATATGGCAACGTTGTCCCTCCTTGGGTTAACCATTGGTTTACCTGTCTGGTTATTTTCAACCTCGATGGTACCAAGTGTCCCAACTCCTACCTTGCCATCTTCTTCATTCGAATCATGTCACGATGATTCTAAGGTTGACCCCTTGCCTTCTTCCCCCATTTCTTCACTTTCCTCTTCTACTGCGCTTGGTGAAAGTTTGAAATCCAGTAACCAAGAGACTAAGAGGAATAAGAAAAAAACAAAGAAGAAGAAGTCAAATAAGCGAGAGGAAAACCGTTCAGCTATTGCTCCAAATGCACCCCCCATCAACAAACCTTCTGATCCTTTATGAAAAGTAAAATTACCTTGCAGGTTGTGTAAGGGTGACCATCTCCTTTGAGACTGTCCTGGCATTCCCAAAGTCTTAGAGGTATGGTTTCAAAACCTGAACCGACCATCCCTGTCGACCTATGGAGATCATTTCGATGTTATGCCTTCAACTAATGGTGGTAAGAAGAAGGGAAATATTAGATTCCCCTATAGGTTATGAGAAGGAGATAATCTTCTTCCCCTTTGTCCTCTTATGGATAAAGCTTCCAAAGTTTTGGAAAACCTTACAGCTCCTCAACCCCAACTTCCTGTTGGTTATCAGAGGCTTTCTTCTAACCCTCTCCTAGTTGGTAAAGAGATTGATTTGGATTCATCTCTTTCCCATCCTACTCTTCCTGAGCATGATTCTTTTGTGTCTATTCCTGACCAACCATTGGTAGAAAAGAGTGTCGACCTGGCTCTGCCTTCAGTTTTTCACTCTGTTCTCGAAGAGAGTAGTGATCATACTGCTCATGTTCTTATCATATCCTCAGACTCCCACGAATCAAAGAGTGACTCTCCCATCCTAGTTGTTCAGTAGAGTCCTTCTCCTATTCCTGTACAAGATGGGGGAAATCATAAGATACCCCCACCAAGTAGTTTTGTTGCTTCTTTTGATTGGAGTCAATTGACTGCATTCCGCTTCACATCTTATGTGCCTTTCCATATCACAGTACAAGCCTATAATATGGTAGTACATGGCACTCTACTAGGTGAAGGCATGTCTGTTAGCATCATATCTTCCACTACTTGGCAAGCTTTTGGTTCCCCACAGCTTGTGCTTGTCACTCATAATACGTTGGCCTTCAACGGAGGAACCATTCAACCCTTAGGAATCCTTTTGAAGTTCCCTATTACTTTGGGAGGAAAGATCGTCTATATAGACATGATGGTAGTCCAAGGTCTGTTAGATTTCAATCTTCTCCTTAGACACGACTATGCTTATGTCATGGGAGCTCTTATTTCTTCACTTTTCCGTGTGGTTTGTTTTTCGCTTGAAGGGATAATAATGACCATTGATTAATTGTCATTCATTGTTCACCAGGCGCCTCCTTTACAACCATCATCCCCTATTGGCTCTTTTTTGCAAGCAGTACCTTCCCCACCACAGGTAAATTATGTGGCAACCCATTCTATCTCTGTGTCTGTTGATGATCAGGCAGATGGTATAGTACATTATGTACTAGGGGCTTTGGAACCCAATCTCTCTTTGGTACCAAATGACATGTATTCCTCCAAAGCGTGGTTCTTTCCTCTAGTGAGGAACTCTTGGGAACCATGTTCTCATATGGTCCATGATCAGATTCCGAGGATAGGTCTTTTTTCTGTGTCAACCTCGTTAAAAAAAAATAAAAATAAAAATGAAACAGCTTGCGAGGATAGTTTTTTCCTATGTCAACCTCATTAAAAAATGAAACAAGGAGTCATGAGGATAGTTTTAGTCTTGTGTCAACCTTGTTAAAAAATGAAACAAAGAGTCATGAGAATGGTTCCTTGTCTTGTGACAACCTCGTTAAAAATGAATCAAGGAGTGGAGCACATTTCCTTGTATTGTGTTAAGCTCCTTAAAAGATGAAACAAGGGATGTGAGCATAGTACCTTGTCTTGTGTCAAGCTCGTTAAAAAATGAATCAGGGAGTCCCAATGATAGTTTCTTCCTATATCAACCTCGTTAAAAAATGAAACAAATGTCCGAGGATATTTCTTTTACTATGTCAACCTTGTTCAAAAAATGAAACAACCCTTGTTTCCAAATCGAGTCTTTTATTAAGATCTCGTAAAATCCGAATCGAGGCTTTCTAATATCTCGAAAGTGGACCTTCATTCCATCTACCTAGTTGACTGAAATGAAGGTTGGGGGGCATGTACCTCGATTGAGTCGTTATGCTGGAGGCATGCAAACTTATAGCAAGCATAGTTTTTCATTTCAAGCTTGTGTAAACATGAAACTGGATCCAAGTAGATTTCTCCATGGTTCAAGCTTGTGTAAAAATGAACCCATGCCCAATTTACATCTCGTGATTTCCGTTTTTATCAACTAATTTCCACTAGATGAGACTTGGTTGTTTCATTCCATTGCCACCATCTCTTTGGCTGAACATATGCTTTCACTTGGTTGTTTTCCCTTTCCAGAGGGACCGCAATGATGAGTGGTTTTATTAGCCAACCTCTTGACTATTACATGTTTTGAGTAGTTCCACCCTTGCCGGAACTAGTTTCTACCCTTTATACCACTCGTTCCTCCTGGACAAGTCACCATTAAGCTCTTTTTTGACTCGTAAAAGATGAAAAGATTGCGGAGTATTTTTCCCTTTTGACTCATTAAAGAGAATAAAACGGGGGGTCCGCTTTCAAGCTCTTTTCGATCCCTTTAAATATGAAAATATTTTCGAGCTCTTTTCATTTTTAACTCATTAACGAGTGTGAAACATCATGCACTCAGTATATGTTTACCCCTTTTTCGGACTGGGATGCACTATTTACGAAAATGGTACTCCTTGACTGAAATGGTCAAGCGGTTCTCTCAGGTATCATTTTCTACCTTTTCGGGCTCGAGGGACACAAATGTATGAAAAGGACCATGTGGAGTTTTCTTTTCCATGTCTTTTTCAAACTCTCTAAAAATGAAAAAGATACCGAGTTGCATCTTTGTCAGACTCATTAAAATATTAAACGAAATCGGATTCGTCACCATCACGAACATGAGCTTCTCCTTCCTAGGGCTTGTTAAACTTACTAGGTTGGATTCGTCCAAAGGATGTACTTACAATGCAAGCATATGCTATCCCCTTCAAGCTTGTGATTAAAAAATAATTGGGGTACCTCCCAGAAATGGTGGGGCGAAATTTGGAAATTCTATCAGTTGTGTCGACAGCTAACTCTTGAACATGTCACTTTCTATTTCGTGTCGGGTTGGGATGTACTCCTTTTTATCGTTGACCTTCCTGGGTTGGGACATTCATTTTTCCTTCCATTTGATCTCTGCCACATCATCATGACCACTAATCATATGGTTCTAAAATCTGTCAAATTCCATAATCATTTCGCCGATATGTTTAAGAGTTAGTCCCTCTACAGTTACACTTACTCTTGATTCTCTGTATCATCCAAAATCATTTGCATCCATTTGTCTTGTGTCGATGATGTGGGATACATCATGGCCCTCCTTCAACATGGTCACTTCGTGTCGACTTCAGCTCATTATCTAGGAAGTTGACCGATAGGCTCCCTTCCAGTACCAAAGAGCTTGCATGCCCTAATGGCAAGTTCTTCACACTCAACGACAAGTTCACATCATTGGCTTTTGATCGGTTGATTTCACGGGTGTTCAACTACAGTTCCTTTATCCACATTCCGTGAATTGTGCTAATAGTACCTTGAGGACCATTGTCATTATTGGTGGTTTCCCTTGCGCTTATTAATAGTTTACATCATCGACTGGTAATCAAGCGATTTTCTAGCATGTTCGACGTCAAGACATCTATTCACATGTTATAATTTGTACTTTGATCAGGTCGTGTTGGAGTGTAAGACCCTGGACTCAAATCACAAAAGTCTAGGTTGCAAGACGATGTGACATGATCATGTTGATATACATGTCTCTTTTAGATGGGTGGTTGCGACCATACCAAGAGTTGTCATATGTGATCCTTCTCGTTATTGGATGGTTGCGACCATACCTTGGTTTTGATATGATCCTCTTGATCGGATGGTTACGCCCATGCTTGGATACATGTACATGATCATTCTCTAGATGGCTATGTCCATACCATGATTCATGTATCATTTGACATATTTTTTAGTTACGTATATGTATCTATACTTGATTGTAGGTTTTCTGATAGCATATTCCGGTTCCCCGCACTGATTCATAAATTATTTCATCCCTCACTCTAGTTCGGCCTTCATGATTTAGGGGGCATCTGTTACACAACATTTTGACACTATCCCTGTACTCCCCATCCCATGATCTTGGATGACCTCTACAATGAACCCTACATGCTTCCCCTTCATGAATAAAGTCCCATTGTGTCCCTCTTCATGAGCAGAACAATTCCCTTTTGCATCATTTCGAAAAAATCTACCTTTTTTCCCAGTTTACAAGACCGACGCTAATGGCCAATGTCCTCCTCATGTCGATATGTATGGATTAAAATTTTCCCTAGCACTGACCGGAGCGACTGAGCCTTGTTCCAGTCATGCCATTCCTCTTTTGGAAAGTTTTTTAAATAAAGACCCAAATCTTCTAGCTCTAGAAGCTTCGTCATGGAAGTCTAGTAAATGGTTGGGCCAGATGGAGTCGAGGATGTCAGTTTGGGCTCCTTTTCCCTATTAGGATGGAACTACCTCAAGAGATAATACCTTATCCCATGAGAAGAGGAACCATCTCCCATCCATTCATGCTATATAAACCTCACCTTTTCCCAAGCACGGGCTAGTGTTGGTGCGCTAGTGCTAATTAAGTTTGGAAGTAATCATCAACTTATTCATAGTTGTATCTCTCTATTTGTGTGTGAGGGAGAAGTGTGAATTTGATTTAGTGTCAAGACAAAAGGGAAGATACTTAAAACTACCATTGTTGAGGCCATCATGGAATGTTAAAGGAAGTGTGTGGGAACTCGGATTTTTCAGATGAGAACAACAACGTCAAGGCAACGGTTGTATTCTCTTCTTGATTTAATATATATGCAACTATCAATTGATTTCCTACATAATGTGTCATCTCACATGTTTATGGCTTAATGATTCTTGACTTGTTAATTAGGTTGAATTACAATTTGTCTATTATCACAGTTGTTGTTTGTTGTTGTTTACTTGTTTCAGGTGTTCGAAGAAGGAAATGAGAGATAGCTGGAGTGAGCAAGCAAGGTCATTAGCAAACGAGATAAGCTACTAAGAGGCAGGCCCTCTTAATTGGTTCTAACTGAAATAAATCTTCCATAGAATGTCTTGTTTGTGGCTAGACCCGCCATCGGGCTAGAGGAATTGTTTGTGTCTGCACTTAAAATTTTACTTCACCACAAGGAGATCATGGAAAGGATCCAATTTATCCATCTTTGGGAAAAACCATAAGCTTTAAGAATCCCGGATAGATAGGCCCAACTAAGCCAATCATAAGCCTTGGAGAGGTCCAACTTAATCATCATACCTGGAAGCCTTTTTACCTTGATAGAGTGTACAACTTCTTGAGAAGTGATGAACCCATCCAGGATTTTCCTACATTCTACAAATCTTGTTTGCTCTGGAGAGATGAGGTTCGGCAAGAGAGGTTTTAGATGTTTTACAATAAGAGTAGCAATGATTTTATAAATAACATTACATAAGGCAATAGGACGAAATCCTTGAGGATCTTCAGATTTTGAAGTTTTAGGAATAAGAGCAATAAAAGTGGAGTTCAAGCTAGGCATACCGTTTGGTTGTGGTGAGATTCCTCTACTACCTATAGGATATATTGACCTATGAATTTCCAAGTGGTTTGGTATAATTCCATTGTGAACCCATCCAGGCATGGGGCCTTATTTTTCTGCATTCCATTGACAATCTCTTCCACTTCTTCCAAAGTAGCAGCTCGCATCAGGGCCAGGTTTTGATCTTGAGTTACTAGTTGGGGGATTTGCTACATGATTCTTTGGATTGCTTCTGTTCTATTCTCTGGAGGTTCTGAGAGAAGGTCTTTGAAGTGGTTTACAAGGAGCTCCTCCATTTCTTCATGTTGGACTCAGCGGTGCCCATCCTCATATTTCAGGGAGTAGATTCTATTGTGCTGCCTGTGATGAACCATGGCTTTATGAAAAAATCTTGTGTTTCGTTCACCTTCCCGCAACCAATTTACCCGTGATTTTTGTTTCCAGAGGATCTCTTCCTATTTTCTTCTTTCCTCCAACTGGTTTATTAGTTGTCCTTCTTATTTGACTAGTTTTTCAGATCTCCCTTCTGGTATGATTTGTTGTTGCACCTCCATCATGCACTTGTTTATCTCATTTTGTACATTCATAATATGTCCAAATTCTTCTTTGTTCCATTTCCTGAGTTTCTTCTTTAATTCTTTGAGTTTCAGTTGGAAAGTATGCATGCAATTCCTTCCTTGTTGCTCGCTCATTTTCCACTATTCCTCAAGTCATTTAAGGAGCCCCGAGTCTCTTATCCAAATGGCTTAAAACCTAAAAGATTGGCTCTTAGGTCTTGCTTTCAGGTCCACTTCCAATCTCATCGGTTAATGATCTGAACCCACACATGGGAGGATCGAGGCTTCCATGAATATATCTCATCTTTTAGCTTGTTCCGAGATCAGGAACCTATCCAATCATGAAGTGATTTGATGGATCCCTCCCCTTCTATTATTCCAGGTATGAACACCATTAATTGTTGGCAGGTCCACTAGGTGCAGTTCTGATATGATATCTCCAAATGCTTCCATGTCCGCGTCTGTTCTTCTCATTCCTCCCTTCTTCTTCGCTATAGAGGTGATGATATTAAAATCCCCTTTGACTACCCAAAGCTCTTCCAGGTATAGATTCCTCATGTTTGCAAGATTTTGCAAGAAAGCGCCTCTTTCTCCCGCGATATGTGGCCTGTAAACTCCTGTAAGCAGCACTCATTCTTTGTATCGAATGTTTCAAATTTTAACTGGTAGTATTCGTGGGAGACTAACCTAGTCTTCAATCCAAACCCCTTCAGGATTCCATATGATCGCCAACCCCCCAATGTTGTCGCTTACATCCTGGGCCATGACTTGGTACTGGGGTTTAAAGTTTTCCACAACCAATTTCAATTTTCTTTCGCTAGTTTTAGTTTCCTATATTATCATGCTACTTGGCTTATCTTTCTTCAGTCTCTCTTTGAGGTCCCTCTGTTTTCCTCTGCTATTGAGGCCTCTTATGTTCCATGATGTAATGATCATTTCAACAATTTCAAGGGTTGTTGAAAGACCTCTGACAATGGAACTACTCTTCCATAATTTACTAATAGCTCCCCAACCATCTGGATGGATTCATTCATTGTTCTTCTACCCCGCTTCTTTCCCCCTTTTCCTAGGGTTCCTGTATCTTGTCCTTGACTGACTTGAGACCCTAGATGATCTGGTTGAACTATGATAGTTGAGCCCTATTTGTCTTTATATTGTTTGAAAATTTCCTTATAGAGTTTCTTTTGATCTTCTGGGATGAAGTGTTCATCCAAATATCTCTATTCCTACAGCAAACATTTCATCACTTGTTCTTCAACACTCAGGTCCTCTTTTGGGTTATCAATCTCCATTGGGTTTTTCTCTATCATTTGCATTGTGGCCTCCTTTCCTTGGATCACTCCTACCTCCTTACTCTTCAACTTATTTCCTTCTAGTTCCTTTTTTTCGAGCTTTCTGTTTCCATGGTACTGTCAGGGGTTACCTCCCCCGTTTCATCCTCTTGGAGAACAGCGAACCGATTAGGGCCTCTTTGCTATTTCTCATCTTAACTTGCTCTCTGGTTACCTATATGCCTCTAGTTCCATTTCCTCCCGCGCACCTCCAGAAATCCTTCCCAGTCTTCCCTTGCCATCGTTTCCCCTTCCCTTTTCTCCACAGAGGGGTTCTCATTCTGGTTTAATAGGCAAGCCCAGTACAAATGGCCATATTCATGGCATCAGCGGCATCTAAAAGGAATATGTTCATAGTCTAGGGGTTGTTGCCATATCTCGTCATGGTATTCTAGTTCTATATAGTCTAGAAGTGGCTCAGTGATATTCATGTAGACACAGATCTGGGCATAAGAGGTATACCTACCTTTTCTCGTAGAGTCTACAACTTTGACGAAGGTTCCAATAGAGTTACCAATCCCTTCCAGGATTTTTGGATCCCAGAAGTCCATTGGTAGGCCAAAAAGCCAAACCCAGATTGGGGCTACCAAGAGCTTTTCCTGATCTGGGTTGTAGCATTCCTCCAAGTGTCTAATGAAAAGACCTGCATTGTTAAAGAAATAGGGCCCATCTTCAAAAACCCTCTCTTTGTCTTCAAGGTTAGAGAAGATCACTATGAAAAACCCTTTTGCCCCAAGCTTGAGATTAATGTGCCCTTTCGGCTACCACTGTTGCTGGATCCATTTGATCAGTTCCTTCTTTGTTGGCCAAGCCCCAATGAATTTGCAAATAAGGGCGTGATCCTTCATGTATTTTCGATATTCCTCTAGTTTATTGTTTGGAATAACAAATCTTGGTTTCTTAGTTGTCCTCGGCAGACATTTACCTCCCAAGCCTGCTTGCCATTTAGCTCCCAAAACCGGCATTCCTTTTCATCTTCCTCTATTGCTGATGGTTTCTCCATGTTGGCTAGATTCTCCTGTTGCGATATTCTGGTAGGAGGGGATCTCTCCCCCCTACCATTCCACTAATGGCTTCTGTCAGCAAGTTCATTATGAGTCGATTCTCCAATCCCTTGTCCGTTTTGAATGCTTGTAGAGTTGCCAGGATGGATCTGTAGAAACCCTTCCTACTCACGCTGCCATCATCTGTTCCATCCCCTCCTCCAAAGCCCCAATTTTATATATATATATATATATATATAAACACACAAAAAAAAAATGTGAAAAAAACATAATTATCATGTAAAAATAACAAATTTAAAAAATAAAAAATAAAAAACAAAAATTTAAAAACTCTAACAAAAAAATATAGAAACAAACTTAATTATATATATATAGAGAGACAAAAAATAAAATAAAAAATTAACCATTTTAAATAGTAATAAAAATAACATGAAAATTAAATTTAAAACATTTAAAAATAACAAACCAACATTATAATAATAAATAAAAAATCATAAAAAAACCAATTAATTTTTTTAACACATAATTAAAAAACATAATATATATATATATATATATATATATATATATATATATATATATATAAACATTGGGGGCTCTACGCCTTGCCCAGCCGATTCCGAGAATTGGCAAGGCCCGGCCCAAGGCCCCCAGCCACTAGGCTTGCCGGCCGTGAAGACTGCACGCAGCTCCACGGTCAGCCAACCTAACGGCTGGGGGCCCTGGACCTTACCTGGCCAATTCTCGAAATCGGCTAGGCAAGGCCCAAAACCCCCGACCGTTAGGTTGGCCGACCGTGGAGCTGTGCACAACCTCCACGGTCGGCTAACCCGACGGTTGAGGGCCCTAGGCCTTGCCTGAACGATTCTAGGAATTAGTCAAGCAAGGCCCGGGGCCCCCCAACGTTGTTTTTTTTGTTTTTTGTTTAATATATCTCTATATATATATAAAGTTTTCAATTATGTTTAAATTTTATTTTTTTTTATAATGTTCGTTTGTTATTTTTAAATGTTTTTAATTTATTGTTCATGTTTTTTTAATTTTTCTTTTGTCTTCTAATTTTTTTTAATTATGTTTTTTCTATTTTTTTTAAGTTTTTTAAAATTTTTGTTTTTTTTTTTTTTTTTATTTGATATCTTTTACATGATAATTGTGTTTTTTTTTTCCTTTTTTTGTTTATATATATATATTTTAATTAAACTGTTTTTATGTTTTTTTATTATAATGTTTTTTTTAATTGTCTTGTTTTTTATTTTTATTTTTACTTTTGTTTTTTAATTTTTTAATTATTTAAAATTATATCATTTTTTTGTATTTTTGGGTTAATCTTTTATTTTTATTTTTTTAATTATGTTTGTTTCTAAAATTATTTTGTATTTTTTTATATAGTTTTAAAAAAATGTTTTGTTCTTTTGTTTTTTAATTGGTTATCTTTTACATAATAATTATGTTTTTTTTTAATATTTTTTATGTCTTTTTTTTACCTTTTTATATATGTTTTTATATTTGTTTTTTTTATATTTTTAATGTTATTATTTTTCTTATTTTGCAAAAAAAAAAAAATTCCACTATAAAAAAACATTGCAAAGAAAAAAGAAAAAAAAGACATGTTTGGAAAATCCTTCAAAAACTAACATCCTAGGACCAAAAACAAGAAGAGAAATAAGACAACTTAGAACATAAGAAATTTTAAAGTGTCAAAAATTTCCTTAAAAAAAGGTTGATGCTTTTCAAATCCGCATGAAAATCACCAACATTTAAAAACAATATCCACACTTAATACATTAGAAAATTTAAAGTGTCAAAAATAAGCCCTCTAAAAAAATGGGGTTGATGCTACATCAACATGTTTCAAAATCAGCATGAAAATCACCAACATTTAAAAAAAAAATTATACTTGGTACATAAGAAAATTTAAAGTGTCATAAATATGCTCCAAAAAAAAAGTGTATTTTCAATGAGCGTTTTTCAAAATCAGATGATTTTTTTGCTACCTCAAAAAAAGGGTAACTGTATCAGTTCTCATTTCAAAGTTTACGTTGTCGTTGGCCTCCTTGGATACATTTATGATGTCATTGCCACCACAACCATTGCTCTTGGTAAAAGTAAAGAGCTCCCATATGTAGTTTAGTGTTGTCATCACAGATACTGTTAAGTTGGAAAGATTGTTCCATTTGTGCCACCCATTATGTCAAGTTAGAACCATCAAAGTTTTACATGTCAAGCTTGGATGTCCTGTGGTTCGAATATTGGTGAACCCCATTAAAATGAAGGTGGTGGTTGAATACTCCTTCCACGTGGGCATTGACACTGGGAATCTTCTCCCATGGGTGCTTTAGCCTTGCTCAATGCTTATATTACTATTGCTTGGACCGTGGCTCCAAGGGACTCCTTGAAGTCATTGAATTATTTCTATAAATTTTCCACTTTATCAAGAGTGGTAGCCATATTTTGAGCCGGGGTATCGACCATACAATGGCCTTGGTAACATTTTAAGCTTATTTAAGAGTAGTATGGTTGGGAATAGGGCGAACTTGGGAATCTATTGATGTGGGTCACTTGAAGTTGCTCCAGGAAAAAAATTGGGACCGTGCAAAAATTTGGGGGCTTACATGTGAATGGTACCATTGCGTTCAGGTCATCATCCTGAATCTTATGGACTAGATCTCTTGCAAGGGGCCCATGTTTTTTATTTTTTCATCCCAACAGAGCTTTACTCCCAGCTCATCAATATTGTGGTAGTCGAAATCCAAAATACTTGATACTACAAAATGTCTTGAAAAAATTTGGGTTGCAGCAGCAAAAACCACAGACTCTTGGCACTACAAAATGTTATGTGACAATTTTATCTATATTGTAATAGCCAAAACCCTAACTACACAAAGAATATGATTTTCATTGAGGCAACCGAAACCCCAACTATTGAATTTGATTTGGACGTTGGCAGTAGAACCCCAACTGCTCAATCTGATCTGGACAGAGGCGTCAAAACCCCAACTATTGGGCACAATGAAAATTAGGAGTGTGATCATCAATTATTTGAGGTAACTATGGTTACAAAGGAGTGTCAGGTGTTGTATATCATGACATACAAAGGGGTCCAACAGTAGTACTCGTCTAAATCTTTCAAAGAACCTACTAAGGAGGATCAACCATTCTTTTAACCATACTACCTAGCTACCCTTTATACATGCGAGTAAATTCCTTGAGTGTTGTTCTCAGTTTACTATAGCAACAAGATGGCCTATGGCATATCTAAGGCTGGGTTTCAGGTTAACCTGGGGAGAGGGGGGGAGGCTTTCGATGTCCCAAAGGTATGTGGAAGTGCAATGCATGTGTGGTTTTGTCTAATGTGCTACTACTCGAAGGGGTACCAACAGGGGTTATAATGGATTCCAACAAGCGTGACCACCCCTTGTAGTTCCTGCATGCATACCTCCCCAAATCCACAGGTTTATGTGCTCAATGACATATCCTATGGTTTAAGGACACCATAACACATCTTTAGCCTAAAAGAAATTCTACTAAAATTAGAGGTACAACTAGCCCGGGAAAGTGCTCTAATACCATCTTTTATGCACTTGACCTACGAAAAATATCAAAATGCCAGAAATATGAGAACAATATTTCTAGAAACACATAAATAACACATGACATGAGACAATCTGCAAAGATATTAGATTATGCATAAGCAGAATATAATGTTCACTTGCCTCTTTGGGGGGTAAACTTCCAACAGAGTAGAGCTCATTTACAATAAAACTCGGTGACAATTCCCTTGCTATCTAAGACTATTTATGGCTTCATGAAATCTAAAACCCTACCTACTAGCGGTCCCTTGCATAATACTGGTTAACCACATTATTTATTAACTATGGTCCATTTACAACTAATTGTGGTCCCTTTTCCATAATGCGGGTCAACTACTTGCAATCATTATTAATGCGGATAATTATTTAAGGGCTTTATTGACTCGACTAACTAATTATGACTCTGACAAGTCCCCTTGGGTTTATTACATAAATAAAGGGGTTAGGGTTGGACCCTAACAACCAGGCTAAAAGAGAAGTTGTCGGGTTTGACCATTTCTCGAAATGTTAAAGAAATAAATCACTCCCAATTTGTGAACAACACCCTTTTGAAGGGAGGAGCTTCACAAATAATCGCCATCCTATTCAAGAGGATTCTTGACTCATTTTTATTCCTCTAGAGGGCTAGTCAACAAATAGAAAATTCAACTACTTGGTTGGAATTGCAACAAGTCCTCTCTGCAAGAAATATCAAGGATATTGGATTTTCGGTGGTGAAATATTGGAAGTCATCCACCTACCTTGGTATTCCAATCTCCCTCAAGCCTTTAAGTAGAGAGGATTGGGAGGAAATTATTCAAAAGATTAAAAAAAGAATCGGATCCCTTGGAGCATAATGGCTAAATGTGGCAAGTGATACTCTTCTTATAAAAAAAGGTGTGTTCCCTTTTGATATACATCGGCTCTAGGCTTTTACCTCCAAAAGGTATCATACAATGTATTAGCGACATGATTTGGAAGTTCCTATGCTAAGGAGGGAAAAATAATGAGCAACATTTCCATCTAGTAAATTGGAACATAGTGAGGATCCCAAAAAAGTTATGAGGATTGACAATTAAAGATCAAGAATATGCGAATTTAGCTCTAGGAGAAAAACTTGTATGGAGGCTCATTACAGAGTATAAGGAATGGTGGAAGTGCACATTCATCATAAAGTACTTCCATAAAATTGAATTCTTATGCCAGAGGAGGAGTCCTAGGATGCCTAGAGCTCTAATATTTGGATGCTTTGCAAAGTTGTCGCTCCAATAGTTTTGGACTAATTGAGTTGTCACTCAAGAAACGAAAAGTTCATCTATGGAATGATCGCTTCTCGTTATTAGCCTCTGTATAACACATATTTCTTGAATTTTCACACTAGATGGAGGTATGCGATCTTCATAAGATTGTGGATATATCATAATGGGATGATGATGGTTGCTGGAAAGGTTGATATTGTCCACACCTTCCGATCTGCCTCTCTCAAAAATGGCTCTCTCTTATCAAATCATTAAAAGGATATGCACTAGTAACATCTAATAGGATAGATCGAAGAATTTGCACTGGAGGGAAAAATACCAACTACACTATTAAGGAGGGGTATGAATACTTAATCTCTCATCTGTCACATCCTCTATCCTCTAGTATTTGGGGAAAAACTTGGCACAAGGGTGGTCTTCCCAAAATTAACACCTTCTATTAGGAACTAGTTCATGGGAAGGTTCTGGTGGGGGAGAACCTGATAAACTTAGGAAAATCCAAGGTCCGTCAAGATGCGTTCAATGCAAAGAAGGGGAAGAGGATATCCAACATGTCTTTTGTTGATGCCCCTTCTCCATAAAGGTTTGGAAAATTGCATTGAGGCCCATTAAGTGAATCCAAAGTATACTAATGGATTGGACCAAAATGTTTCAAAGTTGGATACATTAATACCTGATGCAATGAAAGGAAAATTTGGTTCCCATCAGATGTTGGGTTGCAATTCCCAGATATACCTGTTGGTCAATCTGGTTAACTCGCAACCAAGCCATTTTCCATAATATCAAACCCGATCTGGTTTCCTTTGCAATAAAATCATTTCAGCTTCTTTTTGAAGTTATTTCCTCCAAAGGATATGATCCTGCTGAGATGGAGGATCTTCTGTTGTAAGAAATTAATTGGTTCAAAATTAGCAAGCCCTCACATCACGCTGACAGCTTCAAATCACATAGTGCTTCACCACCATTTATATTCAGAATGGATGAAAATCAATTCAAGGAATGGCATCGACCTTTGAGGCAGTATCAGTTATTTTTTTATGGAGCTTCAAAAGGAAATTTGGGGGAGACAGTTTCGGGAGGGGTTATATATACCTTCGAAGGAGAAATAGTGACTAAATTTGCTTGGGGCTTAGGATGGTTAACGAACAATCAAGCAGAGGCCTTAGCACTATGGCAAGGGCTGAGGATTGCCTTAGCAAAGGAAATTCTCTGTCTTATTGTATTTGGAGACTCCATGATTACAACCCAAAATTTCCACCAAATTAAGAGCTCTCTTGGGACATATTAGGTGCACTAAGCACAAGAATATGGATGCAGATTCAAAATTTTGAAACTATTGATTTTTACCATATAAAAAGGGAAAATAACCCTATTGCGGATAAACAAACCAACAAAGTCACAAATCTATTGGAGGGGAGCGTTATTCAGGATCAAGGTGATCCATTCCATATTCACATCCCATGAATATCGATTTATCTTCCTTAGAAAGGTTAAGACCCATTACAAGTATGAAAAAGTGGATTATGAAGCTTGTTAATCTATTTATTACTAGCACTAATCATGTTTATATGATAAGATTGATGGTTCGCTCCTTGAATAGGCAAATTTATTGGGAATGGTCTTCCAGATGGGGAAACATGAATATAGATTCCATGCCATACGATAAGTGGAGGTCAGAGTTAAGCAAAATTAAATTGAAGTTTAAGAATTTGCAAGCTAGTACCCCACCAACTTTGATTCACTCCAGTACAACTATCGAAAGTTGGGTGAAGGTCCAAGGATTTGGAGCAGAGATATTATGATTTGACAATGCAAACCTTAGACAGGGGCATTCAATGTAAGGTGATGGTTGATGGCATGGCAGGAAAAGGAATTATGCATTATAGAAGGAGTGTATTATCCCTAAAATATTCCATGATTTCTGTTAGAGCCTTTTGTTTCTAGTATTATGGCCTCCCTGAGCCAAGAATACAGTTGAAACAACAGCAAGGACCACCTGCTTTCCATAATGGAAGCAATCTCGGCTACGATGTTGAAGCTTGGGGAGAAAGTAACTCTGGAAGCTCGATCACATTCTTCCTTGTTGAATTGCCAATTGGAAGATCTGAGAAAAGAATTGGACTGTCTCCAACTCATGGTGGAGAATTTGGCAAAGAAGGTGGACAATTTGAACCTAAAAGTGGATGGTATTGAAGTTACAAGGGAGACGACAATGGTACTTAGTGTTCTAACAAAATTTTATGGTCTCTCTAACCCCTCTCCTCTAAGTGCTCCTAAAGAGAAGCAAACCAGCAACCCCCAAAACAGTGCTTGGAAGAACCTCCCCTGCACTAGATGGATGTGACAGAAAACGAGCAAGATGATAATGAAAAGGCAAAAATTGAAGCTAGCGGTCAAACAATATAGTAATGTTTGATGCTTTATATTTTTGCTAATTACTATACGGTTTTTGGGCAGATATATAAAATAAATGTTGTAAGAATCCTTGTATGTTAAAAATAGGTAGAAATAGAATATCTAGTGAACAATTATGGCCTGATGCTGAAGACAAATTATCTCCGTATGTAAGGGTTTTGTACTCCAGCTGAATCAATATAATCTATCTGTTTCTTTAAAAAAATATTAATGTATTAAAATTAATTAATAAATTAATATATTAGAATAAAAAAATTAATAATATTAACATTAATTATATTAAAGTTAATAATATATTAAAATAAATTTGTAGAAAGAATATTAATAATATAATACATTCATTTATTAGTAAATATATTAATAGAATATCATATAACATATCCTACATAAATAAATAATAAGATATTAATGTAAAATATATAAAGACTTAAGAACTATAGAAATATATCAGATAGAAACGAAAAAAGAAAGAGAAATAAATAATGTTATTAATACTAGTGATAATATCAATAATACCGTTATTAATTTAATGGGAGGAGAATAAACTTTAGAGTTGAGGGAGGAGAGGGAGCCAACTCATACTAACTTTGAGACCACCATTCCTATTGAAGTTGTATGGAGAGCCTTTCTAAATCTTCTCAAGTAGTGATACTCTTTTGAAATGACAGTAGTGTCCTCTAGGCATATGCGATGTTTGTTGTGCAGGGAATGCTCTACAAGAGCAAAGATGGGAAACACAATGTTGATTTTTTCTTGTTTTGAATGACTTCCCCTTTTTTTTATATTTTTCTTGTAAAAATTTAATTTTTCACAAGGGCAACATTGTGTATTTCTCATCATATTATGTAGAGAAAATTTCATTCTTTAAGAAACTCTAATTGAATTTTTTTTTCTATATAATTATTTATATTTTCTATATATTTAGTTATTATAATAATAAAATAAAATAAAAACAAATTTATAATATGTTTAATTAAATTTTATTAACAAGTTTAAATTCGAAGTCGAGAGACTCTATTTCACCCAAACAAAAAAATAAAAAAAAAATAAAAAAAATACAATAGAAATATGCAGATATTCAAATAAAAGTTAAAAAGTAATTTATTAAATATTTTATAATGCTTCTTTTCACGTTGTGAACTGCGTAGGCAGGATCGTATCATTCACAATGGTGTCATTATGTACAATCTATTCATGGAGTACGAAACTCCACTGGAGTTCTATTTGCTGTCGAGTCCACACCCGCTTGTATCTCTTCTCTCTCCCTTCTCCATACTTGTGATCGAGAATAGTGTGGTTACATACAATCTGTTCACGCAGAGCGTGCCAACTGGCAGCATCCGAGACGGCCTGCACAATTTGGGTATCAGCTTGAGCAGTGGAGCACAAGTAGCGCCCTACGTGGGATCTGATTTTTGGTTTCCGGACTGCACCGTGATGGAGATGGCCACGGGCAGGCCTCCATGGAGCACAGAGGAGCTGCCTGAATGGTCTGCTTCGCTTTGGCCTCT
This sequence comes from Pinus tabuliformis, assembly GCA_031772625.1. Classification (NCBI taxonomy): domain Eukaryota; kingdom Viridiplantae; phylum Streptophyta; class Pinopsida; order Pinales; family Pinaceae; genus Pinus; species Pinus tabuliformis. The sequence continues at coordinate 685,546,230 of CM062813.1, forward strand.
CATGCAGGATTGAATTTTTTGATAGATCAATGATCAGCTGCTGAGCCATCTTTTCTTCAATTAGAAAATCTGTGTCCTAAAAGATGGGAGCTTCAAACATGCTCAATCCCCAATCAGTGGTCAGGATTCCCTTGCCATCCTAAGAGATACTAAATTTGTCTCACTCTGCCTAGGAGTGTGCCCACTTGTCTTAATTTGCAGTTTCTGGTAATCTGCTGACTAAAAGGTGGGCAGGCAGATGAATGTGGTGGAGAAAAAGGTAGGCAGGCAGATGAATGCGGTGGAGGAAAATGTATTTGTCTACTTGTCTTGGTTCAAGATTTTTTCATCTTGTTTATGGAATATTACTTTATTTCGGAAAAGATGAAAATGCATAGAGCCCATCATTAGCTTATTAGCTTAGTGCATGGTGATTAATATTTGAGCCAATTTATTTAACAGCAAAGGAGATCTCTCAGACAAGACTTTTTCTCCAACTATTTTCAAAAGGACAAACACAATAGATCACGAAGCTAAGACACCAATGTCCCAAGAACCAAAAGAGATGAAGGAGATGCAAGATAAAGGAAGTTGGAAGACCGTGGAGAAAAAAAAGAAAGCTACAACACCAAAAGCTACAACACCAATCTCGCCAAGAAAGACAAGGAGCCAGAGAATTAAAAACTAAGAAAATTATAGGTCCCATAGATTAATTTGGTCTCAGTGGACGTTAACCACTATCATCATCATCATCATCATCATCCTCATCATCATAGAAACATGTTGAGTGGGCCTAATGGTTAAGAGTATGTGTTTCCTCCTAATAAGTCATATTCGTACCTAATGCAAGAGACTTCATTTTCATTTGTTGAAAGTGTTCATATTCTTATGTAATGCAAGGGATTTGATCATAATTTCGTTTTCATTAGTTGAAGATGGAAATTGATCATAATTTTCATTGATCATTTTCGTTTTCATTGGTTGAAGGCGGAAATTGATCATAATTTTCACTTTCATATTCGTATGTAATGCAAGGGATTTCATTTTCATTCGTTGAATGTGAAAATTGATCATAATTTTCATTTTCATATTCATATTCATATGTAATGCAAGATAATGGAAATTGATCCTGGCATGCTTTCTCATTATATTATATAAGCAAATATGAATTTTAAATTGAAAAAACACTATTTTTTTATTTTTCTGGTTCATTTGATTATTAAATTCAAAATAATTTATATTATTTTGTATTTAAAGATTTTAGATTTATGGTTGATTTTATTTAGAGATTTTATATTTATGATATATATAGAAAATATATTTATATTATCATTTTTATTTAAAAGACTTAATTTTTGTTATATATTTTTAAATTTATTATCTTTTTTACTTACTAATTTATTTTTTAAACAAATAGGAAGTGTCACATGACCTTTGTTTACTTTCAATATAGCATTAAACATTGAATCTCATTTATAATTTAAGCTAAAAAGTAAGCATTTAAAATAAAAACCTTACTTTTAGCTAAAATCTATTGTAACATATTTTTCTCTCTCTAAATCACAACGCAGAGACCACTTTTCCATCACCACAATTTATTAGGAGCCCTTCTACCTCGAGCCCATATTGTTGAAGCTAAAACTAGATCAATTACCTCCACAACCATAGTGTTGAGGAAAGTGTGGGAAATTAGGTCTTAAATGCATAAAACATGAGAAACATGAACACCAACTACATGTAATTATGGATTTATAATGACAAATTGAGACCATTTTAGAAAAATATTTGAGAGAAAGAAGTGAAGCACAACAAAAAAAATATTGTGTTTGGATGCTCTCTAATTGCAAGTCAAATTGTTGGTTCACAAAGTTTGTACTTTGGTAAAAAAAATTACTTAAATGGAATTGGCAAACCCAAGAAAATGTTTGCAACCCTAACTCAATACCTATTGACTCACCCTAATCCTGATATATAAAATTTCATGTTATTTTTGTTTATATATTGGAATAGCACTATTGTGAAAATTGCCAAAAGATTACTTAGCTGGAGTTAGCAGACCAAAAGTATGCTTGCAACCCTAACCCAATACTTATTGACTCACCAAATTTCATATTATTTTTGTTTATAAATTAGCGTAGAAATATTGTGAAAAAATCTAGTAAATATATTTAAACATTTTCATTTATTTTTAATAATTTCTATTCAAAAATTACTATTTAACTTTACAAACAAAAAAATATATTTTTATTATTAATTTATTTTTTATTATTAATTTAATTTTTATAAAACTAATATCTATCTATATATATAACTAATCTAGAAAAATACTCAATTTATTTTTATCATTAAATTATATCTCATTGGATACACCTTTATAACATCTCAAACTTTTTAATGCAACAAATTAAGAAATGCATTGACTAACTGAGAAGGTAAAGTTGCACATAGGATAACCATGATTTAGATTAATATACATCTTTACTCATTTTTAAATATATATTTAAAAATTATATAAATATATTTAACTAATAATATATAAAAAAATGAAAATAGATAATGTTTATATTTATAAAATAAAAAAAATTATAATTATTTTTAAATTATATATTTGAAAATTTATATAAAATAAATAATATAAATTTTAAAAATATATATATTTAGAAAATGATTATTATATATATATATATATATATGTGTGTGTGTGTGGGGGAAAATGTTATCAATTTTTAATAAAATGTTCTTAAATTTTAATATAAAATTATAAGTATAAAGTATTACAAAAATTTCATTGGACAACAAAATCTATTTAAAACATATAGATTAGATTTCTTGATTGTATCCATTTAGAGGTTGTATTTTTCAAATATTTCATAAAATAAAAATTTGTGAAATTGACATTTTTTAAGAAATTAGTTAATATGAAAGTTAGTCTTTTTTCACAAAGAATTTGGATCTCATTAATTTAATAATTGTGCTAAAATAGTCAATAACAATTCAATTTTTTATTCCAATTTAAAATGCTATCATAAACCCTAAAATAATGTCTAAACTTCAACTTGAATTTTTATGTATTTACCTATACCTCAAATTCATTTTCAAATCTCCTACAATGTTTAAAATAATTCCTTAATACTGGGACAATTATGAAACTAATAGAAAATTGACAATAATTTACCTATCATGTTTGAAAACTAATATCTATGACCTATAATATAAGCTCACTATAATTATAATAATTAGAAAAAAGTGTTATAATCAATATTTAAAAATTAATTAAATATAAATTTTTTACTAAATTATTTGATTAAAAAAATCATATATTATTAATCGTTAAGTTCATTCAAACCGTACACTAATATACAATGCTACAATGTAATATTTATAATTCAAAATTAAAAGTACAATGCTACAATGTAATATTTATAATTCAAAATTAAAAGTTATTTTCAAAATTTTAAAAATAAATTTTCTATTTATATTAAATGTTTTCTACAAAATTAAAATAAATAAATAAATTTAAAAATACACCGAAGTTTTCATTTAGAACACTTTCATCTTGTACCTATATGGTAGGAAACTAAATAAAGAAATGAGAAGTCACCCTACAAAATCAGAATTGATGTTGCTTAAATCCCAACTTGATGGTGGAAGAAATGGTTGAGGATAACTGAATTGAGGGATAATGTTACTTAAATCCCAACTTGATGGGGGAAGAAATTGGATTGAGGGATGATGTTGCTTAAATCCCAACTTGATGATGGAAGAAAGGGTTGAGGATAACTGAATTTGATGGTAGAAGAAAGGGTTGAGGATAACTGAATTGAGGGATGGATGTGGAAAAAAAAAGGCAAAATAGTTTTGAATCTGAAGAAGTGTTGAGCATATATGTTTTCATTTTTCAGTTAACAATGGAGTAAAAGGATCATTTACAGTTTGATATAGTGGTAATGATTTTTGAAATCAGAAATCAAGTCATGAAGTCTAGAGATTTATATAATATGTTTTGAAAAATTCCCTAAAAATTACTCATGTCTAATATATTATCTCAATCAAAGTAAAGAATTGAATCAATAACTTCACATTAAAAAATGCTTTAACATAGCACCCGATCACCTTCTATCCAATATCTAAAACCTGTAAACACCAGTCCAAAAATTATAAATCATATATTTGGTCAAATTAACTGCATTGCAATTAATTTTGAATCAAATTCACAATAGAACGGATGTGCACAGTGGTTCAATTATAATCCCCGATTTATTATACTATGACTATTGTGTAGTGCACACCATAACACGACCGGGGCAGCAAGCTTGTCCTGCCACTTATGATTGATGATACAAAATGAATGTATCACCAAGTATTTATCTGTTAAGAACGCCGTGATCACCACCAGCAATGCTTCTAGATGAATTTCCCCACAAGTTCCAAACTTCATCAATCAAATAAATGCCGCAGACGTTGTAGACGAGTTAATGCAGAGTCTTGGTAGGATTGCTGGAAGATGATTGATTTTGAGACTGTGCTCCATAGACTCTTTGAAAGATTTACTTTGTGGGTTTTCTTAATTACTTTAAACCCCTTAACCAAGATCTATTCCTTTGTAAGAAATCAAAATCAATGCACAACGGAACTTACTTTCCATCTTCAAAAGGCTCCTGGGCTTTACTTGAGTTGTTGGCTCTTGAATCCTTCCAAGAACTTGCAATCCTTTTCTCTGGCTATCCTAAATGACAGAGTATCTAGTCTTCAATGGAGCAGACAATTTTTCTGAGTGATTGCAAGCCTTGGAGACTCAGCCCTTTTATAGCAGTGCAAAACCCCAATCCTAGGGCAGCCTAAAATTTAGCTGAAACAAGTCTGTCAAGAAATCTGAAATTTCAGATTTTGAAATCAATCAATCAATCAATCAGAATAGATTCTGATTTCCTTATTCAGCTCAAATTTATTACTGCTATTATTTTTAATCAATTATAATCAGTCCATTAACAATTGTAATTGATTAACATTATTCTATATGTATTTGTATCCAAATCCTTATTTAAATACGTATAATGCCATGATTTAATTAATCACATTATTTGGCATATTTTAATCATTACATAAATGTAATCTCGCTGACAGTATTTGACATTATAATCACAATGCACGTATGTCCAACTTAATATTTGTAATTAGACGTCTCTAAATCCAACAATCTCCCACATGGACAAGTGCAACCTTTTGATTATATATCCTTAACTTTATTGCATGCAACTTTTCTGTCTTTACTTATCGTATTTCTTAAACAATTCCGTCCATCAATTATGCTAACAAAGGACTTAAGCGGCATTTGTCACATTTATTCGCAACTAAACTGACATAAATCACGCTGCCAACATAACTGAATGACATGAATCTGATTTGGACATATAGTTTAGAAATTTCACACAAGTGTGATTAGATGTGCCTATTTCTAATTGAGTCACCTTTACTTTACTTTATGAGGCCAAAAAATTTAAACTTTAAAGAAAGAAATAATGAAACTGAAACTGAATGCAACTTGTATATATCATCAAAATTGTTTACAATTGCATTACATAGAACATCAAAAAACAGAACTTAAAACATATTCAGACTCCCACATTTTTCTAATTATCCTAAACAGATATTACACCCATACAAGCAACATGTTGGTGAAACTTCTTGGGTGGTAATCCTTTAGTAAGAGGATCCGCAATCATGGAGTCTGTACCTATGTGTTTTATACATAATTCATTATTCTGCACTCTCTCTTTTACAACCAAAAACTTAATGTCAATGTACTTCGACTTTGACGAACTTCGGTTGTTGGTTGCGTATAACACTGCTGAATTGTTGTCACATAATAATTTGAGTGGTTTCTGAATAGAATCCACAATTTTCAGACTTGTGACGAAGTTCTTCAGCCATACGCCATGATTAGATGCTTCAAAACATGCAACAAATTCAGCTGCCATAGTGGAGGAGGCTACCAATGACTGTTTAGCGCTCTTCCATGACACAGCACCACCTGCCATCATAAAGATGTATCCTGATGTTGACTTCATGCTGTTGACACATCCTCCAAAATCAGAGTCGGTGTATCCAATGACCTCGAGCTGTTCCGATCTCCGATACGTGAGCATATAGTCCCTTGTTCTCTTTAGGTATCTCAACACTCGCTTGGCTGCCTTCCAGTGTTCCATACCTGGGTTACTCAAATATCTCCCTAGCAATCCGGGAATGAACGCAATATCCGGACGCGTGCATACTTGTGCATACATGATGCTACCCACGGCCGAGGCATAGGGAATATCTTTCATGAGGTTTTTATCTAAGTCAGTTTGGGGACATTGTTTCAGACTAAACTTATCTCCTTTTGATATAGGGGTATCTCCTGGTTTGCTGTTTTGCATGCCAAATCTTGTTAGAATCTTATCGATATAGTTCCTCTGGGATAACCTCAGAATACCTTGAGATCTATCTCTAAGTATTTCAATCCCTAGAACAAATGATGCATCACCAAGATCTTTCATTTCAAAGTTCTTAAATAAAAAATTCTTAGTTTGATGCAACATGTCCTTATCGTTACTGGCAAGCAATATGTCATCTACATATAAAACCAAGAAAATAAATTTACTCCCACAGAACTTAAGGTATATACATTCATCTACTATGTTAGACTCAAAACCAAATGAGCTAATAACTTGGTGAAACTTATAATACCATTGTCGAGATGCTTGTTTTAGCCCATAGATAGATTTCTTAAGTCTGCAAACCATAGACCCTGCATCACCTAATACAAAGTTTTCTGGCTGCTTCATATAGATCGTTTCATCAATGTCACCATTGAGAAACGCCGTCTTTACATCCATCTGATGAAGTTCTAAATCATAATGTGCTACAAGCGCCAATATAATCCTTAAAGAGTCTTTCGATGAAACTGGAGAGAAAGTCTCTTTATAATCAATGCCTTCTTTCTGTGTGAAACCTTTCGCAACAAGACGTGCCTTGTATTTTTCAACATTGCCTTTAGAATCCCGCTTAGTCTTAAAAATCCATTTGCAACCAACGGGTTTCTTGTTTTTAGGCAACGGAACGATATCCCAAACGTCATTGTCATACATAGATTTCATCTCTTCATTCATGGCATTAATCCACATTTGAGAGTTAGAGCTTTCCACAGCTTGTTTGATATTAACAGGATCATTTTCAAACATGCCAATGTCAAACTCATGTTCTTGAAGATATGCATAATCCTTTGATTGTGTAGATCTTTTCTCTCTAGTAGATCTCCTAATTGGCACAGGCTCTAGATTTTCTTGAGGTTCATTTACAACTTGATCTTCAACAGGAGGAAGAACATCATTACCAACTTCTGACTCTCCCACAGGCCCTAGGCCATCAACATTTGTCATGTCAATGTGAGGGTTTGGGTTGGGTTCAGGTCCATTTGTGTTCTCTATTCCATGTTGAGTTTCTAACTGAGTTGTTTGGGATGATGAAGTTTGCACATTGTCAAAAGATGTATTTCTAAACGCAATCGGAATTTGAACAAAACTAGGACTTTGGTCCATAGTCTCATTCGCATTCGTCTCTTCTTCTTCAAAAATACTATCTTTTGTCATATCTCCCCCCACAAACTCATTATCCTCAAAAAAATTTGCACTTCCTGACTCAAAAACTGTATGTTCTGTTGGATTATAGAATTTGAACCCCCTAGATCGTTCAGAATAGCCTATAAAGTAACAACTAACGGTTCTTTCGTCCAGTTTCTTTTTGCTTGGCTTATAAGGCCTAGCTTCACATGGACATCCCCAAACTCTCAAATGATTCAAGCTAGGCTTGCGCCCAACCCATAACTCGTAAGGGGTCTTGTTAGCTGCTTTAGTAGGCACTCTATTAAGTATGTATGCTGCAGTCTTTAAGGCTTCTCCCCACAAATTCTCAGGTAGAGTTGTACGAGCAATCATACTTCTCACCATGTCTTTAAGGGTGCGATTTCGTCGCTCAGCAACACCATTCATTGCAGGTGAACCTGGCAACGTATACTGAGGCACAATTCCGCATTCCTCTAAGTATTTTGCAAAGGGACCTTGACGCTGTTCTCCTGATCCATCATAACGACCGTAGTATTCACCACCACGATCAGAACGAATGGACTTTATACGTTTGTTAAGTTGTAACTCAACTTCCGTTTTGAACTTTATGAACACGTCTAATGCTTCTGCCTTTTCTTTTATTAAGTAAATATGACCATATCTTGAATAATCATCTATGAATGTGATAAAGTAACGGTCACCATTTCTTGTAGCCTTTGGAAAAGGACCACAGATATCCATATGAATCAATTCTAAGACATCATTACACCTTTTTGCATCATACTTACGTTTATTAGTTTGTTTTCCCTTTATACAATTTACACAATCACTTAAGTTTGTAAAATCTAAAGGTTGGAGAATTTCATTAGACACAAGACGTTCTATCCTTTTCATAGAGATATGTCCTAATCGCTTGTGCCATAATGTTGCAGATTTCTCGCAAGTTAATTTACGTTTTCTATTATCTATATGCAGTGCCTCTGAATGTGAAGTGTCTATATCTAGAAAATAAAGATTATCATAAGAAGACAGGATACCAGAAGCAAGAAGCTTAGAATCTTGACACAAACTGAAATTTCCATTACCAAATGAACATACATAACCATTTTTGTCCAAATAAGATATAGAAAATAGGTTCCTTCTGAAAGATGGAACCACTAAAGCATCAAAACTTAAATAAAATCCTGTCTTACATAATAATCTAAATTTTCCTATGCTTTCCACTTCTACTTTATTGCCATTTCCTACGTAAACGTAGCGCTCTGCCTCACTTGGCTTGCGATGGCTTAGGCAACCCTGCATCGACATACTGATGTTAGTCGTTGCACCTGAATCTATCCACCAAGTATATCTAGATACAGAACTTAAATTAACTTCAGAACAAACCAAAGCAAGAGACATACCTTTCTTTGCCAACCATGCATGATAGTTGGTGCAGAATTTCTTTGTATGTCCTGGCGCTTTGCAGAAAAAACAGTTCCTTTCTCCTACTTTCGCAGAAGTATCTTCCTTCTTGCTTTTCTGCGCGGCATTGTTTGCAGCTACCTTGGTAGGTCCCTTTTCCTTGGCAGTAAACTTGCGCTTCTTGCCTTTACCCTTAGGATTAGATGTTACTACATGAGCACTTTCTCCCTTAGTCATTTTCTGTCTCTCTTCCTCCTGCACCAACCGAGCCTCAAACTCAGGTAATGTCCACGTCTCTTTTTGACAATTATAAGTCATCTTGAATTGACTAAAGTTAGACGGGAGAGACAGAAAAATGAACTCAATGAGAACCTCATCAGAGATGTCATAATTATGCCCTTTCAAGGCACGTTGAAGTCTTGTCATCTCAATAACATGCTCTCTAACCCCTTCTTTTCCCTTGTATTTTATTGTTGCCAACTTCACAAAGAGTGTACTAACATCAGTCTTTTTACTCTTTGTGAATTTTTCTTCAAGGGCCTTAAGGTAAGCAACAGCGCCTGTCTCTGTATTAGGTATGATGCCTCGAAAGGTCTCATGGATCGTTTGCTTCATCACCATTATGCACATGCGATCTGAATGCTCCCATCTAGCAATATCAGCCTTCTCTTGAGGAGTTACCTCACTCTCTTTATTAGGCTTGGGGCAATCAAATCTCAGTGATGTGTCCAATTGCATGATCCCTAAGACTAATTTCAGCTTTTCCTCCCACTGTTTGAAATTGTTCCCCATGAGGGGCTTAATCTGACTTAGACTTAACATTATGTTTGGATCTAAAAAATTCAAGAACAAGGAAATAATTTAGATACGATGCGTCACGATTTAATCATAATTCTAAAATCTATCTAAAGGCATGTGTAAAACTATTTGCTCCATTAAAACTTTAGCCAAAACACCATTCAGTAATGAAACACCTTTGGGTGCAATCATTACCTTCAGGCTACCCTTATGCACCAAACAACTTAGCAGGCGCCAACCCTCCTTTGGGAAAGCTAACACCCACGTCCATTGCCAGCACGTTACTTCAACTTGTCATGAGTCATCCTTGCAATCGTCTTACAGAGAGCGGTTCGTTTGCGAACATCAATGCTTGACTCATGCGAAAACAACACATGTATACCAAACACCGTCTTTAGTTAGATTCCAAAATTATGTCTAAAACCTAATCTAGGACGTACCTATAGAATCCACTCGTCCTATATAGAATACAGTATCTCATAACTCTTTTAAATTTAATATGTCAACTATATTCATCAAAATAATTATCCATAAATATTAAAACAACAGTGTTAATGCAAATGAAGACTGTCATGACCAGGGTTCTGCATATGACAAGCACTTTGAAAATGGCCCTCTCCAGAAAGCCAGATCCCAAAGATAAATCAACGCCACAACTCAGCTAGATTTATTATATAACATTGTCAACCAACACGCTGAAAATGCTCAGAATTAAACATACCATTTTGTTGTTTTGGACAGCATTGCACACAAACCCACCAGAGCAAACAACAATAAAAAAGATTTTGAAAATGGGAAATAACTTAGTTAGAATACTTCATAATTATAATTTATATCATTTTGTTGTTACAGAGCCACCATAACCTTCTTGAAACATGGTAATTTTGAAATAAAAGTACAATTTTGTTGTGTTGCACAACACTGCATTCAAAACCACCATCACCCACTTCCCCAACAACGAAATACAGCGTTTGAGCACGGGCAGTGAGAATTCACATTATTAAAAATAACAAATTTGTTGTATTAGTGATTTTAAATTTATTGGGACTACAATAGAACCACATACAATATACCAAAAAACAGTTAATCGAAGATGAATATTCCAAAAAATAATCAGAACCTTCAGGATTCACACAAATTTCTGTGACAATAAAAGGCAGTGGAAGATCCACTCCACACAGAGCTACCAATAATGCCATTGTAATAGAGATAACATGTGGCTTTAGCATGAGACGTCCTCACAACAGTAAGCAAAGAAAAAAAACCATATCATTTTGAGGAAGTATGGGCATTGAATGATTAATTCATAGATAGTGAAAAAAATATCAGTCCCACACTGAGTCTCACCAAATCTCTACAAGGTGGAGTAAAAATTGCGCAGTGAATAAAACCCTTACCTCAATTTACATTATGCTAATTACTCTGACGTGGCATTTACAAATAAATAGTTGAGGCATATTTTAATGGCATTGGAGGATGTCTAAATTCCACCGTGAATGTTAGTCCCTTGCAACTGCCATCCTCACTACATACAGGCCACTTTTAAGAGAAATCTCAGTCTGTATTTTTAATTTGACCTATGTCACATATGTTGGATATAACATAAGAGACATGATTCAGTCCACCTTATGTGTTATGGTATATCCTTCTTCAATTCACGCCTGTTAATTTTTTTTTTTTTTTTATATGTCATTCTGATGTATGACATCAGAAATAGTTTCTTCCTGAGCTAAACTCAACTAAGAAACCATTGATAAGTCGTATAATCTAAAAATTAATGGCTGCAAAATAAACTTTGAAATCCGTACTAATATCGATTTGTATTTATGATTTCCAGAAGTTTGCATTCCTCTCAGAAGCGAGTTATTTCAGGCTGCTGTCTAAGACCGTTAACTCCTTTTTATTTCAGAGGAAACAAATCGTCTTATCTCTTCTTTTTTCTTTTCTTTTTTTCAGAGGAAACAAACAAATAGACTATATCATGATGGTCAAGTACAAATATTAGATTTCACAGAAAACAGAGGGACCAACATATATCTTACATGAAGTTACAGTTGGCCCTGATCTTTGGCAGCTCAAAAACTCAAAACGAAATTTAAAAAAAAAAAAAAAAAAACAGTTACGGATTCTTACATAAGGGTGCTCCGATACCAATTGAAAGATTTACTTTGTGGGTTTTCTTAATTACTTTAAACCCCTTAACCAAGATCTATTCCTTTGTAAGAAATCAAAATCAATGCACAGCGGAACTTACTTTCCATCTTCAAAAGGCTCCTGGGCTTTACTTGAGTTGTTGGCTCTTGAATCCTTCCAAGAACTTGCAATCCTTTTCTCTGGCTATCCTAAATGACAGAGTATCTAGTCTTCAATGGAGCAGACAATTTTTCTGAGTGATTGCAAGCCTTGGAGACTCAGCCCTTTTATAGCAGTGCAAAACCCCAATCCTAGGGCAGCCTAAAATTTAGCTGAAACAAGTTTGTCAAGAAATCTGAAATTTCAGATTTTGAAATCAATCAATCAATCAATCAGAATAGATTCTGATTTCCTTATTCAGCTCAAATTTATTACTGCTATTATTTTTAATCAATTATAATCAGTCCATTAACAATTGTAATTGATTAACATTATTCTATATGTATTTGTATCCAAATCCTTATTTAAATACGTATAATGCCATGATTTAATTAATCACATTATTTGGCATATTTTAATCATTACATAAATGTAATCTCGCTGACAGTATTTGACATTATAATCACAATGCACGTATGTCCAACTTAATATTTGTAATTAGACGTCTCTAAATCCAACACTCTTGGCTGCAACTCTTTACAATGGATAGCTTCGAAGCTGGAACTACACTTTTCTTCAGTGAATGGAAGCTCCTGGATGGAGGAGCCAGGAGCCATTGTTAATGCCGGATTTTAACAGAAGTTTATTTGAAATTGGAGATTTGTTTTTAAACGGAAGAAATCGTCTCCAGAGAAGCTCTCAGGAATATATAATATTGTGGAAGATCAGAAAACAAGAAACTCCTCCACAAGAAGATATATGGAGATCAAACTTTCTTGCCTAATTTTAATAAGTGATTTAAAGTTTAATGAGTGATTTAAACACTCATTAACTTAGCCAATTTGCTTAGTTACAATACTTATTTCTTGTCGTCATTTTTTGGTGAATCTATTGGAAATGAGATTCTTATAAACACAAAAATGAATACAGATTGGAGTAATGACATTCTCTAATTGAACATAGTTGACATATATTTCATAAATAATTTAAATCCTAAAGTGTGATTTAGACACATTAACTTAGCCAATTTGCTTAGTTGCAACAACTATTTCTTGTCATCCTTCTTTGGTGGATCTATTGGAAATGAGATTCTTATAAACACAAAAATGAATACACGTTGGAGTAGTGACATTCTCTAATTGAACATAGTTGACATATATTTCATAAACAATTTAAATCATAATGAGTGATTTAGACACACATTAACTCAGCCAATTTTCTTAGTTGCAACACCTAATTCTTGTCACCATTCTTTGGTTGATCTATTGGAAATGAGATTCTTATAAATACAAAAATGAATACACATTGGAGTAATGACATTCTCTAATTGAACATGGTTGACATATATTTCATAAACAATTTAAATCCTAATGAGTGATTTAGACACACATTAACTTAGCCAATTTAGTTAGTTACAACGCCTAACTCTTGTCACCATGCTTTGGTGGATCTATTGGAAATGAGATTCTTATAAACACAAAAATGAATACAGATTGGAGTAGTGGCAATCTCTAATTGAACATAGTTGACATATATTTCATAAACAATTTAAATCCTAATGAGTGATTTAGACACGCATTAACTTAGCCAATTTGCTTAGTTGCAACACCTATTTTTTGTCATTACTCTTTGGTGGATCCACTGACCCAACGAGATTTTTATAAACACAAAAATAAATAAAGATTGGAATAATGACATTCTCTAATAGAACATAATTGATATATATTTCATAAACAATTTTACTTTATTATAGAACTGAACTAGTGAATTATTGTACTTTAAAAAAATCTTTTAAAAATAACTCCATGCAAGCCTACTTTAGGCTCACTAATATATAAAACAGAAAGCAACAAACATTAAAGACAAACTATCATGATCAATTATTTAATTAGATAATCGAAATAAAATTTGAAATTTTAAACCTAATTAAAAAAAACAAAATTTTATGGAAAAAAAACCTTTCTATATTCTAATTAATATAAAATTTCAAAATAAAACTATTTATTAAATTTCATAATTTTAATCATTCAAATATCCATTTTTTAAAATAATATACGCAAATTAAAAATTAATAGGAAACTTTAGCCATATTTTAACCATACATGATGGGCAAAGGGCAATTTGCCCGTTAAATTCCATCCCTCTGGAGAGGCGTTATCACGATATTTGTTCACGCATCTCAATATAGTTGTTTGATTAAAATTAAAATTTCATATGACTTCACGCTGCACGTAAATATATGACATTTTGTTTATTAAAATTTTATATTTTTATGTAATATATTTAGGTTATGGTAAAAAAATTTATATATTATTTTAGATAATTTGTTTAAGAATTTATTTATTTGAAAAGATCTTGGGTCTTTGCGGGAGCGATCCTTATTATATTGCAGAGTTTTAATTGTTGCTGATTTTGATCTACTAAATTTTCAGGGCATTTGTACAAAACTTTCATTGTTTACAATTAGCAGTCCTTTCATAAGACAACTGCCTTTGTTTGCCATCTGATCAACTTCGCTATTTGACCTTCTAAGAATATGATAAAACTTGCACGTGTCAAAGTCTAGGAGAGCTCTCTTCAATCTGTCCAGGATATTGTTGAGGCTGGCATTGCTAAACAATGTCCCCAATTTTAGATTTTTTATTATTATCTCTGAATCTCCGAAAACTTGAAGGTCTTTGACTCCTTTGTCTCTTACAATAAGGCAAGCTTTGAGGAGCCCAAGAATCTCTGCTTGGTTGTTGGATTTCTGGCCTAATCCCCAGCTGAAACAGTCTTTTGAAAACCCATTCGGAGAGTAGATGACCCCCCAGCACCAGCGGCACTGGGATTACCTTTGGACGCTCCGTGAAAGAAAATTGTGGATAAGTTTTGAGTTCGCCACCAAGATTGAAAATTGTCATCGTCGTCTCTTATGCGCCAATCCGGATTGACCTTTTGAGGAGAGAGTAGATGTTTACGCGGATAAGGCACTAGCGGGCCTAGCCACCTCTTTTCTTCGGGCAGTAACAAAGGATCATCTTTAAAATACTGCTGAGAAAGGATTTAGCTTTTGCAGCTACTTGCAACGATGAGTGCCTCATTTCTCTAAAAATCAGCTGATTGCGGGCCAACCAAAGCTGCCAACAAACATATTTGGGGAGTGTTGTCCAGATTTTGCGCCAGAATGATTTGGGAGGGATGCGATGGGAATAGAAGAGACTCCATGAGGCAAAGAGGTCTGAGACAGAGATCTGGGAAGGCAATGAAATCTGAAATTCCTGTAAAATGATTCCCCAGACCTCTTTAGCAAAAATGCACTCCAAGAAAAGGTGCTGGGCTGTTTCGAAATTGTTGCTGCATAACACACATCTATGCGGCCCTGCTATGTTCCTTTTTTCCATGTTATCACCAGTTAGGAGTTTATTATGGACCAGAGTCCAGAAGAAGAAATTCACTTTTGGTAAGGCTAGGGAATCCCAGACATTCTTCCAGAAGGCCGGAGTTTGACTGTTGTTTCTTGAGGCCTGCAATGCTTTGTAACCTGCAGCTATGGTGTAGACTCCGGACTGGCCCCAACCCCAGCTATCTTTCATGGATCTGTTGACAGGGGCAGCGTCCTCAAGCAGATCTTCGAGCAGGGTTTGTTGAAGGGATAACCGGGCAGGGACTCCATGAAAATCCCATCCTGCCCAATCTCCACGTTGATCCCAATTTGAAAGGTCGTATATGCTATTGACTCCTGCTTGCTTCAACCAGTCCCTGAGATTTGTTATGTCCTCATTGTTGTTCAGAGGTTCTTTCCCCATAATACTGTCAAGCCACAGGTGGGTGCATTTGCCGTTACTAGGAATCCTGTAGACCTGTTTGTTGAAGAAGTTGTTGCTTCTACAACATAATTTCCACACCTGCGTGTAGTTTGCTGTATTAGTGTTGTGCAAGTTGCTGAGGGATTTGTTGGGTCCATACTTTGAACACAGCGTGGCGCTAACCGGGTGAGAGGGCTCGTGGATCAGCTTCCACAAAATCTTTCCTCCCAGCGCTAGATTGACGAGAGTGGGGTCTCTAATTTGCAGCCCGCCTTCTTCCATTGTTTTTTTTACCACTTCCCAGTTCACCAAATGCATTTTTTTTTCGTTGCCCTTACCTCCCTGCCACAAGAAGTCTCTGAGCAGTTTGGAGATCTGCTCCATCACATTTCTTGGTGCTAGAAGAAACGCTGCCTGGAAGATTGGAAGCGCCGACAACATGGATTTAATTAAAATTACTTTGCCTCCCTTAGTCAGCCAGTAGCCTCCCCACGCTGCAATTTTTGTTTTGATTTTAGAGATTATTTCACTCCATAGCGATCTTTTATTGGCTCCAGATATGATGGGGAGACCCAGGTACTTAAATCTGTCCCATGTTGCTTGACCCTTGAATTTGAGGAGAGTGGTTATGCCAGTGAGTTCCCACTGATCTATATTCCAACTGAAGACTTCGCTTTTGCTCTCATTGATTAAAGCCCCAGAGGCTCTGCAATAACTTCTGAGTACAGTGTCAATAGCTTTGGCTATTCTGGTGGAAGCTCCACCAAGGAGAAGGGAATCGTCAGCAAAGAGGGCATGGTTCAGGGCATCTGCTCCATGGGAAGGTTTGAGACCCAGAATGTTGCCATTAAGTCTTTCAGCAGTGAGCTTACGACTAAGGGAGTCTGCCATTATGATGTACAGGAATGGGGAGAGAGGGCATCCCTGCCTGATACCTCTCTGAGCTTGGAAAAAATTTGTAGGGCGGCCATTGACTAAAGGGGCAATCCACGGTTTGTCGATGCAGGCTTTAATAAGATGAACAAAGTGGGTCGAAAAGCCAAAGGAGAGAAGGACTTTGCTAAGGAAAGTGCGATCAACTCTATCGAAGGCGTTTGCCATATCTAATTTAATCAACATACCTTTCTCATTCCGCTGCTTGCTTGAATGTATAGTCTCCTGAACTTGGATTACATTGTCCAGAATATGCCTGCCTTCCACGAAACCACCTTGAGAAGAGGAGATCAGTCTTTTTAACAATGGCTTGATCCGATTTGCTAACAGTTTAGCCAGAATTTTATATGAAGCATTACACAACGAAATGGGCCTGAATCTTGCAAATGACTCAGGGTTGGTGTCTTTGGGGATTAAAGCGAGGTAAGTGGAGTTGGTTCCTCCACCTATCTTGGCTTTTTTCATAAACCAACTTATCATTTTGTGGAGATCAGCCTTGATAAGGTGCCAACAAGCTTTGTAGAAATGGATTGAGAATCCATCAGGCCCAGGAGCCTTGTCTGCGTCCATGGACCAGATAACGTTTATGGTTTCCTCCTCAGTGATTGGCCTGCAGAGAGTTGTGTTATCTTCAGGGCTGATGAGAGAAGGGATGTTAGAGAGGAAGTCAGCAGCTTCCTCATTGTTGCTTTGAGTTCCTTCTCTGTATAGATTCCTGAAATGGGTTTCGGCAGCAGCTTTGACTTGATTAAACCCTTTGCAGACATTGCCCTCAACTGTTTTGATTTCTGCTATATGATTCCTGGACAATCTCGCTCTGTATTGCCTGTGGAAGAAGGAGGTGTTTCGATCTCTAGCCTTCAGCCACAGGCTTCTGGATTTGAGTCTCCAGTATTCTTCTTCCTTTCTGAAAGATTGATATGTGGATCGTTGGGCTTTTATTTCTTTTTCCAACAACTCTGCTGTGATATCTTTGCTTTCCATATCTATTTGCAGGGTCTGCAATGACTGGACTGACTCCTTTCTTTGATCGGTAGGAGAAGGGGCTGGTCTCTTTATCCAGTCCTTCAGAGCCTGTTTTGTGGCTTTCAACTTTTGCTCCCAGACATAGCTTGGGGATCCCGAGAAGGTTTTGGCCCATGCTGCCTTCACTGTCTCTAAAAAACCTTCTCTCTCGATCCAAAGAGGGCTGAACCGAAACGGAATAGGTCCCAGGTCTTCTTCATCTTCCAAGAGGAGCTGAATAGGCTTATGATCAGAGGCAAGTTTAGGCAGAATTTTTGTGATGATTATCTTTTTGTTCATCATTATGGAGCTTTGCACCAGGAATCGGTCTAAACGTGCTGAAATGTGGTCTGTTCCAACCCTGTTATTGGACCAAGTGTAAATGCCGCGGACAGGATTGAAGTCCAAAAGGTCCCAGCGCTGAGAGAGCTCCTCCACCATGTCTAGCATGGGGTCTCTGTTGCTTGACCCCCCTCTTCTCTTTTGCTTTCATAATGATATTAAGAAGTGTTTATATAATTTAATAATGATAATATTTTTTATATAATTATATTTTTTAATAATCTGACAGATATGTTAATTGTGTTAATTGAGGTTGATCCTAATGATTTATATTTATGGATAGTCTAAAATAGTTTATTGAATATTCAAAGAGTTAAAATATTACTTAATTCTTTTTTTATATTTATACATAGTTTAAAAAAATGTAATAAAATTATTATAGTTTTGATGATTTTGAAAGTTAAAAAAATATATATTATAACATATATTTAGAAATTGAAATTTAATTTCAATGTACCTAATATGCTTTAAAAGAATATTTTTCATATTTATTTGTCTTAATTTAATAATTTTTTACATCTCATTTTATTTTGAAATTTTTTATATTCCATTTTATTTGGAAATTATTTGATACCCATTTTAACTATAAAATAAGAATTGATTTATAGTTTAACAAAAACAACGATAATAAGTTTATGTAATATAAAATTATAAAATAAGAATTGATTTATAGTTTAACAAAAACAACTATAATAAGTTTATGTAATATAAAATAAGAAGATAAAAGCAAATTAAAAAATCTAAAAGTATCTTAATAAAATAAATCAATATCTTAATTTAATAAAAAAAATTAATATAGTTAATGATTTCAAAATTCTTATTTAAGTTACATTATTATGTATAATTTTAAATTCTTATGCACTTTATTTTTGGAAATTATTCCATATCTACTCACTTTTTTTGTGAGCTTGATGGGACTACATCTTCATTATGTTCAGTATATCATCCCATTTCTATGAGGAATTGAACCAGTGACTTTACATTAAAGAGTGTGTATATCATCGTCTATCCAAGACCCAGTGGACCAATACCTACCCCGTAAGACTACATCTACATGATGTTCAATATATCACCTCGATTGACTCGGGAATTAAACCAGTAACTTCACATCAAAGAGTGCCTTATCAAAGCACTTGATCATTGTCTATCAAAAACCCAATGAACCAATACCTACCCATTTTAATTATATAATAAAAATTAATTTATATCTTAACAAAATCAATTACAAGTAAAATAGGAAAAAATAAAACAATTTCAAAAATCTAAACATATCTCAATAAATATCTTCGAATAAAATATTTTATTCTTTTATCGGGGGATTCTATTACAAACTCATTATAAAGTAAATGATAAATTTTCTTTTTCATATAATTTATAGTTAATTTAATTAATATTTTAAACAAATATAAAATTAATTTATATTTTTAATAATTATAATTACAATTTTATAATAAATTAAATAATTTATAATAAATATGTTTTTATAATTTATTTTTATTTTTAAAATTTCATAAAATATAATTTTTTATATTTAAATCTAATAAACATTGTCTATAAGTGAAACTTTCTGAAATATTTTCCGTCTTATTTTTAGATCTAATTTGTCTAGAATGGAACAAGGGTTCTTTGAAATCACAAGTTTTACAAGTGAATTCTTCACAATCAACGTGCCCTAGCCATTTTGATGGTGTTGAATCCATATATATTTTCAAAAAGCTAGTTTAAACAACACAAATCAAGATTTCACAACAAAAAATTTCACTGGATTTCGACCATAAATTCGCTTCTCTAAGAATCTAGCCTCAACAACCTTGGCCATTTTTACCCCCTTGCATACGTTAGTCCTTTCAAATGGCGTGTGCATTGGATCCGCCACTAATAATTAGGGCGAATATGATGCAGTGATAGGTTTGTTAGTCGATTCCCTTGCTGATCGCATCCTTCATCTTCATGTTCATTTAGATTCCTTGCTACCTGTCATGCAATTGAATGGTGTGTATCATGTGCATAACATGTGCATAACCAAGTTCTATTTAGAAAATATCTACGAGTTAAGCTGTTGGTATGTGAATTTGAAACCATTACGTTCAGTCATGTTCCTAGAGCCCAAAATAACATTCTAGATTGGCATTTACACATGCATACCACAGAAGACAACCATAAACAAAACACATGGTGAACCATCATCGTCATATAAAGATGCATAATCACATTATGTATCACATAAAATATATAAGTATTTGGAGTCCACCACTCTAAATACATCCAATATGCCCATAGCATACTGGGGGGCACATAGGCCCCTACATCTCATTATCATCCTTTGGAGGATATCATGCCAAGTTGGGTAGAGATTGTTGTGGGGAAAAATGCCTATGCAGGACGATCCTATCCACCTAAGGTGTGACAGTGCCTTAGCAACAAACAGAAATAGCTATTCTAGTATTCTTCCTTTATGAATTAAGAATGAAGAGAGATAGATGGACTAACCGGTGTCTTCCGTTTGTCCCTCGATCCGGTTTCTCTTCTCTTTGAGAGTTCCCAGCTACTTGCCTTCTCGCTCCTAGCTTCAAGAGGTTTCTGCAAGATCACAAGAAGAGAACACTACACAAGACATGGATTCATATTCATAACTAGTTCAGGATTAGAAGTAAACTAAACATACTAATGCAATCATACATCAAAGATACATCAGTATATAGGAGAAACCAAGATAGCTTTATTGATGAATAACAAGGTTCAGGAAGAGATACAACCCAGAGGGCTCCAATCCAGCATCTCCTTCCCAGCAAATGGAATTCCTATCTTCACCCCCTTCAAAGCATTAAGCACCCAATGATTCCAATCTCAAACCAACAGCAATTCTTTGCAATAACAAAATTCCAGCCTCTAGATCTCATGGAGGAGAGATCCATATATAGATGTTTGGAGAGAGGATGAGTCAGCTTGAGATCTGACTAGTGTCCTCTCCCTCTGTCAGTTCTTGATTCCACTTGGAGGTTCTTGCTTCCACTTGGAGATTGGGAACCTCTTACTCATCACCAGTCGAATTCACTGAGGCAAGTGTCATTGAGGAAGATTCTGGAAGCTTCCTGGGTCTTGACACCTCTTGGAATGAACTTGCCATTTGTCAACTCTCGCTCAGCGCACCCTGGTAGTGCTTCTACCTGCGTTGCAGTGCAGGTAGCCAGTGTTGACTTTGCATTTCAGCGCAGACAGCTAGTGGAGCCACTGAATTGATCCTGAATTGACTTGTTTTTGAGCAGTTTCTGGTGGAGAACTTATGTGAATTGCTGTGGTTTGTTAGCCTTGTTCCTCTAGGGGTAGGAACAACATGTTTAGGGACTTTGGATCCCTTAGATTATGGACATTTCATGCTCAATGTTGTAAGGCACAAAAATGTCTATAACAGTTGCCCCCTAAAGTATGAGGCCGTTTACTGGGTGAAATGCTTTATCAGGAGGATCCGAAGTTCATCCAATGCTGGGAGGAGACCTGTAATAAGATACAATACAATACATTATTTTTCATACTGCTTTCATGATCTAGCTGAGGCGGGCATTCCCATGCTCAGCTTTATAAATTCATTTTTCTGTACATAGAACAGACAATCGTCTGATGGTAGACTGATAATTTTGATGAAATTATCATCCTTTGGGTAGGATGATTATCTGTTGCAATGATGTACATGTCAATGTCTTTATCTTTCTGAATATATATCACAGCCCGGATGGATGAAACTAGATCCGGGGTCTTCAAACTCGTTCGATCTTCACTCTAAGTACAAGTTGATCCATGTGAGAAATGTTCTGAAGTCGAACATGGAAAGACATCGCTTGATTACCGGTCAATGAGGTAAACCGTTAACAAGCGCGAGAGGAATCATCGATAATGATAATGACCCTCAAGGTATTGCAGTACAATTCACATGGTGTGAATAAAGGACTTAGCGTCGAACACCACACAAAATCTTTCGGTCGAAGGTCATTGATGTATACCTGTCGCCGGAAGTGAGAAACTTGCCATTGAGGCATGCAAGCTTCAAAGTACTGAAGGGGTTGTTCCTAGATCAACTTCTTGGATAATGAGCTGACGTCGACAAGAAGTGATCTGTCAAAGGAGGGCCTTAATGAATCCCACATCAATGACACGGAACGGAGCTAATTATTTTGATGGAGGCGAAAACGATCTGTGACATATGATTCAGGGTGGCGGTCATGAAAGGATGAAGGATAATGTACGGCAGTGGATGGGACACGGTTGACTTTTCTGAACTACTTCTCTTGAACATATGGCGACACTGATGCGATGGATCGGTAGCATTACCCCAAACATGGATGGTATGGCGAGACCATGGTGATGTGACCGGTGAATGAAACAACCCAACCCGATTGTGGTACGGAGGAAAAGTGTCATGTTCAAGAGCGACTTGCTACCATCAAAGTTTTCTTGAGTTTCTCCCAATTTTCCCCAGTCATTGCTGACCAGTACCTCTTTATTTTTGTCAAGCTTGAGGAGGATAACATATGATTGTACTATAACCTGCCCTTCGGGCAAGCCCATCGCTATGTTTTAACGAGCCTAGCGATAGTGAAACCCGTTCTCGTCTAAAGACAAGTTTGTCGCTATTTAATGATTTTAACGAGTCTAACGAAAAAGATAACTCGGTCCTTTTCATTTTTAGAGAGTCTGAAAAGGTACATAAAGTTAACTCCAAAAGTTCTTTTTCGTCATCTAATCCCTTAAGTCCGAAAAAGTATAAAACAATACAGAAGGGATGAGTTTTCGATAGTTTTAACGAGCCGAATAAAACAAGTGCTCGATCTTTTTGTGCAATAATCCCTCAGGTCCAAAAAGATTAAAATCTAGAGGAGGGATAGCACTTCCTGTCCCTTTAACGAGCTGGAAGGCCAAGGACTCGGCAATCTTTTCATATTTTACGAGTCAGATGAAAAGAGCTTAAAGAAGACTCGTCTTTTGAGGAACGAGTGATAAAACGGGTTAGCAGCTGATTCCAGGTACAGGTTGGAATTTTCCAATCATGGCAGTGTCACAAGGATGGCTAGTGAAATCACTCTTCGCAGCTGTTCCTCAAAATGGGTAAACAAACATATGGAGGTGAACGATCGGCCAATGAAAAGTGGAGGTGACTGTGCAAACACGACCAAGGCTTTAATGGCTGATGAGATTACATTCACTGTGGTTATTTACCGGGATAGTTCATTTTTTAACGAGCTTAAACACGGGTGGAAACATTTGCTCGATCTTATGTTTATTTTTTAACGAGCATGAACTATACGATAAAACTGCTCGGATCTTGCGTTTATTTTTTAACGAGCATGAACTGTGTGCTAAAACTGCTCGATTTATATGGTCAAATTTTGATTTTTTACCATAACTAGCTTTTCCCTTTTCAAATATCGTACTATATCCTCAATTGCTGCATCAAACTAGTTAGAAATGAATAACATTTGCTAGAAAAACGAGATTAAAACCCTAATATTTCACTTTGAATTACATAAAAAGCAATTAAAAAGTGCTTTTACCTCTCATTTTACCATTTCATTTGAACTTGGTTTGTTGGAGCTTTGGAGGTGCCTCTTCCCCCTTGATTTTCATCAGCTGATTCCGGGAGATTCTGCGGACGATTTTCGGCGCCGTCTGGACCAAGTAGGAGCTAAACCCTAGCTCTTTCTTTTCATGGTTTCCTTTTTCCATTCTGTGCCTGTTTTCCTGTTTCCCTGAGCCCCTGGGGTTTTGTTAGGGCGCTCTGCCATCAGCGCACCTGGTTCACTCGAAACCTGCGCTGAATGTCAAGCTGCATGAAGGCAGTTTGACCTTCAACGCAGGTGGAACACTGGCCAGTTGCGTTGGGCATAGAAAAATAGTTTTGTTGCACAGTTTTTGATGAAAATTTTGCCAGTTTCTCATCAAATCCAGGATCTAACTCCTCTCATGTTTGTTTTTCAGAGATTATTGGAGCAAAATGTGTTGAGCTAGGTTGTCATTGATGTCAATATGGCAATATTCTGGATACTAGAGGATGACATGAAGCCAAGGGGATGTAGAGCAGATTCATGAAGAGACAGGAGCAAGCCCATTAGGATAGCCAAGCCATAAGCAAAGAGGAGTTACCTAAGGAGGCATATCAAAGCATATTATAGGATATCAAAGCAAGAGAAGAATTCATATATGCAAGGAGGTCTTTGAAAGACACTGCCAAGCCAGAGGAGCTGCAGGAGGAACCATAAAGCAAGAGGCATATCAGAGTCATCAGGAGTCACCAGAGGAGCAGATGGAGACGAAGAGGAGCTAACAGAGCACGAAGCACCACCATCGGAGCCATAGAGGAAGCAGACAGAGCTAGAGGAGCCCAAGTGGAGCACACAGAGTGCTGTAACACTATCCACGGCATAAACATGCATATGGCAGCAAAGACCTGTATATGCATTTAACGCAAACAGAGCTATCGGAGGCGGAAGATTTAGACTCATATGCAAATACACTGACGGAGTGAAAAAGGTAGAGTTTATATTGTATGAGCAGGCTACGTTATCGGGCTTGTAAAACCCATGTATGCATGCTTTAACAGTTGTTGAACACTGTTGAAAAAGTTGGAGAAAAGTTGCTAAAACATCAATTTCTCTGTTGCTGAAACACCAGTTTCGGTGTTGCTGAAACACCAGTTTCAGCGTTGCTGAAACACCAGTTTCAGCGTTGCTGCAACACCAGTTTCAGCATTGCTGTAACACCAGTTTCGGCGCTGCTGAAACACCTCCGTGACGAAATTATATTTCTACGTTGCTGAAACACCTCCGTGACGAAATTATATTTTGGCGTTGTTGAAACACCTCCGCGACGACATTATATTTTTGTGACAACACATCAATCGAAGGTAAACATGAGGAAGATAAAGTGAATGGAGGAGGGAAGCCGGAAGGCCAAGCGAGTGTTGAGGAAGCCGAAGCTCAAGCGAGCGAAGAGGAAGCCAAAGAGCCATTGAGTAAGCGGAAATGAATGGACAAAGGTATGAGAATTTATAAAACAGTAAAAACAGAGAGTTGTTTGGAGTTGGAGCTATTGTGGTTGTGGCAAAGAACCAGAATGTATGCCAACAGACGTAGTAGAGGTGGTTAAGCGTTGTATGAAGTTGCTGGTGAATGCTGCTGCTGTTGCTGCTGCTGCTGTTGTTGTTGCTGCTGTTGCTGTAGATGTTGTTGTTGTTACTGTAGCTACTGTTGGTGTTGTTGTAGCTGCTGTTGCTATTGTTGTAGCTGTTGTTGCTGTTGTTGTAGCTGTTGTTGTTGTTGTTGCTTCTGCTGTTGCTTCTGTAGCTGCTGCTGTTGTTGCTGCTCTGTTGTTGCTGTTGCAGCTATTGTTGCTGCTCTGTTGTTGCTGCTGCTGCTGCTGGTGGTGCTGCTGTTGTTGCTTTAGCTACTACTGTTATTGGTGCTGCTGTTGTTGCTGTAGCTGCTGCTGTTGTTGGTGTTGCTGCTGTTGCTGTTGCTGCTGCTGCTGTTGCTGCAGCTGCTATTGTTGCAGCTGTTATTGCTGTTGTTGCTGCTGTTGTTGTAGCTGTTGTTGCTGTAGCTGTTGCTGTTGTTGTTGCTGTTGCTGCTGTAGCTGCTGCTGCTGTTGGTGCTGCTATTGTTGCTGTAGCTGCTGCTGCTGTTGGTGCTGCTGTTGTTGCTGTAGATGCTGCTGTTGTTGGTGCTGCTGCTGTTGCTGTTGCTGCAGCTGCTGAAAGTTGCTGAAATACGCTGTGAAGGCCATTACAGCTGCTGAAAGCTGCTGAAATACGCTGGAGGAAATAGAGGCCATGTGAGGGTCCAACAGATTCATGAAGAAACAGGGTGCAGCAGAACATAAAGAGGGATGAAGGACCAACAAAATAGTAGGTAGTCGAAGGGGAGAAACATCCAGTAGAAAAACAGTCATGCTGAAGCATTCACTGTGACAATGAGAACATAAGCTTGAATAGAAAATTGTTCTTTATACAGAGTTTAGTGCAGCTAACAGAAGATTGACTAAAGTTGTGTGAAGACATTATCAGAGAGAAAAATGGCTATTGGAGACTATGTGTGGGCAGTGTGCAGAGTTGTAAAGACTCATTCATAAGAAGACTGGTTGTCATTGATACTGTAGCTTGGAGACTACAGTGAAGCTGTAAATAGATAGAACTCAGCAGAGAAGAGTTCTGAGAGCAGAAGGATTGGAGTCCTTGGGGTTGGTGCCTCAAAAGTGAGAAGGATTGAAGTCCTTGGGGTTGGTGCCTCAAAAGTGAGAAGGATTGAAGTCCTTGGGCTGGTGCCTCAGAAGTAAGTAGGATTGGAGTCCTTGGGGTTGAAGCCTCAGAAGTAGGAAGGATTGAAGTCCTTGAGAGTTTGTGCTCCTAAGTCCAAGATTGGTGTCTTGACAAAATAGAGTTGGTGCTCTGGAGGTTGGAGCCTCACCAAAATCCAAGTTGGAGCTTGGCAACTGATTGCAACCATCTATATATTGTATCTATTTTACTGCACAGTTTATATTAATAAAAGCATTTATTCTTGCTGTTCATCTTGTGTTTTGAATATATATGTTTTAACTGGTAAAACAATAGTGGGAAAAAGAAATACGGATTCACCCCCCTCTTAGTATTTCCAACAATTGGTATCAGAGCAGGTTCCTTCATTCAAAGCTTAATAGCTTGAAGGTTGACATTAGGAACACAAATGGCAAAGTCAAGGAAGAGAGTCTCCAATCCTCCTAAGGATGTGTCTCCCTCTACTACTAAAATAGAAGACAATCAATTTGATGAGGCTCCAAGGCTCAATGGGAACTTTAATATATGGGAAGCAAGAATGAGGAATTTCTTACAGACTCAAGGGATTGAAATCTGGAAATCAGTGATTGATGATAGCAAGATGGATAGAGAATCCAAGGAGTATAGTGCAAAAGCAGCAAAGGCAATCTTGAATGGGCTACCTGATTCTGTAAAGAACAATCTAGGAAAATGTTCATCAGCAAAGGGCATTTGGGACAAACTTCATGATCTTCACTCAAAAGGAGCATTGACCATGACCATCAGCCAAGAAGATGATGGAAATCTAGAAGGAAATCCAAAACCCATCATAGAAGCTGAACATGAGAATGATGACATCAAGGCTAAAACAGACTTAGAAGATGAAGAGAATGAAAAAGATTTTGTAGAAGAACTCCTCGCTAAACTTATGATTGCCATGGAAGAAATTAACAATTTGAAAGAGGAAAATGAGGAACTTAAGAAGAGAGCACTAGTTGGTAACCAAGATCAAACAAGAAATAAAGTTGACCTCATCAAGCTTCAAGTACAAGAAAGGGATGAAGAGCTTGCCAAGCTTAAGAAGGAATATCATCAAAGCAAAAGAAAGCATCATGAAGAAGTCATATCCATGACAAATCAATTGGACAATGAAAAGAAGCAGGAAGATATCTTGTCAAGCCAACTTGAACAAAGGCACAAGAGCTTGAACAAACTTGAAGAAGAAATTGGTCAGTACAAGGTAGAAGTCTCCTCCCTTAAGTCTCAACTACAAGAAGCCAAGAAACAGGCACAAGGAGCTGAGAAGAAAATGGAGAGCAGTCAAGCAAAGGATGAAGAAA
Organism: Pinus tabuliformis; assembly: GCA_031772625.1. Lineage (NCBI taxonomy): Eukaryota > Viridiplantae > Streptophyta > Pinopsida > Pinales > Pinaceae > Pinus > Pinus tabuliformis. The sequence goes on from CM062813.1 coordinate 685,573,993, forward strand.
TCTTCAAAGTAAAGTCAGATATCATCTCCCTTAAAATAGAAGCAGATGAAGCTACTCGTATCAAGGAAGAAACTGAGGAAAAACTTGCTAAGAAGAATAATGAGTGTGAAATATTGGAAGAAGAGATTATCTTCCTCAGAACAAAAGTTGAAAGGATGAACAAAACCTTGAAGAGCTCTCAAGCCTTGGATGACATGCTCAGCTATCACAGATGTCCATTTGATAAATCAGGTCTTGGATATGTAGGTGAATCCTCAAACAAGAATGAAAATGCTTCAAACAAAAGAGATGTGAAGAAGCTAGAAAGAAATGATGATGCTCCCAGCTCCAGCAAAGGCAAGGAGAAAAATCAAGGCTGCAATAGAACAAATCCTCTTTTAAGGAGAAAACCAGCTCCAAGAAGAAATGTAGATGATGACAAAGATGCAAGAAGAAATGGTTATCATCAAAGGATATCAAGGCAGAAAGGCTTCAGAAGTACATCAAGGAAATCCCCATCTCCCAGGTACCAAAGTTCATTTTTTGGTTATTGTTATTCTTGTACAAACTTTGGTCACATGGCAAAGGACTGTAAAGCATATCATAAAGATATATGTTATGGTGCCCAACCACTCTATATAGATAGATATTATAGTCCCCAACAATCTACAAGAAATAATTTTGCAGGAAGAAATCATGAATTCTTATTCATGAACAATGTAGAATGCTTCAAGTGTCATAACATTGGTCATATGGCACATGATTGTAACTTACCATGGGCTCTTACACAAGCTAGAACCATGCAAAAGAAGAAAGTTACACAAGTATGGAGAAGGAAGGAAATACAATCCGAAAGTCCCTTGAGCTCTCCAGCCAATAGCATATGTCATTGGCCTAAATTTTGACATTCTAAGCATTTAATGAGAAGACTCTGCTAAAAGAGATGATGCATACAGTCAGGGGGAGCCTGTAATTCTTGATCATTATCGCTGAAGCTATTAGTGAAAGGGTCCTTATGAAATCCTTGCTGAACTATATTAACAGTCATTCCTTGATAAAGATCATTTCTCAAGAATACTCCATTGAAGAACATGATTCTATAATAGGGAAAATAATTATGGTGCTGATATTACAAATGTTGAATGTATTGACTCAGGAATTTAATGTGAGAATAGAGAAATTCTGGACACTGATAGAGGTAGTCTTCAAACAAACAGATACATCTGGAATAGAGTTTGAGGTAAGAGCAGCCGAGAGCATATAACAAAACTGAAGCATTGCATGGAGATGCAAATCAGCATAAGCAAATCAGCAGAACAAATTTAAAGGACAATCACAGATTGGATATCTGAATCTACAGAGATATGTACAAGAACAAAAGGAAAGGATGGCAGTGAGTTAAGAAGAAGCACAGAGACACAAATAAATTCAGATCTAAAGAAAGACAGGATGAAAGACAATCTCAGGGGCATTTTCTCTTGATTCGGACTATGAAAGGACAGCAATATTACCTGTGGAGACAACAATATGGATTGAAGCATAAAAAGCTTGGACTTGGACACTTGGTGTATGGCCGTTTGCAATCTAAATGAAAGCATTAAAGTAGAGCATCCTTAAACATTGTTGAAGCCATGATAAAGCAGTTCTGAGACATGAAAAGGGAATAATGTGCAAATTGATAATAAAATATCAATCCTTCTATCTTGAGTAAAAAGGAGAAGAGCACTATGACAGGGGGAGTCACAGACCCATGAAGATCTACCATTCATGAAGAACAGAAGCAGTTTGATAGGGGGAGTCCCAGAGCACTCCTTTGCCATTGATGTCAAAGGGGGAGAGAAGAAGAATATTGCCATCAATAACAAAGGGGGAGATTGTTGAGCTAGGTTGTCATTGATGTCAATATGGCAATATTCTGGATACTAGAGGATGACATGAAGCCAAGGGGATGCAGAGCAGATTCATGAAGAGACAGGAGCAAGCCCATTAGGATAGCCAAGCCATAAGCAAAGAGGAGTTACCTAAGGAGGCATATCAAAGCATATTATAGGATATCAAAGCAAGAGAGGCATTCATATATGCAAGGAGGTCTTTGAAAGACACTGCCAAGCCAGAGGAGCCACATTGGACTAAGAGGAGCTGCAGGAGGAACCATAAAGCAAGGAGGCATATCAGAGTCATCAGGAGTCACCAGAGGAGCAGATGGAGATGAAGAGGAGCTAACAGAGCACGAAGCACCACCATCGGAGCCATAGAGGAAGCAGACAGAGCTAGAGGAGCCCAAGTGGAGCACACAGAGTGCTGTAACACTATCCACGGCATAAACATGCATATGGCAGCAAAGACCTGTATATGCATCTAACGCAAACAGAGCTATCGGAGGCAGAAGATTTAGACTCATATGCAAATACACTGACGGAGTGAAAAAGGTAGAGCCTATATTGTATGAGCAGGCTATGTTATCGGGCTTGTAAAACCCATGTATGCATGCTTTAACAGCTGTTGAACATTGTTGAAAAAGTTGGAGAAAAGTTGCTAAAACATCAATTTCTCTGTTGCTGAAACACCAGTTTCGGTGTTGCTGAAACACCAGTTTCAGCGTTGCTGAAACACCAGTTTCAGCGTTGCTGCAACACCAGTTTCAGCGTTGCTGTAACACCAGTTTCGGCGTTGCTGAAACACCTCCGTGACGAAATTATATTTCTACGTTGCTGAAACACCTCCGTGACGAAATTATATTTTGGCGTTGTTGAAACACCTCCGCGACGACATTATATTTTTGTGACAACACATCAATCGAAGGTAAACATGAGGAAGATAAAGTGAATGGAGGAGGGAAGCTGGAAGGTCAAGCGAGTCTTGAGGAAGCCGAAGCTCAAGCGAGCGAAGAGGAAGCCAAAGAGCCATTGAGTAAGCGGAAATGAATGGACAAAGGTATGAGAATTTATAAAATAGTAAAAACAGAGAGCTGTTTGGAGTTGGAGCTATTGTGGTTGTGGCAAAGAACTAGAATGTATGCCAACAGACGCAGTAGAGGTGGTTAAGCGTTGTATGAAGTTGCTGGTGAATGCTGCTGCTGCTGCTGCTGTTGCTGCTGCTACTGTTGTTGTTGTTGCTGTTGCTGTAGATGTTTTTGTTGTTACCGTAGCTACTGTTGGTGTTGCTGTAGCTGCTGTTGCTATTGTTGTAGCTGCTGTTGCTGTTGTTGTAGCTGTTGTTGTTGTTGTTGCTGCTGCTGTAGCTGCTGTTGTTGTTGCTGCTCTGTTGTTACTGTTGCAGCTGTTGTTGCTGCTCTGTTGTTGTTGCTGGTGCTGCTGCTGGTGCTGCTGTTGTTGCTGTAGCTGCTACTGCTGTTGGTGCTGCTGTTGTTGCTATAGCTGCTGCTGTTGTTGGTGTTGCTGCTGTTGTTGTTGCTGCTGCTGCTGTTGCTGCAGCTGCTATTGCTGCAGCTGCTATTGCTGTTGTTGCTATTGTTGTTGTTGCTGTTGTAGCTGCTGTTGCTGTAGCTGTTGTTGCTGTAGCTATTGCTGTTGTTGCTGCTGTAGCTGCTGCTGCTGTTGGTGCTGTTGTTGTTGCTGTAGCTGCTGCTGCTGTTGGTGCTGCTATTGTTGCTGTAGTTGCTGCTGTTGTTGGTGCTGCTGCTGTTGCTGTTGCTGCAGTTGCTGAAAGTTGCTGAAATACGCTGTGAAGGCCATTACAGCTGCTGAAAGCTGCTGAAATACGCTGGAGGAAATAGAGGCCATGTGAGGGTCCAACAGATTCATGAAGAAACAGGGTGCAGCAGAACATAAAGAGGGATGAAGGACCAACAAAATAGTAGGTAGTCGAAGGGGAGAAACAGCCAGTAGAAAAACAGTCATGCTGAAGCATTCACTGTGACAATGAGAACATAAGCTTGAATAGAAAATTGTTCTTTATACAGAGTTTAGTGCAGCTAACAGAAGATTGACTAAAGTTGTGTGAAGACATTATCAGAGAGAAAAATGGCTATTGGAGACTATGTGTGGGCAGTGTGCAGAGTTGTAAAGACTCATTCATAAGAAGACTGGTTGTCATTGATACTGTAGCTTGGAGACTACAGTGAAGCTGTAAATAGATAGAACTCAGCAGAGAAGAGTTCTGAGAGTAGAAGGATTGGAGTCCTTGGGGTTGGTGCCTCAAAAGTGAGAAGGATTGAAGTCCTTGGGCTGGTGCCTCAGAAGTAAGTAGGATTGGAGTCCTTGGGGTTGGTGCCTCAAAAGTGAGAAGGATTGAAGTCCTTGGGCTGGCGCCTCAGAAGTAAGTAGGATTGGAGTCCTTGGGGTTGAAGCCTCAGAAGTAGGAAGGATTGAAGTCCTTGAGAGTTTGTGCTCCTAAGTCCAAGATTGGTGTCTTGACAAAATAGAGTTGGTGCTCTGGAGGTTGGAGCCTCACCAAAATCCAAGTTGGAGCTTGGCAACTGAATTGCAACCATCTATATATTGTATCTATTTTACTGCACAGTTTATATTAATAAAAGCATTTATTCTTGCTGTTCATCTTGTGTTTTGAATATATATGTTTTAACTGGTAAAACAATAGTGGGAAAAAGAAATACTGATTCACCCCCCCTCTCAGTATTTCCAACAAAATGACCCTTACATGGCGAGAACGAGAACATGAAGAAGAGGACATGATTGCCCTCCATGATCCTGTCAAGGTGAACGCGCTGCGGAACTGTGGTCTGCTGAAGTTCTTCCGTATCTCTAGTATGAGAGCACAGATCTCCCTACTGCAGTATATGCTTGATGCTTGGGATCCTATCAACCAAGTATTTCAGATTAGGAGCAAATCTATCCCCTTGACCATGGTAGACATTTACTTCTTGACTGGCTTGTCGAGGCGGGGTGCCCCCATTTCTTTGTCAGGTTCGGCCCGAGGGAATGACTCTGTGAGAGATTATGTCTGCCAGTATTGCAAGGAAGGATCTCAGCCGAGTAGAGACAGCAAGGTCGTTATCCGTGAGATTGCTGACAGGTTTCTCAGATCCATTCTGTATACTATTGGTAGGATGGTCGGTAGTGCATCTCTTCATGTTTCCAACAGATCCTATGTGCAGCACGCCTTGGAGTGCCTCCAACCGAAAATATTCAACTGGTGTGATGCAGTACTTCTTCAGATGAAAAGTCAGTTGACCAAGGTAAAGGACGGGAAGCTAAAGAACTTTGGATTTGGTTCTATTTTGACTGCCTTTGCCTTGGAGAAGATACCACTGATGCAGCCTCAGTATATCGCACTCGACTTGCCTTCTCCTACCGAGCCACGCATGCAGAGATGGGTTGATCACATGTCTAGGCATGCTGGTCAATCTCAGATTTCTTTCACTGATACCTTCTTCAGGTGGTTCGAGCATCAGGAGATGGTCTATTCCGAGTATCCATATGTTGGCATGGATTTTCGAGGTGATCCGGACTTGGTACTGTCGGATGGCGAACAGTGGGGCGCTATTGGTAAAATCTTCGACCATATCACTGTTTACTGTTTTTATTTATAATGTCCTTGTGCTTTATTCTATCAAGACTTTAATCAAACTCATGTGTGCATGCAGATGTTGGTCCTGTTCGTCCAGCAGTTCGCCCGAGAGCACCAGTTGCTGCCCCAGCAGGGGAGACTACTGGGAGGGTTATTCTTCGTGACCTTGATGTGGTCGAGACCCTTACAGCTGTGTAGGAGCAGGTTGAGAGCCTTACTCTTGGCATTCCGGATGTGAGGATCGACGAGTTACCTCTACAGTTGCAGCGGCATACCACTGGTGTGCCTAGACGATGGACTCGTCTCTTACGCATGATTGCACAGACCGTGACGTGCTATCATGAGCATCACTAGGCTAGGGTGTCCACTAGCATTTTGAGTTTTTGGGTCATGCGACCGATTTTTGTCTTGGTTACAGAACATCATGTATAAACGATAAACAACTTATATATATATATATATATATATATATATATATATATATATATATATATTTTGATTTTCGGGGTTTATTCTGGTTGAGTTATATGATCCATATGTACAACATTGATGATGTGTCTCTTTTTATAAATGTCGCAAATGTCTATCTAACACATAGTTTTCTAATGAGTCGGTTAATGTGTTTAAGTTTCTGGAAATATGTTGGTATTGAATTAAATCAAATTGTCTTTCCAAAATCTTAACCCTTAGGAACATGCGATAAATAGCTGGGTTGCAGACGGAATATATACCATTGAGTTGTAGTATTACGAGTTGTGAGTCTAGCCTGACGATTAGTCGGCGTATACCATGGGTGATGGCATCAGAGAGTAGTTCTATCAACGCGCTATACTCAGCGATGTTATTCGTTGATTTCCCGATACATACACCTCTGAAACTTACTAACTCTCCGCTTGGATCAAAAATGGCCCAGGCTGCGGAGGACAGGTTGTGCGAACTACGACTCGCTCCGTCGGCATATCCAAAACATGTCTCCAGAAGGTTTGACATCTGCAATAAATGTAAAAGGGTGGATTACTCGACCAAAAAAAACACTTTAGCGAAAACAAAATACAACAAAAGCATACAGGTTACTATTTAAGCATAGTAACGCTTGAGGTACAACCCATTACGGGGTTGCGCCAGTGGAATTCCGTCATAATCCATTAACTCGTAGGCTCCTTTTGCTAACACTCATTTAACAATATAGGGGCCCATCCATAAAGAATTAAATTTACCTGCTCCCAATTTATCGGATTCTTGGTCATAAAGCAAGACCAAGTCACCTTCTGAGAAGACACGGGGTTTGACATTTTTGTCGAACTGCGCCTTGACTCGTTTCTTATGGGCTTCGTTAGCCAAAGCGGCATCACGACGGGTTTCATCCAATTGGATTAATTCCAAGAAACGGGCCTCTTCTTCCAAAGTGCCGAGGAGGAGATCAATTGCGAGTTTAAGAGACGAGATTTCACACTGGATTGGTAAGACTGCTTCCAGGCCATACATTAGTTGGAAAGGTGTGAACCCAGTCGCATTCCTTACTGATGTTCGGTAAGCCCACAAGGCTGAGTACAGGATTAGGTGCCACCTTCTTTTGTGAACTCCGATCATCCTTTGCAACATACGCTTCAGGACCTTGTTGATCACTTCAACTTGTCCGTTGGCTTGTGGATAATACGGGGTAGAGCTGTCGTGAGATAGCCCTAGCTTGGCAGCTAATTCAACCATCATGTGATTGCAAAAATGCGATCCATGATCTGTAACTATAGCCTGTGGTACGCCGAACCTGGCGACTGCATGATTGAAAAAGAAAAGGGCAGCTGTTTCACCAGTGTTATCTAATGTAGGCATCGCCTCGGCCCATTTGGTAAAATAGTCAACGACGACTATAATATACCCATGCCCCCCGGTCGAGGTGGGGTTACATGTCATGAAATCGATGCCCCATTTGGCGAAAGGCCCAACAGCAACTATTGGCTGTAAAGGTGTGGGTGGTCTTCTGGTTTTGCTATCAAAAAATTGACAAGCATGGCAACTTCTGACTGCGGTTATGCAATCTTTGAACATGGTTGGCCAGAAGTATCTTGCTCGTAAGATTTTCTATGCTGTAGCATATCTAGATTGATTCCCCCCACACGCGCCTGAATGACACTCATTCAGGGCTTTTTCGACCTCCTCATGGGTGAGGCACCTTCTCAGAACTATATCGATACCATGACGGTAAAGCGTATCACCGACGATCATGTAGTCTTTTGCTTGGTATCGTATACGTTTCTGTTCTGAGTGAGAGGTGTTAGGCCTGAATTTTTGGGTTTGGAGATAAATTATTATATCTCCATACCACTCATTGCTTGCAGATATCAGAAACAAATTCCCATCCACGATGGGAGATCGCACAATAATTCTGCGAAAACTAGAGCTTTCTTTGATTTGGATTTTACAAATTCCAAATCAAACTCTTGAAGGATCGCTATCCATTTTGAATATTTGCCCCACAGTAACTGTCGCGACAATATATAAGTCATGGGGTTGCAATCTGATAAAATGGTAGTTTTCCGAAAGAGGACATAATGTCGAAATCTTTGAATCGCTTGAACAGCTGCAAGCGCTAGTTTTTCAACATAAGAATATTTTCTTTCTGTATCATTCAAGTTTTTACTTAAATAATATATAGGATGTTCAATTCCATCGACTTCTTGAACTAAAACCATCGCAATGGTCGTATCTGCTGCAGCCAGATACAGGTTAAAATCTCTTTGATAGTCTGGGGCATACATTAATGAGGCTTTTACTAGAGAATCTTTCAGAGCATCAAAGGAAGCCTACGCCACCTGATCCCAGACAAAAGGTACATCCTTTTTCAAAAGACGAGTATAACCTTTAGCAAGTTCTGCGTAATTTGGAATGAACCTCCTCAGAAAGTTTGCTTTCCCTTGGAGTTTCTGAATCTGAAGCAAATTCGAAGGTGGAGGCAAATTAATGATTGCCTGAACCTTGCAAGGGTCGAGACGAATCCCATCCTTAGAGACTACAAAGCCAAGTAAACGACCAGAACTGACGCAAAATACACATTTGCGCAGATTGAGTCTTATCTTGTAGTGTCGGCAACGTAGAAATATTGCTCTTAAATGCTGCGGATGATCAGTCCGCTTTCGCGAATGAGCCAGAAGGTCGTCGAGGTATGGTTGAACGATGTTCTTGATGTCATGGAAGGCATAATTCTTTGCCCTCTGAAACGTCACCCCTGCGTTCTTTAAACCAAAGGGTAATTTTCGATAAGCGAATGTGCCCCACAGACAAATGAATGCAATCTTTGACTGGTCCTGTGGGCGGATATTTATTTGATTATACCCAGAGAATCCATCCATGAATGAAAAGATTTTACATCCGGTTCATCAATTATCTGGTCGATGAAGGGTGTAGGGTAGTTGTCTTTCGGACAAGCTTGGTTTACATCCCTATAATCGACACACACTCTAATTGTCCCTTGTTTCTTCATAACAGGGACAATATTCGATACCCAATCGGTTAGAGGAACCGGGTAGATGAAACCAGCATGGATAAGCTTTTCAACTTCTGCTTTAATGGCAGCGGCTTTCTTGGGGTGCACCTGCCGAAGCCGTTGTCTTACTAGTTTGACATCAGGATACATCTTAATTTCGTGTTCGACGATACTCGAGTCAATGCCTGGCATTTCATCATATGACCAAGCAAAGACATCTCTGAACTCGCGAAAAAGAGCGTTATATATTTCCAGTTCTGAAGGAGAACATCCTTTGCCGACATAAATATTCTTTACAACATTTGTTTTAGTCGAGATATTTATGGCTATAGTCTCTTCAATATTGGATAAGTTTCGCTCGGAATCCACCGTATTTATAGTGTTTGATAGGAATTCAAAAACTTAAGGGTGGTAAAGGTCATGTTGAGTATCTTCTTCATAATCCGGAAGAAGGGAACGATGGTGGCAATCATTCCATGGTACCCCCTCAATCAACATTGATTGTAGGATTCCTTCATCGGTTCCATGCATTCTCGACCAAGGATCTAATGGGGTACCATATTCTCTAGACCTATCTACCCAAACGCTTGATGAGCGTTGATGTGGGTTCACCTCCCATGCCTGAAACATTGATTGCTACAATATTTCTATAGGGCTTGGGGGCAAAACCATTTCATGATCCATGTTGATATCGTCTTCTGAGATCTTCGTGGAAGATATCATGTTGCAGGCTCTTACCAACGCTACTTCTCCTATATAGATTGGAGGTGGAAGTGCGAAAGTTCCCATTAATGTGGGGTCTTTCAGTAGGCCTACTCCAATATCTTGAAGCGAATGGTTGCTCCCATGGATCATGGGAATGCTTCCTGTAACTTGTGAACCATTAGGGAGGAAGTCTTGTTGGTCGACGATCGTAATCCCTCCTTGAAAATGGAATGCGATCTTCCTAAAATAAGTCGACACTACAGCTCCCATGGCATATATCCACGGTCTTCCCAGTAGGATGTTGTAGTCAAGATTCCCATCGATGACTTCAACATCTATTTCTACTGTTTTTCCCCCCAGTTCAACCTTCAAGTTATTTAGGATACCGCACAGGGTATAGGTCCTTCCGTCGAATGCTTTCAATGTCGTCGAAGATCGCGACAAGGTCGGAGACCCTAAAGTTTTCCAGCAACTCATCGACATAATACATGTAGATGCCCCCTCATCAATGATTGTTCGGTGAACAGTTTCATTGAGGGCTTTCACTTGAATAAGGAAAGCTAGTTGAGCTGGTAACTGAGGATCGTATCCTTTGTGGTCGAAGGATACAATATTGGAATCCTTAGGATCAACCCCACCAATTGCCGATATCAAAGCCTGCCTTTGGGATGGACAATTTTGTAGTACTTCAAGAGTCGACATAGCGGATGGCGATTGGGCCAAATCTTCCACTATGTTATAATGATGTGCTGCTCTGGCGCGAGGATTAAATGTCGACTTGTGTACTACCCCCTTTGGCGGTTTTATTGTTAATTCAAGAATGATGGGCGGTACAACTTCTGTCGAAGTTGTTGTCGAACTACTTGGTTGATCTTTACCTTTGTCGTTCGACAGCTGCGGATTCCCGTAATCTTTGTTCCTTGTCGAAATCAAAGCATCATTTTGTTGTTTGGAGATCGACAACATAAGCACTTGCGACGGGGAAGCATTTCCACTATCAACCATATTTGTACCTGGATTTGGAAACGGATCAGTTAACACAGCTGAGGTTTGCGAACTCTTAAAGAATCTCTTAAGCTCAGCTCTGTATGGACAATCGACTGTCCAATGATCCTCATCACATATAAAACATGGATTTTTTGGTTTCCCTTTCCCAGGAGGGTTTGAAGAAGTTTTTTCGGGAGATGACTCACCTTGTTTCTTCTTCTTCCCTTTGTTTTGCTTCTTCTTGCTTCCTGGTTGATTGGTTTCTTTGCCTTTATCTGCTGATACGACATTTACTTCCGAAGCAAGAATTTCTTCTTTTGCATTTTGATATGAAGTCTTACGGGCTTTCTTAGACGAAGCCTTTGTCGATTTCGCGTTTGTCGTGCCAATCACACCATCGCCGGCATGAGAGTCATTGTTTGATTTAGGAGGAGGAGGAATTGAAAATTCCGGTCTAGGGGCGTCAGGTATTTTGTCATAGAGCGTACCAGACTGAGTATAGACTAAGTCCAGATACTGCGCATGAGCGATAACTTGCTCTTCCATTACGACTCCCCCTTTGCCACATCTTTCGTTATGGCAGGAAGTAATGACTTGATAAACCATTCAGCTAATAACTGATCAGGAACGTACATTTTTACCATCCTACGACGACGTCGCCACTCATGTATATGATCAGATATGTGAGTGGCCGTTGTCTGTTTGAAGTTGGTTAAGATTTTCGTTCCCGTTTCATACATTATCGGTAATTGAAAATGGGTTAAGAATGTCGTGGCTAAGGTGCTGAAATTGTCGAACGAAGTTCTAGGTAATTCAATATACCATTTAGTCATTGGACCCGTTAACGTCCTCTGAAAGAGGCGAAGCCTTATTGAATCATCGTTTAAGGTGTTTGATGAACACCATAGATGAAAGGTCATCACGTGATTCGATGGATCTTCACCTGGATTTCGATTAAATTTAGGAATGTCCGAAGAGGAATCGCTGGCCACCAAGGGGCGTAAGCAATTGGATCGTTTGTTAACCGGTGTAAATCGGGTAACTCTAAAGTTGCCACGAATGGTAACTATTGATTCAGGTTAGGTGAAGCATACCCAGGGTACGATGGAATTGCCTGAGCAGTGGGCCTTTGCATACCAGCATAATGTAATTGATGTTGGTATGAATGATACGGTTGGTGGACTTGACCACTGTAAAGCGGTTGGTTTTGACCGTTTTGAATATACGGTTGTCCACTGTTCGGAAAGATCTGCTGCTCAGAACCTTGGTACACTTGTTGGAATTGTGGTTGTTGGTATTGCACCAGCCACGGTTGTGAAGCAATGCTCTATTGTGTTATGCTAACCGTCGGACCAAGATGTGGGGTAATTGTACCCGTTTGGACCTGTGTCACCCCACCAGTTGGCGATTGTGGTTGAGTCACAAGGTCAAGGGGTTGTTGCATTACAACCTGAGAAATCTGAGGTTGACATACAACAGGCAACGTTTGAACTTGCGACACTGTCACAATAGCCGGTGTGGTCGGGATGTTCAACATAGGTACACATTGTTGCATAGAATACACAATCCTTGGTTGCTGAGGTAGCATAGGTACCCAACCACTTGATGTAACTCCAGTATAACCTGAATACTGTTGTGAACTCCCGTATGGATATCCTCCTGGAGGAGGTAATGAAAGGGCATACTGCCCCCCATACGGTGGCAATCCGGAACTCAAGGGAATTGTTTGTCCTTGGGGACTGGATTGCCCAAATTGACCTCCAAATGGATCAATCTGGCGAGTTTCAACATAAGAGTTGCCGGATATTATTCCAGAGGAACAAACTGGAACAGACCACACTGTCGAAATAGTCCCTGGGTGGACTCCTTCTAGCGGTTGTGAGCTAGTCGGGACAGATGGTGTGCCGGCAAACATTGTCGGAGTGACGGCAGGGAGTTCTGCTGTCGCTGTGTCATTCGACACCATCCTAGATGTTGACGATTGTTCAGACATTTTGAGTCTATCCAAGAGATTACCTAGCGATTCTACAGGAACTTCCACTGGTGGTAGACTAACTTCTGATGTCGAAGGAAATAGAGTGACCCCGACTCCAAAATGTGTTGGAGTGCTTGCTTGCGGATCTTATACAATTTCCTCTATCGCAATTAAACCAGGTGGAAGGGGAAGACCGTCAGGTCCGTAAAATATTTCTGGTGCCGAAGAAGGGGTTGAATCGACAGCGACAGTTGCTTGAGGAGCAAGACTCTCTGAACCGGTTATAGATGGAACTGGTTCAGTAACGCAAGTATTTGCTCCCAGACTAGGATCAGTGTTACTGTCCCTCTGTGGCTGTGGAACTTCTTCTATAGAGGCAGGGTTTCCATAAATGTTTGGAGTAACCAGAATCTCAGATGTCATTGGAACACTTGTTCTAACTTTGATAGGAGATTTCGAACCGGTTAAACGAGTTCGCTTTGTCCGTACTGATTTCGATTCCGGAGAAAAAGACGGTTGACTCGTAAGCCTCCGTGAACGACGGGGTTTCAATTGACTTTCTTCCACGATTGCGGATTACTCGATCAACCAAAATACAGAAGGGGAAAGTGTGTTTCCGAATTGAATGAATTTTTTAGACGCTTTAGACACAACTTGCTTTTTCACTTTTAAAGAGTCGAGAAAAAGCTAAAGATGACTCTAGTCTCCTTCGATGTTTTAACGAGCCCGAAGTGACAAATGCTCGGATGGACTTTTTCCGTTATAGAGTCTGAAAAAGGCCAAAAGGAACTGCTCTGGAGTTCTAGGTAGAGGGTGTGCCAAACTTTTCGCAAAACCGCAGAATACTTTTTAGGGTACGGGCGGTCGATCTTCCTGAATGCTATGTTCAGTGCATTGCGATCAGTAGGGCGGCCGACACGACTTCCTAAGGATAAAGGTTTTATGCCTATAGGGGTCTCCCAATATATACGTGACGGTACGTGGGAGCATAATCCGTACTGGCGCTATCGTCCCTCAGGAGGTATCACCCACCATCAACGAGATCAACAGTCACCAGGCTTTACGACGCCGGAACACGTCTCTAGCCTAGACCTCTATGTTGTGCGTTATGTTGCAAAGCGTTGTTAAGTTCATTCAATTTATTTTAGGTTGATCTTTTTAGAAGTTTACCTTTTGAGGTTCACCACGAGATGCATGATACAATTCCTAAATGCAGTCTAAAGATTATAAGCAAGCTTTATATATCTTTTCAACCATGAAAATCCTAGCTACCAAGGGAAAAGAAAGACACCATCTTTTCTTGAAGAGCAATCAACACACTCTAATGCACTTTTCCTAAATCAAACATGCAAACTATCAAGATGCAAATGCACAATGCAGGTGTTTGTTTTCCGCTTTCTTAGTATTGATGCCTACAAAGAAAGCTTTTCGTACAACTTTGAATTTGCTTTTAAATGACAAATACAAACAAGTTTACTTTTTCGAAATCAGAGAGGGTAGAAGAGATTACAACACTTAACGATTTTCGAAACGAATACTTGTTTCGACACTTAAAAGAGGCAAACTCAAACCAAAAGCAAAAGTAAATGTATAATCAACTATAAACAGCCAATGAACTCTCTCCTAAGATCACAATCAATAGATTTGAATCAAGGGCTACAGGATGACTATTTCACTCTTGCAAAGGAAAACTACAAATGACGCCACAAACACATAAAAACACTCATATTCTTTTTGTACAAAAGGAGGCGGAATTTAAGCAGAGAAAATGAGTTATCAGACTAGTACCTATGCTGGTTACAGGCTGCAAAAATCAGAGATCAAAACAAGGCAAAACAGAGCAGAGAACCCCAGCTGCACAAGGCCTAACTGGATCAGCGCAACCTCAACACAGGGGTTTTGACATTCAGCGCAGGTAGCCTTCACGGGACCTACGTTGAAATGCAGAACCCCTTCACAGGGTCTGTGCTGAAGGAGAAACGAGAGTTTCTCTTTGGGTTCTGGGTCACAGATTGCTGATTAATCTACGGTTTCAGGCCAAATAAAAGCAACAAGCAAGGTACAATCAAAGGGATGCTTTGAGGGAGTACTAAGATCTATCACAAAGGATCATCAAATCATTTGTGAGTCCATTGTTCAGATCATAGACAAATCCAGTGATTGGATCAAAGCAACAACTGTCTACTTTGCATCTGAGAATAGCAGATGCAGTTCGATTGTTGTTGTTGAGTCTATGAAACAAACAATGATAGAGACACAAATAAAATGACTAAACAGATATCCCCAGCAGAGTCGCCAATTTGTTGTGGGGAAAAATGCCTATGCAGGACGATCCTATCCACCTAAGGTGTGATAGTGCCTTAGCAACAAATAGAAACAGCTATTCTAGTATTCTTCCTTTATGAATTAAGAAGAAGAGAGATAGATGGACTAACCGGTGTCTTCCGTTTGTCCCTCGATCCGGTTTCTCTTCTCTTTGAGAGTTCCCAGCTACTTGCCTTCTCGCTCACCCAGCTTCAAGAGGTTTCTGCAAGATCACAAGAAGAGAACACTACACAAGACATGGATTCATATTCATAACTAGTTCAGGATTAGAAGTAAACTAAACATACTAATGCAATCATACATCAAAGATACATCAGTATATAGGAGAAACCAAGATAGCTTTATTGATGAATAACAAGGTTCAGGAAGAGATACAACCCAGAGGGCTCCAATCCAGCATCTCCTTCCCAGCAAATGGAATTCCTATCTTCACCCCCTTCAAAGCATTAAGCACCCAATGATTCCAATCTCAAACCAACAGTAATTCTTTGCAATAACAAAATTCCAGCCTCTAGATCTCATGGAGGAGAGATCCATATATAGATGTTTGGAGAGAGGATGAGTTAGCTTGAGATCTGACTAGTGTCCTCTCCCTTTGTCAGTTCTTGATTCCACTTGGAGGTTCTTGCTTCCACTTGGAGATTGGGAACCTCTTACTCATCACCAGTCGAATTCACTGAGGCAAGTGTCATTGAGGAAGATTCTGGAAGCTTCCTGGGCCTTGACACCTCTTGGAATGAACTTGTCATTTGTCAACTCTCGCTCAGTGCACCCTGGTAGTGCTTCTACCTGTGTTGCAGTGCAGGTAGCCAATGTTGACTTTGCATTTCAGCCCAGACAGCTAGTGGAGCCACTGAATTGATCCTGAATTGACTTGTTTTTGAGAATTTTCTGGTGGAGAACTTTTGTGAATTGCTGTGGTTTGTTAGCCTTGTTCCTCTAGGGTAGGAACAACATGTTTAGGGACTTTGGATCCCTTAGATTATGGACATTTCATGCTCAATGCTGTAAGGCACAAAAATGTCTATAACAGAGATGCCTGAATCCCTTTCTCGAGCACTTGAAACACTATGGTGCTCCACAATCTCCTCCTACTAGGGGGCACCATTCCCACATTGGCATACCAGATCAGTGCCCTCCATCACATATGTTTCAGGTAGTATCCCATGCTTAGGGGCATGATGGTTTTCCCCTAGCCATGTTCTCAATTAATTAACCTACGTCTCGGCCTAGATCGCACTGGATCTAGGTATGGTCGATTATCCTCCCATTCCTTGGAGATTTTATCCTACCGACCTCTCCGGTGAGCCTTATGCACATCGCATGTTATAGACGTTTGATACAATATGTTCAAATATTCTACTCTATGTCCACATAGTCCCCATGTTTGACTTAGTGGGTGAGGATGATTCTAGACTTCCGCTAGTAGTTCATTCTCGTCTTCCTCTTCCCTTAATTCTTCACCAGGAACCATCGTTCCAAGAAGCATTAAGGTCATCTTTAGACAAGTAAGGCCACTTGCCTGAAAGTCACAGATCCTAATTCTAATGATTGGTTTTTCTGCTACAATCTCCACAAGATCTAGGGCCTTTTCTTCCTCTCCAAATTCACCATAGCTCACTTAGAAAATGAATCCAAATTAGAGGGAAAACGTCCTTTCATAGAAAAATGATCCGAATGGAAAATGGCATCAACCCATGGTACTCATCCACCCATATTATTCATCGACCCATGGAATTTACCCATGGTATTGTAAATTGCATCCACCCATGGTATTGTAAGTGACATCCACCCATGGTATTCATTCACCCATGGTAAGTGCCCATGGTATTGTGACATCCACCCATGGTATTCATTCACCCATGGAATTGGCCCGTGGTATTGTGAAATCCACCCATGGTATTCATTCACCCATGGAATTGACCCATGGTATTGTAACTGAAAAATACTATAAGTAACAAGTCACATTTTGTAAAAGGACAGATTGTCCGCCACAATGTAGCCTTTACAGTTATTATCGGTTTTAATAAAAAGTTTCTTTGTGGTTTTTGTTTATTGGGCATTCTCCTCTCTTTTTTTCTTCTGGCATTTCAATTTTTTTCAGATCTTGGGGTCTTTCCCCCAAGATCCATTTCAATCTTTTAGATCTTGGGGGCCTCCCCTCAAGATCCGGATCAAAAAATCCCCAATTTTTTTTGTCACGCATTGTGACTAGACCGTAGCTTAGTTTGACAAACCGTCAGCACCGTTGGAAAGCTTTCATCGAGCTCTATAATGAGCCTTCCTTAGTTTTTTATTATTTGACACTTCACCAAGAAGCCATTTTTCCAAGAAGGGTCACTTTGTCACTTCATCACCTCTCAAAATCTAATTTCTTCATAAAGCAACACTTGTATTTTGAGGTCCACCTCCTCTTATTACTTTTCGTACCATGTGTCGATTTTCGTCATGAGAAACCATCATTTACTCATGTTTTCATGGTCCCCACCAAGCTTATTCTGTGTGGCAGCATCATCGAGTCACCCTTGTTTAGAGCATCTACGATGAGTCACCCTTGCATCCATGGAGTCTGTTTCACATCCCATTATATCATGTCACATATTCCATCTGTATTTGCATATTGTTCATCCCGTGTTGCCTATGTTGGCCTCCAGTCATACTGTCCCCCACCCCCTCTGGAGTTCAATCAGTCGGTTGCCAGGTCAACCATGCACTTTATGCTCTGACAAGGGAAGTCGTATGTTTGTCCCTCAGTCCCACATTTTCCATTGTCCCTAGTGTCAGTCCATTAGTCACATTACTATTTTCCCTCTTGCCTTAGTTGAGGATCCTCATTTCCTCACATATCACGGACCCTATTATGTCGACATAAACTCTTTTATTCCAGAAGAACGACCTAAAGGGCTGTGTATCTTGGTTCTAGCTTCCATTATTGTTCGGCACCTTGGATCGAGCAAGGGGACTCATTATTTCCCTTTGATTTGGTTGTTTCATGTTCGTGATCCATGCACTTGATGGTCCAATGATGTAGCAGATTGTACTGGTGATTCCTGGGTGTGTGTGAGATGTTTCAAACCTCATGAAGGGGTGGCCCTTCAGGTAGCCCCCCACATGCCTGAATGCATTCGTATTATGCTACAGCCTCAGATGCAGTTTCACATATTTGATGGGTTCGATTCCTACCGATCACAATGTTCATAGCATGCACGTCTCCTTCAAATGATCCATTTAGTTTTGTAGAGCCCTTCCCTATTCAGCATGGCCTCTTCAGTTGTTCTGCCCTCCCTCCCACCCATTCTTTTTCAGGGAAGGGTCATTATATCTCATGTACTCAGATATTATTGTATTTAGTCCTAGCTCATTTTTTTCCAAGTGCATTATGTATATGGGACACATTGTATTATTTTCTGGCTCTGTTATGCCAGCATGTCATGTACCATTTAGCATGTACTTCATTGCTCAGTTTTATGTTTCTGGGCACACCATTATTTTTGTACTAAGTTATCTCAGTGGGTATGGGTATGCCTCCCCCACCTCATTGAGGTCTGGTACAATAGCATAAAAGGAGACTTGCAGTAGTCTCACCCCCTCTGTTACTATCCTCTTTCACTTCAACTTTATTGGTCTCTCTCTCTCTATCTCTGACTCCCCTGTGTTGTCTAGTGAATGTGTCTTTACAATGTACTTGGGTCATACGCTTTTCTCCTAACACTCTTACGTTGGGGGGAAATCTATTATCACCAAAAAATTGACCATCTAGCCTAATTTACTAGATGAACCAAAGTACACCATGTAAAGCCAAGTTTACCATAGTAAAATTTCTTTCGCTGTGAGAAATTACTTAATAAACAACCTTTTTTAAGTAATTTATAGTTAAACCCATTGTTTTGGATAATTTGGTATATACAGATAAATACTAATTCCCCAGAGTGTAGTTGTATCTAGAACAACAGTTTAAAGTGTTTTAGATTTTTCCTATAAGCAATAGATAAGATGAGAAGATAGAAGACCTACTTGTAGTTTTGCTTTCCTCTTGTCTCCCTTGTATCGATCATGTCGCTCTTTCCTGTACTTAATCCACTTGAGAATTACTCTGTAAACACAACGGAAAACAATGAACCGATCAAAGCATACGATCTATTGAATATAAGTGGAAGGAATCAAATACAATTCACACATATAAGCATTATGAAACAATACAAACATATGGGGAAAAGGTTCAAACACTTTATTAGATAGAAGAAGGAATTACAACCAATGGTGTCTGATTCAAAGTCATTCCTCCAGCTTGGATCCCATCCACATCACATCAAAAACATGACAAACTTGTAGCATTATAATACTTGCTTCAAAGCCAAATCTCATAGCAGCATTATCTCCTTACAATTAAACATAATCTAGCCCCTGATCACTTAGATGAGTGGTAAATTTATAGGAAGATGAAGGAGGTTTTATCATACATTGTGGCATTAAATGGCCTTCCATACTTAGAATTAGTTCCATGGAGGAAGATATGAGAGGATAGGATGCACCTTAACTCATTCCTCATCCATTTTTGAGCTCGTAGGAGTTGATAAGTGATGGAACCTTCTAGATGACTCCAAAAGATAATAATATTCCCCAAACCCTATGTGAATTTTGCTCATTCTCACCCAGTGCAGGTGAAAGGAAGCCTAAGTGCTCTGCAAAGCACCCTAGCAGTGGACTCAGCTGCTTTGCAGCACACCTTTACAAGGGCTTACCTGCACTGGTCCCTCTAGAGGCTATTTCTAGATGTCTTCAAGTCATGAAATTGTCTGGGAAGGAGGCATTCAAAGGGGTGACTTGTTTAGGGAATGAAGCAACTAAAATTGGGGTTTGATGAACCTTAAAACACTGATCTAGATGTTGGGATTTGATGTGCCAAAATGGATCTGTAACAGCTGCCCCCTAAAGCATAAAGTCGAAAAAATGCAAATGTCGAATGAAATGCTTTACAATGTGATGAGGAGGTATCAAAGTGGAAGGTGACCTGCATTAATTACAATACATATATTATGATATTTGATTTTACATGAATTTCTAAGGGAAGGCATACCCATGCTCAGCTTATAAACTTTCATTACATGTACATAAACAGTCGTCTATAGATACAGACCCATGATCGGAATGACCATCAATGTAAATCCATTGTACATATGATTTAGTACTCCTGAAATCGCAGCTCGGATGGATGAAACTAGATCCGGGGTCTTCTATCTCATTCAATCGTTCACTCAAGTATGAGTCTAACCATGTGAATATATGATCTGAAGTCGAACATGGGAAGACACCATCTAATTACCAGCTGATGATGTAAACTGTTAACAGATGTGAGAGAAATCAACGATAATGATAATGATCCTCAAGGTATTGCAGTACATTCTGCATGGTGTGAATGGATGATTTGATGTCGAACACCATACAAAGTCTTTCGATCGAAGGCCATTTATGTATGCCCATCACCGGAACTGAGAAAACTGCCATTGATGCATACAAGCCTCAAGGTATTGAAAGGGTGTTTCTAAGTCAATTTCTTGGATAATGAGCTGATGTCGACAAGAAGTGACTCATCGCAAGAGGGCCTTGATGTATCCCACATCAACGACATAAAATGAGTGTAGTGATTTTTGAGATGGAATTTTACTGACGACACAAGGTTTAGGAATGGCGATCATGAAAATGAAGGTTTATGGTACTTTAAAGGATGAATTCTCTTGAACATATCAGTGACACTGAATGAATTGGTAGCATTTACCCAAAACCAAAGTAATGGATGGTGTGATAGACCATAGGTATGATAACCATCAAGCAAATAATCCAACCGAAATTGTCTGAATGAATTGGCAGCATTGAACCAAAACCAAAAGTGATGGATGGTGTGATAGACCATAGGTATGATAACCGTCAAGTAGATAACCCAACCCAAATAGTCATGGTGATGGAGTGAAAGTGTCATGTTCAAGAGTGACCTGCTACCATAAAGTGGTTTTCCCCTTTTTCCCATTTTCCCCGGTCATTTCTGACCAGTACCTCTTTATTTTTATCAAGCTTGAGGAGGATAACATATGCTTGTTGTATAATTTCACCCTTCGGGTGAATCCATCGCTATTTGATGTTTTAACGTGTCTAAGGAAGGTGAAACTTGATCTTGTCTAGATGGACAAGTTTGTCGCTATTTTGATGTTTTAACAAGTTTAACGACAAAGATAACTCGATCATTTTAAGAAAAATCTACAAGTTATTTTTCATAAATTAATCTCTCAAGCCTGAAAAAGAGTAAAATAATACAAGAGAGATGTCATTTCCAATTCGTTAACGAGCTGAAAAGGACAAGTGCTCAACAATCTTTTCATATTTCGAGAGTCTGAAAAGAGCTTAAAGAGGACTCCACTTTGAGGAACGAGTGGTGTCTAGGATAGCAACTAGTTCCAGTGATGTTTTAACTTCTCAAAACATGTTGATTTATGTGAAGAGGCTAGCTAATAAGACCACTCATTGCAATTGTTCCTCAAAAAGGGTAAAACAACCAAGTGAAAGCATATGATCGGCCAAAGGGATGGTGGCGATGGGATGAAAACAACCAAGGCTCATCTGATGAAAGAGGTTTATAGAATGGAAATCACGAGGGTTAAAATGGAAATGGGTTCATTTTACACAAGCTTGAACCACAGGGAACTATGCTTGGATTTAGTTTCATGTTCACACAAGCTTGAAACGAAAAACTATGCTTGGATTCAGTTTCATTTTTACACAAGCTTAAAATGAAAAACTATGCTTGAATTCAATTTCATTTTTACACAAGATTAAAACGAAAAACTATGCTTGAGATTGGTTTACATGCCCCCAACATGATGAAAGGGAGAGTCTCCTATAACTAGATGGAAGTCACTGTAGTGAAGCAGGAAGGTTATCCAACAGCTTATTGGCTTCGTCCAGATAGGGACAAAGGTGAATGGGGTGATTCCGTTAACAAAACCTACATGGAAAATTAACTTTATCACTAGGTGCATGCCCACCAAGATTCATTAAATTCACCTAAGTAGACTACTCATGGCTATCAGGTGGATGGAATGAAGGTTCTTTTACGAGATCAAGTGAAAGACTCGACTGGGATTTTACAAGATCTAATCAAAGACTCGACTCAGAACTTGGGACCTTGTTTAATTTTTTAATGAGCTTGACACAAGACAAGGAACTCTGCTCATATTCCTTGTTTCATTTTTTAATGAGGTTGACACAAGACAAGGAACTCTCCTCCTATTCCTTTGTTTCATTTTTTAACGAGGTTGACACAAGACTAGGAACTATCCTCGTATTCCTTGTTTCATTTTTTAATGAGGTTGACACAGTAAAAGAACTATCCTCATATCCTTGGTTTCATTTTTAACGAGGTTGACACAAGGCAACAAGCTATCCTCATGGACCTGTTTCATTTTTTTAATGAGGTTGACACAATAAAAGAACTATCCTCATTTCCTTGGTTTCATTTTTTAACGAGGTTGACATAAGACAAGGAATTATCCTCATATCCTTGGTTTCATTTTTTAACGAGGTTGACACAAGACGGTGAACTGTCCTCCTATCCTTGGTTTCATTTTTTAATGAGGTTGACACAAGACAGTGAACTATCCTCCTATCCTTAGTTTCATTTTTTAACAAGCATGACACAAAACAAGGAACTATCCTCATATTCTTGGTTTCATTTTTTAACGAGGTTGACACAAGACAACGAACTATCCTCCTATCCTTGGTTTCATTTTTTAATGAGGTTGACACAAGACAACGAACTTTCCTCCTAGACCTGTTTCATTTTTTTACTGAGGTTGACACAGTAAAAGAACTATCATCATAACCCTTGTTCATGACCCATAAGAGTTCATGACTTCCAAGAGGTTCTCATCAAATGGGGGAACAATGCTCTGGAAGGAGAGATCTAGTTCCAATGCCCCCAGTACATAACGTACAACATCACGGAATTGATCATCCGTTGATGTAGGCATGGAACTAGTTTCCACATAGTTAACCCATGGCGGGGATGATACCATTGGTACAAAAGGACCATTTAGGGAATATGGTTGACTAGAAGCCATATTTGGACCGGGAAATGAAAGTTTGTCAATAGTGACAATTTTTCATTCATGCGAGAAGCAAATCACTCGAAAGAGTGTTGAAACAATAACTCCCATGTCATAAGCATAATCACGCCCAAGATGTAATCTAAAGGGCTTGGGACTACCATCACATTCAGATAAACGATTTTTCCTCCCAAAGTAATAGGTAACTGAGGGAGGATCCCTAATGGTTGACTGGTTCCTCTGTTAAAATCCAACAAATTCTGGGTAACATGCACAAGTGGAGGCGAACCGAGTGCTTGCCAAGAAGTTGAGGAAAGGATACTCACAGATGCACCTTCATCTATAACAGTGCCAGATGAAATCATATTACAAACCTGTACTATGATCTAGAAAGGCACATAAGAAGGAAGACGGAATTCTACCAGTCGGTAACAATCAAAGAAAGTGACTAGAATACTTGGAGGGGGTACCATAGAAACGGGAGAGTTAACCCATTGAGTTACGAGAGTGGGAGGATTTTCCTCTTGTCTTGATTGAACAGGAGGACTACCCCCAAGCTCATTAGAATCTAAAGAAACGAAAAGAACCTGAGTGGTATCATATTCACTCTCTTTGGGAAAGTTACGATTAACTGAAGGTGAAATTGGGTCAACTATTACCACGACCTGTAGATTTGGGTCGGGTATAGACTCATAGGATTCACTTTCAGAGAGAGTGGGTCTGGCTGACGGTTGATTTTAGTCAGTCAATTCATCAACTAGTGAAAGATTAAGGGATAGTCTCCTGTAACCAGATGGAAATCGCTGCAGCGAAGTAGGACGTTTATTCAACACTTTTTTGGCTTCATCCAGATAGGGAAAAAGGTGAATGGGGTGATTCCCTCCACAAAACCTATAAGGAAACTTAACTTTACCCTTGGTTCAATGAACTTTACTACCACTAGTTGATGGTGTGTCACTAGCATGATCTCTAGAAGTTGATGACACAGGATGACATGAACGAGAAGACCATTCTTCCAAGATCTAAGGAATATCAGGAAAATTTCGAATAAGATGGTCTCTCGCACAAAGTTTGCATGGATATCGAACTTTTTGAAGCTTGACGGCCGGTTTCTCATCAGATGTTGCATTCAAAGCAATGGTTGCTTGGTTGCCCCTCTGCTGAATTTGCTTCTTCTTCTTCTTCTTCTTCTTCTTCCCTTTCTTCTTCTTCTTAGCCACCTAGTTACTAGTACCAATACTTTCACCAGGTGAAGAGGAAGAAGGGGAGGAAGAAACAACCGAGGAAGAAGGCAAAGGGTCAACTTTAGGATCAATTGGAGGTTGATTTTGTCCAGTTGGAGGTGTACTCGATTGTGGAGAAATCATGAAATTTTGAACCAAGGAGGTTGAAAACAACCATACTGGCAAGCCAATGGTAAGTCTTGGAAGGGACAATGTAGCCATATAAGGAGCACCAATATTTCTGAAAGGAGGAAAAGGACTAGGATTCCCATCAAAAGGAATTCCTTGATCAATGGACTCTGGATTTGTCGCCATATGTTTCAACCTAATATCAACTAAGGAGTGAGCATGGAGGATGTTATCTGCAGTTAATTAATTTTATTTTAATCAAAGTAAAATAACAAAACAAAGAGGGATAATCTAGGAAAAATGTTTACCAAGCAACTGTGAACTACAGAATACCTCCTGGCGAACCAAGAAGTATGGGCAGGCAATCTCCCCGAATGTTTTGTTTGGTGTATCACAGTGTACAAGGCGGCCAACTCAGTTACCAAAGGATGGATAGCAACCTAGTATTTTCCTCCCATATATACCCGAAAGTACGTGGAGGCCCAATTCGCATAAGCATTGTCTAATGCAAAACCGCACAATGAGAGCTTTCCCATATACTTTATGCACTATAACACCGCCCTATATACCCGAAGGTACATGGACGAGCTATGATATAATCACGTATATGGAATGAGGTATCACACTCGGGATGTATTGCAGACAAGTTAGCGACAATTGCTTTGTTTTATGACGTTGGAACACATCTCTAGCTTAGACCTCTAAATGTTTTTTGTTAGGTGACAATGCTCCATTAGGTAAATTCAGATAAATTTTAAGTTGATCTTATTTTGAATTTGCCTTTCAAGGTTCACCACGTGATGTATGTTTTCAATTCCTAAAATGCAACTAATATGATAAGCATTATTTCCATTCAATTTAACAATGAAAATCCTTATCTAGTAGGGATAGAGCAATCAGATTTTTGACAAAGAGCAAAGAACACATCTAATGAAATTTCCCTAGCTATTCCTTTCAAGCATTCACAAACTACAACATGAATGATTCAAGTGTTTCTTTTCGAATCCCTTAATTTTATGATGAACAAAAAGGAAATATGCACATACAGTCAATCAATCTTTAATAAAAACGAAGACTTTGACGACGGTTCTGTTTTGAAGGAAAAGAAGACTTTATGACACTTTCTTTCGAACAGAGATTAATCTACTATATTATAACTTTGACTATAGACTAATAATGACAAATAAAACATTAAAGAAACATTAATCAATCAAGTCAAATTAGGGCTAGACAAGGAGATTAAAAACTTGTTCTCTGAGACAAGACATACATTGATCAATCATCAAGCAAACAAGCAGAGAAAAGTTGGCAAAAACACATTCCAAAGGTGAAAATTTTCCCTAAGGTGGATTAACGTAGGTCAAAGAGGACCTAACTGCATTGTAGAGCATTGTCTCTCACTCAAGGGTGCTCTGCAAATCATTGTCCCCTAACCAAGCCTGCGTTGATTTCTGAGAGGCCACTCAAGAGTCATCTAACCTCAATTTTTTACCACAATTCAATGCAAAAGAGCTAAAATACAATCAATGAACACAAGTAGGGTCTACAAGAATGTCCTAGGAGGTGAATAAGCTACTAGGAAAGGTGATAGTTCCCCAGTATGGTTGCCAATTTGTTTTGTAGAATTTGGTATCTACGGATAAATACTAATTCCCTAGATAAGTTGTTGTATCTAGAACAATAGTTTAAAGTGTTTTAGACTTTTCTTATAAGTAATAGATAAGATGAGAAGATAGAAGACCTACTTGTAGTTCTTTTTTTCTCTCGTCTTCCTTGCATCGATCCTGTCGCTCCTTCTCGTACGTAATCCTCTTGAGAAGTACCTTGTAAACACAATAGAAAACAAAGAACCGATCAAAGCATACAATCTATTGAATATAAGTGAAAGGAATGAGATACAATTCACACATATAACCATTATGAAACAATACGAACATATGGGAAAAAGGTTCAAATGCTTTATTAGATAGAAGAAGGAATTACAATCATTGGTGTCTGATTCAAAGTCATTCCTCCAACTTAGATCCCATCCACATCACATCAAAAACATGACAAACTTGTAGCATTACAATACTTACTTCAAAGCCAAATCTCATAGCAACATTATCTCCTTAAAATTCAACACAATCCAGCCCTTTATCACTTAGATGAGTGGTCAATTTATAGGAAGATGAAGGAGGTTTTGTCATAAATGGTGGCATTGAATGGCCTTCCACACTTAGAATTAGTTCCATGGAGGAAGAGATGAGAGGATAGGATGCATGTTAACTCATTCCTCATCCATTTTCGAGCTCATAGGAGTTGATAACTGAGGGAACCTTCTAGATGACTCCAAAAGATAAGAATATTAACCAAACCCCATGTGAATTTCGCTCATTCTCGTCCAACGTAGGTGAAAGAAGCCTAAGTACTCTGCAGAGTACCCTGGCAGTGGACTCAACTGCTCTACAACGCACCTTTACAAGGACTTACCTGCGCTGGTCCCTCTAGAGGTTATTTATGGATGCCTTCAAGTCATGAAACTGTCTCGGAAGGAGGCATTCAAAGGGGTGACTTGTTTAGGGCATGAATCAACTGAAATTAGGGTTTGATGAACCCTAAAACACTAATCTGGATGTTGCGAATTGATGTGCCTAAATGGATTTGTAACACCCATGAAGAATAATTAAACAAATCACTATTTATTTGATTTTCTTCTAGGAATAATTAATTAAACCATTGTTCAATTGTTTGTTATATTTAACCCAATTATGAAAAATCAGTAGATAGATTATTAATTATCTTATTTTTCTCTAGGAATAATTAATTAATCACCGATTCATTATTATTCTTTGTCAAATTTGACTAAATCCCTTATGAATAATTAAATAAATCAATATTTGTTTATTATTCCTTAACCAATTCCTTGAGATAATAAATAAATCATTTATTTATTTATTATTTCTAAATAAAAGTTTAAATACTTTTTCCCTCCTAACCAAATATAATAAAATATTCCAAGTGGTTATTCCAAGAATGGGGTTAATAATATTTTATTATTGCTCATTATTCGACGATAACTCAATATTTTGTTATAAATAGAAGTATTTTCCATTAATTATTCACTTTTGATTATTTTCATTGTTGCACTCACTGTTGTAACTCTTATTATTTTCATTGTCACACACCATTGTTTTGTTGGGTTTACACATTATAGAGGAGAGAGACTCTACACAAGCTGAAGACGTTATAATAAAACTATTCTTTGTATATATGGTTTCCATTGGAGGATTGGAGTTATTACTATTTCTTTTTTGTTATTTAACTATGATTGTGGCATAGATCAAAATTTTGGTAGGTTTTTTTTCTATCAGTTGTTGCATATCTACAATGCTTAGCATCCATTTATATTGTTGAGATTGTTTGTCATCCACAATCTTAAGTGGGTTCTTTTCGTACATATTTGAGAAGAAAACACTACAACAGTAATATTAATTTATTCAATCTAATCAACAACCAAGCAAAATGACCTAATTGATAAGAAAAAGAAAAAACCAAATAAACTCTTACCAAAGACGAATAAAACCAAAAAAAAACATTATGATGGATTTTCAGAGGTAAAGACGAACTCAGAGACATAAAGAAAACCTTTCGAACTCAAGCAGAATGAGGAGCAAGGCCAAGGAATGAAATTTTTTGCATCCAATAGGATCAATGCAGGTGTAGAATGGGCACAAGTGCTCTGTAGTGCAGGCACAAAGAAGGGATAGGTGCGCTGAAGTGCTCTGTCTTTAGACCAAAGATTTCGTTGGAGGTATTTCAGTCAAAACGCAACACAAAAAATTAAACCAAGCTCAAAAATATGTTTTCTTAAGATCAATCAATGTCTGCATGAGTCAATTAAGGTTGGTTCAAGAGGTGAAAAAGGTGCTAAGATAAAGGAAACCACTAAGGGAAGAATTAGTCCCTAGTGGAGTCGCCAACTTCTTATGTAGTATTTTCATGATTGCGGACAAGGGTGAATTCCCTAGATCTAGTGGCTTGATCTAGAATAACAGAAGACAAAAAGCTCAAGTTTTCCTCAGAGAAATTAGAGTATGGGAAAGAAGCCTACCTCGAATATGTAGCAAGCCTTCCTTTCCTCCTTGCTTATACACTCTAATTCTAGATTCAAGTACTATAATTAGAACCCACACACATGACTAAAAAAATAAAATAAACCACAATTAACGTAGCATAATCCAAAATCTCTATTCAATGAGTCAGCAAGGCATTGAAATACATGAGTGAAATTATAACACAACAAATATAAGAAAACAAGATACTCTTTGTATTAACAAATATAGGAGAGAGTTACAACCACAAATAGAAGTCTAACTTTGTAGATGTCGCCCCAAGTTGACTTGTCCTTCCTTGTAATAAAGAACACCTCAATATCAACCCTAATGCATGAATGTGATGACCCATTAAGCACAAAGAAACAACATGAGGGAACTATCAATCTCAAAAAGCCAATCCATACCTTATGGGAGGCAGTAAAATTATAGGAGAGTGTGGTAGTTTAGCAATTCTTATCCAATTACCAATCTAGGTTTGAGATCCACTTAAGAGGGGAGGATGAGCCCAAGGGATAAGAGATAAGGTCTCCAAGATATATCATATAGGATTCGAACTCTTATCCATAGTAAATGGTTAAAACTACTTTGGAAGTTTCTGGAAGAGGATGCTTCAGAAATATTTTTTATTATTCCTGAATTTGTAGAATTAGCACACCTGTAGAAGTGAGCAACAAGTGTCGACTAGCACTGGCTAACATGTATGCAACATGCACTAAACATAGGTGGCTAAAGAAGCAAGGTGCGTTGGGGATAAAAACAGTGATTTTGAGCTAATTGTCGTAGAAACTCTGACTTTTTGGAGAAGTGATGCTTAGGCCTTTGTGAAGGGGTTATGACAAAGTGTCCCAGGATTTTGATTGATCTGGTTTGTAGGCCTACTATGTTGATGCAACAAAATGGCCTATAATAGGCTTGGATGGATTCCTTTAGGATGTTGATGAAACGTTCCATGTAAAATGCATCTCCTAGGCCCTCAGTTTGGAGACCAATTGTTCAAAGGTTGTAATGTAGTCCTGGACTATACCAGTTTGCCTTAGCTTAGTGAGGAAACCGAGAAAGTGAGGTTCCCGATCAAAATAGTCACAGATGGATTTTAAGAACATGTTCCAAGTTGAACAACGTAAACTTTAAAATGGGAACTGTAAACTCAAAATGAGAACTCTATCCAAAAAAAACATTAAAAAAAACAACCTAAAAATGAAAAATGTTGATGCTGGAAAACCTTAAAATTTTGACAATTTTTCAACCATGACATTATGGAAAACTTTTGTGACTAAAAAATCTTTAAAAATGAACACCTTAATGAAAGTGTCATTATACAAAGAGTAATTTCTTTTCTAATTGCTAAAAATATGATGACTTTAAAAACTTAGCTTAAGACAACTTGACACATTGCAGAAAAAAAAAAAGTTTAAAAGTTAACAATTTTTCATGTTGTCTTATTTCTCTTCTTGTTTTTTGTCCTAGGATGTTAGTTTTTTTAGAGTTTTCCAAACATGTGTGTTTTAGTTTTTCTTTGCCATTTTTTCTATAATGGAATTTCTAATTTTTTTTGCAAAATAAAAATAATAATAATAACATATATATATATATATATATATATATATATATATATATATATATATATATATATATATAACATTAAAAAAACACAAAAAAAAAGATGAAAAGAAACATAAATATCATGTAAAAATAACAAAAAATAAAATAAAACTCTAAAAAAAATGCAAAAAAATAAATAGAAACAAACATAATTAACAAAAAAAAAAAAAATAGAAAATTAACCCAAAAAAACTAAAAAATGAACAATTTTAAATAATAATAAAAAAAAATTAAAAACAAAAATTAAAAAAACATGAAAAATAAATTTAAAACATTTAAAAATAACAAACAAACATTATAATAAAAAAAACAAAAAACAAAAAACAATTAATTTTTTTAAACATAATTAAAAAAATTAAAAAATATATTAAAAATAATATCGTTGGGGGCCATAGTCCTTGCCCGACTGATTCCGAGAATCGGTCAGACAAGGCCCAATCCAATAGTCGAGGGCCCTGGTCCTTGTCTGGCCAATTCTCGGAATCGGCAAGGCAAGGGCCAAGGCCCCAAAAGTTATTTTATTTTTTAATATATTATTTTTAATATAGATTTTTTTAAGTTTTATAATTATGTTTAAAAAAAATATATGTTTTTTATTATAATGTTTGTTTCTTATTTTTAAATGTTTTTAATTTATTTTGCACGTTTTTTTTGCTTTTGTTTTTTAGTTTTTTTTTTTTAATTATTTAAAATGGATTGTTTTTTAGTTTTTTTAATTATTTTATTTTACTTTTTTGATGGGTTAATTTTCTAATTTTTTTTGATTAAATTATATTTGTTTCTATTATGTTTGTTTTTTTTCAAATTTTTGTTTTTGTTTAATTTGTTATCTCTTACTTTTATATATATATGTTTTTAAATTTAAATTGTTTTTTATGCCTTTTTTTTCCCGTAGAAAAAGTCGTAATTTTATTCATATGAAAAAAATTACATTTTGTAGATGCTTAAGCATATGCAGATGACTGTCCCTGTATTCGCAAGCGAACAGAGATTACAAAATAATAAAAAATAAATGTCGGCGGGCCTATGCTTTCCTGCCCTTCTTCTTCTCCACCCTTCGCCAGCCATCAGAGTTGGAGTTGGGTGCAGTGGTAGCCAGCTGATTTTCCGTTGTATTTATTAGTTGTTCCTTGTCAGATTTCGAGCCTTCAGATCCATGAGTTCGATTGATGCCGCTTACTTCCAACTGTATTTCTTGTTGCGGTTTCATATTGTCAGGCCCCAATTGTGTGTCTGGGGCATTTCCTTCCTGTGTATATTTTTGTTCCATTTGTGTGTCAGGTTTTGATTGGTTCCCTGTAGGTTATGTCTGCATATCCTCTTTTTCTCTCCAATCGGTGTGTTGTCATCCTTTCGTCTTTTTTTGTTGTTTCTTGTTCTCTTTGGGGTCCTTCTTTCCCAATGGGCAAGTGTTTTGAAGATGCCCTATTTGCATGCATCTTAGGCACCTGAATGTTGTATTTTCATAATCAAGCGGTTGTATTCTCTGTGTATTATTATAGTTCAATGTAATGTGATCAGGTAGCCCCAGACTTAGATCCACTTCTACACATATTCTAGCATAGGTGAATATTCCTTGGTTAACTCTTTCTCCATCTATTTTAAGGAATTTCCCCAAAGAATTTCCAATGGCTGATAAAACTTTGTAGTGCCAGAAGTGGAGAGGGAGGTTGTGAAGCCTCACCCAAACAGGAACTGTTGATACTTTCATAGTATTTGCATCAAATTCGGGAAACCAGGGGGTGGTGAAGAGGCCAGCCTTGCCCCAGAACCAAGGCCCCTGATTGATAATATTGTCACGTTCTTGTTCTGTTGTAAAACTAACTATGAAGAAACCCTTTGAGCATAGGTGAATTTCACAGTCAGGTGACCATGTTGAGAAGATCCAGTGATGCAGTGCATCTGATTTTGGCCAGAACCCATTAAATCTACATATAACAGCATGTGTGACTAGATCAGTGTGTAGATTAGTTACCTCCGACTAAGTTACTTGGATCGTTGGAGATTCGAGTGTTTGTTCCACAATATAGGGACCTGGTAGCTCTGGTGCTGGTGCTGGTTTGGGTTGAATGTTTTCCCCTTTACCTTTCACTGCGTCCTTGAAGGAGCCTGTATTCTTTGAACTGGATCCAGAGCATCCTCCTCTCAGACGAAGGTTTATGATGATTGTTGAATCTGTGGTTATATTGTATTCCTGGAGGGTGTAGTGGTCCTGTAGACTGCGCCCCTTGTAGATCAGATTTTGCCCTTGTTCGGGGATGCCAAGAAGGGTTTGTATTATGTTCCGTAGTTCTAGGATACTACTGCCCCTCCATAATCTCAAGCAGTAACTTCTTCCTTCCGGTGCTTTCAAAAGGAGCTGTGTGAAGTCCGCTTCTCTGGGGTTTGAGCCCTTCTGAGGTTGCTGCCTGACGGTTGCATGTCCACAGATCTGGGTTCTTTTAAGGCTCCCTGTTCTTCTGGGCGTCTGATCTGGTGATTTAATGGCAGATCTGGGCAACTGATAACCTGCCGTGGATGGGATGCCCGATCCAGTTCTTTGCATTGACCCTGCAAATGCATCTTGGGCAAGATTGGGTATGTAGGAAGGAAAAAACGAAGTTGCCCTTACCACAGTAACAATACCTTGTAAATTGCGTGCTCTGTCTTCGTCTGCGTTCAGGGTTCTCTCCCTCCACACGGCCGCATCATAGGTTTGGAATCGCAGGTCTGGGCTGATCTCTTGTCTGTTCTTCTTAACGGCTGCCGTATATGTAGGTTCGAAAGGGTCCGCTCCCCTCAGCAATCGTCGGCTTCCATCATCATTTCGGGTTGCTTCTCGAGGGAGATGTCCAGAGCCCTCGCTGCTACCAGATATCAGAAACCCATATAAATTGTGAGGCCGCTTGGGCGCAGAGACTAGGGCCACAACTGCGAAACAGGTCCGGGATTCTGCCATTCTCTCAGCGGTTTTTTCGCCTTGACGCTCCGAAAGAGTTTTCCCAATTCCTTTTATGCCTTTTTATTGTAATGTTTTTTTGGTTATTTTTTAATTAAATTGTTTGTTTGTTTTTTAGATTTTAACTATTTAAAATTATTTAATTTTTTGTATTTTTTTGGTTAATCTTCTATTTTTTTTTTTAATTATGTTTGTTTCTAAAAAAAAATTTATAGTTTTTTAATTTCTTGTTTTTTTTTATACATTTTTTTTTTTTATGTTTTTTATATATATTTTTAATGTTATTATTTTTATTTTTTTTGCAAAAAAAATTGAAAATTCCATTATAAAAAGACATTGCAAAGAAAAATTAAAAAACACATGTTTGGAAAACCCTTAAAAAACTAACATCCTAAGACCAAAAAGAAGAAGAGAAATAAGACAACTTGAAAATTTGTTAAATAATCAACATTTAAAAAACAATTGTGGACATAAGAGATTTTAAAGTGTCAAAAATGTCTTTAATTTATTTTTTTATGTTTTTCAAAATCCGCATGAAAATCACCAACATTTAAAAAAAATATATCCACACTTAATACATTAGAAAATTTAAAGTGTCAAAAATAAGCCCTCTAAAAAAAGGGGTTGATGTTGCATCAACATGTTTCAAAATCAGTATGAAAATCACTAATATTTAAAAGAAAAGAAGCATACTTGATACATAAGAAAATATAAAGTGTCATAAATATGCTCCAAAAAATTGTATTCTAAATCAACATTTTTCAAAATCGGATGATTTTTTTGCTACCTCAAAAAAACGGGTAACCGTATCATTTCTCATTTCAAAGTTTACGTTGTTGTTGGACTCCTTGGATAACATTTATGATGCCATTGCCACCATAACCATCGCTCTTGGTAAAAGTAAAGAGCTCCCATATGTAGTTTAGTGTCATCATCACAGATACTGTTAAGTTGGAAATATTGCTCCATTTGTGCCACCCATTCTCTCGAGTTAGAACCATCAAATTTTTACATGTCAAGCTTGGGTGTCCTGTGGTTCGAATATTGGTGACCCCCATTGAAATGAAGGTGGTGGTTGAGTTCTCCTTCCACGTGGGCATTGACACTGGGATCTTCCCCCATGGACACTTTAGCCTTGCTTAGGGCTTATATTACTGTTGCTTGGACTGTGGCTCCAATGGACTCCTTGAAGAAATTGAATTCTTTCTATAATTTTTCCACTTTATCCAGAGTGAGAGCCATATTTTGAGCCTGGGTATCGACCATGCAATGGCCTTGGTCAAATTTTAAGCTTACTTAAGAGTAGTATGGTTGGAAACATGGTGAACTCAAGAGTTTATTGATGTGGGTCACTTGAAGTCGCCCCTGGAAAAAAATTGGGGTCGCCCGAAAGTTTATAGGCTTATAGGTGAATGGTACCATTGCGATTAGCTCGTCATCCTGAATCTTGTAGACTAGGTCTCTTGCAAGTGGACTGTGTTTTTTTCAATACAAAAGGATTTTTACTCCCAGCTCATCAATGTTGTGGCAGCCGAAATCCAAAATACTTGATACTGCAAAATGTCCAAAAAAAATATGGATTGTAACAGCAAAAACCACAGACTCTTGGCACTACAAAATGTTATGCGACAATCTGATCTAGATTGTAACAAGCAAGACCCTAACTACACAGATAATATGATTTTCACTAAGGCAACCAAAACCCCGATTGTTGAATTTGATTTGGACGTCGGTGGTAGAACCCCAACTGTTGGATCTGATCTGGACGGAGGCATCAAAATCCAAACTATTGGGCACAGTGAAAAGTAGGAGGGCAGTCATGAGTTAGCTGAGGGAACTATGGTTACAAAGAAGTGTCAGGTGTTGTATATCATGATATATAAAGGGGTCCAACAATAGTACTCATCTAAATCTTTCAAATCACCAACAAAGGAGGATCGACCATACCTTTAGCAATACAACCCGGCTACCATTTATACATGCGAGTAATCTCCTTGAGTGTTGTTCTTATTTTACTATAGTAGCAAGACGACAAATGGCTTATCTAAGGTTAGGTTTCAGGTTAACCTCGGGGGGGGGGGGGGGGAGGGCTTCGATATCCCAAAGGTACGTGGAAGTGCAATCCATTCATGGTTTTGTCTAATTTGCTATTACTCGAAGGGGTACCCACAGGGGTTATAATGGATTCCAACAAGCGTGACCACCCCTTGTAGTTCTTGTGTGCATGCCTCCCCAAATCCACAAGTTTATGTACTCAATGACAGATCTTGTGGTTTAAAGACACCATAACATATCTTTAGCCTAAAAACAAATCCTACCAAAATTAGATGTAAAACTGGCTGGGGAAAATGCTCTGATACCACCTGTTATGCACTTTACCTATGAAAAATATCAAAATGCCATAAATACGAGAACAATATTTCCATAAACATAGAAATAACATATGAAATGAGACAAGCTGCAAAGATATTAGATTATGCAGAAGCAGGAAACAAGGTTCACTTGCCTCTTTAAGGGGGAAACCTCCAACAGAGTAGAGCTCAATTACAATAAAACTCGATGAAAATTCCTTTGCTATCTAAGAGTATTCATGCTTCATGAAATCTAAAAGCCTGACTACTAGTGGTCCCTTGTACAATATGGTTTAACCATATTATTTATTAACTATGGTCCATTTATAACTAATTCTGGTCCATTTTCCATAATGCGGGTCAACCACTTATAATCATTATTTATGCGGATAATCGCTTATGGGCTTTATTGACTCAACTAACTAATTATGACTCTGATGAGGCCCGTTGGGCTTATTACATAAATAAATGGGTTAGGGTTGGACCCTAACAACCAGGCTAGAAGGGAAGTTGTTGGGTTTGAGCATTGCCCAAAATATTAAAGAAATAAATCACTCCCAATTTGCAAACAACAACCTTTTGAAGGGGGGAGCTTCAGAAATAATCGCCACCCTATTCAAGAGGGTTCCTGACTCATATTTATTCCTATCTCGAGGGCTAGTCAACAAATAGAAAATTCAACTACTTGGTTGGAATTGCAACAAGTCCTCTCCGCAAGAAATATCAAGGATATTGGGATTTTCGGTGGTGAAATATTGGTAATCATCCACTTACCTTGGTATTCCAATCTCCCTCAAGCCTTTAAGTAGAGAGGATTGGGAGGCAATTATTCAAAATATTAAAAAAAGAATCTGCTCCTAGGGAGTGCAATGGCTAAACGTGGCAGGTGATACTCTTCTTATAATAAAAAAATTGTCTTCCCTTCCGGTATACATCGGCTCTAGGCTTTTACCTCCCAAAGGTATCATACAATGTATTAGTGACATGATTTGGAAGTTCCTATGGCAAGGAGGGAAAAAGAATGAGCAACACTTCCATATAGTAAATTGGAACATAGTGAGGATCCCAAAAAAGTTACGAGGATTGATAATTAAAGATCCAGAATATATGAATTTAGCTCTGGGAGAGAAACTTGTATGGAGGCTCATTACAAAGTCTAAGGAATAGTGGAAGCGCGCATTCCTCAGAAAGTACTTCCATAAAGATTGAATTATTATGTTAGAGAAGGAGTCCTGGGATGCCTATGGCTCTAATATTTGGACACTTTGCAAAGTTGTGGCTCCAATAATTCTAGACCAATTGGATTGGCACTCAAGAAACAAAAAAATCATCTATGGAAGGATCTATTCCCCTTCTCGTTATTAGCCTCTGCAGAACACAGATTTCTTGAAATTGCACACTGGATGGGGGGGTAGGGTCTTCATAGGATTGCATATATATCAGAATGGAATGATGATGGTTGTTGGAAAGGTTGGTATTGTCCCAACCTTCCAACCTGCCTCTCTCAACAATGGCTCTCTTTTATCAAATCATTAAAAGGATATGCACTAGTAGCATCTAATAGGATAGATAGAAGAATTTGGACTAGAGGGGAAAATACCAACTCCACTATTAAGGAGGGGTACAAATTCTTAATATTTCATCTACCACATCCTTCATCCTCTAGTATTTGGGGGAAAACTTGGCACAAGGATGGTCTTCCCAAAATTAACACCTTCTATTGGGAACTGGTTCATGGGAAGGTTCTGGCGGGGGAGAACATGAAAAACTTAGGAAAATCCAAGGTCGGCCAAGATGTGTTCAATGCAAAGTAGGGGAAGAGGATATCCAACATGTCTTCTATTGATGCCCATTCTCAACAAAGTTTTGGAAAATTGTGTTGAGGTCCATTAAGTAAATCCAAAGTATACCAATGGATTGGACCAAAATGTTTGAAAGCTGGAGACGTTAATACCTGATGCAACTAAAGGAAAATTTGGTTCCCATCAGATGTTGGGTTGCAATTCCAAAATATATTTGTTGGTCAATCTGGTTAACCCGCAACCAATACATTTTCCAGAATATCAAACCCGATCTGGTTTCCTCTGCAATAAAAGCATTTCAGCTCATTTTTTAATTTATTTCATCCAAAGGATATGATCCTACTGAAATGGAGGATCTTTTGTAAAAAGAAATTAATTGGTTCAAAATTAGCAAGCCCCCACATCCTGCTGACAACTTCAAATCCCGTAGCACTTTATCACCATTTATAATCAGAATGGATGAAAATCAGTTCAAGGATTGGCGTCGACCTTTGAGGAAATATCAATTATTTGTTGATGGAGCTTCAAAAGGAACTACGGGGGAGGCAGGTACGGGAGGGGTTATATATAACATCGAAGGAGAAATAGTGACTAAATTTGCTTGGGACTTAGGGTGGTTACCAAACAATCAAGGAGAGGCCTTAGTACTATGGCAAGGGCTGAGGATTTCCTTAGCAAAGGAAATTCGCCAACTTATTATATTTGGAGACTCCATGAATACAACCCAAAAATTCCACCAAATTAAGAGCTCTCTTGGGACAAATTAGGCGCACTAATCACAAGAATATCGATGCAGATTCAAGATTTTGAAGCTATTGATTTTTACCATATAGAAAGGGAAAGTAACCCTACTGCAACGAACAAACCAACAAAGGCACAAATCTATAAGAGAGGAGCATTATTTAGGATCAAGGTGATCCATTCCATATTCACGTTCCATGAATATCAATTTATCTTCCTTAGAAAGGTTAAGACCCATTACAAGTATGAACAAGTGGATTATGCGGCATGTTAGTCTATTTATTACTAGCACTAATCATGTTTATATGATAAGATTGGTGGTTCACTCCTCGAATAGGAATATTTATTGGGAATGGTCTTCCAAATGGGGAAACAGGAATATAGATCCCATGCATATGACATGTGGAGGTCAGAATTAAGCAAAATTAAATTGAAGTTTAAGAATTTTCAAGCTAGTACCCCACCAATGTTGATTCATTCCAGTATGACTATCGAAAATTGGGTGAAGAATTTTGAGCAGAGATACTATGATTCGACAATGCAAACCTTAGACATGGGCATTCAATGTGAAGCAATGGCTGGTGGCACAACTAGAGAAGCAATTCTGCATTATAGAAGGAGTGTATTATCCCTAAAATATTCCATGATTTCTGTTAGAGCTTTTGTTTCTAGTATTATGGCCTCTCCGAGCCAAGAATACAGCTAAAACGACAGCAAGGACCACTTGCTTTCCACAATGGAAGCAATCTCGACTACGATATTGAAGCTTGGGGCGCAAGTAACACTGGAAGCTCGATCATATTTTTCCTTTCTGAATTGCCAATTGGAAGATCTGAGAAAAAGAATTGGAGTGTCTCCAACTCATGGTGGGGAATTTGGCAAATAAGGTGGACAATTTGAACCTAAAAGTGGATGGTATTTAAGTTATAGTGCAGACGACAACAGTTAGTGTTTTAACAGAATTTTATGGTCTCTCTGACCCCTCTCCTTCGTGTACTCCTAAAGAGAAGCAACCCAACAACCCCCAAAACAGTGCTTGGAAGAACCTCCCCTGCACCAGATGGACGCGACAGAGAATGAGCAAGATGATGATGAAAAGGCAGAAATGGAAGCTAGCAGTCAGACAATATAGTAATGTTTGATGCTTTCTATTTTTGCTAATTACTATATGGTTTTTTGGTGGATATATAAAATAAATGTTGTAAGAATCCTTGCATGGAAAAAACTAGGTAGAAATAGAATCTTTAGTGAACAATTATGGCCTACTGCTAAAGACGAATTATCTCTGTATGTAAGGGTTTTTTACTCCAGCTCAATCAATATAATCTATCAGTGTCTTCTAAAAAATATTAATGTATTAAAATTAATTAATAACCTAATATATTAAAATAAAAAGAATTAATAATATTAACGTTAATTCTATTAAATTAATAATATGTTAAAATAAAATTGTAGAAAGAATATTAATAATATAGTACCT
Source organism: Pinus tabuliformis (assembly GCA_031772625.1). Lineage (NCBI taxonomy): Eukaryota > Viridiplantae > Streptophyta > Pinopsida > Pinales > Pinaceae > Pinus > Pinus tabuliformis. The sequence continues at coordinate 685,613,394 of CM062813.1, forward strand.
TCATTTATTAGTAAATATATTAATAGAATATCATATAGCATATCCTACATAAATAAATAAATAATATATTAATGAAAATACATAAAGACTAAGAACTATAGAAATATATTAGATAGAAACGAAGAAAGAAAGAGAGATCAATAATATTATTAATACCCGTGATAATATTAATAATACCTTTATTAATTTAATGAGAGGAGAATAAACTTTAGAGTTGAGAAAGCACAGGGATCCAACTCCTACTAACTTTGAGACCACCATTCCTATTAAAGTTGTTTGGAGAGCATCTCTGAATCTGCTCAAGTAGTGATATTCTTTGGCAATGATAGTAGTGTCCTCTAGGCATATGTGATCCTGGTTGTGGAGGGAATGCGCTAAATGCAAAGATGCAAGACACAATGTTGTTTTATTCTTATTTTGAATAACTTCCCAATTTTTTTATATTTTTCTTTTTATATTTTTTCACATGTACAACATTGTGTATTGTGTATTTCTCGTCATGTAATTTACAGGAATTGGACTTGGTTGGAAAGAATTTCTTTCTTTAAAAAATCCCAATTAACTTTTTTTCTATATAATTATTTATATATTCTATATATTTATTTATTATAACAATAAATTAAAAAAAAAACAAATTTAATTATATTATAATAGGTTTAATTAAATTTTGTTAACAGCTTTAAATTGGAAGTCGAGAGACTCTCTTTCACAAATAAGTACAATAGAAATATACAGAGATTCAACTAAAGGTAAAAAAGTAATTTAATAAAAAATTTATAATGCTTCTCTTCACGTTGTGAACTGCGTGGACAGGATTATAGCATTCACAATGGTGTGAGTATGTACAATCTATTCATGGAGTACGAAAGTCCACTGGCGTTCTATTTGCTGTCGAGTCCACACCCGCTTGTATCTCTTGTCTCTCCATTCTCCATTCTCCATACTTGTGATCGAGAATCGTGGGTTACACATACAATCTGTTCATGCAGAGCGTGCCAACTGGCAGCATCAGAGACGGCCTGCACAACTTGGGTATCAGCTTGAGCAGTGGAGCACAAGTAGCACCCTACGTGGGATGTGATATTTGGTTTCCGGACTGCACCGTGATGGAGATGGCCTCTGGCAGGCCAGGCCTCCATGGAGCCCAAAGTTTCCAATCCCATCGCTGCGATGTATCGGATTGGATACACAGGAGATGCCCGAATTGTCTGCTTCGCTTTCGCCTTTGTTGCAGGATTGGATTTTTTTCATGGAGAAATGGTTGAGAAGAACACGGGTCTTTTATTTACAAATCTATTCTAAATACTAAAATTTCAGAGGCTCGAAGTAGTGATGGAGGAGGAAAAGAGAGATCAATTATTCTCTTGGTTTTATAATTTCAATTTTTTTAGGGTTTATATACTTTGCATTTATAATATTAATCTTTTAGGTTTAATATTATTTCCTTGGGTTTATAATATTTTTGGGTTTTAGAATTTATCCCTTGGGTTTATTATTCCCTTTTATAATATCAATCCCTAGTGTTTATTTGGTTCATATTCCTAGGGTATACTATTATTCATAGGGTTTATAATATTAATCCTAGGGTTTAATATAAATAGCTTGGGTTTACAATCATGGTCATTCATGGTGAACGATGGTCCAATGTCACAATGTGCCAAATATTGTTTCAATATGAAAATCAACCACGGTCAACCATGGTTCAACATCACATTGTGACAAACATCGTCTCAATATGAAAATAAATGATGGTAAATATTGGTCAAACATGTTTATTTTAGGGTTTATATTATTTATCTTAGGGTTTTTATACCTTGGGGTTTATAATATTTATCCCTTGGGTTTAATATTATTCCTTTGACATTTACAGCTATATCAAGAGTGAAATCAATAGATGGTTTGCAAATTTCACCACCTTTTTCTTTTCAACGTTTTGCAAAAATGCAAGACAATGCGAGAAGAGATTATTTGGAAAGCATGAATGGTCGTGATCATTATCTTGTTGATTTGAATTGGTGCAACTTTTGTCACCGATCTCGATGTATTTTGGAAAAGGCTAGCGTTTAATAATTGTGTTCTAGTAGAGTGTTTAAAGTTAAATTTCCTATCAACCACATTTACACTGTTGTTTGATTTTTATTAAATGTTTATTTCATAATTTCTTCATTATTATTTATTAAATGATTATTAATATAATATATTAAATTATTATTATTATTATTATTATGGATAATAACATTCATAACACTATTGACGTTTATCAACCACATTTATTAATATGGTTATGCTAGTTTAATTAATTTCACTCTATAACTAGATGCATTTTTTTCTTGTAATTCATTATCAGTATCTTATACATTTGACCGAACACAATTACTAGCATTATTAGCATGCAAGGGTTATAGATGTCTCCATACTTCCAAATTCAAATTTAAGAAATCAATTGCTCTACTAATATTTCTAAAGAATTTGTAACTTATTTGACCATTGTTTCACACTATCAACTTTTTATATTTGTCACACTTGTGAATTGTAATCACAATGTCTAATTGATTTTAGACTTTGTGATATATTATCTCATACATTTCACCAAAAACAATTACTCTCATTCTTGGTAAGCAATGATTATGACTTTTCTAGATTTTTTTAACATAACTCTGATGACTTTGTAAGCTCGTTGGTCCCTACTAATGGACGGAGTAACCATCAAAAACGTTAAACAAATCAATCCATTACACAGTTTTTTTCCTGAAATTTCTAACTTGTCTCAAATCTCTTATCTCCATCCCAATTAATCTTTAAATAACTATAAATAATTATTTATAAAAAAATATAAAAAAATAAATAAGGATGGAAATCTAAAATCTCTTATCTCCATTCCCCTTAATCTTTAAATAACTATAAACCATTATTTATTAAAAAAAAATAATAAAAAAAATATTCATAAAGCTTAAAACTTTATTATTATTATTATACTCGAAACATATCTCCACTTTGAAAATAATTATATTATATCTCTGAGTTCTTGTAATGACATAACTCTCACAAAACTTTTGATTTCATCCTAAATAATTCAATTTTTTTCTCACACCTAAATATGGAGATGAATCATTACATGCCCATGAACAACAAACAAAAAAGTCCTACCAAATGGGACCCAAATCCTAGATCATTCTCATGTACAATCTATTTATGTGGTAGATATTATAAGTGATTGAAAAATCATTACACGAGCATCTTGGATTCATTATAAAAAAGTAGAAATATATTGTCTTTTTCAATAGAGATGTTTAGATATGTGAAATCCTACAGGAAGAAGGGGAAGACGAGGATCAAACCATGGAAAACCAGGAAGACAAAGAGACAAACAACATCTCCAGCAGTGAAAGATTCCACATCAAGAGGAAAGCCTCGAGTGATGTCCTTGACAAAGGCAAATAACAAGTAGAACAAATGGAGACAGAAATGGAGATAACCAGGGAAGACCTAAGTATAGAAGAAGAAGTACTGTGAAAATTATTAAATGACTGGAGAAACTTGGATGAGTGATTTATCCCTGAAGACCAGAAAAGACTGTATGCGGAAACATTCCAGCAATATATAGCCAAACAGGAAAAAGGTAAAACAGTGCCTGAAGAACAACAAGAGAATCAGAAGGACAGCCGAATAGACTAGCAAGGGCAAGTAAAGGGCGGGAAAAAAAAGAGGAAGGAAAAATATTAAAGACTCCATACAACTAATGGGGGAAATGTTAGTGAACACAGGGAGAGTGGTTCTGCTTTCAGCGGTGTTCCAAAACCTAAATCAAACCCCTCAATGATTTTGACATCCTGGAATATTAGAGGCTTGAACAGCAAAGGGAAATAGAGACATTTAGCGGAACGATTGAGAAAATACAAACCACAGATTATGCTTATTCAAGAAACGAAAATCTCAGGTCAGAAGATGGAGGAAATACTCAATAAAATAAATCCTAGATATGAGCAAGTAACCATAGACGCTAAAGGAAGTGCGGGAGGGATAGCAGTAATTTGGAACCCAGCAGAAGTCCTAACAGACTGGTGGATAGGAATGCCCAGAATCCTAACAGGCAGATTCAGACTCATCGGGCAAAGTGAATGGTTTGTAGTGTCAGCAGTCTATGGGCCCCACACCCCGGTAGATAGAGGCCTATTCCTCAGTCACATGCAAAAGCTAAGGAATATGCACCAGGAACAGAGGTGGATTATTGCAGGAGACTTCAATATGACCACATCTAAAGAGGAGAAGAAAGGAGGAATAAGGAGGGAAGACCTGGAGATGGAAAGATTCAGAGATGTGCAAACAGAATTAAGTTTGGTAGACATACCAACTATAAACGGGAACTTCACCTGGAACAATAGAAGAGGCAGGAATAAACAAATAGCGTCAAGATTAGACAGATTTTTAGTCTCTGAACATATAATAGGCATGGACATCTTCTACGAAGCCTCCATCCTCCCTTCTATAGGGTCAGACCACTGGCCTATTAAACTGGAGATTGCTATGAACAATCAGAATAAAAAGAGACCATTTCGTTTTGAGTCCTTTTGGCTAAGAGATCCAAAATTCTTACCCAAAGTGAAAACCTGGTGGCAAGAGAGTAAAATGGGAGTGGAAGGTAGAAACAAAATGCATACGTTTCAAATTAGACTCAAAGACATAAAGGGCAAAATAAAGAAATGGAATAGAGAGGAATTTGGCAACATTCAAAAAGAGAAAGGGAAACTACAGACAAGAATGGAGGGAATTCAACAACAAATCATAGAAGGAGGAAGAAGTGAGGAGCTGGCAGAGGAGGAAGGAAGGATAATTAATCAATTAGAGGAAAGACGAAAGCAAGAAGAAATATTGTGGAAACAAAAATCACGAGTCCAATGGTTGAAAGAAGGGGAGAAGAATTCCAAATTCTTTCACAAAGCAATGCTAAACCACAGACAACATAATAGAATCTTTTCACTAAAAGATAGTCAAGGAAACAGAGTACTACAACAGGAAGAAATGGAGAAGCTTCTGGTGGATTATTTCAAAGGGATCCTAACAGAACCAAACATCAGCAGAGAGGAGGAAATAGCCAAAGTATGTCAACATATACCTAAAAAAGTGACCAGAGAACAAAATCTGGCTTTACTCAGGGTAATCACGAAAGAAGAAGTGGAGGAAGTGATTAACAAAATGGCAAAGAATAAGGCCCCGGGGCTTGATGGTTTTACCATTGAATTTTACCAAGCCTCCTGGAGTTTTATGAGTCAAGACCTGGTGGAACTAGTGGAAGAATCAAGATGTACAAAGCGTATGCATCCGGCCCTCAATGCCACCTTCCTGGCACTGATTCCAAAGACTGGAAACTCGGATGAACCCCAGGGATTCAGACCAATATCCTTATGTAATGTAGTGTACAAAATATTGGCTACAATTATGGTGAACAAACTTAAACCAATTTTGCTTGACCTCATTGCTCAGGAACAAACTGGTTTTGTAAAAGGAAGGCAGATAACAGATGGAATAGTAGTCGCTCAAGAGGTAATCCACTCTCTGAAAAATTCCCGAAACAAAGGTATGTTAATCAAATTGGATCTGGCAAAGGCTTATGATCGCCTTAGTTGGGCGTACCTAGAAGGCATTCTCAAAGCTCATGGATTTGATGAGAGATGGGTGAAATGGATCCTGTCAATGGTGAGCACACCGGTGATGTCAGTTATGTTGAATGGAACCCCTTCCGAAGCATTTAACCCTATGAGAGGGCTTAGACAGGGAGACCCCCTCTCCCCGTTTCTTTTCATTCTAGCAGCAGAAGGACTGGGCAGGCTGGTGAAAGCGCGATTAGCCAGGGAACAGCTAAAGGGACTGAGAATTTGTGGTAACGAACTTCCCATAACACATCAGCAATTCGTGGACGATGTAATGTTTTATGGACAGGCCTCTCTTAAGGAAGCCCAACAGATCTTAAAAATTCTCTCTGAGTTCACTCAAGCATCTGGGACAGAGATCAATAATGAGAAATCAGAAATATTTTTCTTTAATACACAGGTAGCGTCCCAAAGATTTCTGGCTAGAACAATGGGATTCAGAATAGGAAGTTTCCCAGCGAAGTATCTGGGCATCATGCTCAATGAGCATCAATACAGGGTAGCAAACTGGGGACCCCTAATAAGTAAGATTAGGAAAAAGATAGACAACTGGACATTCCAGTCTTTGAACACCCCTAGTCGGATAATTCTTCTAAAAGCAGTAATACAATCCATTCCAATATATCAGATATCTAGCCAAGCCGTCCCCAAATCTATTTGTCAAAAATTAGTAGCCATGTTCAAGAAATTTTTATGGCAAGGAACCAGTAAAACAAGAAAATGGGCTTTACTCTCTTGGGAATGGCTAAGCAAACCAATCAAAGATGGAGGATTAGGCTTGCAGGACCCTTATATACTCAACCAAGTGATGGGTGCGAAACTGTGGTGGAGGTGGACCCAAGGCGGCCAAGACCTATGGAAGAAAATTTGGGAGAAGAAATATGAGGCCGCTGAGAAGCCCAAAGATAGGATGAGAAGTCAGATAGAGGAAAAAGGATCAGCAATATGGAATTTGGCGAGGAGCAATAAAGATTTGATAAGAGAATACAGTTTCTGGGAGATAAGAGAGGGGGACACAGCCAAGTTCTGGGAGGAATCCTGGCAACAACGAGAAAAGCTTCTCCATAAAGAAGGCCTTCAAGTTATCCAAGCATTCACCTCCCAGATAGAGGGGGATGTGGTTGGAAACTTCTGGAAACCAAGTATAGGGGAATATTGGTGCAATTGGAAGCAAAAGGAGGACTGGGTAGCAGCTCCCGACACTGAAAGATGGGGCGATTACAACAAAGAAATGGCATCCAGAAAAGTCGCGGTAAAAACAGGGCAAGATATTCTAAGATGGGGAACCCGAATAAAAGGAACTTTTTCTATCGCAGAAGGGTATTACTTAAAGGCAAAACAGAATCAACAGACAGAATAAAAAAAATGGAAAAATTTATGGAAAATAAAACATTGGCTGAAAGTATATTTCCCTTTATGGATCTTGTATCATGGGCGGGCACTTACCTAGGATCAACTGCAGAGAAAAGGAAGGTAGGGACCCTCACGCTATGTGCTCTGCAATGAACAGGAGGAGACGATGGAACACCTCATGAACAAATGCACTGTCAGCAACACCCTGTGGAGCAGTCATCACCAGCTATTCAAACGATGCTATAGAAACTTCCAAAATATCAAAAACACCTTGGAAAACTAGCTGAAAAAACCTTACCAAAACCCGGTGTTAAACCGGGCATGGATACTGTCAGTTGGGTTCCTGCTTTGAAACATATGGAAGGAAAGGAATAGTGTGATCTTCAAAGAAGAGAAGCGAACCCCGGCAAAAATATGGAAACAAACAATCAAGAATATGAGAGAAACAATTGTAATGGAAAGATGGAAGGAAGAGGACTGGAAGGTCATACAAACAGAGGAGAAGATTTTGCAGCGGCTACAATTAACACAAAGCATGCTGGACAGTCACCAAAGTAAAAACCAATACAGAGAGGTTGAAGAAATAAAACAGTACAGGCATCCACCACAAGGATTCGCAAAATTAAACTTCGACGGGGCTGCAAAAGGCAACCCAGGCGAAGCAGGAATAGGGGGGTCTTTAGGAACGACAGAGGAAAAACTTTGAGAATTTTCTCGATGAACTGTGGGGAGGCAACCAATAATGAAGTGGAACTACATGCGCTGAAGTGCGGCCTTGAAATCACGATTCAGGAAAAGATTCTGAGCCTCCAAATTGAAGGTGACTTGAAACTGGTGGTGGATATGGTAAAGCAATTACAACAGAAGAAACCAGCGGAAAAAATAAGCAGGAGTTGGCGAACAGCATGGCTAATCAGCGAAATAGGGAAACTAATCACTAGAATAGACTATCTGATCCCCACCCATGTAAGACGATCAGGAAATCAATCGGCAGACTGGTTAGCGAACTGGGGAAGCCGAAACAGGGGAAAGTCGATGGACAGTGGAGGAATGGAGCTCCTGCTCCTGGAGGAGAGAGAGCAATTGCAGAAACTTCTCGACGTTGATAATGGTGGTAATAGCAACCCCGAGGAGAATGGTCAGGAAAAGTTAGTAAGTGGTAGACGCGGGGAAAGGACACAGCAGGTGATGACAGATAGGATACTCATGAGAAAGGACAGGGGCGGTGCAGATGACGAAGCAGGGCAGCTGACGGGGCAGGGCAGGGTAGGATCACCCGAAGGGGCAGAGAAGAAAACAGAGGCGCAATTAAGAATGGAGATGGGAGGAAAATGGGCAGACGGGACAAGAGGCCAAGAAGGGATGCCAAGTGGCAGCAGTAGGACAGAAAGGGTATGGCAGGAGTAGCCGGGAGAATGTAGGAGTTATGACGAGTAAAGGCAGACAAAACGGTCGAGCCAAATCCTGAGAAAAGGACCCAGGGAAGAGCATCGGGAAAGGAAAAGGATAGGTGGAGGTTAGGAAGGAAAGACGGAGGGCATTAAACAAATGAGGGCCTGAGGTGGCATTAGGAATTTGCATGCAGCAGAGCATGAAGCAGGAGGGAACAACGAAAGGTGGTAGAAAGGCGCAGAGTTCAGGAAAAAGCTCTGGTACCAGCGAGGAAAGGTGGTATGTAGATTCATTCTCCTGTTCTGTTGTTCTAGAGATAGATAGACGTAGGAGTTTCTATAATTATTCAGAGGTGTCCATGAAACCAAAGTCGAAAGGCAGACGTAGTCTGTTAATAGGAATTCCCAGATATGGGAAGAAACGTCCCTACTCCACCAGATATGCTGGTTCCCCGGGAAAAAAGAATTATGGCCCTAGGAGGAAGGAAAAACCCAATCCCAGGAAAGTATGCAGGGTGGGGAAGGGTAAAATCTTGGGAAGAACAGGGAAACTTGCTTGTAGCAGGAACCCTGCCCCTGTCTGTCTTATAGGAAAATCCAGGAAGGCCAAGAGTAGAAATCCACCGGAAAAGAGGTGTGAAAGCAGTTCCCCCCGACAGCCGGGGAGAAGAGTTGATTTGCCGAATTACATAGAAACCCAACAAGAGGGGCATCGAGGGAAGCACAGAGAAACAATGAGTGGAGGAAAGGAAAGGGGCCGAAATTCAGGTCAGGCCGCAGAGCGGTCCGGGCCATCTCACCATATGCAAACCTGGGGTAACCAGATTTATGCAAGGGGGGTAAGTGAATGGTTTAAATTAGAAATTCTCAACAGAGTTACTGATTTGTGGTCTCATGTCTTGATAGGTAAGAAAGACCCAATCAAGAAAAGTTTCCAGGCAAGCAAAAAGATGGCTCTGAGGAAAGAGAAACAAGTTCGGACCCAGGAAGAAGGATCGAGCAAAAACCCGAAACGGAGAGGAAGGAAATCAGAGGCCGAGAAAAGGATGTATATGATAAATGCTTACATGGCCGGGAATTCCCCCGAAACCCGGGAATAGATAAATAGTTGGGAACGGGAGCTGAGATCCATCAGCTCGAACCAGGAGATCCCCCGGGGTGAATGGGCGGACTTAGTACCAGATCCAGGTAATACACGTAGCCGCAATTCTCTGTTCAATAAGTCGATCCAACATTATTGGATCATGAAGCATGTGGTAGCCCAAGCCATGGAAATGAATCAGGCAGTTCGGGAGGAAGAAGAGGAGGAAAGGAGGCAGCGGGAGGAGCAGTTAAGGAATCGGACACAAGAAGCATTGGAAAACATAAAGTCTACACTCCTTAAGGAAATCGCGGAGGTTAAGGTCCAGGCCTCTCGCAATAATCTCATACTGGGAACATGGAACAGATGTTGGGGGAGATGAAATGGGTAATTGAGTAGAAAAACGAGACTCCTGGTACAAGCGCCATGGAGCCTGCCTGTTGTGGGGAAAAATGCCTATGCAGGACGATCCTATCCACCTAAGGTGTGACAGTGCCTTAGCAACAAACGAATACAGCTATTCTGATTTCTTCCTTTATGAAATGTGAAAGAAGAGAGATGAATGGACTTACCGGTGTCTTCCGTTTGTCCCTCGATCCGGTCTCTCTCCTCTTTGGGTGTTCACAGCTACTTGCCTTCTCACTCGCCCAGCTTCAACGGGTTCCTGCAAGATCACAAGAGAACAGCTACTTGCGACAAGAGAAGAACACTACACAAAGACAGATATTCACATTCATAACTAGTTTAGGATTAGAAATAAACTAAATACACTAATGCATTCATACATCAAAAATACATCAGCATATAGGAGAAACCAAGATAGCTTTATTGATGAATAACAAGGTTCAGGAAGAGATACAACCCAGAGGGCTCCAATCCAGCATCTCCTTCCCAGCAAATGGAATTCCTATCTTCACCCCTTTCAAAGCATTAAGCACCCAATGATTCCAATCTCAAACCAACAGCAATTCTTTGCAATAACAAAATTCCAACCCCCTATATCTCATGGAGGAGAGATCCATATATAGATGTTTGGAGAGAGGATGAGTCAGCTTGAGATCTGACTAGTGTCCTCTCCCTCTGTCAGTTCTTGAGTACACTTGGAGGTTCTTGCTTCCACTTGGAGATTTGGAACCTCTTACTCATCACCAGTCGAATTCCCTGAGGCAAGTGTCATTTTGGAAGCTTCCTGGGTTTTGACACCTTGAGAAATGAGCCTGCCACTTGTCCACTCTCGTTCAGCGCAGGTGGCCAGTGTTCCAGTTGACATTCAACGCAGGTAGCCAGTGTTGGCTTTGACATTCAGCGCAAACAGCTAGTGTAGCCACTGAAATGATCCTGAATTGACTTGTTTTTGAGCAGTTTCTGGTGGAGAACTTCTGTGAATTGCTGTGGTTTGTTAGCCTTGTTCCTCTAGGGGTAGGAACAACATGTTTAGGGACTTTGGATCCCTTAGATTATGGAAATTTCATGGTCAATGCTGTAAGGCACAAAAATGTCTATAACAGTTGCCCCCTAAAGTATGAGGTTGTTTATTGGGCGAAATGCTTTATCAGGGGGATCCGAAGTTCATCCAATGCTGAGAGGAGACCTGTAATAAGATACAATACAATACATTATTTTTCATACTACTTTCATGATCTAGCTGAGGCGGGAATTCCCATGCTCAGCTTTATAAATTCATTTTTCTGTACATAGAACAGACAATCGTCTGAAGGTAGACTGACAATTTTGATGAAATTATCATCCTTTGAGTAGGATGATTATCTGCTGCAATGATGTACATGTCAAATGTCTTTATCTTTCCTGAATATATATCGCAGCCCGGATGGATGAAACTAGATCCGGGGTCTTCAAACTCGTTCGATCTTCACTCTAAGTACAAGTCGATCCATGTGAGAAATGTTCTGAAGTCGAACATGGAAAGACATCGCTTGATTACCGGTCAATGATGTAAACCGTTAACAAGCGCGAGAGGAATCACCGATAATGATAATGACCCTCAAGGTACTGCAGTACAATTCACGTGGTGTGAATAAAGGACTTGGCGTCGAACACCACGCAAAATCTTTCGGTCGAAGGTCATTGATGTATACCTGTCGCCGGAAGTGAGAAACTTGCCATTGTGGCATGCAAGCTTCATAGTACTGAAGGGGTTGTTCCTAGATCGACTTCTTGGATAATGAGCTGATGTCGACAAGAAGCGATCCGTCAAAGGAGGGCCTTAATGAATCCCACATCAGTGACACGGAATGGAGCTAATGATTTTAATGGAGGTGAAAACGATTTGTGACATATGATTCAGGGTGGCGGTCATGAAAGGATGAAGGATAATGTATGGCAGTGGATGGGACACGGTTGACTTTTCTGAACGACTTCTCTTGAACATATGGCGACACTGATACGATGGATCGGTAGCATTACCCCAAATATGGATGGTATGGCGAGACCATAGATGTGACCGGTGAATGAAACAACCCAACCCGATTGTGGTACGGAGGAAAAGTGTCATGTTCAAGAGCGACTTGCTACCATCAAAGTTTTCTTTAGTTTCTCCCAATATTTCCCCAGTCATTTCTGACCAGTACCTCTTTATTTTTGTCAAGCTTGAGGAGGATAACATATGCTTGTTCTATAACCTGCCCTTCGGGCAAGCCCATCGCTATGTTTTAACGAGCCTAGTGATAGTGAAACTCGTTCTCGTCTAAAGACAAGTTTGTCGCTATTTAATGATTTTAACGAGTCTAACGACGAGGATAACTCGGTCCTTTTCATTTTTAGAGAGTCTGAAAAGGTACATAAAGTTAACTCCAAAAGTCCTTTTTCCTCATCTAATCCCTTAAGTCCGAAAAAGTATAAAACAATACAGAAGGGATGAGTTTTCGATAGTTTTAACGAGCCGAACAAAACAAGCGCTCGATCTTTTTGTGCAATAATCCCTCAGGTCCAAAAAGATTAAAATCTAGAGGAGGGATAGCTCTTCCTGTCCCTTTAACGAGCTGGAAGGCCAAGGACTCGGCAATCTTTTCATATTTTACGAGTCAGTTGAAAAGAGCTTAAAGAAGACTCGTCTTTTGAGGAACGAGTGATAAACAGGGTTAGCAGCTGATTCCAGGTACAGGTTGGAATTTTCCAATCACTGCAGTGTCACAAGGATGGCTAGGTGAAATCACTCTTCGCAACTGTTCCTCAAAATGGGTAAACAATCATATGGAGGTGAACGATCGGCCAAATGAAAAGTGGAGGTGACCGTGCAAACACGACCAAGGCTTTAATGGCTGATGATATTACATTCACAGTGGTTATTTACCGGGATAGTTCATTTTTTAACGAGCTTAAATGACGGTGGAAACATTTGCTCGGTCTTATGTTTATTTTTTAACGAGCATGAACTATGTGCTAAAACTGCTCGGTATTATATTGTCAAATTTTTTGATTTTTACCATAACTAGCTTTTCCCTTTTCAAAGATAGTACTGTATCCTCATTTGCTACATCAAACTAGTTAGAAATGAATAACATTTGCTTGAAAATGAGATTATAACCCTAATATTTCACTTTGAACTACGTAAAAAGCAATTAAAAGGTGTTTTTACCTCTCATTTTACCATTTCATTTGAACTTGGTTTGTTGGAGCTTTGGAGGTGCCTCTTCCCCCTTGATTTTCACCAGCTGATTCCGGAAGATTCTGTGGACGATTTTCGGCGCCGTTTGGACCAGGTAGGAGCTAAACTCTAGCTCTTTCTTTTCATGGTTTCCTTTTTCCATTCTGTGCCTGTTTTCCTGTTCCCATGAGCCCCTAGGGTTTTTCTAGGGCGCTCTGCCATCAGCGTAGGCAGTCCATTCGAAACCTGCGTTGAATGTCAAGCTGCATGAAGGCAGTTTGACCTTCAACGCAGGTGGGACACTAGTCAGTTGCGTTGATCACAGAAAAACAGTTCTATGCACAGTTTTTGATGAAATTTTGCCAGTTTCTCATCAAATCCAGGATCTTACTCTTTCTCTTATTTGTTTTGCAGGGACTTTTGAGCAAAATGACCCTCACATGGCGAGAACGAGAACATGAAGAAGAGGACATGATTGCCCTCCATGACCCTGTCACGGTGAACGCGCTGCGGAACTGTGGCCTGCTGAAGTTCTTCTGTATCTCTAGTATGAGAGCACAGATCTCTTTACTGCAATATATGCTTGATGCTTGGAATCCTATTAACCAAGTATTTCAGATCAGGAGCAAATCCATCCCTTTGACCGTGGTAGACATTTAATTCTTGACTGGTTTGTCGAGGTGGGGTGCCCCCATTTCTTTGTCAGGTTCGGCCCGAGGGAATGACTCCGTGAGAGATTATGTCCACCAGTATTGCAGGGAGGGATCCCAGCCGAGCAGAGACGGCAAGGTTGTTATCCGTGAGATTACTCACAGGTCTCTCAGGTCCATTCTGTATACTATTGGTAGGATGGCCGGTAGCGCATCTCTTCATGTTGCCAACAGATCTTATGTGCAACACGCCTTGGAGTGTCTCCAACCGAAAGTATTCAACTGGTGTGATGCAGTACTTCTTCAGATGAAAAGTCAGTTGAACAAGGTAAAGGACGGGAAGCTGAAGAACTTTGGATATGGTTCTATTCTGACTGCCTTTTCCTTGGAGAAAATTCCACTGATGCAGCCTCAGTATATCACACTCGACTTGCCTTCTCCTACCGAGCCACGCATGCAGAGATGGGTTGATCACATGTCTAGGCATGCTAGTCAATCTCAGATTTCTTTCACTGATACCTTCTTCAGGTGGTTCGAGCGTCAGGAGATGGTCTATTCCGAGTATCCATATGTTGGTATGGATTTCCGAGGTGATCCGGACTTGGTATTGCCGGACGGCGAACAGTGGGGCACTATTGGTAAAATCTTTGACCATATTACTGTTTATTGTTCTTTATTTATAATTTCCTTGTGCTTTATTCTATCAAGACTTTAATCAAACCCATGTGTGCATGTAGATGTTGGTCCTGTTCGTCCAGTAGTTCGCCCGAGAGCGCCAGTCGCTGCCCCAGCAGGGGAGACTGCTGGGAGAGTTATTCTCCGCGACCTTGACGTAGCCGAGACCCTTACAGCTGTGCAGGAGCAGGTTGAGAGCCTTACTCTCGGCATTCCCGATGTGAGGATTGATGAGTTACCTTTACAGTTGCAGCGGCATACTACTGGTGTGCCTAGACGATGGACTCGTCTCTTGCGCATGATTGCACAGGCCGTGACGTGCTATCATGAGCATCACTAGACTAGGGTGCCCCCTAGCATTTTTGAGTTTTTAGGTCATGCGATCGATTTTGTCTTGGTTACAGAACATTATGTATGAACCATAAACAGCTTATATATATATTTTGATTTTCAAGGTTTATTTCGGTTGAGTTATATGATCCATATGTACAACATTGATGATGTGTCTCTTTTTATAAATGTCGCAAATGTCTATCTAACACATAGTTTGCTAATGAGTCGGTTAATGTGTTTAAGTTTCTGGAAATATGTTGGTATTGAATCGAATCAAATTGTCTTTCCAAAATCTTAACCCTTAGGAACATGCGATAAATGGCTGGATTGCGAACGGAATATATACCATTGAGTTGTAGTATTACGAGTTGTGAGTCTAGCCTGACAATTAATCGGCGTATACCATGGGTGATGGCATCAGAGAGTAGTTCTATCAACGCACTATACTCAGCGATGTTATTCGTTGATTTGCCCAATACATACACCTCTGAAACTTACTAACTCGCCGCTTGGATAAAAAATGGCCCAGGCTGCGAAGGATAGGTTCCGCGAACTACGACTCACTCCGTCGGCATATCCAACACATGTCTCCAGAAGGTTTGACATTTGCAACAAATGTAAAAAGGTGGATTACTCGACCAAAACAAATACTTTACGAAAACAAAATACAACAAAAGCATACATGTTACTATTTAAGCATAGTAACGCTTGAGGTACAACCCATTACGGGGTTGCGCCAGTGGAATTCCGTCATAATCCATTAACTCGTAGGCTCCTTTTGCTAACACTCGTTTAACAATATAGGGGCCCATCCATAAAGAATTAAATTTACCTACTCCCAATTTATCGGATTCTTGGTCATAAAGCAAGACCAAGTCACCTTCTGAGAAGACACGGGGTTTGACATTTTTGTCGAACTGCGCCTTGACTCGTTTCTTATGGGCTTCGTTAGCCAAAGTGGCGTCACGAAGGGTTTCATCCAATTGGATTAATTCCAAGAAACGGGCCTCTTCTTCCGAGGTTCCGGGGAGGAGATCAATTGCGAGTTTAAGAGACGAGATTTCACATTGGATTGGCAAGACTGCTTCCAGGCCATACACCAGTTGGAAAGGTGTGAACCCAATCGCGTTCTTTACCGATGTTCAGTAAGCCCACAAGGCTGAGTACAGGATTAGGTGCCACCTTCTTTTGTGAACCCCGATCATCCTTTGCAACATACGCTTCAGGACCTTGTTGATTGCTTCAACTTGTCTGTTGGCTTGCGGATAATACGGGGTAGAGCTGTCATGAGATAGCCCTAGCTTGGCAGCTAATTCAACCATCATGTGATTGCGAAAATGCAACCCATGATCTGTAACTATAGCCTGTGGTACGCCGAACCTGGCGACTACATGATTGAAAAAGAAAAGGGCAGCTGTTTCACCAGTGTTATCTAATGTAGGCATCGCCTTGGCCCATTTGGTAAAATAGTCAACGAAGACTATAATATACCCATGCCCCCCGGTCGAGGTGGGGTTACATGTCATGAAATCAATGCCCCATTTGGCGAAAGGCCCAACAGCAACTATTGGCTGTAAAGGTGCGGGTGGTCTTCTGGTTTTGCTATCAAAAATTTGACAAGCATGGCAACTTCTGACTGCGGTTATGCAATCTTTGAACATGGTTGGCCAGAAGTATCCTGCTCGTAAGATTTTTTGTGCTGTAGCATATCCAGATTGATGCCCCCCACACGCGCCTGAATGACACTCATTCAGGGCTTTTTCAGCCTCTTCATGGGTGAGGCACCTCCTCAGAACTGTATCGATACCACGATGGTAAAGTGTATCACCGACGATCATGTAGTCTTTCGCTTGGTATCGTATACGTTTCTGTTCTAAGTGAGAGGTTTCAGGCCTGAATTTTTGGGTTTGGAGATAAATTATTATATCTCCATACCACTCATTGCTTGTAGATATCAGAAACAAACTTTCGTCCACGATTGACTCTTCTGATGTTTCATCGTTGGACGACGATGGGAGATCGCACAATAATTCCACGAAACTAAAGCTTTCTTTGATTTGGATTTGACAAATTCCAGATCAAACTCTTGAAGGATCGCTATCCATTTTGAATATTTTCCCCCCAGCAACTGTCGCAACAATATATAAGTCATGGGGTTGCAATATGATAGAATGGTAGTTTTCCGAAAGAGGACATAATGTCGAAATCTTTGTATCGCTTGAACAGCAGCGAGTGCTAGCTTTTCAACATAAGAATATTTGCTTTCTGTATCATTCAAGTTTTTACTTAAATAATATATAGGATGTTCAATTCCATCGACTTCTTGAACTAAAACCATCGCAATGGTCGTATCTGTTGCAGCCAGATACAGGTTAAAATCTCTTTGATAGTCTGGGGCATACATTAATGATGCTTTTACTAGAGAATCTTTCAGAGCATCAAAGGAAGCTTGCGCCACCTGATCCCAGACAAAAGGTACATCCTTTTTCAAAACAGGAGTATAACCTTTAGCAAGTTCTGCGTAATTTGGAATGAACCTCCTCAGAAAGTTTGCTTTCCCTTGGAGTTTTGAATCTGAAGCAAATTTGAAGGTGGAGGCCAATTAATGATTGCTTGAACCTAGCAAGGGTCGAGTCGAATCCCATCCTTAGAGACTACAAAGCCAAGTAATCGACCAGAACTGACGCAAAACACACATTTGTGCGGATTGAGTCTTATCTTGTAGTGTCGGCAACGTAGAAATATCGCTCTTAAATGCTGCGTATGATCAGTCCGCTTTCGCGAATGAGCCAGAAGGTCGTCGAGATATGGTTGAACGATGTTCTTGATGTCATGGAAGGCATAATTCATTGCCCTCTGAAAATTCGCCCCTGCGTTCTTTAAACCAAAGGGTAATTTTCGATAAGCGAATGTGCCCCACGGACAGATGAATGCAGTCTTTGACTGGTCCTGTGGGCGGATATTTATTTGATTATACCCGGAAAATCCATCCATAAATGAAAATATTTCACATCCGGCGCATTCGTCAATTATCTGGTCGATGAAGGGTGTAGGGTAGTTGTCCTTCGTACAAGCTTGGTTTACATCCCTATAATAGACACACACTCTAATTGTCCCTTGTTTCTTCATAACAGGGACAATATTCGATACCCAATCGGTCAGAGGAACTGGGTAGATGAAACCAGCATGGAGGAGCTTTTCAACTTCTGCTTTAATGGTAGCGGCTTTCTTGGGGTGCACCTGCCGAAGCTGTTGTCTTACTGGTTTGACATCAGGATACATCTTGATTTCATGTTCAACGATGCTCGATTCAATGCCTGGCATTTCATCATATGACCAAGAAAAGACATCTCTGAACTCGTGAAAAAGAGCGTTATATATTTCCAGTTCTGAAGGAGAACATCCTTTGCCGAAATAAATATTCTCTACAACATTTGTCTTAGTCGAGATATTTATGGCTATAGTCTCTTCAATATTGGATAAGTTTCGCTCAGAATCCACCGTATTTATAGTATTTGATAGGAATTCAAAAACTGAAGGGTGATAAAGGTCATGTTGAGTATCTTTTTCATATTCTGGAAGAAGGGAACGATGGTGGCAATCATTCCATGGTGCCCCCTCAATCAACATTGATTGTAGAATTCCTTCGTCAGTCCCATGTACTTTCGACCAAGGATCTAATGGGGTACCATATTCTCTAGACCTATCTACCCAAACACTTGACGAGCGTTGATTTGGGTTCGCCTCCCATGCCCGAAACATTGATTGCTACAATATTTCTATAGGGCTTGGGGGCAAAACCATTGCATGATCCATGTCGACATCGTCTTGTGAGATCTCTGTGGAAGATATCATGTTACAGGCTCTTACCATTGCTACTTCTCCTATATAGATTGGAGGTGGAAGTGCGAAAGTTCCCATTAACGTGGGGTCTTTCAGTAGGCCTACTCTGATGTCTTGAAGCGAGTGGTTGCTTCCATGGATCATGGGAATGCTTCCTGTAACTTGTGAACCATTAGGGAGGAAGTCTTGTTGGTCAACGATCGTAATCCCTCCTTGAAAAGGGAATGCGATCTTCCTAAAATAAGTCGACACAACAGCTGCCATGGCATAGATCCATGGTCTTCCTAGTAGGATGTTGTAATCAAGATTCCCATCGATGACTTCAACATCTATTTCTACTGTTTTTCCTCCCAGTTCAACCTTCAAGTTATTAAGGATACCGCATGGGGTATAGGTCCTTCCGTCGAATGCTTTCAATGTCGTCGAAGATCGCGACAAGGTTGGAGATCCTAAAGTTTTCCAGCAACTCATCGACATAATACATGTAGATGCCCCCTCATCAATAATTGTCTGGTGAACAGTTTTGTTGAGGGCTTTCACTTGAATAAGGAAAGCTAGTTGAGCTGGTAACTGAGGATCGTATCCTTTGTGGTCAAAGGATACAAGATTGGAATCTTTAGGATCAACCCCACCAATAGCCGATAACAAAGCCTGCCTTTGGGATGGGAAATTTTGTAGTACTTCAAGAGTCGACATAGCGGATGGCGATTGGGCCAAATCTTCCACTATGTTATAATGCTGCGCTGCTCTGGCGTGAGGATTAAATGTCGACTTGTGTACTACTCCCTTTGGCGGTTTTATCGTTAATTCAGGAATGATGGGCGGTACAACTTCTGTCGAAGTTGTTGTCGAACTACTTGGTTGATCTTTACCTTTGTCGTTCGACAGCTGCAGATTCCTGTAATCTTTGTTCCTTGTCGAAATCAAAGCATCATTCTGCTGTTTTGAAATCGACAACATGAGCACTTGCGACGGGGAAGCATTTCCACTACCAACCAGATTTTGACCTGGATTGGGAAACGGATCAGTTAACACAGCTGAGGTTTGCGAACTCTTAAAGAATCTTTTAAGCTCAGCTCTGTATGGACAATTGCCTGTCCAATGATCCTCGTCACATATCATGCATTGAATTTTTTGTTTCCCTTTCCCAGGAGGGTTTGAAGAAGTTTTTCCGGGTGATGACTCACCCTGTTTCTTCTTCTTCCCTTTGTTTTGCTTCTTCTTGCTTCCTGGTTGATTGTTTTCTTTGCCTTTATCTGCTGATACGGCATTTACTTCCGAAGCAAGAATTTCGTTTTTTGCATTTTGATCCGAATTCTTACAGGCTTTCTTAGACGAAGCCTTTGTCGATTTCGCGTTTTCCGTGCCAATCACACCATCACCAGCATGAGAGTCACTATTTGATTTAGGAGGAGGAGGAATTGAGAATTCCGGTCTAGGGGCGTCAGGTATTTTGTCGTAGAGTGTACCAGACTGAGTATAAACTAAGTCTAGATATTGTGCACGAGCAATAACTTGCTCCTCTGTTACGACTCCCCCCTTTGCCACATCTTCTGTTATAGCAGGAAGTAACGACTTTATAAACCATTCAGCTAACAGCTGATCGGGAACGTATGTTTTCACCATCCTACGACGATGACGCCACTCATGTATATGATCGGATATATGAGTGGCCGTTGTCTGCTTGAAGTTGGTTAAGATTTCGGTTCCCGTTTCATACCTTATCGGTAATTGAAAGTGGGTTAAGAAAGTCGTGGCTAGGGAGCTGAAATTGTCGAACGAGGCTCTAGGTAATTCAATATACCATTTTTCCGCTGGACCCGTTAACATCCTCTGGAAAAGGCGAAGCCTTATCGAATCATCATTTAGGGTGTTTGATGAACACCACAGATGAAAAGTCATCACGTGATTCGATGGGTCTTCACCTGGATTTCCATTGAATTTAGGAATGTCAGATGGAAGTTTGTGAGGAATCGCTGGCCACCAAGGGGCATAAGAAATCGGATCGTTGGTTAACCGGTGTAGATCGGGTAACTCTAAAGTTTCCACGAATGGTAACTGTTGATTCAGGTTAGATGAAGCATACCCAGGGTACGATGGAATTGCCTGAGCAGTGGGCCTTTGCATACCAGCATAATGTAATTGATGTTGGTATGACTGATACGGTTGGTGGACTTGACCACTGTAAAGCAGTTGGTTTTGACCGTTTTGAATATACGGTTGTCCACTATTCGCAAAGATCTGCTGCTCAGAACCTTGGTACACTTGCTAGAATTGTGGTTGTTGGTATTGCACCAGCCATGGTTGTGAGGCCATGTTCTGTTGTGCTATACTAACTGTTGGACCAAGGTGTGGGGTAATTGTACCCGTTTGGACCTATGTCACCCCACCAGTTGGCGATTGTGGTTGCGTCACAGGGTCAAGGGGCTGTTGCATTACAACCTGAGAAATTTGAGGTTGACATACAACAGGCAACGTTTGAACTTGCGACACTGTCACAATAGCCGGTGTGGTCGGGATGTTCGACATAGGTACACACTGTTGCATAGAATATACAACCCTCGGTTGTTGAGATAGCATAGGTATCCAACCACTTGATGTAACTCCAGTGTAACCTGAATACTGTTGTGAACTCCCGTATGGATACCCTCCCGGAGGGGGTAATGAAAGGGCATACTGCCCCCCATACGGTAGCAATCCGGAACTCAAGGGGATTGTTTGTCCTTGTGGACTGGATTGCCCAAATTGACCTCCAAATGGATCAATCTAGCGAGTCTCAACATAAGAGTTGCCGGATATTATTCCGGATGAACAAACTGGAACAAACCACACTGTCGAAATAGTCCCTCGGTGAACTCCTTCTAGCGGTTGCGAGCTAGTCGAGACAGATGGTATGCCGACAAACATTGTCGGAGTGACGGCAGGGGCTTCTGCTGTCGCTGTGTCGTTCGACACAGTCCTAGATGTTGACGGTTGTTCAGAAATTTTGAGTCTATCCAATAGATTGCCTAGCGATTCTACAGGAACTTCCACTTGTGGTGGATTAACTTCTGATGAAGGAAATAGAGTGACCCCGACTCCAAAATGGGTTGGAGTACTTGCTTGCGGATCCTCTACAATTTCCTCTATCGCAATCAAACCAAGTGGAAGAGGAAGACCGTTAGGTCCGTAAAATATTTCTGGTGCCGAAGAAGGGGTTGAATCGACAGCGACATTTGTTCGAGGAGAAAGACTCTCTGAACCAGTTACAGATGGAACTGGTTCAGTAACACAAGTATTTGCTCCCAGACTAGGATCAGTGTTATTGTCCCTCTGTGGCTGTTGAACTTCTTCTATAGAGGTAGGGTTTCCAGAAATGTTTGGAGTAACCGAAATCTCAGATGTCGTTGGAACACTTGTTCTAACTTTGATAGGAGATTTCGAACCGATTAAACGAGTTCACTTTGTCCGTACTGTTTTCGATTCCGGAGACAAAGACGGTTGACTCGTAAGCCTCCGCGAATGACGGGGTTTCAATTGACTTTCTTCCACGATTGCGGATTACTCGATCAACCAAAATATAAAAGGGGAAAGTGTGTTTCCGAATTAAATGAATTTTTAGACGCTTTTAGACACAACTTGCTTTTTCAATTTTAAAGAGTCGAGAAAAAGCTAAAGATGACTCTAGTCTCCTTCGATGTTTTAACGAGCCTGAAGTGACAAATGCTCGGATGGACTTTTTCCGTTATAGAGTCTGAAAAAGGCCAAAAGGAACTGCTCTGGAGTTCTAGGCAGAGGGTGTGCCAAACTTTTCGCAAAACCGCAGAATACTTTTTAGGGTACGAGCAGTCGATCTTCCTGAATGCTGTGTTCAGTGCATTGCGATCAGTAGGGCGACCGACACGGCTTCCTAAGGATAAAGGTTTTATGCCTATAGCGGTCTCCCAATATATACGCGACGGTACATGGGAGCACAATCCGTACTGGCGCTATCGTCCCTCAGGAGGAATCACCCACCATCCACGAGATCGACAGTCACTAGGCTTAACGACGCCGGAACACGTCTCTAGCCTAGACCTCTATGTTGTGCGTTATGTTGCAAAGCGTTGTTAAGTTCATTCAATTTATTTTAGGTTGATCTTTTTAGAAGTTTGCCTTTCAAGGTTCACCACGAGATGTATGATACAATTCCTAAATGCAGTCTAAAGATGATAAGCAAGCTTTATATCTTTTCAACTTTGAAAATCCTAGCTACTAAGGGAAAAGAAAGACACCATCTTTTCTCAAAAAGCAATCAACACACTCTAATGCACTTTTCCTAAATCAATCATGCAAACTATCAAATGCAAATGCACAATGCAAGTGTTTGTTTTCCGCTTTCTTAGTATTGATGCCTACAAAGAAAGCTTTTTGTACAACTTTGAATTTGCTTTTAAATGATCAATACAAACAAGTTTACTTTTTCGAAATCAGAGAGGGTAGAAGAGATTACAACACTTAACGATTTTCGAAATAAAGACTTGTTTCGACACTTAAAAGAGACAAATTCAAACCAATAAGCAAGAGTAAATGTATAATCAACTGCAAACAGCCAATGAACTCTCTTCTAAGATCACAATCAACAGATCTGAATCAAGGGCTACAGGATGACTATTTCACTCATGCAAAGGAAAACTGTAAATGATGCCACAAACACATAAAAACACTCACAGTCTTTTTGTACAAAAGGAGGCGGAATCTAAGCAGAGAAAAGGAGTTATCAGACTGGTACCTATGCTGGTTACAGGCTGCAAAAATCAGAGATCAAAACAAGGCAAAACAGAGCAGAGAACCCCAGTTGCACAAGGACAAACTGGTTCAGCGCAACCTCAACACAGGGGTTTTGACATTCAGCGCAGGTAGCCTTCACGGGAACTGCGTTGAAATGCAGAATCCCTTCACTGGGTCTGCGCTGAAGGAGAAACTCTCGTTTCCCACAGGTTCTGGGTCACAGATTGTTATTTAATTCACTGTTTCAGGCCAAATAAAAGCAACAAGCAAGGTGCAATCAAAGGGATGCTTTGAAGGGGTACTAAGATCTATCACAAGGATCATCAAATCATTTGTGAATCCATTGTTCAGATCATAGACAAGTCCAGTGACTGGATCAAAGCAGCAACTGTCTACTTTGCATCCCGGAAAGATGCAGTTCGATTGTTGCTGTCAAGTCTATGAAGCAAACAATGATAGAAACACAAATAAAATGACTAAACAATTCTCCCCAGTGGAGTCGCCAATTTGTTGTGGGGAAAAATGCCTATGCAGGACGATCCTATCCACCTAAGGTGTGACAGTGCCTTAGCAACAAACGAATACAGCTATTCTGATTTCTTCCTTTATGAAATGTGAAAGAAGAGAGATGAATGGACTTACCGGTGTCTTTCGTTTGTCCCTCGATCTGGTCTCTCTCCTCTTTGGGTGTTCACAGCTACTTGCCTTCTCACTCGCCCAGCTCCAACGGGTTCCTGCAAGATCACAAGAGAACAGCTACTTGCGACAAGAGAAGAACACTACACAAAGACAGATATTCACATTCATAACTAGTTTAGGATTAGAAATAAACTAAATACACTAATGCATTCATACATCAAAAATACATCAGCATATAGGAGAAACCAAGATAGCTTTATTGATGAATAACAAGGTTCAGGAAGAGATACAACCCAGAGGGCTCCAATCCAGCATCTCCTTCCCAACAAATGGAATTCCTATCTTCACCCCTTTCAAAGCATTAAGCACCCAATGATTCCAATCTCAAACCAACAGCAATTCTTTGCAATAAGAAAATTCCAGCCCCCTAGATCTCATGGAGGAGAGATCCATATATAGATGTTTGGAGAGAGGATGAGTCAACTTGAGATCTAACTAGTGTCCTCTCCCTCTGTCAGTTCTTGAGTCCACTTGGAGGTTCTTGCTTCCACTTGAAGATTTGGAACCTCTTACTCATCACCAGTTGAATTCCTTGAGGCAAGTGTCATTTTGGAAGCTTCCTGGGTTTTGACACCTTGAGAAATGAGCCTGCCACTTGTCCACTCTCGTTCAGCGCAGGTAGCCAGTGTTCCAGTTGACATTCAACGCAGGTAGCCAGTGTTGGCTTTGACATTCAGCGCAAACAGCTAGTGTAGCCACTAAAATGATCCTGAATTGACTTGTTTTTGAGCAGTTTCTGGTGGAGAACTTCTGTGAATTGCTGTGGTTTGTTAGCCTTGTTCCTCTAGGGGTAGGAACAACATGTTTAGGGACTTTGGATCCCTTAGATTATGGACATTTCATGCTCAATGCTGTAAGGCACAAAAATGTCTATAACACTACCCCGATTATTTCCTTAGATGAGGACTGATGAAGCAGGTTTTTTGGATAGTTTCTTTAAGTTTTTGAAGTAAAAGAACTGTTTTTCGGATGTATTATCATAGAATTATTAGTAGAAGTCAAAAGAGCAGATATGATAAAACCAAGGAGATGAACATTTTCAAATTTTTGTTGGGATATAATGCAGACAGGTGGTTGCCTAGTTTCCTTCGGGCAGGTTAACCACCTGGAACATATGAAGGATGGATGTAAATTTTGATTTCATAACATAGATAGTAGCTCTGCCAAAGTTCACACAAATAAATAAATGAATTTAATAATAAACAAAAAAAAATAGATAATTAAATGAATAAATTTAATAATAAACAAAAAATTAGATGTTTTCATTCAGAACTCTTTCATCTTGTACCTAGATTGTAGGAAACTAAACAGAGAAGTGAGAAGTCAATCTGCAAAATTAGAATTATTATTGGTTAAATCCCAACTTGATGGTGGAATGTATTGATCTTGGTTAAATCCCAACATGATGGTGGAAGAAAGGGTTGATGATAATTTAATTGAGGGATGGATGTGGAAAACAAAAAAAGGCAAAATAGTTTTGAATCTGAAGAGGAGGTGTTGAGCATATGTGTTTTCATTTTTCAGTGCATATGTGTTTTTATCTTTCAGTTAAGTAAAAGGATCATTTACATTTTGATATAGTGGTAACTGTGTTTTCATGGTTTTCATTTTTCAATTAACAATTGAGTAAAAGGATTATTTACAGATATAAGGCTCTGTGATTTATATGGTATGTTTTGGAAAAATTTCTAAAATTCACCCATGTCTAATATATCACCTTAATCAAGAAGAGAAATTGAACCAATAACTTTACATTAAAAAATACTTCAACATAACACCCAATTACCATCTATCCAAAACCCTATAGACCTAGTTCCAAAAATTATAAATCACATATATGTAATCAAATTAACTGCATCCCAATTATTTTTTAATCAAATTCGCAATAGAATGAATGTATGTGCATTGTGGTTCAATTATAATCCCCTCTTTATTATACAATGACTAGTGTGCAGTGTACACCATAACATGACCGGGGCAGCAAGCTGGTCCTACCACTTATGCCTGATCATACAAAATGAATGTTTCACCAAGTATTGATCTGTTAACAACACCAAGATCACCACCAACAATGCTTTCAGATGAATTTTGCTACAAGTTCCAAACTTCATCAATCAAATAAAATGCTGCAGACATTACAGACGAGTTAATGCAGAGTCATGGTAGAATTGCTGGAAGATGATCGATGTTGAGACTGTGCTCCAAAGGCTGTCGCATCGGAGAATTGATCTCAATTCTTGGTTGCAACTCTTTACAATTGATAGCTTCAAAGCTGGCACTACACTTTTCTAAATAATGAGATCCTAAATATTTCTAGTTGATTTCTTATTTTAATTACTTTTATTTATAATTTTACTAAAAAAATGCGAAAAAATACTTTCAAGGTTGATTTCCATCTTATATTCCCTTAACAAGGGTCCATATCTAGCTCTATAGTATACCTTTTCCTAGGAGGCCTAGGACATATCCTTTTCTCCATAAAACACGTTATTTTCCAAGGATTTGAATCTTGGAATTTTTGTTTTGCATAATACTTCATTTAACTGTGATGTGATGGTCAACTGAATTGCACCCTAAGGACATAACTAGTTGAAATTTTTATAATTGGAATTTTTAAAAATATATTTACATACAAAAATTATATATTTGTATAATATAAATTGCTTGTCATTAATTCTAATAAGTCATTTAAATCTTAATGAGTGATTTAGACACACATTAAGTTACCTAGCCAATTTGCTTGGTTGCAACACCTATTTCTTGTCATGATTCTTTGCTAGATCTACTGGAAATGAGATTCTTATAAACACAAAAATGAATACAAATTGGTGTAGTGGCATTTTCTAATTGAACATAGTTGGACTTGGAAATAATGCTTACATTAGTAAATTGATAGATTAGTTTGGTTGGTTCCTAGAATTTGTTGAGAGATTTTCTGAACAAGCAATTCCTTGTTTGGAATCTGTTAGATCTCATGAACACTATTTATGTGGCTTGTATTTGGCTTTGATTGTAATACACTAATTATTTGTGTGTATAATATGTCCACCATGTTTTCTCCTCCATTTTTCTTATTGGTAGATCAGTGTATAATATGTGCACCATGTTTTCTCT
The DNA here is from genome assembly GCA_031772625.1 of Pinus tabuliformis. Taxonomy (NCBI): domain Eukaryota; kingdom Viridiplantae; phylum Streptophyta; class Pinopsida; order Pinales; family Pinaceae; genus Pinus; species Pinus tabuliformis. The sequence goes on from CM062813.1 coordinate 685,640,534, forward strand.
TCCATTTTTCATGTTGGTATCAGAGCCTGTATAGGTTTGACTCCCTCAAAAAACCACCTAGAAAAATGGAAAAGATGTAAGATTTGATTATCTGTACATAAATTAGAGTAGATAAATGAGTGTGGAGGTGTGTCTGAGTGTTTACATACGGTTATGGTTTGTTGTTCTTGGTGCTTGGAAACCCCTGAACAACGACTACAATATGAGATCTATGTGTGTAAAACAGGTTAAGTTGTTTGATCAATTTTTGAACACATTCAGTGTTCAGACTGTCTGCCTAGCAACTGATGGATAGCCGAAAACAAAATATCCTACAGATGGTGATTGGTCCAAAGGATGGTTCATTACTTGACAACTCTTATCGCGGAAGCCCCAACGAGCGGAGTTGTCAATATTGTTGATCTTGCAAAGTTCATCAAAGATGGTTAGAGGTGATTATGTCTTAAATGAGTTGAATGGGGAGTTCGAATATTGTGGTGGTGAAAAGAGCATTGTCTCATTCAGAGTGGGGATAAGTGTTGAGGAATACCAGTGATACGGATGAGACATGTTAATTGTAATTACGCCGTAAGGTGTTTCCCTCTGAAATGAACTCCCCAAACTTCTTTCGTGTCAAAATACGTGCCATTCGATTTTTTTGTTAGACGATTGGGTAATCATTACCCATTGATTTGAATTGAGCAATGCCTCTGAAATGAACTCCCTAAATTGCTTTCGTGTCAAAATATGTGCCATTCGATTTTGTTTTTAGACGATTGGGTAATCATTACCCGTTGATTTGAATTGAGCAATGCCAGCCGCCACGGTTGTTATTGGGTCGTTGGATCCTGCAATAACTATCAACTATCTTCCTTACGAACCGTCAACTGACTTAACTTATTATATCGATAATATTTTGCTCCATGAACAAGGCTTTTCTTCAGATTTTCAGGTATGCTTCTTTCGTTAATTTTTTTTTTTTTTTTTTCTTCAGATTTTCAGGTATGCTTCTTTCGTTAATTTTTCCAGTCTGTAACTTGATATTGCATTGTAAGTTTTGATTTACACTGATATCTATAATATTTTGCTCCATGAACAAGGTTTTTCTTCAGATTTTCAGGTTAGGCAGTTGGTATTTCAAAGGCAAAGGCACATCTATTGTAGATCATTAATCCCCTGCAACGGATCAGTAGTTTTCCGGGCTCAAATTTGTAAGGTATGTATCGTATTATTTTACTCTTAGCCCCCTTGCATGTGCATTACTTGCTAATGCCTGAGAGAGGATTTCGATGGCGATTTTCGCGCTGGTAATGAGAGTTTTGTTTTCTTGAGCGTTTTCCGTTTGATTGAAAGTGCCTCTCTGAGATGGCTGAGGTTTTTTTCTGGGTATGGTAGATATCACTGGATTTTTTGTTTCTGGGGGTCGTAGTAGTCTAGCTATTGTTTGGGGTATGACAGCTCTTTTTAGCATAAATCAACTGGGGTTTATATTCTTGTAGTTGCTTTTATTAATAGTAAATATTGCAATGGTTATAGAATGTAATCTCCTTGCATAATTTTTTGAGAGGGATCTGGCATCGCATGGTAACTATGTTATTACATGACATCAGTTCTTTGGAGAAGGAAAAATGCTAAGCGGTGGGTTTCATGTGCTGCATCTTGTGAGACCATTTCTTTCAATCTTACTAGAAGTCCAGACAGTTGAACGAAAAGTACTCTTTAGGGAGAAGGTTCTTTAAACTGTAATCTCCCTTTTAATCTTTCTCGTATGTAGTCAGTTGCCTCTATATGGAATACATTTAGCAACCAGTGCGGATCCATTCTATTAGATGCGTGTAATTCTGGCATAAATGTGCGCATCAATCAGTTTGATAAAAACGGAAAGAAGAAAAGAGGAGTTGGAGGTTATATTTTAGAGTGGATCAACACTAATCAAATTCGTTAGCAATTTTGGGATAGCGGCAGACGTAAGGAATAATTTAATGACTTTCGAGATACACGTAGTCTTGTATTACATCACGATTGATGCGGGGAGAGGTCATGCTGGCGGAGAGCAATGGTATTCATGGGAGCAATTTATTTCAATACCAGAACTGTGTATGCCATAATCTTATCTTGGCATCTTGTTTGTCAAGTTTTCCCTTTTGCGTGTGCAGATAGTATGTTAAAAATGAACATAATAAAATAGAGCACTGGTTAAATATTGTCCAAGCGTGACAAGATGCCCTGCATTACATTTCGTATATCCGTATATTCTGTATCTTTGAAATCTGGACAACTATCACAATTTGCAAGTTGCAACTAAGGTGCATTGAATATGTTTCGATGTACTTTTATGGTCATTATAATTAAAAAACCAAAACAAGTACATGAGATATCGTTGACATCCATGTGGGATAATTTAAAATATAATTGAAAGTGCTAAATGGTGTTTTTAAAAGTTGTTTATTAATGATATCAATAAAAAAATAGTGAACAAGCACATGACATATGGTTGACATCCACGTGGGATAATTTAAACTAGCAATTGCCCCAAAAGGTGTAAAGAGAGGCCGATAAGATTATTAAATTGTAATAATTTCAAAGACATGTACATTTGATCCAATATTTTTAAATTTCAGCATCCAAATATTAGCAGCGTTTCAAGGGGGGATACAACACCAATTAATAAAAAAACAATTAAACTGCTCAAACTACTTCCACTAGTAAACGAAAGGTGCAATCTCAGCCCATTAATTGATTAGCTCTATCGTAAAATTCTACTAGTCAAATATAACAAATCAAATTTAAGATATATTTAATCTAAATTATTAAAATTAAAAATATCAAATAATTAAAAATCATATAAGATAAAAAAAATTAAATATTTAAATTTAAAACTTATATATAATTAAATTTAAATTTGGATGTACATATCAGTTCATATGTCACAAATTGATGCTTCATATGTCACAATGTGCATCACTTTGTGAGGTATAAGATTTACCATTCAAAATTCAAATGGGATAAATGATAGAGAGGCCCAGAAGCAACAGGGTGTGGTGGGTTGGCTTCGGTCATATGACTGAATTTTTCTTTCATTCAATAACACGAGAGACAATTCATGCCCTTAGCCATTTCAATGCTTCGGACTTGACTTTCAGACATTTTTCTGTAGGTACTGATTTCTAAACCTTGCTATAGATTGAGATCATAACCACCAGAGGTAAGCCCCAAAACTACATAACCATCCCTGGGGGCTGCTATTATGTCCAGGCACTCGAGGTTCTCTGCCATTGTCCAATAACCATGGCCATTCCTATGAATATCATGATCTTCCGCGCAAGGGATTCTAGATGCTCTCTCCTCTTCTTGACCAGGCAAGCTATTACGCTATTCTACATAATTGTTGCGTCGGCCTTCATCATTACTCTTCCTCGACAAATTTGCAGCGCAGAGCTATGTTACCAGAAATGAGAAACGGGAAACAAGACGAGAAATGACAACGGTACGAGAAACAGAGTTTGGAGGTTTCGCACTCAAGAAACGAGGAGAGAGAAAATGAAAATAAAAATGAAAAATGCAGAGTTAGTTTCAATTTTCAATATAGTTTCAACTAATTTTCTAGCCCAAATTTTATTTAAAAACTAAATAATTTGAATACCAAACTTATGCTTAGCAAATTGACTATTAAATATATACATTCTTATGCATTTTGGGCCTTCGGCTAATTATTGTTTCCTTAAAAAAAACCAAATCATATATATATATATATATAAACAATAAATAGATTTGCAATTAAATGTGAACTTCTTGAGCCACATATAGAATAGTGTTTAAACTATGAATTTTAACACTATACATGTTAAAGGAAAACAAATCAACTAAAAAAGGGACAATAGTACAAAAATAATCAACTTTCTGTATACTTCGCATAGGCCTCTAGGTTATTGAATGAATACATGCATGAAATCTACAATAAAGAGTGAAAATATAGAGCTGAGAACGACCTGCAAAAGAGCCAACTACGACTTGTAAAAGATTTCCCGTAAAATATATGCACTGGTTAACTAAAACGACCGTAGAAAATGGCGTTTCCATCTGGTCTCGTTTCTTACACGTTTTTTACCGGGAACGGTGACAACCGTCCCGTTTCTGGTAACATAGGCGCAGAGACACCACCATATATGTGCAACCGTGGCCATAACTATACAAAAGGGAGTAAATTTGAGAGCAATCTGAATACAGTGTTGAATAATCTTGTTCAACACACTTCCCAAACAGGGTTTAACATTTCTGTATATGGCCAAAGCCCTGACCAAATATATGGCCTTCTCCAGTGTGATGGAGACGCAACAGCCCAACAATGCTACAATTGCTCGCAAAAAGCAATCGCTGCCCTTCGACAAGTTTGTGGGAATGCCATTGGGGGTAGAGTTTGGTTACAAGTCTGCTACTTACGTTATGAAAGAGGTAATTTCATCGGTCGACTCGATTATATTTCTGTAAAATATCGTTACACTCAACAGAATGTTTCAAGCCCTGGTGTCTTTAACGCGGCTCTTGAGAGGCTACTTGACAAATTGTCAGGTGAAGCAACATCTGGCTCTGGATTATATGCTTCAGGAACAACTATAGATTCCCTGTCTCGAGAGATGTATGGTACGGTCCAGTGCTGGAAAGATATATCTGCTGACAACTGCACAAGATGCCTATCATCCACAATCAATGATATAGTCACAACTTATGCTGGATGTGAAGGAGTTGAGGCTTATCTTGGAAGCTGCAAAGTTTGCTATGAAACATATAGTTTCTTTGATTCCCCTGCGGCTTCAGCCTCCCCTGTGGAAGCGCCAGCTAATAAGGTGCCTATTTCAGGACCACCATCGAGCAATAGTACGCATATGAACCAGTCAGAGAAGCCTTCAAACAAAATACGTGCAATTATAGGGCTTGCGGCCTTGCTAGACTCTCCCAATCTCCATCTTGGTTAAGGATATAGGGATCAGTCCTTCTAGCGAAGACGAAGACCCTACATCGCTTCTGCCAATTGAAAGGTCTAACGAGGACGAGGGTGTTTGAAAGTGGCATGCTCTACTTCTGCCAATCGGTACTACGAAGGATGATGATGTTTAAGTAGTGATTGCTCCACTTATCCCAATTGAAATGTGTTTGAAACGTGTAGGGATCTGCTTGAAAGGTGCAGGGATCGACTCTGGCAAGAGTAACACAAGCGTAACAGGAAGAGCGAAATGTCAGAACTAAATTGAACAAATGTCAGGTTCATACCATGCCAGATGTCTCAACGAGAATGAAAGTGTTGATGACTGTGTTGATGTATAGGAAGCTCTATCGGCCTAAATATAATTGAAAGTGCAAAATGGTGTTTTTAAAAGTTGTTTATTTAGATTTTTGTTTAATTAATAATATTTCATCTATATTAAATGTATTATAATTATTAACAATTAAAAAATAAAATAACAATTATTATAATTTCCAAAGTTAGCAGAAACGCCATTCAGTTACTTTTTATTACACTTAATATCTCATAGTACCCACTCATACATAACTTACTCTATATAATTTGGCACATTATTGCATATGTTTTTTTCGTTAGTTTACTACATTTTTTAAAAATAATTATTTTAAATATTAAAATTCAACTTATTATAAATTGAAATTTAAGAAAAATGATCTTAGCATGCATTATTTGAACAAAACATTGCAGCTTGAAGACTCTTGCATGTGATATGTCTCAGCCTTATTCAAAGTTGTAAAGTGTGTTTTCTAATGATCTCCTTGTTACTAGTGGTAATGCTTCGAAGGACAAGGGCAGTCCTTTGACAGACAACAAGATGGGGCAAATGAATGGAGCAAAAATGATGGGAATTGAATAAAATCAAGTGGTAAACTGAAGAAGAATGGGGTTCATCTGAGGATAGGAATGCTCTTCTTGATGGCAGGTCACATCCATTGCAACAATTTGGACATAACGAACGCCCACTCTAGGATTTTGTGTTTCTTGGCTCCATGATGAAAATAATGAAGACAAAATACATGTTACTCTGTTACTTGTGTTCTTTGATGGAAGTTTTGTAATGAATGACTGAAAAATACAAGGTGAGAGAAAAATGCATATTATGCTAATTAAGGAATGCTTTTCACTTGTTGAACTTGTAGTATTGAATTTAACACACTAACACTTTACAACAATGAACTAACAATCTTCATGATGAAAATAGTAATATGGAAGATTTATCTACATAATGAAAAAGGCAATATGAGATATTCCAATCATTCCAAGGCATTTTTTTAAATGTGGATGTGAGAAAAGGTTGTTGTGGAAGGTGTTGTTTGTATATGGGAAATTTTCTGATCATGGTGTGTAATCCTAATGTTGATAGATATGTCTACTTTAAAATGTGGATGTGAGAAAAAGTTGTTGTTAAAACAAAATTCAAACATTATTATCATTAAATTAAAAAAAATAAAAAATTACTCCTATGATAAAACAACTTCTTAAAATTAACCATAAAATTATCTCAAATTTATTAACTCTCATCCGTTAATATTATATACTGAATTACATTATTAAATTTATATTATTATGTACCTTTTACCCTATAAAATTTATATACTGAATTACATTATTAAATTTATATTATTATGAACCTTTTACCCTATACATAAATTTATAGTATTAAATTTATATTATTATGTACCTTTTACCCTATAAAGTTCATGAGAGATTTATATAAATTTGTGGTATCAAATTTATATTGTTATGTACTTTTTACCCTATAGAGTTGAGGAGAGATTTATATAAATTTGTAATTTTAAAGGTGAGTACATGATATAATGATCGGAGCGACTGGTTTATACGCCCCTGACCAGCATCGAGTCCTGCGGAGCTGCAGCGTATTTGGGCCGAAAACACTTGTAGTTTATAAGATCATGTACTAAACTACAATATTAAATTTATATTATTATGTGCCTTTACCTTATAAAGTTTTGATAAATTTGTGGTTTATAAGTGTTATTTAAAGAAAGTACAGACACCTGTATTCTCAAATTCCCATCCTGTCAATTTTTTTTCGATGTGATTGACATATTAATTATTACCCATACGGTATTGACCAGCAGCTTTTTTTTAACATACTCACGAGGTTTATTTGTCGAGCAGCCTTTTGGGCACACTCTTACGGTTTTTTTTTTTTTAATAAAAGAGACGCTTTTGGTGAAATTTTAATGATTTATGATTGACATATTAATTATTACCCATACGGTATTGACCAGCAGCTTTTTTTTAACATACTCACGAGGTTTATTTGTCGAGCAGCCTTTTGGGCACACTCTTACGGTTTTTTTTTTTTAATAAAAGAGACGCTTTTGGTGAAATTTTAATGATTTATTATTTGTATGAAATATGGTGATATGATCTTTTCCTTAAGGTTTTAACGAATTATTATTTAATTATTTAATGATTTATTATTTAAATTATATTTTTAAATAGAAAATATTTAATTTTTTGAAAATTTAAAATATTAAAACTATAGGATATAAGATTTAAGTATTAGGGGTTTACGCAGTATATTATATTTGATATTGTTTTTTGGGATTCAATTGCGTTGAGTAAGTCATTAACGTATGACCATTTTCATGAGAGGAAGTAGTAACTGATTAATTTCTCATGATTTTGAATTGTTCACTTAGCACTCATAACATCGGGTGATTTTTGAATTGTTCACTTAGCACTCATAGCATCGGGTGATGCTCATAGGGGTGAAGAAGTGGGATTGAAACTAGTGAAATGAATCACATAGCGTCAATTGTCACTTCCGGGACTTGCACCCGGTAACCAGGACTTCCCGGGAGGTCACCCATCTCGGATCTCCTTTGGCTCAAGCGCGCTTAACTGTGGAGTTTTCCCCACAATCAAGCCCACTTAGCTTGCTACCCCATTTGCAAAACCTTAACAAGTATTGTGCCTCATGAACCATTTAAGTAGAGATCCCTTCACTCTTTTTGAATTTAAGTATTAGGGGTTTAAGTATAAGATTTAGTATTTTAAAATAATGGTGTAGTTTAATTTATAGATGAAATAATTTTTTTATGGGAATTTTAAGATTGTGATTTTTGTTGGTCAAAATATTTTTTTTAATGTATAAATAAATCCAACACTTTGAATTTTATACATTAAATAATTTAAACTTAAGCTTTTAAAAAGTGCCTTGAAAAAAAGCTATTTTATCTATAAGTTAAATTACACCTTTTAAAATTATAATTTCTTAATTTCCAACTAATTTTTTTATAAAATCCATAAAAATTGTACTTTTAAAAATTCAATTAATTAAAATAAAAAATTCCAATTTATGTATTTTTATCAAGTGTATAATTTTATATAAGATTATTTATTAATATTAATAAATAAAAAATTACTAATCATTATATGAATTGTGAATTTCGATTATTTATATTTTTCTGTTTTTATATATTTATAAATTTGGATTTTTAAAATGACATTCCAATAATATATTAGATATGAATTCAACATATTACTTATTGAAATTAAAATTTGAATTTACATAAAGAGATACCAATCATTCCACTTAACCATTCAATACAAATTAGATTAATACATATATGAAAATATTATTTAAATTATTTATATAGCCTCAAATATTAATAGAATTTTAAATATTGTTTAACATATCAAAAATAAATAATTTATAAATATTAAAAAATTTCGTTTTAATCTTCTCATAAAAATTTGAATATTTTTTATTATAAAAAAAATATTTTTATAATTTATATTCCTATTAAATATAAATAGAAATATTTACATAATTCTTTTAAAATAAAATTATTTCATTTAAAATATTTAAACATTAATTCTAGTTCACTATGTAAGCGACACTTGGTTTCTTGGTTGCTCTTGATCGCTCTAGGTAACAATTAGATAGCCTAAGCCTTACAGGGACGGTTAAGGATAACCACCCTCTAGAAGTCTCCCTGTCTGCATTGTCATTCCACCCTTTCGCCACCACAACTCTACAACCAAGTCATGCAGTAGCAAGGGTTTTGGTTCGGAATCACCACTGTAATCTGAGGCCAGTCCAGGTAAAATTCCTCCTTCGGTTATGCTATCATTATAGCTTTTGTTTATTCCTCGCAGTAATTTATTTTTTTTCTTCTCGGGGTTTAATTGAGGGTTTGTATATTGAAGAGCTCCACTATTCCTCTCAAGCTAGGCTGGCTAGCAACCTTCCAAGTAACACTAAAGATTAAAGTTTTCATTTTGATTTTCTTTACTCTTTTCAAGTGTTCAACTATTCCTAAATGGTCCAAGTTATATATTTTCTTTTTTGTAACTGGGGTTCGACTTAGCGGCGCCATAACCCATCGCGCCATGTCAGGTAAGTATTTCCTTAGATTGAAAACTCTCCTTCCTTGAGATAGTTTTCTTTACCTCCTTAGATTGAAAACTCCCCTTCCTTAGGATAGTTTTCTTTACCTCCTGCTTTGTTTCTTTTATATAAATATATAGATGGTTAACTATAGGAAATGTTGCAACATGTTGCCTATAGGTAAATGGTTCTTGTTTTTCCTTAACTTTACTGTCACTATGGGGTTGTTGGCATGTGGTTGAGAAGCAATTGACTCTTACTCTGACTCCTTTTTATCTTCTAGGTGTCGTTTTCTTAACTGGACTATTCCACATTGTTTAGTTTTCTTAAGGGTCGCGAGCCTCATAGTTTCCAGCGCAAATGTTTGGTTTCTTTACTTCAAGGCTCGTGTCAGGGTTGAATGTTTGGACTATAGGTTAGCCCGTTTTTATTATGAACTTAGGTTTACCCTAAAGGGTTTATGTTCTCTTTTGTACAAATTTAGAGAACAATACTCGAATATGTAGTTATAATGCCTTGATAGTTTTTTCTTATTCCAGATGATAAAAGGGTTCTGCTTAGCCTTATGGGTTAACCCTTTATTTGATAATTCTTGTAAATATTTATTTTGTTGAGGATTGTTATATTTACCATGCTACTCTTTCATTAGCGATATAATTTTTCCGGTTGTTAAAATGTTTGTTTCCTGTGATTCCTATATTTTGAGTTGGTTTACAATGGTTATTGTTTATCACTTTTAAATCTAAGTTTGGTAAATACAATGTGGATTCTTATTCGGGTCTCAACTTCTCATTTGTTTGCCTTGTTCGAAATCTAGAATTAGTAAACTGTTCTTTTCTTTAAAAAGAGTGGTTTGGTGGTTGTTTGTCTGATAGCTTATTTGATTAGTTTTGTTGTCACTCCTAGAGATAGCCTCTGGGTTGATAGGAGACTAGTGCCTAGGACATCTTAATTAGTGTTGTCAAATTTATCTTAAAGACTTATAGCACCATAGTTTTCACATGTAATTCAAATAAGGTTGATTCAGAACCATTCATAAATATACAATGTATCAACCAACGTACGCACAGGAATACATAGGAAATGATCCTCGGTCATAAATATTGAGGGCTTGCAGCAAATCAGTTGCTAAGACAAATGTAATGGTAGATGACAGTAGAGGAGAAATCCACCATACAAAGCTTAAACTTTAAGAATTCTATATATCGGGATTTAGAGAGAAATGAGAGCAAATGAATCTTTATGGAATGCTAAGATACATGGAGCACTTTTTAAAGACTTGATTTCCTCATCAATACAGGAATTATCCATCAATAACTTGATCGAAATGAATCTTATACAAGCATTTTCCATCAATAACTTTATTGAAATGAATCTGCATCTAATGAGAAATATGTCTAGCAGCTATGTCAGATGAAATCTGAGAAGAATATTTAACATATATGAAAACACAAAGGGAGATGAACATACTACAATCCAATAAGTTGGAACCACCAGAAATCTCGTATTAATCTTCTAAGAAATGTTCATACATCAAGATTAATAACATTGCACTCATGAAAACAGGAAAAGGCCCTTTCCAAGAATTCTTTCCAAAAATTTTGAACCATGTTTAAGTATTTCTTCCCTCTATTTATAAGGAGAGGGGAGCTTTGAACAACAATTACAAAATATCTCAACTGAGCTCCAGCTGTCTGATCGACTGGCTGTCTTGGCGTGAGATGGCTCTGCTGCCCAAAATGATTACAATAGATTTGATTGCTTCTTTAAAATGCAACAAAGTATAAAATAACAAAACATGGGGAAACTAAATGACGACCATAGCAAAATATCTCTAGGCCAATTCTTGCGATCGCCTCTGATCAGACCATGCCTTTGCCATGATGTTCCTCCTTTATTACTCGGCAGGTTCACTTGTCATTTTTGCCTTAACTGCTTTAATTCCCCACTTTGTGGAGCTGGGAGCGATCGACTGGTGCTCTCTTGTCACAGTGCAGAAACAGAGATTGACTTGGCAGTCTTTTAATTCCTGACTGCATGGAGCTCCATGTTGAGAAATTACTTCTCAGGTGACCTGCACACTGCTTCCCGAGTCCCATACCTCCATTTATCTCACTAAAGACGTGTGTCGAAGCACAAAGATGGCTTGTATCACTTCCAGGTAGACCCAACACTCTTTCTTGTGGATCGTGGTCCTTGTTGCCTTGACCCAACGATCTTTGATAGTTGCCATTACTCCTGAGACTGTAGGAATTTACAAGGTAAGTTCTTTAGATAGAACACCAAAGGACGTTGCTCATAAACAGATTACAGATTAGTACACCAGTATTCTTGACTTTCATTGATGATTTCTCTAGACGCACTTGGGTATACTTCTTAAAACTCAAGAGTGAGGTCTTTAACATGTTCTTGGCCTTTAAAGACTTTGTTGAGAAATAATCTGGAAATCAAATTTTTAAGCTAAGATCTGATAATGGCGGAGAATATGTTAACAAAAAATTCATCAACTTTTGCACTAAGCATGAAATTCAATTGCAACATAGTGTTCCATATACTCCACAGCAAAATGGTGTAGTTGAAAGGAAGAATCTCACCTTAAAGGGAATGGCTAATTTTAGGCTTCAATCTAAAGGACTTAGTCTTAATTTTTGGGCAGAAGCAATTAACTATGCAAACTACAAAGTGAATCACACTCCTACTAAGGTTTTAAAGAATATCACTCTAAAAGAAGCATGGAGCTCAATTAAACCAGATGTAAGTCACTTTCATGTTTTTGGAAGTGAAGAATGTGCCCATATTCTGGAAGAGAAACATAAAGCCTTACAACCTAAGAGTAAAAAATATATTTTTGTTGGATATTCTAAAGATGTTAAAGGATATAGACTTCTTCAACCTAAATCCAAAAATGTTATCATTAGAAGAGATGTAAATTTTGCTGAAGATATATCGGCCTACGAGCCTAGTTCGGTGGATGTGCCACCTCTCCCTATCCCTTCTACTTTTGAAAATACTCTTTCTTCAGATGATGACAACAAGGATGACAATCATCCCCCAGCTTCTCAATATCCTCCTTCAGCTCCTCATCTTCCCAAATCGGTCTGCACTACTCGGGATGCAGCAAGTGCTCTTGCAGGTGATCCTACAAATCAATGTTCTCATATTGATAGAGCCTCTTCTTTACTGGCTCAAGCTTCAGCGAATTATGATCCTAACACCTTTGCAGAAGCTTCATGCCATCTAGATTGGGATGGAACTATGAATGAAGAATATCATTCATTATTGGCAAATGATACATGGGACCTTATTCCTCTTCCAAAGGAACAAAAACTTGTTAGATGCAAATGGGTTTACAGAACCAAGTTTGGACCAGATGGAAAAGTTGATAAACATAAAGCTCTTTTTGTTGCTAAGGGTTTTTCACAAGTTGAAGGCATTGACTCTACTGAAACCTTATCCCCTATTGCCAAAATTAACTATATCCACCTTGTTATTTTCCTTGTTGCCTCTTTCAAATGAGAAGTCCATCAAATAAATGTTAAATACACCTTCTTGCATGGGCACTTGCATGAATAAATATATATGGAACAACCTCTTGGCTTTATACAAACATACGCCATCCTTGTATGTCGGATTAAGAAATCCCTTTATGGTCTCAAGCAAGCCCCTTGACCTTGGTATGCCAAAATGGATAGCTTTCTTTTAGATATTGTCTTGTCTAGGTGTCATTCTGACAATACTATCTACACCAAGAAAGTTGGTAAATCTCTTATCATTCTTGTTCTTTATGTTGATGATCTTATCCTTACTGGTAGTGATCTTAACCTTATAAACCATGTGAAGTCCAATCTTAAAAATTAGTTTGAAATGACAAACCTAAGACACTTGTATTATTTTCTTGGTCTTCAAGTCTTGTAATCCAAAGAAGGTATTTCCCTTTCCCATTCCAAGTATGCTTGTGATCTTCTATGCCACTTTCGCATGGAAGACTGTAAGCCATCCCCTTCTCATTTTTAGTATGGAGCCAAACTTTCAGTCACTTGTGCTTCCCCTGAAGTTGATGCTACCTTATACCATCAGCTTGTTGGAAAAATTTTGTATCTGACCCATACCCATCTTGACCTTTCCTTTGTTGTTGGCCTTGTTGCTCGGTTTATGAAAAACCCACATGAAAGTCATTGGAAAGAAGCTAAAATAATACTTCGTTATTTTTGAGGTACAATTAAGTTTTGGATTCATTACATTCCAGAAGCATCTTCTCTATTGGTTGGTTTCATTGATTCTAATTAGGCTGGTGACCCTGATGATCGGAAGTCTACTGCAGGTTATGTCTTCACTCTTGGTTCTGGACCTATTACATGGGCTTGCAAGAAACAAAGTGCCATTTATCTCTCTTCAGCAGAAGCAGAGTATCATGGTTCCATTGAAGCTAGTAAGGAAGCCATGTGGCTTCATCAGATCCTATCAGAGTTTGGTTTTCAGTAGCAGCATCTGACTACACTTTGGTGTGATAATCAAAGTGCCATTCAACTATGCAAAGATCGAGTCCAACATCAGCGCATCAAACACATTGAACTACACATGCGCTTCATCAGAAAGCTCATTCATGACCATGTTCTTGAAGTGCAATATTGTTCAACCGATGATCAAGTTGCAGACATCTTAAGTCTCTTATAGAGGCGAAGTTTACTAAACTTCTATTTATGGTTGGAGTTCAGGAAGTTGTCACTAAGGGGGGATAGGCTCTAATGCCTCCTTCTCTTATTGTATCATCTTTGTACATCCTTCAATCCTATCCCAAGTTTTTCTTAAGGGGGGATGTTATGATATTCCCACATATAGGAAATAATTAAGTATAGCTTGGTCTATTATATAGTTAAGTAAAGTGTATTTCTTTAGTACATAATTTTTGTAACTTACAATCCGACAGTCACAATATTTTCTAGACATGAAGTGATCCGACAGTTCATTCTCTTCTCGGTATTGCCGACACTTGATCTGTGGCTTAACACCTGATTGGCCCACAATATCTATTTAAAGAGCATGGACGTTCATTTGTTATGTGACTGTTCATGAGAGAAGCTTATGTAAATTTTCTTTCTTTTACATTAATAAATTGCCTAAATTGGCCATGTTGGCTCAGGTCATGGATTTTTTGACTCTTTGAGGGTTTTAACCACGTCAATAATACTAGTGTACTGATCTATGATCTGTTTGTGAGCAGTGTCCTTTGGTTTTCTATCTAAGGAATTTACCTTGTAAATTCCTACAGAGACCAACTCCTCTATTCCTGCATGCAATCTTGCAGCTTCCGACCCATACTCCTTTAACTCTCTGTAACTTGCTTATCAGAGGAATTCCATATCACAATCTTCACAGTGGTGTAGTATTATAATCTTCCGATTGTCGACCTCTGATATGATGAGCTCCTTCTGCTTAGCCCTTCCCACATTTATCACCATAGGACCGAGGTTCGTGACCTGCCACTTTAGCTTGAGGTGTTAGAGCGTTTTTGTTCCCACCGAGGGCTATTTTTCCTTTGTTAAGTGCTTAGCACCCTTGGTTCTTTTACTCTTTGCGACCATGCTGGCAGCCCAATATCGAAGCCCCCTTATTGGAACTTTTTCAAGTATCAAGTGTTATAAAGTGCTGACATCCTCAACCTCCGATATGTGATCTTCTAAATGATGTCATCACTCCACATGGCACCTCATGAGTGATGACACGTGTCACCCAAACTTGTCCCCTTAGGCCCCCTCAAAACACAAAAATTGTCTGCCATGTGTCCTTCCATACTGCCACATCATGCTGACATCAAATGCCAATGTAGCTTTATCAGAACCAATCATATGCGGCCATGTGTCTAGCTATATTAGAGAGAAAAGAGCTCGCCCGCCTTTGGTTTTAAGATGAAATCCTTTGTTAATCCTTTATTGATGTTCCCAACGGTTTTTAACACTATCGGTGCTTTACCCATCTCGCAACTTTTAAAAGGTTCTCACATTCAGAAATTTTGATTTTCTGATAGTCGATATGCCTGATGCTCCGATGTGCTAATCTCCTCCAACCTTCGATGTTGTGACTGTCGATCTCCGATGTCTTTGGACATCCGATATGAGATGCATTGATATGCTTGATGTTATGATGTTGCGATGCACTGGTTTTCCCAACCTCCGATATGTGATCACCAATATCTTTGATGCTATGATGTTGTGATCGGTGATATCTCTGAACCTTTGATATGCGATCTTCAATATTCTAGCCCTCCGATATGTGATCATCAATATTCTTTCCTTCCTGAGGCTTTAATCCTGGAAACTTCAGCAGAACATATCTTTTGATCCAGGAGTCCATTTTTGGACTTCAATGTGTCGTTGGAAAGATTGTTCAAAGAAATTTCTACTAGAGAGGGTTTGATGTAGGCGATGAGTCCTTCTGTGGCTTGGAAGATGACTGCAATATTCTCTATCATTTTGCATTCTTTTGACATCATTTGGAACCATTCGAACAATTTTGCAGTAAGTGATAACATTGGCTCCAATTAGGGACAATGCCTTGCTAGCAAGGTGCTAAGAACCTATAGACTAGTAGCCTTCACGATTGGGCATGGAGTAAAAGATATAATGAACCTATAAAACCATAAAATCTCCATGGAACTTTATTTTTTGGGAGTCCTTTCCTCATAAAACTGAAATGCCGAACTACAAACTCTGAAAACTAGAAATTAAACACTCACATTGTGAGCTTATTTATATACAACTCCTACTTATGCATTGGGCTCAATTCATCCAAGTGAGGTCAACCTTCCAATGATACCAACCCAATGTATGACTACTAGAACTTATGCCATTATTCTCCTAAACGTCAACAACTAAAACATGCATGCACCACTTCCCCCAAACAGATATTTGATGCTCAGTTCTTTTAATCTCTTCCGTGAACCTCATAATTGAGATCGACTGCTAACCAAAGAAAGATGCCATATAGTCAAGTAATGGATCGTGGAACTGATGAGTAAAATTTATGGTTGTCTCCCTTTCTTGAACAGTTTCCAAGGAGGAATCTTTCTGTAGCAGACAACCACCAACATTTTTGGGCTCTTCAATTTTGGGCTCCTCTTGAAAGAGTTGTTGTTGGTAATATTCTCCCCACTTATTTGTAAGCATATCCTTTTGATAGTTTACAACAATCTCATCCTCCTTTGAATCATCTGAATCATAGATCGAAGAATCTTTATCGACTTTAATATTAGCTTCTTGAACTTGTTCTCCATTAGAAGGATGTGGATTGTAAACTGGAGCCTATTTATTAACCTCCTGGTGGGCCTCCTCATTTTTTGCATCTTCCCATGACTAGGACTATTTATTCTTTCATTTCTCAACATCCCATTGAAGTCATATGAATCATAAGAAGGAGAATCATCAAATTCGGCAAAATAAGATCACTAAGGGTCTATTTGCAGCTTGATAATGTCTCCTTCTTCCCTTTATTGATCACTGGGTGATGCTTCTTGATGCAAGTATATGTTTTCTTGGAGTTGAGCCTTGCAAACATCTTCAGCAGGATCATTAAACACAAAAATATTTTCAACATTAAAATGTACATAACAATCTTCAAACAAAGCACCCAGTGGATATAATCTTTTCAAAAAAATTAAATGCTATGTGAAATATCTTTAAGGAAGATATGCTACCATGAGGTATTTTTTTGTACCAAACTCTAGCATCTTTAGCTAAAGAATACATGAACAATTTCATTTTCACATCTTAAAAAAAATACCTAGTTGTTACATGCATTCATGAAAATCCTTGAGTTGTTGGTCCGGCCCGTGTTTCCGTTGAATCTAGGAAAATAGGTATACCATTCATGAATTGAAGGGACATGATGGGGATAACTAGCAATAGAAGAAAAATCAAATGGGGAAAATTTGTTCGCTAGGAATGAAGGAATGGCCATTTTGAAAACTCGTTTAGGTGAGTGATCTCAAGTTTAGACGTAGGGCAATTTTTTTGTTGTTTAGCATCAGAGTGAGTATGAGGGCTCTTAAAAGTGATGATGACCAAATAAGGATATAAACAGTTGTAGGAATTTACAGGGTAAGTTCCTCAGACAGAACACCAAAGGACACCGCTCACAAACAGATCACAGATCAATACACCAATATTTTTGACGTGGTTAAAACCCTCAAAGAGGGAAACAGTCCACAACCTGAGCCAACACGGCCACTTCAGGCAATTTATTAATAAAAGAATGAAAATTTACATAAGCTTCTCTCATGAACGGTTAACCTACAAATGACCCTCCATGCTCTTTAAATAGAGATCATGGACCAATTGGGTGTTAAGCCATGGATCAAGTGTCGGTAATACCGAGGAGAGAATGAACCGTCGGATCACTACATATTGTGACCGTCGGATTGTAAGTTACAAAATGTACATAGTAAACAAACACACTTTACCTAACTCTAGACTAGACCAAGTTATACTTAACTATTTCCTATGTGTCGGAATATCCTAACATCCCCCCTTAAGAAAAACTTGGGATAGGATTGAAGGATTTACAAATATGACACAATAGGAGAAGGAAGGAGGCACTAGAGCCTATCCCCCCTTAGTGACAACTTCCTAAACTCAAACCATAAATCGAAGTTTAGTGAACTTCGCCTCTGTGAGAGCCTTTGTAAAGATGTTTGCAACTTGATCATCTGTTGAACAATATTGCACTTCAAGAACACAGTCGTGGATGAGCTTTCTGATGAAGTGCATGTGCACTTCAATGTGTTTGTTGTGCTGATGTTGGATTGGATCTTTGCATAGTTGAATGGCACTTTGATTATCACACCAAAGTGTAGTCAGATGTTGCTACTGAAAGCCAAACTTTGATAGGATCTGACGAAGCCACAAGGCTTCCTTACTAGCTTCTACGGCACCACGATAATCTGCTTTTGCTGAAGAAAGAGAAATGGCACCTTGTTTCTTGCAAGCCCATGTAATAGGTCCTGAACCAAGAGTGAACACATAACCTGCAGTAGACTTCCGATCATCAAGGTCACCACCCTAATCGGAATCAGTGAAACCAACCAATAGAGGAGATGCTTCGGCACTGTAATGAATCCCAAACTGAACTGTACCTCGAACATAACAAAGTATTCTTTTAGCTGTTTTCCAATGACTTTCACGTGGGTTTTGCATAAACCGAGCAACAAGGCCAACGACAAAGGAAAGGTCAGGACGAGTATGGGTTAGATACAAAAGTTTTCCTACAATTGACGATATAAGGTAGCATCAACTTCAGGAGAAGTACAAGTGACTGAAAGTTTGACTCCAGACTGAAAGGGAGAAGGGGCTGGCTTACAGTCTTCCATGTGAAAATGGCGTAGAATATCACAGGCATACTTGGACTGGGAAAGGGAAATACCTTCCTTGGTTTGCAAGACTTGAAGACCAAGAAAATAATGTAAGTGTCCTAAGTCTATCATTTCAAAATTCATTTTAAGGCTAGACTTCACATGGTTTATAAGGTTGGGATCACTACCAGTCAGGATAAGATCATCAACATAAAGAACAAGAATGATAAGAGACTTGCCCACTTTCTTGGTGTAGACAGTATTGTCAGAATGACACCTACAAAAGCCATTTTCTAAAAGAAAGTTATCCATTTTGGCATACCAAGCTCGAGGAGCTTGCTTGAGACCATAAAGGGATTTCTTAAGCTGACATACAAGGCTGGAGTCTGTTTATATAAAGCCAATAGGTTGTTACATATAGATTTCTTCATGCAAGTCCCCATGCAAGAAGGCAGATTTAACATCCATCTGATGGACTTCCCATTTGAAAGAGGCAGCAAGGGAAAGAACAAGGCGGATAGAGTTCATTTTGGCAACAAGGGAGAAGGTTTCAGTATAGTCAATGCCTTCAACTTGTGAAAAACCCTTAGCAACAAGACGAGCTTTATGTTTATCAACTTTCCCATCTGGTCCATACTTGGTTCTATAAACCCATTTGCATCTAACAAGTTTTTGTCCCTTTGGTAGAGGAACAAGATCCCATGTATCATTTGCCAATAATGAATGATATTCTTCATTCATAGCTGCTTCCCAATCTGGATGGCCTAAAGCTTCTGCAAAGGTGTCAAGATCATAATTCACTGAAGTTTAAGCCAATAAAGAAGAGGCTCTATCAAACTGAGAACGTGTACGTCGCTGATCTGTAGGATCACCGGCAAGATCACCTGCTTCATCCCAAGTAGCACGGACCCATTTTGGAAGCTGAGGAGCTGAAGGAGGATCCTGAGAAGGTGGGGGAGGATTTTCATCCTCGCTTTCATCATCTGAAGAAGAAATATTTTCAAAAGTAGAAGAGATAGGGAGAGGTGGCACATCCGCCGAACTAGGCTCGCAGGCCGATATATTTTCAGCAAACTTTACATCTCTTCTAATGATAACATTTTTGGACTGAAGTGGAATAAGTCTATATCCTTTAACATCTTCAGAATATCCAACAAAAATACATTTTTCACTCTTAGGTTCTAAAGCTTTATGTTTCTCATCTGGAATATGGGCCCATGCTTCACTTCCAAAAACACGAAAGTGACTTACATCTGGTTTGATTGAGCTCCATGCTTCTTCTAGAGTGATATCCTTTAAAACCTTAGTAGGAGTGCGATTTATTATGTAATTTGCACAGTTAATTGCTTCTGCCCAATAATTAAGACTAAGTCCTTTATATTGAAGCATACAATTAGCCATTTCCTTTAAGGTGCGATTCTTCCTTTCAGCTACACCATTTTGTTGTGGAGTATATGGAACAGTATGTTGCATTTGAATTCCATTCTCAGTGCAAAAGTTGATGAATTTGTTGTTAACATATTCTCCGCCATTATCAGATCTTAGCTTAAGAATTTGATGTCCAGATTGTTTTTCAACAAAGGCCTTAAAGGCCAAGAACATGTTAAATACTTCACTCTTGAGTTTTAAAAAGTATACCCAAGTGCGTCTGGAGAAATCATCAATGAAAGTTAAGAAATACTTGTAGCCAGAGAATGAAACAACGGGAAGTGGACCACATAAATCACTATGCACGAGCTATAAAGGGGCTGAGGCATGCCAAGAGGCACGTTTTTCAAAACTGTCCCGATGATGTTTTTCGAGTACACATCTGGAACAAACACCATCTCTGCAAGATACCATTGGAAGACTTGTCACCATATTTTATTTACATAGATTCTGAAGAGAGAGATAGTTTAAGTGACCAAATTGCGCATGCCAAAGTTTGCTCACTTCATCATTATGAGCAACAAACATTGAGGGAATATTTGATGACCCAAAGTTGTGAAACTTATACAACCTTGTAGAATCATCAGCAATGCCAGTAGCTAAAATCTGTCTAGGATCTCTTAGGTCCTTAATTACAACATCGTGAGGTGAGAATTCAATGATTTTACCTTCACCTGAATGAGTTATCTGATATACAGATAGAAGGTTGCAGGATAAGGTTGGAACACATAATACATCATTAAACTGACCATTGTCTAGATGAATAGTTCCAGTCCCTACAACACTAAGAGATCTATCATCACCAACATATATATTTTTGGTGTTACAATAATTTAAAGAAGAAAACATGACTTTGTTTTTGGCCATGTGATAAGAAGCTCCAGAATCAATGAGCCACTCATGAGAATGAGAAGAAGAAGATACATTTAGTGCATAGCCAGATCGAGATGCTTGACAACCACATGCAGAAAGTGCCATTCCTGAAGATGAAGTTGATGTTGAAGAGTGCTCCAAGTGGATGTTATGCTTCTTCATTGCTGCTTCCAGGACTTCCATCTTCTTAAAGCATTTGGATTCTAAGTGGCCATCTCGATTACAAAAGTTTACAATGTCTATCAGTCTTCTTCCCTTTGTTTTTATTTGTCTTATCATTTTGTTGAAATGATTTTTCATTTTGAGGCTAAAATTGCTTAGGACCCTTGTTTGGTTTAGGACCATTCCTTTTAGGATACAACTTCTTAGGATTCTTTGGATTTGGTTGCTGCTGGGCGGCTAACACTTTCTTAGAAGAGTTTCCAAGATTAAGAAGACCAAGGTGTAAGAGTTTTTCTTGTTCTCTTATTAAAGAATCACAAAAAGAATCAAAGGAAGGGGACTTGTAGTCTTGTCCTTGAGAAATGAAGGCTTCTCTTGTAGAATGGAAGGTGGAAACAAACACAGAGTAGGCTGGTCCCAACTTAGTAAGAATGGAATAGATAAGGTTACTATCTTCTTTCTTAACCTTAACACCTTCCAAGAGAAGTCTAAGGGTCTTGAACTTGGACAAAAAATCTTCAATGCAAGAAAAATTATTGGGGTCCAATGTAAGCAACTCATTTTCAAGTTGATGGGCTCTAAGTTCATTTTTAATTCCAAAGACTTTAGTAATCTGTTTCATTGCTTCATCAGGAGCATCAAGTTCTGTAATATGGAATCTAAGATCTGGAGAAATAGACATCCCTATCAATCCACGTGCTTGATCTTGCCTATTTTCCCATTTAGCTGCCTTATCTTCATCTTTCGGTTTGGTTTCTTGGCCTGTGGCTATTCTGTAGAGACCTTTACTTCTAAGTAAATCCACAATGTAGGACCACCATTGGAAGTAGTTGGTGCTGTCAAGAATAACTTGGCATGGACTTTCCATTTTAACAGAAACTGAAGCTATAGATGCTGAAACTAAGTGTTTCAATGGAAAGATCTTGAAAAATTAGGCTGTTTCAAAAAAACGGTTCTGAAAACGGCTTCTGGATGAAGAAGTTATGGATTTTTGAAGAAAATTTGATGAAGTCGTCGACGAAGTGCGGGAATGTGCGGAAATGAAAAATCCACCCCCACAAAAAGGAGACTTGAACTCAAGACCTCTACTCTCATAAATTAGCTTTGGACCAAGTGAGCTATACAAAAAGTTTGAGAGAGAGAGAGGGGGGGGGTTGAAGCTTTGGGTTGCGTGCTTGCTTTGAGAAACCTCCTTTTCCCTACAAAACAAAAAACACAAAACCCAACACAGACATACAAAAGAAAATGAACCTTACGGCTCGAAGTTAGCTTTAGCCAGAAACTAAATATTTTCCTCAATGTTTCTGATTTTCCGAGATCACACTAAGGCGCAACGGAAAAGAGCTTACACATGAGAAAAATCCTTCCTTTCTGTTTCTGATTTGCCCAGATCGCACAGAGTCGCGGGGCAAAGAGCATACGCAGAAATGAAAGGTATAGATACGGTAATAAAAAAAACTAAATAAATCGAAACCGAAATAAACAGAGAGAAAATGACTGTAAACTGCAAATAAACACTGTATACCTCTAGATCTTAAAAATGATGCAGCTAGGGCTACCAGAAACCTTTTCGCATGAAACGAAAGGGGTTCCTCACTGGAACAAATGCTCCCAACAAAACAGAGCAGTCCTCTCGACCTGAAAGCAGTCAGAAACAATATATCTAGGAAACGTTATGCGGATGCAGTTCTACCGGCTTCAGATTTGGATCACCAACGGACGCGGCCCTCAAATAGCTCTGATACCATGTAGGAATTTACAGGGTAAGTTCTTCAGACAGAACACCAAAGGACACCACTCACAAACAGATCATAGATCAATACACCAGTACTTTTGACGTGGTTAAAACCCTCAAAGAGGGAAACAGTCCACGGCCTGAGCCAACGCGGCCACTTCAGGCAATTTATTAATAAAAGAATGAAAATTTACATAAGCTTCTCTCATGAACGGTTAACCTACAAATGACCCTCCATGCTCTTTAATTGGAGATCATGGACCAATCAGGTGTTAAGCCATAGATCAAGTGTCGGTAATACTGAGGAGAGAATGAACCGTTGGATCACTACATATTGTGACCGTCGGATTGTAAGTTACAAAATGTACATAGTAAAGAAACACACTTTACCTAACTCTATACTAGAGCAAGTTATACTTAACTATTTCCTATGTGTCAGAATATCCAAACAACAGTGGAGTTTCCAGGGTGTTTACAATAAGATTCAAATAGTGGAGTCACCAAGGTGCGAGATATTCAACCCACACTTCCCTTGCTCACCCGACAGAGGGAATGTAAAAATTGTCATACCCAGGGAGAAATATTTTGATTCGTTCCCCGAAAATGATGCTAGAAATATGTTGTCACTCCTAGAGACAACCTCTGGGTTGATAGGATACTAGTGCCTAGGACATCTTACTTAGTGCTGTCAAATTTATTTTAAAGACTTATAGCACCATAGTTTTTACATGTAATTCAAATAAGGTTGATTCATAACCATTCATAAAGATATAATGTATGAACCAACGTACACGCAGGAATACACAGGAGATGATCCTCGGTCAGTGCTGACCAAATCAGATTGAGAGCTTGCAGAAAATTATTTGTTAAGATAATTGTAATGGTGGAAGACAGTAGAGGAGAAATCCATCATAAAGAGATTAAAGTTTAAGAATTCTATATATCAGGATTTAGAGATAAACAAGAGAAAGGGAATGTTTATGGAATGCTAAGATACATGGAGTGCTTTTTAAAGACTTAATTTCCTCATCAATACAAGAATTATCCATCAATAACTTGATCGAAATGAATCTGCATATATTGAGAAATATGTCTAGCAGCTACGTGAGATGAAATATGAGAATAATATTTAACATATATGAAACACAAAGGGAAATGAACATACTACAATCCAATAAGTTGGAATCACCAGAAATCTTGTATTAATATTCTGAGAAATGTGCATACATCAAGATTCATAACACTGGCCTCATGAAAATAGGAAAAAGTCCCTTTCCAAGAGTTCTTTTAAAAATTCTGAACCCTATTTAAGTGTGTCTTCTGTCTATTTATAAGGAGAGAGGATCTTTGAACAACAATTACAAAATTTCAGCCGAGCTCCAATTGTTTGATCGAATAGCTGTCTCGGCGTGTGATTTCTTTGCTGCCCAACATTATTACAACATATTTGATTTCTTATTTAAAATGCAACAAAGTAAAAAATAACAAAACATGGGAAAACTGAATGACGACCATAGAAAAATATCTCCATGCCAATTCCTGTGATCGCCTCTGATTAGGCCATGCCTTTTCCATGATGTTCCTTCTCTGTTACTCGGAAGGTTCACCTATCATTTTCACCTTTACAACTTGAATTCCCCACTTTCTGGAGCTAGGAGAGATCAACTGTCTGTTTCTTGTCATAGTGCAGAAAAAAAGATCGACTTGGCATTCTTTCAATTCCTGACTGTGTGGAGCTCCATGCTGAGAAATTAATTCTTAGGTGACCTGCACATTGCTTCCTGAGTCCCATACCTCCATTTATCTCAGTGAATATATGCATCGGAGCATAAATATGGCTTGTATAACTTTCTGGTAGACCCAACACCCTTTCCTATAGATCGTGTTCCTTGTTGCATTGACCCAATGATATTTGATATTCAACATTACTCCTGAGACCAACTCCTATGTTACTGCATTCAATCTTGCAGTTTCCAACCCATACACATTTAACTCTCTATACCGTTCTTATAGAAGGAATTCCATATCGCAATCTTCATTTTGGTGTAGTATTCTAATTTTTCAATTGTCGACCTCCGATATGACCAACTCCTTTCACTTAGCCCTTCCCACATTTCTCACAATAGGACCAATTGTCGTGACCTACCACTTATACTTGAGGTGCTAGAGCGATTTTGTTCCCATCGAGGGCTATTTTTCCTTTGTTAAGTGCTTAGCGCCCTTGGTTCTTTGAGTCTTTGTGACCGTCGTGCCAACCCAATATCGAAGCCCCCTTATTGGAAATTTTTAAAGTATCAAGTGTTACAAAGTGCCGACATCCTCAACCTTCAATATGAGATCTTCGATATGATGTCATCACTCCATGTGGAACCTCATGAGTGGTGACACGTGTCACCCATATTTGTCTCCTTAGGCCACCTCAAAATGCCAAAACTTCTTGCCACCTATCCTTCCATACCACCACATCATGTTGACATCAGATACCATTGTAGCTTTATCAATACTAATCATATGCAGCCATGTGTCCTGCTATATTAGAGAGAAAAGGGTTTGCCCACCTTTAGTTTTGCAATGAAATCATTTGTTAATCCTTTATCGGCGTTCCCAACAGTTTTTAACACTATAAATGCTTTACCCATGTCACAAATTTTAAAAGGTTCTCACGTTCAGAAGTTCTGATTCTAGGATTGCCGAAATGCTTGATGCTTCGATGCGTTGATCTCCACTAAGCTACGATGTTGCGACTACCAATCTCCGATGTCTCTGGACATCTGATATGCGATATGCCAATATGCTTGATGTTGTGATACACTGGTTTTCCCGACCTCCGATATGCGATCATTGATATCTCTGATGCTCTGATGTTAGGATCGTCAATATCTCTGGACCTCCGATATGCAATCTCCGATATTCTGGACCTGTGATATGCGATCATCAATATTCTTTCCTTCCTAAGGCTTTAATCCTTGAAAGTTTAGCAGACCATATATTTTGATCCAGGAGTCCATTTTTGGATTTCCACATGTCATTAAAAAGCTTGTTTAGAGAAATTTCTACTAGAGAGGGTCTCATGTAGCCATTGAGTCTTGCGGCTTGAAAGATGATTTCAAGCTTCTATGCTATTTTTCATTATTTTAACATCATTTGGCACCATTCGAACAATTTTGCAGTAAGTGATAACATTGGCTCCAGTTGGGGACAATTGCTTGCTAGAAAGGTGCTGAGAACCTGCAGACTAGTAGCCTGCATGGAGTCAAAAATATAATGAACCTACAAAAGCAAAAAATCTCTATGGAACTTTATTTTTTGGGAGTCCTTTCCTCATAAAACTTAAATGCAGAACTACAAACTCTAAAAATTGGAAATTAAACACTCACATAGTGGGCTTATTTATATACAACTCCTGCTTATGCATAGGTCTCAATTCACCCAAGTGATGTCAACCTTCCAATGACACCAGCCCAACATCTGAGTACTAGACCTTATGCCATTGTTCTCCTGAAAGTGAGCAACTAAAATAGGCATGCACTACTACCCTAAACTGATATTTGATGCTCAGTTATTTTAATCTCTTCCATGAACCTCATAATTGAGATCGACTGTTGAGAAAAGAAAGATGACATATAGTCACCTACTGGATCATGGAACTGATGAGAAAAATTGATGGTTGTCTCCCTTTCTTGAACAGTTTCCAGGGAGGAATCTTTCTATAACAAGGAACCACCAACATTTTTGGGCTCTTCAAATTTGGGCTCCTCTTGAGGGAGTTGTTGTTTGTAATCTTCTCCCCACTTGTTTGTAAGCAGATCCCTTTGACAGTCTGCAACAATCTCATCCTCATCTGAAGTATAGATCTTAGAATCTTTATCGACTTTAATATCAGTTCATTGAACTTGTTCTCCATTTGAAGGATGCTGATCATAAACTGAAGCCTATTTATTAACCTCTTTTGGGGCCTTCTCTTTTTGTGCAACTTCCCATGACTAGGACTGTTGTATTCTTTTATTGCTCAACATCCCATCGGAGTCATATGAATCATAAGAAGGAGAATCATCAAATTCGGCAGAATAAGATCTCTGAGGGTCTATTTATAGCTTGATAATGTCTCCTTCTTCGCTTTCTTGATCGCTGGGTGATGTTTCTTGATGAAAGTATATGTTTTCTTGGAGGTTAGCCTCACAAAAATATTCAACAGGATGATTAACCTTAGAAATATTTTCAACATTAAAATGTGCACAACAATCTTCAAACAGAGCACCCAGTGGATATAATCTTTTGAAAAAAAAATTAAATGCTATGTGAAAGCTCTTTAAGGAAGATATGCTGCCATGAGGTATTGTTCTGTACCAAACTCTAGCATCTTCAGCTAAAGAATACATGAACAATTTCATTTTCACATCTTCAAAAACAATACCCAGTTGTTCCATGCATTCATGAAAATCCTTGAGGTGTTGGTCCGACCTTCTATTTGTGTTTCCACTAAATCTAGGCAAATAGGTATACCATTCATGAACTAAAGGGACATGATGGGGATAACAAACATCAAAAGAAACATCTAGTGGGGAAAATTTGTTTGCCAAGAATGTAGGAATGGACATTTTGAAAACCCCTTTAGGTGAGTGATCTCAAGTTCAGATGTAGGGGAAATTTTCTATTGTTTAGCATTAGAGCAAGTATGAGGCCTCTTGAAAGCCATGATTAAAAAATAAGGATATAGATAGTGGAGTTTCTAGGGTGTTTACAATAAGATTCAAATAGTAGAGTCACCATGGTGAGACATCTTCAACCCAAAATTCCCTTGCTCACCCGATTGAGGGAATGTAAAAATTGTCATACCTAGGGAAAAACATTCTAATTCGTTCCTCGACAATGGTGCCAGAAAGATGTTGTCACTCCTAGAGATAGACTCTAGGTTGATAGGGGACTAGTGCCTTGGACATATTAATTAGTGCTGTCAAATTTATCTTAAAGACTTATAGCACCATAGTTTTTACATGTAATTCAAATAAGGTTGATTTATAACCATTCATAAAGATATGATGTATGAACCAATGTACACGTAGGAATACACAGGAAATGATCCTCAGTTAGTGGTGGCCAAATCATATTGAGATCTTGCAGCAAATCATATGTTAAGATAAATGTAATGGTAGAAGATAATAGAGGAGAAATCCATCATATAGAGCTTAAACTTTAAGAATTTTATATATAAGGATTTAGAGAGAAACGAGAGAAAGGGAATGTTTATGGAATGCTAAGATACGTGGAGAGATTTTTAAAGACTTAGTTTCCTCATCAATACAGGCATTATCCATCAATAACTAGATCAAAATGAATCTTATACAGGTAGTTTCCATTAATAACTTGATCGAAATGAATCTGTATCTAATGAGAAATATGTCTAGCAGCCACGTGAGATGAAATATGAGAAGAATATTTAACATATATGAAAACATAATGGGAGATGAATATGATGCAAACCAATAAGTTGTAATCACCAAAAATATTGTATTAATCTTCTAAGAAATGTGCATACATCAAGATTCATAACACTGCCTTCATGAAAACAGGAAAAGGCCCTTTCCAAGAGTTCTTTCCAAAAATTATGAACCTTGTTTACGTGTTTCTTCCCTCTATTTATAAGGAGAGGGGAGCTTTGAACAATGGTTACAAAATATCTTAGTCCAGCTCCAGCTATCTGATCGACTAGATGTCTCGGCATGTGATGGCTCCGCTGCCAAAAATGATTACAATAGATTTGGATGCTTCTTTAAAATGAAACAAAGTACAAAATAACAAAACATGGGAAAATTGAATGATAACCATAGCAAAATATCTCCATGCTAATTCCTGTGATCGCCTCTGATTAGGACATGCCTTTGCCATGATGTACCTCCTCTATTACTTGACAAGTTCATATGTCATTTTCACCTTAACTACTTGAATTCCCCACTTTCTGGAGCTAGGAGAGATCAACTGTCAGTTTCTTGTCACAATGCAGAAACAAAGATCAACCGGAAGTCTTTCATTGCCTGGTAGCGTGGATATCCATGCTAAGAAATTAATTCTCAGGTGACCTGCACACTACTTCCTAAGTCCCATACCTCCATTTATCTCACTGAAGATGTGCATCGAAGCACAAATATGGCTTGTACCACTTCGAAGAAGACCCAACACTATTTTGTATGGATCGTGGTTCTTGCTTCCTTGACAAAATGATCTTTCAAAGTTTCCATTACTCTTGAGACCAACTCCGTTGTTCCTACATTCAATCTTGCATATGCTGACCCATACGCCTTTAACTCTCTGTATCATGCTTATTGGAGGAATTCCATATCGTAATATTCATAGTGGTGCAGTATTCTAATCCAGGAGTCCATTTTCAGACTTCCACGTGTCATTAGAAAGCTTGTTCAAAGAACTTTCTACTAGAGAGGGCCTGATGTAGG
This sequence comes from Pinus tabuliformis, assembly GCA_031772625.1. NCBI lineage: Eukaryota > Viridiplantae > Streptophyta > Pinopsida > Pinales > Pinaceae > Pinus > Pinus tabuliformis. The sequence continues at coordinate 685,669,889 of CM062813.1, forward strand.
GGTTGAGTCCTTCTTTGTCTTGGAAGATGACTGCAAGCTTCTATGCTATTTTTCATTCTTTTGACATCATTTGGCACCATTCAAACAATTTTGTAGTAAGTGATAACAAGTTCATTCATGACTTGTTGCAATGCTGGAAATGATATGTGAGTTGTGCATATATATTTCTTTATTTTATTGTGGTAGTTACTACAAGTCCTAGTAAGATAGATGGAGCCGGACCCCTGTCAGGATTTGTCCATACCGCATCTAGAATTTATGCACTTATTTGGGAGTGGGGGTGTCCTCAAAATAGACCCCCTTGGTTCCAAGTATGGGACTAACCTACTCCCAGTTTACCTTAACTACATCAAGAATTTATTACTAGAAATACCTCGATGACATTAAGTGCTAATCCTTGCTGTAAATTAGTTTCATTTTCAAGTTCCCTTTTTTTAAAGAGAAATAACTATTCCCTTTTAAACTTGGGTCTTTTATCTCTTCCGAGTTCGTTATCTCTGTTCATACCACTTAAATTGTGGGGTTGGTAATTAATGTACATGGTTCCTATTCTATTTTCAAGAGGGACCACGTTTACTATACCTCTAGTTCTTAACATGTTTGTTCCTTTAACACATAAAATTACCTTCTCTTTTAAAATAGGGGGAACTTGCACCAGAAGCCTTCCTAGAACATATTCTTTCAGGTCAAACTTTTCTACCTCATTTCTTACACAGATAAATGATCTAAAACAAAGTAGGATTATTTTAAAAAGTACTCAAAACAATTTCTCTACAGAATAGTTAATTCAAGACCTAGTATTCCAGTTCTTCAATTCAGAGGAACATATAAATACATTGTTACTTGAACAAGATTATAATAATAATTTTAATATGAAAATTCAAGGTACTTATCTACAAACTTAACCCTATCAGGGAATTAACTAGGATAGAAGACTCTTCCACCCAACCAGTGAGATTGGCGATTATGTCCAATTCTCCCCCTCCTGAGCCTCTTGTAATTTTCCAGAGTTGTTTAGCAGACAATACTGGTTCTTGGACCTCAAGACTCTTAGTCCAGCCAAGAACTCTCTAGCTTCAAGGTTTCCACTAGCTCCTGACCAAATCAAGAACACCCTAGTAGTGTTTTCACCTTGGTAACATCCTTCTCAATGTCTTTCCTCTCTCTCCCTTTTCACCTTCGACCTCTCCCTCCTCTCTACCTCCCTTAGATTTTCCAAAACTGAGATGTTTTCATCTCTAAGGGAGGAGGATGTAACTATCCAAACTGCTTGGAAAATTAAAGACTTTCTTTTAAGATATTCTCCCGTAATTCCATTATTTAGCATGTTTTTTTTTTTTTTTTAAAGAAAAAAAATAATAAGTTTTAACTTCTAGAGTTATTTTTAAACTTTTACCTAATCTAGAATTCACCATGTCTTTCCATAGTAAAGTAAATGAAAAATATTTACACAGCCAGGGAGGGTGTTACATTCCCTCCCCCCTTGAGAGAAACACCATCCTTGGTGTTCATCCTTGCCCTTGGAATACGTCTGGGTATGTTTCCCACTTGAATCTTTCAACCTCCCAGGTGGTCTCTTCAGGGCTAAGGTGTCCTCCACTGCACTTTAACCTGGGTGATAACTCTCCTCCATAATGTTGTTTCTCTCTGATCAAGAATGCATAGGGGTTCTATCAGGTATTCTTTGTCCAGTTTGACATGGTTCACATTATACAAATGTTATTAATTCATAACAGTTATAAACAAGTACCATTAATTAACAAAAAAACAAAGAAAATTAATTATTCCTTCTCACCTATACATCTTGCTAGTTAATAATATGTCTAGATTCATACACATATTTTTTTAACAAAGCGACAAGAAATACATTATGTGTTCGCATATTGTTGGGTAATCCAAGTTAATATGAAACAAGTCCAATTCTTTCCAATATTTGGAAGGGTCCACAATACTGAGGGGATAACTTTGCACACCCACCCCATCGTAGAGTGTTTTTCCTGGGCTTCACTCAATTTTATACACGGTCCTTACTTGATATTCTTTGTAGGACCTTTTTCTATCTGCATATATTTTTTGCCTATCTTGGGCATCTTTCAAATTCTGCCAGACTTTTCTCACGGTTTGTTCCATTTCCACCAGCGTTTCTGGTCCTAAAAGTAGCTTGTCCTCTGGGCTGTTCCAATTGACCCATGTTTTGCACCTTCTCCCGTAGAGAACTTCAAAAGTGATCATCTTAAGAGATTCTTGATAACTATTATTATAAGTGAACTCCACCAAATGAATTGCATTCGTCTCGCTTACTTAGTTTATCAACTACTACCACGATTGAGTCATTTTGTTTCTTAGTTTTTAGCAACCCAATTATAAAGTCTAATGTAATAACTTCCCATTTCCACTCCAGGGCGGAGTAAAGCAACTGGATGTTGGTGCTCAACCTTAAATTGTTGGCATTCCAGGCATTTAACTAAATATTCACTAATGTCTTTTCTCATTCTAGGCCAAAAATAATTTCTCTTTATAGTAGAAAATAATTTCTGATACCCAAGGTGGGCAACATAGGGATTCTATGATACTCATCCAAAATTAGTTTCCTAACAGCCATTTGATTAGGGATATATACCCTTCCCCTAAAGGTCAACAAACTGTATTTATTTATGTCATAGTCCTTTTGATTCATATTCCTTTTGATTTTTAGAGTTGTTTAATTGTTTAATTTTCTTCCATAAGAACATATATTCTCGATCTTTATTCACAACCTCCTTGATCTGATTTGAGAATTCAAACTCTACCTTACTATAAGAAATTTCGTATATATAGTGTACTTTCCTACTTAATGCATCAACCACATAGTTTTCCTTTCCTTTCATGTATGATATCAAAATCGAATTCACTTAAAAAAGTTGTCCATTTGGCTTATTGTACATTGAGATTAGTCTACTTAAAGAAACTGGTTATACTGATATGGTCAGTCATCAACACAAACTTTTTACCCAATAAATAATGTCTCCATACTTTTAAAGCATGTACCACAACAATTAATTCCAAATCATAAGAGTACCTTTTTTCATGTTCTTTTAATTTCGAGATTCATAAGCAATTAATTGTCATCTTGCATCAACACTCCTCCCACTCCTTCCTGACACACATCATTGCAGACGACGAACTCCTTCTCTGGAACTACTATCTTTAGCACCACAGTTGAAGTCAACAAATGTTTTAATTGTTCAAAGTTGCGCTGACATTCAGCAATCCACTTAAAAGCTCTTCCTTTTTCCTACAAGGAAGTTATACGATAGGCTATTCTAGAGAGCCCCACGATAAAATGATGATAATAACCATCTAAACCCATAAAAGATTGAATACCAGCAACGTTACAAGGAATAGGGAACTCCATGACGGTTTTGGTTTTCTTAGGGTCAACAACTATGCCTTCAATATAAATTATGTCCTAAGTATTGTATTTGATTCTTATAAAGCTCACACTTATTGTATTTAGCGTACAGTTGGTTCTCTCGCAGTGTCTGTAAAACTATCTGCAGATGCTCCTTGTGTTCTTCCAAATTTTTTGAATATGTAATAATATCATCAATAAAAATTAAAACAAACTTATCAAGATAAGGGTGGAAGATACCATTCTTAAAGCTCATAAATGTTGTTGGGTCATTGGTAAACCCAAAGGGAAAAACCAAAAACTCGTAATGTCCATATTAGGTCCCAAAAGTTGTTTTAGGAATGTCTTCTTCCCTTATGCTTATTTGATGGTAACCTAATTGTAGATAAATCTTAGAGAATACCGTAGATCCTTTAACTTGATCGAATAAATCGTCAATCCTGGGTAATGGGTACTTGGTCTTAATGGTCAACTTTTTAAGTTGCCTATAATCAATTCATAGTCTCATAGTACCATCATTTTTCCTCACGAACAACACAAGAGCTCCCTAAGGTGATACACCTGGGCAAATGTATCTCTTATCAATCAGTTCCTGTAGCCGCATCTTTAGCTCACTTAGTTTAGGTATGCTCATTCGAGAAGGGGTTTTTGACATAGGTGAAACCCCCAGAATTAATTCTATGGTAAGGTCTATGTCCCGCTTGGGAGGTAATCCACAAATTTCCTCTGGGAACACATCCACAAAATCTTGAACAACCAACAGATTTTCTAAGGTGACAATCTTATCTTTTGAATTGGAATATACTACTTGCACAACATATATTTGACATCCTTTCCTAATACATTTTCCCACCTGGGAGGTAGTGATTGGTCGCAACTTAATGAGTCTCCTTACCCCTTGGATCTCTTGTTTGAAACCCTCCTTAGTGAGATAACTGATAGTTTTATCCTTGCAGTTTACTAAGGACCAATGCCCTTATAACTAATCCATACAAATTAAGATATCATAAGATTCTAAGGGTAATACATTCATATATAGGCTAATTTGTTGGCCAACTATCTGAACAGGGCAATTATCTAATTTTGCCTCCACTCTTCTTTTTTCCCTAGTGGCCAATTTTCTACATATAACAACAAAAGATAAACAATGTAGTACCCAATGGAGGACTTCAAATGAATAATATTTTTATTAAAACATCTTCTGAGGTATATTTACAACATGGGTCTATAGATCCCCCTCCATGGGATGGGTCCTTTTGATCTCCTTGTGTTTCATCGATCTGTTTCTCTCTTTCAGTATGTAGAAAACCCAAAACCAAGATGGAATTTAAGTGGGAGCTCAAATGTGATAAAACGATAGTGTTCACAATGATAATGATGATGGTGAAGAATGAATGGAAAACACCTCTATTTATAACAAAGTATTGAGCCAAATTAGGAATTGGAAAATAATAAAATATTATTGACCAAATTAAAATCTAGCCATTGAGAATACTTTATCACATTTCTTCGAGAGGGAAAAGATATTCAAAATGGTCAAATATCTTTATTTAGAAAATCAAGTAATTAACAAATAAAAATAATTTATTAATTATTTTGTGAGAACTAAAATGTGAGTTCGAAATAATTATTAAATAGCGGTTTAACAATTATTCCAAAAATAAAATTAAGCAATAATAAATAACTAGTGATTTATTTAATTATTCCAAGGTGATTAAGTCAAAGGTGACCATAAATAATTATCAAATAATGAATTAATAATTATTTTTAGAGAAAATTGAATAAATAATAATTTATTTAATTATTCTCATGGGGTTTTTGGATTTTAATGAGAAATAATTTAGGAAAAATGGTTTACTAAATTATTTCCCATTGTGAAAGTGAATTTACTATGGTAAAATTAATCCTACATGGTGTATTTTGATCGAACTAGAAAGAAATGGCTAGGTGATCATTTTTAGGTGATAACATTTGGTTTGCTAGTTACTTCCATCAATTTAGTTTCATTTTGAGACTTATTATTTTGTTGATTCCTTCCAACAAATTTGTTATGTTGGTTTCAGAATGCATTTCTAATATATACCACTTTTGTATTTTTTATGTTTAGAGAGTTTTTTTGTCCTTTTTATCAATCCAACCCTTATCATCCTCTCCTTTCTATTTCATCTACTGATAAAATGTCTATGCCTTTTGAATAGCCTCATCCATGGCCTTAAGATTATTGAATTCTAGGTGCTTCTTTCATAAATGCTAGTAAGTTGCACATAAAATGTTGTACCTTGGCCTTTTCCTTGTTGGGTGTGTGTTATATTCTTTCCATGACTAGTCTCATGCACAGGGGGACAATAACCCCTCCTATATGTTGTGTCAGGCACAATAGGGGAGTCACAGGGGAGTCGTAGCCCCTTGTTGGGGGGTTAGTAGGGGGTGGTAGATCCAGGGAAGTGCCCTGATTTATTTTTTTATGTGGACCCAATAATAGTTGAAGGGACCCAAGGATGGGGGGCAGACCCAAAGATGGTGGGCGGACCTACCCATGGTTTTGTGCATGGGTTTTGCATATGGTTTTGGGCATGCTGGTTCTCTGCCCAGGGTATTTTGTAGATCTAGTCAAGGTAACTATGATTATGTTATAATTCATGGTTAATGGATCGGGGTTTATGAATGCTCCGACATGTATATATATGTATTGTAACATCGAAAGGAAGATAATGAAAAATCAATCTGGTACTCTCGATTTTGGGATCCAGAGAAAAATATCTATATATATATTTATTTTATGTTCTCGCCATTGTATATTTTTTTGTTTTAAGAATTCATTTGTGGGTAATTTTCGTATAGGATTTAAACCTACATTTGGTATTAGATATGTTTCAGCTTCAAGGGTATGCCTTTGTTGCTGAGGGGTTTTTCTCGGGCCTGTGGTAGACCCTGTTCAGTCGGAGATCTGCAGGATCGATTCTTGCGCTGAAAGAAGATGGCGAGCAATGGAAAGAGAGAGTTCAATAAATTTAATGGTCAGAGTTTTGAGTTGTGGAAGCTCAAGAAGGAGCATCTTTTGGTGGACCCAAATCAGTGGATTCTTGTAGATCCAAGAACGACACTAGCCAGAATGTCGACAAAAGACTGGGCGAAGTTAGATCGGAATGTAAAGAGAAAAATATTATTGTGTCTCTCATATTTAATATTGTTGAATGTATCAGGTGGAGCTACGATTAAGGATTTGTGGGACAAGTTAGGGACTTTGTACCAATCTAAGTCTCTGGTGAACAAACTAAGGGATCAACTTCAAGCACTGACTCCCAAAGGGATCAACCCAAGATGACCAAGAGCGAAAGACACTTGGTTAGAATCTTTGCCCCTTTGAAATTGAGGAATGATCCCAAACCATTACCTAAAAAATTTAATTGATGGTTGCACAAATTCAAAGGGGATGCTACTTGCACTGCCCATGGTTTATTGAAGAATTCTACTAGAAGTTGTCTCGTAGATTGATATTTGATGAAGATAGGATCATGATGATTTTTTCCTTATCACTTGAGGGACAAGAAAGAGATTGGTATCTTAGCCTTCCCCCTGGGTGCATAAAGGACTCTGATGAATTTAAGGAACTATTCATGAAAAGGTGGTCATGCAATGCCCAAGGGACATTCAACATTGAAAAGTTCTACCAAACAACCAAGGGAAGGGAAGATGTGTGGGAATTCATTCAAAAGTTTGATAGGGTACTCAAAGATATACATAATTGTTTAAAGCCATATGAAGCCAACATTATTGACAAATTTATAAAGGTTGTGGGTGGCCACCTCACCTATGTGTTGAGGGATAAGAAACCATCCACTTTAGTCGAGGCTATGGAAATGGAAATGGAAGTTAAAGAAAACTTACGAATTTCAAGGTTGATATCAATGGCCACCCTAGAGCCAAATTTGAAACCAAGAAGGTGAAGTCCAAATATCAACACAAAGAAAATCTCCTTGCTATTCTCGAAAAGGTGGAAATATTCACCGAAGAAGCCAATGCACATGACAGGGTTATCATGAATACAATCACCACCTTAGAAAGGGCCCTAAAACCAAGTTACATCCCTAAAGGAAAGCCTTTTCCCAAAAATAAAAATGAAGAAGATAGGCTAAGCTCTTCTCAAATCCCAAACACATTGGCCCCAACTAATGTTATTGAGCCAAATTCTTCATCTGATGATGAGGAGAGTGAAGAGGATGAAAGTGAGGATGAAAAAACAGATGAGAAATCCAATCTTGTGGAAGCTGATGTCTTCAACATATTTCTAGGAGGATCATACACACATCCTCCCATTAGTGAGGTCACCCTTAAGGAAGAAAAGGAATAATCTATTCTTAATGTTGATAACCATGGAAGATTCAAAGGGGTCCAATATTCCTGAAAGGAAAAGGACAAAGACCCCTCACCTCCTAAGGAATCACCTAAGGAAGATCCATCACCTAAGAAAGCCCCTCTTAAATAATCCATCCCCAAAGTTCCTCCCAAGAAGAATCCACCAACAAAGGTCAATAAAAAAAGGATCCTCCTAGGAAAGAATACAAGAAGAAGGAAAATGGGAAGGAAGTTAAACTTGACATCCACATAGGGGATTCCATGGGAAATATGACTATACTTGTTCCCCTAAAGGAAATTTTTAAGCTTCTCGAGAAACAACAACAACTTAAGACATCCCTCGGGATTCAATATGAAGAAATAATTGAAGAAATGAAAAAAATTCACATACCTTATCGAAACTCGGGGTATAAACCTTTCTTGCTCACTTTGGTCGTCAATGACCTCTTCTTACACAATTGTATGTTAGATTCTGGTGCTTTCGCCAATATCATGCCTTTGACTGTTATGAAGAAATTGGGTCTCAACATCACTCGACCATATAAAAGGGTGTGAGGTTTTAATTACAAACCTGTGGAAGTTGAAGGAATCATCAAAGATCTTAAGGTCTATTTAGTTAGGAATCCGAGATATCCCTCCTCATGGATGTTATTGTAATTGATATACTTGATGTGTGGGGGATGTTGTTATCCCGTAAAATGGGGAGCTACCGTTGGGGGACATGTTCAAATGGATTTATCATACGCAACCATCCCCCAATTCGATGGCACCCCTTTTATCCTTTATAGGGAGCCTGCTTATTTGCCGCATATGATCAATCCGGGACTATATTATGAGACATGCAAGGGTGAGAAACATTCTCATATCCTCCCTACCAAGGAAATTTAAATCCTTAAGCGATAAATCTATCAAACAAGAAAAAAGTGGAAGCCTAAGAGAGAATACAAGGTTTGGGATTTAGTCTTGGTAGATAAGGATCCCATACTTGTTAAGATTCATGGAAGGGTTGGGGATCACTATTACTACATTTCTAAGCTTAACGATGAACTTTGGCCCGAGCTGGTCAAATTAAGTCATATCACCTCCTTCCTTGAGACTTGACATTGTATTATATGCATGGTAGAGAAGGATGCATTTCATGCTGATGTTTTCATTAGAAATAACGCCATATGATATTTCTCATGGTAGATTAGCTACATTTATATTAAAATTTGCATATATTCATTTTTGGTTGATTTTATGGCCTAACATATTAGCATATGCGATCGTGAGACATTGCAAAAGCATGTTACCCCATTTTTTTTCCATAAATTGTATGTGCAGGTGATAGGTCTATGACAACCAAGATATTGCTAGAGTTCTCATGACCTCCCGTTCAAGCAGCTTTACTCACTTCTTCGAGAGATCATGTCCCAATTGGAGCCAGATGTTACCCACCACTTTGTGGGTAATATCCCTAGGAGAAATGTTTTCTCCAAGATGGTCCTCAGCTGATAGCCAACAACCCCTTACAACCATTAGCTAGCTCATTGTGCTATTTCTTTGCCACCTGAGCCAACTGTGTGGTCCCTTGTCCATTTACCATGATTATATGTTTGAAGGTGGGTCTCACGAATCTAAAGGTATGCCTTTCCATTTGGACATTGAGTATTGTAGTTTGATTATCATGGACACTTATGGGTATGGATTAATGGGGGGATTCAACAAAAAGAATGGGCCAGGTCTGTGCTTCTGTCCCTTATTCCCCTTTTAGGAATTAACCTTGGATTCTAGTCCTGTGGGACCTCTTTTACTGACCATTTGGTTCCAAGGATGGTATTTCATGGGAAACCCCAATTTTGGTTGTGTGGTCTCGCTCCCTTATTCGATCATATTACCCTCTTTCCATTCATTACTACCCCATCCATCATTTCTCCCACTTGGGTCCACATTCCTCTATTAGGTCCACATAGGGTCAGTTCACCCCTTCCCCTTGCCCACACCTTGGGTCATGGCCTGGAATGAAGCCCGAAGATTGATGTAGCTGAAAAGAAATCCAAAATCATATATGGTCACATTCAACAAGAAAAGTACCACAAAATACAAAATATTGTTGGGACAAAAACGTTTAGCACGTGGGGAAAGGCCAATACATGAACTCTACCCCATCATCGTAGCCATCACCCTGGTTCCTATAGGTTCTATGAGCCTTCTTCATCATATATGAACCCATGATTATCCCAACCCCTGGTGGATGATGAACCGTCTCACCTTAAAAAGGGGGGAATTCACTGCTATATCTTATACATCATGCTCCAACCCCTTGAGCCCGAAGCAGTTAATCAAAGAAAATCATAAAAAGGAAAAAGGCATATAAAGAAGGGTGGAAATACCAAGGCTGGGGCACTTCATGTACCACGATTGATCCCTCCTACACATTATAAACCCAAGTGTGGGATTCCCTCTTATTGTAGAAATTCCCACTGTAGATCAACAGATTATGCAATACACTAAAACAAAATACAAGATCTACTTCTACAACACTTTGTGGAAGCTTAATCGAATTGAGCAAGATCAAGAGAACACATATAACTGAGAATGAGAAATCAATCACACATAACATAGAAGAAATAACCCAGGGAAATCCTTAGCCCAAAACCCCAATCTCTATATTATCATACAACTAGAAATCTTGTTCAAGTTACAAAAAGAGTCAACTCACAAGCTATCTTGCTCTCTCAACAATCAAACAATGCTGCTCATAGATAGTCAAAGGCTCTCACAACCTTCTCCTCTGCCCTCCAAGCCTCTTATTTCCTTGTGCATTTTTTCCTGGGGTCTAGTGCATCCACTTGTGTGAATTCCCACCTCACACTACTCACTTGGCTCAGAAATAACTGCACAAACCTGAAGGAGATGAATCCTTCTGCATGGATGAGTTTCCTTTATAGGAAAAATTCATCCAACTGACAGTACACTGTCCCTTCTCTGATCTCAACTGGGTCTCTGTCTGAACTGACATGTATGAGTTATTTATGAGAGAATATTCAATTATCTAAAGTGCAACAATTACATGCATGCAAGCATTAACCAACTAAACTCAAAATTGATTCAACAAACTGTTTGAATTAATCTAACTGGACTTGACTCAGTTAACTGAGCCAACTCATTACAACCCAATATTACAACTCATCCTTATCTCTTTAACTGATGGATAAATTCATCAATTAATGGAGAAACTATTGCATGTCCCCACATAGATTTCATGTTTGACTTTCCTTAAATAATTAACTCAAGATGAATTAATTAATTATTTTACAAATAGCTGCTAAGATCAAATTCAAATTTTACTTCACTATTTTAGTTTAGGGACTAACTAAAATAAGAATCTATCTAGAACTGCTATTTTTAGCAATGTTATTTATAGCACTTCCATTTTTCATTCCTTGCTGCTATGTCCAACACTGGTACTCGAAATTCTATTTATAACAGTGCTATTTTTAGCACTTCTATTTTTAGCATTTCTTGTTGCCATTTTCAACACTCCCTCTCAACAAGAAAGGCTTCAAATCGAACCTGATCCTGAACCTTTGGAATGTTTTGCATGCAACACTTCTTCCAAGTGTGGATGCTCTAGCAACTCTAGAAACAAAAAAAAACTCCCAACTGACCTCTCCGTTGGGCTAGAAACATACTATGATGCTGAAGCTCCCTCTACCACTGACAAGTGTTCCCTCTCTGACCTCTAAGTTGTTGCAATGTCTCCATGCATCTCGCACCATTGCACACCTCTCTATGCCATCCTGCACAGGTGCAACACTCCTGTGCCTCTCGCATTGGCATAGCCTACTAGCTCTACACAGTCTTGGGACTCCTGCACTGTAGCTCTCTTTGCCGCTCCATCTACATCTGTCTCTACCTAATCATTCAGTCTTGCCACTCCTCATCGAGGCTCTTGTAGCAAAGTCGAATCAAAGAGGTTGGGTACCTCAAGGATCATGCCCCTATTCTAGCCTTCTTGGGACTGTCACTCCACATCGCCCCACCTCCGACCTGGAGGTATGGATGCATGTGATCCCTTTGCCCACCGGGCTCAAAATTTCCCCCTACTAGAGGTCTCTGCATGAGTGGATGCCTCCACTCTATCTCCTCTCAGCTTCTCCAGTTGTGGCTGCTCCACAACCTCCTGAAGTTGCTTCACCAATCGTGGCTCCTCCACAATCATCTGAGACTTCTCTTATGGCTGCATGTTGAGAGGTAATGTACTCTCCCTCTCAACCACCAAGTCTCCATTAGTTTCCTTGCTCCTCAAGGCTTTGTATGCATCTTGAACCTCAAGAGCATACAGGTTCTTGACTCATGAACCAATCTGCTTCACCTATCTCGTGGTGATGTGTTGAAGGAAGACCTTTCCCTTACTGAAGACTACATCATAGCCCTTGTCTTCCAGCATGGCGATTGACACCAAATTTTTCGTCAGTCCTGGTACATGCTTGACATCGGTTAAGGTAATGTGAGCTCCATGCTCCCTCTGAAAAACAACTGTGCCTACACCTGAGACACTATAATTTTCATCATTACCCATTCCGATCCGCATCTGGAGATCCTTCTCCTCCAAGGTATTGAACAAACTCTTGTCACCGGTCATGTGGAAAGAAGCTCCACTATCAAGAAACCAACCACTTCCCACCATGGATGAAACCATGCATGTGAAAAGTGTGAAATTGAACTCGAACTGTGAGACCAGTGCCTCACCTTCTGATCCTTCCACAAATCCCTTCTTGGATTTCCTTAGTGGATAATTTGTAGCAAAATGGCCCATCTCATGACAACAAAAGCATCACACTTTCGATTTGTCAAACTTCTTCCCACCATGGGAAGAACTCAAATTGGAATGAGAATCCTTCTCCTTCCATTTCTTTTCCTTACTCGCCAAGGCACAGTTTTCTTCATCCTCCTTGAATAATGAAGATCCATCTCTGGTGCTTCTTCTTATCTCCTCCTGCATCAGATCCAACCAAATTTGTTCCCAATCTGGCAGTTTTTATCTTCCATTAACCGATTCTTGGTAGCTATGCTAGCTCTTAGGAAGACTGAGGAGAGCAAGACTCACCATGTCATCATCAGTGGTCATGATCCCTACACTTCCAAGCTCATCCCTCCAGGTGGTGAGCTTGTTCAGATATGTAGAGATCAAGTTGCCCTTTTCACACTTGATCTTATGAAGCTTGTCTTTCAGTGCAAGCTTCCTTTGATTGCTGCTATTATGATATAGATCTTTCAATGTTTTCCACATCGAAAATGATGTCTCCTTCCCATGGAGGCTCGAGATAATGTGGTATCGAACTCCCTCTAGGAGGATTCTCCTTGCTCTAGCCACACATTTCTTCCATTCCGCCAGTTGAGTAGCATCAGTTGGCTTGGGGACTTCTTGATCAATGAAGTCCTTTAGACCGTTATCCTCTAATACTGCTTCCATGCAATCCTTCTAGGCTATATAATTCAAGCTGCCATCAAGGGCATACTCGAGTCTTAAACCACTGAACGCCATTGGTGAAATTGAGATGTGATAAGAACTCGATTTCTATATTCAAGAACCACAAACTTCGAACTTCTCCTTCTTGTATACTGTTCTTCACCTTGATCACCTTTGCTCTGATACCATGTAGAAATTCCCACTGTAGATCAACAGATTATGCAATATACTAAAACACAATACAAGATCTACTTCTACAACACTTTGTGGAAGCTTAATCAAATTGAGCAAGACCAAGAGAACACATATAACTAAGAATGAGAAATCAATCACACATAACATAGAAGAAATAACCTGGGGAAAGCCTCAGCCTAAAACCCCAATCTTTGTATTATCATACAAGTGGAAATCTTGTTCAAGTTACAAAAAGAATCAACTCACAAGCTATCATGCTCTCTCTGTGATCAAACAATGCTACTCATAGACAGTCAAAGGCTCTCACAAACTTCTCCTCTGCCCTCCAAGCCTCTTGTTAACTTGTGTAGTTTTTCCTGGGGTCCAGTGATTCCACTTGTGTGAATTCCCACCTCACACTGCTCACTTGGCTCAGAAATAACTACACAAACCTGAAGGAGATGAATCCTTCTGCATGGATGAGTTTCCTTTATAGGAAAAATTCATCCAACTGATAGTACAATGTCCCTTCTCTGATCTCAACTAGGTCTCTTTCTGAACTGACATGCATGAGTTATTTATGAGAGAATATTCAGTTATCTGAAGTGCAAAAGTTACATGCATGCAAGCACTAACTAACTGAACTCACAATTAATTCAACAAACTATCTGAATTAATCTAATTGGACTTGACTCAGTTAACTGAGCCAACTAATTACAACTCATCCTTATCTTTTTAACTGATGGATAAATTCCTCAATTAATGGAGAAACTGTTGCATGTCTTCACATAGACTTCATATTTGATTTTCCTTAACTAATTAACTCAATATGAATTAATTAATTATTTTACAAATAGCTGCTAAGATCAAATTCGAATTTTACTTCACTATTTTAGTTCAGGGACTAACTAAAATAGGAATCTATCTCGAATTGCTATTTTTAGCAATTCTATTTATAGCACTTCCATTTTCATTCCTTGCTTCTATGTCCAACATTGGTACCCGAACTTCTATTTATAGTAGTGCTATTTTTAGCACTTCTATTTTTAGCATTTATTGTTGCCATTTTCAACACTTATTAGCTACTCTTGTACCCCAGCATGTGACCCGGGTTGCCCCTTCTCATCCCCTACTTCATTCACCTATTTTTCACATGCCACCACCTTTTGATGGATGTCCCTAGACTATATTATCCCCTTTAGAGGTAGAAACCACCTAATAGGGCACTTGGTTAACCCCATTTGGAGTTTAGGAGATATTAGCACACCCTAAAACCCATTATGGAAGGGAAGGCTATTATGAAGTTCCCACTTGTGGTCCATGATTAGGTAAGCTCATTTACTCGATTTCTCTATGGACTTGTTGTACTAAAGGGCTAGGGGACACATTGGATTTTATGCAGAATTGCAGATGGTTTCTACTTGGGTTTGGTCTCCCTATACAGGGTCCTAATCCTGTAGAGGACTACATTGACACATGTAGGGTGAGAATTGAGATCCATGGGCCCCCATAGCAACATATTTCACTCCTAGGGATCCCCACAACCATTTAGAGATTGCTCGTGGTTCACTTATTTGACGAGAAGGATGCACCTGATCTATCATGCCCAGCTGGCCTCAAATCTACACCATACAGTGATCCAAGACTTGTACGATAATGTGACATCACCTATACTATCATCCTAGCCCTTGTAGGCAACCCACATGAATCTTCGATTTGCTTGGAGACCCATGAGGACACTTGTGTGGCCCCACATGTCATTTGGAGCATCACAGGTTATTGCAAGGGGCCAACCCCTTGTCCACTTCTTTTAAGGGTCCTATTCTTCATTGTGGCACCTATGGACCTTGTTAGTGTCAGCCTTGTTAGCCTGTCACCTGGATCAAAAATGCTTTTACGATGTTTTTTTTAGGCTTTCACCATCAAATTTTTCTGTTACTAGGTTTACACAACAAATTTGGTCATTGTGTGGTCAGTCCAAAGATGAAGTCATCGTTTGAAGTTTCACTCATGTTGGTTGCTTATCACACTTTATGAAGGTTTCACAATGAAAATGGGTTAGTCATCATCATCATTCCATTAGGTCTTAGGCCATCCATTAGGTCACAAGGGTCTCCAAGGTCCATCATTTCTATAAAAAACCAGCAATAAGTCAAACATGACAAAGCAACTGTTGAAGAATTGATCATGATTTTCACACACTCTTCATATTCTCATGATATCAAAGGTTTCAGAAGAGGAAGCTCCAACACTCAGGAAAGAAAAAGCACATTTGCAGTGGTAAAGGTAAAATCTGTCTTCATAAAGTGAAATCAGTTCCTAAAGGAGGGTAGGTTTCTTTTTCTTTTTGAAAAAGTGAGGAAATTTTCCCTATATAAACTCAAAAAGCCTCATAACTCTTTCATTCATATCCTATTCACTCCTTATCATCGAGCTCACTCGCCCAAAAAAGAAAAAAACTTGTTTCCCTAGGAGAAAATAGCCAAAATTTGGAGGCTTTGCATGTAGATACACTATGCTACGCTTAGGAGGTAGGCGCTGCGCTTCCATGAACCATGTTGTGCTTTGCCGATGTGCGTAGGAACACTACAATGTGTGCAGGATAGAGTGCCCCGAAACTCACAAAAATTCTCCCAAACTTCAAATTTTCGCTTGCAAGCTTGGTTTAATTGCCTTCTAAGCCAAGGAACAAGTAAGTACACCATCATTGTTATGAAACCAGCTCAAGAAAAGATAGAAAAGATAGATCAAAACCTTAGAATTCAGCCTCTTCGAGGGGGCAACCTCCTTTACATTACATAAATGAACAATTCTTGGATGATACAAATGACAAAACCTCCTTTCTATATATAGGAGTCTAAGGAGTCACAATATAATCCAGCCGACCTAACAATAATAATATAAAGCCACAAAAATAACAATAGAGGGATTCTATGGGGCACAAAAATAACAATATGGGGGTAATAGGGGCACAACAATATAAATAAGGGGTATAACTACAATAGTAATGGGGTAATCACTATTATTATAGGGACCCAACATGCCCCTCTCCTTCAAAAAAGTGTTGTCCTCAATGCTTGAGTAGTTCTGGATACTTCTGCATAAAATTCTCATCCTCCCATGTGGAATCTTCAGTAGATAAGTTCTTCCACTTGATAAGATACTCTGAAATTGATCGATTTCGTAGCTGTCGAGTTCTTGTTTCTGTGACTGCTTCCGTTTCCAATATAATTTTTCCTTCCTCGTCAAGTTCTGGCAATATTGTTTGAATTGGGAGCTTGTCACCTATAACCTTCTTTAAACATGAAACATGGAAAACTGGGTGCAATCGAGAAGCTGCAGGAAGCTCCAATTTGTATGCCATAGTACCAATCTTTTGCAACACCTTGTACGGACCATAATACTTTGGTGATAATTTATTATCCTTCTTAGCTTGCTTTAGGGACATTTGCTTATATGGTTGTAGCCGTAGGAATACCCAATCACCTACATCAAAACTTCTTTCACTGCGATGTTGATCTGCCTGTTGTTTCATTCTATTTTGTGCCAACACGAGGTTATCCTTTAAGAGTTGGAGGACTTGTTGTTGATGTTCGATGTGATGTTCCACTGCCTGAACCTTAGAATTTTCTCTTAAATATGATGTGATGGATGGTGGTTGATACCCATAAAGTGCCATAAATGGGGTCATTTTTGTTGCTGTATGGAAGGAAGTGTTATACCACCATTCAGCCAGAGGCAACCATTTGACCCATTGTGTCTGTTTATCAGATACAAAGCAACGAAGATATCCTTCCAAACATTTGTTTACTATCTCAGTTTGCCCATCAGATTGAGGATGATAAGATGAGCTATGAGCTAACTGAGTACCAAGACAAGAAAATAATTCTGTCCAAAAATTTCCAGTGAAAATGGGATCTCTGTCACTTACAATAATCTTTGGGTTTCCATGTAGCTTTTGAACTGTTTCCATAAATGCAGTAGAAACTGTACTGGCTTTAAATGGATGTGATAATGCACAAAAGTGTGCATACTTGGTAAGTCTGTCAACTACCACCATGATGACACTCTTTCCCTCAGACTTGGGTAAACCTGTGATAAAATCCATTGAAACCTCCTCCCAACGTTGGCTTGGAATGGATAAAGGTTGTAATAGACCCGGTGTCTTAATTGTTTCAACTTTATTTTGCTGGCAAACCAAACATTCCGCCACAAACTTTTGAATATCTGATTTAAGGCCATCCCAAAAAAATTCCTTCTTAACCCTGTGGTAAGTTTTTAAAAATCCTGAGTGCCCTCCTAAGGGAGAAGTGTGCAATTCCATAAGAATCTTTTGTTTTAGCTGGGAATTCTTACAGAGGTATAAGCGATCTTTGTACCATAACGAATCATTTTGCCAGCTAAATGTATCAGAAGTACTGGAATCTTGTTGTAGCTTTCGAATAAGTGCCCACACTTCTTCGTCATTCTTCCATTCCTCCCTTGCTTCGTTTATCCAATCTGGTTGGATAATAGAAATGGCACACAACAATGCTTCCACATCCTCATCCTTTCTTGAGAGTGCATCTGCCACCACATTTTGCTTCCCTTTTTTGTAGATGATTTCAAAGTCATAACCCAACATCTTTGTGACCCACTTTTGTTGCTCTTCAGAGGATAATCTTTGTTCTAAAAAGTATTTAAGGCTATCATGATCTGTTTTTACCTTGAAGTGTCTTCCCATTAGGTAGGGTCGCCATTTCTTAAGTGCATGGAGTATTGCCAACATTTCCTTCTCATAAATAGCTTTGCTTAAAAACTTTCCCTTGATTGGACGACTTTCAAAAGCAATGGGTCTTTCATCTTGCATTAGAACAACACCAATTCCATTTCCTGAAGCATCACATTCCACAATAAAGGTTTTTGTGAAGTCCGGTGTAGCTAAGACCGGTGCTTGGCACATTGCCTCTTTAAGATGTTCAAAGGCCTTTGTTGCTTCGGAGTCCATGAAAATGAATCTTTCTTCAATAATGTTGTTAGAGGTGCTGCTATTCTCCCATAATTCTTAACAAACTTGCGATAATAACCCTGTCAAACCAAGAAATCCTCGCAGATGCTTTATGGATGTGGGGATTTTCCATTCCTTAATGGCTTTAATTTTGCTAGGGTCTACCTTAACTCCTTCATGAGATACAATATGACCCAAATATTCCACCTCCTGGACTCCAAAGAAACATTTGGATCTTTTTGCATATAATTGTTTCTCCTCCAATAGTTGTAGCACCTTGTCAACATGTTCAACATGATCCTTCCAAGACTTGCTGTAGATTAGTATATCATCAAAAAATACTAACACAAATTTTCTAAGGAATGGTTTGAAAATTGAATTCATCAAACCTTGAAATGTTGAAGGTGCATTGGTAAGGCCAAAAGGCATGACCAAAAATTCATAATGACCCTCATGAGTTCTAAATGCCGTTTTCGGAATGTCTTCAATCTTCATTCTGATTTGATGATATCCCGAACGAAGATCCAACTTGGTGAAGTAAATTGATCCATGCAATTCATCCAGTAATTCATCAATAACAGGAATGGGGAACTTATCTTTAATAGTGAGCTTGTTGAGCTCCCTATAATCCGGACACATGCGCCATGATCCATCCTTCTTGTGCACCAATACTACTGGAGCTGAGAAAGAACTTTGACTCGGTTGAATTATACCAGCCTCTAGCATTTCTGCAACCATACGTTCAATTTCACTTTTTTGGACATAGGGATATCTGTACGGCCTGATGTTTGGAGGAACACTTCCTGGAATCAGATGAATAGCATGATCATGATCACGCATAGGTGGGAGACCTTTTGGAGTCTCAAATACCTTGGAATGATTGTCCAGGACTTTTTGGAGATCTGGAGAAATAGATGATTCCAATGTGGAAACATCTAGCGAACATAATTGTGCAATTACACCTCTTTGCTCCCTTTTTAGAAGCTTTGTCATGCCATTAGAGCTGATTATCTTTCCTGGTTTCCCTGCAATACCCCTTAATTCAACTTCCTTTCCTTCTGTAGAAAATTTGATGAAAAGTTCTTGAAAATTAAAAGCTATTGTACCCAAGGATTGTAGCCATTGGACTCCTAGTACAACATCAGCACCTCCCATTGGAATGGAAAGCATTGGGCTAGTCAATACATATTCTCCCATGGATAGCTTGATATTATGGCACTTTCCAGAGCAATTTATTGTTCCTCCATTTGCAATCATCACTTGACACTCTGGTGCTGGATATAGGAAGCAATTCAATTCTTTTGCTACCCTACAATGAATAAAATTGTGGGTGCTTCCTGAATCAATCAACACTATTACCTTTTTCTTCTTGATTTGTCCTTCTATCTTGATGGTTTGAGGAGTGGTAATTCCCGCCAATGCATTACAAGATATGGTCGGATTTATTTGTTCTTCATCTAGGCTTTGTTCCTGGAGTATATCTTCTTCTTTTGACCTTTCTTGCTCCTTTTCTTCTTCCTCTTCACAATCTATGTAGAATAATTTCTTCTCAGCACACTTATGACCTTTAGTGTATTTGCTATCACAACTGTAACAAAGCCCTTTTGCTCTTTTTTCTTCCAATTGTTGTGGTGTCAACCTTATAGGTTGTGGAAGACTAGGGGCAACAACACTTCCGTCTTTATAGTTGTGAGTGGTATGCTTCCTGGTTGCCATAATTTTGCTTTCCATTTTTCTTGCTAACCTGAATGCCTTCTCTAATGAATCAGGTTCCCAAAGGCGAACATCATGTTGGATATTATCCTTTAAAGACCCTATGAACACATCAATCCTATGCTCCTCTGGAATATCTTTTACCCTTATGTTCAATTTTTGGAACTCCTCAATGTGCTCCATTACTGAACCCTTTTGTTTGAGACTTATCAATTGGCTAAAAAAAGTGTTGCTTTTTGTATCTTCATAATGTGCTATCAATTCTTCCGTAAAAATTGCCCAAGTGATAAATTGTTTACGAGAGCAAAGCCATTGATACCATACAAACTGATTTGGTTCCAAATATACAGTTTCCATACGTACCTTTTGTGCGTTTTGCACATTATTGAGATCGAAGAATTGCTCCATCTGTAATATCCATGTGGTGGGATCCTTGCCATCAAACTTCCTCATATCGATTTTTGGAATATGGTGATTCTTCGATCCAACATTAGCATCTATGGAATCATGATTAACATTTCTTTTGTTCTCATCATGAGTTTCCTTTACTACCTTTTCACCATTAGTGACCCTTTCTTGTAGCAACTTCTTCAATTCTTCCATGTCTGTCTTCAAATCTATCTTCAAATCTGCCATTTTTCTCTTCAAATCTATCTTCGAATCATCCATCTTAGCTTCCATGCCATTTATCTTAGATTCCACGCCACTTATCTTAGCTTCTGTTAGCTTTTGTGAGCGTGACATTTGTTGCACTTGTTCTTGTAATTTTGATATATCATGTAGCATTTCTTCCTCTTCTTCATGAGTCATGCTAGAGCTTTCAGGTTCCTTACTAGGTGTTTGCATTTTCTTTCCTCGGGGCATCAGTTACCGATAATAATGCTTTACTATGCCCTTTGAATTCCGTTAAACCAAGCTTACACAAAAATTTAAAAAAAAACTACACACCTTTTTTCACTTTATAGAAGCCTGATATTGAATCTGATGTATCTCTGTAATTTCGGATCATCCAGTTCTGAAATTTCTATCTGCAGTAGCCTTCTATGTCCTCTTTCCAATGCCACAAGTCTGAGCCAAATTGGATTCTCCAAGGAAGAGTTATGTGAAATCTCCCATAGTGACTTGCTTTTAGACTGATTCAGTAGAGCAAACTTGTACAACGTGCCACGAGTCACTGTTTCAACCTTTGAATCTGAAACACACATACAAGAAACTACAGTCCATCCTCTTTCTATACCTTCTTACGAAATTTCAATCCGATCCCCAGAGAGAAAGTTATGACGATTTTCCCCAGGTCACCTGTTTTGAATGTAATTCAGGAGTCTGCAAAAAGACCAACTTCCTCAGATCATATCTCCGTAAATATCGTGTGAAAAGCTCTGAAATTCAGACCCAAGGTTCAGTGCGATTTCTTCTCAAATGGAATTTTTTTGCAACTTCTGAAACATCACAGAAAAAAAGTTATAGCGAAAATGCCACGATGGCCTGTTTGGAGCAGCGAAACCCTAGAATCCAAAGCTTTGATACCAAATGTTATGAAACCAGCTCAAGAAAAGATAGAAAAGATAGATCAGCGCCTTAGAATTCAGCCTCTTCGAGGGGGAAACCTCCTTTACATTACATAAATGAACAATTCTTGGATGATACAAATGACAAAACCTCCTTTCTATATATAGGAGTCTAAGGAGTCACAATATAATCCAGCCGACCTAACAATAATAATATAAAGCCACAAAAATAACCATAGAGGGATTCTATGGGGCACAGAAATAACAATATGGGGGTAATAGGGGCACAACAATATAAATAAGGGGTATAACTACAATAGTAATGGGGTAATCACTAGTATTATAGGGACCCAAAATTTGGAGGCTTTGCATGTAGATACACTACGCTACGCTTAGGAGGTAGGCGCTGCGCTTCTGTGAACCATGTTGTGCTTTGCTGATGTGCATAGGAACACTGTGATGCGTGCAGGACAGAGTGCCCCAAAACTCACCAAAATTCTCCCAAACTTCAAATTTTCGCTTGCAAGCTTGGTTTAACTGTCTTCTAAGCTAAGGAACAAGTAAGTACACCATCATCCTCTATCTTTTGCTTTCCCAATTTCATTCCATGTCAATAAATTTTCAAGCTAGGGTTTATAGCAAATTTTTCATGGGAAATGCTAGGGTAAAAATGGTCATCATAATTTTTGATCTCCAAAACATGTAAATTGATATCCTACACCTGCACACATGTTTTATGAGTCATTTTGACCAGTTCATCCACCTCCAAACAAAGTTTAAACATTGAAAAAGCAAAACCCTAGCTCATTCCTAGAGTTCTTTTGGGAAAATTTCATCATAAACCTTCTTGGTCTCACTTGCAAGCAACAACATCTTTTTCACTATTTTCTTCACTCATTTCCATTAGTCTTCAAATTCATCTCATCTTTCATAAAACCCCTCCCATCATTTTGTCAAAATCTCCCACATATCACTTCATTTCCATTCACACCTCACATCTATTTTCACTTCCTGCTGCTAGGACTTTGTGTCATCATGGAGGCTAAATCTTTGCCAGAAAGAAAGAGACAACACAAAGGAGGGAGGATTCTCAGATATGAACCATCAGATTGCAACACAATCAACTCCTATCCTTTCATCAAATAGTGCTTTGAGGATGTTCACTGCTTGGAATTTTGCAAAAGGGTAAGTGAGGCAGGGTTTTATGAGCAACTGACAGATTGGGTAGAAACACAACTAAAATGAGATAATGTTGTCATCACTAGTATTAAGTTTAGTTTCTCAGTGGCATCCATCTCACTAGCAACTGGCTTACCAGACAATGACGAATATTGGTTTAAGGGAATGAGTCTAGATCTTGAAAACTGCAAGCCCTTCTTAAAGACGCCATACAGAGATACAAATACTCACCTCATGCCTTTCAGATATTTACTGGAGAAATATGCCCCTTTAATGAAAACTATCATGAGGTTCTTTACCTGTGAAGGTAGGTTCTCCAGATTGTATGCCTATCATATCTGCCTCTTGATGCACTTCACATCTCAAAAGCCACTCAACATGTGTAATTACCTGTTCAGGATCATTTCAGAAATGTAGGAAAGGATACAATTAAAAGACAAAGAGAACTCCCCAAGATTTTTCCATCAAAGTCTCATCAAAACCATTGTCCTTCACCAGTTGGCAAAGAAAGGTATGGCTTGGGAAGCCTTTGTAGAAGCAACTTTAAAATGGCATGAATAAAATGCAGCATCTCAGTCCCCAAGTGCACCAAAACAACAAACAGAGATGGGGTCATCTAGTAAAACAACAAAGAAGATTCAACTACCTAAGTCGGAGGTGACCAAAGTGTGTAAGAAAGGGCAGAGGCTTGTGTTTTCTTCTCACAAAGAGAAAGGAGCCAAGCCTTCTTCATCGACAAAGCATGAATTGGCAGCAAAGGATAAGGAGACAGTTGAGCACGAGTTTGAGCTTATTGATTTAGAGGCAGAAGATCAGACTTCAATCATGAGACAGACTATCAAGGACAAGGACTACGAAATCAAGGAGCTGGCAATAAATTTGGAAAGGGCAAAGTATGGTATAACATTCCTTGAACAGGAAAGCAGTCAACTCAAAGCAAAAGAGTTAATCCTAGAAAAGGAAAAAAACTAAGTTAATGCATCAAGGCGGCAAAGGTAAGGAGATAATGAAATCAAGCAAGCCTGAAGCATCAGAGGTGAGAGGAAAAAGGAAAATACCAAGAGCAAGAGGCCTCGAGAAAGCTTTGCAAGAGGAACAAGAACAAATTTTTCTCAATGAAGACCTTAACCTAGAGGAAAGGATTGCCCTAGAGGTTCATCAAGATAAAGAATATTGGCTTAATAGGGTGAATTAACACTTGGAGAAGCTCCTGGATAAGGCAAAAAGAGACAATCAAATGCTCAGACACATGGCACATCACTATCAAGCTCAAAACATGATCGCCAATGTCAAGGTAAAACAACTTGAAAATAAGCTCAAGGAGGCCAAAAAACATCAAAAGGATGAGAGAAACTTGGATATGCTTGCTGAAGAATCTATGAAGCTATAACAAACCTATTTTTACATCTTCCCTCCAATTTTGAGCAAATTCTAAGCATTTTGAGTTTTTTGACAAATTTTGGTCTAAGTTCAGAAATTCAATTGCTCTAGAAGCGCACTGTGTTTTTTCCTCAGGCCTCCATTTGAGGAAAGGTCTACATTTTTGGAAAGTTATTGACATCCTCTAAAAACCCATTTTCCCTGATTTTGCAGAGGTGGCTTAGTTTTGGAGAAAAATGCAAAAAGGTGGCAAAAAACTAGCATTCTGGACCATTTTTTGACAGGGGCTACACTTCTGGAGTGACCTTGGGAGAATGGATTTTTGAAGGTCTTCCCGTGCTCCAAATTCAGAAATTCAAACTGTTCTGGAAACTAGACTTGAAGGGCTAGTTGACCGTTCTATCATATCTTCATTTTGACCCCTAGAAGGTATCTTAAAAGCAGCTCAAAGTTGGCGCTGTGCTTCTGCACTTTCTGTGTTTTTATTTGAAAAATTTCACTATGTAAAATTTCTAGTTTTTAGTCTGACTTGGTCAAAGTCAAGATTCTCTATGTAATGGCACTAGTTATGAGGCTAGGTGATGTAGGCATGAATAAATGTACATCATAGGTTTTTTTTATGTTTATTAGGCCTCATAAAAGAAGCAAACTCCTAAACAAACCCTTCATGAAGTGTCTAAGTTGCACCTTCTCACTCTCACCTGTTGGTTGAGAGAATCTTGGAGTCAGTTCCTCCACCAAGGAATTCAACTCCTGAAGGTGGGAAAGTGGTCTAGGAGAGTCTATAAGTATCATTTCACTTCAGGAGAAGAGGGTTGAATTTTTTGTGAAGGAGGCTTGCATTATAATCATCTTTCAGCTAATACAGATACAAGTTGTAGCTATTTTCAAGGAACTTTATCCCAATGAGTTCATGGTGCTTATAATTCATTATTTTTTGTTTTCTCATGGTCTAAAAATATTTATCTACATTATATCTCTTCTTTCTATGAATGCCTTGTGATAAAATACTTAGAATTCTTGTTTTTCAAGCTCTATTATCTGGTTTTCATAGTTATGTGTTTTGTCTTCCTAAGCTAATGAAATCATGTTTATTTATTCTCATTAGTTTCTTCCACATTATATCCTATATTCAACACTGACAAATACTCAAATTACACCATGGCTTCTGACATCTAGCTCATTCTTATGTTTTCTCCTGTATTCCCACAACCTAGACCTACTTGTGGCTCCAAACCCTAAGTTCAGAAAATCCTTAAAAAACCAAATTTTCACAAACAAATACACATATCTAGCCTAAAATTCATTTTCTTTAAATTCATATCATTGATAAGAGACTTAGAGAGATCCCTCTCATGCTCAACAGGGCTAGCTACTGAGCTGAAGTGGTTTGAGGTTACCCTTGTTGATTTCCTTTTCAGCCTAGGAGATTGTAAGGACTAACATTTTTGGCACCATTGCCGAGGAACAACTATTGAATTATTCCTAGGAAAAATCTAAGAGCTTTCAAAGAACTAGTTCTGTACCTCTCAGTTTCCAGTATTTGAAGATAGGCTGGATTCATAAATCTCATCAGTTTAGGGTGTATACATTCTAGCTTCGAAAAGGCATACCAAGTCAAATCCTAACCCAAATCCACCCTTCATTGTTGAAGACTGCTCAGAAAACTTAGACTACCTATCACTAAAAGTGTAGTTTGTAAAATTAAAAGAACAACTTCTCTACCTAAAAACCTATTTTCCTTTGAGCAAATTCCATTTGAAGAGCAGATAGAATTATCACT
The DNA here is from genome assembly GCA_031772625.1 of Pinus tabuliformis. NCBI lineage: Eukaryota > Viridiplantae > Streptophyta > Pinopsida > Pinales > Pinaceae > Pinus > Pinus tabuliformis. Next base: position 685,695,815 of record CM062813.1, read on the forward strand.
TACAAGGTCCAAGTCTGACTCCTGTATCTCTGATATAACATTAGAACCTTTAAAGGTTGAAACTCACTCTTTTTCTTTAGAATCTTTGTCTGCTAAGACTGATCATGAACTGTGGTTAAACTTTGATAAGCTTCAAAGCCTTGCTGACCAACTCGAGATCACTACTGAAAAAGATTTAGTTCAATACCAACTTGAATACCTAGCCACAACTTCATCCTCTTTTTCACCTCCAAGCTCATCTACCACATCTCCTAAAGCCTCAGTTTCATCATCTTTCCTACCTCCCCCGTTCGTTCCATCCTTGCCTCTACAACCCATTTTAGTAGTTCCAACATCCTCATCAGCATCACCACCCTTACTTACACAATCCATTGTAACACCTTCATTTTCTCCAGCAGTCATGGCAAGATTTGCGCCTCTTTTACTGCCTGCTCAACTTACTGCTTTGCCTCAGAACTATGGTCAAAGACTTCCTTTGTTTGACGGAAGTGTAGAAATTACAGCTTAGCAGCATGTTGACAAGTTAATAGACTTCATTGATTTAGAAGAAATTGATGAGGAGAATGCCAAAATTAGGATTATCACTCAGAGTTTCTCAGGAGATGTTAAGAAATGGTTTTGAAGTATGGCTACAAATTCCATTAACAGTTCTCAAAGATTGATTGAATTATTTATAGCTCGTTGGCAAGAGAAGAAAAATCCATTACAGATATTGGCTGAGTATAATTCAATGAAAAGAAACCCCAATGAAAAAGTTCAAGAATTCACCTAATGATTTAATATAGTGTACAATTCTACACCTGATGATATGAAACATCCTCCTGGTTTGGCTCTTCTTCATTATCCTAATTCTTTCGATCCAGACATGGCCTACCATTTCATAGAAAGAGACCCAAATACTCTTGAAGAGATGCAACAGAATACAATTAGTGTTGAAGCCAATTTTCTCATTAAGAAGTCAAAATCAAAGCCAGAGAGGGAAGAGAAGAAAGTTGTTTTCAGAGAAGAGCCTGCATCATCTTCTGACGCAAAGCTTGATAGTATGATAAAAACTATGGAGAGGATGATGGATAGAATATCCATAACTGATCGACAAGTTGAACCATCAGTGAGGAATCCTAACTTTCGCGGACAGCAGCAATAGCAGTTCAGAAATCGACAAAAAGAGCAGCGAAATCAAGATCCTCAAAGTCAAGTAAAAGCTCCATTTAAGAAAAACTACATTGAAGGTCAGGAAGAAGATGAAGAAGAAATTGTAGAAGCAAATCACTTCTTTCAAGAAGATGAACTTCCTACTTTCCTAACAGAGGAAGATCAGTTTTCCAAAGACTCTTTCATACCAAATGATCAACAATTTGTGCTTGCAAGTGAAGAACTGTGGGCTAATAGGATTGAAGAGTACCAAAGGGGATATTAATGCCCTCAGTCATCTCCAAAAGAAGTACAATTTAAGGAATAGAAATGTACCTATTACTCTAACTCAGAAAAGACAAAATTTACAAAAGGACGCACCAAGCAAAGAAACCACTCCTGCAGGCTAGAATAAAGACAAAGATATTGTCATATTGAATCGGGATAGAACCAATGAAGCCTCCACTAGCAATGTGAGGAAGGACAAAGAATTGCAAACTGAAATCCAAAGGAAGGAACCTCAAGCTAAAGGCCAAACAGAAAGGAAGGACATCACTTCAAAAGAGGTAGAAAAGCAATCTAATCTTTTTAGTTTGGAAAATGAAATTTCTAAATTGAAGATAGCCATTCCCCTCATAGAATTGGTAAGGAATGAAAAATATAAATTTTAGATTGCAAAAATGCTTAGGGTTGATCAGATGTCTGATACAGTTAATGTAGCTGATGATGAGCCAGCAATCCTTTTTGGTCTAGCCTTAGAAGGAGCTCCTAAAGATAGTGAAATTCCTCATTTTTATCTAAGTCTTAAACTTCATGACTTTATCCTTCATAATGCTATGCTAGATTCTAGCACCTCTCATAATCTAAAGCCTAAATCCATCATGGATAAACTAGGACTAAACATCACCTGACCTTACCATGATATTTATTCTTTTGATTCTGGAAGAATGAAATGCCTTGGCCTCATTAAAGACTTGGTAGTGTCCTTAGACCAAATCCCAGCCAAAAATGTACCTATGGATGTCGTAGTTGTTGATATTCCTCCTAGGTTTGGCATGTTGCTTTCAAGATCTTGGGGAGCAAAATTAAAGGGCACTCTGCAGCTTGACTTTTCATGCGCCACCATCTCTGTTTTTGGACAGCTCCGGAAACTTTATAGAGAAAAGAAGATGAAATTTATGATCAATAGTAAGGAAAAACCAATGAATCGTCCTATACACTCTGTTCATACTGATCTTGACTCTTTCATTCTGTTTAGTGATATGAATTTTGTTCATGATGAAATTCAGTTAGTGGAAATTTCAAAAGTTCCCAACCTAATGGGCAGCATACATGAAACTATTACAACAAAAGGTAAAGAGGTTGGTGAAGAAATTAGACAGCTTGCAAATCCTATTGAGGAGATTCAAATAATAGTGCAGAAAATAGAAATTTCTGAGCTAGCCGTTCAAAATCCTAAAAATCAAGAAATTCAGTCTTCAGAAATTCTTTTTCCAGACGAAGAAAATGGTCTTTGGACCATGGAGTTTGATGGTACATCAGGAAGAGAAGGAATAGGAATTGGTGTTTGGAAACATGGTCCATTACATCAGTCAAACAAAATCCCTCGAAATGTGAGAATGAGCTCTTACAAGTTGGCTTTTGAATGTTCAAACAATGAGGCGAAGTATAAGGCATTGATTGCTGGCCTTAAAATTTTGAAAAAGTTGGGAGAAAAAAAGATTTCTGTTTATGGTGACTCTGAATTAGTGATCAAGCAAGTCAAAGGGGAATACCAAGCCGAACACCCAAGAATGAGAGCTTATCGCAATGCTGTACTTGATATTATCAAAACTTTTTTCCAGAATATACATTATCTCTTATTCCTAGGACTCAGAATGTCATAGCTGATTCATTTGCCACTATAGCTAGTATGGTGAAGATTCCTATTCATTCTAATCATAAGTACTCCATCCATGTTAAGCATCACCCAACTGTCCTAGATAACATGAGGCTTTGGCAAGTGTTTGGTGATGATAAGTAGATAAACATTTTTTTGCAGTTGTAAGGAGAATTTCATAATTCTCACATTGATGATGCATACAACTTTGATGATCCCCACAATCATTCAGCTGACACTGAAGTATTACAGCTCAAGGAAAACAACATTCCAAAAGGCTTGGTGCCTTTGGAAGAGTTATTTGACAGGGATGATATCGCCAAGAATCCCACCATGGTTCCTATAGAAAAGGGAGTAGAAGATGTAAACATTGGCACAAATGAAAATCCTAAATTAGTCAAACTATCAAAGTCTTTATCTCCTAAAACAAAGGGTAAGTACATGTCTTTAATGAAGGAATTTGCTGATGCATTTTCTTGGGATTACTCAGATTTGAAAGTTTATGATAAGAGTATCATTCAACACATCATTCCTATAAAGCCCGATCAGAAGCCATTTCTCCAGAAATTGAGAAGAATCAATCCCAAGTTGCTGCCATCAATTGAAAAAGAGGTAAATAGACTTTATAAGTCTGGAACAATAGTTCCTATTTGGTTTTCTGAATGGATTTCTAATCTAGTACCTATGAGGAAGAAGACTGAGGAAATTCGTCTATGTATTGATTTCAGAAATCTCAATAAGGTGTCCTTGAAAGACAACTATCCCTTGCCTAAGATGGATCACATACTTCAAAAGGTGGTCGGATCCTCTAGGATGTCAATGCTTGATGGATACTCTGGGTACAATCAAATTCTGGTACACAAAGACGATCAGCTCAAGGCAGCCTTCACAACACCATGGGGTACATTCATGTATGCCAAGATGCCTTTTGGGTTGAAGAATGTAGGAGCTACCTTTCAACGGGCTATGGACATAGCATTTGCAAATGAAAAAGATGTATTTTTGGTTATGTATCTAGATGATCTAACAGTATTTTCAAAAGCTGATGAAGATCAATTGCATGACTTAAGAATTGTTTCTCAGAAATGCAGAAAATTTGGCATCTCACTTAACCCAAAGAAGATCTTATTCTCCATGGAAGAAGGTACGCTACTAGGACACATCATCTCTAAAGATGGCATTCACATTGTTCTGCCAGAGTGGAGACTATTCATCAATTAGAATTCCCTAGGAATAAGAAATAGATTCAGTCGTTCAATGGGAAAATTAATTTTTTGAGGAGATTTATTCCTAATCTAGCTGAGCACTTGAAAGAAATGAAAAATATGTTGAAAAAGGACAGTGAGGTAAAGTGGTCTTTGGAGACTAAGAAATCATTTCATGTGGTAAAGTTTGCATTATTTACTGCTCCTATTTTGATTATCCCAGATTATACCTTAGATTTCATCATTTTTTCTTTTGCTTCTGAGCACACATTAGCGGCAGTCCTAATGCAAAAAAAAAAGACTAGAAAAATGAGTAGCCTATAGCATTTTTCAGTCGCACTATAAGAGATGTAGCATTAAGATATAATACCATTGAGAAACAGGCATTGGCATTGGTAAAAGCCCTCAAGGATTTCCGAGTTTATATTCTACATTCACATACCATTGCTTATGTCCCTACTGCAACAGTAAAAGAAATTCTTGTGCAAACAGATCCTGAAGGTAGAAGAGGAAAGTGGATTGCAGCAATGCTGGAATATGACTTGGAGATAAAACCTACAAAGCTCATCAAAGGACAAGGGTTAGCCAAACTTATGGCCGAATCAAATCTACATGCACTGGATATTAATTTAATGGATGCACTATCAGAAGAACCAGAAGAAAATGACCCTTTCCTGCAAGTTTCCGATATGTTCATGTCCTCACCTTGGTACTCAGACATTGTCTATATCTTGCAGCACTTGAATCCTCCTCCGAAATTCCCCAAAGGTAAGGTTAGATCACTGAAACTCAAAGCTTCAAAATATTGTATTCTAGATGGTGTTTTATTTTGGAAAGTTCCCGGAGGTGTGCTACTAAATTGTTTGATAGAAAATGAAGCTAAAGATATAATGAAGGATTTTCATAAAGGATATTGTGGCGGTCATCATTTTTGGAAAACTACAGCAAACAAGATATTAAAAGCTGGTTTCTATTTTCCCACCTTCTTTTCTGATACATACAAAACAGTCCCCGAAATCCATCCTTCATCTTCATCAAAACAAAAATGGATATTAACAGCCACCGACTACTTTACAAAGTGGATTGAAGCTATCCCAACCAGGTAAGCTACTAATTCTGTCATCATTCAATTTCTGGAGCCTAATATTTTGTATAAATTTGGCTGCCCATAGAAAATAATAATAATAGAAAATGCTGTTGCTTTTAAATAAAAAAGAATGGTGGATTTCTGTGCCAAATATCATATTGTGCTAGGACATTCTACTGCTTATCATCCACAGGGGAACGACCTGGCTGAATCTTCCAACAAATCTTTGGTTAACATCATAAAAAAGGTCTTGGAGGTAAACAAGAAGAATTGGCATAAAAAACTCATCAATGCCTTGTGGGCAAATAGGGTCAGCACCAAAAAGTCAATAGGTATGTCTCCTTTCAAACTAGTATATGGAGTTGACACAGTATTTCCTTCATCTCTTGCTGTCCTAGTAATGAAAATCCTATAGGAATTGGATAGTGAAACTAATGACATACAAAGGAGAATAAACCAGATGATTCATTTACAATAGACAAGAGAAGAAGTCTTTCAGAACACATCCAAACTCCAAGAGAAGATCAAAAAGATTTATGACTGCAAAACCAAGGAAGACAATTTCAATTTGGGAGATGTAGTCCTTTGATGGGATGCTAGAAATGAAGACAAAGGAAAACATGGTAAGTTTGAGAACTTATGGAAGGGACCATACAAAATCTCTGCTTTCAGAGGAAAAAATTCTTTCTTGTTGGAAGAAATGGATGGAAAAGATTATTCAGGAGGGGTGATTAATGGTAGGCTTCTCAAGCACTACTATGTCTAAAATCCTGAAAGGTCATCATCATTGTACATATAGGTGTGTATTTTACTTCTAGCATTTTAGATAGTTGTCATCAGAATTTGAAGCCCGAAGTGAAGGCCCTAAGGCTCTTTGAGTCAGTATTGTTTTCATTTTTTTTTATTCAGTTCTTTTGTCATGTCAAAAGGTCAGTGAGTCTCAAGTCAAAAAATCAGTTTTTATGCATGTTGACTCCATTGCCCAAATGAATAAGGCTACTTGATCTACATTGTTCTTGACACCTCCAAGGAGCTGCCATCCCTAGTTGGAGCCAATGTTAGTGTCAATCTTGTTAGCCTGTCACCTGGATCAAAAATGCTTTTACCATGTTTTTTTAGGCTTTCACCATCAAATTTTTCTGTTACTAGGTTTACACAACAAATTTGGTCATTGTATGGTCAGTCCAAAGATGAAGTCATCGTTTGAAATTTCACTCATGTTGGTCACTTATCACACTTTATGAAGGTTTCACAATGAAAATGGGTCAGTCATCATCATCATTCCATTAGGTCACAAGGGTCTCCAAGGTCCATCATTTCTATAAAAAACCAGCAATAAGTCAAACATGACAAAGCAACTGTTGAAGAATTGATCATGATTTTCACACACTCTTCATATTCTCATGATATCAAAGGTTTCAAAAGAGGAAGCTCCAACACTCAAGAAAGAAAAAGCACATTTGCAGTGGTAAAGGTAAAATCTATCTTCATAAAGTGAAATCAGTTCCTAAAGGAGGGTAGGTTTCTTTTTCTTTTTGAAAAAGTGAGGAAATTTTCCCTATATAAACTCAAAAAGCCTCATAACTCTTTCATTCATATCCTATTCACTCGTTATCATCAAGTTGACTTGCCCAAAAAAGAAAAAAATTTGTTTCCCTAGGAGAAAATAGCCAAAATTTGGAGGGGATGCACGTAGATACACTGTGCTGTGCTTCTGTGAACTGTGTTGTGCTTTGGTGCTACACGTAGGAACACTGCGCTACACGCAGGACAAAGTGCCCTGAAACTCACCAAAATTCTCCCAAACTTCAAATTTTCACTTGCAAGCTTGGTTTAACTGTCTTTTAAACTAAGGAACAAGTAAGTACACCATCATCCTCTATCTTTTGCTTTCCCAATTTCATTCCACGTCAATAAATTTTCAAGCTAGGGATTATAAAAAACATGTAAATTGATATCCTACACATGCACACATGTTTGATGAGTCATTTTGACCAGTTCATCCACCTCCAAACAAAGTTTAAACATTGAAAAAGCAAAAACCTAGCTCATTCCTAGAGTTCTTTTGGGAAAATTTCATCATAAACCTTCTTGGTCTCACTTGCAAGAAACAACATCTTTTTCACTATTTTCCTCACTTATTTCCATTAGTCTTGAAAGTCATCTCATCTTTCATAAAACCCCTCCCATCATTTTGTCAAATCTCCCACATATCACTTCATTTCCATTCACACCTCACGTCTATTTTCATTTCCTACTGCTAGGACTTTGTGTCATCATGGAGGCTAAATATTCGCCAGAAAGAAAGAGACAACACAAAGGAGGGAGGATTCTCAGATATGAACCATCATATTGCAACACAATCAACTCCTATCCTTTCATCAAATAGTGCTTTGAGGATGTTCACTGCTTGGAATTTTTCAAAAGGGTAAGTGAGGCAGGGTTTTATGAGCAACTGATAGATTGGGTAGCAACATAACTGAAAGGAGATACTACTATCATTGCTGGTATTGAGTTCAGTTTCTCAGTGGCCTCCATCTCACTAGCAACTAGTTTACCAGACAATGGCGAATATTGGTTTAAGGGAATGAGTCTAGATCTTGAAAACTACAAGCCCTTCTTAAAGATGCCATACAGAGATACACATACTCACCTCATGCCTTTCAGATATTTACTGGAGAAATATGCCCCTTTAATGAAAACTATCATGAGGTTCTTTACCTGTGAAGGTAGGTTCTCCAGGTTGTATGCCTATCATATTTGCCTCTTGATGCACTTCACATCTCAAAAGCCACTCAACATGTGTAATTACCTGTTCAGGAGCATTTCAATTTTTTTTGAAAAGATACAATTAAAGGACAAAGAGCACTCCCCAAGCTTGTTCCATCATAGTATCATCAAAACCATTGTCCTTCACCAGCTGGTAGAGAAAGGTATGGCTTGGGAAGCCTTCGTAGAAGCAACTTTAAAATGGCATGAATAAAATGCAACATCTCAGTCCCAAGTGCACCAAAACAACAAACAGAGATGGTATCATCTAGCAAAATAGCTGAGAGGATTCAGCTACCTAAGCTGGAGGTGACCAAAGTGTATAAGAAAGGGTAGAGGCTTGTGTTTTCTTCTCAAAAAGAGAAAGGGGCCAAGCCTTCTTCATCGACAAAGCGAGAATCGACAGCAAAGGATAAGGAGACAGTTGAGCATGAGTTTGAGGTTATTGATTTAGAGGCAGAATATCAGACTTCAATCATGAGACATACTATCAGGGACAAGGAATACCAAATCAAGGAGCTGGCAATAAATCTAGAAAGGGAAAAGTATGTTATATCATTCCTTGAACAAGAAAACAGTCAACTCAAAGCAAAAGAGTTGATCCTAGAAAAGGAAAAAGCTAAGTTAATGCAGCAAGTTAGCAAAGGTAAGGAGATAATGACATCAAGCAAGCCTAAAGCATCAGAGGTGAGAGGAAAAAGGAAAAGACCAAGAACAAGAGGCCTCAAGAAATCTTTGCAAGAGGAACAAGAACAAATTTTGCTCAATGAAGACCTTGACCTAGAGGAAAGGATTGCCCTAGAGGTTCATCAAGATAAAGAATATTGGCTTAATAGGGTGAATTAACACTTGGAGAAGCTCCTGGAGAAGGAAAATAGATACAATCAAATGCTCAGACACATGGCGCATCACTATCAAGCTCAAAACATGATCGCCAATGTCAAGGTAAAATAACTTGAAAATAAGCTCAAGGAGGCCAAAAAACATCAAAAGGATGATGGAAACTTGGAGATGCTTGCTGAAGCATCTATGAAGCTATAGAAAGCCTATTTTTACGCCTTCCCTCCAATTTTGCGAAAATTCTAAGCATTTTGAGTTTCTTGACAAATTTTGGTCTATGTTCAGAAATTCAGCTGCTCAAGAAGGCGCTGTGCTTTTTCTTTAGGCCTTCATTTGAGGAAAGGTCTACATTTTTGGAAAGGTATTGACATCCTCTAAAAACCCATTTTACCATATTTTGCAGAGGTGGCTTAGTTTTGGAGAAAAATGAAAAAAAGTGGCTAAAAACTAGCATTCTAGACCATTTTTTGACAGGCGCTGCGCTTCTAGAGTGACCTTGGGAGAATGGAGTTTTGAAGGTCTTCGCTTGCTCCAAATTCAGAAATTCAAACTTTTCTGGAAACTAGAATTGAAGGACTAGTGACCGTTCTCTCATATTTGCATGTCGACCCCTATAAGGCACCTGAAAATCAGCTCAAAGTTGGCGCTATGCTTCTACACTTTCTGTGTTTTTATTTGAAAATTTTCACTATGTAAAATTTCTAGTTTTTAGTCTGACTTGGTCAAAGTCAAAATTCTCTATGTAATGGAACTATTTACGAGGCTAGTGATGTAGGCATGAAAAAATTTACATCATAGGTTTTTTTTGATGTTTATTAGGCCTCATAAAAGAAGCAAACTCCTAAACAAACTCTTCATGAAGTGTTTGAGTTGCACCTTCTCACTCTCACCTGTTGGTTGAGAGAATCTTGGAGTCTATTCCTCCACCAAGGAATTCAACTCTTGAAGGTGGGAAAGTGATCCAAGAGAGTCTATAAGTATAATTTCACTTCAGGAGAAGAGGGTTGAACTTTTTGTGAAGGAGTCTTGCATTGTAATAATCTTTCTGCTAATACAGATACAAGTTACAGTTATTTTCAAGGAACTCTATCCCAGTGAGTTCATGGTGCTTCTACTTCAGTATTTTTGTTTTCTCATGGTCTAAACATCTCTATCTACATTATATCTCTTCTTTCTATGAATGCCTTGTGATAAAATAATTAGAATTCTTGTTTTTCAAGCTCTGTTATCTAGTTTTCACAGTTATGTGTTTTGTCTTCCTAAGATAATGAAATCATGTTTATTTATGCTCATTAGTTTCTTCCACATTATATCCTCTATACTACACTGAAAAACACTCAAATTACACCATGGCTTCTGACATCTAGCTCCTTCTTATGTTTTCTCCTGTATTCCCACAGCCTAGACCTACTTGTGGCTCCAAACCCTAAGTTTAGAAAATCCTTAAAAAAACCAAATTTTCACAAACAAATACACATATCTAGCCTAAAATTCATTTGTTTTAAAGTCATATCATTGATAAGAGACTTAGAGAGATCCCTCTCATGCTCAGCAGGGCTAGCTACTGAGCTGAAGTGGTTTGAGGTTACCCTTGTCGATTTCCTTTTCAACCTAGGAGATTGTAAGGACTAAAAAACCTCATTAGGTCTCTTAGAGGGAACTACAACATGCATAGATTATTATTTGACCTCTTGAGAGGCTTACTTTTTCATTTATGAGCTAGTTTGGCGAGCTTGTCACCAAAGGTTGTATTATTAGCACATTATTTATTTTTGGGGCTTATGTAGGCTAAGGATTCTAATTCGAACTCCTAAGATGTGTATAAATAGGAGTGAGATGACTTCATTTCTCATCATCAATTTGGATTGGATCTCTCTCTTCTTTAGAGAATTTCACACTTTATCTGGAGGATGAATTTGAGTTTCTATGGATGAATTTTGATGTATGGTTGTTGGTATATCTTCTCTTAGAGCTTCTCTATTGTCATTTGTTAATGGTTGGATATACAATATTTCATGTAAGTACTAAATTTTGATGTTATCCTTGTTACTTTTTCTCATATATGCTGGATTGGGGTTTTCATTGTTTTAGGGCTAATTGCTGCATGCAATTATTGCTTAATCTTGTGGAATTGTCTCTATTGTAATGTTATCTCCATGTATGGGCCATGTAGTGTGATAAAAATCTCCTAGGGGTAAAAATTGACATTGATAAGCCATTCCTCTTGTGCATTTGAAGTGTAAAAGATGCAAGATTGCTCTCACTTGAGCTAGAGGGTTTATGAAGTAATTTTAAGGCCTCCTTGACTAGGAACCAAGAAATATTACACATAATCAACATAGATTCCATTCTCCCAAGGATTAAGGAACTAATATGTTAGCACTCTGTAATTTTGAGGTTGAAAACACAATCACAGAGGGAACATCAAAACCGCTTTTGGAGTTTGGATCTAGGCCTGCTAGCTTCAGTGAGGGCTCTCTCTTTGAGATTTAGCTTTGTTGCCTGAATGGATATTAGGCTAGTTAATGAGCACAAGTTTGGTTTTTTAAATGGGTTTGGTGGGGAAATCAAGGGGAAAGGACCATTAGGCAATAGAGTCAAAGGCCTAGGGTGATCAGCTTGTAGAAACAACAAATAGGAGTGAAACAAGGCAAGCTAGATGCACTACATGGATCTTTGAGAATAAAATGGATCAAAGAGGGATATTTCTTTATAATTTAGCTTTGTTGTAATGAATATTAGGCTAGCGAATGGATTCAAAATGTGGATCTTGAATTGGTTTGGTAGGGAAAGCAAGGGGAAAATACCATTGGGCAATGGAGTCAAAGGATTGGGTGATCAACTTGTAGAAACAACAAATAGGAGTGAAACAGGGCAAGCTAGGTGCACTGCATGGATCTCTGAGAATAAAATGGATTGAGGAGATAGAAGGAGAGTGAAGTTAGCAGAAACCCAGGAGCAATTAAGAATTCCTTGATTTGGTATCAGTGGAAAACATATAAATTGTAACACAACTAGAAATAAGCTGCTCAAATAGCAAATCTTAATCTTCACTTTCTATTTTACAATTGAGGATTCATAAATACAGGTATAAACACATAACAATAGGAGAAAAATTCACCATTTCGTACACCACTTGAATCCTGAACAGCTAATCTTTTATTCCTTTGCAAACCATCACTTGAAACACAATGAGGACCATTACAGAATGGGACTCTTCCCTTCTTATGAATTTTTCCCCTCTTCTTTTACAATTAGAATTCTTACAATATATAGAAGATATCCTCTCCTAGGATTAGGAGGTCGAATTCAACTACCTCAGCCAAAGATAGACTAAGATCCCTGAAAATTTGGGACTGATTGCCACGAAAAGTGGGCCGAAGTGCTAAAAAAAAGGGTAAACTTAGAGATTCTATTCTCCCAACTGAAGAAACTTGTGTAAATTTTGGAAGAGGTTTTTGTTCCTCAGCCCATTCTGAAAAAATATTCTTTCATTTTTTCTTAATTCATCTCCAACTCGCCAAAATCTCTGTCGCAAAATCATGACCAAAATAGGAAGAACAAGAAACCTGAAAAATCGGGCTCAAAGATGGATTTGATTCTCCCAATGGCTGACACCTGGGTAAATTATGGGAGAGGTTATTGTTATTTTGGCCCATACTAAACAAAAACCTCTTTCGGTTTTTCAAAATTTATTACCGTTTACCCGGAATATTTCTCGGAAACAAATTGGAAAATCGACGAAGAACTGCTTTGGAAGGCGGTTTTGAAGAAGGAAAAATGGATTTCGAACCCCCTCTAGAGTGGTAAGTGGTATTGGAGGGGGGGTGGGGGTCCGAAGTGAAGAGAGGGAGCTTATGGTAAGTTAGTAATTTTATTTCTTTTTTGTTTTATTTTATTTTATAATGTTTTTTTTATATATTTTTAATTGTATTATTATTTTGTTTTTAATGTTTTAATTTCTCATTTTAGTTTTAAAATTCTAACCTAACCATTAACCTAATTACTAACTTTAATTACTAATTATTAATTAATTATTAATTAATTTATCATTAACAAATCTAACCTAGTTCTATTAATATAACTACACTAATTTATTCTAATTAATGTTAAAAAAATGCCTCTAAACATTTTTAACCTAATATTTTTTATTTATTTTTCCTAAGCTTGTTTATGTGTGTAATTCATGAAAATGATGGAGGGGTGAAAAAATGCAGGGCATGGCATGAAGGGTGCAGTAGGGTGATGAAGGATTAGGCAAAATGAAATCAACTGAGCCCAATCAAGCCAGATGTCTTCATCATAGGAGCAATGCCAAATAAACAACTGAAGAATCAAGTTACCTATAATTATAGGATACTAACAGAATGCATATGGTTATGCATGCATGTTAGTTTTGTATGTTCATCATGCATGCATTGTAATGGCTACGATTATCATGTATGTAGCTAGTGTTATAGTTTTGCATCACCATGCATGATGTTGAGGTGTTGAGATGTTGATGTGTTGATGTCATTATGTAATATGTTCATGTTGTGCTAATCTGAAATGATTTGTGCATATGAGATAGACTCCATTGAACTTCATAAGGTATGATTTGATTATGCTTTCTATTAGTTTATCTGACATGACATAATTGCGGGAGTGTTGACAGTGCTAGACCGCCGACATGTAAATGGGATCTCCCCAGTAAGAAGTCCCAATTAGACCTCAGACCATTTGGTGTAGGAGTCCTAGTAGTGGGTCGTAAGGTAATGCCTTGACGGTGATGTCACAAAGACGCAAGTAAGATAACTTTGTAAGTAACAAGGGTGTGACTGATGTAGAGAGTCAAGGAATATGTACGAGAGGTTCCAACACTTCAAAGGAAGAGGAAGGTGAAGGTGAGTTCCAGGTTGAAAGGGATTAGTCCCAACTCAGCTAGGAACACACCACAGAAAGGACATGCACAACTTCGGTGGAGTAGTCCACTCGGATGCGGCAGTCACAACATACAAGGTAAGATAACATGAACAACACTCACAGATTAGCCCGAGACGAGTGTGACAGTTGATATAGCAAGGTTCATGAGAAAGGTCTGTTTGATGTCCGATAGAGTAGTTGACACAGATGGTGACAACATTAACAACATATGCAACACATTAACAACAAGATTCATATAATTGCATACAAATCAGTTCATATACAAGTACGTAAGTTAAACAACATATATCATTAAGGAAACTGGAACAATCCAACTACAATAACAACATATGCATGAAAATGTGTTGGCTCTTATTATTAAAGAAGTGTAAGTCACAATCATATAATACCCCATGTAAACTTGCTAGCCCCAACATTGGAATGTTACAGCCACATCCACCTGCTCCTCTAAAGAGATGTACTAGCTCTATGTAGTGGAGAAGCCAAGGCGTGTTACAATACTATCCAAGACTTCTTCAAGATAGTATTAGTACAAGCTTGGCTGACCAAAAGCCTATACAATGAGTTATGAGGGACTATTTATAGCAAAGGGTGGGGTGACCCTTGATATTCCCCTTTGTGACCATTCAACTACCCTCATGACTCTTCACCTACTCCATGAATATTACATCCACTCTTGACACTTGACTTACACTTGACATGACTCAACATTACAATGCACATGTACCCATGGGAGCAATGGCTTGGACAAGCCAAACTAGACATCATTCGGACTTAGACAACCATAGAAGTCCAACTACTTGAAATCCTCATGCTGATTGTTGTAGCATCCATCGTCATTTGAATTTCATTATTCAATATTATCACAAAAAATAAAAAATAAAATCAAATATTATGTTTAAAAATCAAAAGAGAGTTTGAAAGTCTGAAAGCAGTGATTTAAGTTATACTATCGGTGGCATTCAAATTCAATATAAGGTGGGGCCTGACCCATATACTAAAGTTTGAGCGGTATTATGAAATATAAACAAGTGATGGTTTAAGAGGCGGGTAAAGTGCTTTGCGGGGGAACAACGAGCACGAGTTATAACTTAGGCTCAACCCCCACAGTTGACCATGACGTCGAGGTAGTTGACTAAGATCTACGGCCTAAGATCGTTGCGGGGGTTCAAGCCTGATGAACCTCCCGTACACTCCCTACCCCCGCAGCGGGCCACCCCCATCGTTTCACTCCACCTCGTCTCCTCCACGTCATCCGCCACTCTCATTCATTACCGTCCACCTCACCCACCATACCCCGTCACCTCATCTGCCACTCCATTAATTAGTTACATTAATTACAGGGTTTCCCTCCATTTTGCTTACCATATATATAAAATAAAAGTAAAACCCCGTTGCATTAGTCTTTTGTTTTTAGTACTAAGCAACCTCGCATCCAGTTCAACATTCTGAGTCAGCAACCGTCCCAACAACTGTCATCAGCAACTATCACCAACAACTGTCTTCTACAGACACCATGGCCAAACAAGTAAGTTCTTCCTCAATCATCCATACCCCATTAATGGATGTCGAACGTGATATTTCTGATACCCTCTGCACAATTAAGCATCTTTCACTATATCAAGAAGTCATTCTGAACCATAAAAATTCCCCTATATTCATGGCAATGGTTAGGTCAGGTGTTTTAGCTGCTTTTGTCCCAAGGACTCATTTATTCCCTAAATTTATTCAATGGTTAGCCTCAACAATGTACCCCAAGAAGTGTTTTGTAATGAATCAGTCAGGGGAGAGTGTTTTTCAAGTAACTTCACAATTAATTCACCAAGCTTTGAATTACCCTGTATCTAGAACTTACACCACCTTTATTGAAGAGTCTTTGGCTTAGGGATAGGTCTTCTCATGTTACCTCTTTCTTGGCTCCTAAATCTGGTCAATTCTCTCTAGATGGAAATATGTTCTCTTTAGACATTTTTGCAATTGATATAAGACTTGTCTTGCAAGTAATTTCTAAGATTCTAGGAAAAGAAGATTCCAAGCAGGTTGATAAAGTAGTGCTGGGATTTTTCTCTTTAATGATGAAGCCAAAGGTAGTACTAGATATTCCAACATTCTGGGTGGATACTATCAATACCCAATTCATGACTTTGCCTCTTACTGGGTCCTTCAAGTTTCCTTCAGTTATTACTTATCTATTTTTGTACTAGAATGCTGAACATTTTACATATTTGGGACTAAATGTTGTTGACATAAATAAGAAGAAGCAGTCAATGGTATTTTGGACAGACCTGATAAGAGGAGATCCAGGAGATGGTGGTTTATTTGAGTTCACTTCTTTATTCCTTCCAGTGGCTTATAAGATCTTGAATGGAACCTTGCCCCCAACATTTCTTCCTAAAGCTCAAGAATTTCTTCAATTGAGTAAGGATGTGAGGTGTGGAGATTAGTTCATATTTGAAGAGCATGCATAGATTAGGATTTATGGAGCCTCTATCAAGCCTTACAGGTTACCAAAATTTGTGCCAATGAGTCTTTTTGCCATTGAATTTATCAGGCAGAGCTTGAATGTAGATCAGGTTCATTTTTTTCCTATGAAGAAAGGCTATTTCTTTAAGTTTCCCAAAGTAGTAGGACCCTTCATTGTGAACACTAGACAGGCTGCCCAAGAGGTCGAGAGGTTATTGAATGACATGTGTCTTTTACAGGTGGTTGAGTGGGCTTATGACCCTCATCAAATTATTTCCAAAAGAAGGCTAGAGAATGGATATTCAGCCTTTGTGCATGAAAGTAGACCAGAAACAGAGAAATTAGTAAAGGGAGGTTTGCAGAACACTCAGGGGATAGAGATTGAAACCCCTAGCATTACAGAAAAAGCTGTGAAGAGGGCTAGAGAAGAAGTTATTGCTTTGGATGAGGAAGAATCTAAAGCAGCAAAAAGGACTAAGCTTCAGGATGCAATGTCTTCAGCACAACCTGGTTTGGTGATTCAGTTAGGAGAAACAGAAGGTGCCCCAGCTTCCCCATCTTCCAGAGAACCTGTTCATGATCAGGTTCCTTTAATTCAAAGTATGTTTGCTCAAATAGCTGAGAGAAACCAGAAGGTGAAGTTAAATATGGAGGCTCAAGCTGAGTCTCAAGTTTCTCCTGAACAAACTAGATTGCTATCTGTTATGGATTTGGATAAGAGCCAACTTAAAATTTCTTTTTTCTCATCCTACTGAAATATCAGTTGGGTCGACCAGTAATTTCATGACTGTGAACTTAACTATTGACACTCACAAGCTTCCAATGCTTGACAGGATAAATTTGCACATGCAAACTGGGCAATTGATCATAAATGATTTACATAAATCAAATGTAGTAGCTGTTAAGGCAGAAAAAATTCTAAATAAAGTAATTGAACAATTAAAGTTGGAGAAATCCAACTCCAGAGCTTTGAATGCTTAGGTGGATGAGCTAAAGGAAATTCTCATAAAAATAGGTGTTAATCCTGATGACCAACCTGCTATTTAGAAATTGTTGCAATCTGCTAAGTTAGAGATTGGGGGTTTTAAAGAAGAAAATGAATCTACCTATAGGTGAGCATCCCATTACTGTAGGGATAGTTGAAGTAGAAAATGAAAAGGAAAAGCTCCTACAGGATGTGTTGCAGAAAACTGAAGAAGTTTCTTTACTTAAAGAATCTTTGGATAAGCTGCAACGACAGGTAGACACTCATGTCTTTACAATAGTAATGCCAGCCAACACAGATGATCCAGCAACACAGGTTTTACATTTGGGAATAGAGCTTAAAATGGCTAAGCATGATGTAAAGAAAGCACAAAGAGAATTGGAAACAACTTGCAAGCTATTGAATTTGAGTGAAGAAGAAGTAAGAATGGAGAAAGAAAATGCTAAGAAGTACAGGGAAGATCTTCTAAGGGCTGAAGATGAAATCAAAAGGCTAAAGGAAAAAATGAAGGGAAATATGTCCTTGATTCAAGCCAGGGAAATCCTATGGGATGAAATCATTGAGGTTATCAAGGGCATTTGGGAATTTCTTGTTATTATATATGAAGAGAAAACAATAGTCCGAGACATGGAAGAGGTGGTCATAAAAAATAAACAAAAAGATTTAGATAGATCAAAGTTTGCAAAGAGAATGATAGATTTCATTAATTCTAAATCTACTATAGAATTGAAGGAGCATGACATGCCAGACAGAACATTATGTGCAATAGATTTCAACAAGATGATTGTCAGAAATATTTATAGGAATATTGTTGAGAAGAAGATAAATGAGATGAAGGAAGTAGTTTCCAAGTTTAACATCATGTTTGATAAAAGAGTTAGAGGTAGACTTCCCTCTTTCTAGGATCTATAATGAAACTTGCTACCATGGAAGACATATGAGACTTTTCTAGTTGAGGCAAAGAGAAAAGTTGATAACATTCATGAAAAGACATTAGTATTAGAGGGAGCCACCATTGTGAACTACCTTAACAAATCTTTTAAGCTTCTCTGGATGGTGAAGACTCTGTTTATAGATAAGCCTACTTATAGTAGGATTACAGCGTGCAGAATAACACTTGACAAGTTAGAGGAAGCACCAAAGTCAAATATACCATTATGGAGAAAATGCAAAGAATGGATGATAGAGCAGACCAAAGATGCATCAACAGGACCATCTACTCAAGCCATAGATTCAAACAATGAGTAGCAATCACCAATCATACTTTAATTTATGTTACTTCATGTTATCTTATTTCTTGAGAAAAATGAGGTGTCTTTTACCCTCTAATGTAATATTCTGTAATGACTTTTACTTTAGATAGTTAGAAGGTAGTTAAGTAGTTTGATAGTTTTGGTAGTTACCAACTGTCTCATGATGTATAAAAAGAGGAAAAATTATAGAAGAAAGGTTCGAATTTTGAAGAACCTGAGGACTATGCTATTATGTACTTGATAAATTGATGATTAATGAAAGAATCAGGAGTTTTCCACACAGTGTTGGGTATGATTTTGTAATTTCTCTGTTATGTGTCATTATGTTTCTTCCTTTCTTTAAATATGGTAATGAAGCTGCAGGTCTTTGTTTACTTATGTGAATAAAGTTAAAATTCCTTAAAAGAGTGCTCCCATATTTAAAGCTCCTACCCTCTATATTTCTTCTAAGTTACAGATAATAGTTCCTGTCAAGCACAACATATTATCTTTAATTTCTCAAGACATTCTTCACACAACATTTATATCCAGCATCACATGGCATTTTGAGATTTTCATATCAGCTAAATATTAAGGGTTAAAATTCAGGTCTTTTAGGTCCTTCACATGAAGACACATTATACAAATAAGTGACATGCATAATAAAATTCAATGTCTTAAGCACAATTTCTCCACAGCCAAGAAATTGGTTTCTTAAGGGACAACATTAATTGGCGCCATTGCTGGGGATCGAAAGCAAGAACATTTTTCCCTGGGTTTTTAATATTTTCCTTTGGTTGTTTAGTGAGGAGGAAATATTTGGCTGTATTGAACAGAAAATAACAACTCTAGCTTCAAAAAGGCCTCATACGAGGTCAGATACCTCACAACAAAAAGCTCAAGCCCTTTCAGACCCTGAGAGATTAGTTTCCAAGAGGGTTGGAAAGCCAAAAACTCCATTTACACCAAGTCCTACACTGTCTACACCTGGCAGTAGTTCAACACATCTTTCACCCAAACATTCACCTCTTATTGATCAAGAATTATCTTTTACATCCACTTTATTTCAAGAACCCAACTGTCAAGAACAATCTTTAGAGTTTGTTTCTTTCTTAGTATTCAAAAATATATCTGCTATAGTTGTTCAACCTGAACCTATATCTACATTGCTACCTTTTCATACTCCATTTACCCCTTAGACAGGTTCTACATCTGCTAGTACTCAAGGTTCAGTAAGTTCAGTTGCAAACATGGCAACACCTGCATTCTTATTGAATAGGTATGCACCTACTTAGTTGCCTCAACAATTGAATCCAATGCCTCAAGAATACCTGAAAATTCTTCCTCATTTCTCAGGGGAATATGAACAAACAACAGAGAAACATATAGCAGTTTTTTTTAATTTTGCAGAAAATCTCAAGGTTGAACACCTGGATGTTGTTTTAAGGATTTTTTTGCAATCCTTAGATGGTGAAGCAAGAAAGTGGTTTAAAAGGCTTCCTAATAACTCTATTCCTACATGGGAAGAGATGGAGCACCAATTCACCCAGAGATGGGGAGAGAAATGAGATCATGGGTATTCACTTACAAAGTTCAATTCTATTAAGAAGAAATCTGATGAAAGTGTTGTTGAGTTCATCAAAAGGTTTAATAAACTTTACAACAATCTTCCAGTGGAGATCAAGCCCCCTCCTACTGGTGTAAAAATAACTTTTAAAGGGGAATTTGAATAAGATTTTGGGTTTACATTAAGGGAGAGAAGATTCACAACCCTTGATCAGATCCAAACTGATGCTTTAGAAATAGAAGCAAATCTGGTGGCTATAGGTAAAGCACCAGAGGCACATCTTACCCAAGATAAGGGAAAGGCCAAAGTGGAATCCTCTCAAAGTCAAACATTAGAGGATATGAATAATGTGATTAAAAATTTGTCTAACAAATTGATTAAATTGGAGTTGGAGAGTAAAAATTATCAAAGGCAAGTACAACAAAATAGAAACTTTAGTCCCCAATATAGAAGACAACCTCTATAGATTTTGCAGAAGGAAATAAAAGACCAAGATCAGGTTCAAGCACCACTTTACTTAGAAGAATATCCTAATGAAATACCAGAAGAGCATTCCAAGGAGCATGATGATCATATTTCCACATTGTATGCAGGAGATGAAGATGAACTAGGTGTTGAGGGAGAAGAATATACTAAGACAGATGCCATTTATGATGAAAATGAAATTTATGAATAATGGAAGATATTTATTGATTTTATGCAGGCAAAATTACATAAGAGATATGACTTGAGATCAAGGAAAAGATCTAGAATTCAAGAAAATGAAGGTGAGCAACAATTCCTACTCCCCTAAAAAAGGTGACTCCATAAGAACCACAGCGTGCAAAACAATTAAATAAAGGAAAGAAACAATAGAATACAAATAGCAAAATTTAGATACTTCAAGGTGAGTCTTCCCAGGATAAAATTGATAAAATTCCTTTAGAAAAAATTGTTTCCATTCCACAAGAGATTTGAGTAATGAAGAAAAGTGAATAAGAAATACCAAACAGGTCCATGCATTTAGTCTTACTAGAGAATTGGAAAAAAGCAGAATTCAAGTGCCTCTCACAGAGTTGGTCAAAACACCAGTTTATAAAAGAGAGATTGCTGAGTTTATCAACTTGTCTCAGAATGTGAATATAAATGACACTATGAATCTACAAGAAGATAAACCAGTAGTTGTTTTTGGTCCGCATGTGGAGGAGGTAGATTCTTCAACACCTCATTTATACATTTCTTTATTGATTCATGACTTCATCTTGCATAATTGTATGTTTGATTCAGGAGCTTCACACAACCTTATGCCACTTTCATTAATGAAACAGTTGAACCTACAAGTTACTAAGCCTTATAGGGACCTGTATTCTTTTGATTCAAATAAATTCAAGTGTCTCGGTGTCATTAAGGATATGGTGGTGTCAATAGCCCAGATCCCAGCTAGAAGCTTAGTAATGGATGTAGTAGTAGCAGATATCCCTGTTAGGTTTGGAATGTTGCTATCTATGTCATAGGGGGCTAAATTGTGGGGAGTCCTGAAGTTGGATTTTACTTATTCTATCATACCAATTCTTGGTGGAGAGGAGAGAAGGTTGTATAGAGAAACAAGATTTGTTAAAACAATCACAAAGAACGGAGGAAGTAATTGAACTGTGTACAACCAAGAAAAAGATGACTTTTCTTGTTTTATGCTGCATGATAATACAGAATTGGCTGAAGATAATCAGAGGTAGCTTACTTCAGCATGTGTAAATACAGAGCTGCAAACAGAAGGGGTGTGGAAGTTCTTCTTTGATGGAGCCTATTCTAAAGAAGGAACAGGTGCTGGTTTCCTGTTAATTACACTTGGAGGTAACATGATCCCATTTTCTTTTAAATTAGAGTTTGAAGCAACTAACAATGTGGCAGAATATGAATCCCTAATCATTGCTCTTCAAACAAAAAAACAAATGGGAGTCTAGTCTATTTCTGTTTTTGGAGATTCAGAGTTGATTATAAAGAAAATTAAAAATCATTGTCAAACAAAACACCCTAGGCTTAGGGCATATAGAAATGAAGTGTGGGATTTAGTTGAGAATTTCTTTGAGGCTTTCAACATACAGTTCATTCCAAGAGATGGGAATAGGTTAGC
The DNA here is from genome assembly GCA_031772625.1 of Pinus tabuliformis. Lineage (NCBI taxonomy): Eukaryota > Viridiplantae > Streptophyta > Pinopsida > Pinales > Pinaceae > Pinus > Pinus tabuliformis. The sequence continues at coordinate 685,718,006 of CM062813.1, forward strand.
AGACTCCTTGGCTATGGCTGCCAGTACCTTTAGGCCTCCTATAAATCCAAGGCTGAGATATGAGGTTGAAATGAGGCACAGGCCATCTATTCCAGATAACATAAAACACTGGCAGATTTTTTAGGATGATCAGTAGATTAAGGAATTCTTGACTATGATTGAAGATTTTCAAGGCACCGAAATTGATCAAGATGGAGATGAAACAACAGAAGGTGTAGAAGTAAGTGGTTTTAAAAATTCTATAGTTAATCAGAAAATTATTCAATTGAAAGATAATATTCTGCCAAGAGGACTTGTCCCTCTTGAAAGACTTTTTAACTCTAATGATGTAGCTGTTAGTTCAGAGAAAGTTTCACAAGATGAGCAGATTCAAGATCACAATATTGGAACCCAGAAGGAGCCCAAGTTAGTCAAATTGTTTAAGGGAGTTCCATTTAATTATAAAGAGAGATATATTGAGCTTTTCAAGAAGTACACTGATGTTTTTGCTTGGTCCTATGAGGATCTCAAGACATATGATGTGAGCATTATTCAGCACAAGATTCCCCTGAAAGAAGGGATTAAACCATTTAAGCAAAAACTCAAGCAGATCAATCCTTTTCTTTTACCATTGATTGAGAAAGAATTTAAGAAGCTTCTTGATGCCAAGATAATAGTACCACTCCGATACTCTGACTGGGTGGCCAATTTAGTACCTGTAAGGAAGAAAAATGGAGAAATAAGGTTATGTGTGGATTTTAGAAATTTGAATATAGCTTCCTTAAAAGATGACTATCCATTACCTAAAATGGATCATGTACTACAGAAGGGAACTGGATCCTTCAAAATGTCAATGCTGGATGGGTTCTCCAGGTATAACCAGGTGGCTGTTGATAAAGAAGATCAGAAAAAGACTGCATTCACAACTCCTTGGGGAACCTTCATGTATGCTCGAATTCCCTTTGGGTTAATGAATGCAGGTGCAACATTTTAGAGGGCTATGGACATTGCATTTGTGGGTGATAAGTTTGTAGTGATATACTTGGATGATATCATTGTTTTCTCTAAGTTAGATGAGGAGCATTTGGACCATCTTAAAAAGAATTTTGAGAAATGCAGAAAATTTGGGCTTTCTTTGAATCCTAAGAAGTCTATTTTTTCTCTAGAAGAAGGCAAACTATTGGGACACATTGTTTCAAGAGATGGAGTAAATATAGATCCAGCAAGGGTGCAAGCTGTGCAAAAAATACCCCTGCCCAGGAGTAAGAAAGACATTCAAAAATTTCTGGGAAAAATAATTTTTTTAAGGAGGTTTGTGTCCAATTATGCTAAAATTGTAAAGGAGATTACCAATATGTTGAAGAAGGAAAATGAAGTACATTGGACCAGGGAAGCCAGAGAGTCATTTTCTAGGATCAAAGAAGCATTACAAGCAGCTCCAGTTTTGATTAGCCCTGATTATCAAAATCCCTTTCAAATATTTTCATTTGCATCACTCAATTCAATAGCTGTTGTTTTGTTACAGAAAAATGATGAAGGAAAAGAGCATCCAGTTGCTTTCTTTAGCAAGATTCTCAGAGATGTTGAACTCAAATATAATATTCTTAAAAAATAGGTATATGCCTTGGTAAAAGCCCTAAAGGCCTTTAGGACTTATGTGTTATAGTCACAGATCATTGCTTATGTGCTAAATGCTATAGTGAAGGATGTCCTAGTCCAGAGTGATGTGGAAGGTAAAAGAGGAAAATGGATAGCTAAGATCCAAGAATATGACCTAGACATAAAGCCCACCAAGCTGGTGAAAGGGCGGGGGTTGGCAAAGATGTTGACAGAGACAATTTTTCAGGCATTTGGAATCAACTTGCTAACACCTGTAAATGAGGAAATAATTGAAGAGGGTGAAGAAAAATCAAATCCAGGTATGAAGATACGATATAAATTTTTATGTTCAGAATGGTACAAGCACATAGTTCATTATTTATGTTTTCTTTCTTGTCCCCAGTCATTGGATAGAACAATATATAGAGCATTAAAAATCAAGGCACAACCATATGTGATTGTGGAGGGCAGATTGTATTGGAAGGATCCTGTGGGAATTTTATTGTTATGTTTGACAGAAGATGAATCTACAGAGACAGTTAAAGATTATCATGAGAAGTTATGTGGTGGACATTATAGTTGGAAGGCTACTGCACAAAAAATCCTCCAGGTAGGCTTTTATTGGCCCACCTTATTTGGTGATATATATAAGTTTGTCAGAAGTTGTCAGAAGTGTCAGCTTTTTGTTGAGAAAAAGAGGTTAGCTCCCTTGCCATTGATCCCAGTCTTCATAGAAGAACCATTCAAACAATGGGGGATAGACTTCGTTGGAGAAATTAACCCAACTTCAAGTGGACAACACAAGTGGGTTATTATAGCTACTAATTATTTCACCAAGTGGGTAGAAGCTATACCTACTAAAAAGGCAAATGACTAGGTGGTGATGAAGTTTTTAGAGGAAAATATTTTCAATAGATTTGGGTGCCCTGTCAAAATCATAACTCACAATGCTTAAGTATTTAGTTCAATTAAGTTTGTTGCTTTTTGTTAGAAGTATAATGTCATTTTATCTCATTCAATAGATTATCATCCTCAGGGAAATGGATTGGCTGAATCCACTAACAAAACATTGATGAAAATTCTTAACAAAACTATTGTGGAGAATCAGAAACTCTGTGATTCGAAATTAAAGTTTGCTCTGTGGGTTGTTCGAGTGACTACAAAAATGTCTATAGGAAAATCACCTTTTGAGTTAGTGTATGGAACTCAAGCTCCGTTTCCTAGTTAGTTGGTGAAGCTTGTGATTGTAATGATTCAGGAGGCAAAAGAAGAACCCAATTCTCTAATAAGAAGGATGCATAAGGTGGTGGAGTTGAGTGAAAACAGAGATAAGGTAAGAGATAATTTGATTATGTATCAATAAAAAATGAAGGGTATTTTTGACAGAAAAGCCAAAGAAATTGATTTTAAAGCTGGAGACCTGGTGTTAAGGTGGGATACTAGAAGAGAAGATAAGGGAAAACATGGGAAGTTTGATCCTCTCTGGTATGGCCCATTCAGGATTATAGAAGTAAGGGAAAATAATACATTCTTCCTGGAGAATCTTGATGGTGAAACTTTATAGCTGCTTGTCAATGGGCAGTACCTCAAACATTATTTCCAATTCTGAATCACAAACACCCTATCATTGTAGATACCAGAGTGAATTCATTGTACAATTTCCATAGAATTAAAATTGGCAAAGCAATATATGAGTCCATGCCTGAGGTGAAGGCACTAATCTATAGTTCTTAGTGATTCTATGGAAAAAGCACTATCCCTAGGTGGAGCCAGATGTTTTAGCATCCATGTAGGTTTGCAGATCACTCAAGGGACAAAGATTGATACCCCTAGCATTACAGAAAAAGGTGTCAAGAGGGCTAGAGAAGAAGTTATTGAATTGGATGAGGAAGAATCTGAAGCAACAAAAAGGACTAAGTTTCATGATGCAATGTCTTAAACACAACTTGGTTTGGTGATTCAGTTAGGAGAAATAAAATGTGCCCCAGCTTCCCCATCTTCCAGAGAACCTGTTCATGATCAAGTTACTTTAATTCAAAGTATGTTTGCTCAAATAGCTGAAAGAAACCAGAAGGTGAAGATAAATATGGAGGCTCAAGCTGAGTCTTAAGTTGCTCCTGAAAAAACTAGATTTCTATCTGCTATGGATTTGGAGAAGAGCCAACTTAAAATTTCTTTTTCTCATCCTACTGAAATATCAGTTGGGTCCACCAGTAATTTCAAGACTATGAATTTAACTGTTGACACTCACAAGCTTCCAATGCTTGACAAGATCAATTTGCACATGCAAACTGGGCAATTGATCATAAATGATTTACATAAAACAAATGCAGTAGCTGTTAAGGCAGAAAAAATGCTAAATAAGGTAATTCAACAATTAAAGTTGGAGAAAGCCAACTCCAGAGCTTTGAATGCTCAGGTGGATGAGCTAAAGAAAATTATCATAAAAATAGGTGTCAATCCTGATGACCAACCTGCTATTTAGAAATTGTTGCAATCTGCTAAGTCAGAGATTGGGGTTTTGAAGAAGAAATTGAATCTACCTACAGGTGAGCATCCCATTGCTATAGGGATAGCTGAAGTAGAAAATGAAAAAGAAAAGCTCCTATAGGATGTGTTGCAGAAAACTGAGGAAGTTTCTTTAATTAAAGAATCTTTGGATAAGTTGCACCACGAGTTTTACAGTTGGGAATAGGGCTTAAAATGGCTGAGCATGATGTAAATAAAGCATAAAGAGAATTGGAAACAACTTGCAAGCTATTGAATTTGAGTGAAGAAGAAGCAAGAATGGAAAAATGAAATGCTAGGAAGTATAGGGAAGATCTTCTAGGGTCTGAAAATGAAATCAAAAGTCTAAAGGAAAAAATTAAGGGAAATATGTCCTTGATTCAATCCAGTGAAATCATATGGGATGAAATCATTGAGGTTATCAAGGGAATTTTGGAATTTCTTGTTATTATATCTGAAGAGAAAACAATAGTCCGAGACATGGAAGAGGTGGTCATAAAAAATAAACAAAAATATTTAGATAGATCAAAGTTTGCAAAGAGAATGATAGATTTCATTAATTCTAAATATACTGCAGAATTGAAGGACCATGACATGCCAGACAAAACATTATGTGCAATAGATTTCAACAAGATGATTTCCAGAAATATTTATAGGAATACTACTGAGAAGAATATAGATGAAATGAAGGAAGCAGTTTCCAAGTTTAACATCCTGTTTGATAAAAGATTTAGAGTTGGACTTCCCTCTTGCTGGGATCTACAAGGAAACTTGCTGCCATGGAAGACATATGAGACTTTGCTAGTTGAGGCAAAGAGCAAAGTTGATAACACTCATGAAAAGACAACAGTATTAAAGGGAGCCACCATTGTGAACTACCTTAACAAATATTTTAAGCTTCTCTGGATGGTGAAGACTCTGTTTACAAATAAACCTACTTATAGTAGGATTACAGCTTGCAGAATAGCACTTGAAAAGTTAGAGGAAGCACCAAAGTAAAATGTACCATTATGGAGAAAATGCAAAGAATGGATGATAGAGCAGACCAAAGATGCATCAGCAGGACCATCTACTCAAGCCATAGATTCAAACAGTGAGCAACAATCACCAATCATACTTTAATTTCTATTACTTCATGTTATCTTATTTCTTGAGAAAAATGAGGTGTCTTTTACCCTCTAATGTAATATCCTGTAATGACTTTTACTTTAGACAGTTAGAAGCTAGTTAAGTAGTTTGGCAGTTTTGGTAGTTACCAATTGTCTCATATGTATAAAAAGAGGCAAAATTATAGAAGAAAGATTCAAATTTTGAAGAACCTAAGGACTATGCTATCATGTACTTGATAAATTGATGATTAATGAAATAATTAGGAGTTTTCCACACAGTGTTGGTTATGATTTTGTAATTTCTTTGTTATGTGTCATTATGTTTCTTCCTTTCTTTAAATATAGTAATGAAGTTGTAGGTCTTTGTTTACTTATGTGAATAAAGTTAAAATTCCTTAAAAGAGCGCTTCCATATTTAAAGCTCCTACCCTCTATATTTCTTCTAAGTTACAGATAATAGTTCCTGTCAAGCACAACATATTATCATTAATTTCTCAAGTCATTATTCACACAACATTCATATCTAACATCACATGGCATTTTGAGATTTTCATATTAGCTAAATATTAAGGGTTAAAATTCAGGTCTTTCAGGTCCTTCACATAAACACACATTAAACAAATAAGTGACATGCATAATAAAATTCAATGTCTTAAGCACGATTTCTCCACAACCAAGAAATTGCTTTCTTAAGGGACAACACTGATCAACAGTGACATATTGATACCAAGATTGGTAGTCCTTGAGAGTGTCCGTATGTTCTGCTGTGACCCATCTGAAACCTGAACCTTGCCTCCATAGCATCTGGGTACACTATTCAGGCTCCTTTGTCCAACTCGTTTGTGAGCATGCGCATCATTGTCTTTAGTATGGTCGGACCAGCAATGTACTTGCGCATGATGTCTACACTGATAGGCAAGTCTAGGTTGGTGGTGGTGCGCATCATCTCGTCGAAGTACGAGTCAATCTCTTGTTGGAACTGCTTCTTGGTCTTCGCCTGGGTGAGATTCCGAAGTGATGGAATTGCATGTGTGTGCACCATAACCTCCATGCTCTTGAATACTCGTGCATGGGAAGCCTGTATGCCAGTAATGCGTTGTGGTAGGTCCTCATAGTTTCAGATCTGACTTTGGATATGTGCTTGCATCTCAACCGCATTGGCCCTCATCATATTGGGCAAATGAAGCAGGGCTGCCATGTACTTCATTGTCCATGCTCACATGTTATCAATGACAGTGTGTATGTTCTTCAAGATGCGTACTCTTCTTGCACATAGTTGCTGCCATCCGTGGAGATGAACGACTACTTTATGCACGATACTAAACTTGGAGTACAATGCTTACATAACCGTGTCTACGGACAACACTTCATCTATTATTGCCTTCTTTAGTTTAGCTCGGGTGAAGATTGTCACCAAGTCTCCTCCCTGCTTGGCCACCTATAGTACCTTCGCCATTTGCTCATTCTTAGCTATGAGAAAACAAACACTTAAGCTAGTGGCTTCGGCATACACTCTAGTTGCATCAGCCAATGCATCTGGATGCTTATGCACATCAGTCATGGGCACTTGCTCTTCAAATTGCGCAGGGGATGTTTGGTCTTTTGGAGTCGGTACTCTTTAAGACTTCACAACTCTATGATGAGATTCGTTAAATGAGATGTTGTGCATCTCTACTTCCAGTTGAACAACAAGGATTTCAGTCCCTCCTTGGTCATCTAAGACTTGCCCATCGTCTGGATGCATTAAAGCAGGTGATTCAACCTCTCTTTGGTGAGGCATGAGGTAAGTGTCTTGTTCCAACTCCTACTGCTCCATGTCTGCATCCAACTGTTCAAGAGCCTGTTCTATCTAATGAGCAAAGTCTTGCCCCTGTGAGGGTTCAACCTATTCACCTGATGCTAGATGTTAACAAGAATCAACTACTTGTATGGGTGTTGCTTCATCTGTATGCATGTGATGCACCCCTGTTGAATACGCTACTGATGCGCTTCCTTCTCATGTTGGCATAGCTCTTGTTCATTCTAGAGTTGCTCCCTCAGCTCATGCAACTCCTTCTCTGCTTCCTCCATTCTCTTCTTATCCGTCTACCTTCGCACGATTCGCTTGTCACATTGCTATCTCTTTTGTTGAATAGCCATAGCTACTTTTTCTATAAGTGGATCTTCTCGAAACTTGCAGCTTTGTTCCTCCTCCATGCGGTCGAAAATCTTACTCTTCCCTTTGTCACACACAGGTATGCTTGGCTCTGTTGCCTCTGTTGTTGCTGCTACTACTTCTACTACAGGTGTCCTCCGTGGTGCTGCTCGATGCTGTTGTGATATCCATTCTATGGTGAAACCGACTTGTTCATTGGGTCTGGAGTAATGGTAACAATACCTCCATGAGTCTTCCTCGACCCAATGAAATTCCCCATGGATCCAATTGAACTGAACTCTCATGCAGTGATCCTTCACAATGCAATGTGGGTCATACGGGTTGAAGGTTTGGAGGTTAAACGGGTACTTCCTCATTTGTTCAGCTTCAACATCTGCTTGCTTGATGCTTTGGATCTTGTATAACCCAATCCGCAATGTAAGAGTGGGCCAAGGTGCCTTCTTCTTCCGCTACAACCTAGCTGTTAATCTTGCTGAGATATGACACGTTACTTGCTGCATGACAAGCACATCCAAAGAAAACTTTGGCAGAACATGCGGAGGCTTCTCCGCACTGAACACTCGGATGAATGTGATGTCCCATGAGGTATACCAATCTGTAATGCCTAACAATGTCGTCATTGCTTCTTCTGACATGTAGGGTGGTTCATGTTCAAATATCAACCTATACACTAGGGTGACAAGATGGTCGGATAACCATATGATCACTTCTCTGAAGCTCCACTCGGAGAATATCTTAAAATATGTGCTCACAACAGTCTCCGCTGGTAACCATGCCCACTCTAAGCCTGAGAAATCATGTCGGGCACAGACTGCATCTATAATGTAGGTGGACATGTAAATCTCTGCATGCATGACTTCGGGTGACTGTCGAGCCTTCGTGACTTGCTCCTTCAGCTGATGAGCTAATGTGCTGGACCAGTTGCACGGTCTTTCTTCTCTATCCAATTGGTCCAGCATGACCACCCAATCCTAAGGGAAGGTCTCAATGCTCGCTTGGGCACTCAGTCGACATGCGAATATGACCAAGTATTGGTATGCCTTCCTTAATATCTTCGTCTTATAGATCCAATTAGGGGTCATCTTGAAACGAGATGGCTCCTTTACCCAATCCTTCATAATGTCTCTGGAGTGGCCTCTGTTGTTGGGCAAGCTGAATGGAGTGATCATGACAGTCATGGGTTCGTCCATCTAATACATCTCACCATAATCTCACGCCTAGAAGGTTGCAAGCTTCTTCCCATTGGCACTGATCAAGGCCATCATCTCGAGGTCAGTGTGAGAGACGATCCAGTGAATCATGTTCGCGCATGGGAACGTGGGGTATCTACATGCAATATGGTACAAGCTGGACTTATGAATGTTCAAATACACCTAACAGTCTTCAGGGTATTCCTCAAAAGTACCTGCGAATGTTTCATTCACCTCTTGCCACTTTAGTTTGATGTCCTTGTCTAGATACAACTTCGTTATCTTCGTAGATTGGAAAACCAAAGGACACTTGCTCAGCTGCTGCTCCTCTACCATACCATCAGTGTCTTGAGATCTTGTTCTCTCAAAAGCCATTGAGATAGATGAACACCTAAAAGATCTGGAAACAAGCAACATGCATGGCAAGAAATAAGTCAGTGAAAACAAAGCAAAGCTGGGGAAGGACACAACACATACCTAGGAACTGATGAGAAAGATTGTGCAAATTTCACTGGGAGGCTGAGTGATTGGCTGCCAAGACTGTGCAAAAGGAAGTCTGGACTGACTGGGAGGTTGGAATGACTATTGGATCTGCGAAATGCGCAATCCAGTTAGGCAATTGGCTACTGGGATTGCGCAATGCGTGATTCCAACTGGGAAAGACTGTTGGCCCAAGGACAAATTTACACAAATTTTTGGGCCAAGTAGCAACTGACCTCCAAAATGCACAATTCAGTCTAGGAGACTAGTGGTGGGCCAGAATGTGAAAATTTGGAGAGGAAGGTGAGTCTTCCTTCTCCATATTGCGCAATGCAGCCTCGGTGAAGGCAGAGACCAGGCCAAGGTTGGCCCGACTAGCCAACGGGCAACTGAAAGCAAGTAAGTCAATGAAATGCATAGCAACACTAAGTGATAGCAAAAGTGATAAATAGTGATGCAAAACATGAATGGAAGATTCAACGAACAGATCAAAATGCATGTGGGTGAGGTCGTTCGTTGGTTGGGCAAACGTCCGTGCAAAACAGTTTCATGCATGCGACAACAGTGAGATAGAAATGAAAATTGAAACATAGCTAGGACAAGCTAAATACATGTAAACGACAGTAGGCGTTCAAAGAAATTAAACAAACAGCACTCACACAAGTGAATACACAAAAGGCGACAGAAATGCTAAAAAAGACAAGTTGAGGTCACTTACCCATGAATAGCTGAGCAGGATGTGTCAGAGAGTCCTGGATGTGTTGTGGGATGTCAGAGCTCCAAGATCAATGTGAATGAATGAGCTCTGATGTGTCGAATAAATAGGTTTGTCTCAAGACGTGCATGCCACAAATCTAGGAAAAATGACACTTGGAGGGAAACTCTTAAAACAACTTTGCATGTAACCCCAGCTACTAAAAATAGCTCCATGAATCATGGGATTCCTTTTGCATGTTGTCTCTTGCTATTCCAGGAAGATCAAGTCATGCATGCATGCAATTCAAGTTTCCTCAGTCCCGGGTGGAACTAGTCAACCGGATTGTCCATGCATGCTAGTGCTCAACTGCTTGGGAAAAATGTGCATTCCTAACTGTAAGCTGGGCTAATTTCCCAAGGGTATTGCGTGATTTTTGGGTAGAGCAGCTGATTTCTACCTAGATTTGCATAAATCCTGGTCTAAATAGCCTGCTACTAGGAAAATTTGTGCAAATCTTGCTGGGAGGGTTGGCTGGCAGGATTGCACAATCCTAGAGACCAGTAGGATATCAGAGAGGATTGCAAAATTCCTGGAGGGAAGGCTGGTTTCCCTCCAAGAATGCGCAATTTTCAAGGGGAAGCTACTCAGCCTGCAGCTGGACCAAGTCTGGGTAAGCAACCTATGAGGGGAATGGATCGACTATGATCGACATGCTGCCCTTGTGTGAGGAAAAAACTGAAGCTTGAGTACTTGACGAACAAAAAAAAATCATTGTGTAAGGTTGGTAGGGGAGGCTCCAAAACATGCTATTTTGGAGGGTGGTTGTAGCCGCTACAACACTTGGTGACACATTGGTAGAACTCTAGCTCTCTAAATGGACCTTGTTCGTGAAAACGAGTCTAACACCTCAGCAAGTATTGTTGAATTCTTAGCTCATCTTTGCTTCACACTAGCTTGATGTAATATGTACCATCTTCCATACTCTTGGTCGATTGAAACACATTCCAAGCCAAGGAAACACAGTTGTTTCGATTGGGGTTGAGGGGTATATAGGTGCAAAAGCAGTATAGTCGTTAGAGTCTTAGTTTCATCTCTAGTGTTGCTCCACTACCAACAGGCTTGGACAATACCCCGGTGGAGTCACATAGGAACACAAGCATGGCTCCGCTACCAGTGATCCTAGTCAGTACCCTGATGGAGTTACTTGCATCACCTCCCTGCGCAGGAAGCCTTTCTCCTCTTTCGTCTTATTCAATTTTCATTTTGAATTTTTTGACTTTTCATTTTTCATTTTCACTGTGCATATAACTTATTCATTTCAGAGGCAGAAGAGGGATCCTGACTTATTGAGAGCAGAGGAGGTTGTTCCAGCAGATAAGTAGTTTATTATATCTCTGACGTGCCTGTTAAGGTTTTCCCCCTCACCTTACTCTACTTGACTGAGCTGACAAGGGTTAACCCACAAAAACTCGACTAGAGAAGGTGACACTAGTTAGTGCGCAAGCATTGTGTTTACACCAACGTTCACTTCGAAGAGTACGTATTTTCCTTCGACGTATCATGGACTAAGAGTAACAATTTCATCATACAGAGACAAGATGATAGATAACCAAGTATTGATAGTTGTAAAAACCCTATTGTACTTTACCCAACTTATTTGAGGAGTCACACATGGTTTCATGCGAACAAACCTACGAAAGAAACAAACGAACGAACTAACAACAAAGCCAAGCAAAAGCAGAAGAAAAAATGAGAGCAAAGCAAGAAAACAAACAAGCAAACAAAGCATGAAAGCAAACAAGCATGCAATCAAACAATTGAAAGCAAACACTACTCCTACTTCTACACTAACAGTGCATGGGCTTGATCATGTGAAGTGATACTTCCAATGCAGCCATCGCGCATTGGTAGATCCATGCGAGTGAAGGCTTGGTTCGCGAGTAATCCAGTTGTGCAGACCAGCATACAAGAAATATATAACAGTGAAGACAACCACACTTCATGTTTCAAAGTCTCCACGGGACATAAGCGAGTGGATGTGCATGACTAACAACCCGTGGAATTATCATGGTGCTGTGTGACACTACGCGCAACTTTGAAGCAAAATCACACTCTTGACTGAGACATGCAAGAAAATGAAAGAAATAAAAATAACTTGCGTCACGAATGAGTGCTTGCAATGTAAGACTCCTCCAATGAATGATCAATGGCATTGTGTAGTTCGAGTGGAGGAAGTGTGATATATGTGTGAGATGGATCTTCAATGCACATAGACGAGTGATGAGGAGCCTTGGGTGATTGAACTGTTTCATGATCAGAAGTGAGACTGACCCCAAGAGAGTGAGGGCCTGACATAACCATCAGCTCTGGCTAAAGTGCCTCGATAGTCTTGGTTGTCTCAACTTCATCATCAGGTAGATCATCATAAACTGGTGGCTTCGAAAGATCAACTGCAATAGATTCATGATCGTGATAAAAAAAGGAAGCAAATGGATCATGACCACCATGATAAGAAAAATCAATGAATTCTTTGGCATCCTCGTGATTAGATGAATCAAAGAGAGGGGTAGATGAAAAGCGAATGAACTCATCCTTTGTGTTTCTGGAAAACACAGATGAAGGATCAAGTGGATATTCAATGAATAACTTATCCTCTCTGTTGTCGAATGATGGACTAGCATCCAGTGAGTCCTGCCAGTGATAAAAAATGGGTGCATCTGTGGATGAAGACACACATGCAAAATCATGGATGGCAGGTTCACCAAATAAGATAGGAAAGAACGGAGGGGGCTTGGATAGAAGGGAGTCATCCTTTATCGAGTGTTGATTTTCAAGCTCCCCCTCATACTCTTCATGAATGAAAGCGCACATTGATTGTGCAACACCAACTCCGTCAGTGGGTTGTTCCTCGTTCACAAAAAGTGAAGAGTCCAGAATGGACGAAAACAAGACAACATCATCTGGAGGAACACTTGAGTGCGAAGAAGGAGGTCGAAGAAAATAATGCATATGGGAACTTGAAGGACTCGCAACCAACTCTGCACAAAAATTGAGTGGAGTGATGTTGGGAGGGTGTGAAGGATGATCAGATGTGCGAACATGATCCTTAGCATCACTGGACAATGGTGGAACTGTTGAATGAGAGGGAGGTAGACAGTCTGTTGAGATAGTGCCTACTCCCACATGGGATTGTGCAGTTCCTTCAATGAAGAAGGTTGAGCAAGGATTGACATCAAGCTTCCTCTTAGGATAGGCAGATTTCTTAAGATAGTACTCGAACTGGTCCCAGAGATAAGCAAACTTCATCTAGCTCCTTGGGGCTTGAAACTACAAGTCACGGAAGCATTGTCAAAATCAATAACGGATTCATGTGGAGCCCTCTATTGTTGTAACAATTTCCAGTCAAGATGGTCTTGATCAAAATGATAGAATGTGTCTTCAATAAGATCACAGAAGTTCTCACATGAGTGCATGGTGTCAGCCGGTAGGCTGAGCACCCAACGAAATGGAGATTCATAGAGTGTGTATGCGAGCAGCAACTCGACCTATTCGTCAGTAAACTCATCTTCCTCATAAATCATGGAAAGAAAATTATGTAAGTGCTCAGGCCAGGCCAATTCACCTTGACCATCATACGAGTGAGTGGAAAAGAGATTGAAAAGCTTCCCCGAGATGGAGACATCTTCACGATTCGAAAAACACCTTGGGGGAAGAAGAATGCAAGACTCCATGAAAGATATGCAAAGGTTAAAAACTAGATGAGAGGACATTGCTTGTCATCTGACCCGCCTTCTAGCACCAGAAATGTTAATAGCATTGGACCCACCAACACGTCAAGGGGATCTCCTCGGTAAGAAGTCCCAATTAGACCTCAAACCATTTGGTGTAGGAGTCCCAACAGTGGGTCGTAAGGTAATGCCTTGACTGTGATGTCGTACAGAGGCAAGTAAGATAACTCTATCAGTAGCAAGGGTGTGACTGATGCAGAGAGTCAAGGAATGTGTATGAGAGGTTCCAACACTTCGAAGGCAGATGAAGGTGAAGGTGAGTACTAGGTTGAAAGGGATCAGTCCCAACTCGGCTAGGAACACACCACACAAAGGAAATGCAAAGCTTCTACCAGAGCAGTCCAATCGGATGTGGCAGTCACAACATACAAGGTAAGATAACATGAAAAACACTCACAGATCAGTCTGAGACAAGTGTGACGGTTGATATAGCAAGGTTCATGAGAAAGTTCTATCTGATGTCCGGTAGAGAATTCGACACAAACGGTGACAACATTAACAACATATGCAACACATTATCAACAAGATTAATATAATTGCATATAAATCAATTCATATACAAGTACGTAAGTTAAACAACATACATCATTAAGGCAACTGGAACAGTCCAACTACAATAAAAGCATATGCATGAAAATGTGTTGGCTCTTATTATTAAAGAAGTGTAAGTCACAATCATACAATACACCATGTAAACCTGTTAGCCCTAATAGTGGAATGTTATGACCACATCTGCCTTCTCCTCCAAAGAGATGTACTAGCTCCGTGCAGTGGAGAAGCCAAGGCGCATTATAATATTGTCCAAGCCTTCTTCAAGATAGTCTTAGTAGAAGCTTGGCTGACCAAAAGCCTATACAATGAGTTATGAGGGACTATTTATAGCAAAGGGTGGGGTCACCCTTGACATTCCCCTTTGTGACTGTTACATCCACTCTTGACACTTGAATTACACTTGACTTAAAATTATAATGCACATGTACCCATGTGAAAAAAGGTTTGGACAAGAAAAACTAGACATCATTCAGAATTAGACAACCATAGAAGTCCAACTGCTCGACATCCTCATGCTGATCAACAGTGACATATTGATGCCAAGATTAGTAGTCCTTTAGAGTGTTGGTGTGTTCTGTTGTGACATCTGTTTGAAACCTGAACCTTTGCTGGGAATCAGATCCCCCACAGCATGTTTTGGGGCTCAAAGCCAAAGTTTTGGTCAAATGTATTGTAAAGCTCTACGAATTGTGATGCGGAGCGTGAAGTATAGGTTGAGTCATAGGGTTGTCCGCCCTAAGTATTTTAAAGTAATGTAATGTCATGTCGGCCTACCCATTAACCGCGGACCATGGGATTGTATAAGTAGAGTGAGGCTCTAAGTTGTATATGCCATGAAGGAGTTAAGAAAGATAGAGCATAGAGTAAGAGTCTAAGTGTATTGGGTTGTAGTAGTAGGAAGAGGCTCTACAGATGAGTGCGCAGAGGCCTAGTAGAGTCCGTAGCTGAGTGCGCGGACCCCTGCAATTGAGTGTGCAGGGCGGTGTCGAGTCTATAATCTTAAACGAAGAATAATAAAGATAAGTTGATTCCAATTTCTGTGCATCTGCTTGTGTATTTCCTTCTTTACATTTATACTGTTTTGTTTATTGCACACACTTATATGGTTGCTGGATATACTGTTAATTATCACTAGTCTTACACAAATAAGTTAAGTAATAAGGTAATAACAGGTTAATAGTAAGGAACTTGGGCATAATACAGATCGCACCCTGAGTAAGGTTGCACGGAGGCAACATCACAGGTTGCGAGAGACTAATAGGTGCGTGAAGTGACGTGCGTGTAGGGTAAAACCGCGGACCGCTAGAAGCTCATCAGACATCCCCAGGGTGCAGAAACCTGGTTCTAGCACCCTCCCATACTACTTCGTGTGAGACCTCAGTCTGCACTCCATGAACTATTGCCTAAAGGGCCAATAGTACCGGGATTTACTTGGCTAAATCACCTCTGAATGTGGGTCAGCCCATACAAGCCAACAAATGGTTCCATTGCTGGGACTAGTATTTTCATAAGGGATGTCTGGTGTCGTGCCACTGGAATCCCACAAAGAAAGAAATTGAAGAGTGGTTGGACAAGAAGATTCACGAGTTCGCGACATAGGAAAACAAAAATCTGTGAGTATCTAAGGAATAGTGGTTGGAGCACTACTTGTATATGGAAATCCATGAAATTTTCTTTTCATCCGTTCCTTCTGAGCCGTATGAGTGGATTGCGAAGCTAGCAAATAGCCAGGGAAGGTGTAGGCTTGACAAACCAATCGTGTGGACTCCGAAAATAGTGCGTAGACTAGAAGTGTCAGGAGATAAGATCGCGCGAGTTGTGGACCATTGGCTTGACCGAATTATAGGAGGATTTATCACTAAGTTTGCGGTAGATACGATCGTAAGCTACACTGAGGTGGAGCGATGTTTCCTCAAGGGACCACGAGGTAAGTATATTAAATCTTTGAACACTTGGATTAAGATGCTATTGTGTGAAAAGTGGGTTATGCAAATAAATTAATATTTGTCACTACACGAAGTGGGAATATCTACAGAATAAGAAGTAGTGAGGAATTGGAAACCAGTCCCTTAATTTCCCCCTCACGGGAAAGCGAGGAGGAGCTCACGAAAGATTCTCTTCGAAGTGTGGTCAGTTTGATAAGGAAGCGCATTCGCATTTACCACCTCCACCCACACCGCCACCCATCTCGCCCTCCTCACCTCTATCTCTACCCACCTCACCTCCGCTGCCACCACAATTCAATATGGCGAGTGTGATCAAACTACCGGTGTTCAGAGGAGTAGGGAATGAAGATCTGGACCAATTCTGGTTCGTGGTAAGAGTAGTATGGGAAGCACAGGGCGTTGTGGATGACAATATCAAGAAGGCTATGCTGGTGAGCACGTTGCAGGATCACGCATTAACATGGTACATCAAGAATTCTAATGACCATCCAAATGTAGGAATTGCAGAATTCCAGACCGCGCTGAATAGATAATTTAGCAGGCCAAAGTTGGAAACACAATCAATCTTCACGTTTAAGGAGATCATGATGCTCCCGGGCAAGACCCCCTAGGATTTGGACCAAAGGCTGAAGGGTATGATTCGCGAAGCCAACATGACATTGACGAATGGACAACACCGCGCATGGTTTGTAGCATCACTGACACCACACTTAAGGACAACATTGTCACAGCAAAAACTTTCTACCCAGGCCGAAGCTTTGGAGATGGCGATGAGATTGCATGAGACCCCTATACAAGACCCTAGTCTAGGAGTCCAACAAATCCATGCACAATTGCAAAATTTGTGTCTGGAAATTCAGATTTTGAAACAGGACAGGACACCTCTACCAGAGGTGCGCGAGGAGGTATGGTGCATAATATTCAAAGGCCAAGGGCATGACAAGGACCATTGTCCAGTATTCGTGAATTACTTGGCAAGAGGAGCGCTGATGGTGTTAAGACCTAAGGCACAAGCAAGATTGAGCGTGGCACCTGCATTATGGTGTGCGATCTACCAGATAGGAGGAAAGCACACTATGGATAATTGTCATGTATTGCAGAAGTATACGCAGACGTCCCAGCAATTGTTTTGTAACTTCTGCAGGTCGGTAGGCCATGATGATCGCACCTGCAGAAGCTACGAACTAATGATGGATCAAACTCCTACCTACAGGGTGTATGCCGAAACGCGAGCCCTCGACCTGAATGCAAGAATGGCGTGCGTTGAATTTCAGGGGCGCGATCGAGGTCGAGGTGGAATGGAACTAGGAAGGGGTAATGAACAGGTAATTTGTTATAATTGCGGAGGGCCAGGGCATTATGCCCACGATTGTACAAAACAAACAAGGACATCATGTTTGTACTGTACTCAGTTTGATCATGAGGCAAAAGAATGTCCTACATTGATAGCAATATTGCGTGAAAAAGGGGTACTTCAGCCCCCTCCAACTCATAATTTGCACGTGATGAGGTCTGAACCATGCAAAGAAGACCCGAATGTAAACATGATGCTCAGGAGCAGTGTGACGAATGGTGATGATAAATGGAAACAGTCAGAAGAAAGTGTGTGGGTTCGCAAGGCTCCTACAAAGGAACCTGAATTTGATTTTGAATGCGCCAAGGAGACATTCATGGAAGCTAAGAAGAGCTTCAAGGAGGCCTCCACTTCATGTAGTAAGGATCAATTAGAACCAGGGATGGATCCTTCAATGCTCACTACTTCTCTGGAGACATGCATGGAACTGCTACACGACATCAAGGCAGTAAAAGGACTACAGGAACTTATGACTAGGTGCACGGGGTTAGGAGAACCACGTGTGGTCCAGAAACTTAGAAAGCATGCATTGCACACAGGAAGGGAAATGAGGTTGATAGTGCAAATCGGCGAATATGAAATGGATAAGGTAATCCTGGATCTAGGATCAGACGTGAATGTACTACCAAAACAAACATGGGAATGCATGGGCATACCCATGCTGCAGTGGTCTCCTATTTAGTTACGAATGGCGAACCAGCATAAGTTCTTGCCCATGGGAAGATTGCAAGGGGTAACAATGGATATTGAAGGTGCGAGAGCGCAGGCGGATTTTGAAGTGATAGAGATTGTTGATGATAGTAATCCCTATCCCGCACTACTAGGAATAGACTGGGCCACCGATATCAATGGAGTCATAAATCTGAAGAAGTGAAAAATGATCTTTGAGAAAAAGTCACTATGCATAGTAGTACTACTAGATCCAGCCGAAGGAGTGCGATACACCAAACCGATGTGCGATGATGATAGTGAGGATGATCTCGATTGTATTTACAAGATAACTGCATGAGATGAGGATTGGGTGGATCTGACTACAGATGGAATGATTTCGTGGGAGTGCGAAAGATCCTGCACTTTGGATTCAGACGAAGAGATAGAGCAATGGCAGAATCGGCTGCACGGAGTAACAAAGCTTAATTGCAACATGTTGCATGGCAACAAAGGCAAGGGATCTGACTACATATGATGGCTTGACAGTGGTGGATGAATTCTTGAACAAATTTGAAAGCGCAGTACTAGAACAACAGTGATTCAATGCTCTGAAGTGGGCATTGCACGCAACGCCTGCACGATGGTTGGGTACGCATCAGGGAAGTTTTGAGGGCTGGCGCGGATGCAGAAGAATGATGCGCCTATGATTTGGGAAACTGCAGATATGACTAGTAGGCAAATATGACAGACGAGATGATCCAAGCACAGACCTCGTGAAATGGACCAAGGTCTACAGGGTAGAGCCACAACTTGAATGGGTACATTTATTCTATCATACCCTGGATCTCATACCCATGAATTGGTATATTGAGACGGAGCTCCGCCATGGTACAAGCGAATGGGATGTCTTGCGTGAGGGATTTTTGTTAATGTTCATGTTTGAATATCATTGGTCAGATACTGTTGATGATGTGCTACAGGCAGTAAAATTCGCTATCTTCAAAATACCCTAGGAACCAATGGAAGTACTCCAGCCAAAATGGGTGACATAGTTGAGTTGCGCACTAGAGTGTTACAATGTAAATGTTGAGGATGATGATGAGGACCCATGAAATATTAACATTTCAAAAATGGAAGGCTGTCACGAGTTTTGAGGACCATCACTTGAAAACCCTAACATCACCGTGCCACTAAATACAAAGCAGGTCAACATTGGAACGGAGGCAGAACCGAAGTATGGAATGCTGGGGGACTATTGGGATGACACCACGGTGGATAAGGTCGCTAAGCTACTCCGCGAATACCAAGACTTGTTCTCGACCAAAATTACGAACTTAAAAGGGATCATTGGCGACATAGGGATGATGAAGATCACCCTGAAACCTGACATGAAGCCAGTTAAGCAGCGGCCTTACTGCTTAAATCCGAAGTATAAAGAAAAGTTCCACGACAAATTAAACAAAATGCTTGTAGCCAAAATTATTGAACCAGTGGAAGAATCTGACTGGGTGAGTCCTATGGTAGTACAGAAGAAAAAACAGAAGGGCGAAATAAGAATATGCGTGGACCTTAGGAAGCTGAACGAAGCCTATGTACATGATCCATTCCTGACACCATTCATGAATAAAGTACTGGAGAATGTTGGTGGTCAGGAAGCATACTCATTCACGGATGGGTTCTTAGGGTACCATCAGATCAATATCGCGCTGGAAGATAGGAGCAAAATGACCTTCGTGACAGAATGCGGCTGCTTTCAATACACCATTATGCCCTTTGGACTAAAGAACGTGCCAGCTATATTTTCACGCATCATTGTGGCCGCGTTCAAAGAATACATCAACAAGTTCTTCGAAGTCTATTTGGATGATTAGAATGTCTTTGGATTGGTTAAGAACCATGTAGCGAGCTTACGCTTGATGCTGGATACTTGCCGCCGACACCAGATTGCGCTGAACCTTAAGAAGTGCACATTCCTCGTTCTCTTTGGAAACCTGCTGGGAATGTGGTCTGCAAACAAGGCTTGATGGTGGACCCTGCGAAGATTGTCGTTATCCTAAATTTGGAAGTACCGCGAAGTGTTAAACAACTGCGCGCTACTTTGGGGCACACTAGATACTATAGGAAGTTCATCAAAAGTTATGCCCAAATAACAGCGCCGATGGAAAAGATATTGAAAAAGAATGTTACATATTGTTGGAATGATGATTGAATGAAGAGTTTGGATGTCCTAAAGGGGAAACTGGCCTCCTCTCCAATCCTAGTCTTCCAAAAATGGGATGTGGAATTTGATGTACATGTTGATGCTTTGTGTATTGCACTGGGAGCCATACTCACACTGGAGGGCGTGGAGGGCGTGGCTCACCCGATCGCGTTTGCAAGTCGGAGATTGTCCAAAGTAGAAAAGAACTATTCTACCACTGAGCACGAGGGGTTGGCAATGGTGTACACGCTCCAAAAATACCAACACTATTTACTCGGAGGACATTTCAAGATGTACACCGACCATTCCGCGTTGAAATACCTGGTGAATAAGCCTGTGTTGGGGGGGTGCATATGCAGATGGCTCTTACTATTTCAAGAATATGATTTTTAGGTCATAGTCAAGCCAGGATGCCTAAACACAGGACCAAATCACTTGTCACGAATTGAGACGGGCGAGGAACCCACAAATTTGGAGGAGGGACTACTTGATGCACAACTCTTTGCAGTGCGCATTGCAAACAGACACTTCGAAGATATAATCCATTTTCTAACAATAGGGACTAAGCTGAAGGAATACTCAGTCTAACAGAAGAATGAATTGGTGGTGCATGCGGCGGACTTTTCTGTCATCACGGGGCACCTATACAAAATGGGAAATTATAAGATATTGCGAAGATACGTACCTGAATTTGAACAAGGTCAGATCCTCATGGAAGCACATGGGGGCTCTGTAGGAGGAAACTATGCAAGACGCGCAACGCACATAAGATTCTTTGCGCAGGGTTATGGTGGCCGAACCTGCACCAGGATTTGAAAGTACACTGTAAGGCTTGCGATATATGTCAAAGGACTGGAAAACCATCAAGAAGGGACGAGATGCCACTAAATCCACAAATGACACTGCAACCATTTGAAAAATGGGCAATCGACTTTGCTGGCCTGATCAAACCTCAGGGAAAGACGAGTGTGCGCTACATCATCACCGTGATGGAGTACCTGACACAATGGGTAGAAGTGCAGCCAGTCAAGGACTGCACAGTCGCTACGACTGCGAAGTTTTTGTTTGAAAACATGTTGACACGATTTGGCTATTTGAAAATCTTAATGAGTGATTGTGTAACACATTTCTTGAATGAAACCATCAGTGCGCTCATAGAAGAGTTCCAGGTGTACCATTAGAAAAGTACACTGTACTACCCACTAGCTAAAGGGATAGTAGAGGCATTCAACAAAATACTGGAGACTGCGTTGACCAAAGTATGTAAGGTGCAACGAAATGACTGGGACCTGCACCTACCTATCATATTATGGGCGTACCAGACAATGTGCAAGAAATTGACAGGACAGACACCTTTCTGGTTAGTCTGTGGCACGAAAGCTGTCATTCCAATGGAATACATTGTACCTAGTCTACAAATAGCAGCACTCACAGGCATGATGGACCGCGAAGCTTTGGAAGAAAGGCTCGCGTAATTAGAAGAACTCAAGGAAGAATGGTTTCTGGCTGGATTTCATCAGCAGGTACAAAAAAGCGTGAAAAGGCTTGGCACAACCACCATATCAAGTTGTGCACCTTCAAGGTAAATTACCTAGTGCTGCTCTATGATAGTAAGTTTGAAAAATTTCTGAAAAAATTCAGAATGCACTGGCCGGGACCATACATGGTTAAGGAGGTCAAAGACAGAGGCATGGTCCAGCTAGTCAAACTAAATGGAGAACCCTTCCTAGGAAAAGTAAAAGGCAGTCGCTTGAAACCCTACACAGGTGGGTTGGCTTTTTAACTAACCGGCCGAAGCATAGTCTTCTCAACCTGAGGAGTTGGACAAGGGCGCGAGACTATAAACACACGCAATAGATGTTGATACCAAGGTAAGGACACAATTCAGACATAGATGATTTAGAAGCAAGAATTTAGCAGGTATAGTAGGAAACAGCTCAGTGCGTTGTTGATGTTCAGGCCGTCGAGACGATGTTTGTGTTGGGGGCCTGTTGGGCATCGGATCCCCCACAACATGTTTTGGGGCTCAAAGCCCAAGTTTTGGTCAAATGTATTGTAAAACTCCATGAATTGCGGGCACGGAGTGCGAAGCATAGGTTGAGTCATAGGGTTGTCCACCCTAAGTATTGTAAAGTAATGTAATGCCATGTCGGCCTACCCATGGTCCGCGGACCATGGGATTATATAAGTAGAGTGAGGCTCTAAGTTGTAAATGTAGCGAAGGAGCTAAGAAAGATAGAGCATAGAGTAAGAGTCTAAGTGTATTGGGTCGTAGTAGTAGGAAGAGGCTCTGCAGCTGAGTGCACAGAGGCCTAGTAAAGTTCGCAGCTGAGTGCGTAGGGAGGTGGCAAGTCTGTAATCTTGAATGAAGAATAATAAAGAGAAGTTGATTCCAATTTCTGTGAATCTGCTTGTGTATTGCCTTCTTTACATTTATACTGTTTTTTTATCACGTGCACTTATATGGTTGCTGGATATACTGTTAATTATCACTAGTCTTACACAAATAAGTTAAGTAATCGGGTAATAATAGGTTAAAAGTAAGGAACTTGGGCATAATACGGATTGCGCCTCGAGTAAGGCTGCGTAGAGGCAACATCAGAGGTTGCGAGGGACTAATAGGTGCACGAAGCGACATGCGCACAATGTTAAACCGTGGACTGCCAAAAGCTCATGAGACATCCCTAGGGTGTGGAAACCTGGTTCTAGCACCCTCCCATACTACTTCGGGTGAGACCTCAGTCCACGCTCCGTGGATTGTTGCCGAAAGGGCCAATAGCACCGGGATTTGCTTGGCTAAATCACCTCTAAACCTGGGTCAGGCCCATACAAGCCAACACCTTGCCTCCATAGCATCTAGGTACACTGCTCAATCTCCTCTGTCCAACTCGTCTGTGAGCATGCGCATCATTGTCTTTAGTATGGATAGACTAGCAGCGTACTTGCGCATGATGTCTGAAATGATGGGAAAGTCTGGGTTGGTGGCGGTGCGAATCATCTCGTCAAAGTATAAGTCAAGCTCCTATTGGACCTGCTTCTTGGTCTACGTTTGGTTGAGAGTCCCAAGTGATGGAATCGCATGTGTGTGCACCAAAACCTCCATTCTCTTGAATACTCATGCATGGGAAGCCTATATGCCAGTGATGAGTTGCGGTAGGTCCTCATAGTTCCGGATCTGTTTCCAGATATGTGCTTGTAGCTCAACCATATTAGACCTCATCATCTTGGGAAAATGAAGCGGGGCTCCCTTGTACTTCATCGTCCATGCTCGCATGTTATCAACGACATTATGTATGTTCTTCAAGATGCGTACTCTTCTTGCACATCGTTGTTGCCATCCATGGAGATGAATGATTGTTTCATGCACAGTACTAAACTTGGAGTACAATGATCGCATAACCGTGTCCAAGGACAACACTTCATCCAATATTTCCTTCTTTAGTTCAACTCGGGTGGACATTGTCACCAGGTCTCCTCCCTGCTTGGCCACCTATAGTTCCTTCATCATTCACTCATTCTTATCTATGAGAAAATGAACACTTGAGCTAGTGGCTTCAACATACACTCTAGTTGTATCAGCCAATGTAGCTCGATGCTTGTGCACATCAGTCACGATCACTTGCTCTTCAAATTGTGTAGGGGATGTTTGGTCTTCCAGAGTTGGTACTCTCTGAGACTGCACAAATCTGTGATGAGATTCGTCAAAGGAGATGTTGTGCATCTCTGCTTCCAGTTGACCACCAAGCATCTAAGTGCCTCCTTGGTCATTCAAGACTTTCTCATTGTCTAGATGCATTGAAGCAGGTGAGTTAACCTCTCTTTGGTGAGGCATGAGGTCAGTGCCCTGTTCCAACTCTTGTTGCTCCAAGTCTACATCCAAATGTTCAAGAACATGTTCTATCTCATGAGCAAATTTTTGCCTTTGCGAGGGTTCATCCTATTCGCCTGATGCCAGCTGTTCAGAAGAATCAACTACTTGTACGAGCATTGCTTCATCTGTCTGCATGTGATGTGCTCCCCGTTAAATCTACTGCTACTGCACTTCCTTCTCATGTAGGTGCAACTATTGTTCTTTCTGTAGTTTCTCCCTCACCTCATGCAACTCCTTCTCTGCTTCTTCCATTCTCTTCTTATCCTCTACCTTCGCATGATTCGTTTG
Organism: Pinus tabuliformis; assembly: GCA_031772625.1. Lineage (NCBI taxonomy): Eukaryota > Viridiplantae > Streptophyta > Pinopsida > Pinales > Pinaceae > Pinus > Pinus tabuliformis. The sequence continues at coordinate 685,742,373 of CM062813.1, forward strand.
TCGCACTTCTGCCTCTTATGTTGAATAGCCATAACTGCTTGTTCTACAAGTGGATCTACTCGAAACTTGCAGCTTTGTTCCCCCTCCATGCGATTGACAATATTTCTCTTCCCTTTGTCACGCAAATGTATGCTTGGCTCTATTGCCTTTGCTGTTGCTGCTACTATTGCTACTGCTGGTGTCCTCCTTGGTGCTACTTCATGCTGTTGTGCTAACCATTCTATGGCAAATCCGACCTATTCATTGGGTCTGGAGTAATGGTAAAAATACCTCCATGATTCTTCCTCGACCCAATGAAATGCCCCATGGATCCAATTGAACTGAGCTCTCATGCAGTGATCCTTCACAATGCAATGCGGGTCATACAGGTTGAAGCTTCTGAGGTCGAATGGGTACCTCCTCATTTGTTCAGCTTCAACATCCACTTGCTTGATGCTCCAAATCTCATATAACCCAATCCACAATGGAAGAGTGGGCCAAGGTTCCTTCTTCTTCCACTGCAACCTAGCTGTTAATCCTGCTAAGATATGATACACTACTTCCTGCATGACAAGCACGTCCAAAGAAAACTTTGGCAGAACATGCAAAGGCTTCTCTGCACTGAACACTGGGATGAATATGCCATCCGTTGAGGCATACCAATATGCAATTCCTAACAATGCCCTCATTGCTTCTTCTAACATGCCGGGTGGATCCTGTTCAAATATAGACCTATACACTGGGGTGACAAGATGGTCGGACAATCGTATGATCACTCGTATGAAGCTGCACTTGGAGAATAGCTTGAAATATGTGCTCACAACAGTCTTTTCCAGTGATCATGCCCACTCTAAGCCCGGGAACTCATGTCGAGCATAGACTACATCTAGAATGTAGGCGAACATGTAAATCTTTTCATGCATGCCTTCGGGTGACTGTCGAGCCTTCGTGACTTTCTCCTTCAGCTGATGAGCCAATATGGCAGACCAGTTGCACGCTATTCCTTCTCTAGCCAGTTGGTCCAGCACGACCACCCAACTCTAAGGGAAGGTCTCAGTGCTCGCTTAAGCACTCAATCGACGTGCGAATATGAACAAGTATTGTTATGCTTTCCTCAATATCTTCGTCTTATAGATCCAATTAGGGGTCATATTGAAACGAGTTGGCTCCTTTACCCAATCCTTCAGAATGTCTCTGGAGTGGCCTCTATTGTTGGACAAGTTGAACAGACAGGTCATGAAAGTCATGGGCTCATCCATTTGATACATCTCATCATAATCTTGTGCCCAGAAGGTTGCAAGCTTCTTCCCACTAGCACTACTCAAGGCCATCGTCTCGGGGTTAGTGTGAGAGATGATCCAGTGAATCATGTCCGCGCATGGGAATGCAAGGTATCTGCATGCAATCCGGTACAAGTTGGACTTATGAATGTTCACGTACACCTTCCGGTCTTCAAGGTCTTCCCCAAAAGTACTTGCAAATATTTCATTCACCTCTTTCCACTTCAGTTTGATGTCATTATCTAGATACAACTTCATATCTTCGTAGATTGGCAAACCAGAGGACACCTGCTCAACTGCTGCTCCAGTTGCCATACCATCAGTGTCCTGAGATCTTGTTCTCTTGGAAGCCATTGAGACAGATGAACACCTGAAAGATCTAGAAACAAGCAGCATGCATGGCAAGAAATATGTCAGTGAAAACAAAGCAAATCTGGGGAAGGACACAACACATACTTGGGGAACTAATGAGCAAGATTGCGCAAATTTCACTAGGAGGCTAAGTGACTGGCTACCAGGACTGTGTAAAAGGAAGTCTGGATTGGCTGCTAGATCTACAAAATGCACAATCCAGTTGGGTAGTTGGCTGTTGGGATTGCACAATGCGTGATTCCAGCTGGGAAAGACTATTGGCCCAAGGACAAATTTGCACAAATTTTTGGGCCAAACAGCCACTGACCTCTAAAAATGCACAATTTAGTCTAGGAGGCTAATGATGGGCTAGAATGCACAAATCTAGAGAGGAAGGTGAGCATTCCTTCTCCAGATTCCGCAATGCAGCCTTGGTGAAGGTAGTGACCGAGCCAAGGTTGGCCCGACTTGCTAATGGGCATCTGAAAGCAAGTAAGTTGATGAAATGCATGGTGACACTAAGTGATAGCAGAAGTGATAAACAATGCATGAAAAACATGAATGGAAGATTTATTGAATAGATTAACATGCATGTGGGTGAGGCCATTCGCTAGTTGGGCGAACGTCCATGCAAAACAGTTTCCTGCTTGAAACAATAGTGAGATAGCAACAAAAATTGCAATAGGATAGGAAAAGCTAGAATACATGTAAATGATAGTAGACATTCAATGAATCAAGCAAACAACACTCCCATAAGTGAATACACAAAAAGCAACAGAAATGCTGAAAAAGACAAGTTGAGGCCACTTACTCGTGAATAGCTGAGCCGGATGTGTCCAAGAGTCCTGGATGTGTTGTGGGTTGTCAAAGTTATGAGATTGATGTGAATGAATGAGCTCTGATGCGTCGAATAAATAAGTTTTGTCTCAAGACACACATGCAACAAATCTGGGAAAAAGCTACACTTGGAGGGAAACTTCTAAAACAACTTTGCATGTAACCTCGACTGCTAAAAATAGCTCCCTGAATCATGGGATTCCTTTTGCATGTTATCTCTTTCTATTATGGGAAGATCAAGTCATGCATGCATGCAAGTCAAGTTTCCTTGCTCAGGGGTGGAACTAGTCAGCCAGACTGTTGATGCATGCTAGTGATCAACTCGTTAGGAAAAATGTGCATTCCTGACTGTAAGCTGGGCCAACTGCCCAAGGGAATTGTGCAATTTCTGGGCAGAGAAGTTGACTGTTGCATATTTTTATGCAAATCCTAAGCTGAACAACCTGTTGTGGGGAAAAATTGCATGAATACTACTGGGAGGGTTGGCTGGCAAGATTGCGCAATCCTAGAGACCAGCAGGCTATCAGAGAGGATTGCGCAATTCCTAGAGGGAAGGCTGGTTTCCCTCCAAAAATGTGCAATTTTCAAGGGGCATATGCTCAGCTCGTAGTTAGACCAAGTCAGGGTAAGTAGCCTATGAGGGGAATGGATCAACTGTGATCGACAGGGTGCCCTTGTGGGAGGAAAACGCTAAAGCTTGAGTACTTGACGTAGAAAAACAAAGTGTTGCGTAAGGTTGGTAGGGGAGGCTCCAAAACAAGCTAAGGAAAAATTTTGGAGGGTGGTTGTAACCACTACAACAGGGAGGTAGAGGATCATGGAAGGCTAGCTGAATGGTGGACTACAATTCACGTGACTCTCCCTACATATCAGATGAAAAATGTGCAAAAACGTACTCCCTTGACATAACAGATACATTGAGAAGTTTGAAAGTAGAAATCAAAAATTGCAAAGTAGACAATAGCAGGTTGATCGAGGCACAAGAAATAATTGTTGTGGCATAGGAAATGTAAGCTAAAGTTAATGCGGTGATACTTCAGAGTTTATCATATTTACAAAGATAGGGACAACTTAGGATCAGTCATGGACAGGAGGAAAGGACTAATGGGGCATATGATAGCATGTTTAAAAAGTTTGATAGATTTGATAGGCTGGACAAAGAGGACACAGTCAGAGGTGGAAGATTCTTGGATACACTTAATAGGAGGGGTAATGATCAAGGGTTCTATTATAGTTCTGGTTCAAAGAGATATCATTGTCATCATCACCATCATCCTTATAGGAGTAGCGAGAAGTAGTATTTTGCAAAAGAGTTTAAGAAACCAAAGCCTCCTACATTTGATGGAGAAATGAAGAAGTCACAAGATGCAAAATCCTAGTTGCTTGGGATGAATAAGTTCTTCAAATTAAATGATTACTCAGAGAATATGAAAGCCAAAATAGCTACCTTTAGTCTTAAAGGAAAAGAAGACATCTAGTGGGAAGATGTGAAGAATCTTAGAGACATTCGGGAAGAGGAGCCAACTTGGAGGGAGTTTGAGAGACTTTTTAGGAAGAAGTATCTATCCGCAAGATATTATGATGATAGGGTAAAGGAATTCTATGAGTTGAAGATGGTTTGTATGACCAATGAGGAGTATACTAGAAAATTCTTGGATCTGTTGAGATATTTGCCTTATCTTAAGGATGATAAAGAAAAGATTCAAAGATTCATTAGTGGGTGTTGAGATTGCAACAAGATGATGGAGCTTAGTGAAAAGAGTCGCCTTCACTAAGTGGGCCCGTAGGCTATTTTTGGCGCAAGTCTATTTTTAGACATATGGATCATGTCTATGTTTATGGATGATTGATCAAGTTGGGAAAAATAGATGGACTTCTATTTTTGATGAAAGTGTGAGTGATCACAGTGTGAGTGATCAAAGTCTATTTTTAGACTGGCTGTCAAAAAATAGAAAAGTCAAATATTATTATCTCACAATAATATTTGGACTATAAACTTGATCTTATTCTCTTGGAGCACTTCAGTTTGAGCTACAGAGGTGGCACATGCAGCTGTCAGAAGGAAATACGCTTTTCTTATGAGTCAATTGAGTTGTTGCATGCATGACTTCAGTTAGAACTCAAGTGAGTTGAGTTTAGTGGACTGGAGGTACAGTTGATGGAGTTGTGTTCAGTTTGACTTAGTTAAACTAGTTGTAGTTAGTCTAACTGCAGATAGACTAATGATGAGTTGTTAAACTAATTATTAACTCATAATACAACTAAAGAATACATCAGTTAACTCAGTTGCATGTCAGTGCATGTTCAGTTCAACAGGGACAAGTGGTAGAGAATCAGATTGCTATCAGTTGTGACTATAGTTGTGCATCAGATCTTGCACAATCAAGGGATTGAGTATGACAATGAGTTTGCTCACGTATTTGGCCCACATTTTAGCCTTTTCTCACGTCCACAAAGAGTGAGTGACTATTTTGCAGGTGAAAATCGAGTTTGGTGAGCCATTCTCATCAGTTCTTGAGCAGGTATTGAGCAGTGGAGGCAGGCAAGCAGTGGAAGAGATTTGGAGATCAGATCTGAGCTGTATTGTGTGTAACAGAGGTGGAGATACTTGTGAGAAGTATTATGTTGTGTAATGTTACATGACTCAATCATTAATATACAGATAGTGTGGGGTTTTTAGCGAGATGCTTTCCCCGTGATACATACTGTGTTAATGTGTGAATGCTCTTGATGTTTTATTGTTATTGATGCTGCTATATTCTTGATCAACGTAGAGGAGATTATGTATTATACATGTTCCGCTTATAATTGTATGATCAGGATAATCTCTGTGAATATGTGTTAAATTATTCAAAATTTCTACATGGTATCGGAGCTAGATAATTGTAGAAAAAATTTCTACATGGTATCAGAGCAGCTTGATTTGTAGAAGAGATTTTTACAGGATATCAAGCGAGGGTTGATCGGAAGCAGTTGAGTTGGTTGCTGGTGGAATTCGAATTTGCAGCAGTGTTTTCTTGGTGACAACGCAGCAATGTCTTTCAACGGATTGCGATTGGAGTATGCTCTTGAGGGCAGCTCAAACTATATTACATGGAAGGACAGGATGGAGGCAGTATTGGATGATAACGGGCTGAAGGAATTCATAGATACGGATATCCCAAAGCCTACTGATGCTACTCAAGCTGATGCTTGGCAAAAGAAGATCGCAAAATGTCGAAGAATTCTGTTGGAGGGCGTGAAGGATCACATTGTGTCCAGCCTCCATGGAAAGGCTACTCCATATTTGATGTGGAAATCATTAACAGAATTATTCCAAAGCAAGAGCGATCAGAGGAAGCTAGCGCTCAAAGTTAAACTCAGAAACATCAAATGCGAGAAGGGAGACAGTATTCCCAAGTATCTCACGAAGTTCACTCAGTGTCGAGATGAGCTGGGAAGTGTGGGGGTTACTGTCGATGATGAGGACTTGGTGAGCTTGGCTCTCCTTGGTCTTCCGAAGAGTTGGCATTCCTATCAGGACTCTGTCAATGGTCGGGAGAAGTTGCCAGGATGGGAAAGACTATGGTCAGATCTTGTGCAGGAGGAGATCAGGCAGAGTACCAGGGACGGATCTTCGTCAAAGGGAGCTGATGAAGAGAATTGTGCTTTGGCTGCCAAAGCAAAGAAAGGGAAGAGCAAGAAAGCTTCTCAGTCTGGTGCGAAAGGCAAGAAGCAGGATATGTCCAAGGTGAAGTGTTTTCACTGTCACCAGCATGGACACTATGCCACAAATTGTCCGCAGAAGAAGAAGAACAAGCAAGCTGCTGGATCTGCAGGGGGAGAGGCTTTAGCTTCTCAGTTTGAGCTTGATTTTTCATTGATCACATGCTTGGTTTCAAGTGTGATGGGATCAGTGTGGTTTCTGGACAGTGGTGCGTCTTTTCACATGACGGGAGATAGAGATTTGTTCTCTGATCTGGAGGAGAAAGATCTTGGAGTGCACATCGAGATGGGCGATGATGGTAGATACAGTGCGACCGGTATCGGTACCATTTCCTTTGAGAGGGAGTCTGGTAAACCCTTTGTATTGAAGGAAGTCATGCATGTTCCAGGATTGAAGAAGAATCTCATCTCAGTGGCGATGTTAGAAGACAAGGGGTATGATGTTGTTTTCAGCGAGGGAAAGGCCTTCCTGCGCAGCAAGACAACTGGTGAGACCCGGAAGATAGGGGTTCGAGTGAGGAACCTTTATCAGTTGCATGTAGATGGATGCGCAACAATGGCAGGCAAGGCAGAAGGATTGGTGAGCCGGGATGATGGCGAGTTGTGGCACAGGAGATTGGGTCACCTTCACCATGGAGCCTTGAAGATACTGCAGCAGATCACTACAGGGCTTCCTAAAGGCACACTTGCGCAGTCAGATCAGTGCAAGGGGTGTACTTTGGGGAAGTTTGTGAAAGCCACCTTTCACGAGAAGGATAGTCGCGCCACAACGATCCTTGAGAGAATTCACACAGACGTGTGTGGACCTTTCTCAGTTGCTTCGACAGCAAAACACAGGTATTATGTGATTTTTGTTGATGATTTATCTCGTAAGTGCTGGATCTTCTTCATGCAGAAGAAGAGCGAGACATATTCAAAGTTCTGTGAATTCAAAGCACTGGTCGAGAAGGAGTCGGGGAAGAAGGTGAAGGCTCTTAGGAGCGATAATGGTGGTGAATACATCTCGGACGAGTTCAAGGATTTCTGCAAGGCAGAAGGGATTCGTAGAGAGCTCATAGCTCCCCATAACCCACAGCAGAACGGGGTAGCTGAGCGGAAGAACAGAACGATTGTGGGTGCTGCACGGGCAATGTTGCATGATCAGGGCCTACCCCTTCACTTGTGGGCGGAAGCATGCAATACAGCAGTTTATGTGCAGAACCGTTGTCCTCATAGGATACTTGGCATGAGTACACCCGAGGAGGCTTATTCTGGTAAGAAGCCTGATCTTTCTCATTTGAGGATTTTTGGTGCTAACGTTTACATGCATGTGACGAAGGATGCCAGAAAGAAGTTGGAGCCAACTGCAGAGGTTGGGATATTTGTGGGGTACACTGATACACCCCACAACTATCGTGTGTATTTGCTAGACAGTGGTAAAACTGTTGTGCAACGGGATATAAAATTTCAGGAGGAGAAAGCCATGAAGTGTTCGCTTGAGAGGGAGCTACACTTGCATGCAGATGAGGAGCTATTAGTTCCTAAGGATGAGCTTCAGGACGTGGATCAGCCACAGGACGAGGTTCATGGAGTGGAAGAGACCACTCATGCAGCGCCAACCATCAGAGGGCGAAAGCGCTTGACAGAAGCTGAGCGACTGGCTCAAGATGCAGAGAAAGTTGTAGGACCACCTACAGCCCAACGCAGGCAGAGACAGTCACTTGATCGGTACACTGGATACATGGCTCTTATGAGCAAGTGAGTTGTGACTGAGCCATCCTCTTTCGAGGAAGCTGTGGAGGATCCCGCATGGGTAGATGCCATGGTGGAAGAGTATGATTCTATTGTCAGAAACAGTGCATGGGAGATTGTTCCTAGACCGGAAGGGAAATCAGTGGTGGGTTCGAGATGGATCTACAAAGTTAAGCAGGCAGCTGACGGGAGTGTGGAGAAGTACAAGGCAAGATTTGTTGCCCGAGACTTTTCACAGATTGAGGGGATCGATTATGAGGAGACCTTTGCACCTGTCGCAAGGTATTCTTCCATACGGACGATTCTTGCTCTCTCAGCGCAGATGGGATGGCACATTCATCAGATGGATGTGAAGACTGCGTTCCTCAACGGAGTCATTGAGGAGGAGGTGTACATTGAGCAACCCGAAGGCTTTGAAGTCTTCAGCAGCGAGTCGCATGTGTGCAAGCTCAAGAGAGCGTTGTATGGGTTGAAGCAAGCACCACGTGCTTGGTACACACGGATAGACAGCTATTTCACAGGACTTGGATTCTCCAAGAGCGAGGCGGATCCGAACCTATACCAGATTGTGGTGGAGGGTAAGTTGCTTATCATTGTACTATATGTTGATGATTTGATTCTAATGGGTGATGAGCTGTTGATACTGTCATGCAAGAAGGATCTTGCTACAGAGTTTGAGATGAAGGACTTGGGCCTCCTTCACTATTTCCTAGGATTGGAAATATGGCAGCGCAGTGGTGGACTGTTTGTTTCTCAGGGCAAGTATGCTCGGGAGATACTGGAGAAGTTCAACATGCATGGCTGCAAGCCTGTTGATACTCCTCTTCCTGGAGGTTGGAGGAAGGAGGATGCCACTTCGGGAGAAGAAGTGGATGCCACTGTTTATCGACAGTTGGTGGGGTCGCTGATGTATTTGGTCAATACACGACCTGATATATGCTATGCAGTTAACCAGCTTTCACAAGCTATGGTTAAGCCTACCAAGCTCTTTTGGAAGGCGGGCAAGCATGTATTGTGCTACTTGAGAGGCACATCGGGATATGGTTTGTGGTACAGACAGGAGGATGAGGTGAAGCTATGTGGCTTCACGGATGCAGATTGGGCAGGGAGCCCAACAGACAGAAAGAGCACATCAGGAGGGGTCTTCAGTATCGGATCGACAGCAGTTTCTTGGTACAGCAGGAAGCAGAGATCCGTGGCACTCAGTTCAGCGGAGGCCGAGTATATGGCAGCAAGTTTGGCTGCATGCGAGGCTATATGGATGAGGAAGATCCTGGTTGGTTTGTTTGGTTCTCATTTAGATCCTACTGTGATTTACTGTGATAACCAGAGTTGCATTAAACTCTCGGCTAATCCTGTATTTCATGATAGATCTAAACATATTGACATCAGGTACCATCATATCAGAGATTGTGTGCAGCGGAGGATCATGTTACTTTCGTACATTCCAACGGAGGATCAGGATGCTGATATTCTGACGAAGGCTCTCACCAGGAGCAAATTCGAGTACCACCAAGGCAGGATAGGGGTTGCTGATAATCCATATCTTGTCGAGAGGGAGTGTTGAGATTGCAACAAGATGATGGAGCTTAGTGAAAAGAGTCGCCTTCACTAAGTGGGCCCGCAGGCTATTTTTGGCGCAAGTCTATTTTTAGACATATGGATCATGTCTATGTTTATGGATGATTGATCAAGTTGGGAAAAATAGATGGACTTCTATTTTTGATGAAAGTGTGAGTGATCACAGTGTGAGTGATCAAAGTCTATTTTTAGACTGGCTGTCAAAAAATAGAAAAGTCAAATATTATTATCTCACAATAATATTTGGACTATAAACTTGATCTTATTCTCTTGGAGCACTTTAGTTTGAGCTACAGAGGTGGCACATGCAGCTGTCAGAAGGAAATACGCTTTTCTTATGAGTCAGTTGAGTTGTTGCATGCATGACTTCAGTTAGAACTCAAGTGAGTTGAGTTTAGTGGACTGGAGGTACAGTTGATGGAGTTGTGTTCAGTTTGACTTAGTTAAACTAGTTGTAGTTAGTCTAACTGCAGATAGACTAATGATGAGTTGTTAAACTAATTATTAACTCATAATACAACTAAAGAATACATCAGTTAACTCATTTGCATGTCAGTGCATGTTCAGTTCAACAGGGACAAGTGGTAGAGAATCAGATTGCTATCAGTTGTGACTATAGTTGTGCATCAGATCTTGCACAATCAAGGGATTGAGTATGCCAATGAGTTTGCTCACGTATTTGGCCCACATTTTAGCCTTTTCTCACGTCCACAAAGAGTGAGTGACTATTTTGCAGGTGAAAATCGAGTTTGGTGAGCCATTCTCATCAGTTCTTGAGCAGGTATTGAGCAGTGGAGGCAGGCAAGCAGTGGAAGAGATTTGGAGATCAGATCTGAGCTGTATTGTGTGTAACAGAGGTGGAGATACTTGTGAGAAGTATTATGCTGTGTAATGTTACATGACTCAATCATTAATATACAGATAATGTGGGGTTTTTAGCGAGATTCTTTCCCCGTGATACATACTGTGTTAATGTGTGAATGCTCTTGATGTTTTATTGTTATTGATGCTGCTATATTCTTGATCAACGTAGAGGAGATTATGTATTATACATGTTCCGCTTATAATTGTATGATCAGGATAATCTCTGTGAATATGTGTTAAATTATTCAAAATTTCTACAGTGGGTTTCCAGATTTTACTTTAAGCGTTATTTTTATGGTTGTTTCTTAAGTCAAAAGGTGTGGAGATGAAACTTTATGGTGTGAAGACTCGACTCCAAAACACTAAAAATGTACCTAAGATGATAAACAATCCTTTTTATTCAATGAATTTCTAGCTAAAGAAAGAGTTGAGAATGCAATTGCTTGAAAAACAAATCTTTCCTTAACAAACAAACAAAAAAAAACCTTTTTTGTCTTTTTCAATAAACTCAAAAACGAGACTACTAATTATGCTCATGAAAAAATATCCCTTTCTTTTCAACATTCAAACACTACAAAAACAAATTCTTTTCAAAAGAGTTTTTTTTTTTTTTTAATTTCTAGAAAACACTCAAAACTATGAAAAATCTAATCTTGAGGTCTACAATTTCTAAAAACCTAATTGAAGTAAAAGCTTACAAAATTTCTTTTTGAGGACGTTTTACTTAGTCATTAAGCAAACTAAGGACTAATTCGTTCAGAATAACAAATTAATCAAAAAACACCCATCTTATGTTTTCTTTTCTAAAAATGAAATTCAAAACTCAAACAAGTTCTTTCAAAGTTTTGCAAAGAGAAAATGAGATGTACTCCTCACCAAAGGCAGATTTTACAAATCGGTCAGACTCACAAAGAAGCCCAGAAAAAACCAGGGTAATCAGAAGTTTCTTAGGCTTCTAAGCTCTGAGTTACTACAAAGACCAAACGAAAATCAAACCAGGCACGCAAAACTTCTAGAAATTCACCTAAAACCAAAATGCCAATGGAATTTACCTACAAGAAGTTTCTGACAAGACACATGCAGATATGGGCAGAGGCTAAAACACATAAACAAATCCTAAGCTTAATTGAATGAAAATATTTTAGGTTTTTTCAAATTTTTGATAGGGTCTGCAGGCTCCCAGTATAACTAGGTGCGATACCTCTCTGTGTAGTAAAGCAACAGTGCGAGGATGTCCACACTGTGTTACAAACAGAATGTACGGTCCTCTTTCAAAAGCGTGAAAAACAAAATCAATTCAAAATCTAAAGAAACTACCCAATCCCACACACATCAAGCAAAAACCAAAAACAGAGAAAATGTTTCTCAAGTCATAGTAAAAGTAATGGCAAAAAACCAAAATTCAAGTCCCTAGCAATCTTTTTATTTCTAGGGCTCTTTATCACAAACATAGCTTAGGCTAGTATCTTGGAGTAGGGAGTAATTAACTCTCCAAGATAGTTAAAACAAACAAGTAGCTATATCTTGCGGTAGGAGATAAATTCCAATTGTTACATCTATGCTCTGGGAAGCTCCTCTTATAGGAGTCAAGCACGAGATCATATCCGAACTAGTGGGGTAATCAATCCTTCCTCATTGGGAACGATAGAAGATATACATGTATTAAAAACGGTAAACCTCAAATTAACCATTGTCAAGGAGCCTGGGGTCACGTGTTGGTAAACCTTGGATTATGTCAAGGAGCCTTCAAGGGGATTGAGCTTTGCTACTCTGCCCTTGCGTGTGTATCGGATCACAGACTGCTCCCCTAGGTATATTTGTTTCTATTGGTAACCATAGTGACCATAATCTATAGTATTCTTTCCTAAGGTGACGGTCGAGGGAAGATCCCACTGTACCTGGAGCAGACGTCGACTAGACTCACTTGGACTGTCTAGGGGGTTCTCTTCACTCGAGACGGTTTAGTGGAGAAACTTGTGCCAATCTGTTTCATTAAGCAGGTTGTCGGGGTAACTGTTCCAACCGCCATTTCTGTATTGAATTCTGCGATGTTGGATTTCATCACCAACTAGTGTTTTCGGTACGGAAAGTTACTGTTTGTGTGTGGTTTGAACTCCTAGATTCTTTAGGCGTGTGATTCAAATTGTTTGGTTCTTTAGAGACTTTAGGTGGTTTTATTGAGATTTTTCTTTGTTTGCGTGTGAAGTAATTAAAATATTTAATCGTGGCTGAATTACCAAGACAGTCCCGTAGACTTCGGGGGCAACCTCCTGAGTATTCACCAAGCCAGCTTGAAGGGCTACGAGCTCTTGTAACTCCTAGTGATAGTAGAGTTGGGTCACCAGAAGAAGGAGAATATTCTTTAGTTGTTCATCCTGATTATCAAGTTCAAGCAACAGAGTATATTACTGAACCAAATTCATTTTCTGAAGTTACTAGTAGTGTTTCTTCTACTAGTGAATTAGCCGAAGAACCTGAAATTTCTAAGCCTGAAACTGAACCTACTACTACTCCATCATCATGATTTGCCTCTCCAACTTCTAGTGGTCCTGGTTCACCCAAGGTAGGAAGAATCATTACCCAAAATCTTCCTTCTAGACGTTGCTATTGAAGAACTTGTCACTCCGGAAGAAGGTATATCTATCCCTGAAAATCAACCAACTATAGAACTTAGGGAGCATGAATTAATCTTTTACAGTCCACCTAGGAGGGATGCTTGGTATCTTTCATTAACCAACTTTTTAGAAAACCCGGGTCTAATTTTTTCGCCACCTCGCATTCCTTTTCATCCAACGCCTAGAGGTTATTATCCTCCTTTGAATATGTCGAGACAGTCATCCATGTTTTCTCAATCTCCAAAAACATTTTTATATGGCGGTCCTTCTGTTCCTTCTGGGTATCAGTCACTTACTGGTACTTTTTCAGGAGCATCTCCTCAACCTGTTGAACAAGGGTTATTAATTGCTAATAACAGAACTAAATCGTTGAGTGTAGAAGACATTCTTATGATGTCAGGTACCATTCCAAATCCGCAGCCTCAAGGTAGTCAGTTACCACCTGGGGGGCAACCTCAAGGTACCCAGTTACCACCTGGGGGGCAACCTCAAGGACAGTACATACCTTCGGGACAGTACATTCCTCAAGGTCAACCCTAGACTCAGTATGTACCTCAAGGTCAACCCTAGTATCAATATGTACCTCAAGGTCAACCCCAGTTTCAGTACGTGCCTCAAGGTTATCAACCTTAAGGTCAGTACCCAACCCAAGGTTTCCAACCACCTTCAGGTCAATCATTTGTCCAAGGAGCTGGAAATGTACCTTTGAACTATCAACCCTACCCTCAACCCAGTTATGGTCCTAAATATGCTCAACCTTCTATGGGTCCATACCCAGGAATGAACATGGTGTGGGATCCATCTCAATCTCAACAGATCTTGCCACCTAATGTGTAGTTGTCATCTCAATTTGGACAACCTTTAGTTTCTGGTTCAACCCAACAACCTGTCCAGCCTACTATTCAAACTTCTGCACTTGGTGTAGTTTCTTAGCCTGGGCCTAGTTCTCCTCGAACTCCGCGTCAAACGACTGCTGCAACATCTGTTCAATCTACCCCACCTACTTCTGGAGTATTGGAAGCTCCAGTTTCTACTGTTCCTACATCAATTCATCAAGAATCTTTACCTCAGTCTGGACCTACAATTCAGACTTCGGTTCAGATGCCTGCAGGACAACCTGGTCCAAGTACGGTTGTCACAAGTCAACCTCAATTTACTTATCAACCATACGAGGGACAATACCAATTCGATCCTACTGTTCAGAACCCAGTCTATCAATATCAACCATACCCTGGATATACTTATCAGCAACCTCAACAACCCTAGTACGGTCCGGTTAATCCTGGTTTTCCGGGAGGATATAATATCCCAAATGCAATTCCAATCCCAAGTTATCCCAGATATCGTCCTCCTGGGGCTGGTCTTATGACCCAGGGTTTTCGACACCCTAATCGTCAGTTACCATTCATTGCAACTTTGGACTTGCCTGATTTTTCGCGCCTTACGAACGATCCAATTAATTATCTTCCCTTTTGGCCGCCAATGCCGAATAAGTTGCCCAGTGATATCCCAAAGTTTGAAGGTAAATCAGGAGAGGATCCGTCAAACCATGTGATGACTTATCACCTTTGGTGTGTGTCTAACTCCATTACAGATGATTCAATTTGTTTACGTCTTTTTCAACGCACTCTGATTGGTCTTGTGGCCAAGTGGTACATCGAGTTACCACGAGCCTCTTTTTATAACTGTAGTCAGCTAGCTACTTCATTTTTAACTCATTTTTAGTTGCCTGTCAAATATGACAATGGCACGGAATTATTAACTTCATTAAAACAGTCAATGTCCACTTATATTTCAGATCACATTCATGAATGGAGATGTCGACGGCGTTTAGTGAAAGTTTTTATTCTGGATCAAATCTTAGCAGAATGGTTTGTTAAATCATTATTACCTAAAACCACTGAGGATGTAGCTAAGGCAGGAGTTGTTACTGAAGAGCAAGTAATTGCTCAAGCTCAGTACCTTGACCTTGTTTATACGCAGTCAGGTACTTTACACGAAAAAGTCGCCAACCTTCCGAAACAAAATCAAATAACTGCAACTCCTTCAAGGTCTTGTTAGCTTTGCTATGCAAAAGGATCAAAAAAGGATTCAAAATGCTTTCAAAGGCTGCAAAAATGCTTATGATCATGCCCAAAATCCATGTTTTCTGTTCAAATCATCAAATTATGGCAAAAAGCTACCCACCGATCAAAGAAGTTGCAAGAGAAAAGCCCTTTGGAGGGCAGAATTACACTATCGGGAGGCGAAAATACCCAAAAAACCATATAAAATTCAAAAGCACACGCTGGAGGATTAGCATTAATCTCAGTCGTTGGATCTGGCCGATCAACAGTCCAGATCGCGTCGGCATATCACAGATCGGGGGATGGCAGTGGCAGCGACATGATATACTTGCCGATGAGCGATCGCCGATATCAATATCGACATATTGCTATCGGCGATAACAAAGGGGCGGGCTTTAACATATGTTATGTTGCGATGCGATGGGTCGGACCCGATGGTTTATGGGTCATTTTTCATAAAATTTCAAGTCCGCGCTGGGCCTTTTTCGTTGGTTTTGGGCGCATTTTCTTTGTTAAAGGAAATATAAAGAAATGCAAAGGATGCCTGGTGGGTGCGATTGCGATGGGTTTTCGGATCCGAAAGGGTTCTAAAACATAATATATACATGATTCAGGTCCACCAAAAGCAAATTTCCCATGTTTGCAGCAGTGTTATGTGTTTCCAATTATAAGGAAAACCGCCAACCTTATCGGACTGCTTTTGCTCGGCAAAGTGGTTTTCGTACAAGCGAGCCTGATGCAATAGAACAGTGCCACGCGTCCTCTGTACGATTCCAAAATAACCTCTCTATCGAGACATAAAGGACAGTCAAGAAAGGGCTCCCGATATGCACCCCAACCGTTCGATTTCTTGAGGGCAGATCAACGGTTGACGGACAGCAACCAGCCTGTAGCAAATAAATGTCATGTGGAGTAAAAGTTTGGTTGACCAACGTAACAGAGTGATGGGCGGGAATGAACAGAGTGGCAGCATTTCACTGTTTTAAAGCCAAGCAGTCATGATTGAGTCGTCTTAATGATTCAACAGCCGCCATTAATTAAAAGTATGGCCGAGGAGGAAGCGGGACATCTTTTATCTTATCAGTGCATTCAATGGTTATGGTTCCTTTGGTATTTCACGCCACCTGCTCAAAGGAGGACTGCAGAGCAACAGAGGGGTCAAATCCATTTACAGCACAGCCATATTTGTATCAACAGCCCCATTTCTGAATGTAAATGTGGTTGGTGGCCATTTATGGGCTCCTCCACGCATAGCTAACAGAGAGATGGTGTAATGAGACACCATATATACTGAAAAAACAGTTGTAATCAGTTGGATGAGTGTTTGATGAATGAAAGCTTTGTTGTTGCCTTTAACTTCTGGAGACTGTAAATGCTATGAGGCCTGCAGCTTTTGGTCTTGATTTTCAACTAATACAAGCTTCTTTTGCTGTCACCTGCTCACTTTCCACTTCTTTTTCTTGCTCTAGGCTATGTCTGCTTGCATTTATTTGATGTGTTGTGAATGTTTGATATCAGAGGGGCTATCATCCCACCTCTGTATTATAGTTTAATAGTTCATTAGAATTGCTTGCAGATTGCTGTTGTTTTAATATCAGGGAGCTGTCATCTTATCTGTATATTAAACAACAGTTTTGCAGATCTTATAACTGGTTGCAGCTAGCCATCACAGAGTCCTGTGCATCTGCTGGTGTAATTAGTCTTCTCTATCATCACCTTTACCTTAAACTGTGAGTAGCTGGTAGTCGAAAGCCTTGTAGTTTGGGGGTCTTCACCCATGTCTGGGGTAAATCATAGTAGGAGTGGTCATCTGGCTTAAATGTGCAGCATTTCTTCATTTATCCATCATCTTATCCAACCATAATAGTTGAATTTTTAATGTTCCTGAGCATCACTGAGTTATAACCTAGGTGAGTTTCTTGGGGTGATAACATTAATTGGTGCCATTGCCGGGGAGAGAGGAGAATTGGAGCTCAAGCTTCCCTGGGAGAACGACATAGTTTCAAGCTTTGACGACAGACAAGGTTTGAATACAGTATTGGTTGTAATCTTCTGTCTGGAGACTCCATTGGTGGAAGACCATCCTTTGGTGACTCCACTTTGAAGTTCTGGCTCAGTTTGTGAGGCATACTAGAAGAAATCCGCAGAAATATCCAGCTGAACCATTGCATGACCTTGAGAAAGTTGTTAAATCGAAGAAATCATCACAGAAAGGGGCATCAGGATTAGGTAAGCCTAAAAACTCCAATTTATCTCTGAAAGATGAGTTTATAATTAAAAAATTACAGCTTGAAGTCTTAGAGCCTAGCACTAATAATAAATAAATTCCTTCAGAGATTAGTTCAGCCCCTTGTGCAGTTAGTTCCCCTTTGAATCTAAGTCCAAAGAAAGCTTCCCATACTGTCCAAAACATCCCAATATCTTTCCCATCCATTACATTATTTCATACTGCTCCATCTGTTAGTATTCTTCCACATATTCCAAACATGGCAGGACAGCAAGCACCTACTAGGATTGAGAGGATTGTTGCTGCTAGATATGGACCTTTGGTATTGCCTATGCCTTTAAATGCTATGCCTACAGGAGAATATCAAAAATATATGCCCAAATTCACTGGAACAGAGGGAGTGACAGCAGAAGAACATATTGAAGCTTTTTACAGTTATGCTGATAATTTAGATATAAGTGAGAATGATGTATGGATGAGAGTTTTGTCCAGAGCCTTGATGGAGAGGCTAGGAAGTGGTTTAGAGAATTACCCCAAAGATCTATAACAGATATTGAAGCATTATATGAGGCATTTTTGAAGCAATGGGGAGATAAGAAGGACTTATTATATTATCATACTGAGTTTGGAAACTTGAAAAGAGAAAAGGGTGAGTCTTTGCATGACTTCAATAAGAAATTTAATAAGATGTATAGTAAGATACCATCTGAGGTAAAGCCTACCCCCACCACCGCCAAGCTCACATATGCTAATGCTTTTGACCCTGATTTATGCTTACTGTTGAGAGAAAGAAGATGTGCTATTTTGAATGATATGCAAGAAGCAACCCTGGAGGTGGAATCCAATATTATGGTAGCATAGAAGTTGAAAAGTCAAATTGATAGAAGAAAGCTTAGAGAGGAGGCTTCTTCTTCCCATGTTTCAACTTCAGAGCCTAAATTAGACAAAATGACGAAGATGATAGAGTCATTGGCTGCTGAAGTTTCAAAGCTAAAAGTAGAGCAGGCTTCAGGCAAAACAAGACAGCAAAACACGTTTGCTCCAAGAAACCCAAACCCATTCAGAAAAGAAAATGATCAGCTGAAAATCATGCAAAGAGGTGAACAAGCCAAAGAAGATCATAAGGTTAGAGCTCCTATTCAAAATGCAGTCATGGAAGGGGAGCAATTTGAAGAAGAGGAGGATGAAATTCACTGCATGGAAGACAAAGGCAGCGCTGCATTTTTAACATTGGCCGAATATGAAAAGTCATTTCTACAAGAGCAAAATAGTCAGAGGTGTGACAATGGTGTTGTTCTGCAATCTGGTGAGTAGCAACAAAGATATAATCTAAGATCCAATGCAAAGAATGTCAAAGAAAATGTTGCACAAGAAGTAGCTGCTCAAACAATGCCACAGAATAGTAGGCAAAGAATACCAGCAGTTGATCTTATCACCCTCAAAGCTCCAGTTCAAGAGGTAAAAACTGCTGATAAAGTATCCTCTTCTTTTAGTTTTGAGTCAGAAATTCAGAAATTGAAAATATCCATGCCTCTGGCTGAATTGGTGAAGAGTGAATTATTCAGAAAACCCATCCTTGAGGCCCTTGAACTAGAATCTAAACAAACCTCTATTGACTCTGTCAATTTGCAAGATGACAAGCCTCCTATTGTGCTTAGCCCCATGATTGAACCTGCTGATAATAGTTCTCCATCTTTCTATGTTTCATTAACTATCCATGATAAAATCCTCCACAATTGCCTGCTAGACACAGGGGCCAGCCACAATCTAATGCCTAAAACTGTCATGGAAGAGTTAGGCCTTGATATCACTAGACCTTATCATGATTTGTTCTCTTTTGATTCAAGGAAGGTAAAATGCCTTGGATTAATTAAGGATCTGGCCATTACCTTAACCCAGCTGCCCATGAAAAGTATGATGATGGATATAGTGGTGGCTGATGTTCCTCCGAAGTTTGGTATGTTGTTGTCTAGAGGATGGATGAAGAGACTAGGTGAGACATTGCAAAATGATCTATCTTATGCAATTGTTCCAGTGTTTGGAGGAGAAAGAAAGAGATTATATAGAGAAGCACAGCTGGCATATATCATTAGTGATGAGAAGAATCCTACAAACCATCCCATTTATGTAGTGGACACTGATTTTGGAGCATGCATTCTCCAAATAGAAGAATCTCAGAAGGCTGCATTGCAAATCAGGAAACCAATAGACCAGGCTGAGCATGATACAGATGGTCAGATTTGGGAGATGTTCTTTGTTGGAGCATGTACCAAGGAGACTGCAGGAGCAGGGGTGGTGCTAGTATCTCCACAACAAGAAACAATTCAGTTGTCTCTAAAGCTGGTTTTTCAGGTGACAAACAACATAGAAGAATAGGAAGCACTGTTGTTGGGCCTTCATGAAGCCAAAGATAGAGGAATAAAAAATCTGAAGGTGTTTGGAGATGCTGATCTGATAATTCAGCAAGTAAATAAAACATTCCAAGCAAAGCATCCAAGGATCAAAGCTTATAGAGATGAGGTATGGAGAGTCAAAGAGTTCTTTGATTTTTTCTGCATTTCATGTATTCCTAGAGCCCAAAATCAGCTTGCTGATTCCCTTGCTGTCTCTACTAGTTTGTTCGTCCCTCCATCGCCTCCCAAACTAGTTTATGAGGTACAAATGAAGTATAGACCCTCTGTGCCTGATGATGATGATGAGTTAAATAGGTTCCTTCAAGTCATCGATGAGTTCTCTGAAATGCAAATTGACCAAAATAATGATGCTTTGTTAGAAGATCCCAAGTCCTAGCTTAGAAATAATATTGGCAAGAATAGCATAGTCCAGCTTCCTAGTAACCATATCCCTAAGGGTCTAATTCCTCTTGAGAGATTGTTTGATCACAATGATGTGCCTTACAAAGCTGTCCAAAAAGGAGATCAGTCTGCAGTTTGCCAGCATAATATAGGAGGTCCAAGTCAGCCCAAATTCATAAATCGGTCCACTAATCTATCTGCTGATCATAGTGCTGAATATTGCAAACTAATGAGGCAATTTGCTGATGTGTTTGCTTGGGAGTACAATGATTTGAAAACATATGACAGGAATATAATTCAACACAAAATTCCACTTGAGAAAGACACTATTCCTTTCAAACAGAAGCTAAGACCAATGAATCCTATGCTCCTTCCTCTGGTTGAGAAAGAAATTAAAAATTTGCTGGCTACTAAAATTATAGTGCCTCTCAGATTTCTAAATGGGTGGCCAATCTGGTTGTTGTGAGGAAGAAGAATGGAGAAATCAGACTGTGCGTTGATTTCAAGAATCTAAATAAATGCTCTAAAAAGGATAATTATCCCCTGCCAAAAATGGAGCATTTGCTACAGCAGGTCTCAGGTGCCAAAGTAATGTCTTTTATAGATGGATTTTCAAGCTTTAATCAAATCGTTGTGCATCCAGATGATCAAGAGAAGACAACATTCACCACTCCTTGGGGCACGTCCATGTATGCAAAAATTCCATTTGGGCTGATGAATGTTGGAGCCACCTTTCAGCGCGCTATGGATATTGCTTTTGTGGGTGTGTTGTGCTCTACAACAACCTCGCATTTCATATCATTTTTATTTACAAAATTATCAAATGAAATGGGTCCCTTTAGAAGTTAATTGGTATCAATATTGTATTGTTCAAAAAGGTCCGATAACCAAATGAAAACATTATATAAAAACCTTTTGAAAAACCCATTTCAATCAAATAAAACAATCTTTTATCATTGCGATAAAGCGATCGCAAGATCGCATATCGCAATGACATAGAGAACACAAATAAGTGACATATTGGTTTCCGCCGATGCGATATCGCTATCGGCTATCGGCGATACTCTATACGCAGTCTTAAAGCACCCCAAGCCTTTCACCCCGATGCGATGCGATATCGCAATCGGCAATCGGCAATATCCTATGCACATTGTTAAGGCGCCCAGGTGATGCAGCCCGATGCGATGCGATATCGCAATCGGCAAATCGGCGATATGCTGTCCATGTCATATATAATCCCTATTCTCTCGACGCGATGCGATATCGACTATCGGCGATCGGGGGTTTTAAATGGTGTCAATACAAGAGGTTAAAGCTCTCCCCGATGGCCGATTGCGATAAAGCGCAGTTTTCAAAAAAGCCGTTAAATGGAGGGATATTATGATCGAATCATATTTAAAGCTTAATCTGTTAAGCAATGATGCACCTGCGCCCAACCGCCAAAACATCCATAGCACGCTTAAACGGGTCATTCGGCCGAATAATGATATAATGGGCATTTAAGGATTGGCAGGTTTTAAACGGCCATTTAATGTAATTGTAAGATCTTCCCATGGATTGTATCCATGGCCATTTTTAGAGTTAATCTCTCAGCACGCTTTGATCAATATATCTTTCCCATATTGGATTTTCATTGTCATCTCTATGTGTTACGTGTATTTTCGCCTCTGTGCAGAATTCATCCAAAGGAGAAAGCTTAAGCAAAATGGGGAAGAAATCCAAGAAGACCACAGGCGCTTCCACAGCGCCAGCTGCAGGACAAGCTGTCGCTAACAAAAAGAAAGGATTGATTTCGGATACCACATGTTCTGGTCTCGGCAGAACTACTTGGCAGAGTACCTACAACTTGATCGAAATCGAAGAACCTAAAGTGACAACAGTAGAAGCTACTGCAGACTCTACTCGGAAATCTGAGGGTACTCTTAAGGACTTAGCTGACTCCTTCCTTCACCGGATAGCAGCTAGGGAACAAATTCTCCCATACACAGATGTAGTGCGGTGGGCAATTGAAGAAATCCCAATCCTGGATAGAACCTTCAGCACCAGAGACGGGAGAATTTTCGGGTCATTTAAAGCTGATGATTTGAGGCAAATGTATCATTTGCCTGAGCCAGAGAAGATATATAATAAGGCGTTCCTGGAGAAATTCGCAAACGAAAATGAAGTTGAATCCGAACCCATCCGGGATTGGAGACAAAATCCGACAAAGCACAAACATGAGTCTTTTGGTAAGTACTCAGTTGATTCCCTGGCTTCTCCTTATTGCTATGCTGGAATAATGATGTGTAGATTGTGGGGATTGCATGACTCTGCTAATTTCACTATAGAAATGGTCCCCTTAATGGAAGCTGCATGCAACAGTATAATAATGGATTGGGCCACTATTCTCTCAGATAAACTAGCCAAAGCTGTTCTTGAGTTTAGGAATAAGACTTCCATCTCTGAAAGGATAATTCCCCCATTCTATTACAGTGCATATATTTTAGATACATTGTGTTTCAATTTTGAATTTCCTGTGCTCGGCTGGAGGTGGACACCACAAGACCCCACGGCTATCCACATATACCATCAGAAACTATGGAAATCCTCTTACAAGCACCATCTGTACCAAGTCTGTAATGGCTTTATGGTGCCTATTTATTATTCTATTTTTGATAAACCCATTCCCAAGATTTCCTACCAAGCTGGGATTGATTTAACAGCGGTAGGGAGATGGTTTGGAGAGGAGAAATTCACTTATATAAGAGTTTTCGGTAGCCAAGCCGAACCTCATGTTCTCCCTTTATACATACTGGATAAACTGTTGGCAAGAGAAATCTCTTACCAGATTATTGCTGAGAGTGTTACACAGACTCTCAAGAAAAATAAGAAGCAGGGCTGGCCCTCTTTTCCCTTAAGGTGTGGTGTCTATACTCTGCATGATCTCAAACATGCAGAAAAGGAAGCCATGAAGATCAACTCATTAACTCTGGCGACTCTCCCAAATAGGCTATTTGATCCAAACAAAGTTGCCTATAATGCACTACAACAGGCCAAATTGTCAAAGTTTGATCATAAGGAAGATATGTTTGACGACCTGTTCTCTTCAACTGAGACAATAAATCAGGTTAAAGCATTCGCCAAAATGAAATATAATGATGAAGGGTTGACTGAATTTAATAAACTTAGAGAACAGAGGTTGCAAACTCTGCCTCTAGATCTACTAGCGACAACCCCAGCGACATCGTCAAGCGAGCCTGATCGACAACAGTCAAAGGAACCTCCAGTTATAACAAAAGAACAAGAGAAGCCACAGGAGGAAAATAAGAAGAAAGCATAGGAGGAAAAGCAGAGAAGAGAGAAAGAGGAAAAGCAGAAGAGAGAACAGGAGGAAAGGCAAAAGAAAGAGCAGGAAGAAGAGCAGAAGAGAGAGCAGGAAAAAGTGCGGAAGGAGACCCAAGCTGAAAAGGAAAAACAAACCACCATTGATGTCAATGTGGATACTCATATTGACCCTAAATTGCTCCAGGAATGGAAGCAATTTGATTCCATTATCAGTGGTTTGGAATGTTCAAAGGACTCAGACACTTCTAAGGTAACGGACACACAAGAAATCACTTCATCACAGGTTCTGAGTGGAACCAGCGGCCCACCCATTTCTAAAGAGGTAGAGATAATACCAAAGGACCCCTCCGACCAAATCATTTTGCAGATAGAAGATATTCCTCCCCTGGATGTCTTCTACAGCCCAAGGCATAAAGCGGTGGTTAAGCGACAAAGGAAAAGAAGAAGGACTGATCAACCTTCCCTTTTCCCAGAGCAAACTATCACGGGCAATGTGGTCTGGAAGGAGGAATTTGACCCCTCCGATGACCTGACAAAACTATCACAGTATGCAAGAGCTTATTCGGCAGCAACAATAGATAAGGCATCAGAGGTAAGCCTTTTACTAAAAACAAATGACCAAGAAATCTTTTCATTGCAGGCACAGTTAAATGAAGCGAAACAAAAAGCGGAGCAGGCAGAACAGCAGTTGTTGACGCAACAACAATTAAATAATCAACTAACTCAACAACTACAGGCATAGAAACAATGGGTCGATCAAAGCGCAATCCAGAAGCAAAAGGAATTGTCAGAAGCCTTAGCACAACTGAAGGTGGCGAATGAGAGAATGCTAAAATCAAAAGACGAGAAAATTGCTCAATTATCAGCACAAATTAAAAAGACAAAGGGCATTCCACAAGTGGCCGAATTCAGAACAGAAGCACTACAGATAAATACTACATTGATAGCTCAAATTAAGCTTCTATGTCAACAAATCGCCCAGGCAGAGCCCCTATGTGAGTTAACGGCATCCATAAGTAATAAAGTAGACAAGGCTAGGATTGAATTGGATCAGGCCGAAGAAACGATAGCTACATTTCTTGATTGGCAAGATATAGATCAAGGGTAAGCGGCTAATTTACCAAGAATACTGGAGTCATATAAAGATATACTCTTTACAGAATGGCAGTCCCAGTTAATGAAAGCTAAGAGGGCAGTTTCGAGATGCAAATTAACTTCAAGCAATCTGGTTGAATTAGTTAATAACACTCTCTACTTATCAAACATGATCTCCCAATGCACACCAGGAAAATTGACAACAACGAATACATTGGAGCAATCATGTTATCCAGATTTAGAGGAGAAAGGAAGGTTAATCGCTGGGATTAACAGTTTAACCTGCGACACATATTGGTTTTTCTTGGTAAAACCACACTCGCAGAGAGCCGCCCTCAAGTTCCTTACAGATTCAATCGGGTATATTATCCCCGATATTCAGGATGCCACATACATCGCCCAGCTCATCTCTTGCCTCAACAAACCACCCGAAGTGGAGCCAATGCTTGCTACAAGTCAGCTCAGATTTAAAGGCAAGCAGCCTACTTGACGATTCATGCCGCCGACTGCCAGATTGCTGAGGGAAAATATGATCAAAATTGATTGATACCAGTTTAGTAGGATTTCTGTTTCATAGATAGTTATCATAATTAGGTATTTATAGACCCTTTCATTGTTTTGGAAAGGATCGTAAAGTTTTGTACTTGACTTAAAGACTGAAGTCACACTATTGTGCTTCAGCCATATTCTTTTATAAAACTGGACCAGTTATTCTAAATTCAACATGGTAGCTTTTCTGCAAATGTGCACTATTGTCTTTGTTTGAAAGCATCTCTGCGTTGAAGGAAGAATCACAGATAGCGATTGATATTGGGAGTATTTTATCAGCTCATATGGTACTATTATCTATGTCTGATTCCATTCTTTTCATATGAATTGTTATCTGATTTCCTTTGCTATTATCAGATATATGTATGCATTTTAATAGCAGTTCTGTATTCTTTCCACTATTGGATGTTTATGGTATGCTTTTATTTTAATCATATATGTGTCGATGATATAAATGATGCGTGTAGTATTATTGTTTTAATCGCTTTGCTTAACTACTTAAGTAAAGTAATCAT
The DNA here is from genome assembly GCA_031772625.1 of Pinus tabuliformis. Taxonomy (NCBI): domain Eukaryota; kingdom Viridiplantae; phylum Streptophyta; class Pinopsida; order Pinales; family Pinaceae; genus Pinus; species Pinus tabuliformis. The sequence continues at coordinate 685,767,887 of CM062813.1, forward strand.
TGAATGAATTAATGTTTATGCCTGTCAGATGGAGTCATCTATATGCCTGTTTGAAAACATAGATCATCAAGCGCTACACTCAGAGAAATATAACCATTCCCGGGATTAGTAGTAGTTATTTTATTCTGTCAATAGATTAAGTTATTCGCCTATCATTGGATTAGTTAAACAATCATCCATTCATCCCATTTATCCATTATTGGGAAACTGGTCCCATTATCCCTAGTCGGAGCCACCATTCCAAACGGAAAAGGAGCTGTACTAAGGTCCAGACCGGGTGGTTATCCCCCAATGTTGTTGCAACGATTTTCGGGGCATCAACATTTTTGGCGCTAGAAGGAGGGCCTCAACTGTGAATGGCAAACAAACCCAAATCTGCAGGCCATTCTAAGAGTAATTCTCCCTCCATATCTCCTCGTTCTTCCCAATTGTATGCTGGTTCTCCAGTATCCAAATGAGAAGAAGAGGAATCAACTACCACTGCTCAAACCCATCATACTCCAGAACAATTAAGTCTTGAATCACCTGAAGTCCAGTCTCTTATCCACAAACTTCAGAGCTTCTCGATTTCACCACAGAAATCTGAGGTATCACAAAGCAGTGCGACTTCACAGTTCAATTTACCTCACCCTCTCACCAAACTTCAGAGCGAAAAGCTCGGTATTGAACCCACTGAGTTCCCTTTACCCAAAAGGAAAAAGGCAAAGAAATATACTGAAGGATCTGACAGTGAAGAGCTTTCATCCACATCCTCCATTGCATCTTCCCCTCTGCAAAGTCAGCCATCCACTCCCCCATTACATATTGTTGTTCATCAGGGATTAGGAGCTTCAACATCCCAACCTGCTCACTCCTCAACATTATTTCCTTCCCAGACATCTGGAATTCCAACATTAGTATCAACCATTGCTGTTATTACAATGGCAGATCCATGGACCAGGCCTGGTGCAGTCAACATGCCTGCACCATTGCATGCATTACCAGATGCTCCTGAAAAATGGCTACCTAAGTTTAACCCAGATGATGGGACCCAGGCTGAGGAACACATTAATAATTTCATGTTGGCAGTCAACTTGAAAGGAGTAACAGAACAAGATGTTGTTGTTAGACTTTTTCCATATACCTTGCAAGGATCAGCAGGATCCTGGTATTTTTCTTTACCTTCTAGTTCAATTACCAGTTGGAACACTTGCCAAGAGAAGTTTCTTACCAAATATGGAGATGATAGGTCTTTGGCTACCCTAATAAACGATCTCTCCAATCTGAGAATAGAGCATAGGGAACCAATTAAGGAATTTAATGCCCGCTTCAATAAACTCCTGAATAAAATCCCTACAACGTCCAAACCAAGTGAACAAATTCGAAGCGAATGGTATATCACCGCCCTACCTGCCAATATAGCCATTTTTGTAGATAGGACTGGGAAACCTACCTTAGCTGAAAACATGAGAGAAGCACTTGCTGTGGAAAAGCGCATTAATGCTCTAAAAAAGAAAGCTACTCTAGAAGACAGAAAAGCCAAAAAAGTCTCTTTCAAAGAGGACTCAAGAAAGAAAACCCCAAAAGACCCATACGACATGGAGGGTTTGCGAAAAGTCCTAAAAACTTTATCAAATGAAATGGTTGAAATAAAGAAATAGGTAGCCGAAACCTCAACCAAAAGACCCTTTAGGACTTATAAGAAAAATGAATCAAAGCCACCGAATGTCATATCTAATGCAGATTCAGAGCAAGAAGAAGAGGAAGAGGAAACAATATCACCAACTGATGATGAAGAATAAGTAGTAGAATGTCATGGAATGTGGGATTTTATACTCCCCAACTCCGATTCCGATAATGAAGAAGAAGCATTCCCGGTCACTACTAGGAGTAAAAGTACTTCCGAACCTGTTCAGGCGACATCAAAGAAAAGAAGTGCAGGTGCTGCTACAACCAAAGAAAAAATACCTGCAAAGAAATCACCTGCAGCCGTTCCCCAAAACCAGCCTTCAACTTCTAATATTCCTTCAACATCTAAAACATTGGTGGTATCTGATTCAATGGAGTACAATATTGTTTATGACATGAAGAAAACTAAAGCAAACATTACTATGTTTGAACTTAGTAAATTAAAGCATCAACAGAAATTGCTTCTCAAGGAATTGAATGATGTTCCCTCTGCACCTCTTCCCAGTGCTAAAGCTGCTAATGGTTCAGGCCAACCCCCTCCCGGTATGGTTGAAGCTACCGATTCAGTTTTGATTGGCGATAGATCAAATTCTCATACCCCACCTTTCCTATTGACCTATGAGATTTACAATAGAAACCTGCACAACTGTTTAATTGACTCAGGGGCATCCTCTAACATAATGCCAGCTTCAGTTTGTTCTAAAATGAACATTGAACCCCAGAAGTCTGCTATTCATATTGTACAGTTGGACAAGACCAAAGTATAGGTTTTAGGAGAAATTAATTCCGTAACTATTAGGTTATCTGCTGATCCCAAAATAGTACAGAGGATTGATATTCTAATAGCCGATATACCTGAATTTTACGGTTTAATTTTGAGTAGGGATTGGTCTGAAAAATTGCATGGGTATATTTCCACTGATTGGTCACATATGTGGCTTCCCTACAAGGGTAAGCCAAATCAAATAAGGATCGATCGGGAAAAACATATGACCCATACAGTTACAGAATTCGAACAAGAAAACCAGCCGGTAGCATTCAACAACAACATTTTGGGGAATTATTCATCAGAGTCATTCTTTGGCAACTTCGTTTCCCAACCCTCTCCGTTCTCAGTAAACCATTCTACATCTCAGATCGAAAATTTTTCACAAACAGATCGATCAAGATGTTTCAATGATACTGAGAAAACTGTAAATACAATTGTTAATACTTCTTTATTTTGGTCATTATATTTCGATGGGTCCAAATCTAGTGAGGGCTCAGGAGCAGGATGTATTTTGGTTAGTCCACAAGGGGAAAAGACAATGCTGTCCTGTAGGCTAGAATTTGAATGCACTAACAATACAGTTGAATATGGAGCCTTAGTCTAGGGACTATATAAAGCAATCGACCTTAAAGTGCAATATCTAAAAGTATTCGACGATTCTGAAATTATTGTTAAACAGGTGAGGAATGCAATCCATTGTCTTTCAAATCACCTCAAGCATTATCAATCACTAGTACAAGAACTTACCTTGCACTTTTCCGCATTCAACATTTCCTCCATCCCTAGGTCTCAAAACTCGGCAGCCGATCTCCTAGCCAATGTAGCTTCCAAGCTCCTACCTTCTGAAGACTACAGCCGAGATAGATTTTCCGTAGAATTTCTTTTTAGGCCCTCAGTTCCTGACAATGTCACTAATTGGAGAGTATTCAACCATGATGAGGATATTTTACAATTTCTAACTTCTGAAAAGTCCTATGACGATCAAATTATTGAGGAAAATGACCATGACCTACAAATGAAAGAAACCCCTCAGGAAAATTCAATCCCTAAGCCAGTGGTAAAGCTCGAGGATCTTTATGATATCAAAGATAGGTTTAAACCTGTAATTGATAAATCTTGGCACCGAGCAAACTCCTCAAAACATTAACTTAGGACTAGGACTTTCCTTGGAAGAGAAGGAGTCATTCATTAGACTGTTAAGGAAAAATAAATAGGTCTTTGCTTGGAAATACGATGATTTGAAGACATATGATACATCCATTATCCAGCATACCATTCCAATGCTTCCCGATCAGAAACCGATTCAGCAGAAGTTAAGAAAAATACATCCAAACTTAGAGAGCCAGATAAAATCGGAACTTAACAAACTCTTGAAAGCCAAGATTATCTTTCCTGTCTGACACTCAAACTGGGTCTCTAATATGGTGCCAGTCGGAAAGAAAAATGGCGACATTCGGATTTGTATTGATTTCAGAAATTTGAACAAAGCGAGCTTGAAAAACAATTTCCCATTACCTACTATGGAGCAAATACTTAAATCAGTAGAAGGCTCTGAATTGATGTCCTTTCTAGATGGTTTCTCAGGATATAACCAAGTCCTGGTTCATCCTGATGACCAGCTTAAAACCACATTCAGAACAAAATGGGGAACATATGCATATCAGAAAATGCCTTTCAGACTTATAAATGTAGGAGCAACATTCCAAAGAGCTATCGATATAGCTTTTAAAGGGTTGATTAATAGAACAATAGTCGTTTATCTAGACGATATTAGTGTATTCTGTAAGGAGAGGTATAATCATTTGCATGATCTAAATCAAAATTTTCAACGTTGCAAAAGATATGGTATTTCTCTTAACCCTAAAAAGTCTTTCTTTGCTCTTGATCAAGGGAAGCTCTTGGGTTTTATTGTGTCCAAAGATGGCATTTATATTGATCCTGATCGGATCAAAGAAATCTCTGAAATCCCTTTCCCACACAATAAAAAATCGATGCAGTCATTTTTAGGCCAGATCAATTTTGTTAAAAGATTTGTTCCAGATTTTTCTCAATTTATTTTGCCACTTCAAACAATGATTAAGAAAAATTCAGTCTTTAAGTGGGGATCAGCAGAAAAAAAAGCTTTTGATCTAATCAAGCAATCAATAATCAATGCCCCAACCTTAAATACTCCAAATTTTTCTAATCATTTTACATTGTATACCATCACATCCAACTTGTCTTATGCTGCAGTACTCACGCAACTAAATGATCACAATCTGGAAGCACCCATTTCATTTTTTAGCTCAAATCTTCAGGGTGCTAAATTGAATTACTCCGAGGTAGAAAAACAAGCCTTTGCTGTATTTAAAGCGGTCAAACATTATAGACCCTTCCTTTTGAAAACCCACACAAAAGTAATAGTTCCTTTCCCTGCAGTTAGGCAACTATTAATCCAAAAAGAACTGGGTGAAAAAAGGGAAAACTGGGTCACAGTGCTTCAAGAATATGACTTAGAAATTAGACCAGCAAAGATTGTTAGGGGCCAAGGTTTTTGCAGGTTATTGGCAGGAGCATCCAACATCCCAGAATCAGGTGATACAGATCAAACTGAAGAAATCAATCAGATAAGTATTACTGATTCTGAGTCACAATATGTAGATTTAATCTTTTATTTGAAAAATGGATATGCACCTCCTAACCTGTCTTACAAAAACAAAAGGGCCATAAGGTTAAAAGCGAAAAATTTCACAATTATTGATGATGTGCTTTTTAGGCAGAATTATGATTCATTCTTATTAAGATGCCTTGAGAAACCTGAAGCACAAAAGGTTTTGCAGGAGTTACATGATGGACCAGCAGGAGGACATTTTGGAGCTGACACAACAGCTCACAAAATTATTCATGCTAGATACTATTGGCCAACTCTGTTTAGAGATGCCCACGAGTATGTAAGGAAATGCCGCAATTGTCAAACTTCTAGTGGAAGACAACGAAAACCAGCTTTCCCTCTGCAACCGGTCAACATTGAACAACCATTTGAGCAATGGGGATTGGACATCATTGGGGAGATTACTCCACCTTCTTCCAAACAACATAAGTATATCCTTACTGCTACCGATTATTTTACTAAGTGGGTTGAGGCAATTCCTTTGAAGACAACAAATTCTGAAGCAATCATTGAATTCATAGACCAATTCATCATTACCAGGTTTGGTGTCCCAAATGCTCTTGTTTTTGATAATGCATCCTATTTCTCAGGCAATGCTATGTTTGATTTCGCTATTAAAAGAGGATTCAAATTAAAATATTCTGCTAATTACTATCCCCAGGGTAATGGTTTAGCAGAGTCTACTAATAAAAATCTGATCAAAATCATTAAGCGAACTATCGAACAAAATCATAAAAACTGGCACAAATCCTTAATGTTTGCATTATGGGCTGATAGGATAACACAGAAAGCTTCTATAAGATCTTCTCCGTTCAATCTTGTGTATGGAAAAGAAGCAGTACTACCCACAAATCTTGTTCTTCCTTCTTTAGCCCTAGTACAATTCATTGAGGAGACTCTTTCTTCTTCTATTCAGCTTAGACATGATCAAATTCTAAAACTAGAAGAAGAAAGAGAAAAATCCAGGGTTACTCATGCCAAACATCAGCTAATCATCAAAGCAGCTTTTGATTCAGTCTCATCCGATTCAAAACAATTCCAAGTCGGTGATTTAGTTCTGAAATGGGACAAAGCCCATGAGGACAAGGGAAAACACACCAAGTTCCAGAAGATGTGGCTTGGACCATTTCAGATCTGTGAAAAGATAGGCCATTCGACCTTTTTATTGCAAGATTTATCAGGTTCGAGAGATTCTCTCCCTGTTAATGGCCTTATCTTGAAAAAATTCTTCAATTGAGGAGGTAACCCCTTCTCCTTTTATTTTAATAGGATTTTGTAGTTTGTAGGATCATTAGGAAATAAAGTTGTAAGGTATCTTCCATTGACCTTTTGCTGCGTTTGAAAAGTTGTCCCACAGAAGTAGTATGGATATTAACTTTTAAACAATAGAGCTCACAACCAAAAGAGATAATTTCTAGGAAATTAGGTGTCATTGTATTCTGAAACCATATTTCAAGTTTTGTGAACTCCTCTCAAAGTTTAGAAGTATTATAAATCATTTTCTGTTTTTAAATTGGTCTCAAAAGGTTATCAATATCAAGATAGAAGCTAATCCAATTTCAGCATCTTCAACTCTTACCCTGTCATCCATTTACTCTTAAGGAGAAAACTGTTCATCCCATTCACTAAAGTTTATGATTACTCAGAGTGTAATTCTAAAATATTTGATATAAAAGATAAGAGGTCTTATTACAAGCCTGCTTACCATGATCATCGGGAAAATAGTTTAACCGACATTACCAATACTGCATATTATAACAGGGTAATGGCTTAAAATTATAAGACAAGGGGTCTCATCACGAGCCAACTTGTTCGGTTAGATTACTACCAGTGAATGGCATTGTCAATAGCTGGCCACCAAACTAGGACAATGGATTTTTATCTTATCAATAACAGAAAAAGGAAATGAAATACAAAATATGAAAACATGTTTTGAATTCATTTTGTTAACCACACTCTTAATTGGATGGAACAATGGACAATAGCATGGTTAAAAGGTATCCCTGTCGAAACTATAAACGTTTGCTAGCAGCAGAGGCTCTACCTATGACAGAGTTGTTCACTATAAAAGATGATTTGGAAAGGTTTTCTGTTTTATCATTATAAACCAATAGAGGCCTATTTAAAACTTAGAATGTATCTATTTTCTTAAAAAAGAGAGGAAATTAGCAAAAATAGATTCATTTTACTTGGAATGCATATATACCTAGTTATATTAGAATTTTCCCCTTTGATTAGAACTCTATTTTGAAAAAGTTTAAGTATTTCTATGCTTTTCAGAGATAACTGGTTCTTCCAGCGAATCGCCAACTGTTGTGCTCTACAACAACCCCCCATTTCATATCATTTTTATTTACAAAATTATCATATGAAATGGGTCCCTTTAGAAGTTAATTGGTATCAATATTGTATTGTTCAAAAAGGTTCGATAACCAAATGAAAACATTATATAAAAACCTTTTGAAAAACCCATTTCAATCAAATAAAACAATCTTTTATCATTGCGATAAAGCGATCGCAAGATCGCATATCGCAATGACATAGAGAACACAAATAAGTGACATATTGGTTTCCGCCGATGCAATATCGCTATCGGCTATCGACGATACTCTATACGCAGTCTTAAAGCACCCCAAGCCTTTCACCCCGATGCGATGCAATATCACAATCGGCAATCGGCAATATCCTATGCACATTGTTAAGGCGCTCAGGTGATGCAGCCCGATGCGATGCGATATCGCAATCGGCAAATCGGCGATATGCTGTCCATGTCATATATAATCCCTATTCTCCCGACGCGATGCGATATCGACTATCGGCGATCGAGGGTTTTAAATGGTGTCAATACAAGAGGTTAAAGCTCTCCCCGATGGCCAATTGCGATAAAGCGCAGTTTTCAAAAAAGCCATTAAATGGAGAGATATTATGATCGAATCATATTGAAAGCTTAATCTGTTAAGCAATGATGCACCTGCGCCCAACCGCCAAAACATCCATAGCACACTTAAACAGGTCATTCGGCCGAATAATGATATAATGGGCATTTAAGGATTGGCAGGTTTTAAACGGCCATTTAATGTAATTGTAAGATCGTCCCATGGATTGTATCCGCGGCCATTTTTAGAGTTAATCTCTCAGCACGCTTTGATCAATATATCTTTCCCATATTGGATTTTCATTGTCATCTCTCTGTGTTATGTGTATTTTCGCCTCTGTGCAGAATTCATCCAAAGGAGAAAGCTTAAGCAAAATGGGGAAGAAATCCAAGAAGACCACAGGCACTTCCGTGGCGCCAGCTGCAGGACAAGCTGTCGCTGACAAAAAGAAAGGATTGATTTTGGATACCACATGTTCTGGTCTCGGCAAAACTACTTGGCAGAGTACCTACAACTTGATCGAAATCGAAGAACCTAAAGTGACAACAGTAGAAGCTACTGCAGACTCTACTCGGAAATCTGAGGGTACTCTTAAGGACTTAGCTGACTCCTTCCTTCACCGGATAGCAGCTAGGGAACAAATTATCCCATACACAGATGTAGTGCGGTGGGCAATTGAAGAAAACCCAATCCTGGATAGAACCTTCAGCACTAGAGACGGGAGAATTTTCGGGTCATTTAAAGCTGATGATTTGAGGCAAATGTATCATTTGCCTAAGCCAGAGAAGATATATAATAAGGCGTTCCTAGAGAAATTCGCAAACGAAAATGAAGTTGAATCCGAACCCATCCGGGATTGGAGACAAAATCCGACAAAGCACAAACATGAGTCTTCTGGTAAGTACTCAGTTGATTCCCTGGCTTCTCCTTATTGCTATGCTGGAATAATGATGTGTAGATTGTGGGGATTGCACATGACTCTGCTAATTTCACTATAGAAATGGTCCCCTTAATGGAAGCTGCATGAAACAGTATAATAATGGATTGGGCCACTATTCTCTCATATAAACTAGCCAAAGCTGTTCTTGAGTTTAGGAATAAGACTTCCATCTCTGAAAGGATAATTCCCCCATTCTATTACAGTGCATATATTTTAGATACATTGTGTTTCAATTCTGAATTTCCCGTGCTCGGCTGGAGGTGGACACCACAAGACCCCACAGCTATCCACATATACCATCAGAAACTATGGAAATCCTCTTACAAGCACCATCTGTACCAAGTCTGTAATGGCTTTATGGTGCCTATTTATTATTCTATTTTTGATAAACCCATTCCCAAGATTTCCTACCAAGCTGGGATTGATTTAACAGCGGTAGGGAGATGGTTTGGAGAGGAGAAATTCACTTATATAAGAGTTTTCGGTAGCCAAGCCGAACCTCATGTTCTCCCTTTATACATACCGGATAAACTGTTGGCAAGAGAAATCTCTTACCAGATTATTGCTGAGAGTGTTACACATACTCTCAAGAAAAATAAGAAGCAGGGTTGGCCCTCTTTTCCCTTAAGGTGTGGTTTCTATACTCTACATGATCTCAAACATGCAGAAAAGGAAGCCACGAAGATCAAATCATTAACTCTGGCGACTCTCCCAAATAGGCCATTTGATCCAAACAAAGTTGCCTATAATGCACTAGAACAGGCCAAATTGTCAAAGTTTGATCATAAGGAAGATATGTTTGACGACCTGTTCTCTTCAGCTGAGACAATAAATCAGGTTAAAGCATTCGCTAAAATGAAATATAATGATGAAGGGTTGACTGAATTTAATAAACTTAGAGAACAGAGGTTGCAAACTCTGCCTCTAGATCTACTAGCGACAACCCCAGCGACATCGTCAAGCGAGCCTGATCGGCAACAGTCAAAGGAACCTCCAGTTATAACAAAAGAACAAGAGAAGCCACAGGAGGAAAATCAGAAGAAAGCACAGGAGGAAAAGCAGAGAAGAGAGAAAGAGGAAAAGCAGAAGAGAGAACAGGAGGAAAGGCAAAAGAAAGAGCAGGAAGAAGAGCAGAAGAGAGAGCAGGAAAAAGTGCGGAAGGAGACCCAAGCTGAAAAGGAAAAACAAACCACCATTGATGTCAATGTGGATACTCATATTGACCCTAAATTGATCCAGGAATGGAAGCAATTTGATTCCATTATCAGTGGTTTGGAATGTTCAAAGGACTCAAACACTTCTAAGGTAACGGACACACAAGAAATCAATTCATCACAGGTTCTGAGTGGAACCAGCGGCCCACCCATTTCTAAAGAGGTAGAGATAATACCAAAGGACCCCTCCGACCAAATCATTTTACAGATAGAAGATATTCCTCCCCTGGATGTCTTTTACAGCCCAAGGTATAAAGCGGTGGTTAAGCGACAAAGGAAAAGAAGAAGGACTGATCAACCTTCCCTTTTCCCAGAGCAAACTATCACGGGCAATGTGGTTTGGAAGGAGGAATTTGACCCCTCCGATGACCTGACAAAACTATCACAGTATGCGGGAGCTTATTCGGCAGCAACAATAGATAAGGCATCGGAGGTAAGCCTTTTACTAAAAACAAAGGACCAAGAAATCTTTTCATTGCAGGCACAGTTAAATGAAGCGAAACAAAAAGCGGAGCAGGCAAAACAGCAGTTGTTGACGCAACAACAATTAAATAATCAACTAACTCAACAACTGCAGGAAGAGAAACAACGGGTCGATCAAAGCACAATCCAGAAGCAAAAGGAATTGTTAGAAGCCTTAGCACAACTGAAGGTGGAAAATGAGAGAATGCTGAAATCAAAAGACGAGCAAATTGCTCAATTATCAGCACAAATTGAAAAGACAAAGGGCGTTCCACAAGTGGCCGAATTCAGAACAGAAGCACTACAGATAAATACTACATTGATAGCTCAAATTAAGCTTCTATGTCAACAAATCGCCCACGCAGAGCCCCTATGTGAATTAACGACATCCATAAGTAATAAAGTAGACAAGGCTAGGACTGAATTGGATCAGGCCGAAGAAACGATAGCTCCATTTCTCGATTGGCAAGATACAGATCAAGGGCAAGCGGCTAATTTACCAAGAATACTGGAGTCATATAAAGATATACTCTTTACAGAATGGCAGTCCCAGTTAATGAAAGCTGAGAGGGTGGTTTCGAGATGCAAATTAACTTCAAGCAATCTGGTTGAATTAGTTAATAACACTCTCTACTTATCAAACATGATCTCCCAATGCACACCAGGAAAATTGACAACAACGAATACATTGGAGCAATCATGTTATCCAAATTTAGAGGAGAAAGGAAGGTTAATCGCTGGGATTAACAGTTTAACCTGGGGCACGTATTGGTTTTTCTTGGTAAAACCACACTCGCAGAGAGTCGCCCTCAAGTGCCTTACAGATGCAATCGGGTATATTATCCCCGATATTCAGGATGCCACATACACCGCCCAGCTCAGCTCTTGCCTCAACAAACCACCCGAAGTGGAGCCAATGCTTGCTACAAGTCAGCTCAGATTTAAAGGCAAGTAGCCTACTTGACGATTCATGCCGCCGACTGCCAGATCGCTGAGGCAAAATATGATCAAAATTGATTGATACCAGTTTAGTAGGATTTCTGTTTCATAGATAGTTATCATAATTAGGTATTTATAGACCCTTTCATTGTTTTGGAAAGGGTCGTAAAGTTTTGTACTTGACTTAAAGACTGAAGTCACTCTATTGTGCTTCAGCCATATTCTTTTATAAAACTGGACCAGTTATTCTAAATTCAACATGGTAGCTTTTCTGCAAATGTGCACTATTGTCTTTGTTTGAAAGCATCTCTGCGTTGAAGGAAGAATCACAGATAGCGATTGATATTGGGAGTATTTTATCAGCTCATATGGTACTATTATCTATGTCTGATTCCATTCTTTTCATATGAATTGTTATCTGATTTCCTTTGCTATTATCAGATATATGTATGCGTTTTAACAGCAGTTCTGTATTCTTTCCACTATTGGATGTTTATGGTATGCTTTTCTTTTAATCATATATGTGTCAATGATATAAATGATGAGTGTAGTATTATTGTTTTAATTGCTTTGCTTAACTACTTAAGTAAAGTAATCATTGAATGAATTAATGTCTATGCCTGTCAGATGGAGTCATCTATATGCCTGTTTGAAAACATAGATCATCAAGCGCTACACTCAGAGAAACATAACCATTCCCGGGATTAGTAGTAGTTATTTTATTCTGTCAATAGATTAAGTTATTCGCCTATCATTGGATTAGTTAAACAATCATCCATTCATCCCGTTTATCCATTATTGGGAAACTGGTCCCATTATCCCTAGTCGGAGCCACCATTCCAAACGGAAAAGGAGCTGTACTAAGGTCAAGACCGGCTGGTTATCCCCCAATGTTGTTGCAACGATTTTCAGGGCATCAACAGGGTGAAAAGGATAAATTCATGCTGATATGTCTTGATGACATAACTGTTTATTCTGGCAGCCATCATGATCATCTACAACATTTAGAAAGGGTGTTTTTAAAATGCAGGAAATTTGGAATTTCACTCAATCCCAAAATGTCCCAATTTGCTTTGGAAGAAGGGAAACTGTTGGGGCATGTAGTGTCTGTTTCAGGTGTTCGGATTGACCCAAAAAGAGTCAAAGTGATTCAGGCCTTGACTCTTCCAAGATCAAAGAAAGATATACAGTCTTTTCTTGGCAAAATTAACTTTGTAAGGAGGTTCATTCCTAATTTTGCTGAGCTGGTTAAGCACATAACCTCCATGTTAAAAAAGCGAGCAGAGGTGAAGTGGACTGATGCAGCTAGAAGATATTTTGAGTCCATTAAGATGGCTATTGTAGAAGCTCCTATTTTAATAAGCCCTGATTATAGCAAGTAGTTTCATCTGTTCTCATTTGCCTCTAAGGATACCATTGCAGTTGTCCTGTTGCAGCAAGACGAAGCAGATCAAGAGCATCCAATGGCCTTTTTCAGCAAGAATTTGAGGGATGCTGAACTAAGGTATGATATTATTGAAAAGCAGGCTTATGCTCTTATCAAATCTTTGAAAGCATTCAGAGTATACATCTTGCATTCCAAAATAGTTGCATATGTGCCTGCTGCTGCAATAAAAGATGTCTTAACGCAACCTGATGCTAATGGAAAAAGAGCGAAATGGATTGCAAAAATGATAGAATTCAACATAGAGCTGAAGCCCACCAAGCTGGTAAGAGGTCAGGGGCTTGCTAAACTGTTGGCTGAAGAAAATTGCATGTCTTTGGACATTGATTTCTTGTTCAATGTAGCAGAAAATGGTCAAATACAAGAGCATGAAACAGTTGAAACCCAAAGAGGACAGTCAGTGGCTGAGAATCTAGCTTCATGCAGCTGGTATGCTGAAATTATTAATTTCCTTTTAAAGCTAGAAGTTCCTTCAGATTTTTCTCAAATTCAAGCAAGAACTTTAAAGCTCAAGGCAACAAAATATTGCATCAATGATGGCTTGCTCTACTGGAGGGATCCATCAGGAGTACTTTTGAGATGCTTGGACAAGGAACAGTCAATAGAGGTTATGCAACAATTCCATGACAGCATGTGTGGAGGACATCATTATTGGAGAACTATAGCCCAAAAGATTCTCAGAGCCGGCTACTATTGGCCCTCTTTATTTTCTGATGTATTTGCTTTTGTTAAATCTTGTGACAGGTGCCAGAGATTTGAAAGTAAGCAGCAGTTGAAATCCCTGCCCCTAAAGCCAATAATTGCAAAAGGACATTTTCAGCAGTGGGGCTTGGATTTCATTGGTGAAATCAACCCACATTCCAGTGGCTAGCACATGTGGATATTAGTTGCCACTGATTATTTTACAAAATGTATTGAAGCAATCCAAACAAGGAGGGCTGATCATAATGTAGTAATGAAATTTTTATCATAAAAGATTTTCAGCAGATTCGGTTGCCCACATAAGCTTATAACAGAAAATGCAGCAGCCTTCAAGGCAAAGGAGTTGGTGGAAATGTGTGACTCAATGGGCATTAAACTTGTCCATTCCACCTCCTATTACCCCCAAGGGAATGGTCTAGCAGAATCCTCTAATAAAAGTCTGATCAGGATTATTAAGAAGTTGTTAGAGGATAATAAGAAGAACTGGGATGCCAAGCTGAAGTATGCACTTTGGGTGAACAGAGTGACCATTAAGAGATCTACAGGTTGCTCTCCTTTCAAGCTGGTATATGGTACTGATGCTATTTTTCCAATTCAGCTTACCCTTCCTGTGGAAAAATTGATCCAAACAGCGCAGAATGAAGAATATGATATGGCCAATAGAGTAACTGATTTAACAGAATTATATCATATCAGAGAGCAGCTGATTGAAAAAGCTACAACACATCAGCAAAAGATCAAGGAAGCCTTTGACAAGAAGGCAAAAATAAATGATTTGTAGGTTGGGGATTTGGTCATGAAATGGGATGCTTTTAAAGAAAAGAAAGGCAATCATGGGAAATTTGATGCTCTCTAGACAGGCCCGTTCATCATTTCATAGATTCGAGGAAACAACACCTTCATACTGAAAAGTATGGGAGGGGAACCAGTCTTTGATGGCCCAGTTAATGGGCGGTTTTTGAAAAACTATGTGATTTAAGTTCTTTTGGCCTTAAAAGCTGTAAATAGTGTGCGTTTATCAGTTTTTAGTATAGCTATAGTAGACTCCATGCCCAATGGAACAATAAGAATTTTGGCTAATCTGTTTGTTGCTGGAAAGGCATTGACCTGCAGGTTCTTGAGACCTCATAGGGAGGATCTCATTGTTGGAATTTTGGCATCAATGTGGCGCTATGGTACAGGTGTTGTCCTTGATGGCAACTCACTTTGGTGACAGATCTCAGTTCAGGTGCTCAGAATGAAGGAAATCTTGTATACGCAGGTTCACCTTGCCGAAGACGCGTATACACACGGGTTATACGTTCAAAAGTCGCGTATGCGTATACACACACGTTTATGCATAGAAAAGCGCGTACATGGTGGGAAACTTATTTCTGGTCCATGGTTGTTAGTCCTTGGAATTTGAACCCATGGTTTTGGACCATGGTATCTCGTCAGAAGTGTTGACCCCAGGTTTTGGGCCCTTGGTATTGGTTTATTATGGTTTTGGACCATGGTATTATGGAAGGGCTAAAACTATAAAAGAGGAAGGAGATCATGTGGCAGAGAATCATCTGATTTATTGAATATATGATATCGTGCTAGATCTGGAATACTGGTGATTGGGTTATGGTGCAGATCTAGATCTGAATGAAGGAGGAACTTGAGCGCAAAAAGGATAAGGACTATTGATGGATCAAAATCTCAAGGCTTGAACATTGGTATCTCTGTATGACTTTGATCTGTTATATGTGGCGCACTCTTGATCTATAAATCTGGGTTAACTAATGTCTGAATGTTTAAAAGAATAAATTATCCTTTATAGATCTGCACGTAGGTTCAGTGAAGTCCAGGTGCATACACACGCGTTTTCTGTGAATGAAAGAAGCGTATACGCAGGTTGGTTGTGGTACAGAAACATATACACGCAGATTGATGAATATTGAAGTAGCGTACATATCTTGATTTATGTTCTAACTACTTCTGTTTTATTGTTGCAGTGTTCTGGGTTCAGAATTGGTGTTTGATTACAGTTACTGTGTTCTGGGTACAGCTGACAGAGAAGTGTTTATCTGATTTAGTTTTGATTGGTGAAAAGGGTTTGGTTGATGCAGAAATACTTGATGTTATTACTTGTGGATCCAGTCTGAAAATTAATGAAACAAGGTACCTGAAAGCAGAGAGAAGGTTGCAGCCTTCTGCAGGTAGGAGCCTGCGTACTAGTATCTCAAGCTAGTACAAGAACTAAGGGGGTTGGAGCTCCCTTCCAGGAAAGCTGGAGAACGAGAGAGAGTTGTAGCTCTCTGCAGGTTGCAGCCTGCGTACTGGTAAAGACTGCACCAATGCAAAACATTGTAAAGAGAAGTTTCTAATTAAAAAGAAGATAGAGACAAATTGCAGCAGGGGGTTTTCACCCACATTGGGTTTCCTCCTTATATCTTGTGTTCATGTGTGTGACTGTCTTCTGCTCTGTTTCACTGGTTCTAGTACTATTTATTTGCTTCTGATTCACAGATTAATAACTGACATCTGAAAGATAAATCAAATTATAAGTGTTCTTTATATACGCGGTTTTCCTTATCTGAAGTTGCGTATATACGCGTTTTTATTAACTGAAGTAGCGTATATTATCTGAAAGTGAAAAAGGAAATATTTGTCTTGATAATACTGATTCACCCCCCCCCCCTCTCAGTATTATTTCCAACAATTGGTATCAGAGCCAGGTCCTTCTTAAGAAGCTTGATCGCTTAAAGGGAGATCTTTCATCATGAGCAACGACGAGAAGGAAGCATCAATCAGGCCACCGGTTTTTGATGGGACAAACTTCGTATATTGGAAGGTAAGAGTTACTGCCTATCTTCAATCTCTGGGTACAGAAGTCTGGGACATCATAGAAACAGGGTATACTTTTCCATCAGCTACCCCTACAGATCCAGCTGAGAAGAAGAAATATGAAACAAATGCAAAAGCGGTCAATACTCTTCTAGGATGTCTATCTCAATCAGAATTCATGAAAGTTATGCAGTTAAAATCAGCAAAAGAAATATGGGACAAGATTGTCCTAAGCTATGAAGGAGATGATCAGGTAAAACGAGCAAAACTTCAAACCCTTAGGATTCAGTATGAAAATCTCAAGATGTATAATGATGAAAGTGTGGCTAACTATTTTCTTCATGTAGATGAGATTGTTAATTGTATGAAAAACTTGGGAGAAGAAATAAAAGAGGTTGTTGTGGTTAAAAAAGTTCTAAGATCTTTGTCACCTAGGTTTGAATCTAAAGTTTCTGCAATAGAAGGAAAGGAGAATCTACAAAGTCTTAAAATGTCACAACTGCACGAAATTCTTACTGCTTATGAAATGAGGAAAGGAGGTCCATCAGACAGGAGAGAAGCTGCCTTCAAGGCTTCAGGAAAAGGAGAATACTATGAATCAGGACACGTGTCAGAAGAAGAAGAAGAATCAAATTTTGTTAAAAATCTTCAAAGGGGTGCCGGACGATTCCGACGTAAGTTACCTTTCAAGTGATTTGCTTGTGGAAGAGTAGGTCACTATGCTGCCAAATGTCCTCATAAGGATAAGATTGACAAGGGAAAGGAACCTGTTAGATGAAACAAGAAACAGAATGCAAATAAGAAAAGCTATTACACTCATGAAGATAGTGATGGTCTTTCAAATAGTGACGAAGATGAATGAGGTAATGAATATAAACTTTTAATGGCTTTTGAAGATGATGACTACATGGATGCTATAGATGTAGAAGGTTTTTGTGAAGAGATGACTATTCTCAAAATCTGCTTAGAAGAGAAAAATGCAATTATTGATTCTCTACAATGTCAACTGGCTGAAAGGCAAAAACATCTTGAAAAATTGGAATGTGAAATTGTTTCTCTTAGAAAGGAGATCGAGAAAACAAAAGCTATTGATCTTAAATTTGTTAAAGGATCTGAAACTCTGGATGAGATTATCAATGTGCAGTGTTCTCCACTAATCAAGACAGGTTTGGGATATAATGGAGAAACATCTCAAGCTTCTACCTCCAAAAGTTATCTTGATGCAGCAAGGAGGAGCGAGCAAAGGCCTAATAGAAATCATCAGGCAAATCGGGGATAGTTTACCTAAAGAACAAATAAATACTATCAAGAAAATCGGGACAAGCTACCTTAAGGACAAACAGAAGCTACAATCAGCCACAGGTAAAATCTTCCCAATTTGCCTCAAGAATGGATGTCTGTAGAAACTACAATCAGTTGGATGATAGATCTGATAATCGCAGGAGTTTCTTCAATGGCCAATGTTTCTCTTGCCATAATTTTGGTCACAAAGTAGCTCAATGTGTTGCCTATAAGACAATCATGACTAGAGAAGCTCAAAAACAAAGGAATATGACTGGAATCACGAAAAGGACTTATAACAACTTTTCGGCCCTTGAAAATGAAGTTGAATGTTCTATTTGTAATAACTTTGGTCATGAAGATTCTGAATGCAAGAGCAGGTTTTGGAAGACAACTCAGAAGGAACATAACTCAAGTGCCAGAACATGGAGAATGAAGGAATCACAACCAGAAAGATGTGGGATATATTTCTATGCAGAAGGACAGGAAAATCTATGGTATATCGACAGCGGATGTTCAAAGCATATGACAGGGGATAAAGAAAAACTTGAATCATATACTGCATTAGAAAAGGGAAAGAAGGTGTCTTTTGGAAACGATACCCCTGCAGCCATAAAAGGAAAAGGCACTGCCCAGTTGAAAGAAAAGGTCAAAGCTGGAAATGTTTTGTATGTTGATGGCTTGAAGCATAATCTACTAAGTGTTAGTCAGATGTGTGATCAAGGAACCAAAGTAATATTTCGATCAAATGGATGTAGTGTTTGTGATCTTGATACAGGAAAAACAGTGATCAAAGGCAGAAGAATTCCAAATAATCTATACATATTTGAAGAAGGACAACAACAATGCTATTTGAGCAAGGATGATGAACACTGGTTATGGCACCAGAGGTTGGGGCATCTAAGCTTTTCACAAATAAGAAAAGCATGAAAATACCAGGCAGTTCGTGGTCTTCCAGATATCCAAATACCAGACAACACCATATGCAAATCATGTCAGTTTGGTAAGCAGACCAGAACTAACTTTCCTGAGAAGGAAGGATTAGCTAGCAGGCCTCTTGAGCTAGTCCATACAGATGTATGTGGTCCATTTAGGTCAAGGTCACCTCGAGGAGAAGAATACTTGATATTATTCATTGACGACTTCTCCAGGTTTGTTTGGTTAGGACTTATGAAGCACAAAGAGGAAGCATTCGCAAAATTCAAAGCCTTGGCTGAAAATGAATCAGACTATAAAATTAAGTGCCTCAGGTCCGACAGAGGTGGGGAGTTTACCTCAAATGAATTTTTTGATTTTTGTGAAGAACATGGAATAAGAAGGGAATTCTCTACGGCTAGGACTCCTCAGCAAAATGGAGTGGTGGAAAGGATGAACAGAACAGTCCAACAAATGGCTCGTGCTATGCTTGATGAGTTTGGAACTCCCGCAACCTTCTGGGGTGAAGCTGCATATGCCGCTGTTGTTATTATCAACAAAAAAAATGTTTGAGTGAACAACACTCAAACTACTCATGAACTTTGGTATGGTGAGACTCCTTTAGTAAAGCATTTCAAAATTTTTGGGAGCAAATGCTATATTAAGAATACTGATGAGCAGCTTGGCAAACTTGAACCTAGAGCAGATGAAGGCATTCTCCTTGGTTATTCTCCTCACAGCAAAGCATATAAGTGTTACAATAAAAGACTTGGAAGAATTGTTGACAGCATTGATGTAGTGGTTGATGAAAAAGGATACATCCCTAGGCAAGTAAATCATGAAGATATCGATGAGGATGAAGACTACTCTCCAAATCAGACAAATGATGAAGAAGAACCTCAAGAGGCACTAGAGGGACAGACAAGGATAGAAGAGAAGACTCCATCCAGGTACGTTCAGAAGAATCATCCAGAATCTCAGATTTTGGGGCAGAAAGAAGCAGGTGTACAAACTAGAAGAACAATTGCAGAAGCCTCAAGCTATTTGGCATTACTCTCCTCCACTGAACCACAAAATGTAAAAGAGGCATGCAAAGATGAATGTTGGGTCAAGGAAATGGATGAAGAACTTGAGCAGATCGAAAAGAACAACACTTGGGAGTTGGTTCCTAGACCAAAAGATAAGAATGTCATAGGAACAAAATGGATCGTCAAGAACAAGTTGAATGAAAATGGGGAAGTTATTAGAAACAAAGCCAGGCTTGTTTGTAAAGGGTATGCTCAACAAGAAGGAATAGACTTTGAAGAAACTTTTGCTCCCGTTGCTAGACTTGAAGCCATTCGAATGTTCCTTGCTCTCTCAAGCTTTCAGAAGTTCAAAGTATTTCAAATGGACGTGAAGTTAGCATTTCTGAATGGAGACTTAGAAGAAGAAGTATACATTGAGCAACCAGATGGTTTCATCCTTGGGAATGATCCAAATCTTGTATGCAGAATTAAAAAGGCTCTCTATGGTCTTAAACAAGCTCCAAGGGCTTGGTACTATCGTTTGGATAAATACCTTCATCAACAAGGTTTTTCAAAAGGATCAGCAGATAGAAATCTCTATATAAAAATTGAAATAACAAATTGCTAATACTTGTTGTGTATGTAGATGATATTATCTTTGGAAGCAATGAAGAAGCTATGAGTCAAAGCTTTGCCTTGGTGATGCAGAAAGAATTAGAAATGTCCTTGATTGGATAACTGACATACTTTCTTGGATTGCAAATCCAACAAAATGAAGGCGGTATCTTCTTGTCTCAAACCAAGTACCTCAAGCAGATTCTGAAGAAGTATGGCATGGAAGATTCAAAACTAGTATGTACCCCCATGGTTACAGGATGTATCCTCAGTGAAAATGATGAATCAGCAGCAGTGCATCAACCAACCTATAGATCTATGATTGGAAGTCTAATTTATTTGACAGGTACCCGGCTAGACATCATGCATGCAGTGGGAATAGTTGGAAGATTTCAAGCAAATCCAAAGGAAACTCATCTTCAGGCAGTCAAGAGAATCTTCAAGTACCTTCAAGGAACTCAAAACTATGGCTTATGATACCCTAGAGATACAGATCTCACACTTCATGCTTACACAGATGCAGATTGGGCCGGAAGCATGAATGACAGGAAGAGCACAAGTGGTGGTGCATTCTTTATGGGTTCCAGATTAGTATCTTGGTTCAGCAAGAAACAAAGTTTGATTGCTTTATCTACAGCTGAAGCGGAATATATGGATGCTGCATCTTATTGCACTCAACTTATTTGGATGATGCAAACCTTGCAGGATTTTCAAATCACTTGTACTCCATCTGTCTCTATCTTATGTGATAATACAAGTGCAATAAGCATTTCAAAGAATCCTGTCATGCATTCAAAGACCAAGCACATGCCTATCAAATATCACTTTCTTCGGGAACAAGTGCTTGAGCAAAAAGTCAAGTTGGAGTATGTTCCTTCTAAGGAACAAATTGCTGATATCCTCACCAAACCACTGCCCAGGGAAACTTTTGAATATCTCAGACAGAAGCTGGGAATAGTTGATGCTTCATCCCACTGTTGAAGCTTGTCTGTTTCAAAGAAAAGTTGGTGTACGCGAGTTGGATGAGGGGTATCCACGTACATACGCTGATTTATGCAGGTGCAGTTGCGTATATGGAGTTCTGAAGAAAATCAGCAAGGACAGACTCTAGTTGAAGAGAGTCTGATATGGGTCTGTCAGAGACCATCAGGCACAGGTTCAGGGGGAGTAGATAATCTTCTAATAATGCATTGTTGGCATTACCTTAGAAGCTCTTGGCTCTAGTACTCAAGCTGTTTTTGGTTCAGGTGGATCAGCTGCAGAAAGAAGAATAGAAGGGGAACATGGTTGTTGATATATACAGTGATTGTCAGATGCTGCTGATAGTAGTTATTGGTGATTTGCATAGTCTTGATATTTCATCTCTATGTCATGTATATCCTTTTTTATCAAGGTCATGTAATGGCCTATTTTGGTTTCCCCACTATGCCTGGGATGATTGATGTAATTGGTTGTCATATGTAAATTTCTGATGTATCCCCACTTGGTTGGGTGGATGATCCCCACTTGTTTGGGTGATGGTTTTATGTATTGAGTATTTTGGTGATAGGAAGGTCTTTTATGATGTATAAGTCATGGTTCTTCTTGAATAACACCTTTTTGCAGATCTTGCCTACAGTCAGGGGCAGCATGTTCAACACAGCATAGCAGAGATATCAGCATGTACTCAGGGGGAGCACAACCCTTTGCCCTTGATGACAAAGGGGGAGAATAACTTTGAGGATCTTGGGATTGCCATCAAGTCCAAAGGGGGATATTGTTGGCATTTTGGCATCGGTGTGGTGCTATGGTATAGGTGTTGTCCTTGATGGTAACTCACTTTGGTGACAGATCTCAGTTCAGGTGCTCAGAATGAAGGAAATATTGTATACGCACGTTCACCTTGCCGAAGACGCATATACACGCGGGTTATACGTTCAAA
Organism: Pinus tabuliformis; assembly: GCA_031772625.1. NCBI lineage: Eukaryota > Viridiplantae > Streptophyta > Pinopsida > Pinales > Pinaceae > Pinus > Pinus tabuliformis. The sequence goes on from CM062813.1 coordinate 685,790,101, forward strand.
AATCGTGTATGCGTATACACGCACTTTTATGCACAGAAAAGCACGTACATGGTGGGAAACTTATTTCTGGTCCATGGTTGTTAGTCCTTGGAATTTGAACCTATGGTTTTGGACCATGGTATCTCGTCAAAAGTGTTGACCCCAAGTTTTGGGCCCTTGGTATTGGTTTATTATGGTTTTGGACCGTGGTATTGTGGAAGGGCTAAAACTATAAAAGAGGAAGGAGATCATGTGGCAGAGAATCATTTGATTTATTGAATATCTGATATCGTGCTAGATCTGGAATACTTGTGATTAGGTTATGGTGCAGATCTAGATCTGAATGAAGGAGGAACCTGAGCGCGAAAAGGATAAGGACTATTGATGGATCAAAATCTCAAGGCTTGAACATTGGTATCTCTGTATGATTTTGATCTGTTATATCTGGCGCACTCTTCATCTATAAATCTGGGTTAACTAATGTCTGAATGTTTAAAAGAATAAATTATCCTTTATAGATCTGTACGCAGGTTCAGTGAAGTGCAGGTGCGTATACACGCGTTTTCTGTGAATGAAAGAAGCGTATACACGCAGATTTATGAATAGTGAAGTAGCGTACATATCTTGATTTATGTTCTAGCTGCTTCTGTTTTATTGTTGCAGTGTTCTGGGTTCAGAATTGGTGTCTGATTACAGTTACTGTGTTCTGGGTACAGCTGAGAGAGAAGTGTTTATCTGATTCAGTTTTGATTGGTGAAAAGGGTTTGGTTGATGCAGAAATACTTGATGTTATTACTTGTGGATCCAGTCTGAAAATTAATGAAACGAGGTCACTGAAAGCAGAGAGAAGGTTGTAGCCTTCTGCAGGTAGGAGCCTGTGTACTAGTATCTCAAGCTAGTACATGAACTAAGAGGGTTGGAGCTCCCTTCCAGGAAAGCTGGAGAATGAGAGCGAGTTGTAGCTCTCTGCAGGTTGCAGCCTGCGTACTGGTAAAGACTGCACCAATGCAAAACATTGTAAAGAGAAGTTTCTAATTAAAAAGAAGATAGAGACGAATTGCAGCGGGGGGTTTTCACCCACATTGGGTTTCCTCCTTATATCTTGTGTTCATGTGCGTGACTGTCTTCTGCTCTGTTTCACTGGTTCTAGTACTGTTTATTTGCTTCTGATTCACAGATTAATAACTGACATCTGAAAGATAAATCAAATTATAAGTCTGCTTTATATACGCGGTTTTCCTTATCTGAAGTTGCGTATATACGCGGTTTTTATTAACTGAAGTAGCGTATATTATCTGAAAGTGAAAAAGGAAATATTTGTCTTGATAATACTGATTCACCCCCCCTCTCAGTATTATTTCCAACACTCATCCCCAGAAGGAGCCAGTGTTAGCTTTGCTATGCAAAAGGATCAAAAAAGGATTCAAAATGCTCCCAAAGGCTGCAAAAATGCTTATGATCATGCCCAAAATCCATCTTTGTTGTTCAAATCATCAAATTATGACAAAAAGCTACCCACCGATCAAAGAAGTTGCAAGAGAAAAGCCCTTTGGAGGGCAGAATTACACTATCGGGAGGCGGAAATACCCAAAAAACCATATAAAATTCAAAATCACACGCTAGAGGATCAACATTAATCTCAGCCGTTGGATCTGGCCGATCAACGGTCCAGATCGCGTCGGCATATCGCAGATCGGGGGATGGCAGTGGCAACGACATGATATACTTGCCGATGAGTGATCGCCGATATCGCTATCGGCGATAACAAAGGGGCGGGCTTTAACATATGTTATGTTGCGATGCGATGGGTCGGACCCGATGGTTTATGGGTCATTTTTCATAAAATTTCAAGTCCGCGCTGGGCCTTTTTCGTTGGTTTTGGGCGCATTTTCTTTGTTAAAGGAAATATAAAAAAATGCAAAGGATGCCTGGTGGGTGCGATTGCGATGGGTTTTCGAATCCGAAAGGGTTCTAAAACATAATATATACATGATTCAGGTCCGCCAAAAGCAAATTTCCCATGTTTGCAACAATGTTATGTGTTTCCAATTATAAGGAAAACTGCCAACCTTATTGGACTGCTTTTGCTCGGCAAAGTGGTTTTCGTACAAGTGAGCCCGATGCAATAGAACAGTGCCACGCGTCCTCTATACGGTTCCAAAATAGCCTCTCTATCGGGACATAAAGGACAGTCAGGAAAGGGCTCTTTATATGCACCCCTACCGTTCGATTTCTTAAGGGCAGATCAACGGTTGACAGACAGCAACCGGCCTATAGCAAATAAATTTCATGTGGAGTAAAATTTTGGTTGACCAGCGTAACAGAGTGATGGGCGGGAATGAATAGAGTGGCAGCATTTCATTGTTTTAAAGCCAAGCAGTCATGATTGAGCCATCTTAATGATTCAGCAGCCGCCATTAATCAAAAGTATGGCCAAGGAGGAAGCGGGACATCGTCTATCTTATCAGTGCATTCAATGGTTATGGTTCCTTTGGTATTTCACGCCACCTGCTCAAAGGAGGACTGCAAAGCAACAGAGGGGTCAAATCCATTTACAGCACAACCAGATTTGTATCAACAACCCCATTTCATAATGTAAATGTGGTCGGTGGCCATTTATGGGCTCCTCCATGCATAGCTAACAGAGAGATGGTGTAATGAGACACCATATATACTGAAAAGACAGTTGTAATCAGTTGGATGAGTGTTTGATGAATGAAAGCTTTGTTGTTTCCTTTAACTTCTGGAGACTGTAAATGCTATGAGTCCTGCAACTTCTGGTCTTGATTTTCAACTAATACAAGCTTCTTTTGCTGTCATCTTCTCACTTTCCACTTCTCTTTCTTGCTCTAGGCTATGTCTGCTTGCATTTATTTGATGTGTTGTGAATGTTTGATATCAGAGGGGCTGTCATCCCACCTCTGTATTATAATTTAATAGTTCATTAGAATTTCTTGCAGATTGTTGTTGTTTTAATATCAGGGAGCTGTCATCCTGTATGTATATTAAATAACAGTTTTGCAGATCTTATAACTGGTTGCAGCTAGCCATCACAGGGTCCTGTGCATCTGCTGGTGTAATTAGTCTTCTCTATCATCACCTTTACCTTAAACTGTGAGTAGCTGGTAGTTGAAGGCCTTGTAGTTTTGGGGTCTTCACCCATGTCTGGGGTAAATCATAGTAGGAGTGGTTATCTAGCTTAAATGTGCAGCATTTATTCATTTATCCATCATCTTATCCAACCATAATAGTTGAATTTTTAATGTTCTTGAGCATCACTAAGTTACAACCTAGGTGAGTTTCTTGGGGTGATAACAGGTCTCATGCCACTGACGGTATGATTGGTTCAGTTAACACCAAAAGTAAGAAGAAATATTCAAAGAATTCTTCTCCTATCATAACTTTACTAGATTCCCCGACAGGAGACGCTTCCGCGGAAATTCCTGCCGATATTCATGTCATAGAATCATCTACGACCAAATCAAAATCCAGTAGTAAAAAGAAGGGGAAGAAGAAAAATAAGCAAAATTCGAAAGAGAAATCAGATAAAATGGAATCTACTGATGAGAAACGTAAGCCTCATTATCCTTTTCTCATTTGTGACAAAGACCATTTTACAAGAGACTGCCCTCATCGTGCTAAGGTTACGAAAATTGTCAAAGGTTCTCAAACGCCTGCTATCTTGAAGGATCCTTTTCCTAGTCAAGATAGTAAGATGATAGGTTCTTCCTCAAATGCCTCAGAAGAACCCATAATGATGATGTCCCATGTTAGGATTGTGACACGATCACAAGATTATGGAAGTAAAATTCCTGTTGGTGGTAAGGAAGCAGAATCTTCTAATTCGAATCCATCAACTTCAACTCCTGGTTCTGATCCGCTACAGATCGAGAAACCTAACCCAAACTTAGTAATCAAACCGCCTACTAAAGGTATACTTCGAAAGTCAACTTTCAATCCACATGCGAGAGCTACTCAGAACTATAACAATGTTGAAGATTTAGCTATTTCACCTTTAGCAATGTCGGCTTTGGAGGTATTGCAATCATGTCCAACACAACGTAAATTGCTATTGTCGGATATAGGAGATGTTGATATTGAAGACTCGAACCTTATAATCTTCGATTTAGAAAATAGTACACCTCGTTTACCTCATAAAATGGCTTTCCAGATCCCAGTGTTAGTCAAAAACAGACCTTGCTTTAGGACTGTGATTGATGAGGGAGCTTCAACGTGTATTATGTCGATCTAATGTTGGAGATCACTTGGTCCTCCTACACTTAATCAATCTCCGACAATTCTAAAGGATTTTGATGGCCGTGGGTTCCATCCTTTTGGAATTCTACAGGATTTACCTATAGGGGTTGAAGGCAAAACTATTAATCTAGATGTGGAAGTGGTTGATGCCCCTCTAGATTACAACCTTCTCTTGGGTCGTAGTTGGTCTTACGCTATGACTGCTGTTGTTTCATCGGTCTTTCGCCTTATAAAGTTTCCTCATAATGGAAAGATCGTAACTATAGACTAGCTAACTTACTATTCATCTGACCCAGCCTCTTCTGAAAGTATCCAGCATGTCGGCAAAACAAATATCCCTTATAAGGATGTTGGGGTAGGATTGGTTAAAGATTTTGGTTTACTAGGAACTTTTTCCTTTCCTCCTCCTAACATATCACCTTCTACTGCAACCATTCATATGATTTCATCAAACACTATTGTTTATGATGATCCTTGGATCATACCTTCCGAATCTGAGATGGATTCATTTGGCGATGCTATGCCTTTGAGTCCCTATGAAATTGCGTATCAGGCTGTACAGTCATTTTCTGACCCTTCTTCAACCGAAATTGACCAAATGAATGTGGTCCATGAAGAATCACTTTCAACATCAAACTCAGATTCAACAACTTTTTCCGAATTTATTCATACTAATGAGCAGATTTGAGAAATTTTGTTTGTTGATGATTTACCATGGGAAGATCTTCATCATAGATCTTCATTCTTACCTGAGATCGATCATTTTGAAAATGATTTTTCATCTATTTTTACTACTGATTATGTCAAAGAACCACAGAATCCATTGCAAAATCCTGATTCTGAGTTAAATTTGGGAAATATTTCTCGAACAGTTTCTATTGACATTTCAGTTAAACCTGGAATTGTTGAAAACATTCATATAGGTGCCTCTTGTATGGAAGATGAATTTCAAACATATAAGGCCCTATTTCAAGAATTCCACGACGTGTTTGCCTGGTCATATGAAGAAATGCTAGGAATTGATCCAGCAATTGTTGTTCATGAAATCAAAACTTACTCGGATGCTAAACCCGTCTGGCAACGTTTGCATCAGATTCACCCACAAAAAGCTGCTGCTATTAAAGAAGAAGTTGAAAAATTACTTAAAGTAGGTTTCATTTATCCAATCCCCTTAACGGATTGGGTATCAAATATTGTTAATGTTAATAAAAAGCAAGGAACAATAAGAATATGTATCAATTATAGGGACATTAATCGAGCCTGTCCCAAAGACAACTACCCAACTCCCTATATCGATCAAATCATTGATGATTGTGTCGACAGTGAAATATTCTCCTTTATGGATGGTTTTTCGAGTTAAAATCAAATCAAATTTCTACCTGCTGATCAACCAAAAACGACTTTTATTTGTCCATGGGGGACATTTGGTTATTGTAAATTACCTTTTGGGTTGAAAAACGCCGGAGCAAATTTTCAAAGAGCTATGTCTTACGCGTTTCATGACATCAAGCACATTGTGCAACCTTATCTCGATGATTTACCTGCTCATTCATTACGTAGAGCCGATCATCTCATTCATTTACGAGCAATATTTATGAGATGTAGGCATTATCGAATTAGGTTAAATCCACACAAATGTGTTTTCTGTATATAAATGGGTCGTTTACTGGGATTTGTTGTTTCGAAAGCTGGCATTATTGTCGATCCCTCGAAGGTTGAAGCTATTGTCAAATTGCCTCCTCCTTCGACTCTTCACGAACTCCAAAGTTTGCAAGGGAAAGCAAACTTTTCACGTCGATTCATTCCTAACTACACCGAGATAACAAATGGTTTTACCAGGTTGTTGAAACAGAATACTCCATTATTTTGGGATGAGATAGCTGACAAATCTTTTGTTGCACTTAAACACGCGTTGACCCATGCACTGTTATTGCATCCTCCCAACTACAACGAGGAGTACTTCTTGTATCTCGCCGCCTCTCATTCCACCATCGGGATGGTGTTAGTTCAGGAAGATGAATTCAGTAGTGAACATGTGATTTACTATCTTAGTCAAAATTTGAATCCGACTGAACTAAAATATTCACATGTGGAGAAATTCGCCTTGGCAGCTGTTCAAGCTATCCAACGATTTCGTCATTACATTTTACTACGCAAAACTATCGTAATTTCCGACTGCAACCCTATGATCTATATTTTGACCAAACAATTGCTAGGGGGCAAGTATTCCAAATGGATTGTTATCCTGCAGGAATTTGACTTGGAATTTGAAAAATCTAAGTCAAAGAAATCTTTAGTTTTTGTGGAGTTGATGTGTGACTTCCTGCATGCTGACACTGAAACTGTGGCGGAAGAGCCCATTGCGGACGAATCCTTGTTTCTTATCATCACTCTTGATCCATGGTATGGAGATATCATTGTTTATCTCCAAACCCAATCTTTTCGGCTTGAAATTTCAAGATCTCAGCATCGGAAAATACGTTTCCAATCCCAACAATACAAAATTATTGGAGATACACTTTATCGTCGTGGGGTGGACTCCGTTTTCTGACGTTGTTTAACTCATGAGGAAGCTGAAAAGGTTCTAAATGACTGTCACTCTGGAGCGTGTGGCGGTCATATGTCTGGGTATGCCACAGCCCAAAAGATATTGCGCGCTGGCTATTTCTGGCCGTCTTTGTTTAAAGATTGTATTGACGCGGTCCGAAAATGCCACAATTGTCAAATTTTTGATCGAAAGATGCGTGCTCCACCTGCTCCTCTCCACCCTATAATTGTCGTCGGTCCTTTTGAAAACTGGGGTATTGACTTTATTACATGTAACCCTCACTCGGCCAGGGGACATGCGTATATCATCCTTAAGGTAGATTATTTTACCAAGTGGGTTGAGGCGATGCCTACATTTTCTGTAGACGACAAAACTGCTGTGATTTTTGTTTTCAATCATATAATTACTAGATTCGGTGTTCCACAAGCGATTATCACTGATCATGGGCATCATTTTCGAAACATCATGATGACTGAACTAACAGATTAACTTGGCTTGCGTCACGATAGTTCTACTCCATATTACCCACAAGCTAATGGTCTGGTTGAAGCCACCAACAAAGTTCTAGTCATTATGATCCGACGAATCATTGGGATTCATAGGTCGAATTGGCATAACATGCTATTTTCAGCGCTTTGGGCGTATCGAACCTTAGTGAAAACATCAACCGGTTTCACTCTTTTCCAACTAGTTTACGGTTTGGAAGCTGTATTACCTATTGAATGCGAAATCCCGTCATTGCAAATAGCCATAGATTTACTCCCAGCCACTTCCAAGGAGGAGAAACATTTGTTGTACTTGGCTCAGCTAGATGAGATTGACGTGATGCTGCACTAGCAATCGAAACTCATGCCAAACGTATTAAAGCTCAGTACGACCGAAATGTTACACCTCGTAATTTTTTGGAAAGAGACCTAGTCTTACTATAAGATCAAGAAAATGATAAGCTAGGGGCCGGAAAATTCATACCTATATGGCATGGTCCTTATGTTGTTAAGAAAAAGGGGCCTATGAATTGGTAGATTTTGACGGTGTCTCTTTAGGTAAGCCCAAAAATGGTCTTTATCTGAAGAGATATCATGCTTAAATCTGGGTGTGGAGATTTTAGTTAGATTAGTTTTCTTTCTAGCTGGTGTGTTTTAGATTCGAAAATTGTGCTTAGTTTAGAGAGTGTTTTTGTCATTATTCCTGCTTATCTTGATCTTACTCTTGATATTGCAGATGTCGACGTCTCTTCAAAAATACATTAGTTTTGCTGATGGTACTTGTCGTAATACACGGAACATTTCTTCTGCGGCTTGGGTTATCTATTCACCCTCTGATGAGTTGGTATCTATGCATGGGGTAAGCCTCGGTCAAACAAAAAACAACATTGCAGAGTATAGTGCAGTGATTGAGTTATTGTCTGAATCCATTTCATTTGGGGTTCGGAGTTTGATTGTGAGGTTAGATTCTAAACTCATTGTATTGCAGCTTAATAGAGTTTATGCCATTAGAAATCCAGTGTTATTAAGATTATTTTTAAGATTTCGTCTCTTGGAACGTGAATTTGACTATATTGAATATTAACATATTCCAAGATATTTAAATACATTAGCAGATGCAATTGCTTCTCGAATGTTAAGTAGACATTCGCAATAATCAAACAGTAAATTTAAAAACATTCCATAACATGTTTTACAAGATAGCCAGTAATAGTGATATAGCATAGCATAGAAGTGTGTCAAACATACATCGTCTTCAATCATAGCTTGAAAGACACCTTATGATCTGAAAAAATGATAGCACAAAAAGCAAAAATGTCATATGAGTCTACAAAAGGTGATCATCCTATCACTGGTGATGATCACGATAAGAAACCACTGCTCAGGCCACTCTACAAAGGAACCTCCTGAAAGGTCCTGGGACCCCAATCACATAGCGTTGTAGCCTAAGAGGAATGTCATCTATGCTAGTCTCTGGAATATCTGCTATCAAACGCTCTAGATGGTTTTCTAATTTGGCCAGGGTCTCTGTAGATTCGTCCTGTGGGGCTGGTACTGCTGTAGCTGGATGTTTCCTCTCATAGGGCCAGAGAGTGGCTAGTCGCTGTGGACCTACATCTACATTTGAAACTTTTTACTATCAGTTTTGGGATGATTTAAAAAACAAAAAACAAAAATTGAAATGTTGAAAATGATTTTACCTGAGTCATCCCATTGCTCTCCTGGTGGAAGAGCCATGTCTGGGTCACCACGATAATCCATCCCAGCATAAGGAAAATCCTGAATCGCAAAAACTTGGTTCTACAACCAATGAAAATACTCAGGAGGAAATCAAACAACCTCTGAACCCTCCTCAGGATGACGGGCCATAACTGCAACCCAACGCATCAGATTGGGCTCTCGGGGAAGTCCAACTCCAACGGAAAGATTCTGCGGGACCAACATCGGGACCCTCTCTAGACCAAAGCTCACAACTAAGAAACCATATCCAAAGTTTTTCAATTGTCTGTTCTTTGCTCTAGTCAGTTGGCCTTTTACATTAGCCAACACAGCTTCGCACCAGTTGAAGACGGTGCATCGATAACAGTCTACTGCCATCCGCATTTGGGATCCGGTGGCCATATGCAATGCTGCGCTTCTGCAGAGTCTGGTGACAGTAAATGCAATCACTTTGAGTTCAGGATGGTTTTGATATCAATCCCTTTGTCCTTGGTTTGGTCATTAAAAAACTCTAGTCGGAGACTATCGACAGACTGGCAACTTGGCCTAGTCCCGAATAGAATCAATTGTTCACCTCTCTTGGGAAAACCAGTCAAAAAGTAAATATCCTCTTGCTCCATTTCGAGCTAGTTGTTACACTAAAAAATGTCACCATGACTATTTACAGTTAGTATGGCTCTATCAACAGTCATGCTATCCTCTTAGGCAAGTCTTATGCCTCTACTCTCCATGTCAAACTCCAAAAAGAGAGAAAGTCTTTGTAAATGTATTTATCTCTGGGTACGCAGGTTCTCTCAACCTTACCTGCGGGTACGCACCCAATGTTCACAAAAGCTGCGTCCTTGTACGCTCTGTATGTAAAGGGGCAGGTGCGTCCCCCTGTAAAGGTCAAAATGCGCAAGTTTCATCTTTAAAAAGTTACTTGTGGTCATTTCTAGAGCATTCTAGAAGGTTGTTCGACGTGTATTGAGCGCCTCCAAATGGTTCATGTACCCCTACCAAAGAGGAACTTATCCCATCAATAAGGGAGCTATCCCATCCAAAGAGGGGATTATCCCATTGATGGTGGACCTGATTAACTTCCTCTTGAGCACTATAAATACAGGCATTGGGCCAGAAGGAGGGGAGGTTGGAAGCTAAACATTTCTAAGGGTAGATGCTGCTGGAATTAGGACTCCCATTTAGAAGCTTGTGAGGAGAGATTGCCATATTTGCTTGTTCTATTTGGAAGTGGGTGAGCTTTGTCAAAGTAAAGGAGAACTCTTGATGGACCCTGGGAGGGACTTGCACAACACCAAGGCTCAGGTTGTAATTGTTCCTTTTGTTTCCTATTAATGCAAATGAGTCCATTCTTCTCAATAACTTGTTATTTATGAGTTGTTTCATGTACTCCTTGGTCTATGTGTTAAATATGTTTTATTCTATGAGATTGTCAAGTGCTATTTAATCGTTTGATTGTTAGTGGATGCAGGTTTCAAAGTGAAGGAGGAGCTCATCCGGATCAATGAGGCTGGACTGCTACAACAGCGTTGGACTACAGGTAGGATCTAAACACTTGATTTCTTATATAGTAAATGCATGTTTAGAGAAGGATTGCTCTTGTTTGTCTTGTTTGTCACTAGAGAGTCTTAGGCTCCTAGGGAGGTTGGTTGTGTCCGCACAATCGACTCTTTCCGCCTGACAAAATGGCGACTCCGCTGGGGAATCCATTGATGTGAAAGTCTTTTCCTTTGTATGCAACTTTGATCTGAGAAAAGTCATTTACTTTCTGGTTTTTGGCTCTGTGACTTTGTTTTTGGGTGGGTTAGCTTAGGGTTAGATTCAATTTACTTTTTCTTGAATTTTCCAGTAGGATGCACCCTCTGAGTATTGCACAGTGCGTCCCTGTACGCACTGTCGCTGTGTGCACAGAGCGGGCCCGCACCTGTCTTAACGGGTTGCCTGCGTCCCCTGCTAAAATTTAAGAAAATTCCATTTTTTGCTTTTTGCTCTTTAGATTTTGCTTTTAATTTTTTTTTACTGCCCAAATCCACTGGTTACCTGCCATAAACCTTCACCTAAGCTTGTTTCATTAGCATTCCTGCTTTAAGCTTTCATCAATTGGGTGTTTTGAGTCTCTTTCTTGAGAAATTATCGATTTGTTTTCCTTTGGTCATTACTTGGAGGTTTCTCTCAATCCTTTCACAATTTTGCATCTTTTTGCTTTTGTTTTTACAAAAAAAATTCCCCCTCATTCGCCGGGGGGGGCTAAATTGTGTATGAGTGTTAATCGCCTTTGAGTGTTTTTATGTTTTGATCTTTAGAACTCTCACCCAATTTTCTCGACTTGCACTTGATTGATTCTTAGATTACATTAGAATCATCTTGTGTCTAAGGATTCTCTTGCATCGATCACATTTGCATAATTAGAATTCTCATTTTCAGAATATGAATGAAAAATGTGCATATATTACATTTGCATACTTTTCAAGTGAATTGTGCTTAGATTACCATTGCATAGTTTACATTCTGAAAAATTAATCGTAGATTTAGATCAGTTTTCTTTGATTTGAATTTACACAAAAATAAAAAAAATGGTTTGGAATTGATTTGCATTAGTTTTTCTTAATAAAATTAGTGCATTAGAGAATTTGTCATATTTTCTCTTAGTGATCAATTTTTTGCATTGTTGGAAGTGAATGGAAACTCTATCCTTACTTTAATTAGGATTCATCGAATTGAAAGGATTGCATTATCATATTTGATTGCATTCAGTTGATTCGGGTCATAACACCATTGGTTTCATATCCCTTTACCCATTTGAGTAATAACAGCCTTAATAACACAGCGCTTAATTAAAATTCATCTAGTAATTTTTACATTTCTAGGACTCTAAAACACCAATATAGATTAGGCTAGTGTCTTGGAGTAGGAGAGTAATTAACTCTCCAAGACAGCAAAACCAAACAAGTAGCTCATCTTGTGGTAGGATAAATCCAACTGTTACATTTATGCTCTGGGAAAGCTCCTCTTAAAGGAGAAGCACGAGACCGTGTCCGAACCAGTGAGGGGATCAATCCTCCTTCATTGGGAAAGACGCCAGATACGCACGTACTACAAACGGTAAACCTCAGATTATTGTCGAGGAGCCTGGGGTCACTTGTCGGTAAACCTTGGATTATTGTCAAGGAGCCGGCAAGGGGATTGAGCTTGTTACTCTGCCCTTGCGTGCTATCGGGTCGTAGACTGTTCCCCCAAGTGTATTTGTTGCTGTTGGTGACCTTAGTGACCATTATCTTTAGGGTTCTACCCAAGGTGACGGTGGAGGGAAGATCCCACTGTACCTGGAGCAAACGTCGGCTAGACTCACTTGGATTTTCTGGGGGGTTCACTTCACTCGAGACGGTTAAAGTGGAGGAACTTGGTCCAGTCTATTCATTAAGCAGGTTGTCGGGGTAACTGTTCCACCCTCCACTTCTGTACTGAATTCTGCGATGTTGGATTTCATCACCAACTAGTGTTTTCAGTCTGGAAGGTTACTGTTTGTGTGTGGTTTGACTCCTAGATTTGATAGCACGTATTAATTTGTTTGTTTTTACTTTTAGAGACCATAGGTGTGAATTGTGAATTTTAATTGTTAGGTGTGAATTGTGAATTGTTAATTTTAGTTTTAAAAAATTGTTAATAAAATTCACTGAAGTTGAATATAATGGCAAATGTTCCGGAATTTATCAACCTAGGAACCCCTCCTAACAAGAATCCTAGTACTTTTCCTTACTTTGGAAATGTTGGTCCTCCTTATATGGCTACTTTGTCATTACCTGGATTTACAATAGGTTTACCGATATGGTTATTTTCAACTTCGTTGGCCCAAAATACTCCAATTGTTCCATCTCAACCGGATGCTTCACCTCAACAGAGTTCACCATCTCAACATCACCAACCTTCTGTTGACCCTTTACCTTCTTCACCTAATTTTTCTTCCTCCATTTCCTCCTCTTCGCCTGGTAAAATCCTTGATGCTAGTAACCAGGAGGCTAAGAAGAAGAAGAAAGGGAAGAAGAAGAAGAAGAAGAAGAAGAAGCAAGATAAGAAAGAAGTCAACCAACCAACTGTGGCTGTAAGTGTTAGTTGTGTTGAGGAAAATTCCGACATGCATCGTAAACCCAAATACCCTTGCAGGCTTTGTAAGGGTGACCACTTCCTTGTCAATTGTCCTGGTATTCCAAAGGTCTTGGAAGTATGGTCAGAAAAATCTCATCAACTTTCCATTGATCCATCAACCAGTGATAGTCAGGTTCCTGGGAAAAAGGGTAAAGTTAGGTTTCCTTGTAAGTTATGCAAAGGGGGTCATCAAACTCACATTTGCCCTCACATGGATGAAGCCTCAACATGCGGAAAGAGTCGATTGTGCAGACACAACCAACATCCCTAGGAGCCTAAGACTCTCTAGTGACAAACAAGACAAACAAGAGCAATCCTTCTCTAAACATGCATTTACTATATAAGAAATCAAGTGTTTAGATCCTACCTGTAGTCCAACGTTGTTGTAGCAGTCCAGCCTCACTGATCCGGATGAGCTCCTCCTTCACTTTGAAACCTGCATCCACTAACAATCAAACGACTAAATAGCACTTGATAATCTCATAGAATAAAACATATTTAACACATAGACCAAGGAGTACATGAAACAACTCATAAATAACAAGTTATTGAGAAGAATGGACTCATTTGCATTAATAGGAAACAAAAGGAACAATTACAACCTGAGCCTTGGTGTTGTGCAAGTCCCTCCCAGGGTCCATCAAGAGTTCTCCTTTACTTTGACAAAGCTCACCCACTTCCAAATAGAACAAGCAAAGATGGCAATCTCTCCTCACAAGCTTCTAAATGGGAGTCCTAATTCCAGCAGCATCTACCCTTAGAAATGTTTAGCTTCCAACCTCCCCTCCTTCTGGCCCAATGCCTGTATTTATAGTGCTCAAGAGGAAGTTAATCAGGTCCACCATCAATGGGATAATCCCCTCTTTGGATGGGATAGCTCCCTTATTGATGGGGTAAGTTCCTCTTTGGTAGGGGTACATGAACCATCTGGAGGCGCTCAATACACGTCGAACAACCTTCTAGAATGCTCTAGAAATGACCACAAGTAACTTTTTAAAGATGAAACTTGCGCATTTTGACCTTTACAGGGGGACGCACCTGCCCCTTTACATACAGAGCGTACAAGGACGCAGCTTTTGTGAACATTGGGTGCGTACCCGCAGGTAAGGTTGAGAGAACCTGCGTACCCAGAGATAAATACATTTACAAAGACTTTCTCTCTTTTTGGAGTTTGACATGGAGAGCAGAGGCATAATACTTGCCTAAGAGGATAGCATGAATGTTGATAGAGCCATACTAACTGTAAATATTCATGGTGACATTTTTTAGTGTAACAGATTGCCCCCTAAAGTGCGAAGCCTGTAATAGATTAGGGTTTTGTATTATCTAGGAAGGGTGAAGCGCTTTATCATTTCAAGGATTATCTTGTGGAGAGCCTGGTCAGAACCTGCAATTTTCAACACAAAATACATGTATAAGATTATATCATCACTGAGGTAGGCATTCCCATACTCAGATCAAAACTTTAACTAACTGACTAACTACTCTGATACAGGAATGATCTTGCAGTACATCATAATCATAGACTTTTGTAGACACAGTATGGGCGCAGCCATCTGTTTTATGATTAGTCTACTATATAATGAATAAAAAACTCCTCGCAGCCTGGATGGTGGAAACTAGATCCAGGGTCTTCATTTCTACTTCCCGAATTGGTACGATTCTAGCCATGCGAATAAATGAGTTGATGTCGAACATGGTAGAAACCACTTGATTACCAGTCGATGATGTAAACTGTTAACAAGTGTGAGAGAGACCACCAGTAATGTCAATGGTTCTCAAAGTACCCAGTACAATCCATGAGATGTGAATGAATGAGTTGATGTCGAACATTTCACGGAATCCTTTGATCGAAAGTCAATGATGTAAACTGACGTCAAAGGCGAGAAACCTGCCATTGATGCATGCAGACTTCAAGGTACTGACGATTTCTAAGTCATCTTTCTAGATAATGTGTTGATGTCGATAGAAAGCGACCCGTTGCAGGCTTTGTAAGGGTGACCACTTCCTTGTCAATTGTCCTGGTATTCCAAAGGTCTTGGAAGTATGGTCAGAAAAATCTCATCAACTTTCCATTGATCCATCAACCAGTGATAGTCAGGTTCCTGGGAAAAAGGGTAAAGTTAGGTTTCCTTGTAAGTTATGCAAAGGGGGTCATCAAACTCACATTTTCCCTCACATGGATGAAGCCTCAACATTGTTGGAAAAACTTACTGTTCCACAGCAAGTATTTCCAACTGGTTACTATAAACTTTCTCCCAACCTACCGTCAACTGACGGAGTGATTGATCTAAATTCAAGTACAGTCAATCACACTCTTCCATTGGAGAGTGAAACTCATGTCACTCAGGTTGATGATCCATTAGTTGATCAAGTGGTTGATTCAATTTCACATTCGGTCGATCCCACTTTCCATTTAGAGAGTGAACTTCATACCGCTCAGGTTCTTCTTGTTACATCAGATTCTTCTATGCCGGGGGGCAATTCACCTGTTTCTACAGAACCCCCTCCAAGCACTGAGGTCTTTTCCTTTGATTGGAATAGACTGACAGAACCTCGTCTTCCTTCCTCCATCCCTTTCCAAATCATTGTCAAGGCTGGTGGTAGGGACATACATCGTACTCAGGTAGATGAGGGTGCTTCTGTTAGTATTTTATCCTCAACTGTTTGGAAAGCTTTGGGTTCCCCTCTGCTTGCGCCTATTACGCAGAATCTGAAAGCTTTTAACAGAACCATTAGTGAACCTTTAGGGATCCTTCCTAAGTTTTCTCTTACCTTGGAAGGTAAAACTGTCTGTATTAATCTTATGGTAGTTCGAGGTCCCTTGGATTTCAATTTACTCCTTGGACGAGACTATGTTTATGCAATGAAAGCTGTCGTATCGACACTCTTTTGCGTGATGTCTTTCCCTCACAATGGCAGTATTGTGACTGTAGACCAGCTTTCGTTCCCTAGTCTTGTTTCAACTACCAATAATATGACACCCCTAAATGTTCCTGATTCTAAAGTGGTATCTACCCTGCCACGGGTTAATTATGTGGCAACTGGTCCCATGTTTTCAGTTACCGATGTAAGTGAGCCTCTCATTGTTGATTTAGATCTGGTAATTGACATGGAAAACTCTATGGGATTATTTGAACACGATGTTCTTATCCCTTTTGAGTCCCTTGACATGTGTTCCTTCCAGAGAAGTGTTCTTCCTTCTGATGAAGACCTCTTGGAAGCCATGATCAAGGTATGTCCATTGACATGTCTTTCTTCCAGTTGGAAGACATGATCAGTGAGCACGAGGAAAGTTCCTTTTACTGTGTCAACCTCGTTAAAAAATGAATCAGTGGGCACGAGGAAAGTTCCTTTTACTGTGTCAACCTCGTTAAAAAATGAATCAGTGAGCATGAGGAAAGTTCCTTTTACTGTGTCAACCTCGTTAAAAAATGAATCAGTGAGCATGAGGACAGTTCTTTTCCTGTGCCGACCTCGTTAAAAAATGAATCAGGTACGAGGAAAGTTCCTTTTACTGTGTCAACCTCGTTAAAAAATGAATCAGTGTGTATGAGGATAGTTCTTTTGCTGAGTCAACCTCATTAAAAAATGAATCAGCTATATTTTAGGATATGTAGGTAGATTGTAGAAAGTAGGGTTTTGAGGATAGTTCCTCTTACTGAGTCAACCTCGTTAAAAAATGAAACAGGTATGAGGATAGTTCTTTTCTTGTGTCAACCTCCTTAAAAATGAAACAACTCCCTTTTCAAGTTAAATATTGAAAGTAAACCTTCATTCCATCCATCTAGTTGAATGCAATGAAGCCTGGGGGGCATGTACCTCGCTTTGCATCGTTATGTTGGGGGCATGCGAACTTCTTGAGCATAGTTCCTTGTCTTGTGTCAAGCTCGTTAAAAAATGAAACAAGGAGTCTTGAGCATAGTTCCTTGTCTTGTGTCAAGCTCGTTAAAAAATGAAACAAGGGTAGGTTAAGTAGGTAGATTGTAGAGAGTAGTTATGAGCATAGTTCCTTGTCTTGTGTCAAGCTCATTAAAAAATGAATCAAGGATTTTAGAGCATAGTTCCTTGTCTTGTGTCAAGCTCGTTAAAAAATGAATCAAGGTTTTTTAGAGTAGAGTTTTTGTTAGGTAGATTGTAGAGAGTAGTTATGAGCATAGTTCCTGATCTTGTGTCAAGCTCGTTTAAAAAATGAAACAACGGTTTTGAGGATAGTTATTTTCCTGTGTCAACCGCATTAAAAAATGAAACAACTCCCACAAGTCTTTCCAAGATCTTGAAAGTAAATCTTCATTCCATCCACCTCATTGAATGCAATGAAGCTTGGGGGGCATGTACCTCGTTTTGCGTCATTATGCTGGGGGCATGTGAACTTTTAAGAAGCATAGTTTTTCGTTTCAAGCTTGCGTAAACATGAAACCGAATCCGAGCATAGTTCTTTTCCTGTGTCAAGCTCGTTAAAAAATGAAACAAATCCTCCTCTACTTGAATCGAGAATTTGACTAGATCTCGTAAATGTTAAGTTGTATATTTAGGTTAGTTATTTTAGTTTTTTCTTACAGTTTTAGGTCGAGTCTTTCAATGATCTCGTAACTCAACCTTCATTTCATCCAACTGGTTGAATGAAATGAAGCTGGGGGGCATGCGCTCTAGCAGTTACGCTTAGGGGGCATCAAGCACAGTTTTTTCTGTTTCAAGCTTGTGCAAAAATGAAACTACTTTGAAGCATAGTTTTTCTCTGTTTCAAGCTTTTGTAAAAATGAAACCTATCTCGAGTCAATTTCAGTTATTTTCAAGACTCGTTAAACTCATGAAAATACCGAGATTATTTTGCTATCTTTCATTCTCGTAAAACAAATAAAAATGCCGAGTTCTTTCCGTCTTTTCCTGCTCGTAAATTAAATTGAAAGTCGGCCATATGAGTACATTTTATCCCTTTTTCGAACTCATTAAAACTTATGAAAAAGTGAAAACCATGAGTACATTTTTATCATTTTTTCGAACTCGTTAAAACTTACGAAAAAGTGAAACCTTGGAGTTCTCTTTTAAGCCCTTTTCAAACTCCTAAAATATGAAAAGATCGCCGAGCATTTCTTTTACACTCGTTAAAACGGAATTAAAAGACGGTCCCCTTATAGCTCTTTTCTGACCGTAAAATCAGGAAAAGATTGCCGGGTTTTTGTCGTTTCAAACTTGATACGGAAATAAAACGACGTGTCCTTGATCGCTTTTTACTTTTCAGGTCAGAGACACTAATCATGAAAGTACTCCTTGGTCGCAAGATCAAGCGGTTCCCCCAGGTATTATTTTATACTTTTTCGGGCTTGAGGGACACAAATCTACGAAAAAGTTCAACTTGGAGTCTTCTTAAGTTTTTCAGACTCTCTAAAATTGAAAAACGTTGAGTTTCTCCTATACTGGACTCGTTAAAATTTCACAGTAAAGGACCTGTTCAATTACAAACAGGAACGAACCACTCCTTCCTAGGGTTTGAATCAAAACTAGGTTAGACTCATCCGAAGGATGAGCTTATAATCAAGCATATGTTATCCTCCTCAAGCTTGTTAAAAATAAAGAGGTACTTGCCAGAAATGGTGGGGGAAAAGAGAGAAGAATGAGCCTGTTTGTTCTCTTTTGTCTCAGAAGAAACTTTATAACCACTCTTGGACACGACACTTTTCATTCACCTGGGTTGGGAAATCCTTTACCTCACAGTTGATCAAACCACATTGAAAGTCTTCAGCCGGGTTCCGGGGATTAACTTTGAGTCGTTTATCACCAATCCATCTGTTGTGTCGTTATGTGTTCAAGAGGTCTGCAAACAAAACTTTCATCTGCAAAATACTTGTCATCCATTTGACCATCCGTGAGTCAGTCCTTACAGCAACATTTCTTCAACTTGAACAAATAATTTCGTGTTGTGGGCTTGCCTGCAAAGGGTCGCTTTCTATCGACATCAACACATTATCTAGAAAGATGACTTAGAAATCGTCAGTACCTTGAAGTCTGCATGCATCAATGGCAGGTTTCTCGCCTTTGACGTCAGTTTACATCATTGACTTTCGATCAAAGGATTCCGTGAAATGTTCGACATCAACTCATTCATTCACATCTCATGGATTGTACTGGGTACTTTGAGAACCATTGACATTACTGGTGGTCTCTCTCACACTTGTTAATAGTTTACATCATCGACTGGTAATCAAGTGGTTTCTACCATGTTCGACATCAACTCATTTATTCGCATGGCTAGAATCGTACCAATTCGGGAAGTAGAAATGAAGACCCTGGATCTAGTTTCCACCATCCAGGCTACGAGGAGTTTTGTATTCATTATATAGTAGACTAATCATAAAACAGATGGCTGCGCCCATACTGTGTCTACAAAAGTCTATGATTATGATGTACTGCAAGATCATTCCTGTATCAGAGTAGTTAGTCAGTTAGTTAAAGTTTTGATCTGAGTATGGGAATGCCTACCTCAGTGATGATATAATCTTATACATGTATTTTGTGTTGAAAATTGCAGGTTCTGACCAGGCTCTCCACGAGATAATCCTTGAAATGATAAAGCGCTTCACCCTTCCTAGATAATACAAAACCCTAATCTATTACAGGCTTCGCACTTTAGGGGGCAATCTGTTACACTAAAAAATGTCACCATGACTATTTACAGTTAGTATGGCTCTATCAACAGTCATGCTATCCTCTTAGGCAAGTCTTATGCCTATGCTCTCCATGTAAAACTCCAAAAAGAGAGAAAGTCTTTGTAAATGTATTTATCTCTGGGTACGCAGGTTCTCTCAACCTTACCTGCGGGTACGCACCCAATGTTCACAAAAGCTGCGTCCTTGTACGCTCTGTATGTAAAGGGGCAGGTGCGTCCCCCTGTAAAGGTCAAAATGCGCAAGTTTCATCTTTAAAAAGTTACTTGTGGTCATTTCTAGAGCATTCTAGAAGGTTGTTCGACGTGTATTGAGCGCCTCCAGATGGTTCATGTACCCCTACCAAAGAGGAACTTATCCCATCAATAAGGGAGCTATCCCATCCAAAGAGGGGATTATCCCATTGATGGTGGACCTGATTAACTTCCTCTTGAGCACTATAAATACAGGCATTGGGCCAGAAGGAGGGGAGGTTGGAAGCTAAACATTTCTAAGGGTAGATGCTGCTGGAATTAGGACTCCCATTTAGAAGCTTGTGAGGAGAGATTGCCATCTTTGCTTGTTCTATTTGGAAGTGGGTGAGCTTTGTCAAAGTAAAGGAGAACTCTTGATGGACCCTGGGAGGGACTTGCACAACACCAAGGCTCAGGTTGTAATTGTTCCTTTTGTTTCCTATTAATGCAAATGAGTCCATTCTTCTCAATAACTTGTTATTTATGAGTTGTTTCATGTACTCCTTGGTCTATGTGTTAAATATGTTTTATTCTATGAGATTATCAAGTGCTATTTAGTCGTTTTATTGTTAGTGGATGCAGGTTTCAAAGTGAAGGAGGAGCTCATCTGGATCAGTGAGGCTGGACTGCTACAACAGCGTTGGACTACAGGTAGGATCTAAACACTTGATTTCTTATATAGTAAATGCATGTTTAGAGAAGGATTGCTCTTGTTTGTCTTGTTTGTCACTAGAGAGTCTTAGGCTCCTAGGGAGGTTGGTTGTGTCTGCACAATCGACTCTTTCCGCCTGACACTAGTGGCCACCAATAATGAAACATTGGTCCTGTATATTCCACCTGTCCACCAGCCACTGCAAAAAGTCTACTTGGGCCCTCATGCCGGGTATGGCCCAGAATTTATATAACCTGCATGCCTTCAATGCATCTATTGAAGGTTGATGATTAATTGCGGCAAGGTCCACATCTTCGTGCTCCCATTCCCACCAACTAAGCATAGTGTATACCCTACATTGAAAGAAAAGGCGGATTAGAACATTTTAAATCAAAGTTTTTGGGCGGAAATTGAAGAATTTGAAATTGTAAAACCTATGTCGCGGGGACCGCACTCTCCAGTTAGAGACAGTGCGTAGGTCCGCACTCTGCCCGAACAGTAGGTGCGGGCCCCTGGCTCTTTCCTGTGTAGGAAAAAGTCGAGGTCCGCAGGTTTCGCATGCTGCGCCTGCGGACCCCTGCGAGCAGAATTTTAAAAAAAATTCTTCCTAAAAATCAAAATAGAAACTTAAAAACAAAATTCAAACGGTTGAAATGCAATATTAAAGTGATGTGGATTACCTGGAGGTGACGGTTTTCGATTCCAACAGATGGATTTTCCGCAATCTTCACGGGAAGTTTCTTACCCAAAAGCTCTCTTTTCTCACTCTGAAGTCAAACGGTAAAAATGAATTTACAAAAGCCCTTTTTATAAGCTTTTTTGAATAAATGAATTTTTAATTTGTTTATTTTTCACTTTAAAAAGGTAACTTTTTGATGCATTTTTATTTATTTTAAACCGGTATGAGTAATGTTTGAGTTTTTGTGCAAAATATCGGATTTTTCAAGCAAAATTGATCATTTTCAAAAAAAAACATTAGAGTCATCTTTAAGCTCTTTTCTGACTCCTAAAATATGAAAATATTGTCGAGTTTTTCTTTTTAAGCTCGTTAAAACGGAATTAAAAAGACGGTCCACTTACAGCTCTTTTCTGACCGTATAAACATGAAAAGATTGTCGGATTTTTGTTGTTTCAAATTCGATATTAGTTATAAAATGACGTGTCGTTGATCGCTTTTTTACTTTTTCGGATTAGAGACACTAATTATGAAAAGTACTCCTTGATCGTAATGGTCAAGCGGTTCTCTCAAGTATTATTTTATACTTTTTCGGGCTTGGGAGACACAAATTTACGAAAAAGGACAACCATGGAGTTTTCTTAAGTTTTTCTTCTGACTCCCTAAAATTGAAAAACGCCAAGTTTCTCCTATACTGGACTCGTTAAAATTTAACAGTAAATGACCTGTTCAATTACAAACAAGAATGGACCACTCCTTCTTAGGGTTCGAATTTAAACTAAGTTGGACTCATCCAAAGGATGAGCTTATAATCAAGCAAATGTTATCCTCCTCAAGCTTGTCAAAAATAAAGAGGTACTTGCTAGAAATGGTGGGGGAAGAGAGAGGAAAATGAACCTGTTTGTTATACTTTGTGTCTCAGAAAAACATTTAACCACTCTTGAACACAACACTTTTTTTTCACTTGGGTTGGGAAATCCTTTGCCTAACAGTTAATCAAACCATATTGAAAGTCTTCAGCCGGTTTCTGGGTATTAGCTTTGGGTCAATTGTCACCAAACCATCTGCAGTGTCATTATGTGTTCAAGAGGTCAGTGCAAATAAACCATTCATCTGCAAAATATATGTTATCCATCTTGACCATCCCTGAGTTAGTCCTTGCAACTATATTTCTTCAAACTTGATCTATGATTTCGTGTTGTGGGCTTGCCTACGACAGATCACTTTCTATCGACTTCAGCTCATTATCTAGAAAGATGATCTAGGAATCATCGGTACCTTGGGATCTGCATGCCTCAATGGCAGGTTTCTCGCCTTTGACGACAGGTTGCATCATTGGCCTTCGATCAAAGGATTCCGTGACATGTTCGACATCAACTCATCTATTCACATTTCATGGATTGTACTGAGTACTTTGAGAGCCATTAACATTACTGGTGGTTTCTCTCACACTTGTTAACAATTTACATCATTGATTGGTAATCAAGTGGTTTCTACCATGTTCGACTTCGACACATTCATTCACATGGATAGAATCGTACTATTTTGGGAAGTAGAAATCAAGACCCTGGATCTAGTTTCCACCATCCAGGCTGCGAGGAATTTTTTTATTCATTATACAGTGGACTATTCATAAACAGATGGTTGCATCCATACTGTGTCTACATATGTCTATACTTGTGATGTATTACAAGATCATTCCTATAGCAGAGTAGTTTAGTTAGTTTTCTATTCAGTTTTGATCTGAGTATGGGAATGCCTACCTCAGCGATGATATGATCACATATATATATTTTGTATTGAATGTTTTTATAGGTTCCAACCAGGCTCTCTATAGGATGATCCTTGAAATGATAAAGTACTTCACTCTTCTTAGATGACAAATACTATCTATTACAGACTTCTCACTTTAGGGGGCAATCTGTTGCACAAAATATTGTCACCATGACATTCTGCAGTCAGTGTGAGTCTATCACAACTCATACTTTCCTCCTGTGCAAGTCTTAAACCTCAGCTCTTCATGTCAAGCCTTGAAAAATAAAAGAAAGTCCTTGAAAATCTCTAAAACTCTGGTTCCGCACTTTCTCTTAGCATTACCTGCAGTCCCACACCCCCTGGTCATGTCCCCTATGGACCTGCCCGCTCTGTCTCTAAAGGAAAGGGTGTGGACCCCTGTAAAAGTAAAAAAGGTGCAAGTTTATTCTTAAAAACTCACTTTGGGTTAATTTTGGATGCTTCTAGAAGGAATATTGAGGTGGCAAGTTCGCTCCTAGGTGGTTCATGCATCCCATAACTAAAGGAGCTAATCCCTTGATGTGAGGAGCTTATCCCTTTGAAAGAAGAATCTATCCCTTTGAAGGTGGACCTAGTAACTTCCTTCCTCTGCATCATAAAATGAGGCATTGGGCTGGTTGCTAGGGAGGTTGAAAGCTGAATATTTTTTAGGGTAAATGATGTTGGAATTTAGACTTCCTAATTGAGCTTGAGAGGAGAGATTACATACCTTTTGATCTCATTGGGAAGAGTGTGAAGCTTGTCAAAGTAGAGGAGATTCTTTCTTAGACCCTGGGAGGAGCTTGTACAACATCAAGGCACCAAGGTTGTAAAGTTCTTCTTCGCTTAAAGTTAATAAAATCAAGTTCATTTTTCTCAATAAGCTGTCTTCTATGGTTTATTTCATGAATTCCTTGATCATCATGATAAATATGATTTATTATATTGGCTATGCAGGTGTTATTTGATGTGTGCTTGTTTGTGTTTGCAGGTTCTCAAAAGGAAGCTCATCTGGATAGTCGAAGCCATGGAAAATTTTAGGGGCTAATGTTCGCCCAGTGGGCTAATTTTCCTTGATTTTTCCAAAAAAAGATTCGCCAATTACCAATTTTTATAAAAGATGATTCGCCCAAATTTTAGAATATAAAATTATTTTACCTCAAAAATCGCCAACATTATATAGAGACTATATATAAAATCATTATAGATTTGAATAATTTTACAAATATATCAATACACATTTTATAGATTGCATATTAGGGATTAGTGAGATTCGCCAATTTTTTAAACTTCAAGAAAATTTTCCATCCTTAAAATTTTCCTTGGTCGAAGCGTGGCTGCCACAAATTATCGTTGGACTTAAGGTAGGGTCTAAAACACCTCTTGGTTTTTATTTATAAATCTCAATATTTAGAGAAAGGTAGAATTTGCTTGTTTTGCTTGTCACTAGATATCTGCAGATACTAGGGAGATCGGTCTTGTCCGCAAGAACGATTTATCCGGCCGACACCCTGTACATCGGCATGAGGAGGACACAGGTCATTGGCATCGATATTGTAAACTGGGATAAACAAAAGATTTTTGGAAATGATGCAAAAGGAAATTGTTCTACTCATGAAGAGGGACACAATGGGAGTTTCTTCATGATAGGAAAGCATGTCAGGTACACTGTAGGGTCCTCTAGGATCGTAGATGGGGAGTACAGGGACAGTGACAAAATCTTGTGTAACATTCCTTGATCAAAGTTTCACAGACTCACCTTACTCTAAATTTCACTGAGTATAATATGCATGTGTTGACTTGATGAATGTTCATGTTTTGAATAATATAATATATTATTTGATATATGATGTTAATGCTAGTTATATTGGACTGGTGCAATTCACTTTAGCCATATGAAAGTCACAATATGACAATTATTCGTCAAGTGTATATATATGAACTTTAGATGGAAGGAGGTTTCTTGACTTTTTACTTATTTTTTAATTGAGGGCCTAGATTGATTCTCAAGGGAGTATGCTCAGCATATGCTTCTTCTTAATATTTATCAATGGTTGTAGTGTATTACATAGCTTGTTAGGCTGCATTAATTTTTAATAAATTTAAAGAATTAGATTCGTGCCATGTGGCTCCCCACCCACCAATTCCAATTCTAAGAAGTTCCTCCATGTTGAGATTATTCCAATTCTAATAAGTTCTTCATTATTATTTATAACATTCATTTATACATAAGAAAATTTTATTTAGCAAAATGGTCCATTACTTTTAATAAATTTAAAAAATTAGATTCGTGCCATGTGGCTCCTCACCCACCAATTTCATCGGGATTTAAGATTATTCCAATTCTAACAAGTTCCTCCATGTTGAGATTATTCCAATAATAATAAGTTTCTCATTATTATTTATAACATTAATTTATATATAAGAAAATTTTATTGAGAAAAATGGTCCATTACTTTTAATAAATTTAAAAAAATAGATTCGTGTCAAGTAGCTCCCCACTCACCAATTTGGTAGGGATTTGAGATTATTCCAATTCTAATAAGTTCATCCATGTTGAGATTATTTCAATTCTAATAAAGTTCCTCCATGTTGAGATTATTCCAATTCTAATAAGTTCCTCATTATTATTTATAACATTCATTTATATATAAACAAATTTTATTTAGCAAAATGGTCCATTACTTTTAATAAATTTAAAAAATTAGATTCGTGCCACATGGCTCCCCACCCACCAATTTCCTAGGGATTTGAGATTATTCCAATTCTAATAAGTTCCTCCATGTTGAGATTATTCCAATTCTAATAAGTTCCTCCATGTTTATATTATTCCAATTCTAATAAGTTCATCAATATTATTTATAACATTCATTTATATATAAGAAAATTTTATTTAGCAAAATGGTCCATTACTTTTAATAAATTTAAAAAATTAGATTCATGCTACGTGACTCCCCACCCACCAATTTCCTAGGGATTTTAGATTATTCCAAGTCTAATAAAGTCATCACTATTATTTATAACATTCATTCATATATAAGCAAATTTTATTTAGCAAAATGGCCCATTACTTTTAATAAATTTAAAAAAAATATTCATGCCATGTGGCTCCCCACCCACCAATTTCCTAGGGATTTGAGATTATTCCAATTCTAATAACTTCCTCTATGATAAGTTCCTCACTATTATTTATAACATTCATTTTTATAGAAGAAAATATATAACAAGGTATTTTCCTACGCCTTCACTATGGTGCAAATAAATTCTATCCATTTTGGCATTAAGATATCCCTCAACGTGTTCGAAGATCATACTGTCTACTCCAATCTTCTATTCACGTTGGAAGAATGTGAGCTACAATTTTTGAATGGTACATATTTTTCAATTAATAAAAATGTTTTCCATACCATATATAATAAGGTATTTTCCTATAATTGTGGAAATAACTTACTTCCCTACCTGCTTTACCAATATCTAAACATACATATATTTGTGTGTTGCCACAGGTGTCTGATAGTGCCAAATTTAACATGGAAAACCTCTATGAGAAGTTTGGGCATTTGATATTGGATCACAAGGCCGACTTATGAGACCTTGACTCTCAAGAGGAATATGTGTCTCCGCACAAATGAGGAGTGCAAAGGTTTGACCAGCTTATGCTACAAATCTCCACGAGATCAATTATGTGTCGACTATAAATTTAGTAACTGAGTGTGGTTTAGATGTTAATGACTTGAAGGAGTGTTCTATGGAAGATTGCTTTACTTTTCAAATACAAATGTATAAAAGTAACTCAACTATGAATTTGGTTTGTCCCAAGTTTTCAATGTAGGATTAGTGTAGAATTAGTTAAAGTAGCATGAATGAATTTGCGCTCTAAAATTAATTAGCAATCATTCAATAACAAAATTTCAAATTGCAAGTTGATCTTTTTAGTTTTTTTCCTTAAAGATCAGTATTTATCTATTTTAATCACAAATCTAAGAAGTGCTTAGAGTGATATAACTTCTTCTTGTGTAATTTTTTTTAAATGCAAAATTTGAAAAAAAATGTTGGCATCTCAAAGATAAAATTGACAAAAAATATAGCCCAAATATAAAATAATAACATTACATGAAATGCTTAAAAAAAAATTAACCATGAAAATTTATTTCTTTTCATTGTACATATTAGTTGACATTGAAATATTTTATGTAAAATGGCATTGAAATATTTTACTTATGAAGTACATTTTTTTATTAATAAGTTCCATGGTAAGTTCCTCCATGATTAATAAATTATGAAATTTAGAAATTATGGTTGAATGCTTTATATTGTAAATTCATTATAAGTAAAATAGATGAAGTAAAAATATAAAATTAGTTTTTTTTTTTTAATTTAATTATCAATTTTTGAAATATAGCATACATTAAAAAATTGTAAATTTATAGATTTAAAATTCCATCAATAATGTTTCACATGATATGTTTTTTTTTAAATTTAATATATTCAAATGAGATTATAGTAAATGAATTTACAAATGCTTATTTCGTTTCATTTTATTTTATATGAATTTATTTTTGAAAAATTAATTATCTATTATTCATTTGTTTTTAATATCTTGCACTATATTTTGATTTTTTTTTTCATTAAAAAGGCCTATAAAATAATAATTTATAGGGTTTATTAATATAAGGCTTCATATTCCTAGGGTGTAATATTTTTTGTTCCCAAGAAAAAAGCGCAATTTTCATTAATTATAAGAAAATTACATGTTGTATCATCAACATGTATGAGATGTTGTCACCAGTAAATGGAAAACCCATTCAGATCAGTACAGTCATAGTTCCATATTTACAAAATCAACATAATATTTACATGAAAAAGTTTAAAAAGCATAAAGCAATCTGTAAGCCAAGAAACTGAACAAAAAGAAAAAATGTTGAATGATCTTTATGAATATCATTCCGATATATTTCAATCCAACTCAATGAACGATCAATGAAAGAACTAGAAAAATACTCGATCTCTGAATTCCTATATCAGCCACTACCCCCTATTTTGTTGCGCAGCCTCTTTGCATAGAAAATTAGCGACCGCATTCCTTTCCCTGTATGTATGAGAGAATGTAATAAAATCAAAATGTGATTTTAGAGTGATGACTTCATCTAGTAAACCCCTAAGTGTGTGCAAGTGACAATGATATGCAGAGTTGATCTCCTAGGGTATAATATTATTCATAGGGTTTATAATATTAATCTTTAGGTCTAATATAAATCCATTGGGTTTATAATCATGGTCAACCATGGTCCAATGTCACATTGTGATAAATATTTTCTCAATATGAAAATCAACCAATGTCACATTATTATGAAGTAAAAATATAAAATTGGGTTTTTGATCCCTTAGGTTCTTAGTATTACTCTCTTCGGTTTAGCATTCCCTTGGGTTTATAATATCAGTCCCTTTAGGGTTTATATACCTTGCATTTATAATATTAATCCCTTGGGTTTAATATTATTCTCTTGGGTTTATAATACCTTTGGGTTTTAGAATTAATCCCTTGGGTTCATTATTTCCTTCAGTTTACAATATCAACCCCTTGATTTTATTTATTTCATATTCCTAGGATATAATATTATTCATGGGGTTTATAATATTAATCCCTTGGATTTAATATTATTCCCTTGTGTTTATATTTTCAATCCATTGGGTTTTTAATCCCTTAGGTTTTAAGTATTAATACCTTGGGTTTATAATATCAATTCCTTTAGGGTTTATATACCGTGAATTTATAATATTAATCCCTTGGGTTTATAATACCTTTGGTTTCAATCATTGTCAACCATGGTCACATTGTGACAAAGAATATCTCTTGGTCCAATGTCACATTGTCACAACGATGGTCAACCATGGTCCAAAGCCACATTGTGACACAGATTGTCTCAATATGGAGATCAACCATGGTCAATGATGGCCAGTCATTGTCCAATGTTTCATTACGAAAAGCATGTATCAATATTAAAATCAGTCATGGTCAACCATATTCCAACGTCACATCGTGACAAATATTTATCTTAGGGTTTATATTCCTTGGATTTATAATATTTATCCCTTGGGTTTATAATATTTGTCTTAGTGTTTATATACCTTGAATTTATAATATTAATCTCTTTGAATTAATATTATTCCCTTAGGTTTATATTATCAATCTGTTGGGTTTTTAATCATTGGGGTTTTTAGTATTAATCCATTGGGTTTATTTTTCCCTTGGGCTTATAATATCAATCTATTTAGGGTTTATACAACTTGCATTTATAATATTAAACCCTTGGGTTTAATATTATTCCCTTAATTTTATAATACCTTTGGGTGTTAGAATTAATCCATTGGGTTTATTATCCCCTTCGGTTTATAATATCAATTCCTTGGGTTTATTTGGTTCATATTCCTAGGGTATAATATTATTCATAGGCTTTATAATATTAATCCTATGGTTTAATATAAATCAATTTGGTTTACAATCATTATCAGCCATGGTCAGCAATGGTCCAATGTCACAATGTGTCAAAGGTTGTCTCAATATGAAAATCAACCATGGTCAACCATGGTCCAACTTCATATTGTGACAAACACCATCTCTATATGAAAAGCAATGATGGTAAATCATGGTCAAGCATTTTTATCTTAGGGTTTATAATATTTAGTTTAGGGTTTTTATACCTTGCGTTTATAATATTTATCCCTTGGGTTTAATATTATTCTCTTGCAATGAGACACTATAGATATTGGAGATAGAGAGAGGTAGGGTTTGACATTTACAATTATATCAAGAGTGAAATCAATAGATGGTTTGCATATTTCACCATCTTTTTCTTTTCAACGTTATGCAAAAATGCAAGACAATGCGAGAAGGGATTGGTTGGAAAGTGTGAATGGTCATGATCATTATCTTGTTGATTTGAATTGGTACATCTTTTGTCATCAGTCTCGGTGTATTTTGGAAGAGACTTGCAATTAATCATTGTATTCTTGTGGAGTGTTTAAAGTTGAATTTCCTATCAACCACATTTAAATTGTTGTTTGATTTTTATTAAATGTTTATTTCATAATTACTTCATTATTATTTATTAAATGATTATTAATATAATTGTTGTTATTATCTTTATTTATTATTATTATTATTATTATTATTATTATTACTATTTTAATTATTATTATTTTATATAATAGTAATAATATAATATTAATTATTATTAGTATGGTCCTTATATTTATATTAATATTATTGATAATTGATATATGTGTTTCATATGGGCTTATCAGTGTTTATCAACCACATTTATTAATGTGGTTGTGCTATTTTAATACATTTGTGATTAATGATTGGATACATATCATGAATTTACGTCATCATGTTGTTATGATGTGAAAAAGGGTTTGACATGATAGCCATTATATGACCTCAATGGTCAAATTCAATGATGGATCTTGTGGGAACCCTTACCCATAAATGATCTCATTAAAATACCATAACATGGGCTGGGAATAAGATATGACACTATCAATGGTTTTATACTAGCTGCTCTAGACTCATAAGAAGCCTTGGATACTTTATATATTAGGCATGGCCATGAGGCAACTTGATTTACTAGAAGTTGGGTAGAGGATTAGAGTTTTACTCGCACTTTCTTAGAGTTGTGTTGTGACTTCTTAAGAGTTTTCTTGGTTCCTATTGTAGTCATCACATGTGATGATTTCTAACATTATATTGTGAAGTTTAACATATAAAAAAATAGTCTTAATAGAAGGACCTTTTCCATTGAGAGAAGGACTATTTAAGCACCAAGGGTGGATTCCTGATGGTTGTAAATGGTGGAATATAATAGAAGTTCTAGTGACTTTGTGTGTTGCACAACTTCCTATTGTATTAAAATGATGTGGATTTGTACTGATGAAATAAATAACATGTAGAATCCTCAAGATATATTTCCCCTTTCCTGCCGCAACAAGAATAACACATCAATTTTTATATTGACTGCATATTAATTTAACTTTGACCAAAATTTTTTATACTTATGCATAGTTTAACTTTAATATTATTTATTATTTATTTATAATTAATTATCTAAATATATTTTTATCACATCTGATTCATTAAGATCTTTCACATCTTATTTCCAAATGATGATGGTTTGCGTCGATCAAACTTCTGAAATGATGCCAAATGTGTTAATGCATTGCCAGATGATATGCATCAATGTCTTCCACAAGATAAAAAATTACAAATAAGTTTGTGAATGTGAAGGTCACAGTCTTTTAGCTGTTATTATGCTTATTTCTTCATGGTATTAAACGCTTCCATTACCTGATCTATGGGCTTAGAACAGTAAAAGTTGATAGCTTGAGCACATGTATCAGAAAAACGATGTTTAAGCTATCATTAATTCACATGAAACCTCAGTTTAAAATTTAAATATTATTGGTCACCTGTTAAACCTATGACAAATTCTTTGAAAATATCAGTTTGCAATTTAAATGTTGAATGTAATTTGGTTCCCACATCTTCAGTGCATGTGGATATTATGTCATCATAAAACTATCTTGGATGCATTATTAATGCATTGCACAACAATGTATTCGTGTTTGAGTATTGAATTATTAGATGCATTACATTTACATAAAATAATAATCATTAATAATAACAATACAATAAGAAAAGACCCTTAATTGTGCAATAATGCATAATATATGACCACAAAAACCTATATGTTATATTAATTTATTTTTTTGGTTAAATTTAAGACTATTTTTACTTATAATTAAAAATTATAATTTCCTTTAAAAGAGAAATAATAACAACCATTTTATTCTATGCCATGTCAATTCCCATAATAATCGTGAATTAGGCATTACATAGTGAGTAATTTTGGTTAACCAATTTTTACTATTCATTTACTTTGTTTTTTATGCCTAACATTTCTACAACATATTTAAAATAAAGCTTCGGATAGTTATTATTGAGAGTGAAAACACTACATATCCAATAATTTGGTGAAGCACTCTTTATTATCCATTTACTTTGTTTTATGTCTGATATTTGTTCAAAAATCCATCATCCATCATCCACCTATCAAATTGCAACGTTGTTATATTTAAACTAAGTGGCAGGTACTAGCTAGTATGTAACACTTATTTTATTATGAAAAACATACATAGGCTTAAATTTATTGTTGAACATCAATGCACATATAGATTTTTTACATTTTGGCTACATATGAACATCTAGTCTTTACATACTAGTATTATTAATTTAAAAGAATATTTTGTGTTTGCAACGAGTTTATTACGTACATCTTCTAATTAATATTCAATAAATAAATAGTTTGATAAATATTTGCATCTATTAATTAAATATTTAACTAAAGACATGTAAGTTTATTTATAAAGATATTTAGGTGCACATCTATATAATTAGTCATTTGGATGTTTTTAGAGGATTGCATGTATTTTCCACTATTAGAGGGAAGTACATGATTGTATGATAGATATAGATGCGAAAGACAATTTGAATGATTCGTGCATTCCCATCTGCATTTAGGAAAATGATTAGGAGATTGTGAAGACAAACTTATGAGGTCTCAATCAATTGGTTAGAGCTTGTGGATGATGATTTTGATTAGAGAAAGAGCTAAGAAGTGGAACACTTGTCTTGTCTTGCTCAGTGAATTTTCTTCTGTGTCTGGAGTCTTTCGACAGTAGCAAGGTTCTTGTGTATGATCATAGCTCCTTTAACCTAGCTTCTTCTTTATATGTTCTCCTTATTTGGTGGTGGGTTCATGTCATGTCTCTGAGATGTAGGGAACTGACAATATTCTATAATTTGGCCCTGTTGTATGGTGCTTCAGTGATGATTGGGTAGTTTTAACGTCTAGTAGTCAAGGTGTTATGACTCGGCCTTTCCACTGCTTTGAAGGCAAGGGATCCTTTAGATATTGTGTCTAGTGTTCCTTAGTCAATATTTCTATGACTCCTAAACAAAGGATTGCGAGCATAAGAGGAGGAAATTTTGGCATGAAAAGATGTCGTCCTTTTTCCTTCGACTCTGTAGTTGTGTTTTTTTATTTTGTTCCCTTGGAGGTCAAGAGAGAGATCTTATTATTGGAGAGAAAAGACACTGGAGAGAATCTTTATCATTTCAACTTTGAATTAGCTGATGATGAGGTGAATTGGGTTCTAGACCCTCACATTTTTAGGAAGAGACAACTTAATTTCTTGATTTTGCTTGCCTTACACTAGCAAACACTAGTACAAAATAGCTAATTAGTTACTAAAAAAATGACTAAAATTTGCATATAAACGACCATTTTTCAGTCGGTGACCAGTAGTGGCTAATTTATAGTATCTTATAACGTGACCAACTTTTAGTCATTTTTAGCTTAGTCATTAATTGGTTGTCTCAATTTCATCGTCTAGTAGTATATTTAGTCATAAATTTGGTCATTAATTTAATCATTGATTTAGTCATTAATTTCCACAATTAATGACCAAATATACAAAAAAATATATTACTATATGGTCACCCGAAAAAACCAATTAATGACCAAAGAAATATGACCAAAATGTTGGTCATGTTATAAGATACTGTAAATTAGCTACTAATAGTCATATGTATGCAAATTTTAGTCATCATTTGAAACCAATTAATGACCAAAGAAATATGACTAAATTTTGATCGTGTTATAAGACACTGTAAATTAGCTACTAATAGTCGTATATATGCAAAATTTAGTTGTCATTTGTAATAAAATATTTATCATTTGTAGTAGTCATTTATCTTTTTTCAGTAATTTCAAATTCATTATATAAATAAATAATTTAGTAGTTTATATTCATTTCATTTATTTTCATTAATAATTATTGTAAACGACTAATATAGTTGTATATTCATTTTGTTTATGTTCATCATTAATAAAAATAAACTACTAATTTAGTAGTTTTCAATTGATTTTATGTGTTCATTATTAATCAACGTAAATTACTTAGTATGATTTTGCGACTAAATTAAAAATATGTTATACAATGTGCACTTGTTCATCTAATATAAAAATGCAAAGTTACATATGTTAATTACAATACTAAACAATATCAAGTGCAACTATAAATAATTTCAACCACATAACTTTTATTATATGAAATGTCAAGTATTACAATATGAGTTTACAACTTAATATTGGCTAGACTACAATTTACACGTGAAATGTTGTTTCATCACTACAAAAAATTTTCATTATGTTCCCAAAGAATTGCAAGTGAATTCACCAACTCAGAAGACTTTGCCATCAATCTCCATGTGTGTGTCTTATGCCAGATATTGACTTTAAGGGTATCACTAGCCTAGTTCTCTTCTCTCTCTTTTTTCATTTTTTGCCTGAGTTTTATTGTTTTCCTCTTTCTACAAATCCTGTTGTTGACCATCAATACTGAGCTCCTTTTCTGAAAACAGAAGAAGATACAGTGGAGAGTGTAATACATGAAATACGATGATCACTAGAATATAAACTAAAGTAGGGTATAAAGGATTTATATGACATATACCTCAACATCAACAATGTTAAAGTTATTTTCCCCCATAAAAGCAAGACGCTCGAAAAATATTTCTTTCGTTGAGCAATAGTCGCCACTATGTGGTTAGATGACATGTATAAACAAAGAAAATAAAATTTCATCATAGAAAATAGCACCTTAGTAACTTAGTATTCAACCTTCAGGGAAAACTTAGGCAAAATCATGCTAACTAAGTTACATTCTAAAAATCTCAAGCTATAAATAACTTTTGGAAACAAATAATCTGAGGTGTGATGTCTAATCCTTGTTGTTTTATTTGCAACAACATCTCATTCTCTAACACATGAACTTGGTAATGTGTATAAACAACATGCACTCAAATAACAACATGAAAGTAAACTTTTCTAATAGTCATGAAAATATTTCAACACAAAACAATTAACAGAATTTCAATCAATATCATGTAATACTAGTTTCATCTTCAAGCTTTGGTTGTTATTTAAATGGACATGATACCAAGTATTTTCAATTTCATAGTTAAAATAAAAATAAAAATCAAAAGTTACGCTTAAAATATAATCAAACAATAAAGAGAGGATATCATGGAATGGACATTACAATTATAAAAAAATTATTTACCTATCAATCAATTTATTGTCATACATTCCTAAAAATTTGATTTCCAAAAATAACCATGAGGTGAAAGAATCATGATATTAAAAACATCGATGGACAATGTAATGCCATATTTAATCTTCTCCTGCAAAATTTACCAAGTTTTTAAAATTCCTTAAAATATGGACTTATAATTATCAAGAAATATTGGTACATACCTACATTCGTGAAACTGTAAATTTAGTACTGATATAAATTTTTTTATTATTCCCAATTTACCTCGCCAAATTTTTAAATTTTGAGAAGACATAGTCCTCTCCAATTAATTACCAAATTATATATATATTCATACCTCATTCCCAAAATGTCCTCTCATATTTTCTTGGGAGAAGGCATAGTCCTCTCCAATTAATTACCAAATTATATATATTCATCTCTCATCCCCAAAATGTCCTCTCATATTTACTTGGGAGAAGACATAGTCCTCTCCAATTAATTACCAAATTATATATATTCATACCTCATTCCAAAAATGTCCTCTCACATTTACTTGGGAGAAGACATGGTCCTCTCCAATTAATTACCAATTTATATATTCATCTCTCATCCCCAAAATGTCCTCTCACATTTACTTGGGAGAAGACATGGTCCTCTCCAATTAATTACCATTTTATATATTCATCTCTCATCCCCGAAATATTTATTTGGGAGAAGACATGGTCCTCTCCAATTAATTACATAATTTTATATTCATATCACATTCCCAAATGTCCTCTCATGTTTACTTAGGAGAAGAGAAGTCAAATGTAAGGATGAGGGAGAAGTTATGACATTAATGAGAGGTGGTTGAGGTGGAGAAGAGAAGGGGGCATAAAAGGGGAAGGATGAGGGGAGGAAGGGGGATCCTTGGTCTTGCTTTGGTTTTGGTTGGGCTGTGGTTTTGGAGGAATTGTTTGAGAGAGAGGAGGGGAGTATTGTTTTATCTTGGACACACTACATTTGGTTGGACTTGGGCTCAGAGGGCTAGGGAACCTGTGGAGGTTTCCTGGGCTAGGAATTACTTCCTAGTAGGCTGGGAGGTAAATCCAGTCGGTAGTCAAGAGGAGCGTTCCAGTAGGAGCAGCAGCTCAAGGGCATCTCCACCGGGCCATCGGTACAGGTATTCCTCTATGCATATATTACTTATGTAAGTGATTGAAATGAAATATTCACTATTTAAATTGTAGGAATTAGATTTCAAATGGTAAAATATCATCGTTTAAATGTCTTGTCATAAAATAAATTATTGCCCTTTTATTGCATTTAAAATTAGAGAATATAGATCTAGTAGAGGACCCTAGGAGGGGACCTTACACGTGGTATCAGAGCGGGTTCGAAATCTGGACCCAAGACCCACTAGACACGAATCTCCACTAAATTAAAAAAAAAAAAAAAAAAGTATGTGGAAATGATTTCTCCACCTTACTCTCAATAAGTCATTGTTTCAATATATTCAATGCATTGGCTTCTCACGGTCTGCTATCCTTAACTACCAATTCAAACAAAATCAATTATTTAGAAAAGACTCGTTCCATTTTAAACGACAATAGTTACAATGTTGACTGCCTATAACATTCAATCTGGATATTCAACTAGCGCATATGGCACTGCAAGCTCAGTTTCATAGTCCACCTGGGTTGTTATGGAGTGAGGATATCTTATTGCAGCTCCCGGTCCAATAACTGACTATGGTGCCCTTGTGAAGATGATGGGATACTTTGGTATATTAGGAGAAGGAGTCGTTTTCCATGTATCAATTTCTTTAACATGGTCAGCATAATTTTTACCAATACACGTTATCGCTCCAGAAAGCATAGGCATAGGAGCAAGCAATTTCACATCTTCTATTGGGATACCTGGCCCTTCAAGCTTTATACAACTGTGAAGAAAGTCCCAATGATTGATGACATCTATCATATCGTTAATATGAGATGTATCAATGTTAGCTGATAGGTTTACCACTTGTTCCAATGGCCAAATGGACCCATTACGAACAACTCCAACTTGACTTGTGTTTGGTTCTGTAACAAATGTTGCCAATCTCAAAATTTTCGGTCTCTGA
Source organism: Pinus tabuliformis (assembly GCA_031772625.1). NCBI lineage: Eukaryota > Viridiplantae > Streptophyta > Pinopsida > Pinales > Pinaceae > Pinus > Pinus tabuliformis. The sequence goes on from CM062813.1 coordinate 685,827,494, forward strand.
ATTACCATTTGTTTTTTTTGCTGAATCACCCTTCCAGTGACCATCAACACCTCCAAATGTCTTAGTAGCCTGAGCTTTAGCAAGCTTATTTTCCAGTTCTTTAACTTTGGTCTCGAGAATTTGAATCACAGTTGTGTGTTCTGGCAACTGGATCTTATGTTCCTATTCAACCTTCATAATATGTGCTGCTTGATTCTTAGTTGTGCATTCTGTTCTTCTTCATATTTCTGTTTCTCTTGTAGCATTACACTCTCTATTTTTAGATCTGCCTGCAATGCAAATGCAACTTTCCAAGTTTTTTTACTTCATTGAATAAGAGAAGAGATTGATCATCTGCCTCTTTCAGCGCTTTCTCTAAACACATAACCTCTTGCCTTGCCTCTGAAAATTCCTTTTCTTTCATATATCTCCTTGTGAGCTTCATTTGCCACATCTCTCCACTTCTTCATGGTATCATGATTTCGGAGACTTAGTTCAACATTTCGAGCTCTTGCAGCAAAATTTAGAGACGATATTGTCTCCTGTACTTCTGCATGGTTGGGACTCACGTTAACAATAATCAAAGTCTTGGAATCATCACTTAGAGAATCTGAGAGCGTTTGAGTGAGCCTTGAGTTGTCATAAGGGACGTGGTCCTTCTTTGATGTCAAAACAAATAAAACATCCCCCAACGCAGACAATGATTTATGTGCATGCAGCAACTCTTTGAGGCAGTCCCCATTAGCTTCCTCCTTAGGCAAACACCCAATTCTAGCTAAATCAACTAGTGAAAGCTTGCTATATTGTCACTCCCCAGTGAGGCTGCTAGACAATTGTATATGAATTGTAACAACCAAATGAGAATAGCTACATTCTTCAACATTCATGGTGTCCATTCCTCGGTTTTGTATTCCCAATTTTAGCACACTCAAAAGTCAGTTGGATTTTCAACTTTTCCTGTACAAGTTCAACAGAAAACTCTGTTGGACCCATACACATTTTTGAGGGATTTCCACTGGTGTTGAAAAGAAAATCATGAACCTCCTCATTGGGGAGCTCAAACATTGTAACATGGAAGTCGAATTTAGAAGAATATGTGTTAGCATTAGAAAAATCGAATAGCTCCTCAAACGCCCTAAAATAAAGTCCACGGTCATGGCTTGAACCTTCCATTGTATATGTTTCCCTAGAGCCATTTGGCCATAAGAAAATACAGAGACGTTGTATCCATCAAAAGCAGACCGTACTAAAGGCTAAACATCTTGAAAGAAATCCCCTTGGCTAACAAGAGGTCCATAAACTCTGTCAAAATCAAAATCCTTTTTAGAACTTGTAACAGGATCACCACCAAGATTTATTCATATCATAAAATCATCAGGAAATATATTTCTGGTACCCCCCTCATCTTCAAACAGAGGGAGAACATGGAAAAATACCCTTATATTTCCTTTTATAGTTACTAATTCATTAAATAGTTTCTTCCTTTCTGTGACCAATGGAGCGATTCTGGCCTTAGTTTCTAGAGCAATCTGATCTAGCTTGCGAGCTTTCTCCACAAGTACACTCAAATACCGTGTAACTCGAGAAATTCCATAGCAACTATATCGTCCTTAAGTCCCATGGTCATGGCATTCTTTTTCTTGCTGACTCTGCAAGAACAGTTCCATCTCCATCCACATAAGAATAATGAGGCTGTGAACTGCAAATTTCTTCCAGCTTGCCAATCGGGGAAGTTTCTGTTCCATAGCATACACTAAAAGGTGTTTCATGTGTTGTGCCAAAAATATTATAAAATTTAATTCCATCTGGTAGCTTTGTTGTATCAAGGATTCGACGAGTTTCCAATGACCATTCAGAGATGGCCATATTGAATGGTACAGGTATTGACTTCCCATCATAGTTCAACATGTTTCCCTTCAGTGCCTTTTGGAATATTGAAATACTCTCGCTAGGACCATATGATTCTAGCTCAGCAGATGATTCCCCTTCCTTTGTATATTCCTTACGCCAAATTTGTATTTGTGGCAGTTTGTTCCAATTGAACTCTATATTTGTCATCATCTCATATATTGATGGGCATTCAATCAACAGTTGATGCATGGTCCAGCGAGATATAAACAGGCAGCTCTCTAACCCATAAACAAATTGCATACCAGTCAAAAGACAATCATTAATGACACCTGGACAACCTTGGAAAGGACTAGCAATGCACACCCATGTGCTTACATAGTTCTCAAATATATCTGGATACAGTGAAAGAAAACACTTGACAAGCAATCCACCCATCGAATGAGAAACTATGTTCACTTTCTTTCCACCAGAAGCCTTGTAAGCTGCCTTCAGTTTTTCTTTTAATCCATCCATTGATTTGGTAATTCTATTGCTTTGTCGAAAGTCAAAGCCATAGCCAAATAATGTGACCCCCTTTTCATAACCCCAGTCAAGTAGTGTATCAATCAGATTATGAAAATAGTACAATTCCTTAATGTGCAGAAGTTTTGGTAGCCATGAAGGATCCAACATGTCAATTGCATAAAGACCATAGTCATTGTTAGCTCTGCTATTCAATTCGGCATTTGGAGCACCGCATACAAGCTTGGTTGTGTGTTATGCTCAGAAGGCAGCTCACAGCAGTTTGTTCCTTCCTTCTCCTTCATCCTCATTACACCCTCTTAACCCCGCTACCCTTGTTTTCCTCCAATACTTGGCATAAGCCCCGTTTCAGTATAGCCCCTAGGCACTAAGCTTTAAACCCATCTAGCCACGCGCTTTCATGAAATCCCTAACCTGCTGCTTCCCCAGCTGCATCTGACAAAAACATATGCACTGATCGTCCACCATCCGATCATTTCTGAGATGATCAGACGTCATTCGCTTTCCCCCACTGCCGTAACTTAACCGCATGTTAACTCGCGATAAAGCGGTTTCTGCCCTATCCCATCCACCACACGTCGCCTGGTGACTCGTATCGCTAGCCCGCGTACGATTACCACTCGCCTCCCAAAGGTGGTGCGAGCATTACCACTTACTGCTTAAGCTCAATCTCCCTGCACATTAACTCTCCATGCACCTTTTCCATCCCATAGTTGTCGGATCTGTCTGCCCGCGATCCGACGACTCACATTTGATTGATCTGTTTCTGCCCATTTCCTCCCATTGTCTCCTGCCAAGAGATCTCTGTCATCCATCTGCGCGATCCAACGGCCCTCGTCTGCTCCACTTCCGAACTTCCCGATACCTCCCGCCAAGCTGTACCCATCGTCCATCTGTTTCATCTGATGGCCAATCCTGCTCTTCTGACCAGATCTTCTACCCACCATGCAGTATGCCACCTTTGACTGATCTGTGCTCCCAAAGGACAACAACGATCAACTACCAGTACCCTGTGTAGTTACTCCACAACAACTGCATTTAGCAAGGAAGGATGGCCGATAAGAAAGAGGTACAAAGTCGAGTAGGTAAATGCATTCAATGGTTATGGAGTTTCATTCATATTACACGCCACCTACTCAGAGAAGGACAACAGAGTAGCAGAAAATATCAAATCCATTCATTAAAGCAAGCAGATTGTAGCAGGGACGCCATCAGAGAGTTAAAGCGGTTGGTGGTCCATTATGACCCCTCCACGCATAGCACAGTAGCATATCTTTGTAATCAAACTCTATATATACCCAGAACATAGATGTAATCAGGGTTGATGGTTGTTGCTTTTATGTAAGGTTCAACTTCTAGAGATTATAACTATTTTGATACTTGCAGCGTCTGGTCTTCATTTTCAGCTAATACAAGCTTCTTTTGTTGTTAATTGCTCACTTTCCATTTCTAATATGTTCTAGGTTGTTCCTGTTATGCATTTTTTCATGTGCTCTTGATATTTAGCATTAGAGGGGTTGTCATCCCACCTCTGTGTTGAATTCTAGTATGTATCATTGAATGTGTTATGTAGGTTTATGTTTACTTAGTGCCAGAGAGCTGTCATCCTATCTGTGCATTAGGAAATAGATTTGCAGACCTATTTACTGGTTGCAACCATCCATCACATGGTCTTGTGCATCTTCTGGTGTCGTCAGTATTCCCCATGTTCACCTAATCCTCAAACTGTGAGCAATTGGTGGTCTAAAGCCTTGTAGTCTGGGGGTGTTCACCCATGTCTGGAGTTAAGCATAGTAGAAGTGGTTATCTAGCTTGGACAAGCATCATTCCTTCCATTCATCCATCTCCAACATTTTTTTGAGTTTGTAATGTTCTTGAGCATCTCTGTGATACAACCTAGGAGAGTTTCTTGGGGTGATAACATTAAATGGCGTTGTTGTCGGGGGAGGAGATTGAAGCTCATCTTCCCTGGGAAAACGACACGGTTCTAGATTTTGATGATAGATAGAGTCTGGGCACATTTCTGGTTGTAATCATCTATCTAGCAACTCCACTAGAGGAAGACCAAACTTTGGTGACTCCACACTATAGTTCTAGCTTAGTTTGTGAGGCATGCTCGAAGAAATCCTCATAAATCACCAGCTGAACCAGTGCCTGACCCTAAGAAGATCGTTAAGCAGACGAAAATTTTGCAGGAAGGAGCATCAGGATCAGGTAAGCCTAAAAAATCTCATGTGTCTTTGCTAGTGAAGAAATCACCTTCAGAGATTCATAAAGCTCCTGTTCATTCATTTCCCTTTCAGATTTCAGCCCAAAGAAAGCATCCCATGCTATCCATCATATTCCTCTATCTCTGTTATCCATTTCATTGATCCATACTACTCAATCTACCAGTATCCTTCCACCCACCTCAGTCATGGCAGGCCAGCAAGCTCCCACAAAGATAGAAAGAATCATAGCTGCTAGGTAGGGACCCCTGGTCTTGCCTGTCCCTTTGAATGCCATGCCTGCGGGAGATTATCAAAAATGTATGCCTAATTTTACTGGTACAGAGGGAGTAACATCTGAAGAGCACCTTGAATCATTTTATAGTTATGCTGATAACTTAGATATAAGTGAAAATGATGTGTGGATGAGGGTTTTTGTCCAAAGCCTAGATGGGGAGGCTAGAAAATGGTTCAGAGAATTAAACCCTAAGTCTATAGCAGACATTGAGGCCTTAGATGATGTGTTCCTAAAGCATTGGGGGGGTAATAAAGATTTTCTCTACTACCATACTGAATTTGGGAACTTGCAGAGGGAGAATGGGGAGCTGCTGTCTGATTTCAACATCAGATTCAATCATATGTACAACAGAATGCCAGCTGAAGTGAAACCCACCCCCACTTCTGCTATGGTCACTTATGCCAATGCCTTCGACTCTCAATTATGCCTGCTGTTAAGAGAAAGAAGATGTGCTTCTTTGGCTGATATGCAAGATGCAGCCTTTGAAGTAGAATCAAACATCATAGTTGTAGAGAGGCTCAGAGGTGATGTTGATAGGAGAAGACAGGGAGGAGAGCTCTCATCATCCCCTGATCCTAAGATCAATAAATTGGCCAGGATGATAGAGTCATTGGCCTCTGAAGTTTCCAAATTAATGGCTAAGCAGCATTCTAAGGAAGCAGGATCTCCTAGTACTTTTGCTCTTCCAAAGCCAAATCTATATAGAGGAGCAAAGGAGCAGCTGCAGAGTTTGCAAAGAAACAAATATGCAAACGAAGACAAAAGAGTGAAGACCCTTTTTCAGAATATAGTCATGGAGGAAGAGCATGTTGAATAAGAGGATGAGGTCCATGGTTTGGAAGATAAGGTCAGTGCCCCTTTCTTAACTCGAGCTGCTTATGAAGAGTCATTATCCAGAGGCACTGCTCGTGAGTTTTTTGTACCTGCAGAACAACAAGCTTATCAGCAAAAGCAATCAGTAGCAAGTCCCACCATCCTCAAAGAGTCTAAGCCTGAAACCAGCCCAGCTTCCAATGACTATGCAAATCTGCAAATTGAACAACCTACGGTTATCCCCAATCCAGTGATCAAAAAGGGAGAAGAAAGCTCCCCATCATCTTATGTTTCTCTATCTGCTCAAGTGACAATCCCACATGATTTCCCATTAGGCACTGGAGCAAGCCATAATTCAATGCCCAAGACTGATATGGATAATCTCAGTCTTGTGTTGGCATTATGATTCAGGTGTTGTCCTTGATGGCAAACTCATTCAGGTGGTAAATCAAGAAGGACGCAGGAAATATGTTCAGCAAGTGCGTCCCCGCAGGTATACCATACAGAACCCGCGTCCAGGGACGCAGGCCAGCCGTTCAGGAGGTGCGTCCGCCCAGTGCACACATTTCAAGGCAGAGAAAAGCACGTGGGGGTTTCTTGTGTGGTATCTAGCCGACGGTTTTGTGTTTCTATGGTGTCGGCTCGTGGTATTGTTCCACGCTTTGGGGAGAAGCTTGCCTATATAAAGCAAAGGAGTTCATTTGGATTGAGCATCATCTTGGTTGAACATCTCTTGGTGAGATCTAGTCCAAATCTATAAGGGCGAATCTTCTAATGGACTACGATCTATATGGCGCATGATCAGATCTGTGGATCTGAGTGTTTGGGTTGGTTCTGAAGTCCTCTTATCTTCTATATCTGAAGGGACGCAGATTCAGTAAAGGGAAAGTGCGCCGGGACGCAGTACAGTAAAGGCTCAGGTGCGTCTCTGAAGCGAAAGACGCGGCGCGATAGTGTTGCTGGGTGCGTCGGTCGCAGAAAAGCAAAGAGGAACAGTGCGTCTGCACGCAGAACAGCATAAGGTACACTGCGTCCAGTCGCAGGCCACAGAAAGAAAATATGCGTCCCTGTCTTAAGATGATCTGTTGACTGTATATTTCTGTCCATAAGGTGTTCTGGGTTGTTTCTGTAATTACTGATCTGATATCTGTAGTAGACTGTATCTGTTGTATACTTGTTGATCATTTGATTCTTCATGAAAAGAAGTAGGGGGTTGTAGCTCCCTTCCAAGAGAGACTGGAAAACGAGAGAGAGTTGTATCTCTCTGCAGGTTGCAGCCTGCGTGCTGGTAAAGGACTGCACCAGTACAAAATCATTGTAAAAAGAATTTCTTGAAAGAAGATAGAGACATATTGCAGCAGGTGGTTTTTCTCCCGCATTGGGTTTCCACCTTACATCTTGTGTTCTTTGGTGTGACTGTCTATTTTCTTTATTCATGCTCATTGTTTTATGGTACTGATATGCAAGAATATTTCAAAAGATCAAATAAGGAAGATTTGGTAAATTGCTAGATAATACTGATTCACCCCCCCCTCTCAGTATTATTTCCAACAATTGGTATCAGAGCGGGTCCTTCAGAAAAGCTTGATCGCTTGAAGGTAGATCGTTCATCATGAGCAACTACGAGAGAGAAGCATCAATCAGGCCACCCGTCTTTGATGGGACAAACTTCAATTATTGGAAGGTAAGAGTTACTGCATATCTTCAATCTCTTGGTACAGAAGTTTGGAACATTGTAGAATCAGGCTATGCCTTTCCTTCAGCTACTCCTACAGATCCAGCTGAGAAAAAGCAGTATGAAACAAATGCAAAAGCAGTCAGTACTCTATTAGGAAGTATATCTCAAACAGAGTTCATGAAGGTCATGCACTTCAAATCAGCAAAAGAGATATGGGACAAAATGATCACTAGCTATGAAGGAGATGAACAGGTAAAAGAAGCTAAACTTCAAACTCTCAGGATTCAATATGAGACTCTCAAGATGTATAATGATGAAAGTGTGGCTAATTATTTTCTTCGGGTAGATGAGATTGTTAATTGTATGAAAAATTTGGGTGAAGAAATAAAAGAGACTATAGTAGTTCAAAAGATTCTAAGATCTTTATCCCCCAAGTTTGAATCTAAAGTATCTGCAGTAGAAGAAAAGGAAAATCTCCGTGTTCTCACTATGTCTCAGCTGCATGGAATTCTAACTGCTTATGAAATGAGAAAGGGAGGTCCATCAGACAGAAGGGAAGCTGCTTTTAAAGCATCAGGCAAAGAAGATCACTATGAAGCAAGTCATGTTCCAGAAGAAGAGGAAGAAGAATCAAATTTTGTCAGAAATCTTCAAAGGGGTTCTGGAAGGTTCAGAGGTAAGCTACCTTTCAAATGTTTTGCTTGTGGAAGAGTAGGTCATTATGCTGCAAAATGCTCTTATAAGGATAAAGGAAAGGAACCAGTTAGATGGAACAAGAAACAGAGTGCAAATAAGAAAAGCTACTACACCCATGAAGATAGTGATGGCTTATCAAACAGTGATGAAGATGAACAAGGTAACAAATATAGATTGTTAATGGCATTTGAAGATGATGATTATGAGGATGCTGTAGATGTGGATAACCTTTATGATGAAATTACTAGACTCAAGAGATGTATAGAAGAAAAGAACATGATTATTGATACTCTACAATTTCAAATTGATGAAAAGGAAAAACATCTTGAAAAATTAGAAGGTGAAATTGTTGGTCTTAGAAAAGAAATTGAGAAAACAAAAACTATTAATCTCAAGTTTGTCAAAGGATCTGAAACTTTGAATGAGATTATCAGTGTGCAGCGGTCTCCACTAAATAAGACAGGTCTGGGCTATAATGGAGAAACTTCTCAAGCATCCACTTCAAAAAGTTATCTTGATGCAACAAGAAGAAATGAGCAAGAGCACAAGGAAGATCATCAGGTAAAGCAGGGACAAACGTCAAACAGAAACTATCAGGGGCAATCCAGCTTAAGGGTGAACAAAAGCCACAACCAGCCACAGGTAAAATCTTCCCAATTTGGTTCAAGAATAGATGAAAATAGAAATTACAATCAGTTGGCTGGTAGATTCAATAATCGCAGAAACTTCTTCAATGGACAATGCTTTTCTTGCCATAACTTTGGTCACAAAGCAGCTCAATGTGTTGCGTATAAAACAATCATGACTAGGGAAGCTCAAAAACAAAGAAGTATGACAGGGATTACAAAAAGGACCTATAACAACTTTTCAGCTCTTGAAAATGAAGTTGAATGCTCTATTTGCAATAATTTTGGACATGAAGACTTTGAATGCAGAAGCAGGTTTCCGGAAAGAAAGGTACAAGAACAAAAAAAAGAACAAGCCTCAGGCACCAAAACATGGAAAATAAAGGAACCTCAAACAGAAAGATGTGGGATAGCATTCTATGCAGAAGGACAAGAAAATCTATGGTACATTGACAGTGGATGTTCAAAACATATGACAGGTGATAAAGAAAAACTTGAATCTTATTCTAATTTAGAAAAGGGAAAGAAAGTCTCTTTTGGAAATGATACTCCTGCAACTATAAAAGGAAAAGGTATTGCTCCTTTAAAAGAAGATGTTAAGGCTGGAAATGTTTTGTTTGTTGATGGACTAAAGCATAATCTTCTAAGTGTAAGCCAGATGTGTGATCAAAGAACCGAGGTTATATTCAGATCAAATGGATGTCTTGTTCGTGATCTTGATACAGGTAAAACAGTTCTCAAAGGAAAAAGAACTCCAAATAATCTATACATATTTGATGAAGGACAACAACAATGCTATCTAAGCAAGGAGGAAGAGCACTGGTTATGGCATCGAAGGTTGGGACATCTAAGCTTCTCACAAATAAGGAAAGCTTGCAAATATCAGGCAGTTCGCGATCTTCCAGATATCAAAATTCCTGACAACACCATATGCAGATCATGTCAGTTTGGAAAACAGACCAGAACTAACTTTCCAGAGAAAGAAGGATCAGCCAGCATGCCTCTTGAGCTAGTACATACAGATGTATGTGGACCATTCAGAAAAAGAACACCTAGAGGAGAGGAATACTTGATATTATTTATTGACGATTTCTCCAGGTTTGTTTGGTTAGGACTTATGAAGCACAAAGATGAAGCTTTCGAAAAATTCAAATCCTTCAAAGCTTTGGTTGAAAATGAATCAGGTCACAAAATTAAGTGCCTCAGATCCGACAGAGGTGGAGAATTTACTTCAAATGAATTTTTCGATTTCTGTGATGAACATGGGATAAGGAGAGAATTTTCTACAGCTAGAACTCCTCAGCAAAATGGAGTAGTGGAAAGAATGAACAGAACAATCCAGCAAATGGCTCGTGCTATGCTTGATGAATCAGGAACTCCTGCAACCTTCTGGGGTGAAGCTGCACATGCGGCAGTTATTATTCTCAACAAGACAAATGTCCGAGTGAACAGCACTCAAACTCCTCATGAGCTCTGGAGTGGTAAAACTCCTTCGGTAAAGCACTTCAAAATCTTTGGGAGCAAATGCTATATCAAGAATACTGAGGAGCAACTTGGCAAACTTGATCCTAGAGCAGATGAAGGAATTCTTCTTGGCTACTCTCCACATAGCAAAGCATACAAATGCTACAATAAAAGACTTGGCAGAATTGTTGACAGCATTGATGTAGTGGTTGATGAGAAGGGATACATTCCTAGGCAAATACATCGTGAAGACATTGAAGAAGATGAAAGCTACCCTCAAAGACAGAATGATGAAGAAGAAGAACCGCAAGAACAATCTCAAGAAGGACCTCACGAAGAAGCAGAAGAAAGAACAAGAATAGAAGAAAAGACTCCATCCAGATATGTTCAAAAGAACCATCCAGAATCTCAGATCATGGGACAAAAAGAAGCAGGTATACAAACTAGAAGAACAGTTGCAGAAGCTTCAAGTTATTTGGCATTACTCTCCTCTACTGAACCACAAAATGTGAAAGAGGCATGCAAAGATGAATGTTGGGTGAAAGCAATGGATGAAGAACTTGAGCAAATCGAAAAGAACAACACTTGGGAGCTGGTTCCTAGACCAAAGGATAAGAATGTTATCGGAACAAAATGGGTTTTCAAAAATAAATTGAATGAAAATGGAGAAGTAATTAGAAACAAAGCCAGACTTGTTTGTAAAGGGTATGCACAGCAAGAAGGAATAGACTTTGAAGAAACTTTTGCTCCTGTTGCAAGACTTGAGGCCATCCGAATGTTTCTTGCTCTCTCAAGTTGTCAGAACTTCAAAGTATTTCAAATGGATGTGAAATCAGCCTTTCTGAATGGAGACTTGGATGAAGAAGTGTACATTGAACAGCCAGATGGTTTCATTCTTGGAAACGATCCAAATCTTGTATGCCGATTAAAAAAGGCTCTCTATGGTCTCAAACAAGCTCCAAGGGCTTGGTACTACTGGTTGGACAAATATCTTCATCAACAAGGTTTTTCAAAAGGTTCAGCAGATAGCAATCTTTATATAAAAGTTGAAAATGACAAATTACTAATACTTGTTGTGTATGTAGATGACATTATTTTTGGCAGTAATGAAGAAGCTATGAGTCAAAGCTTTGCCTCGGTCATGCAGAAAGAATTTGAGATGTCCTTGCTAGGAGAACTGACATACTTCCTTGGTTTGCAAATCCAACAAAAGAAAGGAGGAATCTTTTTATCTCAAACCAAGTATCTCAAGCAGATTTTGAAGAAATATGGCATGGAAGATGCAAAACCAGTATGTACACCCATGGTCACAGGATGTAGTCTCAGTGCAAATGATGAATCTGCAGCAGTACATCAACCAACCTACAGATCTATGATTGGAAGTTTACTATATTTGACAGGTACCCGACCAGACATCATGCATGCAGTTGGAATAGTTGGAAGGTTTCAGGCAAATCCAAAGGAGACTCATCTTCAAGCAGTGAAGAGAATCTTCAAATATCTTCAAGGGACTCAAAATTATGGCCTATGGTATCCTAGAGATACAGATCTCACTCTTCATGCTTATACAGATGCAGATTGGGCCGAAAGCGTGGATGACAGGAAAAGCACAAGTGGTGGTGCATTCTTTATGGGTCCCAGACTGGTATCTTGGTTCAGCAAGAAACAGAGTTCAATTGCCTTGTCTACAGCTGAAGCGGAATATGTTGCTGCTGCATCTTGTTGCACCCAACTTCTTTGGATGATGCAGACCTTGCAGGATTATCAAATCACTTGTACACCTCCTATTCCTATCTTATGTGACAACACAAGTGCAATCAGCATCTCAAAGAATCCGGTTATGCATTCAAAAACCAAGCACATACCAATCAAGTACCATTTTCTCCGGGAACAAGTACTTGAACAGAAGGTCAAGTTGGAGTATGTTCCTTCTAAGGAACAAGTTGCTGATATTTTCACCAAACCGTTGCCCAGGGACACTTTTGAATACCTCAGGCAAAAGCTGGGGGTTGTTGATGCATCATCTCACTGTTGATCATCTTTCTATTGATGGTATAGGCTCAGGGGGAGCACATAATGCATTGTTGGCATTATGGAGAAGGAGATCTTGGAAATAGCTGCAATATGTCTCTGTCTCCTTCATGATGGATTTCTGGTTACAGATCTGGAGAAGCATGAGCATAGGGGGAGCATACCCTTTGCCCTTGATGTCAAAGGGGGAGAATGATGACGCTGAAGATTATGTGGTTGCCATCAAGTCCAAAGGGGGAGTTTGTTGGCATTATGATTCAGGTGTTGTCCTTGATGGCAAACTCATTCAGGTGGTAAATCAAGAAGGACGCAGGAAATATGTTCAGCAAGTGCGTCCCCGCAGGTATACCATACAGAACCCGCGTCCAGGGACGCAGGCCAGCCGTTCAGGAGGTGCGTCCGCCCAGTGCACACATTTCAAGGCAGAGAAAAGCACGTGGGGGTTTCTTGTGTGGTATCTAGCCGACGGTTTTGTGTTTCTATGGTGTCGGCTTGTGGTATTGTTCCACGCTTTGGGGAGAAGCTTGCCTATATAAAGCAAAGGAGTTCATTTGGATTGAGCATCATCTTGGTTGAACATCTCTTGGTGAGATCTAGTCCAAATCTATAAGGGCGAATCTTCTAATGGACTACGATCTATATGGCGCATGATCAGATCTGTGGATCTGAGTGTTTGGGTTGGTTCTGAAGTCCTCTTATCTTCTATATCTGAAGGGACGCAGATTCAGTGAAGGGAAAGTGCGCCGGGACGCAGTACAGTAAAGGCTCAGGTGCGTCTCTGAAGCGAAAGACGCGGCGCGATAGTGTTGCTGGGTGCGTCGGTCGCAGAAAAGCAAAGAGGAACAGTGCGTCTGCACGCAGAACAGCATAAGGTACACTGCGTCCAGTCGCAGGCCACAGAAAGAAAATATGCGTCCCTGTCTTAAGATGATCTGTTGACTGTATATTTCTGTCCATAAGGTGTTCTGGGTTGTTTCTGCAATTACTGATCTGATATCTGTAGTAGACTGTATCTGTTGTATACTTGTTGATCATTTGATTCTTCATGAAAAGAAGTAGGGGGTTGTAGCTCCCTTCCAAGAGAGACTGGAAAACGAGAGAGAGTTGTAGCTCTCTGCAGGTTGCAGCCTGCGTGCTGGTAAAGGACTGCACCAGTACAAAATCATTGTAAAAAGAATTTCTTGAAAGAAGATAGAGACATATTGCAGCAGGTGGTTTTTCTCCCGCATTGGGTTTCCACCTTACATCTTGTGTTCTTTGGTGTGACTGTCTATTTTCTTTATTCATGCTCATTGTTTTATGGTACTGATATGCAAGAATATTTCAAAAGATCAAATAAGGAAGATTTGGTAAATTGCTAGATAATACTGATTCACCCCCCCCTCTCAGTATTATTTCCAACATCTTGATATTCTGAAGCCTGCCCAGTTGGCCTCCACACAGCTTGAAAAGGCAGTTTGCCAGATCACAGAGGAAGAGGGTGCACAGTTTTGGGACACCTCCTTGGATGTGGACTATTCTAAGAAAGCTATGGAAGCAGGTGAAGTCTTTGTGTTCTCCACACAAGAATACATTGGTTCACCATTCATATTAATTGTGCAAGCCACAAATGAAACATGCAAGTACACAACAATCATTGTTGTTTAGCAGGTGTACAAAGGCTCCCATGAAGAACATCCAAGGATGAGAGCATACAAAGAGGGGGTGAAATATAAGCCATCTCTACCCAATAAGCTCAAATGCCACAAACTGTTCGAGGTAGATGATCAAATAAATCCAATTCTTCAACTCTTTGATGAACCGGCTCATAGGCCGACCGAGAGGAGGAGAAATAGTTTTGATGGTCTAATAGATGACCAGTTTTTGAAGATTTATGTTGTTTAAAGTTTTTGAGCCTTAATGATTTTAAGCATGTTCTTTTACAGATTTTAGCGTAGACTTAATTAGACTCCATGCCCAATGGTACTAGGCAATGTTTCTAAGCTTGTTTTGCATGAAGGCATTGGTCTGCAGTTCTTGAGACCTCACAGGGAGGATCTCATCCCCAGAAGGAGCCAGTGTTAGCTCTGCTATTCAATTTGGCATTTGGAGCACCGCATACAAGCTTGGCCATATGTTATGCTCAAAAGGCAGCTCGCAGCAGTTTGTTCCTTCCTTATCCTTCATCCTCCTTACAGCCTCTTAACCCTGCTACCCCTGTTTTCCTCCAATACTAGGCATAAGCCTTGTTTCAGTATAGCCCCTAGGCGCTAAGCTTTAAACCCATCTAACTGCGCGTTTTCATGAAATCCCTAACCTGCTACTTCCCCAACCGCATCCGACAAAAACATATGCACTCATAGTCCACTGTCTGATCATTTCTGAGATGATCATACGTCATTCACTTTCCCTCGCTGCTGTAACTTAACTGCATGTTAACTCGTGATAAAGCGGTTTTTGCCCTGTCCCATCCGGCACGCGTCACCCGGTGACTCGTATCGCTAGCCCGCATATGATTACCGCTCGCCTCCCAAAGGTGGTGTGAGCATTACCGCTTACCGCTTAAGCCCGATCTCCCTGCGCGTTAACACTCCATGAACCTTTTCCATCCGATAGTCGTCGGATCTGTCCGCCCACAATCCGACGGCTCATGTTGGATTGATCTGTTTCTGCCCATTTCCTCCCGTTGTCTCCTGCCAAGAGATCTCTACCATCCATCTACGCGATCCAACCGCCCTCATCTACTCCACTTCCGAACTTCCCGATACCTCCCGCCAAGTTGTACTCATCGTCCATCTGTTTCATCCGATGGCCAATCCTGCTCTTTTGACCAGATCTTCTACCTGTCGTGCAGTATGTCACCTTTGACTAATCTATGCTCCCGAAGGACAATGGCGATTAACTACTAGTACCCTGTGCAGTTACTCCACAACAACTGCATTTAGCAAGGAAGGATGGCCGATAAGAAAGAGGTACAAAGCCGAGTAGGTAAATGCATTCAATGGTTATGGAGTTTCATTCATATCACACGCCACCTGCTCAGAGAAGGACAACAGAGCAGCAAAAAAGATCAAATCCATTCATGAAATCAAGCATATTGTAGCAGGAATGCCATTAGAGAGTTAAAGCGGTTGGTGGTCCATTATGACCCATCCACGCGTAGCACAGCAGCATATCTTTCTAATCAAACTCTATATATACCCAGAACACAGATGTAATCAGGGTTGATGGTTGTTGTTTTGATGTAAGGTTCAACTTCTGGAGACTGTAACTACTTTGATACTTGCAGCGTCTGGTCTTCATTTTCAGCTAATACAAGCTTCTTTTGTTGTTAATTGCTCACTTTCCATTTCTACTATGTTCTAGGTTGTGCCTGTTATGCATTTGTTCATGTGCTCTTGATATTTAGCATTAGAGGGGCTGTCATCCCACCTCTGTGTTGAAGTCTAGTATGTATCATTGAATGTGTTATGCAGGTTTCTATTTACTTAGTGCCAGAGAGCTGTCATCCTATCTGTGCATTAGGAAATAGATTTTCAGACCTCTTTACTGGTTACAGCCGGCCATCACATGGTCTTGTGCATCTGCTGGTGTGGTCAGTATTCCTCATGTTCACCTAATCCTCAAACTGTGAGTAATTGGTGGTCTAAAGCCTTGTAGTTTGGGGGTGTTCACCCATGTCTGGAGTTAAGCATAGTAGAAGTGGTTATCTAGCTTGGACAAGCATCATTCCTTCCATTCATCCATCTCCAACATTTTGTTGAGTTTGTAATGTTCCCGAGCATCTCCGAGATACAGCCTAGGAGAGTTTCTTGGGGTGATAACAGTCATCATCTGGCACTTCAATTTTAATATTGGGATCCAAAGGCTCCGCATACCCTGTTTTATGATTCCTTGATCCATCACTAAACTCAATTTTATTATCGCAAAAGCCTTTTGTTGTAGCAATGTCTAGGCATTTTTTTTTTGTATGTAAGAGAGAACACTATGAATCAAGTATGTGAGGTTGAAATTGAAATTTGCATATCCACTATTTCTTAGAGGGTAGTTTGAATGAATTTTTCGAAAGCGTGTGATCAAATTGCTCATTAAATATTCATCTTGTAGGATGTCACTATGCGATAGTAGTTTATATGTGTTAAGAAAAAAGGATATATATATATACTTTTTACTAGCCTATGTAAGTGTTCTATTTTCCATGTTGCATTCATTGCTAAGAATCTTACTTCTTTGGTTACTTCTCATTCACATGAAAGTTTCCTTGTGTTAATTCCTTGAGAAGATACAATGAATCCATGGTTTTGGCTTATGATAATGTTGTGTATACCAATCCATGTGTCGATATCCTAGTTGGATCAAATGCATATCTATCTAAATTAAAGCCTTGAGTTCTATGTATCATTCGAACACATGCTAACTAAATTGGAAATTGTTTCCATACCATGAATTAAGATTGTACCCAGGTACATAGAAATATTTTTACAATGCACATGAATGGGGTCCAAGTTGGTGGTGTATATTTGTCACATAAGTCATGATATTTGTTCTTTAACAATTGTCCAATGCTTAGAACTGTAAATTTTATCCAAACAACATCTAGGTTTGCGGTTTTCTTTGTATATGCCTTCAATGTTCCATCAACACTAATGACAAGGCCATATTTTATGTTGTGGTTCCATGAATATAGATCATCTAAAACATTTCATTTGATTATTATCTTCAAGCATGTAGCACTAGCCATTCTATATACATCAATTGGATAGTATACATCTAACAATAATGTCAATATTGAGTTGATTGAGACAGCTAGGCACCCACTTTGAAAACTAATCTAACGTTGTTGATGAAATTTCAAAAGGGCACCTAGTTATAATAATGTGATTAAAAATGGTAAGTTAATGATTATGTGAATGCTCAAAATGTATAAGATGGATTTAGTATGATTGTTTAGGGATATCTAAGGATATTTGAGGGTGACTAGTAGTGCGTGGTAGCACTTGCTTAGATAGCAATGGGGGAGGATTTAGTAGACCCACGGTTATCATCTCTATATTAGAAATAGTCGTTTACAAGTATAACAAAAGGAAAAATTGCATCTATCATTATGCAAAACATGTGTGAGCCGAGTAAGAATTGAGAAGGCCCTAAGTTGTGCTAATAAGTCTTAGGTATCATGCAGATTTTGAACAATTCAAAATGGTGAGGATGCGAAGAAATCAAGGTCACGGAGAGTCATCACAAGGACCTCCTACAAATAACCCATTACCTTCACCGGAGTTGACTCTCATCTTGCGTTCCCTAGAAGAAATTAATGAGACCTTAAAAGGGCACCAAACAAATGAAGTGGAAGTGGAACACCCTCCATTAGGGTTAGGGAATCTCGAGGGATCTAGAGACTCTGATAGAGGACCTCCAATCGAGGACATTACTAGGGAGCTCCAAATGATTAAACTCCCGAAGTTTGCAGGAGGTCGTGACAGCGAACGTGCAGAAGCCTAGTTAGAAGGAATGAGAAGGTGCTTCACACTAAGGGATTACAATTCCAATTCAAAAGCTAAAATAGCAATATTCCAACTTAGAGATAGTTCTCTGAATTGGTGGGGTAACTTGGAGTGTCAACTACACCTCACTCCAAACACAAATACTTGGGAATTATTTGAGGAGAGATTCAGGAAAAAGTACTTGCCAGCATATTATGAAGAACAGCAGGTAGGAGCCTTCCATGCCCTAGTACAGGGAAATTGTACGGTGGAGGAATATGAAATTAGATTCATGGAATTGGTCAAGTATGTCTCTTACATGGATATTGACCAACGCTAAGCAGATCGTTTTATTTATGGATTGAACCCTAAGATTATGGAAATGGTTCGAATGTGGAAACCATCCTTAGTTGCAGAAGCTGTGGAATAGGCTCGTTACGTCGAAGAACACTTAGAATTAAAGGGTGAAAACAAAACCATTTTTCCATGCCAACCAAGATTTATGGGGAAGGCCCCTTGTACCTTCCAAAGGGGAGGAAGTCTGAGGCCACCACCATATGGAAATAGGGTGGTACCCAGAGCGATGACAGTGGGGATGTCAATGGTTGCTAGCGCAGCTTCACCCGCAACTTCAAGGGCGCGTTCAAACCAAGGCCATAAGCGAGGAGCAATAAGTAGTGGCAGGGGTCCCAAGGGAAGGAACTCTTTCCAAATAAATCCACTAAATTCGGTTCAAGGTCTGCCGCACATCACTTTTTAGGGATGTAGAGGACCTCATTACCAATGAAACTGCCCTGAATTACAAGCTAGTAACAACCGTAGAGAAGGAAAAGCACCAGTGGGGGGGGGGCAAGTAGCCACCATCAAATCTATGCAGCAGTTGATAACCAGCAAGTTGAACATCAGTCTACCATGGTAGAAACCTCAGGTATGATAAACAAAGTAAAAGTTAAAATTTTGTTTGATTCTGGTGCTACAGACAGTTTCATTTCACTAGTTGCATTAGAAAAATGTGGGTTGGTAGCCTATGAGCACGATGACTTTAAACAAGTTGAGATGGCTTCTGGGATAAAACAAGTAGTAGGACCTAGTGTTGACCAATGTCAGGTAAACCTCGGGGTGTGTGTGACTAAGTTGAAGGCATACTTCATAGCATTGGGGATGTATGATGTAATTATTGGAGTGGACTAGCTAAAAGCTCATAGAGCTTTGGTAGACTGTTTCAAGAAGAAGGTGATTTTTTTATATGATGAAGGTACACCAATTGAGATCTTTAGAATCAAGAGGGGAGTGTCGCTAAGATTCATATCCATGTTGAAGGTAAAACGTTGTCTCTGACAAGGTTGCAAACTATATGTGGTCAAGGTTGTAAGTGACCAGAAAGGACCCTCCTTAGATCAACATCCAATTTTGTCAGAATTCAAGGATGTTTTTCCTAGGGAATTGCCTGGATTACCTCCTATAAGGGAGATTGATTTCACAATTGACCTAAAGCCTGGTGCAGAACCAATATCTAAGACACCCTATAAGATGACAATTCAAGAACCTTGTGAGTTGCAGATGCAGTTAAAAGAGCTTTTAGACTTGGGATTTATTAGACCTAGTATTTCACCTTGCGGTGCACCAATGTTTTTTGACAAGAAGAAGGATGGTTCCTTGGGGCTATGCATAGATTATAGAGACTTAAATAGAGCCAAAATAAAAAATAAGTACCCGATACGTCGAATAGATAACCTATTTGATCAAACGAAGGGAGCAGTAGTTTTCTCAAAGATCAATCTACGATCTGAATACCACCAATTGAGGATTAAGGAGGAGGACATCTCAAAAACTGCATTTTGAACTCGGTTTGGGCACTATGAGTTCGTAGTTGTTCCATTTGGTTTAACCAATGCACCAGTAGTATTCATGAGCCTCATGAATGGTGTGTTCAGGAAGTATTTGGACCAATTTGTGCAAGTCTTCCTCAACGACATTCTTTTGTATTCCAAGAATGAAGAGGAGCATGAAAAGCACCTAAGGGTGGTATTGACTTGCTTAAGGGAAAATCAATTGTATGGGAAATTGTCAAAATGTTCCTTCTTTCAGAAGAAAGTTCATTACCTTGGGCACATCATTTCAGGAGAAGGGATTTCAGTTGACTCGGAAAAGGTGAAGGCCATAATGGATTGGCCAATACCAAAAAATGCCCATGAGGTACGTAGTTTTATGGGGCTAGCAGGGTATTATTGCAGGTTTGTGGAAGGGTTTTCAAGGATTGCAAAACCCATCACCACATTACAGCGAAAGGGGGTTAGGTATGAATGGGCATATGAATGTGACACTGCATTCACATAACTAAAGAGGTTACTAACTAGTGCACCGATCCTTCGAGTACCAGACATGGAAAAGGACTTCACTATCTACACCGATGCTTCAGCACAAGGATTGGGTGCAGTATTGATGCAAGAAGGCGAAGTAATAGCTTACGCATCTAGAAAATTGAAGAAACATGAAGAGTTGTATGCTACCCATGACTTAGAATTAGCAGCAGTGATGTTAGCCTTGAAACTGTGGAGACACTACCTCATTGGGAGAAGATTTGAGTTAAGAACAGATCATCAAAGCCTGAAGCATCTCTTCACTCAAAGGGATTTGAACGCCAGAAAAAGGCGGTGGAGCGAATTCATGAGTGAGTATGATTTTGAGATCTCATACATCAAGGGAAAGGAGAATGTGGTGGTAGATGCACTAAGCAGGAGACCACGAACCTTCTCCCTAGTAGCCTTAAAGGTAGATTTAAGGGAACGTGTGTTGGAGAAACTCTTTGAAGATAGTTGGTATCTAAAGGTCATCTCAGCACTCCAGAGTGGGAAGCAGATAGAACCAAAGTTTGAGGGATATGTCCTTGAACCAAATGGGCTATTGAGATTTCAAGGGAGAATGTACGTACCTAAGGAAGGGGGTATAAGAAGAACCATCCTTGAAGAGTCACATAGAGCACTCTATTGTGCACATCCTGGAGTAAAGAAGATGTACATAGACACGAAGAAACTCTTCTTTTGGCCAGGAATGAAGCACGACATAGTCTAGTTTGTCGCCAAATGTCTTGAATGTCAATGAGTGAAGGTTGATCATCACCATCCAGCAGGACTCCTACAACCACATGACATCCCTATATCTAAATGGGAGGTAATTTCCATGGATTTTGTTGTGGGTTTGCCACTCACTTCACAGAGGCACAATGCTATATTGGTTATAGTTGATAAATTGACCAAAAGTGCCCATTTCATTCCAGTAAGAGACACTTACAATGTTACGGATGTGGCATGAGTGTTTATAAGTGAAGTTATTCGACTACACGGGTTACCCACAAAGATCATTTCTGATAGAGACTCTCGATTTACATCTAGGTTTTGGACAAGTTTGCAGTCAGCACTAGGGACTCAGTTGAACCTAAGCACTGCATATCATCCAGAAACAGATGGGCAGACTGAAAGAGTAAATCAGGTTATGGAAGACATGCTTAGGATGTACGTCATGGATAATCAGACTCAATGGGAAAGGTACTTACCATTGGTAGAGTTTTCCTATAATAACAGTTACCATAGTTCAATCGGGATGCCTCCTTATCAAGCTCTATATGGAAGGCCATGTAGGATGCCATTGAGTTGGGAAAAGTTGGAGGACCGAGTAATAGTTGGGCCAGAATTAGTTCAAGAAATGGAGGAACAGGTAAAGCAGATTCGACAAAGGTTAAAGGAAGCACAAGATAGACAGACTCACATAGGAGTGATTACAATTATGAAGTAGGGGACCAAGTTTTTATTTGTATCCGACCCGAAAAAAGCACCATTAGGTTTGGGAAAGGGACGAAATTGTCACCTCAGTTCATAGGACCTTTTAGGATCAAGGAGAAGATTGGACCAGTTGCCTATCGTCTTGTACTGCCACCCCATTTGCATAAAACTCATGATGTTTTTCATGTATCTATTTTACGACATTATGTTTCTGATGAATCTCACAAACTGGATTGGAGGGAATTGCAAGTCTCAGACATGGGAATCGTAGTGTTCAAACCATTACGCATATTAGACCGCAGGGTTTGACAGCTCAGACATCGCATGATGGACCAAGTTAAGGTCTAGTGGAACAAGTATAGCCTAGGATTTACTACTTGGGAGGATGCAGAGACTATACGTCGAGACTACCCCTCACTTTTTGAGCATCTGTGATTCCCATTTTGACATAGATAGCTACCTATGCTGAGACTCTATTTTACAGTTCCATGTTATTTATTTATGAACGCTATGTAATATTGATGCATTTAGTTGGACATGTGAAACTACTTATATAAATCATTTGATGGATTTGGTATTGATGATGGAAATGGTTGATGTATGGCCTAAATGTATGACTCACTTAGTGATGAATTATCTAGTGCGTGACTTATCAGAATTATTTTGTTTCATATATGGCTCAAGTGGATATGATTTGTTTAATAAATGACTTAGTGAATTTATGATTTATTTCCAGTATGAACTGCAAGATTGACACGTGGATACTAGACTTAATAACATGATGATTAAATATCACTTATATATCTTGTTGTTATATAAATGCATGAATGAGAGCTAACCCGCAGGTTGGAAAGAACTATATGATAGCCGAGATCTACTCTTCCATTGAGGGAAGGTCGAGACATCTCATGGGGAAAGGTATAATGTACATTGTTCTATTACATTTGGTATCTACTTGATATGCAATCTTATGACATGAGTAAAATGTAAATGACAGGTGGCAAGACGACCTGACTGGATTATTCGATGACAAGTCCAACCAGCATTGTAGTGTGGTCCATATTAGGGTGTTGACCCTAGTTGTGAGGAGGGGTGGAGGTATTTCCCATCGTGTAACCTCCAAACCTAGAATCGTGGGAGGGTAGTGGTGGACACGCTCCCCTAGATGTGTGATGACGATTGCCAATTTCCTGCTAGGGAAGTTAGGTCAATATAGTCGATGCTTCCGCCATATTGGTTTTATCAGTGGTTAGATTGCTATAGCCGATGCCACTGTATATAGCAGCAAAGGATGGATAGGGTGGGAACAGACGTAGTTCAGGAGGGATATGAGGATATAGATCAGTTGGAGACTCTTGATGGGAAGTAATGTCATTGTCTGACTTATCAAATTTTACTACTATAACTCTCTCTCCATTTGTTATGCCTTATTGCTAAACTACTTCAAACTCTTGTATCTTTTACACTCTAACTTCGGGACGAAGTTTTCTGAAGGAGGAGTGTATGTAATGCCCTATTTAATCTTATCCTGCAAAATTCACTGAGTGTTTAAAATTACTTAAAAAATGGACTTATAATTATCAAGAAATATTGGTACATACCTACATTGGTGAAACTGTAAATTTAGTACTGATATAAATTTTGTTATTATTCCCAATTTACTTCCCCAAATTTTAAAATTTTGAGAAAACATAGTCCTCTCCAATTAATTACCAAATTATATATATATCCATACCTCATTCCCAAAATGTCCTCTCATATTTTCTTGGGAGAAGGTATAGTCCTCTCTAATTAATTACCAAATTATATATATTCATCTCTCATCCCCAAAATGTCCTCTCATATTTACTTAGGAGAAGGCATAGTCCTCTCCAATTAATTACCAAATTATATATATTCATACCTCATTCCCAAAATGTTCTCTCACATTTACTTGGGAGAAGACATGGTCCTCTCCAATTAATTACCCAATTTATATATTCATCTCTCATCCCCAAAATTTCCTCTCACATTTACTTGGGAGAAGACATGGTCCTCTCCAATTAATTACCAATTTATATATTCATCTCTCATCCCCAAAATATTTACTTGGGAGAAGACATGGTCCTCTCCAATTAATTACCCAATTTTATATTCATATCACATTCCCAAATGTCCTCTCATGTTTACTTGGGAGAAGAGAAGTCAAATGTAAGGATGAGGGAGAAGTTATGACATTAATGAGAGGTGGTTGAGGTGGAGAAGAGAAGGGGGCATAAAAGGGGAAGGATGAGGGGAGGAAGGGGGATCCTTGGTCTTTCTTTGGTTTTGGTTGGGCTGTGGTTTTGGAGGAATTGTTTGAGAGAGAGGAGGGGAGTATTGTTTTATCTTGGACACACTACATCTGGTTGAACTTGGGCTTGGAGGGCTAGGGAACCTGTGGAGGTTTCCTGGGCTAGGAATTACTTCCTAGTAGGTTGGGAGGTAAATCTAGTCAGTAGTCAAGAGGAGCGTTCCAGCAGGAGCAGCAACTCAAGGGCATCTCCACCGGGCCATCGGTACAGGTATTCCTCTATGCATAGATTACTTATGTAAGTGATTGAAATGAAATATTCACTATTTAAATTGTAGGAATTAGATTTTAAATGGTAAAATATCATCGTTTAAATGTCTTGTCAGAAAATAAATTATTGCCCTTTTATTGCATTTAAAATTAGAGAATATAGATCTGGTAGAGGACCCTAGGAGGGGACCTTACAGACAACCTATGTCAAATCATTTTTAATTTTGTCACTTAAAAAATAATTGAAATAAGATATATCACTGATCTCAAACAACGTAGAAAAAAAATCCTTAGTGGCACAAACTCTCCCGATATTTGTATTAGAGCTTAGAAGAATTTTGTATACTCCTTTCAGGACTATCTACAATATGCCACTTGTCTTTAGTAAAGTTCAACAACATATTACACTCTTTAAATGGAAAATTAGATATAATTTCAACAAACAGACTGAGAAATTAAGAGTGAAATTCATATGGACACTAATACCATTGAACAAACAATATGATACCAATAAGAAGATTGTTCTGAATAACTTAAAGGAGGACCAAATACCAACCTAGACATGATTCAAGAGCCTTTTGAATATTGCCATACTTCTTTCTCGCAGACCCTTTCAGCATGCATTCGAAAGATCGAGTAACAAAGTAACCTGTAGTTCTAGCCATTGAATTAAAATAAGAAAATGTTATTTTCAGCCTCTTGCTCTTGGGAGTGTTCCTTTTACATTGCCCCTATTTATGAGTGTGGCGTCCATCATCCAACCTACACAGGGAAAACAAATATATTCAATTTTTGAATATATTGGAAATCAAATGTAAAATTAACTCAAATTGATCTTTACATGGAATAGGCCTAATGAAATGGTACAATAGAAGCATGCTAACTCATAAACAGGAGATGATAAAAAAGAATAATGGAGCATTGTTTCCTACCATAGAATTTTCTTTGGCCACAACAGTCAAATGGATGTCATGTATCAACATATGCTCCTCATTGGTACATGCATTTCCTTATTCCATGAAATCATGCACATCTGCTACCCTCTTACTAGACGTGACCCTCGATCCCAAAGCTTAAGCACAGTGAGAATAAAGCTTCTGCAAGCATGCATACAACTTGCTATTCATGGTCAAACCGATCAACGTGGCAATGACATTGAGATTTCACATTCTTGGCTAACATTGTTTACCTAGAACAATGTTCTTGGTAACTGGAATTTCTCGTTCTCATTCTTGGTACATGTTTCCTGCATTGGTCATCATAGACAACTTGATGTCATAAAGTCAAATAGAGATCAAAATTTAACCATAACTCCTATAGTCAAATATTAAGGTCCATCTTGCATAATGAATTTTAAGGAATTGCTCATCATATCAAGGTAAATTTCTAATTTAAGATCCTAATATCATGGACTATAATAAATATAATTAGCCTCACATCTTTCATCACAAAAATAATTCTCCTTATATAATGACCCAATTTTAAATTAAAATCATAACCTTCAAAGTTGTCATTACAATCATCCATCATTAGCCTCAAATGAGGGCATGTATATTATGGCTTTAAATGAAAACTATAATCTAATTCAAAGATACAATTTATGAAGCATGCATAAATATTTGAAGATATAATCAATGTGAAGTATGTAATTTATACAACATATTTTAAAATAAATAAATAAATATGTAAGTTATACGACATGTTTTGAAATTTAAAGATAGAAAATAAGTAAAAATAATTCATTTTTCACTCAATAGCCTATGTCTAGACTAAAGATGGATCTATGCTGGTTTAATCCCCCTTTAAACAGGCTACATTCCACGTGAATAACATGGGTCAATACCATGTGCCATCTTTATTTTTATTAATATTAGGTTAATAATGTTTTTTTGCATGGTGTTAATAATAATTTGGCCCATGGTATTTGGCCCATAGGGTTCACCTAAATAAAACCTCTTTTTTTAGTGTTCATAAATATAAAGTGAATTATGGAGTAAATAAATAAAAAAAATGTTTTATTTATTTACCATACCTCTCGTTTATTTATATTTTTATTAATTTACCATACCTCTTTTATAAATATAGTATTTGGCCCATGGTATTAAAATAGTATTTGTCCCATAGGCTTCACCTAAATAAAACCTCTTTTTTGAGTCTTCGTAATATAAAAAGTTTATGGACTAAATATAAAAAGAGGTTTTATTTATTTACCATACCTCTAATTTATTTATATTTTTATTTATTTACCATACCTTTGGAGTAAGTATAAAAAGAGGTTTTATTTATTTACCATACCTCCACTTTATTTATATTTTTATTTATTTACCATAACTATTTTTTGAGTGTTCACAAACCTCTTTATATTTTAAATTTATGTTGTGTTTATATATAATAATAATTAGATTGATTTCTAAATAGGACTGACATTAGATTAAAAATGTTAAATGTTTACGTTTACTTTTTTATGTTAGATCTACCCCATACTGGGTTGTAGAGCACCTCTCAGCACAATAAATAATAATACTTAAAAATTAAATAATAATTAAATAAATAGTAAGAAATAATAATAGTAATAAGTGAAAAGAAACAGTTTTCGATGAGTTGACTTTTACTGTAGGCAGCGCTGGGGAGCAGAACAGTGAAGAGCGATCAGCGTCCAGAGCAAATAGGGGCAGTCAGAGGGTGCTATGAAGGGCGGTAGAGAAGGGGGCTCCACTCCCTCCTACAAGGAGGTTGTGGCCAGCAGAGGCAAGAAGCCTCTAGAAAATGTCAGGGAAACAGGAGTGGCAGGAAAACAAAGCACGGAAGAGGGAACAGAAGAACCCATAGAAAAGGGTCAATATAGCACAAACGACATAGAGGTAGAAGACAAAAAATAGGAAACTAAAGACAAGAAAAGCAAGGGTCCCTGCAAACCCAAAACAGACACAACTCCCAGGGTTATTTTAAATAATCCAGAGCTGCAGGCGCACAGGGAGCACATGGGGACATATGCCATCATTTGTAAGTTCATGGGACTATGGCCCACTAAAAAAGCTTTACAGTCGTGGATTAAATACCACTGGAAACCTAAAGGGAGCATAGATCTCCATCTCGGGTCAAAGGGTTTCTTTACAGTGGTGTTCATTAATATTGAAGACAAGGACATAATATTTGAAGGAGGGCCTTACTTCTATGCTGCTGCGGGGCTCTACATGAGACCTTGGATGATGAACTTTGTTCCAAAGAAGGAAACTTTTACTTCAGTGCCAGTCTGGGTAAGGCTCTACTCTCTACCTCTGGATTATTGGCAAAATGAATCATTAGCAGCCATAGGCAATAAATTAGGTCGATATGTTAAAGCCTCTGAAGCCACTAGAAGGGGAGAATATACTTCCTTTGCTAGAATATGTGTAGACATGGATCTATCAGGAGCTCTACTGAAGGAGATAATCTTGGAAGTTTTTGATGAAGAATGGGTGCAAACAATAGATTATGAGCACATTCCATTTAGATGTCGCAAATGCCATGAACATCAGCATATTTTCAGAGACTGTCCGCTCAACAAAGAAATAAACAAAATATGGATCAACACAATGAAAGAACCAGATAGCTTCCAGAAAGTGGTTAACCGAGGCAAAGGAAGTAAAAGAGGACCGAAAAATTAGCAAAGCGAAGTTCAACAGTTCAGGCAGAACAGTTTTCAGGTGCTTCAGGAAGAGGAAAAGATAACTATAGAAGATCAAACAATGGAAGGGAGTTTTGTAGAAAAGGAGAAGGAAAGAAACCTGGAACAAACACAAAATAATGAGTACCAAAAAGAAGCCACCATGAGCGATGTTGAACAAGAAATGGATCAGGAAATGACCCAGAATGATACGGACCCAGAGGAACATGAACTACTAGAAATTCTTGAGGCATGGTACTACAGGGGGAGTGGATTTGCTACCTCAAGAAGAACTCAGCAGAACTATGGAAAACGCAAGCTGGGAAGCTAGAGAGAGGGAACAACATAGACAAGTAGGACAACCGAGGGGTGAAAATGATGAAAGCTATGCCGGGACTAGCTACTCAAAACCTGGGCAAGAAAAGAGGAAGGAAAAGGCAAAATGAACTCTTGATGGAGTGTGGAAAGCTGATGATTGATTCAGGTAAGATGAAAGAACTAGCCAGCTACTCCTTTACAAATATTTTATAATGAAGTTGACGTCTTGGAATATTAGAGGTCTAGGGAGTAAGAGAAAGCAGAGAATGCTTAGTAACAGAATGAAACAAGAAACGCCAGATATAATGTTCATCCAAGAAATGAAATGTTCCATTCAAAAGGTAAGACAAATCCACAGTAAATGGCTCAGCAGCTATGAGTTCCTAGAAGTAAAAGTAGAAAATACAGTAGGGGGCATACTCACTCTATGGAATCCCCACAAAATTGCCATTTTGGAAGCTGAGGCTTCAACTGGTAGGAGAAAGGGACACCTTCTGGTCACAAATGTTTATGGTCCTCAGAGAATAGATGACAAACTTAAGTTTCTGGATACCCTGGTGGATCTCAGGAATAGACATGCAGACATACCCTGGATCATGGGAGGGGATTTCAACATGATTAAATCCCTTTCAAAGAAAAAAGGAGGAACAAGATCTCTAATCAAAGAATCCATCGCATTTCAAACCTTCTCTGATAACATAAATCTGGTTGATACTAATTGGAATAATGGCCTCTTTACTTGGAATAACAGGAGGGGAGGAGAGGCCCTTGTAGCCTCAAAGCTAGATAGATTCTTCATCTCTGAGAATCTTATGCTAAATGTTAAGAGGTAACGTCGCAAGTTCTTACCTTTGGAGGCTCAGACCATTGGCCAATTCAATTGGAAATCAAGGGTATATGCACTCCTAGAAATAAACCTTTCATATTTGAAAACATCTGGCTGTCACACCCAGACTTCATAAGCAACATTGAGAAATGGTGGTTAGAGGACTTGCAGATTCAGGGGACCAGTATGTATCTTCTTCACAAAAGACTAAAGCATATCAAATTCCAACTTAAGGAATGGAACAAGAAGGATTTCGGTAATATTTTTGAAGAAAAGAGAGTAGTTGAAAACAAAATGTTGGTTCTCAACCAAGCTCTAATCAAGGAAGGCTTTGATAAAGAAATCAGCAAGCAAGCGGATAAACATTATCAAGAATGGGAAAATCTATGTAAACAAGAAGAAATATTTTGGAGACAAAATTCTAGAGTTCAATGGCTAAAAGAAGGAGAGCGTAACACTAAGTTTTTCCATAGAACCACCATGGCCAATAGAGCTCACAACAGCATCTCTTCGATCAAGAATGAAGTAGGAGAACTGCAGATCTCCCATAAAGCTATAGAAGCTGTGCTAGTCCACCACTTCCAAGGTATAACATAGGAGAGCAATTCACATAGAGAGCAATCCATCACGGAAATAACTACTAATGTACCGAAACTGGTATCCAGAGAGGACAACTTCAACCTTAATATACCAGTAATGGAAGGGGAGCTAAGTGATGTCCTCAAAGACATGTAGAATGGCAAAGCTTCGGGCCCGGATGGTTTCAATGTGGACTTTTCCAAAGCTTGCTGGAATATTGTTAAGCAGGATATTTTGAAGGTTGTGGAGGATTCCAGATCAAACAAAAGCATTCTGAAAGCCCTCAATACTTCCTTCATCGCCTTGATCCCCAAACAGGAAATTTCTCAGACACCGGATAAATACAGACCCGTAGCCCTATGCAATGTAATCTATAAGATTATATCCAAGGTTGTGGCTAACAGACTCAAACCTTTGCTTCCGGTCCTAGTATTAGGAGAGAAATTAGGTTATGTGGAAGGCAAACAAATTCTGGATAATATCATACAAGCGCAAGAAGTGGTGCACTCTTTAACTAGTAAGAAGCAGGCGGGTATGATCATGCAATTAGATATTGCCAAAGCTTATGACAAGGTAAATTGGGTCTACCTTAAGAAAATGCTGATTGCTTTTGGATTTGATCACAGCTGGGTCAGATGGGTAATGGCACTGGTGACCTCCTCCAGTTTTTCTATATTGGTCAATGGCTCTCCCTCAGAGATTTTCAGTCCCTCAAGAGGCCTCAGACAAGGTGACCCACTCTCCCCCTTTCTTTTTATCATCATGATGGAAGGACTGGGGAGAGCTATAAAGTAGGCGAAATCATCAGGAAAGATCAAAGGTCTGCAGCTTACTGACAATGGGCAGGCCCTGACTCACCAACAATTTGTAGATGATACCATGCTACAAGGAATCCCCACAGTCCAAGAAGCTTCAAACTACAAAAAAAAATTGAATCTTTTTGCCTCGGCTTCAGGTATGGAAGTTAATCTCTCCAAATCTAAAATCTTCTTCTTTAATACCAATATTGCTATTCAGAAAAATATCTCCAGAATTCTTGGCTTTCAAAGGGATTTCCTTCCTTCAAAATATTTAGGATTCCTTCTAACTGCAAAACCTATGCTCAAAAGTATATGGGAACCTTTGATCAACAAGCTTCAAGACAAAGTTAGTAAATGGACCATCATATCTTTAAACCTTGATGGCAGGTTAGTTCTTATAAAAGCAGTGCTTCAAGCAATCCCTATTTTCATGTTATCAGCGCTCCCAGCTCCAAAAGGTGTCCTTCGGAAATTTAGAAATATTCAAAGAAAATTCCTTTGGGGCAAGGAGGAGACTAAGAGGAAATGGGCCTTGGTGTCTTGGGATAAAATTTGTAAGCCCAAGAACCATGGAGGACTTGGATTGGATGATCAGGAGATTCTCAGTAAGGCTTTAGGGGCCAAACTTTGGTGGTGCTGGGTCCAGCATCCAGAGACTCAATGGGAAAATATCTAGAAAGAAAAATATGCCAGTTCCTAGCAGAACAGTGATCTTATAAGAATGACAGGAAATATAAAGGGTTTTTATGTTTGGAACAAAGCCTGGGAGAATAGAAGACTAGTATAAGAGAATAGCTTCTGAGAAATTAGAGAAGGAAATCTTGTTCTTTTTTGGGAAGACAAGTGGCAGCAGGAATCAATTCTGGCAAAAGAATACTTTCTTGATCTCAAACAGGAACCAAATTCCCAAGGTTTAATAAAGGTTAAGGATTTCTGGACACATTCCCATCCTACGGATAAGTGGAGAATCTGGAGAAACATAGAGTGCAGAAATAACAATCTCCTGAAAACTAAAGCAGAGGAGCTTAGGAAAATAGTAGAGAATAGGAAGATCTTAGTGGCAGAGGGAAAAGACCAGCTGAGATGGGGAAATAACAAAGAGGGCACCTTTATTCTTAAGGAAGCAAAAAGCATTCTTCTTGAGCTGGATCCCCAGGTTCCGGACAAAATCTGGAAAAATCTTTGGAGGCATCAAGGGTGGATGAAAATCAAACTCTTCGTGTGGGTTGTGTATCACAAAAAATCCTGACTTGGGATAACATTAGGAAGAGAGGGGTTCAGGGGCCTTCCAGATGCCCACTATGTGAAGCACAAGAAGAAACTCTGGAACATTTACTCAACAACTGCATTTTCACATCCTGGTTTTGGGATTTATTTGCTACTATTTTTCAACAATCTGATAGAGACAGAGGTAGCATCATTAGCACCCTCATCAATTGGAGGAAAAAAAATTTGGATAATGAAATTCTTAACTCAGCGTGGGCTCTTACACCAAGCTTCATCATATGGAACGTGTGGAAAGAGAGGAACAAAAGAATTTTTAAGGAGGAAAAAAAGCCCCCTCAACACCTACTGGAGATAATCCTGAAACAGCTCAAGGAGACTGTGCGAACCATTGTTCGCATCTTCCCTAAAAACCCCCCCTTAGAAGAAGATTTAAATATTCTCAGGCAGTTGGGGATGAATGTGCTTACCCTCCTTGGCCTTGACAGGAAGCACACTACGTCGGATATGGAGAAGGATTTTTGGCATCCTCCCCTGGAGGGCTATTTAAAATATAACATTGATGGGGCTTCAAAAGGGAACCCAAGAACTGCAGGGTATGGAGGGGTCCTCAGAAATGCAGAGGGCAGTATTGTTTCCATTTTCCATTGCCACCTAGGTATAGCCACCAATAACATGGCTGAACTAATGGCTATGGAACAATGCCTAGATGCACTGAAGCAGAGCAACTGTCTAAACGTCATGATAGAGGCATATTTGGAGTTAGTTATCAACTCAGTGCAAAAAATTCATAATGGAACTGCGTCGAATAAAGTCTCTAAGCATTGGAATCTCATTTGGGTCTTCCAAGAGTTCAAAGCCATCTTCAAGGCTTGTGCACTATCAGTTTCCACCATGTGCGCAGAAAGGCAAATAAGCTGGTGGATCTTCTGGCCAACCAGGGAGTTAGCTGCACAGAGAATAATGTGTTGATGAAGTGGCAAGAATTAAGACCAAGTAGACTAATAGCTATATGCGGCGCACAGACGGAAGAAGATAGGGATGTGTTTAAACTCAAAACCATGGAGACTAGCTCGATTTGATTGTCCCCTGGATATGTCTTCTTTGTGGGCTAATTGTGCCGATAATAAGAGTACCTTGTTAAGTAGCGTAATGAAGATCTCAAGTATTTCCCACGCGTCTTTGCTCAACGAAACACTCTTACCTATTCATTATCCCAACCAAGGCGATGAAGTTTTGTTTTTGCAAGAGGATTCAATCCATTCGGCAACTAGTCGTTTCATTTTCGGGGTCCAATTTGCAAAACCACCTCCCAGGCAGTTTTTGACTATTCGCATTGCCCTCAGAGTGGTAATGGTTTTGGAGTTTTTGCAGCGATCCCATACATCCTACGACACATGGCAGGGAGAGGGGTTTGGAAACCGCCCTCTATCGTTGTTTATCATTCCTCCTTCTTGTCCAACGCGAAATCTGTCTCAACCATTAGATTCGGATGCCACGAATCAATGGTTGTCTGGGACAGAGCAACCTAGTGGGGCAGGGCGGTTAAACTTCGGGCTCTTTTGCCAGATGGCTTCCTCCTCTACCGTCGATCTTATCGTTTTGATGGGTCGGGGTTTATTGGTGGGAGGCCGCGGAAAGTTTGCAGGATCCCCGAGGGTTAGTTGGGAGCCTTGTTAATTTTTTCTTAGGCTTGTTTTTATAAAGGTATAGTTGTACGGTGTAGTCCCTGGTGGCTAAAGCTATTGTTCCTTTTCTGTTTTCTTTGACGTCGGGTAGACGGTTGTTTATATTGTACACTATTTTTTTGGCTCAATGAAATAGAAGGATCCTTACTTACTTCAACGAAAAAATAATAGTAATAAGTGGATAAATAGTAACAAGTATAGATAATACAAATTCAAATTTAAAAGGTCTACATAAATACATTATTTTTTTACCCAAAACTTTATACATTACCCATAAATGTTCTTAATCTTTATTGAAATCGAGGTATTATAGGTGTTTGGGAGTCTAAGTGGAATTTTAGTAAAATATCAAAAAAAAAACAAGTTTATTAAAATGCATAAAAATAAAATGACCAATCTAAGTAAGTCGAAATGTGTAAGAGTTCAGGATAAAAATAAAATGATCACTCAAAGAATACCCAAATGTCTAGGAGTTTTGGATAAAAATAAAATGACCAACTGTTGTGGTAAAAACACAACCCCCCATTATTGATGTGTTCACTTCAAATAATGGGGGCCCTTTCTATAAAAAATTTGGCTAAACACCTTTTTGGATTTTTATTTAGTTGATTGCGCTACGCTTTTGTTAATTTTTCATTTTCTTTCGATTCTTGTTTTGATTGCTTTGTTAAAATTGATTTTTTATAAGCTTCTCATTGACGCTTGTTTCGCCTCATTTGGTCAACTGGTTCGTAAATGACACTCCTTTGAAGTCTCATAATTTATCTAGCCTAGGTTAAAAATGCATGAAATGTACAATATTGCATTTTGTAAATAAATTAGTTCAATAATGAATTTATTTTAAATATTAACCCCTAGTGAGTTTTTACTAACATTTTTCCATTTTTACTTATGCAGCCAAATCATTAAGCATCGAGATTTAAGAAATTTACTCCAATTTCCAAATCAATTACTAATCTTAAAAACCCAGAATATCTAAGTGGCTGTAGTTTATTTTTATTCTTTTTATTTATTTTCAGAGTGGCTATAGTTTAGATAATTTCATAACTAAATTTCATTAAAATAAAATCAAAACAAAACATTAATTTTATATATTAAATCTCAAATTAATAAAAATAATTATTATATAAAATATAATTAAATTAATCAAATTAAAATTTAACATATAAAATTAATATATATAAAATAAAATTAATCGCATTGGGAGTTTACATCGCATCGGGGATTTTGCATTGTGACAAGTTTAAGAACCTCGATACCCCTCCCGACGCCGATTGCTGATTTGCTTTACATCACATCAGAGATTTTGCATTATGACAAGTTTGAGAACCTCCATACCCCCGATTCTCCGATTGCGAAAAGTCAAGTCGTGCCGCATTAACCAAAGGGGAATTAAGGCATAAGTATTATAACGCTTTCATTTGTTTGAATATCAAAACTCACTCATACGATGAGTGAATGAGTGAAGAAAGGTAAGTGAAGTGAGATAGTGTAGGATTAATTTAATATTAGAAAATATCTATTAATTTAGATAATCATTTTTAAATTAATTAATATAATTAATTTAAATAAATTAAATTTAAAATATTATTTAGATTAATTTAAATTTTTTTCTTTCTCAGCAAAGACTATTATCTATTAACTTAAAATAAAAATATTTTTACATGTAAGCAAGGCCTCAGAAGAGTCATGAGGCCTCTGTACACAGAAAGTTTGCCTCAGAATGGAAGAATTCTGAGCATAGGTGCTACAAAAAACTTCATAACATAAAAACATTTCAGATAAGGACCAGAAGATGAGAGAGATTGTGCACGAGAGCATAGAAGCGAGTAGCCATTGCAAGTCTGCCTGCAAAACATTGCTTCTGCCCTGGAACTGAGCAAAAACTTCAAGCTGACGGAGATGAGCCATGTGTTTTATCAAGGAATCCTGAAAACAGTCATCTGCTTGACAGACAAAAAGCAAAAAGAAACCGAACAGTGCCGCGTGGCTTCAATCTTCATTGCCCCTGCCAGAGGTCTTCTCATCTACTGGACGGTCACTAGCCACCCCCAGAACTTCATCGTCGATCTTATTGTCCTCAGGA
Source organism: Pinus tabuliformis (assembly GCA_031772625.1). NCBI lineage: Eukaryota > Viridiplantae > Streptophyta > Pinopsida > Pinales > Pinaceae > Pinus > Pinus tabuliformis. The sequence continues at coordinate 685,862,606 of CM062813.1, forward strand.
ATTAAAATTGGGCGATTGGAATCATTCAAAGCTTCATCCCCCTCAGCAGGGAGAATATTGACATGTGGCAGAGTAATTCTCGGGCTATCAATATGGCCTGTCTGTTCCACCATAGCTTTCTTCGGGTTGTCCAAGGTCAGATGATGCTCGCTGCTCTGAGAGGGTTCCGGAGTGATGCAGGCCAGAGGATGGATTTGGTTTTCTTCCTCATAGATAATTAAGGTGATGTGGGTAGAGATCAGAGGTCGATTGAGGTTACTCAGGAATTTAAAATGGGTGGTCTGAAAGGCATTGTTTGGGAGAGGTCGACGAACAGAGCTAGAGGGCTGCACATTCGCCTGAGGTGGAGGGAGATTAGTAGGTGAGTGATCAGGGTTATCAGAGCTACTGGCAGAAAGCCGAGAGCCATCATCGAGATTACCTCTGGGTCTCTTCCTGCCCCCTTGTCGAACCATATTGAATAGCAAAAGAAGGGCGACAGAAACCACAGAAGCAGCGGAGAGCACAATTGAAAAGCAAAATGTGTGAGCCAGAGAAGAATGAGTGAGCTGCTTACCCCTGAGACGTGCTTGAGGCCTGCAAGGCGCACCTCTGAGAAGGAGAACTCTCTTGCTTCCCGGAGAATTCGTGAACCAGAACTCAGAGCCAGAGTAATTGAAACACACCATGAGAGGGAAGAGCCAGGTGGTAATGAATATAACCATCCTCGCCATGCTTTGAACCAAGAAAACCATAAATGCACAGACACCATCGTTGTCGTCGAATTGCTGATCATCCATTTTACCTAAGGTGAAGGTCTGGGGAAACCCGCTGCTCTGCAGCATGCAGTACACGGTAGTAACAATTGGTGTCAGAGCCATTTATGACCGCAATAACACCCGCATCCGAGGAGATTAATTTTAATTAGTTACAAATAGTTAATTATATTAATTAGTTAGATTAATTAATAATATTTTATTAAATAATTAGTTTAGTTTATAATTAACAATTAAATTAGAATTAATTATTAGATAATTAGAGTCTAATTTAGGATTAAATTTTTAATTAAAATTCTGATTTTTTAGCCCAGCAACAAAAATTCTAGAATTATGTCAGAATTAACTCATCTACTTTGGAAGCTCATAGATTGAGTTTTACTTGGCCAAATGAAGCCCAGGACGGCTCATTGGAAAGATAAAATCAAGGAGAACATTTTTGAGGAGGTTTCACTAATAGATTTGGTCATTAATTGGGTCAAAAATCATGCAGAAGATCAAACTCCGAATTTCTAAAACAAAATCAATTTTCTGAGTTATTTTCTGCATTTTCATTTGTCCAAGCCTCTTCAAACTGCAGACGCATTCGTCAATAATATCCTTGGCCAATTAAACCATCCCAGACATCAATAGAGGGCTTATATTTTATTTTCAATTATTTATTTAAATAGAATTTGATTGGATTTGTTTTAAATGCCAAAAATGATATTTTGATTTTATTGATTGCATCTTAATTTATTTTGATTTCTTTTTGCAAGAAAACAGTGAAAGAAATATGGAGAAATAGATCTCGGTCAATGAGAATGCTCCAGCAATTGAAGATTAGAATTTTTGAGCAAATAAAATGGGATTGGACAGATTTCTCTTCAACAAACTTTCCTCTCAAGAATTTCTTTGCAAATATTATAAATAGCATATTGCGGAATGTAATAAAGGGCTACTTTCCTCTGCAATTTTGGACTTCTAAAAGCACTTCTGTAATAGGAATTTAGGGTTATAAGAGAGAGGAGAGAATCTCAGATCTGAGGATTATTGAATATTTTTTCCTTTGTATCTTGAATTATGTATGAGGGGCAGAGTTTGCACTATTGTGGCTTTTTCTTTGAAGGCAGAAGTTCAAGCAATGTAAAGAGCTGTTGGAGACCAGGGACAGAGAAATGGATGCAATAAATTGGTATTTTTAATACTATTGTTTCAAATATCAGTTTCATTTTTATGATAACAGGAATGTGTCATTTTATTCATGTTTTTTCATTTTTGTCAATATGGGTAATTTGTTTCAATGTTGTTATTATGTATCTCTGTTCTTATGAATTAATTTCTGATTTCTAAGTAACTATTTACTCAGAAATCTGCCTTATAAAACTGATTTATTGAATGGTAATGTGTTGTGAACTATTTCCACATATTATTGTTTAATTATTGGATTTACTGATTTGATAATCAATATCATTTTTGTGAACTACTTCCTGAGTGTTGTTGATTGATTATTTCAGATAATAAGTCTCAATAGGATATGTTTTGGCATCCATAATGTCAGTTAATTGAACTACTTCATTAACTTGATATTCATTATAAACAAGACATATTTAAAATCCCAATACTTTAAATATCTTGCTCTTGGTTGGGTTAGATCTATATCTGCCTAATTAAGATAGGATTAAGATTAGTTTATTTTGTTTGCATTATAGAATAAGTTTGCATTTATATTAATTTCTACATTCTTTTAAGTCCTCTTCTCAAAGAGGCAAAACTTTAGTTATGGCTTGGCTGAACCCAAATCAGCTTAAGGATCATTCTCTTGCCTGATCAGCAAGAAGAAGTGATCTGATATCTTTGTCTATTAGTAGTTAAAGATACATCATAAACCAATAGTGATAGGGAGAAGGTAATTGGACCTAGTTAAACCAGTTGAAGCCACCACACCAAACAGAAAAAGAGTTGCTTTAAGGTCCGGACTGGGTGGTTATCCCCCATTGTTGTTGCGGCGATTTTCGAGGCATCAAAACCAACCTACATAAGTCCAAATGTCTAGGAGTTTGGGATAGAAATAAAATGACCACTCAAAGAATACCCAGATTCTCAATAAGAACTCATAATGCAGAAGGCTTTTAAAAATAATAAAAACTAGTTTCTTTGAAAAGCACGGTCTAGGGAGATTCGGAAGTTCAAGAGATTCTGAATAAGAACTGATAATGGTGAAGGTTGTAAAAAATAATAAAAACTAGTTTCTTTGAAAAGCACAATCTAGGGAGATTCTGGAAGGAAGTTCTAGAGGCTAGGGTGCGCAGGGTATGGAACATGTTTAATCCTATGGATATTTGGATATGTGGCTCTAGATGGTTAAAACATTTTTTATGTTGGACATTTTATTTTCAAAATCACTATATAAAATATTTATTAAATGAGAAATAATATTCAGAAATAAATTATACCGATCCGAGATCTGAGGTGTAAACAAGCTCGTAATTTGTAAAAATGCCCGAACTTCAAATCATGTAAGGAGAAAAAATGAAATGTATTAAATAAATGCATATAAAGTGGATTGAAACCATGTGAGGAGAAAAAACGAAATTTATTAAAGAAATGCATATAAAGTGGATTGAAACTGAATGTTGTTTTAGAAAAATGCGTGGAATCTAGACTTACTTATAAAATACTAAACCTTGGCTTATGCTTCGCAGGTCCAAGCTAGAACTACAGCTTCTCCACCTTCTTCATTCTCCACATTAATGTTCAATGTACTCCTTATTGCATAGGGATTGGATGTATACACGTAGAGAGAGGAACAAACTTCATCCTCGTTGAAACGTCCAGCCTGACAGATGCGCTCAAATATCTCCCCACCTACTGTGTATTCCATGAGTATAGCTAGATGGGTTGGAGTCAGAGATACCTCCTTGAAGCTAACTACGTTGGGATGTCGCAAAGATCTATGCTTAATAATCCCCCACCTCACATTTTCATCAATATTCCTCTGTTGTTACGCATTGTCTTTCCCCCACACGACACCAAACCCCCTCCCAATAATATCAGGAAGTAACTGCACCCAACCAGTAGAAAATCTAGTAGAAAAGAGGTCGTTTCCCTACGCTCTGTTGGGAGGAGTGGGGACCATTATGGTGACACAACTTAATGAAAATAGCACAGGAAAATGCAGAGCAGATCTACCAAAAATCTAGCCTCACCAATTATCATGGAAGGATCTACGATCTATAACCCCTAGGGTTTACCACCAAAGCACCCCAAACCCCAATTCCAATCCACAGAGTTATACCATGGAAAAAAAACCTTCTCAATAAGAACAAAAAATTCGATGAAAATAATAGTAGAGGAAGAACTCAAAAGTAAAGCAAGAAAATAGAATTTCTAAAAAAAAAAACAAAGAGTGAAAAATACCTTGGAATCTCAACAATTTAGATCTGGGCAAGCGTGAGAAGATGGCTGGAAGAATTATGTAAATTAGAGATGCTTATTGATCTAACATGCATGTGTTGCAATAAAGCCAATATGAAGCCTTTGTTTCATATGAGCCCCTGTTCATCGCTTTCCATAATGGAAATGCCAATTTTTACACATGGCGTTGACTTGTTATAACAATTTAGTGAAATATTTATTTATACTCCTTTCACCTGCAAAAGAATTTTATTTGATCAGATTTGGACACACGAGCCTAATTAGTTTATAATAATCTAGTGGATTATAATAAATTATTTTCATAGTATTTCACGCACTAAATTTTATTTTCTTACACTTTTCACATTAAATTTTATTTTGCCATTAAATTTTATTTTACCGAGTTTCTTAAAATTAAATATTAAAATTGATTTTCAAATAAAATAAAATGCCTATATTTTTAATATTAAAAGACAATTTTAATTTGCTCCATGGTGTAGATCAGTTGATGATGGAAAGGGTTGTTAAGGCATTTTTTATAATGTTATTGGTTTAAACTTAGATTAGCTTAGTGTACCACGTGTGAGGTAATGTGGGTATACTTGGAGGTGATTGTGGTAGTGGATAGAAGTACAAGCTCGCTATAGTTGTCTATTTTTCCATAATAATAAAAATAACAATAATAATAATAATCTTATTTTTTTAATTTTATTGAATTAATTATTTATCAAAATTATATGTTATTAAAATCTCATGATTTTATTGGAGGTAGTTTAGGTGATGGCAATAAGGTAAACTAATTTTCTTGTAAGCACTTTATAAATTGTGTCATCACTCAAACACTTTCATAGAAAAAAAAAAGTCTTAACCCCACCTAGAATGCCTAAAAGACAACTCTCAAGCAAGCCACCCAATGTCACCTTGGTGGCCTTCTCTCACCCTTTAGACTACAGTGAAGAATATCCTTATCTAAGGGGGAAATCCATAAAGATCGAGCTAAGCTAGGTCATTGAGTAATGAAGGAAAGTTCCTTAACAAAGACTAGTGATTTGACACTACTCACTCTCAAAGTAAAAGGTTAGAGATAAGTGTGCGAATTGTCAAACAAACCATGAATTATGAAAAAAGTTTGAATGATTTTAATTAGAAAACTATGCTTATTCATGCAACGAAATTATACTTGAAAAATGAAAGATAAAACTGGCTCAAATTAACCATATAACATGAGATGCTAGTGAAGCATATATACAATGGCACAATAAAAATTGAAAATGAATCATAAATTGTGTCCATACAAGTAAGGCATTAGATCATTCATTCATCATATTCATTAGCATTGGAGATTGAGAGTTTGTTATCATAATCAAGAGACCATTCCATAATTAAGAGATTATACATCAATATTAGTATTAACTATGTTTGAGACGTCAAAGCGTTATGTGTTTGCAATGATAAATAAAGAAAATATTCAAACTTTTTGTTGTTACTAAGGAAAATGAAGACAACAACGTTGAACGTGGACCACTTACACATTTGTAACTTTCAAATGCCATCCATTTATCATCAATTTATCACCATTTATAGTTGGGTAGTTTGTAAATGTAGAATTGTGACCCAAATGATGTATTTGTAACATTCCAAAGTGTGTAATTACAACTAATGAACCATGAGAAATACCATTAGCGTGTGAACACATTAACCATTATGTACTTAGAACAAATTGCCATTAATACTAGAGATCAATGTAAGTTTTAAAGCACCCTTGAACAATAAGAAATTCCATATCATGTCAACATCAAATATTTAAGAATTGTGTGCATTGTCTAAATTGTGTGTAAAGTGCACCAATATTGGCACTAATGGCCTTTGATCACTATGTTGTTAATGTGTGTTAAGATGTAACATTTCAAATTAGAGACTGATCATACATCTATAAAAAGGCAAGCAAGTAAACCGTCAAGATAATCTTAAAAATAGTGAATTGTTATCCTTATGAACCAAGTCATTTCATGTTACCATGCATTGATTTGTGTAAGGGTGTGGTTAAAATATCAAATGTGTTCAAAAAATGTAAGAAATAAATGTATCAAGAACAAAATTTGACCATGATGCAAATTTGTAAACCCTTTTCACAATTATTAAAGAGCTTAAATATCAAGGTGTTTCATGCATTCATGTACTCATGTGAAGCTTAAGAGTGTTTACTATGTCATAGATATGTTACCTAGATATGTCAAATCCAACATGAACAAGTATAAATATGATAATGTGTCCTTACAAGTAAAGCATTAATCATTTTTAATTTATGCTAATCATTTTTAATTTTGTCACTTATTCTCTAGTCATATATTTTAGTCCTAGACTAAATTAGTCATTTAAGTTAGTCGCTTTTAGTTGAGTCACTTAATTCTAGTCATATATTTGATCCCTAGACTAAATTAGTCGTTTAAGTTAGTCACTTTTAGTTCAGTCACTCAAAATTGCTCAAATCTAGTAGTAATTCACTTTAAATCATTGTGGTGACTAACTTTTTTAGTCACATAGTTATTAATCTCTCATTTTGTACTAGTAAAATGTCCACTCTATTGCGCTTGATATTTAAAGTTAAAAAAGTTGAATCTTATAATACTTTCTCCTCTCTAGAAGATATAAAAAGGATGATTCGTAATCTCAAGTTTTGTTTGGATAATGTTGATTCCCTCTTGGCTCGTTGTGAAGGTTTCTTGGTAAGCAATTATGGTTCAGGTGACCTCACTAACCCTCCAGTTGATCATGGTGAAACCCCTTCTAATCATGATCCACATGAAGACTAGTCGTTGGCCGCATGGTTTTTGTTGACTATATATTTATATATATGTGCAATCTATAGCTATGGCGCTTCTATGGTGATTTATCCACTGTCTCAAGCCTATAATGAATTGTGAGTTTATTGTGTATATTGACTTTTGGACTAGTTCATGCTTTGTTTTGGACTCCTCGGTGTTGAAGATGGTTTCTCATGCTTGTTGGGCTCATCAAAGGGCATCTACATTCGGTGCTAAGTTATGGATTCGAGCATGGTTTGTTGTCTATGAAGGAATGTCGGTTTCAACTTTTCTACTTTTTCAAAGGGTGGTGTATTAGTTACTGTATGCAATGGTGGGAATAGTGTTATGGTGTACCCTTCAGTATGGCAGTATGTTGTCGATGTTCTCTTGCAACATGGCTTCTGGTGCAAGGTCGCCTTCTTTTGATGCCCATAAGTGTTCTTTTCATCACAAAACTTTATTCCCATGCTATTTGGGCCAATGTACCTTATGGAAATGTGTTGCTTTTGGCGTTTTGTTAGTTTCTTCCCAATTCCTAGTGGCTTTATGGAGCCTCTGTTCACAATATTCACTTTGAAAAGGATAAAATGGGAGATCATGTCTTTGAGTCTATTAATTTATATTTAGATTCCCTTATTGAAAAAAAAAATGAGAAAATTACATGTATTGTTTGTATTTCTTGCTATATATAAAATAGTTTATTAATAAGTAATGTATTGCAAAGCCACTTTTAGGAAGCCATAGAAGTTGGAGAATCCTTAAATCCTCTAAGTTAGATTGAAAATAGTGATTATCTATATATATATAAGCTTCATTTTGCTTATTAATATAAATAGTTACAATTCAATTAAATTTATGAGTGATACTCTAAAGCAAAAACAAAAACCTTACAGCAACATAATTTTAAAGCCTTACACCCATAACAACACTTATTTTAAGGGAAAGCTAACGTCTTTGTCAAAACTCCAAGTATATATCAATTATGCTTTTTAAAGCCTAACGTGGCAATTCATGCATCTATTTGATTGCATATAAAATTGAAGTCATGATTAAACTATTGTTTTTTTATGGAATAATATAATGCTTCGTTTATTCTTTAAGTGATTTGCACCAAAGCCGTGTTAGAACAAACACACGCAATCCATGACGTCACCAACCCTAGGCAATCATAAAGCATTTTGGCACGTTCTCATTGGACATATCAAGTAAATGGGGCAAGGAATTATTATTTTACAAGATGTAAGTCAATTCATATGCAATTTAATTTAATATTGAAGATAGAAGAAAATATTTTTCAGGAAGAAGATAGAAGAAAATATATATGTATTTTGATATGGGTTATGATGGTTTATGGAAATAAGTTTAATATTCTCAAATATTTATAGGTTAATATATATCATTTTGTTGTGAAAAAAAAGGTATTATTATTAATCTATTGACTTTATTATCATAATTTCTTACATCAATATGTAGAATGAAAATTGAATTGTCTCGTGAAAATATTTAAAAGTAATAAATTAATAGAGTAAGATTTGAATTGTATTGTTAAAATATTTAGAAATAATAAGTATGATGAAGGAACATTTAATTTGATAATTATAAAAAGTAAAATAGTGCTTTATTCAATATAACACAATGTAGTGGAAGAGTTAAAAGTCACCCTCTTTTATATAAGGAGTGTTATTTACAAATTGATAAGAATTTACATTTTGTGTTTTACACATTTAGAAGTATAATGAATTTATATAATTTTTTATTTTGGTTAGAAATAATGTATTTTTTTTTTGGCGTGGTTCACGGACATTTTTGGTCAACTGGTGGTGCTACGTTCACGGGAAAAATCTAGGGTTGACGTCCCTCGGTCTATAACAAGCGTTGACCCTAAGAGCTTTCGAGAATTGACCCTGTGACCTTCCAAATGGCGAGGCCGTGACTTGACCGATTGAGCTAACTCTTAGGACTAAAAAAACAATGCATTTAAAATATTGATAAAGAATTTTAAGAATAAAAAAATAGAATTTTAATTTTAATATAACAAAACTAAAGGATCCATGTTAATAGAGCATTTTTAAAATACCAAGCATTGTTAAAAGGCACTTTTATGTATATTTAAAAGGTACTTAGAAAAAAAATCATTATTCAAGAACCAATTAAAATATGAATAATATTAATGGAGAAAATAATTTTAAATATTATGATATTTAAAAATTTATAATACAATCTTTATAATAATAATTAATTAAAAAATTATAATATAATATTTTAGAATAATAATTAATTAAAATAAATTTTCAAATTTTAAAAAAATTATAAAAAAATTATAAATTATTATTTGATTTGAAAAAGAAGTGTAAAAGACAAAATAATTAACGGATATACTTCCAAAATAAATCACTAATAGATACTTTCAAAATAAATCACTAAATATATATTTACATTTAGAAAAGTAGGTTACAGTAAATTAAAAATTATAATAATATTAATTCTTATAAAAAAAAATTATAATAATATTAATTTTTATAAAAAAATTATAAATTTAATATTTTTATAATTAAATTTATTTATTTGTCAAAGTAAAAGTAAAAGTAAAAAAAAAATAATAATAATAATTAAATTCAAATCCATATTACGGTTAAAAAATTAAGAATTTAAAACTTAAATGAATTTAATTTTAAATATATATAATTAACTTAATAATAATGATGACAAATTTCTGAAATAAAGATATAATGTTCATGTTTAATGATAAGAATGCTTATGTAAAAATATACTCACTTTCTATAAATAAATAAAATGATAGATTTATAACATTATCTAGTTTTTACAAACCCAATTATCTTCCTATATCATTCTTTATAATGATAAAATAACTCTCTCTCTCTCTCTCTCTCTCTCTCTCTCTCTCTCTATATATATATATATATATATTAATAATTCACTGAATTTTAATAATATATATTTTTGTATATAAACAATTATTTAGATTTAATTTTGAATAGAAGGAGACTCACAACTTGTCATAAATATGATTTGTAAGATTCTAAATGGCATCTCGATAAGAAAAATCTCTTGAAGTTGGATACTTGAAGATCTATTCATTCATGTTGCATCACTCCTTCCCTCCATTTTGTGATCATTCCCACTCACATCAGACAAATTCGAAGCAAAACTATGAACAAACTCACCAACCAAGGATGCATCACTTTGGCCTTTATTATCTCCTCCCTCTAGCAGCTTTTTGCATACTCTTCTCTTAAACAAGAATGTTGGACCCTAGCTCAGTGGGACTTGAATTCCTTGGATGGGGTGCTCAGATTGAGAGAGGGTGGGGGATAGGTTCTCACTGTCCCACTAGGCAACATGGCAGGGGGACGTGGCAGCATTCCCCCATAATGGTTTAGGTGAAAGCATGCAGGGGGCACCATCCTGTGATTAACATGGCACATCACTTCATCTTTCATAATCATCATATGTTGGATTCTCATATGGTCATGGAGGGTATCACATTCCATAAGGCAATTTTCCCTCCCAACGTGCCTTTCTCTCAGTTGTGGTTCATTGAGGAGGCATTCAATGATTATAAAATGGAGAAGGAATGTAACATCTTGTGGCTTACTTACTTTAATTTGCATTTTTACCCTATTTTCTCTCCACTTAGAATCAAGCTTCAGAGTATTCACATGGGAATGGGGCTTCAACATTTCACTCATAATGGTTTAGGTGAAAGCATGCAGGGGGCACCATCCTGTGATTAACATGGCACATCACTTCATCTTTCATAATCATCATATGTTGGATTCTCATATGGTCATGGAGGGTATCACATTCCATAAGGCAATTTTCCCTCCCAACGTGCCTTTCTCTCAGTTGTGGTTCATTGAGGAGGCATTCAATGATTATAAAATGGAGAAGGAATGTAACATCTTGTGGCTTACTTACTTTAATTTTCATTTTTACCCTATTTTCTCTCCACTTAGAATCAAGCTTCAGAGTATTCACATGGGAATGGGGCTTCAACATTTCACTCATGGCAAAGGCATGCTATTTATTCTTCTCATGTGGATTGTGATTATGCCTCTCATGTAATTCGATAACTTGCTATTTTTGGTTTCAATCTGCTTCAGGACTAGCATAGGGAGGTCTCATAGGAAACACAAGTAAGTTGATGATGTTTCCCTCACCCCCATGGTCTATAATTTCGTCTTCATGTTGTCATGGGTCTTTCTTCCACCTCGGTTGTGCTTTGAATAAATTCCATCCAATTGGACCTTGTGCCTACAAGATTTCCACATCTGGTCAAGTATATGTCTTAGTAGTAGAGAGTTCAGGTTCAAATCTACTCTCTCTATGTAAATTTTGAAATTCCTCGTAATTATTGGTTTGGTGTCTACTAGTTTTATAGGTAAAGGTGAGAAAATCAAGGTCTCTCCTAAAAGAGAGTATGTCCCCCATCTTAAGGTTGTCATATTATTGTTTCAATTGGATACTTCCTAACTTCTTTCAGTAGATAAGGATCTCCCTAGGGACCACATTTCTCATAGGTTCATAATTTTCTCAAGGTTTTACCCCAAGCCTAAGGGAACCCCTCTCTCCCATTGGACTTGAATCTCATTCAGTACAACTAATATGCCACATTAGAGAGCCAAGGTTCACCACGTGGTGACGTATAATCAGGAATGAGGGCACACTCATGCAAAAGTGAGAAATAAAATCTCTATTGTGTGATTTAAAGAGCTCACTTCTCAACCTATCTAAGAGAAAATTTCTCAAGTTGAATGAGAATTGGAAAACCAAAGACATACCCTCACAGACACTTTAGTAATAGTAAAATTTGTAGACTGGGTTCCTAATGTCAGAAAACACTCGTTAGCATTACAATCAATACGTGTATACGATAAACATATATTGGCACCTCAAGTTCCTACTTGGAAGGGTCTTGGTGGACAAAAATGAAAGCATGGAGAATGGTTTCCTCTCTTTAAATCACATGTAGTGACAAATGATAGCTCTATATCACATTCTAGGTTGTATTGAGAGATATATGATCATTCCTCCTACACTAGGTGTCTCTTTATGCAACAACAAGGAGTCCATACTTGTTGAAGCCGTGGATTAAGATAATTCCTCTTAATTGTCTCTTAGTTTCTTGTCTTTTTCTTTCTATGTTTCAATTATGTAATTCTCAGTTTAAAAATGGATTAGGAGGTCTTGTTTCTAGAATATGTTTTTTTATTTTTTAAATTATAGGCAAAAATCATATCTTCTGCAATTTTGAAAAGACTGGATTTTTGGGTCTAGTCAAGTCTTCCTAGTGACTGACCAAGTCAGAATTCAGTGACAAGAATGTAATCCTCTATTTTTAGGCAATAAAAGTCATTTACTTCACAAAAAAATCATATATCCTTCTTATATAATTGTGTGTGTGTGTGTTTTGTAAATTAAGTTCTATTAACTCAAAAAATAAAATTACATTAGGATTCCAAGAATCTCAGATAGCATCTACAACATTTCTGGAGTCACACCCCTAAATTATTTATGGGTTTTTCCTTTTTCCCCTTTCTCCTATGAACATCTACCCAACCTAAAGATTTTACATTTACAATTGAGGATAAAAACATATCCTCATTCTTTTGAGAGAGCTCCATCGTTCTCAAATCAGCCGAGCGCTGAATTTCTTTATCATTGTCTGAATGGTAAGACTCATGGGTGCATTTCTTCTTGTTGGATGTAAACATGATTATTATAGAAACGCTTTCCTTATCCTTTGCTTGAATATTCTCCTCTGTCAATGGATAGGGTGGTACCATAAGGGACTGCTCTAGATCTTGAGAAGTTGAGGAGCCGGGGTTTGTCTTTTGTTTTTGAGAATAGACCTTTTAACTTTCTAAGTTCTTGCCAGTTTATATTGCCTTCTTATCCCGCCATCCCTGATTTGGTTTCTACTTCGCTTGGGAGTCAAATAACCCTTTTGAGCAATGGAAAGCATTCTGAATAGACCCTAGTTGTTGGTGTATTGTACACCTGGCAGCAATGTTTTCATAGTCCAAACAATGTGAATATTCCTTTTCCATTACACTTCAAAATAATTTTATCTAGTAATCCTTCACTCAGATCTAGTTCAACACATATACTGAAAAAGTGATGAAACTTGTAGCCTATATTTCACTATCTATTTCGATGAAGAGACCAATTGAGTTGCTAATTTTTTCCAAGATATCTAGTCGAATCCATTGGAGGGGTAATTTTGAGAGTCTTACCCATACCGAAGTAGCTAGCGATTTCAAGGAAAGAAGGTTGAACTTTGGAAAATAAGGTTGAATCAAAAGATCAACTCAGCCCCAAAGCTGAATCAAAATTCTTGTTCGCCCCAAAACTAGGGCCCCTGGTTGAAAACCCTCTATCTTCCTTCACCATATTTGAAGAGTACCAAAAAATATCCCTTCGAACAAAATAATAGCTCTAAATTTTGGGACTATTTCTGATAAACCCAATCCCGAAGGGCAGAAGTTGGGGGCCAAAAAATTGAACTAGCATATAACCACATCTCATTTATAATATAATACCTTCATCATTATTAATATCTCATTCACCTTGATTGAGGGTGCGTCTGTAATAGCCCTGATGAAAATTCCATGTAATAAAAGTTAATAAAGGAAAATAATAACGACGGTTATGGGGCATTTATTCCAAGCTGAATGTTGGGAAAGACATCCTAGTGTAGGTACTCATTTGGTTTATTATGGCTAAGGAAATTGGAAAATTCAAAGGCAAAGGCTTTGGAAAGGAAAAATGGATTTTTTGGCAATTATTTATGAAAATAATGGAAATTATGAGAAAAGGGAGGTGAAAGTTCCCAGGTTGCATGTGAGTAGGAAAACGAAGGAAAATAATGGAGAATGAAGAAAATAGAGGCCTCATTAATAAAAAGGCTTCTAAGGATCAATTGGTACTTTTTGTCGATTCAATTTTGGAGCTCTCTCTTTATACTCTCTCTCACACACACTCTTGGACACTTAGAGTTTTCTTGGAGCACTTCAGCACTAGATCAAGAAAAGCAAACAAGGTAAAGGAAAGCAATGATCAATAAAGGAAGAGAAGGATTTAGCTGCTACAACAGGATTATTTGAAGGTATCGATTTGCATGTGTGATTTGCTTGATAGTTTTCGCATGCATGGTTATGTATGTGTGTTCTTGGTTCTCTTTCTATCATTGGCATGGGTTTTGCGAGGTGCAACAGTGTTTCTAATCCTAGCCTTGTCATTTCCGTATAGTCTTGGTGTGATGGGTTCTCATGTTTTCGTTAAGTTGGACTGTCGGATGGATTCGAAACTGAGTGAGGAGGATCTCTGAAAGGAAGAATACATGGCATAGTGATCCCTGAACCGAACTGTGGATTATGGTAAATCTTTGGCCTAGTAACCCCTGAACTAGGTTGTGGGATGTGGTAAAGCCAGATTTTGTGTTTCCTCGGTGGGCCTAGGAATCCTCGACCGGTGAATGACAGCATATACAGTAAAGCCTAGACATGGGTGCCCTTGATCAGGCCTATGAATCCTTAGCCGGTGAATGACGAGATACACGGTAAAGCCTAAAGGGTATGGATGACAAGATATATAGTGTATTCACCCCCATACCATATGGTAAAGCCAATAGGGTATGGATGAGTATAGGTCAGTTATGCACTAGATATGGATGACAATGTTTGTATGTATTGTGTATGCATGCATGTTGTACATATGTTGATTATGCATACATTGACATGGTTGTAGTTGTCATGGATGAGGTCATCATGTGTGGTTGATATGGTCATTCATTGATGGCTGGACTATGGTTAGGATGAAATCTATATGTTGTTATGATTATGTTTATACATGTATTACGCTAATATGGTTGATCTTGCAAATGAGATATCCTCCCCGAACTATAATAAGGTATGTTGATTATGTTATATTTAGGTTTAGCTGACATGATATACCTTGTAGGAAGAAAACAACAAAGATGACTAGCAAGATGGTAGACTACAGTTCCTGAGACTCTCCCTATGGATCATATGAGCAGCATGGTGTTTGGCATTCTTCTGACTTAGTAGACACATTGAGAATATTGAAGGAAGAATTGAGAAGTTGCAAGGAAAATAATGACATAATCATGCAGGCACAAGAGAAACAAGTAGAAGTTAATGTAGTAATACTTCAAAGTTATCAGAATTGCAGAGACACCACTTCAGATCCTCCATGGGCAGTAGGATGGAAAAAATGGGGCATATGGCAGTAAATCTCATAATGGACACAAGTCGGATAGGGATGACACGGTTAGAGATTGAAAGTTCTTAGATACTTCGAATAGGAGAGGTGATGGACACAGGTACTATTCTAGTTCTAGTTCTGCCATGCACTATGATCGTCAATGTTATCACCCTTACAAGAGGAGTTACAGGGGATAGTTTTCAGATGAGTTTAAGAAAGCTAGGTCACCTACTTTTGAGGGACATTTGAAGAAGCCAGAGGATGAAAATGCTTGGTTACTTGGGATGAAGAATTTCTTTGAATGACATGAGTACACAAAGAATATGAAGGCCAAAGTAGTTATCTTCAGCCTCAAAGGGAAATAATACATTTGGTGGGAAGATGTAAGATGGGTCAAAGACATTAGGATAGAATACTTGAGTTGGCATGAATTCAAGAGACTCTTCAAGAAGAAATACTTTTCAGAAAGGTACTACGATAGCAAAGCCAAGGAATTTTATGAGCTCACAATCGGATCGATGCTAGATGAGGAGTATATGACCAAGTTCTTGGATATTTTGAGGTATGTACAGTATCTTAAAGATGAGAAAGCCAAGGTTTAGAGATTTTCCAGTGGATAACCATTAGCATTTAGAGATTATATTGAATATGATGAGCCTCAGTCACTTGAGGAAGTTATTGGTAAATTGAAGCATTGTTATGAACAGTCAAAGCGTAAGACAAAATCTCATCAAGGATGGAAAGGGAAAGATAAAGGTAAAGGTAAATGGAGGCCGAAAAGCACAAGGCCTTAGAATGTAGAAGAGAAAGAGAATGTTGCACCATACAAGAGGTCCAACATAGCTAGATAGGGACATGGGTCAAAACAGTAGAATAAAGGTGATAGTATAGCACAGTTGCAGTGTTGGACATGTGGTAAGGAGAATCTTAGGATGGATTTTCCATGGCATCAGGGTGGTAGACCGTAGATATATAGTGCACAGGAGGCGCAGATTGTTGGGGATGTTGGGTAAAGCATTCCTCGTATCTATGCAACACTTGATAATAGACAAGAAGATCATCAGGCATCTATCATTGAGATGGATGGTAAGATTTGTGATCAAGTTGTTTCTATTTTGATTAACCCTCGATCTAATTGTAGTTATGTTAACCCTGACTTGGTGGATAAGGGTGGTTTGAATAAAGAAATGCATGCAGAATATTGGTTAGTGCAGTTGGTTGTAGGTGCAAAGAAGGGAATTCATCATTGAGTAAGAGCTTGTGCTTTTGAGTTGAATGGTATGCCTACATCATCACATTTGAATGTATTTCCATTGGGAACATATAGTATACTATTGGGTATGGATTGGTTGTATCTTCATAGGACCAAAGTGGATTGTTATGACAAAGCCATTGAGTGCTTGGATGACAATGGAGAACCGAGGATCTTGTAGGGTAAGAAGAAAGCAACATTAGTTAGGATGGTGACAGCTATGTAAGAAAAGCATAGTCACAAAAAAGGGTGTGTGTTATTTGCAGTACATATTTCTATTGATAAAGGTAATGAAGTTGAGGATGTGGAGGTATTAAGCAGGTACCCTATCTTGCATCAGTTTTAGGATGTGTTTCCCACAGATATTTCAGATTTTCCACCTCATAGGGAAGTAGAATTTTCCATTGAGTTGGTACCAGGGGTAGCACCAGCATCAAAGGCACCTTACAGGATGAGCAAACCAGAGTTAGTGGAATTGATGTTGCAGTTGAAGGAAATTCTTGACAAGGGATACATTAGGCCAAGTGTATCACCTTGGGGTGCACCAGTATTGTTTTTGAAGAAGAAGGATGGTACTCTTAGGCTATGCATTTATTATAGGCAGTTGAGAAAGGTAACCATCAAGAACATATATCTATTTCTTAGGATCAATGACTTGTTTGATCAGTTGAAGGGAACAACAGTGTTCTCGAAGATTGATCTAAGATCTAGATATCATTAGGTGTGTATTAAGGAAGAGGAAATTTACAAGATAGCTTTCCAGACCAGGTACGAGAATTATGAGCTTGTTGTAGTTCCATTTGGTTTGACTAATTCTCCAGCTACCTTTATGTTCTTGATGAATAGCTTGTTTCTTCCTTATCTAGACAAGTTTGTTATCGTATTCATTGATGACATTTTGATATATTCTAAAAACGAGGAAGAGCATTATGAGAACTTAGCAGCAATGTTGGGATTGCTAAGGGAGCATTAGTTGTATGCTAATATTAGAAAATGCAGTTTCATTCAGACATAGTTACATTACTTGGGATGTGTTTTTTCCAATGTATAGCAATGGATCCAGAGAAGATAAGATCTATCATGGAATTGGCAACTCCTAGAAATGTGGATGATGTAGGGTAATTTATGGGGTTAACAAGTTACTACAGGAAGTTCATCAGGAAATTATCTCGCATTTCATATCCTATTATGTCATTATAGAGGAAATGTAAGAAATTTGAATGGACAGAGGAATGTGCAGCTAGTTTTGAACAGCTGAAGCAATTGTTGAAAAATTCTCCAGTGTTAAAGATTTCAGATCCAAACAAAGAATTTGTGGTATGAATAGATTATTGCAAGAGAGGACCTGGTGGAGTCCTTATGCAAGAAGGATAGGTAGTGTGCTATGAATCATAGAAACTCAATGAGCATGAACAGAATTATCCAACACGTGATCTTGAGCTGGCAGCAATCATCCATGTGTTGAATATGTGGAGGCATTATCTTCTTGGCATGAGGTTTGTATTGATGAGTGATCACAATGGGTTGAGATACTTATTCGATCAATCGAACTTGAATTTCAGGAAATCTAAATGGTTGGCCATGATTAGTGAGTTTTATTTTGAGATCAAGTACATCAAGGATAAAGAGAAAAAGGTTGTAGATGATCTTAGCAGGTGGATACAGGTGAATCATATAGTAGCTATGATTTCTTATGGGACATATTTATAGGATCATATCTTATAGGTAGGTCAAGAGGATTACAGGTACATTGAGCTTATGCACAGGTTACAGTAGGGTACAGGTGGTCAGGATGTGGACTATCATCTTACAGCAGATGGCTTGATTAGATTCAGTGATAGGATATATGTGTCAGGCAGTAGTGATCTCAGGAAGACTATCTTGAGAGAGTTTCATGCGAAACTATATTCAGGTCACCCAAGGTATCAAAATACATTTACATTAGTGAAGAAGTTTTATTATTGGCCGAATTTGAAGAAGGACGTGGCAGAGTGTGTGGCTAGATGCTTGGAATGTGAGCAGGTAAAGGCAGAGTGTAAGCATCTAGGTGGACTACTACAATCGATTATGATTCCAGAGTGGAAATGGGAGGTCATTTCCATTGATTTCATCACAGGTTGTCGAGGACATCCAGATGGCATGGTTCCATCATTGTTGTGGTGGACAAGTTGACAAAGGTAGAGCACTTCATTCCAGTGAAGTCTACTTATTCAAATAGTGATGTAGAATAGGTCTTCATCAAATATGTGATTAGATTGCATGGTGTTCGGAAGAAGATTGTGTCAGAAAAGGATGCTAAGTTCACTTCCAAGTTTTGGAAGGAGTTATTTTTAGGTTTAGGGACAGAGTTGGCCTTTAGTACAACTTACCATCCGCAAAAAGTTGGACGGTCACAGAGGCTCAATATGATATTGGAGGACATGTTGAGGGTGTATGTGATGCATCAACAATGGAAGTGGAAAGAGTATCTCCCACTGGTTGATTCCACTTACAACAATGGGTATTAGGAATATTTGAGGATGATTCTATTCGAGGTATTGTATTGGTGGAGTTGTAATACTCCCATCAGTTGGAGAGATCTAGTGAACAGGGTGTTGATTGGACTGGATATGTTGGCATAAATGGAATGCAAAATGTAGGTAATAAGGAAGAATATAAAGGCAGCACATGATAGGTAGAGAATCTATGCATATCAGAATGGGTTTTTTAAGGAGTTTCAAGGAGGGGAATAGGTGTATTTGCGCATCAATGCGAAGAAGATCTCCTTGTAGATTGGATCATGTGCCAAGCTAGCACCTCAGTTTTTTTGGACCTTTCAAGATTCTTGAAAGGATTGGACTAGTAGCCTATCGACTTGCACTTCCTCCTACAATAAAATTCCACGATGTTTTCCATGTGCCATTGCTTAAGAGGTATGCTAAAGATGTTGATCATGTGATTGACTAGTCTGTATTGCAGGTGGAGCTAAATGGATAATTCCAGTCAGAACCACAATGTATATTACAAATAAATATGCTCATGCTCCACAACCGAGCAATCGAGCAGGTTAAAGAGAAGTGGAAGTACTTTGGGCTCGATGAAGCTACATGGGAGATGGTGGATCAGATACAAGCTATGTATCCTTCCTTATTCACTAGTTGATCGAATGTTTTTGTTATATGTTTTGGTGTGATGTTTTGGTTTATATACATATGTATATAGATGTAAATATCCTCATGAGTTGTGTTATAAAGCTCTAATGAGCAGTATGGGTGTCATGTCATTAAGGTTTTCATATTGTTATGTTGTCATGATGGTTTTCTTCTCAGCAAGATGATCATTGTAAATACTTCATCAAGTTAATTTATAATTATCCATGGTAGTATGTTTTTCTTACAATAGTCTTGTTGGTTGTAGGTGTCATTGAACACAAAGGATGATGTTCCCCCAAGGGGTGGGGGTTCTGTAACAACCCTAGTGAAAATTACATGTAATAAAAGTTAATAAAGGAAAAATAATAACCATGGTTGTGGGACACTCATTCCAAGTTGAATGTTGGGCAAGACATCATAGTGTCAGTGTTCATTTGGTTTATTATGGCTAAGGAAAATGGCAAAGGCAAAGGCATGGAAAGGAAAAATGGAATTTTTAGCAATTTATTTATGAAAATAATGGAAATTAGGAGAAAATGAAGGTGAAAGGTCTTAGGTTGCATGTGAGGAGGAAAATTAAGGACAATAATGGAACATGAAGAAAATAGAGGCATCGTTAATAAAACATATTCTAAGGATTAGTTGGTACCTTTTGTTAGCTTAGTTTTGGAGCTCTCTCTTTATTCGCTCTCTCTCTCTCTCACTCTTAGACACTTAGAGTTTTCTTGGAGCACTTCAACATTGGATCGAGAAAAAAAAGAAGGCAAAGAAAAGCAAGGAAGAGTAGAATTCGGTAGCTACAGCAGGATTATTTGCAGGTATCGATTTGCATGTGTGATTTCTTTACTAGTTTTGGCATGCATGGTTATGAACGTGTGTTCTTGTTTCTCTTGATGTCATTGGCATGGGTTTTTCCAAGTGTGATAGTGTCTTTCAGCCTAACCTTTCCATTTCTGGATAGCCTTGGTGTGATGGGGTTCTCATGTTTTAGTTGAGTTTGATTGTTGGATGGATTCGAAACTGAGTGAGGTGGATCTTTGAAAGGAAGAACACATGGCCTAATGATCCCTGAACCAGGTTGTGGATTGTGGTAAAGCCTTGGCCTAGTAACCCCTAAACTAGACTGTGGGTTGCAGAAAATCTGGATTTTGTGTTTATACCTTAGTGGGCCTAGGAATCTTCAACCGGTGAATGCAAGATATACGGTAAAGCCTAGAGGTGGGTGCCCTTGATGAGGCCTACGAATCCTTAGTTGATGAATGGCAGGATATACCGTAAAGCCTACAGGGTGGTGTCTCGATAATGGTCCAGTGATCCCTGAATCAGACTATGGTTTGCAATATATCCTATAGATTATTGGACGATAAATTTCTTCACGGTGTAAGTGGAGAAATCTAGTCGTATCCATGCTTATTTGGTTTTTTTTGGTTATGAGGCCTACATTCATGCTTGGAATATGGCATGGGGTTGATTGGCTGAAAGAAAGATTTGGTTCAGCTAATCTATGGCTGAGTGGTTCATGGATGTCCCAAACCCGGATGGATTTTGCATTCGTTAATAATATTTCCTTCTCCTTGGTATTTCATGTGTAAATGTATTGGTTTATATGTGGATTATATGCCCTTTGTATCCTTTTTTTCTTTTTTTTTTATATGTTGGTTATGAGTATGTTTTATGGCAATGATGATGTATGGCTCTCATCATGTTTTAATTTGTAAATGAATGAACAATGAATATATGAACTAATAGATGACAATATAGCTAATGCGATAAGGCATCAATGCTTCTTAGCGTTTTTTTAGATAAGTATGAGGCATGATATGTTGTCATGACCTATAGAATGCATATTTGTGGCATGTTTGATGAAATGTCTATCATGGCTAGTAGGCATCCAGTTAAGTATTTGTTGAATTATTTTCATTTGTATCATTGTTTCAATGTTAATTTTCATTTCTGGGAGATTCATTAAGTTTTGGGCAGTGGCTTGAAACTTGGCCCTGAAAAAGTGTCATAGAATTTGGGTAGTTGGCTCTGAACTAGCTGAAAAATATCCCAATCACTTGCATGTCCTTGTTGTGAGAGTGATTGGAGGGCCCCAGTCACATGCAAGCCCATGTCATGGGAGCGATTGAAGCTCTAGGTCAGTAAGATGTTGGGTTGCCTCAGGGGTTGGTCACCTGATAAGGTTAGTTGGCTCCTGGAGGTTTTGTAGAATGTGTAGAAGACCAGGTTGGTTGTGTTTTGTCGGTTCCACTTCCTGAATTGTACATGGAGAGTTGAATTAGGTCATAGTAGCATATCATCACATGTTTACCCTAGTGGACCGGTTAACTTGGGTAAATGTGGGAGGAGGGTGTTACAGTTTTCATTGAATGTTCCACCATAAAAGCTTGACCCAAGAGGTCCTTTGGTGTTTGAGAGTTGGATACTAACTTTAGGACATCTTTAAATGTCAAGGGTTTATATAATGAAGATGCCCCTAGTCCTTTGACACCTCCCCTCAAGATTTTCCCTAAAGAGATAGTGGCATCCCTCTTAAATACATAATCTTTAAGACCCTTTTCCATCTTCAGTTGGTTCCCTTCGTAGAGGAGCCTCACTTCTCCCTTTGAGATATTCATTCAATGTTGGATGTTTTTAGCTAGTGCTCCTACAACCTCTACTTCTAATACCATGAGATAAAGGAACTCTCCAGGCATGGACCGAACAAAAATTAGAATTTTTTGTTGATCCAGGTCCCCGACTCCATTCATTGTCAACTCCAACATTGGCTGGAGACTTCTATCAAACACTTTGTGTGCTTTACCATACCCCTAGAGAGGATCTCTTTCAAACATTTCAGAAAACACTTTTCTAACATCCCTATCACTCTTGTACTTTCTGAATCTAAGTAACTCTATCATCTCAAATATCTCTCGATGAACAACAATGAGAAGACCATAAAAATCTACATCCAATGCTCCACTATCAAATTACAACCAAGCAACACTGCCTTGACCTCTCCTCTCCAGGAATTCCACTAGCACCAACCTGCAGATAGGGGACTACTATGAATATAATATTTATTTTTTCTCAGGAAAATAAATCAACCTCCCTCTAAGCTAGAGGGCTAGAGTGAGATTTTTGGTACTAGGCCAACCCACAAGTATACTCACTTAAGAATTCATAAGGCTTGAAGCCAATACAATGATATTCATAGCTTCAAAGGCATTACAACAATATTTATCAAGGCATTATATCTCATCATGTCACTAGTAAGGATTTCAACCTGGGTGGGAAAGATAACATCCATTCCGCCAAACAACTCAAGGTAAGCCCAATTGACATAATTTCCAATATAAATATTTGTATGCACAATCTACACAAAACATAATATATCTTACTTTGCTTATATATATATATATATATATATATATATATATATATATATATATATATATATATATATAGATATATAATATGCCTTTGTGGTCCCAACGACATTTTACCTTCTATTTATGTAAAATGAAAAGCCAAAAGTATTCTTTTGAAGAGAAAATTTCCATGGAGAACGTATACATATTTGTTAATAATTTTTTGGTTATATAATTTCTCAAGTTACATATTTCACACTATGGATCTTCACTACTTTGGAGGGAAAAAGTTTGCATAAGTTATAGAAAAAACTAAATAAAAAACATATTATGATATTAAAAACAAGAAAATTACATGCCATTGGATAGATAATTTAATAATGAATCTACCAACACCAAAATTTCCACCTTCCATGGAAGAGATGGAGGGATTCCATCTCCTAAAAGCTACAACTCCATGAAAACATGTAAAAATGGGGAAGGATTACTAAGTTTCAAGCCCTAGATCATGATAATTTTGACATAAATAGATAATTTATGTTTAAATCCCATGATATTGGTTTTAAGTCCTCGGTCAATTTTTCACAGATTTACCTTGCACTAAATTTTACTAAGTAAAATATGCATATGTTGACTTTATGAATGTTCATGTTTTGAATATTATACTCTATTATTTGATATATGATGTTAATGTTGGTTATAGTTGACTAATGCAATTCACTCTAGCCATATGAAAGTCACAATGTGATAATTATTTTATACATGTGTGATTAATGATTGAATATATATCATGAATTGATGTCATCATGTTGTTATGAAGTGAGAAAGGGTTTGACATGATAGACATTATATGACCTTTATGGTCAAATTCAGTGATGGATATTGTGGGAACACTTACCCATAAATTATCTTATCAAAATACAATAACATGGGTTGGGGATAAGATATGATACTATCACTGATTTTATACTAGCTTCTCTAGACTCATAAGAAGCCTTGGAGGTTTTATAGATTAGGCAGGGCCATGAGGCAACTTGATTTATTAGAAGTTGGGGAGAGGGCTAGATTTTTACTCGAACTTTCTCAGAGTTGCGATGTGACTTCTTAAGAGTTGTCTTGATTCCTATTGTAGTCATCATATGTCATGAGTTTTAACTCTATATTGTGAAGTTTGACATATAAAAACTAGCCTTAATAGGGGGACCTATGCCATTGAGAGAAAGACCATTTAAGCACCAACGTTGGATACCCGGTGGTTGTAAATGGTGGAATATAATAGAAGTGGTGGTGACTTTGTGTGTTGCACAACTTCTTATTGTATTAAAATGATGTGGATCTTTACTTATGAAATAAATAACATGTAGAATCTTCAAGATATGTTTCTTCTTATTGTACCTTCCGTCGCAGCTATAACGCATCAGTTTTTTATTTACTGCATATAAAATTAACTTTGGCCAAAAACTTGTATACTTATGCAGTAGTTTAACTTTAATCTTTTTCATTATTATTTTTTTAATTATTTAATAATATTTTTCTCACATCTGATACATTGACATCTTTCACATCTTATTCCCAAATGATGATGCTCTGCGTCGATCGTACTCCTGCAATGATGGTAGATGTTTTAATGCTTTGCCAGATGGTTTGCGTCGACGTCTTGCACAAGATTAAAAGGTACAAATCAAAATATGTGAATGAGAAGGTCACAGTCTTTTAGCTACTATTATTCATGTTGTTTCATGGTATTGAACACTTCCATTACCCGATATATGGGCTTAGAACAGTAAAAGTTGATAGCTTGAGCACATGTATAAAAAAGACCACGTTTAGCCTATGGTTAATTCGCATGAAATCTTAGTTTAAAATTTAAATATTATTGATCACCTGTTAAACCTATGACAAATTCTTTGAAAATATCATTTTGAAATTTACATGTTGAATGTAATTTAGTTCCCACATCTCCACTCCATGTGGATATTACGTCTTCATAAAACAATCTCAGATACATTATTAATGCATTGCACAATAATATATAAGTCTCTAGTGGATAATTTGAATGCATTGCACAATAATGTATTCACGTCTGAGAATTGAATTATTAGATACATTAAATTTACATAAAGTATTAATCGTTAATAATATCAATACGATTAAAAAGGACTCTTAATTATGCAATGATGCATAATATATGACCACAAAAACCTAAATATTACATTAATTTTTTTTTTTTTGTTTTTAAATTTAAAACTATTTTTACTTGTAATTAAAAACGATAATTTCCTTTACAAGAGAAGTAATACAAACCATTTTTATTCTATTCCATGTCCATTCCCATAATAATTGTGAAATGGGCATTACATAGTGAGTAATTTTGGTGAACCACTTTTTACTATTCATTTACTTTGTCTTTATGCATATTTTTACAACATATTTAAAATATAGCTTGGGATAGTTATTATTGAGAGTGAAAACACTACATATTCAATAAATTGTTGAACCACTCTATTATTCATTTACTTTGTTTTATAGATTTATAAATCGAAAATGAATCCACAGTTTTCATTTTGAATCGACGTTTCAGGTCACAAACAGGGCCCATCATCAGGATAATAAGAAACAGAGAGAAAGAAAGGCAAGAAATGATAAATAAATACAAAGAGGAAGAAATCAAAAAATGAAAGGAAGAAAAGTCGATTTTGAAAAATAATAAAATAAAATAAAAGAATTAAAAAAAAAAACATCAAGCCCTAACAAACTAAGAGAAAGGATCATAATGAAATAATAAATTAAAATACTAAAATAAATAAATTTATAATAATAAAACAATAAGTTAGAGAGAAATATGTACAAAAAGATAAGCAATAAAGAATTAAAGTGAAGCAAAAAATAATAAATTAATCAAAATAAAAGAAACCAAAAATAACAAAGGGGTAAAGAATAGGAAAAATAAAGAAAATAAATTAGAAAATAAATAAAGAAAATAAACTATCATAAAGAAAAGAGAGAAAGAAGAGGAGACAAAACAAAAAGAAATAACATAAAGCAAAGCAAAATAAAATAAATAGAATAAAATAAAAATAATAATAATAATAATAATATAAAAGAAGAAGATAAAAATGAATAAAGAGGAAAGGAATGAGATAAATAAATAAACCAATGAGAGAAAGAGGAGAAACCAAAAGGGAGAAAGGAAAGGAACCAGGGAAGGGGATGTGATGAATTTCATAAAAAAGGGGGAAAAAGGGCAAAGAAGGAAGATAAGGGAAAAAGGATAAAAGAAAAAGGGGTAAAGAAAGAAAATGAGGGAATGAGGAGAGGAGGGGAGTGGAGAAGGTGAGAGGGGAAGGAAAATATAAGAGAGGGGTGAAAGGATGAGGTTAGTTGCTAGATATTAGGGGTAGCCAACTTCGACAGACTTTGATGCCACCATCTCTATTGAGATGGTTAAGATGTTTGATGATTTCAAGAGCTTCTCTGAGTTTTCTTTTGAAATAATGAGCTTTTTTTGTGATGATTTTAGTGTCTTTAAGGCAAAAGTGATGTCTAGTCTTATATGAATGTTTAGCAAGGGAAGAGGATCCTATTCTTTCCTTCTTAATATCCGCATCATGTTCCTTCAACCTTATCTTGAATGATCAACCAGTTTCTCCAATGTAGCATTATCCATAGGAACAATTAATTTTGTAGACACCTTTGAACTACAATGAGTCAACTTTATATTTAACAGACCTCATTTTTTGTCGGATGGTCTCAAGGGGTTTGAATGATGTGATAATTCCATATCTTTTGAGGATTCTAGAAATCTTATTAGTAGTACCATCAATGAAAGGAAGAAATGCCTTCCGATTAAGGGTTGGGGAATCAGGGGAAGGGGATTTTATTTTTTCTCTCTTGATGGCTCTACTAATGTCTTTGTAGCTATATCCAATTCCATGGAAATTCTTAGTGAGGTGGTCAATTTATTGCTGAAGATCATCCTTGTCAGATAATCTTAATTCCCTAGTGATAAGTGTATTAAGGATCCCCATTTTCTTATCAGGGTGGTGGTGAGACTCATCATGGAGATAGCTATCTGTGTGAATCTTATTTCTGAAAATTTGATGTGTTATGCTTCCATTATCTTTTTTAGTGAGAAGAACATATAAGAAGGGGATGGAATGGTTGCTCTCAAGTTCCATAGAGAATTTAATGTCCTTAGAAATTCCATTAAGATGTTCCAAGAATTTGTTAAGTTCATTCCATGGGGTCAATTCACATTTGTGTCATCCACGTACCTTTTCCATTGTTTTGGTTTCAAAGGGTAGGTATCGATGGTATTCTTTTCAAACATCTCCATAAATAAATTAGCAGCAATAGGTGATAATGGAGATCCCATTGCTACTCTAGTGGTTTGTTCAAAGAATTCCCCTTGAAAACTGAAAAATGTAGATCTAAGACATATCTCAGTAAGTCTGGAAGTTTGAGGGTCTATCACACCTTTGACAACCTCTATTACTTCATTAAGAGGGATTTTGGTAAACAATGAAACCACGTCAAAACTTACCATTAGATCATTGGTTCCCATGAGTCATCTTTAATCAAATCAACAAAATGCTTGGAATCCTTAATGTAGGAACTCATGTTGCCAACAAGAGGACTAAGAATGCCAGCGACGTATTTAGCCAACATATAGGTGGGAGAGCCAATGGTATTCACAATGGGCCTTAATGGAATTCCATCTTTATGTATTTTTGGAAGGCCATAGATTCGCAAACTCAAGTTTTGTTTGGATAATGTTGATTTTCGCTTGGCTTGTTTTGAAGGTTTCCTGGTAAGCGATTCTGGTTCACGTGACCTCATTAACCCTCCAGTTGATCATGGTGAAACCACTCCTAATCTTGTTCCACCCCTTACTATCATTCCATCTAATCAGGAATGATGGTCATGGGATGCATGGTTTTTTTTCACTATATAATTTTTGATATATGCAATTTATAGCTATGGAACTTCTATGGTGGTTTATCAACTGTCTCAGGCCTGTAATGAATGGTGATTTTATTGTGTATATTGAATTTTGGACTAGTTCATGCTCTCTTTTGGTCTCCTTGGCGCTGAAGATGGTTTATCATGCTTTTTGGGCTCATCAGAGGGAGTCTACTTTCGGTGCTAAGTTATGGATTTGGCCATGGTTGGTTGTCTATGAAGGGATGTCAGTTTCAACTTTTCTACTTCCTGAAAGGGTGGCGTATCAGTTATTGTATGCGATGGTGGGAGCAGTGCTATGGTGTACTCTTTGGTATGGCAGTATGTTGTCAATGTTCTCTTGCAACATGGCTTCTCGTGCAAGGTCGCCTTATTTTGATGCCCATTAGTGTTGTTTTCATCACAAAACTTTATTCCTGTGTGATTTGGGCGAATGTATCTCATGGAAATGTGTTGTCTTTGGCGTTTCATTGGTCTCTTCGCTATTCCTAGTGGCTTTATGGAGCCTCTGTTTATAGTGTTCACTTTGAAAAAGCTAAAATGGGTAATCATGTCTTTGAATCTATTACTTTATATTTGGATTACCTTGTTGAAAAGCATTAGAAAACAACCTGTATTTTTTGTGTTTTTTGCTATGTATGGAATTATTTGTTGATAAGTCATGTATTGCAAAGTCACTTTTACTCCAAATTTTGTATAAGAAACCATAAAAGTTTTAGGATCCTTAAATCCTCTAAATTAAATTGAAAATAGTGATTATCTATATGTAAACCTTCATTTTCATTTTGATTATTAATATAAATAGTTACCATGCAATAAAATGTATGAGTCATACTCCTTTTTATTAAAAACAAAAAACAAAAACCTCACACCACTTATAACAACAATGATAATTTTAATGCCTTAAACTAATAACAACACTAGTTTTAAGGGAAAGCGAACCTCTTTGTAAAAAATCCATGTATATATCAATTATGCTTTTTAAAGCCTAACCTGGCAATTCATGCATCTATTTGATTGCATATAAAATTGAAGTCATGATTAAACTATTGTTTTTTATGGAATAATATAATGTTCTGTTTATTCTTGAAGTGATTTGTACCAAAGCCGTATTAGCACAAACACACTCAATCCATGACGTCACCAACCCTTCTTTAAATAGAACTCCAACCTTATAAGATTCCTAGGCAATCATAAAGCATTTTGGCGCGTTCTCGTTGTAGAATATAAAGTAAACGGGGCAAGGAATTATTATATGACAAGACGTAAGTCAATTCATATGCAATTTAATTTAATATTGAAGATAGAAGAAAATATATATGTATTTTGATGTGGGTTAGGTTGGTTTATGGAAGGAAGTTTAATATTCTCAAATATTTATAGGTTAATATCTATTATTTTTGTTGCGAAAATAATAAGTATTATTAATAATCTAATGACTTCATTATCATAATCTCTTACACCAATCATGTAGAATGAAAATTGAATTGTTTCGTGAAAATATTTAAACCTAATAAATTAGGTAGAGTAAGATTTGAATCGTATTGTTAAAATATTTAAAAATAATAAACATGATGAAGGAGCATTTAATTTGATCATTATAAAAAGTTAAAGGACATTATTCAATGTAACTGTAATATTCCTCTCGTAAATAACCAAACAACTCATGGTAAAATCAAAGAGTTACAAATCAGTTACAAACTAATTCTTGATAACTGAATGAGGGTAAATCAAGAAAGGAAAGAAAATGGATTGTATGCATTAAATATGGTGAAAAATTCATAGTATAGGATACGGGCAAGGACTATACATTATAGAGACTCTATTAATGCGAGGTAATAGATGATGGACCTGTTCTTTACACGCTGCGAAAGATATGGTAACGGTTTGCTGCTCAGATTCATAGAACCTTGATGTATTTTTGGTGCAAGAGGGAGCAGCAAAAACTGTGAGCTGACAACTCACATCATCTACTGCGAGTCTATAATACTATAATATTTACGCGTTGCAATAGATATATATACGCACTCTGCATTCTGCGACAAGCGGTGGGCCGGGGAAAGAAGTGAAGTTGCCTTTGAGCGCTCGATAGACTGGAACAAAGTTGGAGTGGAAACCGGCCATGGTAAACTGTGTGTTTCGATGATGGCCGTTCTCAGAAAAGCTGAAGATCTCAGCGCGCCTAACAATGCAACAGTCCAACTTGCTTTCGTTGCTTTCAGTAGAGGAGAGCTCCGAACCCTGATAGAATAATATATAGGTTTAGAGTGGGCATCTGCTATCTGAATATAAAATGGATATAGAATATTGTTCCGCGGAGCATTGCCTGTTTGCTAGCCTCCTCGTGAACTTAGAATATAAATAAAGGGAGCGCTGCCACCTAAAGGGACCAAAATAAAGGCTAACAATGGACGGCATGAGTCAGCTACCCACTGTGGGCCGTGACTCCTCGAATCCGAGGAGCGTAAGTGTAGAAGAAGTTGCATAAGAGGAACAACCACGGGCAGGGGCAACTATGCTCCCTACGGCAGAGATGTCATCGATCACCAACCCAACCCACCAGAAGGTTTTCCAATGGGAGACTGCGACGGAGTTGTCGAAGGAAAGAGATAAGTTGACCTCTTGAAATATTCTTTGTTTATGTGTAGTAAAAGAATGTTTAAATTATATGTTTTCTTGGTAGAAAACATGTTAATGCATGCAGTTAGAAATGATTATTTTATATATTTTCTTGGTGAAGAAAGCATGTTAATGCATGCAGTAAAAGATTAAATATTTTATATGTTTTCTTGGTGGAGAAAACATGTACATGCCTTGAGTAAAAGATTAAATATTTTATATGTTTTCTTGGTGAAGAAAACATGTTAATGCATGCAGTAAAAGATTAAATATTTTATATGTTTTCTTGGTGGAGAAAACATGTTAATCTGTGCAGTAAAAGATTAAATATTTTGTATGTTTTCTTGGTGGAGAAAAACATGTTAATGCATGCGGTAAAGATGATTATTTTTATATGTTTTCTTGGTAAATAAAATAGGTTAATGCATGTGGTAAAAGATTGAATAATTTATATGTTTTCTTGTTAAAGAAAGTATTTTATTGAAATCCATACTTGTTTCATGAAAGGAATATGTGCATTGAAGTAGAGTAATTGTGTTAGGAAGAACACATGTTGCATGCACATAAGGGTAGCTATTGTGACCTTGGAAATATGAGTCTGTGTGTACATAGAGAAAGTGAACATGTTAACTTTCTTGAAAACAATAATCTCTTGAAGAGATTGTCTTGTTAGATGATTTGTGTTGATTTCTTGATTTTGGATGCATAAGCAAACCTTGTTTTTGTATCTTGATTTTTATGCATAAAGATGAATATCTTTAATAATTTCTTGAAAGGGAAGGTTGAGAAACCCTCATATAGGAAGATAGAGAAATGAAGTTATAATGACTTCCTTTAAGAAAGAGGTATGTGGTTTGTTGTATGAAATGATGGTAGTATTCTTGTGAAGGGAATATGTATTGCATACATTAAAGAAGGGCTAATATGATAAGCTATGGTATGCACAAAGAATAGTCATTGTGATATGGAGTTCTGTTCTTTGTATGTTAGAGAGATTATGTTGAGTTCTCTAGAAATAACTATGTAAAAACAACATATGTGCTTAGTCATAGAAATAGTAGTTTATTACATGTATGAAGATATAACGAATGTGTTAGTAGAACTAATGAGTTAGAACTCTTAAAGAGAGTTATGCATTATTGTAAATAAACATTGTGGAGGTCAAACAATATTATTTGGGTATATGTACTAGTTAAATAGTAAGTCATGCTTGCTTATGCATACGAGTAGAAGCTAAAGGATCTCTTTTAGAGGTTGTTTATTGATTCTTTAATATGGTATCTAATCTTGTTGCCCAAGCTTGTTGTCGACGGCATTAACAGGAAACGATGGTGGCTGGTGTCAAAGAAAAGTGATGTTTAAGGTTGTGGCAGGAAGAGGATCAATGGTCCATGCAAATGAGTTCGAGTTGCAGGAACATACATTGGTAGAACAATCATGCCACCAAGAATGTTGTATGTGGCGGTATGTAAGTAAAAGATTACATGAGAACTGTATTAGCTTTTAGTTAGTTATGTGACAACTTAATGATAATTCATTGTAATGATTTTATAACAATGGTTAAGGGATGGAATCCCTTATAAGCCATTGAGTGAGGGGTGAAATACCTCACGAGCATTTAATAATAAGATTAAACGTTTGTTGGTTTTCACCCTACGGGGTTTCCAGGGTATATTGGTGTTCAATGGTGTGATTGCCTTTTGTGTCAGTTTGATGATGATGAATCCTTGATGTTGATGGTTCTTTATTTGATGGCATGATCATAATGTCCAAGTATGAGATTAATGCAAGGATTCATGAGACAGTTTATGTTATTACACTACCACGGTGGTGGTTAATGGTTATGCAACTTACTGTCTGTTATTGCAATTTACTTGATGTACTAATGAACACTATATCTAATGGTTAATGATGAATTGTGGAGTTGTGAATTTGATAATTACTTGTGGGTAATTTGTATAAAAATTCTAACTCCCTAATTTTACATGCGAGGTTACCGGGGTATGTGAGAAGTGGTATCAGAGCTAAAGGTTGCAGCACTGGCGCCTTTGGGAATCGGTAAGTGGCAAAGAAATTGAGGTACGTCGTTAGTGGGCATTAACTCAGGTATGAGTTTAACCATGCACCTATTTATTGGATTCCTGATGACGATAAAAGACAATGAGACTTTTGTCGCCCTTAAGAACAATATAGAGCACTCATTGAGGAAAGTGACAATCAACTACCAACTTTTGATTTGCAAATATGGCAATAACAATGATGCATTTATTAAACAAGATTGAAGTTACAACGAACGAAACTTAATGAGCCAATGCATGAATATAAATTATGGGGAACATCCTTGAATAGGATGACAAATTTTTTTAAAATGACATTAGAAGAACCCCTTAGAGATTGAAAACATGCAATGAGTCAATCAGCGAGACTTGATTGTCATAACTAATTTTGATTAAGTTTTGCCATGGTTTCATTAAGATGATTGGTAGTTGTGATTGGTTAGTGTTGTTTGACTAACTAATAGCACTTATGTGCGTGAATTGAATTTGATTTAAGTTTATCACAATTCGCAAACAAGTGATTGTGGTAGTTACTTCCTGTATTGGTCTGTTGATGGCAATACATTGAGGGAAATTGGAAATGTTTAGATTGTTAGCTCAACTATTGTTGACATCTATACAATAATGAATATTTGCATATACTTTTATGCATGATAGTATTGTGCCGCAAACTAAAAAATATTAGGGAAGTGAATACTTGTTAAAGGATGCATATGGATAACTAATGTTGCTATGGGATTAAGTAATGGTAGCTTAATGGCAACAAGAAAACTCATCACGTAAAATGTTGCAATGAGAATTGCAATAATAAATGAGAAAGAATAAGGTTATATGATATGCATGATTGTGTTATTTGGAAATCAGAATGCATACAACATGTATGTCAATTGTGTTTCCTATCAATCTAGATGTTGTGAACCCATGTTGAGGGTTAAGTGTAGATGCATCCTATACATGCATGTTTGTTTGTTAATGATAATGATTATATGGTTCATTATGTCAATTACTTTGGGGATAGTGATAAAAGAGAAATTTAGCATGCCAGACAGTTGCAGATAGTTGTGAAAGGCTAGAATGCCTTGGGTTGATGGCAGTTACTTGGATGGGGGAGGGGTTGATGGTACTTGTCTGCCCGGATTGTGAAAGGCTAGAATGCCTTGGGTTGATGGCAGTTACCTACCCGGAGGGGTTGATGGTACTTGTCTGCCCGGATTTGGGTTGATGGCAGTTACTTGCCCGGAGGGGTTGATGGTACTTGTCTGCCTGGATTTCCTCTCCCTAGAATTCTTGAGCTAGTTGGCCAGTGGAATTCTATGTTAGACCTGGTAAGGTCTCTATCAAAGAAACAGTCTGGATGTGAAAATGAATCGATCTGGTTGTGGAAACTAATTCCTATGGGTTGGGAATTCTTTAGCCTATTGTGGTCTCATGGCTAAAGGAATTAACTAATCAGCTATATATTATGCTAAAAATGAATTTTACATATAGTTATGTTATGCACATTTAACAAGAAATGAGCTTAGTGCTCAATAAGGAGTTATTGGAAATTTTATTTCCTTTATTGTATTACTAATCTTGTGGAAGTCATAGTAGGGGCTAAAACAATTTTCACTTGATGCAGTGATTGATTGTTTTAATGATTAGAGAGCTAGGTTCTCTTTTGGTACTTTTAGAAGTACTCTATGGATGTCTTTAGTGAGAGTTAATTCAGTGTGCATGTGGAGCAGTGATGAGCTCTTAAGTACTTGTAAAAGTACTATGATTTAAAAGTCATCTAACATTGCACAATTGGTTGATAGTTAAAAGTATTTCATTTGACTCACAAAATTATGACTAATGCGATTGAATTTGTTTGTCAAATATTACAGGATTACTTACCACGGAGGGTTGATGGGATTGACCAACCACTATTAAAATGCTTACATGAAAGTGCTCATGATTTTCAAGAGTAGATGGTAAGTAATGGTAAGTTGATATAGAGTTTGGTTTTTGAATTTGAATAAGGGCCAAGTGGTAGCAATTATAACTTGCATATTTTTGCAATTATGACCGCTTATGACTATTGATGCTTATGAATATTGATCTTTCTTATGATTATATCATTACTATTTTGTTTGTTGACATTTCTTAGAATGAAATATTTGTTTTCAAAGAGGAAGGATGACATTTTGTGTGGTTTAAATGGTATATCATGAGTAAAATATCAAGTTCCGATGAGAGATGAACACCGGGGACAGTGTTCTTGTTAAGGAGGGGAGTATGTAATATCCTTATTATAATTACCCTGCATAAAAGTAATTTCAAATTACGAATCAGTTATTAACTGATTCTTGGCCGTTGTGGAACTGAACGAGAATGAAGGAAACGAGGGAAGGCGCGGAGCATAGGGGGAGAAAGGTAGGAGCGGAAGCCATGACTATTCCGAGAGAAATTATCAAGAACTCAGTTGTTGAACAAAGAATTGGGGAATGAAGTCTTGCTGCCTTCCAAAGCTCTTCCTGATCTAGTAATGGCATTACAGATTTTCAAGAAGGATGCCTATGGTGTTGCTGGGAGCTTAACCTCCCTTCTATCCTCTCTTCGCCTTGCTCTATCTCAGGTTACTGGAAGCTCTATAGACTGCATGTGATGCTAGAATGATGTTGCAAGCCAAAGTGCAAGAATCCGCACCTGATGCAGCATCGAAAGGGAACCGCTTCATTAATGCATATTGAATGAAGAAATGACAGACCTGGGAAGTTTAGCGGCTCAGCTTTTGTCTCCTAATAGTGGTTAGCGGGAAGAGATGTCTTGTCTTCAATATTTTCCAAGGGAGACTATTGGGTGTTAAGTAGAGGCGTACGTATGGTGAGCCGAGAAGCATGTTCCATTATTTACACTATCAAATGCGCACCATTAGTTCCGGGAGTGCCATTTAAAATCTGCAAGTCTGCCTGTTGGAGTGAGGCAAAAGTACAGATAAGTAACTTGCAAATTATGTGTTTATTCCCTTTCATTCTGAAGGATAGGTATACATATATTATCTACATTCTATTTCTTGAAAAGAAAAGATGCAATATGAATAATTATTGCACATGGAATTTAAGTAAATGGTTATTCTTCAACTAAGAAGTGAGCAATTTTTATGAGAATGCTTTAAAGATATTTGACAAATTCTAGAGAAACATAAGTACACATGTTATTTAGATTCTATTTCTTGAAAAGAAAATAGGCAAACAAAATCTAAGTAAATGTGTAGATTTTATTATAAAGATTACATGTGAATCTGGTGTGTTAAAAACTAAGTAGATTTGTCATTTTCTTGGAATAAAATCCTTGCTAAATATAGCCAAAATATCTTCTTGAGAAAAGAAGATGAGGCAAATAAACGTCCCGAGGACATAGCGTGAAAAGTGGCCAAGTTTTCTTGAATTAAAATATGTATTTCTATTTAATAAAAGTTTCTTGAAAAAGATATATATGCTAATTGCATTATGATTCTAGCTAGTTTCTAAGATCTAGTAAAATAACTATGCATTACATGCATGATAGAGATAGCTAATGATGTGCTTCTAGGCACATAGATATTCTCTTCTAACTTTCTTGAAGAAAGAGTATGTGTTATATACACATAAATATAGTTTCATTTTAGAAAAGTGTGTATACTTCATGTATGAAAATGATGGCTTTTATGTGAAATCTCTTGAAACAAAAATAGAGTTTCCTACTCTTAAAAGACATATGAATAGTGTTCATATCATATCAAGAACCCTACTTGTTTCATGAAAATATTATGTGCATTGAAGTAAAAGTAATTGTGTTAGGAAAGACACATGTTGCATGCACGTAAGGGTAGCTATTGTGATTTTGTGTGTACATAGAGAAAGTGGTCATGTTAACTTTCTTGAAAAATATAATCTCTTGAAAGATTGTCTTGTTAGATGAGTTGTGTTGACTTCTTGATTTTGATGCATAAAGGGTAAGTTAACCTTGTTTTTGTATCTTGATTTTTATGCATAAAGATGGATATCTTTAATAATTTCTCGAAAGGGAAGCTTGAGAATCCTTCATATAGGAAGACAGAGAAATGAGGTTATAATGACTTTCTTTAAGAAGAAGTATGTGATTTGTTACATGAAATGATGGTAGTATTCTAGTGAAGGGAATATGTGTTGCATATATTAAAAAGGGCTATTACGATAAGCTAATGTATGCACAGAGAATAGTCATTGTGATATGGAGTTATGTTCTTTGTATGTTAGAGAGACTATGTTGAGTTCTCAAAAAATAACTATGTGAAAAGAACATATGTGCTTAAGCATAGAAATAATAGTTTATCACATGTATGAAGATGTAACGGTTATGTTATACATGTTAGTAGAACTAAAGAGTTAGATCTCTTAAAGAGAATTATGCATTAATGTAAATAACCATTGTGGAGGTCAAACAATACTTACTAGAGTATATGTACTAGCTATATAGTATGTCATGCTTGCTCATGCATATGAGTAGAGGTTAAAAGATCTCTTTTAGAGGTTTCTTATTGATTGATTAATATGATATCTAATCTTGTTGCCAAGCTTGTTGACAACTACATTGACAGGAAACGATGGCGGATGGTGCCAAAGGAAAGTGATGTTTAACCTTGTGGCAGGAAAAGGATTAATGGACCATGCAGATGAGTTTGTGTAGCAGGATCGTACATTGCTAAAACAATCATGCCACAAGGGATGTTGTATGTGGCGGTATGTAAGTAAAATATTACATGGAAACTGTATTATCTCTTAGCTAGTTATGTGATGACTTAATGATAATTCATTGTAATGATTTTATGACAATGGTTAAGGGATGGAATCACTTGTAAGCCATTGAGTGAGGGGTGAAAACCCTCACGAGCGTTTAATGATAAGATTAAATGTTTGTTGGTTTTCACCCTACGGGGTTTCCAGGGTATATTAGTGTTTAATGGTGTGATTAGTGTGATTGCCTTTTGTGTCAGTTGGATGACGTTGAATCCTTGATGATGATGTTTGTTTATTTGATGTGATAACGATAATGTCCTAGTACATGATTATTTAATATGGTTAAGGATATCAAGAAATGGATGCAAGGATTCATGAGACAGTTTATGTTAATACACTACCACAGTGGTGGTTAATGGTTAAGCAACTTACTATCTTTTATTGCAATTTACTTGATGTACTAATGTACATTATATCTAATGGTTAATGATGAATTGTGGAGTTGTGAATTGGATAATTACTTGTGGGTAATTTGTATAAAAAAATTCTAACTCCCTACTTTTACAATGCGAGGTTACGGGGTATGTGACAAGTGGTATCAGAGCTAAAGGTTGCATCACTGGCGCCTTTGGGAATCGGTAAGCAGCAAATAAATTGAGGTACGCCATTAGTGGGCATTAACTCAGGTATGAGTTTAACCATGCACCTATTTATTTACGTAGTACACTACTTTCAGCATGAAAAGTGTGATTCGTGTTTAAACTTCTTTGATTAGTCAGTAATAAAGTTACTGCATAACTATGTTCATGACATTGGATTCCTGATGAGGATAAAAGATAATGACACTTTTCAACTACCAACTTTTGATTTGCAAATAGGGCAATAACAATGATGCATTTATTGAACAAGATTGAAGTTACAATGAACGAAATTTAATGAGGCAATGCATGAATATAAATTATGGGGAACATCCTTGAATAGGATGACAAATTGTTTTAAAAGGACATTAGAAGAACCCCTTAGATATTGAAAACATGCAATGAGTCAAGCAGTAAGACTTGATTGTCATAACTAATTTTGATTAAGTTTTGCCATGGTTTCATTAAGATGATTGGTATTTGTGAATGGTTAGTGTTTTTTACTAACTAATAGCACTTATGTGCATGAATTGAATTTGATTTAAGTGATTGGGGTAGTTACTTCATGTATTGATATGTCGATGGAAATACATTGAGGGAAATTGGAAAATGTTTAGATTGTTAGCTCAAATATTGTTGACATCTATACAGTATGAATATTTGCATATACTTTTATGCATGATAGTATTGTGTCGCAAACTAAAAAGATTAGGGAAGTGAATACTTGTTAAAAGGATGCATATGTATAACCAATGTTGCTAATGGGATTAAGTAGTGGTAGCTTAATGGCAACAAGAAAACCTAGTCACGTAAAATGTTGCAATTAGAATTGCAATCATAAATGAGAAAGAACAATTTTATATGATATGCATGATTGTGTTATTGGAAATTAGAATGCATACAATATGCATGTCAGTTGTGTTTCCTAACAATCTAGATGTTGTGGACCCATGTTGAGGGTTAAGTGTAGATGCATCGTATACATGCATGTTTGTTTTATTAATGATAATGATTATATGGTTCATTATGTAGATTACTTTGGGAAAGAGTGATAAAAGAGAAATTTAACATGCCAGATAGTTGCAGATAGTTGTGAAAGGCTAGAATGCCTTGGGTTGATGACAGTTACCTGCCTGAAGGGGTTGATGGTACTTGTTTGCCCAGATTGTGAAAGGTTGGAATGCCTTGGGTTGACGACAGTTACCTGCCCGGAGGGGTTGATGGTACTTGTCTGCCCGAGTTTGGGTTGATGGCAGTTACCTGCCCGGAGGGGTTGATGGTACTTGTCTGCCCGGATCTCCTCTCCATAGAATTCTTGAGCTGGATGGCCAATGGAATTCCATGTTAGACCTAGTAAGGTCTCTATCAAAGAAACTGTTTGGATGTGAAAATGACTTGATCAGGTTGTGGAAACCAGTTCCCTTGGGTTGGGAATACTTTAGCCTATTGTGGTCTCATAGCTAAAGGAATTAACTAATCAGCTATATGTTATGTTAAAAATGAATTTTACATATAGTTGTGTAAAATATGTTATGCACATTTAACAGGAAATGAGCTTAGTGCTCAATAAGGAGTTACTAGAAATTTTAATTCCTTTATTGTAATATTAATTTTATGAACGTCTTAGTGGGGGCTAAGACAATTTTTTACTTGATGCTGTGATTGACTTTTGATGATTAGGGAGCTAGGTGCTCTTTTGGTACTTTTAGAAGTACTCTGTGGATGTCTTTAGTGAGAGTTAATTCAGTGTGCATGTGGAGCAGTGATGAGCTCTTAAGTACTTGTAAAAGTACTGTGATTTAAAAATCATCTAACATTGCACCGTTGATTGATAGTTAAAAGTATTTCATTTGACACGTGCAACATTATGACTAATGTGATTAAATTTGTTTGTCACTTATTACAGGATTACTTACCATGGAGGGTTGATGCGTTGACCAACCACTATTAAAATGCTTACGCGAAAGTGCTCATGATTTTCAAGAGTAGATGGTAAGTAATGGTAAGTTGATATAGAGTTTGGTTTTTGAATTTGAATAAGGGCCAAGTGATGGCAATTAGAACTTGTATATTTTTGCAGTTAGGAATGCTTATGACTATTGACTATATCATTACTATTTTGTCTGTTGTCTTTTCTTGGAATGAAATCTTTGATTTTAAAAGAGGAAGGATCACTTTTTGTGTGGTTTAGATGGCTATATCATGACTAAGATCCAATGTTCCAGTGAGAGATGAACACTGAGGACGGTGTTCTTGTTAAGGGGGGAGTATGTAATATTCCTCTCGTAAATAACCAAACAACTCATGTTAAAATCAAAGAGTTACAAATCGGTTACAAACTAATTCTTGATAACTGAATGAGGGTATATCAAGAAAGGAAAGAAAATGGATTGTATGCATTAAATATGGTGAAAAATTCATAGTATAGGATACAGGCAAGGAATATACATTATAGAGACTCTATTAATGCGAGGTAACAGATGATGGACCTATTCTTTACATGCTGCGAAAGATATGGTAACGGTTTGCTGCTCAGATTCATAGAACCTTGATGTATTTTTGGTGCAAGAGGGAGCAACAAAAACTGTGAGCTGAAAACTCACATCATCTACTGCAAGTCTATAATACTATAATATTTACGCGTTGCAATAGATATATATGCACTCTGCATTCTGCAACAAGCGGTGGGCCG
The DNA here is from genome assembly GCA_031772625.1 of Pinus tabuliformis. NCBI lineage: Eukaryota > Viridiplantae > Streptophyta > Pinopsida > Pinales > Pinaceae > Pinus > Pinus tabuliformis. The sequence continues at coordinate 685,903,236 of CM062813.1, forward strand.
GGGAAAGAAGTGAAGTTGCCTTTGAGCGCTCGATAGACTAGAACAAAGTTGGAGTGGAAATCGGCCATGGTAAACTGTGTGTTTTGATGATGGCCATTCTCAGAAAAGCTGAAGATCTCAGCGCGCCTAACAATGAAACAGTCCAACTTGCTTTCGTTGCTTTCAGTAAAGGAGAGCTCCAAACCCTAATAGAATAATATATAGGTTTAGAGTGGGCATCTGCTATCTGAATATAAAATGGATATAGAATATTGATCCGGGGAGCATTGCCTATTTGCTAGCCTCCTCGTGAACTTAGAATATAAATAAAGGGAGCGCTGCCCCCTGAAGGGACCAAAATAAAGGCTAACAATGGACGGCATGAGTCAGCTACCCACTGTGGGCCGTGACTCCTCAAATCCGAGGAGCGTAAGTGTAGAAGAAGTTGCATAAGAGGAACAACCATGGGCAGGGGCACCTATGCTCCCTACGGTAGAGATGTCATTGATCTCGATCACCAACCCAACCCATCAGAAGGTTTTCCAATGGGAGACTGCGACGGAGTTGTCGAAGGAAAGAGATAAGTTACCTCTTGAAATATTCTTTATTTATGTGCAGTAAAAGATTGTTTAAATTATATGTTTTCTTGGTAGAAAACATGTTAATGCATGTAGTTAGAAATGATTAGTTTATCTATTTTCTTGGTGAAGAAAGCATGTTAATGCATGTAGTAAAAGATTAAATATTTTATATGTTTTCTTGGTGGTGAAAACATGTACATGCCTGCAGTAAAAGATTAGATATTTTATATGTTTTCTTGGTGAAGAAAACATGTTAATGCATGCAGTAAAAGATTAAATATTTTATATGTTTTCTTGGTGGAGAAAACATGTTAATCCCTGCAGTAAAAGATTAAATATTTTGTATGTTTTCTTGGTGGAGAAAGACATGTTAATGCATGCGGTAAAAGATGATTATTTTTATATGTTTTCTTGGTAAATAAAATAGGTTAATGCATGTGGTAAAAGATTGAATAATTTATATGTTTTCTTCGTAAAGAAAGTATTTTATTGAAATCCATACGTGTTTCATGAAAGGAATATGTGCATTGAAGTAGAGTAATTGTGTTAGGAATAACACATGTTGCATGCACATAAGGGTAGCTGTTGTGACCTTGGAAATATGAGTCTGTGTGTACATAGAGAAAGTGAACATGTTAACTTTCTTGAAAACAATAATCTCTTGAAGAGATTGTCTTGTTAGATGAGTTGTGTTGATTTCTTGATTTTGGATGCATAAGTAAACCTTGTTTTTGTATCTTGATTTTTATGCATAAAGATGAATATCTTTAATAACTTCTTGAAAGGGAAGGTTGAGAAACGCTCATATAGGAAGATAGAGAAATGAAGTTATAATGACTTCCTTTAAGAAAGAGGTATGTGGTTTGTTGTATGAAATGATGGTAGTATTCTTGTGAAGGGAATATGTATTGCATACATTAAAGAAGGGCTAATATGATAAGCTATGGTATGCACAAAGAATAGTCATTGTGATATGGAGTTATGTTCTTTGTATGTTAGAGAGATTATGTTGAGTTCTCTAGAAATAACTATGTGAAAAGAACATATGTGCTTAATCATAGAAATAGCAGTTTATTACATGTATGAAGATATAACGAATGTGTTAGTAGAACTAATGAGTTAGAACTCTTAAAGAGAGTTATGCATTAGTGTAAATAAACATTGTGGAGGTCAAACAGTATTATTTGGGTATATGTACTAGTTAAATAGTAAGTCATGCTTGCTTATGCATATGAGTAGAAGCTAAAGGATCTCTTTTAGAGGTTGTTTATTGATTCTTTAATATGGTATCTAATCTTGTTGCCCAAGCTTGTTGTCGACAGCATTAACAGGAAACAATGGCGGTTGGTGTCAAAGAAAAGTGATGTTTAAGGTTGTGGCAGGAAGAGGATCAATGGTCCATGCAGATGAGTTCGAGTTGCAGGAACATACATTGCTAGAAAAATCATGCCACCAAGAATGTTGTATGTGGCGGTATGTAAGTAAAAGATTACATGAGAACTGTATTAGCTTTTAGCTAGTTATGTGACAACTTAATGATAATTCATTGTAATGATTTTATAACAATGGTTAAGGGATGGAATCCCTTATAAGCCATTGAGTGAGGGGTGAAATACCTCACTAGCATTTAATAATAAGATTAAACGTTTGTTGGTTTTCACCCTACGGGGTTTCCAGGGTATATTGGTGTTCAATGGTGTGATTGCCTTTTGTGTCAGTTTGATGATGATGAATCCTTGATGTTGATGGTTCTTTATTTGATGGCATGATCATAATGTCCAAGTATGAGATTAATGCAAGGATTCATGAGACAGTTTATGTTATTACACTACCACGGTGGTGGTTAATGGTTATGCAACTTACTGTCTGTTATTGCAATTTACTTGATGTACTAATGAACACTATATCTAATGGTTAATGATGAATTGTGGAGTTGTGAATTTGATAATTACTCGTGGGTAATTTGTATAAAAAATTCTAACTCCCTACTTTTACATGCGAAGTTACCGGGGTATGTGACAGTAACCCAACGAAGAGGAAGAGTTAAAAGTCACCTATTTACAAATTGATAAGAATTTACAGTTTTTTTTTCACAATTATAGGTATAATGAATTTATATGATTTTTTATTTTGGTTAAAATAATGCATTTAAAATATTGATAAAGATTTTTAAGAATAAAAAAATAGAATTTAAATTTTAATATAACAAAACTTAAGGATCAATGTTAATAGAGCATTTTAAAATGCCAAGCTTTGTTATGTATATTTAAAAGGCACTTGAAAAAAAATCATTATGTAAAAACAAAGATTCAAGAACCAATTAAAATATGAATAATATTAATAGAGAAAATAATTTTAAATATTATGATATTTAAAAATTTATAGTATAATTTTTAGAATAATAATTAATTAAAAATTTCTAATACAATTTTTTTAGAATAATAATTAATTAAATAAACTGAATTTTAAAAATTTAAAAATATTATAAAATAAACAAATTATTATTTAATTCGAAATAAAAGTGTAAAAGAAAAAATAATTAACCAATATTTGAAATTTAGATATTTGTTAACCTAAAAGGATTACAATAATAGATACTTCCAAAATAAATCACTAATAAATACTTTCAAAATAAATCACTAAATATATATTTACATTTAGAAAAGTAGGTTAGAATAAATTAAAAATTATAATAATATTAATTCTTATAATAAAAATTATAAATTTAATATTTCTTTAGTTGAATTTATTTATTTAAAAAATTGATTATAATATTATATAAAAATATGTAAAAAGAATATTAAAAAAAATTAATAATTAAATTCAAACACTTATTACGGTTTAAAAAGTTAAGAATTTAAAACTTAAATAAATTTAATTTTAAATATATAATTAACTTAATAATAATGATGACAAATTCCGAAATAACTATATAATGTTCATGTTTAATGATAATAACATTAGAATGTTTATGTAAAAATACATTTACATATGTAAATAAAATGATGGATTTATAACATTATTTAACTTTTACAAAACAATTATCTTCATATATCATTCTTTATAATGATAAAATAACACTTAATAACTTTCTCTATATATATACAATATTGTAATAATTTACTGAATTTTAATAATAATATATATTTTTGTTTATAAACAACTATTTAGATTTAATTTTGAATAAAAGGAGACTCGCAATTTGTCATAAATATGATTTGTAAGATTCTAAATGGCATCTTGATAAGAAAAATCTCTTGAAGTTGGATACTTGAAGCTGTACTCATTCATGTTGCATCACTCTTTCCCTTCCGGTTATGGTTTAGAAAGTTAAGAATTTAAAACTTAAATAAATTTAATTTTAAATATATATAATTAACTTAATAATAATGATGACAAATTCCGGAATAACCATATAATGTTCATGTTTAATGAAAATAACATTTTGCTTAATAAGAATGCTTATGTAAAAATACACATACATCTGTAAATAAAATGATGGATTTATAACATTATCTAACTTTTACAAACCCAATTATATTCATATATCATTCTTTATAATGATAAAATAACACTTAATAACTATATATATATATACATATATATATATTTTGTAATAATTTATTGAATTTCAATAATATATATTTTTGTTTATCAACAACTATTTAGATTTAATTTTGAATAAAAGGAGACTCGCAATTTGTCATAAATATGATTTGTAAGATTCTAAATGGCATCTCGATAAGAAAAATCTCTTGAAGTTGGATACTTGAAGCTCTACTCATTCATGTTGCATCACTCTTCCCTCCATTTAATGATCATTCCCACTCACATCAAACAAATTGGAAGCAAAACTATGAACAAGCTCGCCAACCAAGGATGTGTCACTTTGGCCTTTATGATCTCCTCCTTCTAGTAGCTTTTTGCAGATTCTTCTCTTAAACAAGAATGTTGGACCCTAGCTCAGCAAGACTTGAATTCCTTGAATGGGGTGCTCAGATTGAGAGAGGGTGGGGGATAGGTTCTCACTGTCCCATTAGGCAACATGGCAGGGGGCCGTGGCAACATGCCCCCATAATGGTTTAGGTGAAAGCATGCAGGGGGCATGGGGACCCATTCATACCATCATCATGTGATTAACATGGCACATCACTTCATCTTTCGAAATCTGATCATATGTTGGATACTCGTATAGTCATGGAGGGTATCACATCCCATGAGGCAATTGTCCCTCCCAACATATCTTTCTCTCAGTTGTGGTTCATTGAGGAGGCATTCAAAGATTATAAAATGGAGAAGGAATGTAACATATTGTGGCTTACATACTTTAATTTTCATTTTTACCCTAGTTTCTCTCCACTTACAATCAATCTTTAGAGTATTCACATGGGAATGGGGCTTCAACATTTTACTCATGGCAAAGGAATGTTATTTATTCTTCTCATTGGATTGTGATTATGCCTCTCAGGTAATTCGATAACTTGCTATTTTTGGTTTCAGTCTACTTCAGCACTAGCTTAGGGGGGGTCTCATAGGAAACATGAGTAAGTTGATGATGTTTCCCTCACCCCCATGGCCTATAATTTCGTCAACATATTGTCATGGGTCTTTCTTCCGCCCCGGTTGCGCTTTGAAGAAATTCCATCCCATCGAACTTTGTGCCTACAATATTTCCACATTTGGTCAAGTATATGTCTTAGTAGTAGAGAGTTCAGGTTCAAATCCACTCTCTCTGTGTAAATTTTGAAATTCCTCGTAATTATTGGTTTGGTGTCTACTGGTTTTATAGGTAAAGGTGATAAAATCGGGCTCTCTCCTGAAAGAGAGTCTATCCCCCATCTTAAGGTTGTCATATTATTGTTTCAAGTGGACACTCCCTGACTTCTTTCAGTAGATAAGGCTCTCCCTAGGTTCATAATTTTCTCAAGGTTTTACCCAAGCCCGAGGGAACCCCTCTCTCCCATTGGACTTGAATCTCATTAAGTACAACTAATATGCCACATTAGAGAGCCAAGGTGATGAGCCCCAATTTTGGTACAATTTGGGCTCATTTTGGCCTATTCTACCTGCTCAAACCATTCATTTTTTTATTGCTTATGCATGCATTTCTTAGTTTGTTCATGTTGTTTGTAGGAAGAAGGGTAGGCACTCTATCTATGTGACTAATGCATTATGATTCCAGGTTTTGGCATTAAAAGGGAGCAAAAGACAACGAAAAAGGAGACAAGGAGACAACGAGGTGGCACTGCTGGTTTTTAGGAGAGGATGTCCACGGTCTTAGGGACATTCCTCGTGATTCCCACCAAGAGCTCCGAGCTCCAATCCATCTCCCCTCCGAGCTTAGAAGCAGCCAGTTGTTCTACAGGAACAGCAGTTACAACTGTTCTACAGGAACAACACTTATGACTGTCCTACAGGATCAGCAGTTAAACTCTAGTTGGACAGTCGAGCTCCTAAAATCAAGGACACTTGTTGGATCACTGTTTTGCATAAGTATAGAGGCCGTAGCCTTTGATAGGTTGTTGAAACTTTCGCATTACTATTGTAATTTTGGAGCACAGCTCGGTGTTAGTTCTTGTTGTAAGCCAGTTTTGGCATAACATCAGATTATGAATAAAGAAGTCAGATTTTGATCTAGCTCTGAGTTTTCTTAAGGAGACTATAGCTCTCAGGTTAGGGCCCAACCTGAGAGCCATAGATCCCCTCTGCTGTAGTGTTTTTTGCATTTCGTTTCAGCACTCTGAGTTTTCATTTTCACATGCAATTTGAATTACAGGTTGTTGAATTAGTCTTTTTCATGAGCATAGATAGGACTAGTTTATGGTTGAATTGCTTTCGGTTGTTTAGTTAGATTAGCAGGTTGATAATAGATTGGAGCTCCAGCAAAAAAGGTTGAGGAAGTCTCCACTGCCATCTCCGTTTGGAGATTGGAGTGCAGCCTATACCAGCCACAAAAACACGCAGTTCTTCACTTCATACATGCTGCAACATAGTCTCGTTATGATAGATCTTTCCACATGATTCACACCTTCACACACGCCTTCATCACAGCTTCATGCACATTCTCCTTTGCGTTTTGGATTGCTGTTCATTGAATTTATACGCACAGGTAGTTTAGGTTGATGCATTTTCGGTTTGGTGACAGGCATAAGCATTTGTTTCACTTACACTGCTCTCTCTCGTTCTAGTACCTCATTCTCCATATTGATCACGCATGCAAATACATCGTTGACCCCTGCTCCGCTCTGTTATCTCCCAAAGTCTTTTACTCCTCACATAGCTTCACTCTCTAGCCCTTTCGTTGACCTAGTCCTCTATCTTCCAACCTACTCCCTACACTCACTCCCTATCCTATTCTTCCACTTCTGAGCCATCACCAGCCTTATTCCTACCTTACACATCTCCCCCTACCATTCCATCACTCCTCCATCACTTCAAACACTCACGGTAGGTCATCCTGTAGCAATTTGTAGACATCCTGTAGAAATCTCTGCGTATCCTGTAGGATCCCCTGCAGACATCCTGTAGGAGGCCACTCACTCGGTTTCTGAGCATCTGAATGCGAGGAACCTCTGTGGATGGATGCTAAGGATCCCTAGGGACCTCTCCTAGCCTCCCCAACCTGTCCCACGCTTTCCTTCCTTCTCCATCCCATCTGCACAACCAAACCCTAATTAGCACACAATCACAATCATTCCATACACTTAAAGGAAAAATACAAAAAAATGTCTTTTATGATGCAAGTAGCTTAGATCCATGCATTTCCACTTATTATAGGTAACAGCAGCATTGGTAGAGGTTTCATTCACATTCTTTGCATTATAGAGGTTAGACTAGTTAAATTAGGGTTTCCTAGGTTTACATGCTTTGATTTGCTTTCAGTCCATTTTGTCAAGAAGAGTAGTTTTCCTTTGAGAATAGCTTTTGTCCATCAATTAGCAAGCTTCTTCTGAGAGCCTATAGAAGTTGGCTTGAGCCCTAGCGGACTTGTGCCAGCTGACCAAGTGACAGCTGCGACAAGAGCTAGTACTTGTGCATATAGCACCGTCGCTTCCAAGTTTGTACGAACTACCGGGTTGATAAAATGAGAGACAGGAAGCCCCAGGAGTTGTAGCATTATTGCTACAATACTGGAGCTCACCACAAGGTTCACCATGCGGTGACGTATAATTAGGAATGAGGGCACACTCATGCAAAAGTGAGAAAAAAAAGCTCTATTGCATGATATAAAGAGCTCACTTCTCAACCTGTCTAAGAGGAAATTGCTGAAGTTGAATGAGAATTGGAAAACTAAATACATACCCTCACAGACACTTAAGTATTAGTAAAATTTGTATATTGGGTTCCTAATGGTAGGAAACACTCGTCAACATTACAATCAATATGTGTATACGATAAACATATATTGGCACCTCAAGTTCCTACTTAGAAGGGTCTTGGTGGAAAAAAATGAAGACAAGGAGAATGGTTTCCTCTCTTTAAATCACATGCAGTGACAAATGATAGCTCTATATCACATTCTAGGTTGTATTGAGAGACATATGAACATCCCTCCTAAACTAGGTCTCTCTCTATGCAACAACAAGGAGTCCATACTTGTTGAAGCCATGGATTAAGATAATTCCTCTTAATTGTCTCTTAGTTTCTTGTCTTTTGATTTCTATGTTTCAATTATGTAATTCTTAGTTTAAAAATGGTTTAGGAGGTCTTGTTTCTAGCATATGTTTTTTTATTTTTAAATTATATACAAAAATCGTATCTTCTGCACTTTTGAAAAGACTGGATTTTTGGGTCTAGTCAAGTCTTCCTAGTGACTGACCAAGTCTGAATTCAGTGACAAGAATGTAATCCTTTGTTTTTAGGCAATACAAATAATTTAATTCACAAAAAAATTATATATCCTTCTTATATAATTGTGTGTGTGTGTGTGCGCGCGCGTGTGTTTTGTAAATTAAGTTCTATTAACTCAGAAAATAAAATTACATTAGGATTCCAGGAATTTCAGATATCATCTTGACCCAAGTGGATATTGGTCGCCACCTGCCAAGTCCACTTGGACCCCCACCATTGTTTCTTTCAGCTTTTCAGCTTCCTTAATTGTAGCACAGTATACTATTTTTAGCAGTTTTTCGGGTCCTGAACTTCCAGAGTTGTTTTGAGGCCCTAAACGACGTTTTTTGGGAAAATAGGGAGCAACATGTCATCATGGGCTAATGTTGCTCTTCGCAAAGTTGTATTTCTTAGATAGATGTTTCTAACGAGATACTGTAAACATCAAATGGAGATCATATGCCAACGTTATGACCTGGGAAGTTGATGTGCCAATTTACCCAAACGGGGTCCGCAATTTGGCGTTTCATCTTCTAGGGTTAGGTTTTTGGATGTTTATGGTTTTCCATTGTTTCTCAACAATAAATAGGTCTTCGAACCTCACTGTAACACAGTTCAAAGGCATGTAGCCGCCCCATCTCTTCTCAGAGATAAGCTACCATCGCCCTAACTGGTTTATTTTCATTGTTGTTTGTAAGCATATTTCAGTATTTTACATTAACGAAATGAAGTATTATTTCCGTTGCATCTCTGTGTTTATGGTTATCTCTATAACTTGTTGCGTTCCTGTTTAAATCTGAATCAGTGGTACCAGAGCGGTCAGATTTTTTCTTTGTTTTTCTTTGCATGTCCCCAATGAGGTCAGGATATAAGGAGTTAGGGCTTGAACTGGTCGAACCTTTACAAGACCAGCCTCGCAAATCCCGACGGCCTCCCATGGTGGATGAAAAGAAAGACGAGGGGGCAGGAGATCGTATCAAAATCTTGCTCAAAGAAGCCCTCGAGCGACAAAGGAATGCGATGATGAACAGCTTTGCCCAAATCCTTCAGCGGCTACCCAGGGGCGACGCATCGGCTTACAACAACTACTCTGGAAATGCCACACCATTTAAGGTACAAGTTAATTTTGAAATCCCCATATTCGAGGGTCAAATAGACACAAATGTTGTTGATAGAAATGGTTAAATTTGCTAGAGGGTTATTTTCTGTTCATGATTTTTCCAATCGGGAAAAGATTATTTTTGCTCTTCTCAAAGCAGGCCCCCACGTCAAGGACTAGTGGGAAACCTACTGTGAGCAGAAGGATGAAAGTACAAGCTCACTATTTTCAGCTGCACCCACTTGGGATTCATTCCGGGATGCCATCAAGGAGCAGTACTACCTTGTTAGAAGCTATGAGGATCAATACATAAAGTGGACCACGCTGTGGCAGGGAAGGGACCAAGACTTGCCAGATTTTATCAATATTTTCCATACACTTCACTCAAAGTTGGGTATCAAGGATTTAGAGCAGCATTTGGTACTCAAACACCGCAGTTGGTTGCACAAGTACATCCAGGAAGAAATAGAGTTCCTAAACATCCCCTCGCTCAGCACGACATATCATTATGCCGTTAAGGTCGAACAAAAGTTTAAACAGAGGAAGAGAGACTTTGGATCTGCGAATCCGAAGCAAGGGAAAGGTACCCCAAACCACAGAACAAAGGATAGAGCCAAGGCAGGGCAGCCCAAGACAACCTGCCAAAGCTGCAAGCAAATAACAACACTGTGAAGCCAAAAAAGAACACAGGAAAGTGGTGTGAGTTCCATAAGAGCTCCACTCATAACACAAGTGAGTGTCAGGCAAAGCAGTGATTGGTGGCTGAGCTAAAGGTTTCAAAATTAGATGCATGTTCTGAATTTGATTCAGAACCTGACAAGGGGAATGACAAAGGGAAGAAGATTATCGATGCGGAGCCCAACGCCAACATTGCCACAATGAAGATCCAGAAGGAGGAACCCGAAGATCCAGAGGAGGAGGAGCGTCTCTTCCACTCCCAGATGTGGGTAAAGGGCTCCCCACTACAGTTCATTGTTGACAGCGGGAGCCAAAAGAACCTCATTTCGGTAGAGGTCGTGAAGCGACTAGGTTTAACGACCACAGCACACCCACAACCATACACCATCAGGTGGCTTCACCAAAGACAAGATCTTCGCGTGAGCCAGCAGTGTCGCCTTCCATATAACATCAAGCCCTTCATGGATGAGGTATTGTGTGACATTGCTCCCCATGAAGTTTGTGATGTATTATTAGGACAACGATACTTGTGGAAGCGACTTGCTGTGTACGAATCAAGGCCCCGTGCTGTTATTGTTACTTTGGGAAATAAGTTGTACAAGATACCAGAGGTAGCACCGCCTACTGCCATCTCTTTGATTACTGCAAAATAATGCAATAAGCTCATTTCCAAAACCGGGAAATTTGTTTTCCTGATGATGCGCCCTCAAGGAAAGAAGAAGATGGTGGCCACGACCTCTAGATAGGGCCCCTCTGCATGACAACTACAGATGGACAAGGTCGTGGAGGAGTACGAGGACATCCTCACCTCCCCTGCAGGGGTTCCTCTGCACTGTGAGGTCAAGAACTCCATCGATTTGTTCCCAGGTGTGCCGCTACCCAATGGGCCAATCTATCAGCGCTCCATTCTGGAGAATGATGAAATCAAGAGGCAGATTCAGGAGCTGCTGCAGAAAGGTCACATCCATCCAAGTTCATCACCCTTTGGGAGCCTGATCGTGTTGGTACAAAAGAAGGATGGGACTTGGAGATTCTGTATTGACTATCGGGTGGTGAACAAGATCATTGTCCATAATAGGTACCCGATCCCATGGATTGATGACCTCTTGGACCAACTGAAGGGGGGAAAATATTTCAGCAAGATTGATTTGAAGTCAGGATATCACCAGGTACCAATTGAACCCTCTGATGTGTTGAAGACTGCCTTCAAAGCCAAGGAGGGCCTTTTCAAATGGTTGGTTATGCCTTTCAGAATGACGAATGCTCCTGCAACCTTCATGAGGATAATGGATGACATCTTGCTGCCCTTCACCAACTCATTGTAGTGGTATACTTGGGATGACATCCTGATCTTCAGCTAGAGTTGGTAAGAGCACCTCCACCACATCCGACAAGTTCTCCAAACACTGCGACAACATAAGCTAAGTGCCATTTTGGAGAAATGCACTTTTGGCATGACTCAGGTTCAGTATCTGGGATACATTATTGATGAAAAAGGGATGCATGTGCATCCATCCAAGATCCAAGTCATTTGAGATTGGCCATCTCCAACCACTTTGACAGAGTTTCGTAGCTTTCTAGGTCTTGCCAACTTCTACTGCAGGTTCGTGTTGGGAATTTTTCATATCACTTGGCCCTTGAGTCAAGTCACCAAGGGAGGAGCGAAAGCAAAATTCTTTTGGTCTGAATCTCAACGGAAGGCATTCACAGAGTTGAAGATCGCCTCTGCACAACACCAGTGCTCGCATTACCAAACTTGCAACAACCATTTGAGGTCGAGACAGATGCCTCTAACTGTGCTATTGGGGTAGTCCTTACTCAACACGGGCATCTAGTGGCATATCATAGTGAGACACTTTCAAACACAATCCGGAGGTATCCCACTTATGAAAAAGAGATGTATTCCATTGTGCAGGCTTGCTGACAATGGAAGCATTACATTTTGGGGAAGGAAACGGTCATCCAAACATACCACTGACCCCTGCATTTCATATAGACCCAAGGGAAATTGCAGAATGATTGCCATCAGAAGTGGTCCACATACCTGCAAGAGTTCCATTTTAATATCAAGTATAAGAAGGGTAGCACCAATAATGTTGCAGATTTCCTCTGTCGACCACCGATCATGGCGTTAACTACTGTGCTCAACTCTTGTGGGAACGAGACTTCTGATTGGCCACGTCTCTACAAAAGCGACCCAAAATTCGGCCACACATACCAGACACTCTTGGAGGGTCAGCATGTCCTAGATTTTCACCTCCAGGATGCCCTGTTATGCCACCTGGGTCACCTTTGTGTTCCTTCAAGTGAGCGTGCCAAGATGATTTGGGAAGCACACTACAGTCGGGCTATTGGACATTTCGGGGTCAAGAAAATGGTGGCAGTAATGCATAAGTATTTCTATTGGCAGAATCTTCAATAGGATGTCGGAAAGTACATCAGATCATGCACTGCCTGCGCCATTGCCAAACCGACCATCAAGAAGCAAGGCCTCTATACCCTGCTGCCTACCCCTAGTTGACCTTGGGAATCCATCTCCATGGATTACATGTTAGGGCTTCCTTCCACTAAGCATGGAAATGACTGTGTTTTTGTGGTCGTTGACAGGTTCTCGAAGATGGCCATTATCGTTGCTTGCAAGAAGAATATCATAGCAGAGGCCACTGCTAAACTCTTCTTTGAACGAGTGTGGGTACACTTTGGGATCCATAGCCTATCATCTCAGATTGAGACAACAAGTTCCTCAGTACATTTTGGTCTAGTCTCCAGTCGAGGCTCAACACCAAACTCACTAAGTCCACAACCTTCCATCCTCAAACTGATGGCCAGACAGAGGTTGTCAACAGGATGATCGTACACATTCTGCGCATGTGCAACTCAAAGCATCAATGCACATGGGATGAGAGCCTCCCCTATGTCCAACACAGCTACAACCGGGCTCTCCATAGCTCGACTGGCCATAGCCCTTTCCAGGTGGGCTTGGGATTCTAGCCAATATGTCCCATTGATGTGGCCATGCCATTTGCAGCTACTCACGCAGATTCAACTAATGTCCAGTTCGAAACAAATAAGGCAAACAGCTTCATTGAGCACATCCAACATATTCACCAGCAGGTCCATGACATTATGGAGAAATCAAATGCCAAGTACAAGCAGCGACATGATCAACATCGGGTGCCACACAAGTTTCAGGTGGGCAACAAAGTCTGGTTTCATTTTCAAAAGGAACGCCTTACCGAAGCCTATCAAAAACTCAGACCACTCCAATATTGTCCTTACACCATTACCAAGGTTGTGGGAGACAATGCATTTGAGCTCAACATTCCCCCATTCCTTGGCCTACACCCAGTGTTCAATGTGGACTGCCTTCGGCCATACTTTCCACCATTACTAGACACATCCGACATTGCAGAATAGTTCACACCCACAGAGTTAAATCCAAATTGCATGGAACAAGCTACAACTGATCGAATCATGGACACACAAATCAAGCACACTCGCCAGCAGAATATCCAATTGTATTGAGTTGTCAAAGCAGGCCAACTCCTTCACCAGGGCAAGTGGCTCACCAGGGACCAAGTTCAGTAGAAGTTTCCTCATCTCATGGAGGAAGTCAACACAATGGGGACCATTGCTTCCTAAGGGGGGAGGAATGATCCAGGTGGATATTGGTGGCCACTTGCCAAGTCCACTTGGACCCCTACCATTGTTTCTTTTAGATTTTCAGTTTCCTTAATTGTAGCAAAATTTATTATTTTTAGTAGTTTTTCGAGTCCTGAACTTTCGGAGCCGTTTTGAGGCCCTAAATGACATTTTTTCAGGAAAACAAGGAACAACATGGGTCCACGGACCATTCCCAAAGTTGTAGTTCTCGGATAGATATTTCTAATGAGATACTTTGCACATCAAACGAAGATCGTATGCCAAAGTTATGACCCCGGGAAGTTAATGTACCAATTTACCCAAACGGGGCCCACAGTTTGGTGTTTCATCTTCTAAGGTTAGGTTTTTGGATGTTTAGGGTTTTCCATTGTTTCTCAACAGTAAATAGGCCTTCGAGCCTCATTGTAACACAGTTCAGAGGCATGTAGCCGCCACTTCTCTTCTCAGAGATAAGCTACCATCACTCTAGCTGGTTTATTTCCATTGTTGTTTGTAAGCATATTTCAGTATTTTACATAAATGTAATGAAGTATTATTTCCGTTGCATCTCTGTGTTTATGGTTATCTATATAACTTGTTGCGTTCCTGTTTAAATCCGGATCACATCTACAACATTTTTGGAGTCACACCCCTGAATTATTTGTGGGTTTTTCTTTTTTCCCCTTTCTCCCATGAACATCTACCCAACCTAAATATTTTTCATTTACAATTGAGGATAAAACCATATCTTCATTCTTTTGAGAGAGCTCCATCGCTCTTGTATAAGCCGAGCATTGAATTTCTTTATCATTGTCTCAATGGTAAGACTCATGGGTGCATTTTCTTGTTGGATGTAAACATGATTATTGTAGAAACCCTTTCCTTATCCTTTGCTTGAATATTCTCCTCTGTCAAGGGATAGTGTGGTGTCATAGTGGACTGCTCTGGATCTTGAGAAGTTGAGGAGTGAGGGTATGTCTTTTGTTGTTGAGAATAGACTGTTTAACTTTCTAAGTTCTTCCCACTTTATATGGCCTTCTTATCCCACTATCCCTGATTTGGTTTCTACTTCGATTGGGAGTCGCATGACCCTTTTGAGGAAGGGAAAGCATTCTAAATAGACCCTAGTTTTTGGTATATTGTACACCTGGAAGTAGTGTTTTCATAGTCTGAACATTGTGAATATTCCTTTTCCATTCCACTTCAGAATAATTTTATCTGGTAATCCTTCACTTGGATCTAGTCAACACATATACTGAAAAAAGTGATGAAACTTGTAGGCAATATTTCACTATCTATTTTGATGAAGAGACCAACTGAGTTGATAAATTTTTCTAAGATATTTGGTCGAATCCATTGGAGGGGTAGTTTTGAGGGTTTTACCCACACTGAAGTAGCTAGCGATTTCAAGGAAAGAAGGTTGAACTTTGGAAACCAAGGCTGAATCGAAAGACCTACTCAGCCCTAGAGCTGAATTGGAATAATTGGTCACCCCAGAACCAGGACCCCTAGTTGAAAACCATCTATCTTCCTTCACCATATTTGAAGTGTACCAAAAAATATCCCTTCGAACAAAATAGTAGCTCTAAATTTTGGGATTAGTTTTGATGAACCAAATCCTAGAGGGAAAAAGTTGGGGGCCAAAAAAAATTGAACTAGCATATAACCACATATCGTTAATAATCCAATACCTTCATCATTGTTAATATCTCATTCACCTCTATTGAGGGTGTGTCTGTAATAGTCCTAGTGAAAATTCCATGTAATAAAATTTAATAAAGGAAAAATAATAACCACGGTTATAGGACACTTATTCCAAGCTGAATGTTGGGAAAGACATCCTAGTGTAGGTGTTCATTTGGTTTATTATGGCTAAGGAAATTGGAAAAGGAAAAGGCAAAGGCAAAGGCTTTGCAAAGGAAAAATAGATGTTCTCGCAATTTATTTATGAAAATAATGGAAATTACGAGAAAAGAAAGGTGAAAGGTCCTAGTTGCATGTGAGTAGGAAAGTGAAGGAAAATAATGGAAAATGAAGAAAATAGAGGCCTCATTAATAAAAAGGCTTCTGAGGATCAATTGGTACTTTTCATCGATTCAATTTTGGAGCTCTCTCTCTATACTCTCTCTCACACACACACACTCTTGGACACTTAGAGTTTTCTTGGAGCACTTCAGCATTGGATCAAGAAAAGCAAATAAGGTGAAGGAAAGTAATGATCAAGATAGGAAGAGCAGGATTTAGCTACTACAACAGGATTATTTGCAAGTATCGATTTGCATGTATGATTTCCTTACTAGTTTTGGCATGCATGGTTATGCATGTGTGTTCTTGGTTCTCTTTCTATCATTGGCATGGGTTTTTCCAAGTGTGACAATGTTTTTAATCCTAGCCTTGTCATTTCCGGATAGTCTTGGTGTGATGGATTCGCATGTTTTGGTTAAGTTGGATTTTCGGATGGATTCGAAACTGAGTGAGGTGGATCTCTGAAAGGAAGAACACATGGCCTAGTGATCCCTGTACCAAATTGTGGATTACGATAAAGCCTTGGCCTAGTAACCCCTGAACTAGGTTGTGGGATGCAGTAAAGCCAGATTTTGTGTTGCCTCGGTAGGCCTAGGAATCCTCGACCAGTGAATGAAAGGATATATGGTAAAGCATAGAGGCGGGTGCCCTTGATCAATCCTACGAATCTTTAGTCGGTGAACGGCAATATATATGGTAAAGCCTAAAGGGTGGTGTCTCAATTATGACCTATTGATCCCTGAATTAGACTGTGGATTGTGGTAAAGCCTACAGACTAGGAAATAGTAACATTCTTCTCGATGTAGCTGGAGAAATCCAGTGGCATCCATTTTTTTTATTTGTTCTTGTTATGAGTCCCACATTCAAGCTTGGAACATGGAATGGGGGTGATTGGTTGAAATAAAGATTTGGTTCAGCCATTCTATGGTTGGATGGTTCGTGAAAGTCCCAAGTTCAGTTGGCTTTCGCATTCATTAATAAGAGTTCCTTCTCCTTGGTATTTCATGTGTAAATGTATTGTTTTATATGTGGATTCTATGGTTGTTGTATCCTTCTTATTTCTGTTGTTTATATGTTGGTTATGAGTATGTTTTATGACAGTGATGATGTGTGGCTCTCATCATTTTTTGATTTGTAAATGAATGAACAATGAATATATTACCTAATAGATGATAATGAATCTAATGTGATAAGGCGTCAATGCTTCTTAGCGATTTTAAGATAAGTATGAAACCCTTATGCTTAGATATGTTGTTATGACCTATAGAATGCATATTTGTGAAATGTTTGCAAAATGTCTGTCATGGTTAGTAGGGGTCCAGTCAAGTCTTTTTTCAAGTATTTTCATTTGTATCATTGTTTCAATGTTACTTTTCATTTTTGGAAGTTTCATGAAGTTCTGGGCAATGGCTTGATACCTAGCCCTGAAAATTTGGCACATAATCTGGGGTAGTTGGCTCTGAACTAGCTGAAAAAGACCTTGGTATCTTGCATGCCCTTGCTATGAGAGTGACTAGAGGTCCCCCATCGCATGCATTCCCATGTCATGGGAGAGATTGAGGCTCTAGGTCAGTAAGATGTTGGTTTTTCTTAGGGGTTGGTCACCTGGGAAGGTTGGTTGGATCTTGGAGGTTCTGGAGCATGTGTAGAAGGTCAGGTTGGTTGTGCTTTGTCAGTTCCACTTCCGTAACTGTACATGGGGATTTGAATAAGATCATAGTAGCCTCTCGTCACATGTTTACCCCAGCAAACCGGTTAACTTAGGTAAATGTGGGAGGAGGGTGTTACGTAATGGTATGAGAGCATGGTTCACCCCTTCAATTGGATGGATGTTGTGTTGGTCATGCATTCATATCGGTGGCATATGTGTTCTCTATGCTTGTGGTTATGTGCTTGTTGCATATGCATGGTGTTGGTCATGGTTACAGTGATGTTGCCATGTGAAAGTGGATGGTGTTTTGTTGGATGTGTTTATCATGAGTATAGGTCAGTTATGCACTAGGTATGGATTACAGTGTTTCTATGTATGTGTATGCATGCATGTCGTACATATGTTGATTATGCATACATTGACATGGTTGTAGTTGTCATGGATGAGGTCATCATGTGTGGTTGATATGGTCATTCATTGATGGCTGGACTATGGTTAGGATGAAAACTATATGTTGTTATGATTATGTTTATACATGTATTGCGCTAATATGGTTAATCTTGCAGATGAGATATCCTCTCCGAAATATATTGGGGTATGTTGATTATGTTTATATTTTGATTTAGCTGACATGATATACCTTGTAGGAAGAAAACAACAAATATGACTAGCAAGATGGTAGACTACTACTTCTTCACATTCCCCGTGCGATGCATGCAGTTATTGATAAACAAAGAAATCATGGTATGCATTTCCAGGTACTGTCTAGAGACTCTCCCTATGGATCATATGAGCATCATGTTGTTTGGCACTATTCTGACTTAATAGAAACATTGAGAAGATTGAAGGAAGAATTGATAAGTTGCAAGGAAAATAATGACAGAATCATGCAGGCACAAGAGAAACAAGTAGAAGTCAATGTAGTAATCCTTGAAAGTTTGTCAGAATTGCAGAGACACTACTTCATATCTTCCATGGGTAGGAGGACAGGAAAAATGGGGCACATGGCAGTAGATCTAATGGTGGACAAAATTCAAATAGGGATGACACAGTTAGAGATGGCAAGTTCTTATATACCCCAGATAGGAGAGGTGATGGACATAAGTACTATTATAGTTCTGGTTTTGACATGCACTATGATCGTCAATGTTATCACCCTTACAGGAGGAGTGGCAGGGGATAGTTGTCGGATGAGTTTAAGAAAGCTAGGTCACCTACTTTTGATGGATATTTGAAGAAGCTGGAGGATGCAAATTCTTGGTTACTTTGGATGAAGAAGTACTTTGAACTGCATGAGTACACAAATAATATGAAGGCTGGAGTAGTTATCTTCAGCCTCAAAGGGAAATAATACATCTGGTGGGAAGATGTAAGACAGGTCAGAGACATCAGGACAAAAGACTTGAGTTGGCATGAATTCAAGAGACTCTTTCGGAACAAATACTTTTCATAAAGGTACTATGATAGCAAAGCCAAGGAATTATATGAGCTCAAAATGGGATCGTTGCTAGATGAGGAGTATATGACCAAGTTCTTGGAGATTTTGAGGTATATACGATATCTTAAAGATGAGAAAGCTAAAGTTCAGAGATTTTCTAGTGGATAGCCATTTAGAGATTGGATTGAATATGATGAGCCTCAGTCACTTGAGGAAGTTATTGGGAAATTGAATCATTGTTATGAACAGTCAAAGCGTAAGACAAAATCTCATCAAGGATGGAAAGGGAAAGATAAAGGCAAAGGTAAATGGAAGCAAAAAAGAACAAGGCCTCAGAATGCAGAAGAGAAAGAGAATGTTGCACCATACGAGAAGTCCAACATAGCTAGACATGGACATGGGTCACAACAACAGAATAAAGGTGATAGTATAGCACAGTTGCGGTGTTAGACATGTGGTAAGGAGCATCTTAGGATGGATTTTCCATGGCATCAGGGTGGTAGACCGCAGATCTATAGTGCACAGGAGGCGCAGACTGTTGGGGATGTTGGGTAGAGAATTCCTCGTATCTATGAAGCACTGGATAACATGAAAGAAGATCATCAGACATCTATCATTGAGATGGATGATAAGCTTTATGATCAAGTTGTTTATATTTTGATTGACCCTTGATCTAATTATAGTTATGTTAACCATGACTTGGTGGATAAGGGTGGTTTGAATAAAGAGGTGCATGCAAAATATTGGTTAGTGAAGTTGGCTATAGGTACAAAGAAGAGAATTCATCATTGGGCAAGAGCTTGTGCTTTTGAGTTGAATGGTATGCCTACATCAACACATTTGAATGTATTTCTGTTGGGAACATATAGTATACTATTGGATATGGACTGGTTGTATCTTCATAGGACCAAATTGGATTGCTATGACAAACCCATTGAGTGCTTGGATGAAAATGGAGAACTGAGGATCTTGCAGGGTAAGAAGAAAGCAACATCAGCTAGGAGAGTGATAGCTATGCAGGAAAAGCATATTAAAAAAAAAGGGTGTGTGTTATTTGTAGTACATATTTCTAGTGATAAAGGCAAGGAAGTTGAGGATGCAGAGGTATTGAGCAGGTACACGATCTTGCATAAGTTTTAGGATGTGTTTCCCACAGATATTTCATATTTTCCACCTCATAGGGAAGTATAATTTTCCGTTAAGTTGGTACCAAGGGTAGCACCAACATTAAAGTCACCTTATAGGATGAGCACACCAGAGTTAGTGGAATTGATGTTATGGTTGAAGGAAATGCTTGACAAGGGATATAGTAGGCCAAGTGTATCACCTTGGGGTGCACTGGTATTGTTTGTGAGAAGGAGGGTACTCTTAGGCTATGCATTTATTACAGGCAGTTGAAAAAGGTAACCATCAGGAACAGATATATGTTTCTGAGGATTGATGACTTGTTCAATCAGTTGAAAGGAACAATAGTGTTATCAAAGATTGATCTAAGATCCAAATATCATTAGGTACGCATTAAGGAAGAGGACATTTACAAGACAGATTTACGAACCAGGTATGAGAATTATGAGTTTTTTGTAGTTCCATTTGGTTTGACTAATTCTCCAACTACCTTTATGTGCTTCATGAATAGTTTTTTGTGCCCTTATCTATACAAGTTTGTTATTATATTCATTGATGAAATTTTGATATATTCTAAAAATGAGGAAGAGCATTTTGAGAACTTAGCAGCAATGTTTGGATTGCTAAGGGAGCATCAGTTGTATGCCAAGATTAGAAAATGCAGTTTCTTTCAGACAGAGTTACATTACTTGGGACATTCTTTTTCCAAGGAAGGTATAGCAGTGGATCTAGAGAAGATAAGAGCTATCATGGAATTGGAAACTCCTAGAAATGTGGATGATGTAATGTCATTTATCGGGTTAACAGGTTACTATATGAGGTTCATCAGGAAATTCCTCACATTGCATATCCTATTACGTCATTGCAGAGGAAAGGTAAGAAATTTGAATGGACAAAGGAAAGTACAGCTAGTTTTGAACAGTTGAAGCAGTTGTTGAAAAATGCTCCAGTGTTAAAGATTGCAGATCTAGACAAAGAATTTGTTGTATGAATAGATTCTTGCAAGAGAGGACCTAGTGGAGTCCTTATGCAGGAAGGACAGGTAATGTGCTATGAATCACAGAAACTGAATGAGCACAAGAAGAATTATCCAACACGTGATCTTGAGCTAGTAGCGATCATCCATTCGTTGAAGATTGGGAGGCATTTTCTTCTTGGCAGGAGGTTTGTATTGATGAGTGTTCACAATGGGTTGAGATACTTATTCAATCAGCTGAACTTGAATGTCAGGAAAGCTAGATGGTTGGCCACGATTAGTGAGTTTGATTTTGAGATCAAGTACATCAAGGATAAAGAGAACAAGGTTGTAGATGATCTTAGCAAGTGGATATAGGTGAATCATATAGTAGCTATGAGTTCTTATGGGACATACTTATAGGATCATATCTTATAGGCGAGTCAGGAGGATGATAAGTGTTGGGCAATTTAATTGCTTGAATTGCTTTCATTAAATTATCAACCAGGGAAACTCGTAAGCTTGTGATGATGCCAGCAAAATATATGCGGGAGTAGGCAACTAACTCTATGTCTAACTAAATTATTTACGATTCAATATAATATGCAAGGGAAGAGGCTCCTAATTAAGGAGGTCCTGGTTGTCCTTCCCTACAGTATCATAGATTGAAAATAAATCCTTGATTACATAAAACCAGAAACTTGAAATAAAGACAAGAGAATGAACTTTAATTGTTGTTCAGATTCAAATAGAGAGAAAGACTAACTTAGTCCCTTGATTGTCCCCTCCTATACTAATCCAAACTAAACTAAGATTCATTCATAAGCATAAGAAATGAAATAACTTGAAACATAAAAGCAAAAGAATGAATTTCAATTATCATGCAAATCAAATGGAGAGAGAGAGAGCCTAACTTAGACCCTTGGATATCCCCTCATATGTTGATAAGATTTTAATTTAAAACTCATTCATCATTCACAAACACATCCTCAAACATCTAAGCAATGAAATAAGATCTATTATGAAATAAAATGTTCCTTTGATCCTTTTAGAGTGAACTCAATTCTCCTAAGAACAAAGTGACAAGTTATTCCATAAATTCATATACTACATTAACACAATTTATATCTAAAACTATATAATGGAAATTTATGTAAAATGAAGCTTTATTCTATTCCATCATAAGTTAGATACATGCTCCAAGAGTCCTCCCCTTGGAATGGAGGCGGTACTCCTATTTATACAATGGGATGAGATAACAAACTCATAATGATGATCCACTAATCTCTCTTTAGTTCCATACATTTCTCAACCATCTAGACACATAACCCCCTTTTGTCCTTGATCTTCTCCATGAGATCATGATCTTTTCCATGAGGCTTATCTTATCAAATTCGAATTTGATCATTCAAGGCCACATAAAGATGCCCTGGAAGCTTCCTTTGTACCTACACATGTCAATAAACTCATTCTAATTGTTAGGTATAAGTATAAGCATATTATTTTCTAAAGTTTAACCATAAATCCACTTTAAAATGTTAAGAATTAATAAACTTTGGAAAATCATAGTTATAACCCAATAATGAGGTAAATGTAATGGTGTGGAGGTGGAATGGAGGTGACATGAAGGTAAAATGTGAAGATATTGGTGAATAATGGATTGAGAATAAGGACAATTTTGAAGCCCAACATACCCCCAAACTGAAGGTATTGCATGTCCTCATGCAATCTATTACATTACTTTTTGGTACTTGAGCTTTGGCTTAAACTCTGCATGATATAATTTACTTAACTTTTGCAAAGTGTTATTTTGATGAACTACAACCTGGTTGGTTCTTGTGTTTCAACCATATTTTGTTTGTTGCATTCAATGTATGATCTTTGCATATTGATAATGTGATTTTTATTGCAGAGTATTTTTGTTGGAATGCATCATGTTTGGTTGTTGATAATTTAATGAAAGAAATTTAAGCAATTAAATTGCCCAACATTTTGGCACCGTTGTCGGGGAAACTCGTAAGCTTGTGATGATGCCAACAAAATATATGCGGGAGTAGGCAACTAACTCTATGTCTAACTAAGATATTTACGATTCAATATAATATGAAAGGGAAGAGGCTCCTAATTAAGGAGGTCCTGGTTGTCCTTCCCTATAGTATCATAGATTGAAAAGAAATCCTTGATTACATAAAACTAGAAACTTGAAATAAAGACAAGAGAATGAACTTTAATTGTTGTTCAGATTCAAATAGAGAGAAAGACTAACTTAGTCCCTTGATTGTCCCCTCCTATACTAATCCAAACTAAACTAAGATTCATTCATAAGCATAAGAAATGAAATAACTTGAAACATAAAATCAAAAGAATGAATTTCAATTATCATGCAAATCAAATGGAGAGACAGAGAGCCTAACTTAGACCCTTGGATATCCCCTCATATGCTGATAAGATTTTAATTTAAAACTAATTCATCAATCACAAACAAATCCTCAAACATCTAAGCAATGAAATAAGATCTATTATGAAATAAAATGTTCCTTTGATCCTTTTAGAGTGAGCTCAATTCTCCTAAGAACAAAGTGACAAGTTATTCCATAAATTCATATACTACATTAACACAATTTATATCTAAAACTATATAATGGAAATTTATGTAAAATGAAGCTTTATTCTATTCCATCATAAGTTGGATACATGCTCCAAGAGTCCTCCCCTTGGAATGGAGGAGGTACTCCTATTTATACAATGGGATAAGATAAAAAACTCATAATGATGATCCACTAATCTCTCTTTAGTTCCATACATTTCTCAACCATCTAGACACATAACCCCCTTTTGTCCTTGATCTTCTCCATGAGATCATGATCTTTTCCATGAGGCTTATCTTATCAAATTCGAATTTGATCATTCAAGGCCACATAAAGATGCCCTGGAAGCTTCCTTTGTACCTACACATGTCAACAAACTCATTCTAATTGTTAGGTATAAGTATAAGCATATTATTTTCTAAAGTTTAACCATAAATCCACTTTAAAATGTTAAGAATTAATAAACTTTGGAAAAGCATAGTTATAACCCAATAATGAGGTAAATGTAATAATGTGGAGGTGGAATGGAGGTGGCATGAAGGTAAAATGTGAAGATATTGGTGAATAATGGAGTGAGAATAAGGACAATTTTGAAGCCCAAAAATAGGTACATTGAGCTTATGCATAGTTTACAGTAGGGTACAGGTGGTCAAGATGTGGACTACCATCTTACAGCAGATGGCTTGATCAGATTTAGGGATAGGATATGTGTCAGGCAGCAGTGATCTCAAGAAGACTATCTTGAGAGAGTTTCATTCGAAAATGTATTCAAGTCACCCAAGGTATTAAAAGACATTAACATCAATGAAGAAGTTTTATTATTGGCCGAATTCGAAGAAGGACGTGGCAGAGTGTGTGGCTAGATGCTTGGAATGTCAGCAGGTAAAGGTAGAGTGTAATCATCTAGGTGAACTAGTACAGTCGATTGTGATTCTAGAGTGGAAATGGGAGGTCATTTCCATTGATTTCATCACAGGTTTCCGAGGACATCTAGACGTCATGGTTCCATCATGGTTGTGGTAGACAAGTTGAAAAAGGTAGAGCACTTCATTCCAGTGAAGTCTACCTATTCAAATAGTGATGTAGCATAGGTCTTCATCAAATATGTGGTCATATTGCATGGTGTTTGAAAGAATATTGTGTCAGACAAGGATGCTAAGTTCACTTCCAAGCTTTGGAAGGAGTTATTTTTAGGTTTAGGGACAAAGTTGGCCTTTAGTACAACTTATCATCCGCTGAAAGTTGGACGGTCACAGAGGCTCAATATGATATTGGAGGACATGTTGACGATGTATGTGATGCATCAACAATGGAAGTGGAAATAGTATCTCCCACTAGTTGATTTCGCTTACAACAATGGGTATCAGGAATATTTTAGGATGAGTCTATTCGAGGCATTGTATTGGTGGAGTTGCAATACTCCCATCAGTTGGATTGATCCAGTGAACAAGGTGTTGACTGGACTAGATATGTTGGCATAAATGGAATGGAAAATGTAGGTAATCAAGAAGAATCTAAAGGTAGCACATGATAGGTAGAAAAGCTATGCATATCAGAATCAGTTGTTTAAGGAGTTTCAGGAAGGGGAACAACTGTATTTGCGCATCAATATGAGGAAGAGCTCCTTGCAGATTGGATCATGGGCCAAGCTAGCACCTCGATTTTTTGGACCTTTCAAGATTCTTGACAGGATTGGGCTAGTAGCCTATCAACTTGCACTACCTCCGACAATAAAATTCCATGATGTTTTCTATGTGCCATTGCTTAAGACGTATGTTAAAGATGTTGATCATGTGATTGACTAGTCTGTATTACAGGTGGAGCTAGATGGAGAATTCCAGTCGGAACCACAATGTATATTACAGATAAAGATGCTCGTGCTCCACAACTGAGCAATCGGGAAAGTTAAAGTGCAGTGGAAGCACCTTGGGGCTGATGAAGCTACATGGGAGATGGTGGATCAGATACAAGCTATGTATCCTTCCTTATTCACTGGTTGAGTGAATGTTTTTGGTATATGTTTTGGTTTATAAACATATGTATATGGATGTAAATATCACCATGAGTTGTGTTATAAATCTCTAATAAGTGATATGGGTGTCATGTCAGTATGGTTTTCATATTGTTATGTTGTCATGATGGTTTTCTTTTCAGCAGGATGATCATTGTAAATACTTCATCGAGCTAAGTTATAAATCTCCATGGGTAGTATGTTTTTCTTACAACAGTCTTGTTGGTTGTAGGTGTCATTGAACATCGAGGACGATGTTCCCCCAAGGGAGGGGGTTCTGTAACAACCCTGGTGAAAATTACATGTAATAAAAGTTAATAAAGGAAAAATAATAACCATGGTTATGGGACACTTATTCCAAGTTGAATGTTGGGCAATACATCCTAGTGTCAGTGTTCATTTGGTTTATTATGGCTAAGGAAAATGGCAAAGGCAAAGGCAAAGGAATTGGAAAGGAAAAATGAAATTTTTGGCAAGGAGAAAAGGAAGGTGAAAGGTCTCAGGTTGCAAGTGAGGAGGAAAATGAAGGAAAATAATGGAAAATGAAGAAAATAGAGGCATCGTTAATAAAAAGTCTTCTAAGGATCAGTTGGTACCTTTTGTCAGCATAGTTTTGGAGCTCTATCTTTATTCACTCTCTCTCTCTCTCACTCTTGGACACTTAGATTTTTCTTGGAGCACTTCAGAATTGGATCGAGAAAATAAAAGAAGGCAAAGGAAAGCGAGGATCAAGTAGGGAAGACTAGGATCTGGTAGCTACAACAGGATTATTTGTAGGTATCGATTTGCATGTGTGATTTCCTTGATAGTTTTGGCATGCATGGTTATGCATGTGTCTTCTTTTTTCTCTTGACATCATTGGCATGGGTTTTTCTAGGTGTGACAGTGCTTTTCAGCCTAACCTTGTCATTTTCGGATAACCTTTATGTGATTGGGTTCTCATGTTTTGGTTGAGTTGGATTGTTGGATGGATTCGAAACTAAGTGAGGTGGATCTTTGAAAGGAAGAGCACATGGCCTAGTGATCCGTGAACCGGGTTTTGGATTGCGGTAAAGCCTTGGCCTAGTAACCCTTGAACTAGACTATGGGTTGCAAAAAATTTGGATTTTGTGTTTTTACCTCAGTGGGGCTAGGAATCTTTGACCAGTGAATGCAGGATATATGGTAAATCCTAGAGGTGGGTGCCCTTGATGAGGCTTACAAATCCTTTGTCGGTGAATGGCAAGATATATGGTAAAGCCTGAAGGGTGGTGTCTTGATAATGTCCTAGTGATCCCTGAATCAGGTTGTGGTTTACAGTAAATCCTAGAGATTATTGGATAGTAAATTTCCTCACAGTGTAAGTGGAGAAATCTGGTGGCATCCATGCTTATTCAGTTTTTTCTGGTTATGAGTCCCACATTCATGCTTGGAATATGGCACGTGGGTGATTGCCTGAAAGAAATATTTGGTTCAGTCAATCTATGGTTAGGTGGTTCATGGATGTCCCAAATCTGGATGGTTTTTGCATTCATTAATAATATTTCCATCTCCTTGTTATTTCATCTGTAAATGTATTGGTTTATATGTGGATTATATGCCCTTTGTATCCTTATTATTTTTGTTATTTATATGTTGGTTAGGAGTATGTTTTATGACAGTGATGATATATGGCTCTCATCATGTTTTAATTTGTAAATGAATGAACAATGAATATATGACCTAATAGATGATAATGTAGCTAATGTGATAAGGAATCAATGCTTCTTAGAAATTTTTAGATAAGTATGAGACCCCTATGCTTAGATCTGTTGTTATGACCTATAGAATGCATATTTGTGGCATGTTTAATGAAATGTCTATCATGGCTAGTAGGCGTCTAGTCATGTCTTTGTTCAATTATTTGCATTTGTATCATTGTTTCAATGTTAATTTTCATTTCTGGAAGTTTAATGAAGTTTTGGGCAGTGGCCTGAGACATGGCCCTGAAAAAGTGTCACAGAATCAAGGTAGTTGGCTCTGAACTAGCTAAAAAAGATCCCAGTCACTTGCATGTTGTTGTGGGGAAAAATGCCTATTTAGGACGATCCTATCCACCTAAGGTGTGACAGCGCCTTAGCAACAAACGAATACAGCTATCATGATTTCTTCCTTTATGAAATATGAAAGAGAGGAGATCGGCAGACTTACCGTTATCTTCCGGTTGTCCCTCGAACTAGATCCTCTTCTCTTTGTGTGTCCACAGCTACTTGCCTCCTCGCTTGATCAAGAGAACAGCTACTTGAATCCCACGAGATCACAAGAGAACAGCTACCTGTGACAAGAGAACAGCTACTTGCAACAAGAGAAGAACACAATACAAAGGCAAATATACATATTCATAAATGATTCAGGATTAGAAGTAAATCAAATATACCAATGAAATCATACAAAGTACACCAGCATATAGGAAAGAATCAAGATAGCTTTATTGAAAGTAACAGGGTTCAGGAAGAGATACAACCCATAGGGCTCCAACCCAGCATCTCCTTCCCAGCAGAATGGAATTCCCTCTTCAGCTCCTTTCAAAGCATAACACACCCAATATTTCTAGCCACAAACCAACATCAATTCTTTGCAAATACTAAATTCCCACCCCCCTAGACCTCATGAGAGAGATCTATATATAGGAGTTTTGGAGAAAGGATGAGTCAGCTTGAGGCTGGTATGAAGCTGACTAGTGTCCTCTCCCACTTCAGTTCTTGAGTCCACTTGGAGTTTCTTGCTTCCACTTGGAGATTTGGAACCTCTTACTCATCACCAGTCGAATTCCCTGATCCAAGTGTCATTTTGGAAGCTTCCTGGGCATTGACACCTTGAGGAATGACTCTGCCACATGTCCAAACTCGCCCAACGCAGGTAGCCTTCTTTGCAGTTGACATTCAATGCAGGTAGACAGTGGAGCAGTTGACATTCAGCGCAGATGCTCAGTGGAGCAGTTGACATGATCCATAATTGCCTTGTTTTTGAGTGTTTTCAGGTGGAGAACTTTTGTTAAGTGCTGTGGTTTGCTGGCCTTGTTCCTCTAGGGATAGGAACAACATGTTTAGGGACTTTGGATCCCTTGATTATTGACATTTCATGCTCAGTGATGCAAGGCACAAAAATGTCTATAACACATGTCCTTTTTGTGAGAGTGATTCGAGGGACCCAGTCACATGCATGCCCATGTCATGGGAGCGATTGAGGCTCTAGGTCAGTAAGATGTTGGGTTTCCTCAAGGGTTGGTCACCTAGGAAGGTTAGTTGGCTCCTGGAGGTTCTATAGAATGTGTAGATGGTCAGGTTGGTTGTGTTTTGTCAATTCCACTTCCTTAACTATACATGGAGAGTTGAATTAGATCAAAGTAACTTGTCGTCACATGTTTACCCTAGTAAACCGGTTAACTTGGGTAAATGTGGCAGGAGGGTGTTACAGTTTTTGTTGAATGTTCCACCATAAAAGATTGACCTAAGCAGACCATAAAAATATACATCCAATGCTCCACTGTCAAATTACAGTCAAGCAACACTACCTTGACCTCTCCTCTCCAGGAATTCCACTAGCACCAACCTACAGATAGGGGACTGCAATGAATATAATATTTATTTTTTCTCAAGAAAATAAATAAACCTCCCTTTGAGCTAGAGGGCTAGAGTGAGGTTTTTGGTAGTAGGCCAACCCACAAGTATACTCACTTAAGAATTCACAAGGCTTGAATCCAATACAACAATATTCATAGCCACAAAGGCATTACAACAATTATCAAGTCACTATATCTCATCATGTCACTAGCAAGGATTTCAACGTGGGTGGGAAAGATAACATCCATTCCGCTCAACCACTCAAGGTAAGTCCAATTGACATAATTTCCAATATAAATATTTGTATGCACAATCAACACTAAACATAATATATCTTACTTTGCTTATATATATATATATATATATATATATATATATATATATAGATATAGATATATATATAGATATATATGTATATATATGTATATATGTATGTATATGTATGTATATATATGTGTGTGTGTGTGTGTGTGTGTATATGTATGTATGCATGTATATGTATGTATGTATATATAAAATACGCCTTTGTGGCCCCAACGACATTTTACCTTCTATTTATGTAAAATGAAAATCCAAAAGTATTCTTTTGAAGAGAAAATTTCCATGGAGAACGTATACATATTTATTGTTTTTAGGCTTCTGCGATTTGTACTGTGTGTAGAGTTTTCTTCTGGAATTTGTATACATATTTGTTGATAATTTTTTGGTTATATAATTTCTAAAGTTACATATTTTTGACTGTGGATCTTCACTACTTTCGAGGGAAAAAGTTTGCATAAGTTATAGAAAAAAAAAATAAAAAACATATTATGATATTGAAAACAAGAAAATTACATGCCATTGGATAGATGATTTAACAATGAATCAACAAGCACTAAAATTTCCACCTTCCATGGAAGAGATGGAGGGATTCCACCTCCTAGAATTTATAACACCATGAAAACATGTAAAAATGGGGAAGGATTACTAGGTTTCAAGCCCTAGATCATGATACTTTTGACATGAATAGATAATTTTGGTTTAAATCTCATGATAAAGGTTTTAAGTCCTTGATCAATTTTTCATAGATTTACCTTGCACTAAATTTAACTAAGTAAAATATGCATGTGTTGACTTGATGAGTATTCATGTTGTGAATAGTATACTCTATTATTTGATATATGATGCTAATGGTGGTTATAGTTGACTAATGCAATTCACTCTAGCCATATGAAAGTCACAAGGTGATAATTATTTTATACATGTATGATTAATGGTTGAATACATATTATGAATTGATGTCATCATGTTGTTATGATGTGAGAAAGGGTTTGACATGATAATCATTATATGACCTTGATGGTCGAATTCAGTGATGCATATTATGGGAACACTTACCCATAAATTATCTTATTAAAATACAATAACATGGGTTGGGGATAAGATATGATATTATCACTAATTTTATACTAGCTTCTCTAGACTCATAAGAAGCCTTGGAGGTTTTATAGATTAGGCAATGCCATGAGGCAAATTGATTTATTAGAAGTTGGGCAGAGGGCTAGAGTTTTACTCGCACTTTCTCAGAGTTGTGATGTGACTTCTTAAGAGTTTTCTTGATTCCTATTGTAGTCATCATATGTCATGAGTTTTAACACTATATTGTGAAGTTTGACATATAAAAACTAGTCTTAATAGAGGGACCTATGCCATTGAAAGCAGGACCATTTAAGCACCAAGGGTGGAAACTCGGTGGTTGTAAATGTTGGAATATAATAGAAGTGGTGGTGACTTTGTGTGTTGCACAAATTCTTATTGTATTAAAACGAAGTGGATTTTTACTTAAGAAATAAATAACATGTAGAATCTTCAAGATATCTTTCTTCTTATTATACCTACTGTAGTAGCTATAAAGCATCAATTTTTTTTATTTACTACATATTAATTTAACTTTAGCCAAAAATTTGTATACTTCTGCAGTAGTTTAACTTTAATCTTTTATTATTATTATTAATTTAATTATTTAAAAATATTTTCCTCACATCTGATACATTGACATATTTCACATCTTATTTCAAAATGATGATGATATGCGTCGATCGTACTCCTGCAGTGATGCTAGATGTGTTAATGCTTTTCCAGATGGTTTGCGTCGACGTCTTGCACAAGATAAAAAAGGTACAAATAAAAATATGTGAATGAGAAGGTCACAGTATTTTAGCTACTATTATTCTTGTTGTTTCATGGTATTGAACACTTCCATTACCCGATATATGGGCTTAGAACAGTAAAATTTAATAGCTTGAGCACATGTATCAAAAAGATCATGTTTAGCCTATGGTTAATTAGCATGAAATCTTAGTTTAAAATTTAAATATTATTGATCACCTGTTAAACCTATGGCAAATTCTTTGAAAATATCATTTTGAAATTTACATGTTGAATGTAATTTAGTTCCCACATCTCCACTCCATGTGGATATTACGTCTTCATAAAACAATCTTAGATGCATTATTAATGCATTGCACAATAAATATAAGTCTCTAGTGGATAATTTAAATGCATTGCACAACAATGTATTCACGTGTGAGAATTGAATTATTAGATACATTGAATTTACATAAAATATTAATCGTTAATAATATCAATTCAAAAAGACTCTTAATTATGCAATAATGCATAATATATGACAACAAAAACCTATATATTACATTAATTAATTTTTTTGTTTTTAAATTTAAAACTATTTTTATTTATAATTAAAAATGATAATTTCCTTTACAAGAGAAGTAATACAAACCAATTTTATTCTATGCCATGTCCATTCCCATAATAATTGTGAATTGGGTATTACATAGTTAGTAATTTTGGTGAACCCCTTTTTACTATTCATTTACTTTGCTTTATGCACATTTCTACAACATATTTAAAATATAGCTTGGGGTAGTTATTATTGAGAGTGAAAACACTACATATTCAATAATTTGGTGAATCACTCTTTATTATTCATTTACTTTGTTTTATAGATTTATAAATCTAAAATGAATCCACAATTTTCATTTTGAATCGACGTTTCAGGTCACAAACAGAGCTCATCATTAGGATAATAAGAAACAAAGAGAAAGAAAGGCAAGAAATTATTAATAAATACAAAAAGGAAGAAATCAAAAAATGAAAGGAAGAAAAGTCGATTTTGAAAAATAATAAAATAAAAGAAAAGTAAAAGAATTTAAAAAAGGAAACATCAAGCCCTAACCAACTAAGAGAATGGATCATAATGAAATAATAAATTAAAATACTAAAATAAATAAATTTATAATAATAAAACAATAAGTTAGAGAGAAATATGTAAAAAAGAGAAGCAATAAAGAATTAAAGAGTAAAAAAATAATAAATTAATAAAATACAAGAAACCAAAAATAACAAAGGGGGTAAAGAATAGGAAAAAGAAAGAAAATAAATTAGAAAATAAATAAAGAAAATAAATTATCATAAAGAAAAGAGAGAAGGAAGAGGAGACAAAACAAAAAGAAATAGCATAAAGCAAAACAAAATAAAATAAATAGAATAAAATAAAAATAAAAATAATAATAATAATAATAAAAGAGAAGATAAAATGAATAAAGAGGAAAGGAATGAGATAAATAAATAAACCAATCAGAGAAAGAGGTGAAACCAAAAGGGAGAAAAGAAAGGAACCAGGGAAGGGGATGTGTTGAATTTCATAAAAAGGGGGGAAAAGAGCAAAGAAGGAAGATAAGGGAAAAAATATAAAAGAAAAGAGGGAAAAAGAAAGAAAAGGAGGGAATGAGGAGAGGAGGAGAGTGGAGAAGGTGAGAGGGGAAGGAAAATATAAAAGAGAGGTGAAATGATGAGGTCATTTGCTAGACATTAGGGGTATCCATCTTCCACTGACTTCGATGCCACCATCTCTATTGAGATGGTTAAGATGTTTGATGATTTCAAGAGCTTCTCTAAGTGTGCTTTTGAAATAGTGAGCTTCTTTTGTGATGATTTTAGTGTTTTTAAGGAAAAAGTGATGTGTAGTCTTATATGAATGTTTAACAAGGGAAGAGGATCCTGTTATTTCCTTCTTAATATCCGCATTGTGTTCCTTCAACCTTATCTTGAATGATTGACCAGTTTCTCCAATGTAGCATTATCCACAGGAACAATTATTTTTGTAGACACCTTTGAACCACAATGAGTCAACTTTATCTTTCACGGACCTCATTTTTTGTTGGATGGTCTCAATGGGGTTTGAATGATGTGATAATTCCATATCTTTTGAGGACTCTGGAAATCTTATCAGTAGTATCATCGATGAATGGAAGAAATGCCTTCCCATTAAGGGTTGAGGAATCAGGGGAAGGGGATTTTATTTTTTCTCTCTTAATGGCTATACTAATGGCTTTGTAGCTATATCCAATTCCATGGAAATTCTTAGTGAGGTGGTAAATTTATTACTGAAGATGATCCTTGTCAGATAATCTTAATTCCCTAGTGATAAGTGTATTAAGGATCCTCATTTTTTGATCAAGGTGGTGGTGGGACTCGACATGGAGATAGCTATATGTGTGAATCTTATTTCTGAAAATTTGATGTTTTATGCTTCCATCATCCTTTTAGTGAGAAGAACATATAAGAAGGGGATGGAATGGTTGCTCTCAAGTTCCATAGCGAATTTAATGTCCTTAGAAATTCCATTAAGATGTTCCAAGAATTTGTTAAGTTCATATTTTCCATGGGGCCAATTCACATTTGTGTCATCCACGTACCTTTTCCATTGTTTTGGTTTCAAAGGGCAGGTATCAATGGTCTTCTTTTCAAACATCTCCATAAATAAATTAGCATCAATAAGTGATAATGGAGATCCCATTGCTACTCCAGTGGTTTGTTCAATGAATTCCCCTTTAAAACTGAAAAATGTAGATGTAAGGACCTGATTCCTATTATTAGAGCCTCAATCTATTATACACTAACAGATCTATTTTCCTGCTGATTTAAAAGTAATAAAAGGAGCTTACTGACCTTCTTACATAGCTTTAAACATTTAACATCTTATCATTTTATCATAAGCAACATAAATTAAGGTGAGCATTCCATTGATATCAACTTAACAAGAGTAGTCCATGGAAAAATACCTGTTCCGGTGGTTGATGATGATACCTTTGTCTTATAGCTCCAGCTGAACGCTCCTTCTCACCGACCCAACCGGATTTACCTCCCAGCCAACTAGGAAATAAATTCCTAGCCCAGGAAACCTCCACAGGTTCCCTAGCCCTCCGTGCCCAAGTCCAACCAGATATAGTGTGTCCTCAAGAAGAATGTGCAAAACCAGATAACAATACTTTCCTCCTCTCAAACCCAAGAAACCTCCATAGGTTTCCAAGGTCTCCCAAAATCATAACAAGTCCAAACAATCACAACCAACCCCCACAATCATAAGCAAGACCCCCCAACCTCCCCTTTTCTTCCTTCCCCCTTCCCTTTTTATACCCTCCTTCCCTTCTCCATCTCAACCACCTCTCATTAATGTCATTAACTTCTCATCCATCCTTACAGTTGACTTCTCTTCTCCCAAGTAAGCTAGGAGTACATTTGGAAATATGACATGAATATAAAATTGAGAATTTAATGGGAACTGATCATGTCTTCTCCCAAGTAAATCTAAAAAGTACATTTGTGAATGCGAGGTGAATATATATATATTGATAATTAAATGGAGAGGACTATGTCTTCTCCCAAGTAAATGTGAGGGTACATTGGGGAATGTGAGATGTAATTACATGGAGAGGACCATGTCTTCTCCTTAGTAAATGTGAGGGTACATTGGGGAATGTGAAATGAATATATATATTGATAATAATAAGATGGAGAGGACTATGTCTTCTCCCAAGTAAATGTGAGGGTACATTGGGGAATGTGAGATGTAATTACATGGAGAGGACCATGTCTTCTCCTTAGTAAATGTGAGGGTACATTGGGAAATGTGAAATGGATACATATATTTTGAAATAATGGAAGGAGACCATATCCTACCTAATATTCAATTTGAGAAGGTAAGTGGGGAATTTGAATAATGGAAATCATGAATTTTATATTAGACCAATATTTCTCAATATTTTTAGATAATGTAAACATTAACAATATTTGTAGGATAAGATTTAAGTGGGGCATTACATACACCCTTCCTTCAGAAAACTTCGTCCCGAAGTTAGAATGAAAAGATGCAAGGAATTTGAAAGCATAATAACCAGAGAGAGTTATAGCAATAAAATCAAATAAGTCCGACAATGACATTTCTTCCCACCAAGAGTCTCCAACTGATCTATATCTTCCTATCCACCCTGGCCTACTTCCGTTCCCGCCCTATCCGTCCTCTGTTGCCTTATCAGTGGCAAAGGCCACACTGACCACTGATAAAACTGACATGGTGGGAGCGTCGAATGCCTCGACCGAACTTTCCCCAGCATGCATCTAGCAATTGTCATCACACGTCTAGGGGGAGCGTATAGCTGTCCTCCCCACGATTCCAGGTTTCGGAGGATACACGGTGGGAAACACCTCCACCCCTCCTTCAGAGCATGGACCACACTACAGAGCTGGTTGGACTTGTCATCGAATAATCCAGTCAGGTCATCTTGCCACCTGTCATTTGCATTTTACTCATGTCATAAGAGTGCATATCAAGTAGATACCAAACGTAATAGAACAATGTACATCGTACCTTTCCTCATTGGTCATCTCAACCTTCCCCAATGGAATAGTAGATCTTGGTTATCATACGGTTCTTTCCAACCTGTAGTTTAGTTCTCATCCATGCATATATACAACCAAAAAATAGATATAGATACATGATCTTAAACATCATGTTTATTAAGCCCAGTGTCCACGTGTCAATTTTTGTTGTTCATACTGGAAATAAATCTTACATCAGATAAATCATAATTTCACTAAGTCATTGATTAGATAAATCATATCTATATAAGCCTATACGATGCAACAATAACTCTAACAAGCCATGCACTAGATAAATTGTAACCAAGTAAGTCACACATTTGGTCATACATCCAACATTTCCATCATCAATACCAAATCCATCAATTGATTTTCACGTGTCCAACCAAATGTGTATAATGTTCATAAATAACAACATGGAACTGCAAAATAGAACCTTAACATAGGTGGCTATCTACGTTAAAAGGGGGCATCATAAATGCTCATGTGACATCCTTGTGGAACCCTTCAATAACAATTAGAGTTGAAATAGATTCAACTATCTGTCATGGAAAATAGCATTTGAACCCGGATATCCTATAAGGTGGTACCAAACCAAAATAATGGCAAGCAACGGATTAGTGCACTATCAATTCCACTAGAAGGTGTTAGTATAAGTTTTATGCATATAATTTCTTTAAAACTTAGTGAATATAAAAGTCCCACTCTTCCAATTTGATGGTTTTTCATCTTCCAAGCCCATTTAGTTAATCTTGGAAATAAACGACTCAAAACTTCAGAAACTATTTCCAACATGATTTTCAGACTTTATATTTTTGTAAATTGAGAGAAATGTCCTCTAAATGCCAAAAGGTTCAAATTTATTATATATTTAATCATTGTTTACTAGTACTAAAACAATTTCATGATATATAATGCAGCTCACAATATGACCAGACAAATGAGAAATAATTAAATGAATGGAATAATTGCCTTTGCCCTACTACTATTAGTACTTCCCTTCCAAATGGCACCGCATCTCTAAATATGCCTACTCCTTTCATGAGTGGCCAGTGACCACAAAAGTTGCAAAGAAAGTTGAGGGTCCTTTTATCCAAAACTAGAGACACATTATTTTTCATGACATTTTTATTCAACACTAGAATAAGGGTAAGAGTGTATTCTAATATTTTCACTGTTCTTTTATTGACTAAATAAGCTTCCATTTTAAAATCCCAAATCCTTGGAAGGTTCCTCAAATCATCATTTGTTTCCAACTGTGATTTCCCAACAATATGGCACAATTGGATGAGTATTTGAAAGAGTTTTAATCATTTGCAAGCTGAGGAAAGCTTGCTTTGCATGCACCAATACGTTTTCTCTTCTTTCATATCACTGTGAGGGCATAACTATGAGGCATAAGCATTGTTTTCCTTTAAAGAAGGACCATTGTCCTCCCCCTCGCAAATAGTAGCATAATGAAGCGGTCTTTGGCATTCTTGGTTTAGTGTTTTATCTTTTCATGGCCAATAATGGTGTCTTGTCCACATGAGCAATCCTTTCAAACATTGACAAGAAAAGAATACAATGCAAGAGAGAAATAAGAATTAACATAAAATATTCCTTGAAAGAGTTTGATTCAGTTATTTCCCTGTCTCTACAACCAACATCAAACAACTATTGATAAAAATATTTAGCATTTATCAACTCAATCATAACATCAATCAGGTTATGAATCTCTGTCAGGTTGAGATTTCTGGGACTTAATGGTGATAAGCATGACATTCAATCACTTGAGGTGTGGATGGGAAAATTTATATGCTCTCTTCATTGGTTTGAGTGGGCTCTGAAGGAGCAATTGATATCATTAAATGATATGTTTAGCGAGACACAGATGGAAAGATTCAACATTGCTTCTGCTATTGACACGTTTCTTCAAAATTCTTGTTTTGAACCTACATATCTTGATTTATTAACCCCTTTAATGCCATCACAGAAGGAATATCATGGATCACTATGAGTCAAGACTATGTTCCATCTTCTGAATTTTCTGAAGGTGATACTTTATATTGAATTGGGAATCAAGGAGCAAGATATTCAAGTATCTCAAGAAATGACACACATTCAGCTGAAAAAGGCGAGTAGGGTGCACAAACTTGTACCCTTTAGTGAAACTCCTTTTGTAAATTTAATATCTCAAATTATTTTCTATCCACGGAAAACTACTTTTTCATTAGTGGATTGTTAAACTATAAAGGAGCTTATGAGACTAACAGTGAAAATTGCGAAGATATTTTCATTGGCATCATCAATATTCAAACAACGCTTTATACAAGATCTTAGAAGTTTTGTGTCTGGAAATATTATTGAGCTTGACCCAAATACATATAACCATTTAGGAAAAACAGATCTAGTAGACACTATGTATCTTTTGAAAGGTTATCAGCAGTTACATCTAGTTGATGCTTTGCTGCCTGCGTTAGGTAAGGAGAATGCACAAGTTACTGATCAGAAGTTTCT
Organism: Pinus tabuliformis; assembly: GCA_031772625.1. Taxonomy (NCBI): domain Eukaryota; kingdom Viridiplantae; phylum Streptophyta; class Pinopsida; order Pinales; family Pinaceae; genus Pinus; species Pinus tabuliformis. The sequence continues at coordinate 685,941,638 of CM062813.1, forward strand.
TCAGAGTCTGTGTTTATTAGGAAGGAAAATTTCTCCTGTAGTACAACCAAATGCTTTGGAAACTTTGACATTGGCCATAGCTTTGGTTGTGCGACCTTCTCAGTTATTAGAGCTGGTGTTGGACGACACAGCTTTGAATCAATCTGAAACTGATAGAGCGACAAACACTGCAGTGGGAAGTAACTTTTATTTTAACTTTCGAAAAGTCATTGTTCAACAATTAAAGTTTTCATATAAATATTGTGTCTCACGCTTATTACAAGAAGCTGTAGAGAATTTCACTGCTAGGCTACTGTTGAATGCAGTTCTGGATGATTACTTGAAAGTAGAAAGCATTACCAAGTCCAGTTTCCTGAAAGAAGTTGTCGAGCATATTAAGCTACTTAAGCCATGTTGTGATCTTGAGGCTACAGTGAGAGATAAAATATTGATGCAAGGGCTTTATCACCAATGCGAAAGAGATCACTAGTGATGAAAACAGATCTGCCACTCATAATCAGAGGTCTACCATTGATAATAAGAGATCTGCCAATGATGATAAAAGATCTGCCACTGATAATAAGAGATATGCCAACGATGATAAGAGATTTGCCACTGATAATTAAATATCTGCAAATACACAATAGATATGCTAACAATAAGAGAGATAAATTACTGATGTGAGGGATTGATCACCAATGCGAGAGCTAGATCACCAAAGCAAGAGAGAGAGAACTCGATGTGTTGCAAATGAAGGCTTCTCTTCAATATATAGGAATCTTTGAGACAAAATCCCTAACTTGAATTAGAAATTTGGAAGCTCCTAGAGTGATCCATTTTTGCACATATCGAAATAGATCAATTAAGTGATTTTATTTTGCACATGTCAAAATACCTTTATAAAACAATTTTGAAATAACTTTGGCACTTATAAAAATAATTTGCACTTGAGAAATAATTTGCTTCAAGGGTGAAAGGGGTTGAATCATAGAGTGTTTTCTAGGGAAATTTCTCCCTTAGTTGCACACAATTCAACATTAACCACTCAAGAAAACTTGGTAAAAACTCCACAAAACCCCACCAAAATTAAAAATATATGAAATCCAATTTTTGCCCAAAAATTGTCAAGTTTTGAACAAGTATAGCCAAGTTTTGATTGAATACAACTGAGTTTTAATTGAGTCTAGCCAATTTTGTGAGTTTCAAGCAAGTTTAACAAAGTTTGTCATGTTTTTATGAAGTTGATACATTCTAGACAAGCCTTAACCAACTGCCTCCTTTTCCTTGCAAGAGGAGTTTGCTTGGTGAGATTTTACTATTCAAAAACATGCATTTTATATCATGTAACTAAGATATCTCAAGTGATAAGAGTACAAACCAGTGGTTTAAGCAAGGACTATACAAACAACCCCTCACCACATATACAAGTAGCACCAACATGTCTTTGCTAGCCCAACCTTAAAGAGAATCTACATCTTTTCTAGAGATTACAATTCTTGCTGGGGACTAAATTAATAAACCCCACCTTGAAGCCCACAATCCCCACAAGGTGGAAATGATGAGAGTACCCAAAACAGTGAATTTTATTACTTATTACATATTGTTACTATGCTTAGCACTAAAGGAGTCATCTTGTGCTGAGGTTGTATAGATGAGGTGCAACATTGTGTTAAGCCATACCACTGTGTTGGGAGAGGCAAAAGTGCATAGTGCTGACTCATGAATATGGGGAGGTATTAGCACTGGCCATATGGGTTCTCATAACGATGTCAAAATTATCCACTATGCAGGCAATCCATGATTCAAGTGTCACAATCCCAAATTCATTGCAAGCTACTACAAAGATGACAAATAGAATGTGCCATATAAACTGGAATACCAACCCAAACATACACTAATTCTAACCATTGTTTTAAGTGTGTTGTATTGCAAGTGTGGAGAATCACATCCTATAACATCAAATGTTTGTACATTAATGGATTTCTATTTCTAAGTAGCATGAAATGCATATGTAAGTCATTGAAAAAGAACAAATGTTACGAATGCTAATTGCCCTTTTTTTTTCTCTGTTTAATTTGGGGAGAAGTCCTTCTAAGAACCTAAGGTGTAAGAGATCTCTTAACTTTAAAGTATACAAGGGTTGCTGGATTCTCACAAAAGTACGAATACCAAAAGCCTTGTAATCTTGGCCCACAATCAGTCAAGGGGTTCAATTTATATGATAGCTAATAGTTGTTAACTGATGACAGCTTAATCATGTTGCAATCAAAGGAATGAATACAAACATGCATAAGCCCTATAATTGGGTGTGAAAGTCAAGAATGGATGTTATCCCTTTATATAGCATCTCCTAGAATAAAATCTCTATCGGTATCAGTGTATTAAAAAAATGCCAAACCAAAACCGCAACCAGCCAGTTCAGTCAAACTTAGTCAATTTGGCCTCCAAAAATAGTCCAAATCAGCCCAAAACAGTCTTGAAGAAATCAGTCAAACTTGGTGCAACTTGGTCAACGCAGAAAACAGAAAAGTACAGTCAGCTCTTCGCACGTGTGGAGGAGAGAAGCTGCCTGGTTGGCTGGTCAATGGGGCAAAAGGAAAAATTCCTACGGGTTGTTCAACCCACTTTTGGTGGGTATCAAGGACCACAGAATCTGAGACATCTTCACAGTTCCCTTTAATAACGTAATACCAAAAGAATAAATATGATTGCTAAAGAACCAATTCTAGCAGCCATTCTCAAGAAATATATTAAGAGCATTCAAGCCCTGTGCAAAAGTCGAGTGGAGAGATTAGGACCCTGTAAAATAAAATATCAAGGACAATTTGCCATGATATGCTAATGGAGTCAAAGCTATTCATAAGCCCAAACACCATCCTAAATATATTTCTACAATGTGGAAGTCTACCTGTTGCTACACAAGAATTAGAGCTTGTTGAACATGCTCTTTTAATAGTGATATTTTCTGTTTGTTGTCATTAACCCCATTGCAACAAGACTCCAAAATGAAAGTTTGTAACCATAAACGGAAATCAAAGAAATCATTTTGGTGGACACACAGTAACTATTGTTGTACCCAGTTTAGTTCATAATGTTGCAGTCTCGACGTCTACCTGATATTACATCTTATTTTGGGCGTTCTTAATTTTCTCTTTCAAATTATGTGAACCAGGTGTTTCATTCCTTGATAATTGACGGTTGGAACAAGCTGATGAAGATTTATAGCCATAAAGGTCAATTAAAGGAACAATCTGGTCAACACATGGTAAGTGGTACTGTAACCATTAACTCTTTGGATGTTCTTTTAAACATATATTAGCAATCTCTGTTGGCCCATCTGTTTAGAGATAACAGGCGGTACACATATTAGTTTTGTACTTCCCACCAACATAAAGAGCTCCTTCCAGATCTTACGCATGAATTCTAGATCTTAGTTGCTAATTATTGTTCATGGATAACTGCAAAGCCTGTGAATTTCATTTGAATCAACCTGCTCTACTTGACCAATTTAAATGTGACTTAAATTATATACTTGACAAAGCTATTGGAGACGTGAAGAATAGTAGTTAAAAAAAAATACCAAAAAAAAGTCTACATACTTTTGACTGGCTATCCAATTTCTATTAGTATTTACATGACACGTTATTCTCCCTAAAAGAAGATCACAAGAAGCATCATAGTTTTTCAATGACAACACGACTTGTCTAAACATGCAGCAATGTCAACCCAGCCTAAAATTTCTATATTTTCATTTTGTTTCTCTCTTTTTCTCCATTACAAGAGTTCTCTTGTAAAAAGCCAGAAGGAAAGTGTAATGCTCCTTACTGAAAAAAGCTTTCAAATGAATTTGTATTTTTGCATTCAAATTACAAAAATAAGGGGTTTACTTGATATCAACAAGGGATTTGCTTGATATCATCAGAAAATGGAGTCGCAAATGGATCTGTTACTGTCAGTTTATTCAGGCCTTGGAAGTCAATGAAAATTCTCAGCTTTTTAAGGGTTTTAGTACAAAGTACGCAGAAAATTTCACTGCATCTATTCAAAGATCAAGTCTCATCTTTTGCTAATATATGCAGTCAACAAGAATGTGCATTTTCTTCAGATAGAGAAACAAGAGAATTTATTCAAAAACAACAAGGGATCTAAAAATTTGACCTTTACTCAAAATGCCATAAATCTCTTCAACAACCACGCGCAAAGCACCCACAGTTCCAATTTTGATAAACCCGTCAACTGTTCAATTGAGCAAGAAATTTCCCATGTCAATCATCACACCCACAGTAGCGAATGACATTAGCGGAAATTCTTCCATGAGGCATTTTGTCTGGTTCTCCCGAAGGGAAGTAATTCGAAAGCACGAAGATCTGCAAAACTGTAAGGAGATCCTCAATGAGTTTCTCAGAGTAGCAAAGAACAAGCAAGTGCTTGGGCTAAGAAAATGAAAGATGAGTGCTTCGCCTGGCACAAGTTTCACCTTATAGCTGGCAACAATTGACTCACTACTTGAACCCCCATAGCTGGATCCCAGAAATAGTAGGGGGAATGTTAACGAGTACAGTCCTTTAAGAACATTGTATTGTCTACGGACTTGAAGAAAATGGAATGAATATATTGAAATCCATAAATGTTTGCAGCGTTGACAAGGAAGCAGCCTAAGCCAAGAGTTTCAAACCACATACTTAACGAACAGAGACTCGGATTTCCAGCTTTAAAAGTTTACATGCTGACTATAATATCTCTACGCAGATGCTAACAGTACAATGGATTGCTAGGCATTAGAGGAAACCTCACAGTGGCTCCAATTAAAGCTATTTTGCGGACATTGTATTGGCCAATGTATTCCTCATTTTAAGAACTACAACATTTACGGCAAAGAGAATGAATACGCCATTCCGTGCATACTAAATGCAACTGATTTTTAAAGCTCGCATGCACAGCTTCAGCAAAATGACAGCTTCGATAAAAAGAGAACTACGCATTTGCTTGAGCGCAACAATTTGAACAAAAGAACAAGAGAAGGCAACTAGACAAGTATGCATGTGATTCGTAGGTTAAGATTTAAAGAGTGATTACAGGAACTGGATTCCATCTTAAATATCCAAGAATCAACCAAAGATTTATTTTCGACACCCAAGAAACAACCAAAATTCCTTTAATACAAACCTCGCTTTTCATTTTACAGGATTCCGACACGAAGGACCTTCAAATTTAAAGGATGACATAAAAAACTCGACTCCAACATTTATAACATGCAGTAGGCACGACAAGTCTATTGCGGGGAAGAGGTCTGATATCTTAAACTGTGGTGCATATAGCGAATTCCTCTGACCTTCGTAGTTCAAAGTCCAGAAATCGAGACGACAGAAAGGTCAGGGGATCAAATCCCCTGCCATTGAAGATAAATTCACTTTTCTGGGGTGGATCAGCAGGAGTTCGTGTAAAATGTCCGAGCTAAGACGAATGTTGCAAAATCTTTACTTCACAAGTCTATGCCCACAATGATATCTCCTGTTGCTTACTTATTTCTTCCTGGGTAGCAGCACAGGCCTTTTCCTGTTTGTTTGAAACCATCCAATTCGGGGGCTTGAGATACAGCGAGGCTCCCACTCTTCATCCAAAGTTGTCAATGTTCTTTTTGGCTTAATTTAGCCGATTCCTTGCAGGTGGGACATTCATTATAAAGTGATTGGCAGAAAGCATGCATATGCAAGGCAAGGCTTTGCAAGTGCAAAAATTGGGCAAATTTTCATTTTTATTATTTTTTTGCTTTTATTTTTTTCCTCTCGGCCCTCTACCCATGAGACTTTGCCATAATTGTAGAGGTTTTGCCATTGGCTATGACAATAAACCTGTAAGGTCCAGATTTTGAACCTAGGCTCTGATACCATGTGTAAGGACCTGATTCCTATTATTAGAGCCTCAATCTATTATACACTAACAGATCTATTTTCCTACTGATTTAAAAGTAATAAAAGGAGCTTACTGACCTTCTTACATAGCTTTAAACATTTAACATCTTATCATTTTATCATAAGCAACATAAATTAAGGTGAGAATTCCATTTATATCAACTTAACAAGAGTAGTCCATGGAAAAATACCTGTTCTGGTGGTTGATGATGATACCTTTGTCTTATAGCTCCAGCTGAATGCTCCTTCTCACCGACCCAACCGGATTTACCTCCCAACCAACTAGGAAATAAATTCCTAGCCCAGGAAACCTCCACAGGTTCCCTAGCCCTCTGTGCCCAAGTCCAACCAGATATAGTGTGTCCTCAAGAAGAATGTGCAAAACTAGATAACAATACTTTCCTCCTCTCAAACCCAAGAAACCTCCATAGGTTTCCAAGGTCTCCCAAAATCATAACAAGTCCAAACAATCACAACCAACCCCCACAATCATAAGCAAGACCCCCAACCTCCCCTTTTCTTCCTTCCCCCTTCCCTTTTTATACCCTCCTTCCCTTCTCCATCTCAACCACCTCTCATTAATGTCATTAACTTCTCATCCATCCTTACAGTTGACTTCTCTTCTCCCAAGTAAGCTAGGAGTACATTTGGAAATGTGACATGAATATAAAATTGAGAATTTAATGGGAAAGGATCATGTCTTCTCCCAAGTAAATCTGAAAAGTACATTTGGGAATGTGAGGTGAATATATATATATATATATATATATATATATAATTAAATGGAGAGGACTATGTCTTCTCCCAAGTAAATGTGAGGGTACATTGGGGAATGTGAGATGTAATTACATGGAGAGGACCATGTCTTCTCCTTAGTAAATGTGAGGGTACATTGGGGAATGTGAAATGAATATATATATTGATAATAAGATGGAGAGGACTATGTCTTCTCCCAAGTAAATGTGAGGGTACATTGGGGAATGTGAGATGTAATTACATGGAGAGGACCATGTATTCTCGTTAGTAAATGTGAGGGTACATTGGGTAATGTGAAATGAATACATATATTTTGAAATAATGGAAGGAGACCATATCCTACCTAATATTCAATTTGAGAAGGTAAGTGGGGAATTTGAATAATGGAAATCATGAATTTTATATTAGACCAATATTTCTCATATTTTTAGATAATGTAAACATTAACAAAATTTGTAGGATAAGATTTAAGTGGGGCATTACAGTAGATCTAAGACATATCTCAGTAAGTCTGGAAGTTTGAGGGTCTCTCACACCTTTGACAACCTCTATTACTTAATCAAGAGGGATTTTGGTAAACAATGAAACCACATCAAAACTTACCATTAGATCATTGGGTTCCCATGAGTCATATTTAATCAAATCAACAAAATGCTTGGAATCCTTAATGTAGGAACTCATGTTGCCAACAAGAGGACTAAGAATACCAGTGACATATTTAGCCAACATATGGGTGGGAGAGCCAATGGTATTCATAATGGGCCTTAATGGAATTCCATCTTTATGTATTTTCGGAAGGCCATAAATTCGCAAACTCAAGTTTTGTTTCGATAATGTTGATTGTCGCTTGGCTTGTTTGAAGGTTTCTTGGTAGGCGATTATGGCTCACGTGACCTCACTAACCCTCCAGTTGATCATGGTGAAACCACTTCTAATCGTGGTCCACCCCTTAATATCATTCCATCTGATCAGGAATGATGGTCATGGGCTGCATGGTTTTTTTTCACTATATAATTTTTTATATATGCAATCTATAGTTATGGCACTTCTATGGTGGTTTATCCACTGTCTCAGGCTTGTAATGAATGGTGATTTTCTTCTGTATATTGACTTTTGGACTAGTTCATGCTCTGTTTTCGACTCCTTAGTGCTAAAGATGGTTTCTCATTCTTTTTGGGATCATCGAAGGGAGTCTACTTTCGGTGCTAAGTTATGGATTTGGTCATGGTTGGTTGTCTATGAAGGGGTGTCAGTTTCAACTTTTCTACTTCTTGAAAGGGTGGCGTATCAGTTACTATATGCGATGGTGGGAATATTGTTATGGTGTACTCTTTGGTATGGAAGTGTGTTGTTGATGTTCTCTTGCAACATGGCTTCTGGTGCAAGGTCGTCTTCTTTTGATGCCCATAAGTGTTGTTTTAATCACAAAACTTTATTCCCATGTGATTTGGGCGAATGTACCTTATGGAAATGTGTTGTTTTTGGCGTTTTGTTGGTCTCTTCCCAACTCCTGATGGCTTTATGGAGCCTTTTGTTTACAATATTTGCTTTGAAAAGGCTAAAATGGGATATCATGTCTTTGAGTCTATTGCTTTATATTTGGATTCCATTATTGAAAAAGGTTGGAAGATAACATGTATTGTATGTGTTTCTTGCTATATATGGAATGGTTTGTTAATAAGTCAGGTATTGCAAAGCCATTTTTACTTTAAATTTGGTATAGGGAGCCGTAGAAGTTTGAGGATCCTTAAATCCTCTAGATTAAACTGAAAATAGTGATTAATAATGATTATCTATATGTAAACTTTATTTTAACTATTAATATAAATAATTACATGTATCATCAAAAAATTGTGCATTTATATAATGTAAAAGAAATTGCCCCTAAAAAAATTAATTTTAAAATCCTTGATCTATATCTCTTATTTTATTTTATGAGATAATTGTATAACATTACAAGTGATTTAAAATTATGAGTGATACATTAAAGCAAAATCAAAAACCTCACAACAAGGATAATTTTAAAGCGTTACACCCATAACAACACTAAGAAAAGGGAACCTCTTTGTAAAAAAATCCACTTATATATTAATTATGTTTTTAAAAGCCTAACCTAGCAATTCATGCATTTATTTGATTGCATATAATATTGAAGTCATGATTTTAGGGAATAATATAATGTTTTGTTTATTCTTTAAGTGCAACACAGCCGTGTTAAAAGGAAAGCCCTATTTCTAACCCCATAACAAAGTAAATGCGCCCTGATATGAGCCCGATATAACACGATATAACACACCACTAGGTGATGAGGGAGAAAAAAAATAGCGGCGTGTTATATCGTATTATATCAGACGCATGTCAAGATGCATTTACTTTATTATGGGTTGGAAATAAGGCTTTCCGTGTTAGAACAAGCACACGCAATCCATGACGTCACCAACCCTTAGAACAAGCACACGCAGTCCATGACGTCACCAACCCTTCTTTAAAGAGAACTCCAACCCAGGCCTGGAATTTGACGTTCCACAGAACGTTTTTTCCATTTTTAAACGTATTTGACGGCACAATTTTTTTTTCAAACGTATAAAATGACGGTTAAAAAAAATCTCAAACCGTAAATTTGACGTTCAGGTATCTCGATTGCCCGTCATAAATTTTAGGGGGGAATGAGGGAGTACAGGCTCAGTCAACCTCACCTCAGCGGCTCCGTAGATTATTCCAGATGGAGAAGAAAGGACGGATTTGGTGTAAATTTTAAATGATTTTTGTTGTAAAATTAAATAATGGTCGGTAATTCAATTTTAAGGGCAAGGCACAGATTTCTTATTTTTTAGGGCGATACATATTTTTTTAGCAGAGGAAGAACCGCCCAAGCAGAGGACTATTTTGCCCCAATTTTTTGATTTGCAGACTCAATCTCCTTCTCTCCTCTGATCTTGGAAAACAGCAGAGGTGAGTTTTTTTGTTGTTTTTATCGTTAGTTTTACTTTTGAATCTTTGCGAAGTGTGGATATGAATTTAATTTGCAACTCTTTGAAATGTGTGGATTAAGATTTAATTTAAACGTTAGCGAAGTGCGGATTTAAATTAATTTTATAATTTGGTTAATTTTTTATTTAAATTTAATTTAAAGTTTCATAGGCTGGATTTTGTTTCATGTCTCCCTGTTTGGCATTTAGGTAGGAATACTTGCATTTAAATTTATATTTTCATTGTATTTTTTTTTGTCCTTTTGGCAATGTATTTGAATTGAATCATTTGTTGTTTTTTAGTTTTCAAATGATACAATACACAAACTTTCTACTTTTAAATGTATTTACATTGGTCACTTTCATGTCTTTAGAGATGTACAAAGGCCATGTTCAGCGTCATGTGGGAGTTATTTATGGGAGGAACTTGATTTCACGAGTCAGATGATATGCATTGTTTCTAGTTTGAAGCTTGTGTTTCTGCATAAATTGATTTCCGCTATAGTTTAAGATTTTGATTCTTGCTGTTTTCGAGCCAAAATTGTGGCTTCGTTATAGGACAATCTTTAATATTGTCCCTTCGGCCCATCCCATTATTGTGCCACCTCAACATAGTGAAGAAGAAATAGAAATTAAGTGTGCCCCTACCACTAGATCAGTCAATGATATTTACTTACTATCCTATTTGTGGTATAAGGAGATTTTCATTCACCATCCCATTTGTGGTATAAGGAGATTTAGAGTTGAACATTAATTAATTACTATACCTTTAGAAGTTTTTTATTGCTCTGAATTTGTACAAACAATTTTGATTCATATTTTCTAATTTTATTACAAAATTTTAAAATTTTTATGGTTTAAAATTTAATTTTAAACATATAAAAATTAATTTGTCTTTTTTTAAATTTAAATATTTAAATTATGCTAAGTTCTTGGCCAAATTTATAATTTGATTTTTTAATTATTGTTTTATTAAATTTGAAAAAGAAACCGTAAAAACTTAAAACATTGTTTTCCATTTCACATGGATCGTTGTATTGATGACAAGTAAAAATTCTAATTATTGAGAGTGGTATGTATAAAGTAGTTATTTATGTGCTATTTAAGTTGAATTTTTTTTTATGATTTTTGTAGTTAAGCGTGATTATATAAATTTTTATTATAATATTTCTTATTAAAATAATATTTTTCTTTATTTAAATTTTAAAGAGTTTTTTTGGGTTAAAATATTGTATATTATTTTATGAAATTAGAGATATATCATATACTAACTAATGCTTAGAGGGAGGAAGCAAATTTAGACCTCTAAAGTAGTATGACTTTGTTATAAACTGACAACACTCGACTCCTTGTCTCAGGATGGGCGGTTTTTATAAACTCTCTTTTCTGGCCTTCTGCTCTCTTGTAACAATACAATTCAGAGTTGGTTTCATCTATCAGCTTTCAATCTTGTTGAAAATGAGGGATTGGACTCTAGACACAAGATACATACCAACTTCCCAAGTCCAACAAATGCTTAAGTCCATAAACTTAGCATTCTCTTCTTTCTTTACTCCTCGCATATTGAAGTTCATTTCTACATTACCCCTACTTCTAGGCCATGTCGAGATTCAAAGAGGTATTACACTCATGGACTCCAATATTGACACAGTGATAGAATCACATAGGACAAAACTAGGCTCTATTAAATGAACTTCAAGAAAGATTTTTTTTAATCCAATGGTATTTTCTGGAACCTTAAATGTTCAACCTTGACAAGCAGTCGCTCATGTAACAATATGCTTTTGACTTTTGGAAAAAAATTAATTTGTTGAATCTTTCCTGTATATTTTCAATCTACTTTCATATCTGCACAAAGTATGACAATTTTCGTCTTTCATATCGGAAAGAGTTTTCTCTGAAGCCCGCCTACCTTTGAAGCATGAAAATGTATTCCTCAAGAGGTCTCAAATTGCAAAAGTTCACCACAATCCATGGGCATGTTCGTAGAAAAACATTGACTGAGCATTTCTTGGCACTATTGTTCATATCTTTAATAAAAGGCTCCTCAATCAATTGTAAAAGTTATCATAATTCTGCCTTTGTTGTCAAAATAAATAAGGCAAAGAGTATTTTAAAGAGAGTTGCCTTATAAGAGGAAGTTGACACTCACAAATTTACATAGAACGTATAATGAAAGGCATGAAAAATATAAAAACGTCATTAAATTTTCATTTGACGGGCAAAGGAGATTTGAAATTCCAGGCCTGCTCCAACCTTTTAAAATTCGTAGACGCGTGCTCGTTGGAGAATATCAAGTAAACGGGGCGAGGAATTATTATTTGACAAGATGTAAGTCAATTCACATGCAATTTAATTTAATATTGAAGATAGAAGAAAATATATATGTATTTTGATATGGGTTATGTTGTTTATGGAAAGACGTTTAATATTCTCAAATATTTATAGGTTAATATATATTATTTTTGTTGTGAAAAAAATAAGTATTATTAATAATCTAATGACTTTATTATCCTAATCTCTCATATCAATAATATAGAATGAAAATTGAATTGCCTCGTGAAAATATTTAAAAGTAATAAATTAGGTAGAGTAAGATTTGAATTGCATTGTTAAAATATTTAGAAATAATAAATATGATGAAGTAACATTTAATTTGATATTTTATAAGAGTTAAAAGTCACCCTCTTTTATATAAAGAGTGCTATTTATAAATTGATAAGAATTTACATTTTGTTTGTTTTTTCCACAATTAGAGGTATAATGGATTTATATAATTTTTTATTTTAATTAAAAACAATTCATTTAAAATATTGATAAATAATTTTAAGAATAAAAAATAGAATTTTAATTTTAATATGACAAAACTCAAAGATCAATGTTAATATAGCATTTTCAAAACACCAAAGGTTATGTATATTTAAAAGACACTTTAAAAAAATCATTATATAAAAACAAAGATTTAAGAACCCATTAAAAATATGAATAATATTAATAAAGAAAGTGATATTAAATATTATGATATTTAAAAATTTATAGTACAAATTTTTAGAATAATAATGTAGTAAATAAATAAAAATTTTCAAATTTTCAAAAAATTATAAAATAAATAAATTATTATTTTATTTGAAAAAGAGGTGTAAAAGATAAAATGATTAATCAATATTTCAAATTTAGATATTTGTTAACATAAAAAATTATAATAATAGATATTTCGAAAATAAATCACTAAATTTAGATTTATATTTAGAAAAGTATGTTAGAATAAATTAAAAGTTATAATAATATTTATTTTTATAAAAAAATTATAATAATATTAATTCTTATTAAAAAATTATAAATTTAATATTTTATAATTCAATTAATTTATTTGTCAAATTTATTTTAAAAAAACATATATTATAATATTTATAAAAATGTGTAAAAAGAAAAATTAAAAAACAATAATAATTAAATTCAAACTCTTATTATGGTTTAAAAAATTAAGAATTTAAAACTTAAATAAATTTAATTTTAAATATATATAATTAACTTAATAATGATAACAAATCCATGAAATAATAATGTTCATGTGTAATAATAACATTTTTTCTTAATTACAATGCTCATGTAAAAATATACTCACTATTTTTTTTTAAATGATTGATTTATAACATTATCTAGCTTTTGCAAACCCAATTATCTTCCTATATCATTTTTTATAATGATAAAATAACACACTATATATATATATATATAACATAATGATAATAATACTGATAGTTTTATATACATATAAACAATTCACTGAATTTTAATAATATATATTTTTGTATATAAACAACTACTTAGATTTAATTTTGAATAAAAGGAGACTCACAATTTGTTATAAATATGATTTGTAAGATTCTAAATGACATCTTGATAAGAAAAATCTCTTGAAGTTAGATACTTGAAGGTCTACTCATTCATGTTGCATCACTCCTTCCCTCTATTTAGTGATCATTCCCACTCACATCAGGCAAATTGAAAATAAAACTATGAATAAGCTCGCCAACCAAGGATGCGTCACTTTGGCCTTTATGATCTCTTCCCTCTAGTAGCCTTTTGTAGGCTCTTCTCTTAAACAAGAATGTTGGACCCTAGCTTAGCAAGACTTGAATTCCCTAGATGGGGTGCTCAGATTGAGAGAGGGTGGGGGATAGGTTGTCATTGTCCCACTAGGCAACATGGTAGGGGGACGTGGCAGCATGACCCCATAATGGATTAGGTGAAAGCATGCAGGGGACATGGGGGACCCATCCATACCACCATCCTGTGATTTACATGGCACAGCACTTCATCTTTCGGAATCATCATATGATGGATTCTCGTATAGTTTGGGAGGATATCACATCCCATAAGGCAATTTTCCCTCTCAACATGCCTTTCTCTCAGTTGTGGTTCATTAAGAAGGCATTCAATGATTGTAAAATGGAGAAGGAATGTAACATATTGTGGCTTACATACTTTAATTTGCATTTTTATCTAGTGGCTCTCCACTTAGAATCAAGCTTCTAAGTATTCACATGGGAATGGGGCTTCAACATTTCACTCATGGAAGTGTTATGCTATTTATTCTTCTCATGTGGATTGTGATTATGCCTCTCAGGTAATTCGATAACTTGATATTTTTGGTTTCAGTTTTCTTCAACACTAGCTTAGGGGGGTCTCGTAGGAAACACAAGTAAGCTGATGATGTTTCTCTCACCTCCATGGCCTATAATTTCTTCAACATGTTGTCATGGGTGTTTCTTGTGCCTCGATTACGCTTTGAAGAAATTCCATCCAATCGGAATTTGTGCCTACGAGATTTCCACATTTGGTCAAGTATATGTCTTAGTAGTAGAGAGTCCAGGTTCAAATCCACTCTCTCTGTGTACATTTTGAAATTCCTCATAATTATTGGTTTGGTGTCTATTGGTTTTATAGGTAAAGGTGAGAAAACTAGGTTCTCTCCTGAAAGAGAGTCTATCCCCCATCTTAAGGTTGTCATATTATTGTTTCGAGCGGAGACTCCCTAGCTTCTTTCAGTAGATAAGGCTCTTCCTAGGGACCACATTTCTCATAGGTTCATAATTTTCTCAAGGTTTTACCCCAAGCCTGAGGGAAACCCTCTCTCACATTGGACTTGAATCTCATTCAGTACAACTAATATGCTACCTTAGAGAGCCAAGGTTCACCACGGTGTGATGTATAATTAGGAATGAGGGCACATTCATGCAAAAGTGAGAGCTAAAAGCTCTATTGCATGATTTAGAGAGATAAATTCTTAACCTCTCCAAGAGGAAATTGCTCAAGTTGAATGAGAATTGGAAAACCAAAGACATACCCTCACAGACACTTAAGTATTGGTAAAAGTTGTAGACTACGTTCCTGATGTTAGGAAACACTCGTCAGCATTACAATCAATACGTGTATATGATAAACATATATTGACACCTCACATTCCTACTTGGAAGGGTCTTGGTGGACAAAAATGAAAGCAAGGAGGATGTTTTCCTCTCCTTAAATCACATGCAGTGACAAATGATAGCTCTATATCACATTCTAGGTTGTATTGAGAGACATATGAGCATCCCTCCTAAACCAGGTGTCTCTCTATGCAACAACAAGGAGCCCATACGTTTTGAAGCTGTGGATTAAGATAATTCCTCTTAATTGCCTCTTAGTTTCTTGTCTTTTGCTTTCTATGTTTCAATTATGTAATTCTCAGTTTAAAAATGGATTAGGAGGTTTTGTTTCTAGCACATGTTTTTTTTATTTTTTAAATTATAGGCAAAAACCATATCTTCTGCATTTTTGAAAAGAATGGATTTTTGGGTCTAGTCAAGTCTTCCTAGTGACTGACCAAGTTAGAATTTAGTGACAAGAATGTAATTATTTGTTTTTAGGCAATACAAATCATTTACTTCGCAAAAAAAATGTATATCCTTCTTATGTGTGTGTGTGTGTGTTCTTATTTTTTTGTAAATTAAGTTCTATTAACTCAAAAAAGAAAATTACATTACGATTACAAGAATTTTGGATAGCATCTACAACATTTCTAGAATCACACCCCTGAATTATTCATGGGTTTTCCTTCTTTCCCCTTTCTCCTATGAACATCTACCCAAACTAAATATTTTTCATTTACGATTGAGAATAAAACCATATCCTCATTATTGTAGAAACTCTTTCCTTATCCTTTTCTTGAATATTCGCCTTTGTGAGGGGATAGGGTGGTGCCATAGGGGACTGCTCTGGATCTTGAGAAGTTGAGGAGTCAAGGTTTGTCTTTTGTTGTTGAGAACAAAACTTTTAACTTTCTAAGTTCTTGCCACTTTATGTGGCCTTCTTATCCTGTCATCCCTGATTTGGTTTTTGCTTCAATTGGGAGTCGAATGACCCTTTCAAAGAAGGGAAAGCATTCTTAATAGACCCTAGTTGTTGGTATATTTTACACTTGGAAGCAGTGTTTTCATAGTCCATACATTGTGAATATTCCTTTTCATTCCACTTGAGAATAATTTTATCTGGTAATCCTTCACTCAGATCTAGTTCAACACATATACTAAAAAAAGTGATGAAACTTGTAGCCAATATTTCACTACCTATTTTGATGAAGAGACCAATTGAGTTGCTAATTTTTTCCAAGATATCTGGTCAAATCCATTGTAGGGGTAAGCTTAAGAGTCTTACCCATACCAAAGTAGATAGTGATTTCAAGGAAAGAAGGTTGAACTTTGGAAACCAAGGTTGAATCGGAAAACCTACTCAACCCTAGAGCTAAATCGAAATACTTGGTCGCCCCAGAACGAGAGCCCCTGGCTGAAAACCCTCTATCTTCCTTCACCATATTTGAAGAGTACCAAAAGATATCCCTTCGAACAAAATAGTAGCTCTAAATTTTGGGGCTAGTTCTGATGAACCCAATCCCAAAGGGCAGAAGTTGGGGGCCAAAAAACATTGAACTAGCATATAGCCACATATCGTTTATAATATAATACCTTCATCATTTTTATTATCTCATTCACCTTGATTGAGGGTGTCCCTGTAATAGCCCTGGTGAAAATTCTATGTAATAAAAGCTAATAAAGGAAAAATAATAAACACGGTTATTGGACACTTACTCCAAGTTGAATGTTGGGAAAGACATCTTAGTGTAGGTGTTCATTTGGTTTATTATGGCTAAGCAAATGGCAAAGGCATAGGATTTCGAAAGGAAAAATGGATTTTTTGGCAATTTATTTATGAAAATAATAGAAATTACGAGAAAATGGAGGTGAAAGGTCCCAGGTTGCGGTGTGAGTAGGAAAATGAAGGAAAATAATGGAAAATGAAGAAAATAGAGGCTTCATTAATAAAAAGGCTTCTGAGGATTAGGTGGTACCTTTTGTTGGTTTAATTTTGGAGCTCTTTATTTATTCTCTATCTGTCTCTCTCACTCTTGGACACTTAGAGTTTTGTTGGAGCACTTCAACATTGGATCAAGAAGAGCAAATAAGGTAAAGGAAAGTAAGGATGAAGAAAGGAAGAGCAAGATCTAGTAGCTACAACGAGATTATTTGCAGGTATTGATTTGCATGTGTGATTTCCTTGCTAGTTTAGGCATGCATGGTTATGCATGTGTGTTCTTGGTTCTCTTGCTATCATTGGCATGGGTTTTGCTAGGTGTGATAGTGTTTTTCATCCTAGCCTTTCCATTTCCAGATAGCCTTGGTATGATGGGTTCACATGTTTTGGAAAAGTTCGATTATCGGATGGATTCGAAACTAAGTGAGGTGGATCTCTGAAAGGAAGAACACATGGCGTAGTGATCCCTGAACTAGACTGTGGATTACGGTAAAGCCTTGGCCTAGTAACCCCTGAACTAGGTTGTGGGTTGCAGTAAAGCCGGATTTTGTGTTGCCTTGGTGGGCCTAGCAATCCTCGACCGGTGAATGATTGGATATACGGTAAATCCTAGAGGTGGGTTCCCTTGATTAGGCCTAGGAATCCTTGGTCAGTGAATGGAAAGATATATGGTAAAGCCTAAAGGGTGGTGTCTCGATTATGTCCTAGTGATCCCTGAATCAGACCGTGGATTGTGGTAAAGCCTAAAGACTAGGAGATAGTAAAATTCCTCACGGTGTAGGTGGAAAAATACGGTGGAATCCATGTTTGTTCGATTTTTTCTGGTTATGAGTCCCACATTCATGCTTTGAATATTGCATGGGGGTGATTGGCTGAAAGAAAGATTTGGTTCAACCAATCTATGGTCGGGTGGTTCGTGGAAGTCCAAAATCCAGTTGGATTTTTCATTCATTAATAAGAGATCCTTCTCCTTCGTATTTCATATATAAATGTATTGGTTTATATGTGGATTCTATGGTTGTTATATCCTTATTATTTTTGTTTTTTATATGTTAGTTATGAGTATGTTTTAACACAGTGATGATGTATGGCTTTCATCATGTTTTGATTTGTAAATGAATGAGAAATGAATATATTACCTAATTGATGATAATGAAGCTAATGTGATCAGGCATCAATTCTTCTTAGTGATTTTCAGATAAATATGAAACACCTATGCTTAGATATGTTGTTATGACGTGTAGAATGCATATTTGTGACATGTTTGACGAAATGTCTTCCATGGCTAGTAGGGGTCTAGTCAAGTCTTTGTTCAAGTATTTTCATTTGTATCATTGTTTCAATGTTACTTTTCATTTATGGATGTTTCATGAAGTTCTGGGGAGTGGCCTGAGACTTGGTCCTAAAAAGTGGCACAGGATATGGGGTCATTGGCTTTGAACTAGCTAAAAAAGACCTTGGTTTCTTGCATGCCCTTGTTATGAGAGCGACTAGAGGTCCCCAGTTGCATGCATGCCCATGTCATGGGAGAGACTAAGGCTCTAGGTCAGTAAGATATTCGTTTCCCCTAGGGGTTGCTGACCTAGGAAGGTTGGTTGGCACTGGTGAGCGCCAGTATTGCAGCAACAATGCTACAACTCCTGGGCTGCCTACTTTACTCTTATCAACCCAGTAGTTCGTAACAAACTTGGAAGTGACGGTGCTGTATGCACAAGTACTAGCTCTTACTACAGGTTGTCACTTGGTCACACAAGATCACTAGGAGCTCAAGCCAACTTGTATGGATTCCAGAAGAAGCTCTATATGTGATGAAAGGAGAGAAAGAATATTCTACAGATACTACTCTAACTGCAGAAAGGAGAAAGACTAAAATGTAAAGCAGGCCATGTAAATCCTAATTAACCAACTAAGCCTACTTTTTCAGAAAGCATTATGAAAACCATGAAAAGAATGCCATTACCTACTCAAGGAAGTAAACAACATCTAACTAAGCTATTTCTAAAAGTAAATGAGCAAAAACCATCTTTTTGGATTTTTATGTATTTTTATGTGAATTTGACATGCATGTTTTTTATTTGTTTGTGAATGTGGAAGCGAATAGGTGGCGTTGGAGGGTGGTTTTGAGACTTGAGAGGATGTAGGATGGTGTGGTTGGGTCCTAGGAGGTCTCAGATGGCCTTCTGGAGGCTTTTCCCACACTCGGCCTTCAAAAGAAAGCCTACTGGAAAATCTACAGGAGGACACAAGAAATCTACAGGAGCAAAAACAACGTTTTACAGGAGGCCGAAAGCAGTTTTGGTTGTTTTGAGGGTGTGAGAGTGGGTGGAAAAGGTGGAAGAAGGTTGGATGAAGTGTTAGGGCACCTAGGGTCTACCAAGAATCATTAGGAGAGAGAAATATGATTGGATTTGATCAAGGAGAGAGGAAGAAATTCTACAGAAAATGCAGGAAACTAAGGCAGAATTGAGGGGAGACTTGGGCGACTTGTGGGGCATGGATCAAATGGAGGATGGGATGGATGACAAGCTAGCCTGCTGCTAGAAGAAATCTGCTGCATAAACAACTGACAGTCAACCAATGATATTAAGCAAGTAATGAAATAAGTGCATCTAGAAAAACAGAGTTTTGCATCAAACTAATCTAAACTGTGATCTATGAAAGGAAATGTTGATAACTGCTGCAAGAAAGGAAAGCATGGAAGAATACTATGGTAAATAAATAAGTGAGCATGATGAAGAAGTTCTAAAGCAAAGAAAACTAGACTATTAACCAACTAAAAAGCTGTAAACACTAGAAGTCCTATGAATGAGGAAAATCTGTGTTTTTGGGGCAGCAAGAGGGTCTTTGCCTCAAATCATGGTCCTAGAGGGAGGAAGAGAGGCCAAGGCACTGTTGCTAGCCTTTTGGATCTTTTCTTTATCACTGCTTAACTTGTTATAGAAAGCACAAATGGAAGCAAACTATTGAATCATCAAAAGCAACCTATTCTTGACCATAAAAGAAATTCATCTAACAGCAACCTAATCTACAAACTGAAATAAAACATACAAATACAAGTAAAGAGGAGCTTGGCTGCTTGGATTGGGCCCTAACCCAAGAGCTTCAGCCCTCTGAGGTAACTCAGTGCTAACTCAAAAAGGATTCCATCTTTATTTCCAAAACAATAACAAGATTACATGGAACTGTCAAAATAATAAGCTCGAAGTTGGAGCAGAGTTTACGTGAGAAAAACTACAACAAAAATCCAACAAAAATCCGACCATAGTGAGGCCCTAGGCCTCTCTACTTATACCAATGAAGATACCAACAACTTCCTTAAAATCAGGGAGGCTTGGCTCCCAAAACTCAAGATAATCATCAGTCATCCTCCACTTGCTCGACTGCCTTCTAGTGCATGACTTGGTTGCTTGTACTCTGAGCTCAATGAAGGGGAATTCGAAGTGAGGAGTAATAAATGAGGGGGATTCCCTCCTATAAGTCCTCTCTTTTGTCCACTTCGAGTTATTGCTGCCATTTGTCCACTGGATCCTTGACTTTGACCTCAAAAATCATCAATAATCTGCATTAAACACATGTTAGACCACATGGCATCATAACTAACTCAACTCACTCTATAAGCATAAAAATGATTAGAAAATCATACAATAAGCTAAGAGAATGGTTGATTTGATTAGGTTAGGAGGTAAAAGGAGCCCATATAATTACCCATTTATGAGGCTCATCATCACCCCCCTACTGAAAGTGTTTCTCATCCTCTAAGAAACTTAGTCCATCTCCTCATCTTTTATGGCCTTGGTGGCCTCCCTAGAATTCTATGCTTCTGATGTGGTCTCCTCTTCCTTTTCATAAAATCCTGCCTTCCTGTCTATTTCTTCCTACTGTTCTTGCTCTTCTTCTTCTCTTATGCCTTCCAGCATGCCTAGCAGTAGTGGGGGACTCACTTTGAGGCCAATCCAATTGAGCTTCAGCCTCTGCATGGAGTGCTTATACATTGGCACTCTCCTTATTGCCTCCTTCATCCTCGGTGGGGAATGATATTCCCTGATCTGCAAACTATGTGGTAAGGTGTTCCATCTCCTCATACATGCATGCACACAGTCATCCCCAAGTAGCCTTTCCATATCCTCAAAGTGTGCAATGGCTTGTGCCTGATCACTTATATATCTAGGGGAAATCTGAGGATTATTGGCAAGTAGGTTATGTGTGCTGATGAGTGCCATGGGGTCTGATGGCTCAGCTCTGATCATTAATGGCTCATTCTGCTCCTTTACCATCAACCTTCTTATTTCTGCTGCCCTTAACTCTTCATGGTTCATCCATGAGGCCATGGCCATTAGTTGCAGGTCCCCTAGCCTGGCATTAGGGTCCCACACATTCATGTCTGTGAGGGCCATGTTATGTAGGTATAATTTTGCCATCTTTGCATTATCTTCTGATGTGCTTTGGTCACACAAGTCCATAAATTGCATGTAATCTTGGAAAGGCATTGTGCCTCTTTGTGCCAAAGTCTTTATTTGAAATTGCAACCATTGGTCCTTGAGATACAGGCCATAGGATTTTGTTGGTGTTCTACATTGCAATGCCTCCATGGACCAGCTGGCCATGCATGCCAGTTGGGTCTCTTTCTCTTGCAGCTGCCTCCTTAGCAATTCATTTTCTGTTTCAAGTTGGCTTCTTGTAATTGCTTCCCTACGTTTGATAGCACTCAACTCTTTGCCCATTTCTCTAAGTTTGTTCTCCATATGGCCAATATCCTCAAATCCTTTGGATTTGGCTATTTGCATCCACCTATGTGTTCTTATTATCTCTTTCTCTAATTCAAAGAATAGTGGAATTGCAAATTTTTGTGGAATTATTCTTCCCCCTCAAGAAGATTGTAGTAGGAGCCAAGACTGGGCTGGGGATCAGGTTCTTGTAGCTCTGTTTCTTCCTCCTTTCCTTGTGGCTGTCCTTCTATCCTTTTCTCAAGCTTTTGGGTCTCCTGTAGTTTTGACAGTGTCTCCTGTAGAACTGTCTGTGCCTCCTGTAGGACTGTTTTTGGGTCCTGTAGTTCTACCTTTTCTTTCCATGTGGGAGATCTAGGAGTCCCCCTTTCATATGTGATAGGTGCCTTAGAAGGGGATTCCTTTCCTTGTGCAGAGGGTGAATCTTCAATTATAATTGGCACTTTTGAAAAAGGCTGGGGTTTCCCCATTTTGATTCTTGTGCTCTTCCTAGCCCTGAAATACATGGAGGCCCGCCTTTTCCTCTTCTGTTTTGGCTTGATGGGTATACTGAGGGCAGTGAGAGCAGCTGCTGCTTCTCTTTCTAGAGTCTCAGGGGATACTTCTCCTTGTTCTGTCTTTTTTGCCTCTTTCTCTCCTCCTTCTGTCTCTTTTTCTGTCTTTGTTTCTTCAACTTGCTCCTCCTCTATCTTAGTTTCTTCCTCCTTCCTTCCTTGTTATGCTAAGTCACTAGTTGTTTCACCTTCACCCCCTTTCTACTCTTCTTCCTCACTACCAATAGGACTGATATCATAGGTTATGGTTTTTATGTCATCCTCAGCTGTCATGTTTCAGAATATTTCCCATGCTACAGGGAGTGTAAATGTATGGAGGGCTTCTTCCACTAAAATTTTAATTAACCCATGGTGAGCTAGCTACTCTGAATTTCCTGCTTGAACTTTAGTGTTGGAGTCACTGAGAGACTACAAGAGGAAGTAGGGGATGCTGAGCTTCTGAGGGGATAGAGTGTCCATGCCATATCTTAATTCATGAAGGATTCTAAAATGGTAACCATAGACAATGTTGTACCTCCCCTCACAGGAAATATATTTGACTATTTGATAGCTAACCTTATCCCAAGGATATGGTATGCTAGCCCTTCTGATGCTATTTTTATCCTCTACAGGGGTTTCATTATTTTGGAAGAATTTTTTCTTAGCAGCCTAGCCAATTGGTTTCTCATCCTTACTCCAAGGCAATCCAAGAGGAAGGGTAGTGACCCTGCTGATAAATTCAGGGTATCTCCATGGAAATACCTCTAAAGGTGACAACAGCATGTGTTCTGGTGTGAGGGACCAAAGAGTGGGCAAATTCTTGAGCAATTTTTTCATCAAACCCTCGGAATTTCTCAAAAAAGTTCATCAAATTTGCTCTTGTGAATATGTCCACTACTTGGGGATGTGCATGGAGCCTAGAGGAGTTGGTGGGCTCCTTCCTCATAAAACCTCTAGTCATTTTGTTTATGCTTCTTTTGGAAACTAAATGTGGAGAAGGAGACAACAATTTCTGAAGAAAACAGAGAAACAGAGAGATTGTGTTCTTGTTTTAAGAAATAAGCAGAAATTTTTATGTATTTCCTCCACCTAAAGGCTTGATTTCACCCTCGAATTTAAACCACTGCTTGCATATTTTGATATTCAATGGGGGTATGCATGGAACCTACCTCCTCAGCCCGAGAATCGTGCTAAAACCCATGTTTTCTCCCTTCAAAACAACTCACTGGCCTTCCTGTAGAAGACTGTTGTCCCTCCTGTAGAATCCCTGTAGGTGCTCCTGTAGAACCTGTAAGTGCTCCTGTAGAAAATGCCGAGAGCAGGAATATGGGAGAGATCAATGGAGAATGATGGTTATGAGGTTGTGGGGGCACGAGGAGATTGTAGGAGCAGAGTTTCAAGGAGAGAATGAAGGAAAATGTGGTGAGAGTGCTCGGGGAGGAGTACTTATTTCCCTTTATGGATATTTCTGGTGATGGAGGGTGAGCTGGAAAAGTGTACGTTGGCCATATTCGGACCATTGGTCCCCACCTGCCTTGTCATCATGGCCCTTTCCTCGTAATCATCCCTCATGATTGCATCAGAGTTCACACTTCCTCCACTACCTGTCCTTGACATCTTTCTTGAGTTGACTGTGCGCACGTGTGGGTGACATCTTTGGATGAGTGGAGTCAACTAGATGAAGGTGGCCAAGTTAACTGGCCACCTTTCCCTCATTCAACCTCAACCATCTCGTTGCTATTGCATGCCTTCTAATTATAAAAATGCAAACAAAGGAGCGGGTTAGTTACTTACCTGAGATCCGAATGCATTTGCTATGAGGTGTTGTGGCTCTCTCTCTTTGCTGCATGCCTTTGTTTCTTTTGATGCATGTTGTCTACTTGTTGATGTGTGGTTGTGCCTTGTGCAAGTTCTTCTCTGGCTGGATCTAAGCTTCAGGTGTCTTCTTCAACCTTAATAATTGCACCTTGTTGCTGTTGATGTTGGATTTTAATGGGATCAGCTGCTGCAGGAATTCCTACAGGAGCTCTTGTAGCTGCTTCTCTCCTTGAAACTTCAGCTTCTTTCTGTGCTTGGAGCTGTGAGGATGATGCTAGAGATGTAGATAGAAATGGAGAGGTAATAGGTAGGCTTCAGGTGAGGTTGATGGTGATGTTCCCTTTCTTATTTTTTCTTTTCCTAAAGAACTGTTTTTTCTATGTTTTTCTTGGACAAGAAGAAGAATGATGCTTGGGGTGTGATGTAGGCTGGGACATGATGGCAAGGAAGTTTGAAGACTGCAGGAGGATTTATAGATTTTTTTATGAAGCTTCCCTGTCCCTCAAATTGCCTTTTATATCCATTTCTGGCTCTATGTAATTCCTATAGGAGCCTCCTATAGAAAACACAGAGCCTCTTGTAGAAAACAAAGTTTTTGAAAAATAAGCACAATGAGGTGAAAAAAATGCCAAGAATGATGGAGAAAGTTGTGGGAAGGTAATTAGGTGCTGATGTTGGTTTCGGGGCTCCCTTGGCACCTTCTGCTGCTTCTTGTAGTCCTCCTGCAAACCTGCAATGCAAATGAAAATTCATTTTTTTTTTTTTTGAAAACAACTAGGGCGCCTCAGGGAGGTTTTCACCCTAATTGCCTACCCTAGGCGCCTCCAAGGGAGGTTTTCACCCAGGGATCTTATTTTCTCTCTTTTTTTTGACATCACTAGGCCACCTCAGAAGAGGTTTTCAACCCAATGATGACACTCAAGCGCCTCATGGAGGTTTTCACTTGAGTCCTTATTTTTTATTTTTTCTTTTTCTTCAGTGAGTGGGCGAAGTGGAGGCTAAGACATGCTCCACTACCATCGTTGTCTTATTCAAATCTTCAATGAAATCTCGCTTGGAGAGGGGTTTCTTGTAGACTTTCAACCGATGTCCATTAACAAACATGGGGATGGCTTCATCATCAATGGTTCTGATCAGAACTAAACCATTGTCATTGCATTTCTCCACAGTGTAGGGTCCCAGCCATCTTGTCCTTAGCTTGCCATTGAAATATTTATATCTTGAATCATAGATTAGTGCCCAATCTCCCTCTTGGAATTGCTTCTCCTTGATATTTTTGTCATGCCATATCTTTCTCTGAAGCTGAACTACCTCTGTATGGAGAAGGGCCTGCATTTTGTGTTCATCCAAACCATTGAGCTGAAGTAATCTTTCTTTCTGTGCATGGTTGAGGTCTAGGTCCAGCTGAGCTACCATCCTCAGGGTATTGAATTCAAATTCTATTGACAGCAAAGCCTTCTTCCCATAGACCAGTTCATAGGGTGTGAACCCTATAGTGGTCTTCCATGTTGTGTTGTAGGCCCAAGTGGCCTCAACTAATCTATCCGCCCAATCTTTTCTGCTGCTGCTCACTACCTTTGTCAGGATCCCTTCCAATGCTCTGTTAGTGACCTCCACCTACCCATTGGCTTGTGGATGGTAAGGGGTCGAAGTCCTGTGCTTGATTCTATGATGTGTGAGCAGGTCTTCAATCAAATTGGAAGTAAACTAACTGCCTTGATCTGTAACCAACTCTCTTGGATACCCAAACTTGTAGAATATGTTTTCTCTCAAAAATTCAGCTACTTTTTCTTCTGTCGCTGCTTTGATTTCCTTTTTTTCAGGTAATCAGTGCACACAATGATGTATTGTTTCTGCTTTGAACGAGGGCTGATAGGACCCACAAAGTCCATGCCCCACTTATCAAATGGCTCAAAGGTCACTTGAGGTTGCATGGGCATCTCATCCTTTTGAGTAGGTTTCCCCATCCTTTGACATCGATCACACTGGCTAGTGTATCTCCTCACATCTTGATGAAGAGTGGGCCAGTAGTAGCCTGCTTGCAATATCTTGAAGGCAGTTCCTTTTGCTGCAAAATGACCTCCACAAGGCCCATCATGGTAGGTCAGGAGGATGTCAAAGACTTCCTCCTCCCTAACACATCTTCTCAAGATCTGATCTGGGCCAAGTTTGAAGAGATTGCCCTTAATCCAGGTCAAAGGGGTGCTTTTCCTTACTATCTCGCTCTTCTCTTTTGAAGACAAGTGTGGTGGAAACTGTGCTGAAACCAAGTAGTTTGCTATATCAGCAAACCATGGAGAGAGTACTGAGATAGCAAATAGATGTTCATCTGGCATTTGGTCATCCACCATTCCTTCTTCACCTACAGGCAAATTTACTCTGGACAAAAAGTTAGCAACAACATTTTCTTTACCAGGCTTATCAATAATGGTCAAATCAAACTGCTACAGTAAAAGCAACCATCTAATAATGTGAGTATTCACATCTGGTTTGTTTATTAAATATCTAATTGCAGCATGATCAATGTGCACAAAGGTTTGATAGCCTGTGATATAATGTCTGAATTTGTTTAAGGAATGCACGATAGCTAGGAGTTCCTTCTCGGTCACCGTATAGTTTAACTCTGCCTTTGACAAGTTTTTGCTTATAAAGTATATGGCATAAGGTAACTTTTCATCAATTTTTCCCAAGGCTGCTCCTATTGCTTTGTTCGAGGCATCTGTGTGAATGTGGAAAGGTAGGGCCCAGTTTGGGCCTCTCAGAATTGGGGCAATCACGAGCTTGCTCTTCAAGGTATCTAGGGCTTCTTGACAGTTTTCCGACCATATAAACTCGACATCTTTACCTAAGAGGCCAAACAAAGGAGAGGCTAGCTTACTGAAATATTTAATGAATCTCTGGTAATACCCAGCTAAGCCTAGGAAACTTCTGACATCTCTCACTTTTTGAGGAGGTGGGACCCTTTGGATGATGGCAATTTTGTTGGGGTCCACCTGTAGTCCTTGTTGAGATATTGCATGACCTAGCACAGTCCCTTCAGTCATAAAAAATTCACATTTTTCCGAACTGAGGGATAGGTTCATCTCAATACATTTGTCTAGAACTTTTCCTAGATTTGATAAGGCTTCCTAAAAGTCAGAGCCATAAGGAGTGAAGTCATCCATGTATATCTCTACTGCACCATGAACTAATTCAGAGAATATACTCAATACCTGTAGAGCCTCTAATTTACACCTCATCATCCACTATTACCTATTGTTTTTCATCACTTACCTCTCTCTTTTGCCTCATTTTCATTGTAAACTCACCCAGATCATTACATATGATGGCATTAAGCATGATTTAGGGATTTTGCTAATGTGTGACTGTTTTGTTTAGATTTTGACATACTTACAGGCATTCCGCAGCCATATGCTGATTCCGCAGCCATCTGCTGATTCCGCAGCCATCTGATGATCCCGCAGCCTTTTTGTTAATCTCAAGGTTCCACGTGTCATTTTTCCAAATGAGCCACATGGGCACTTAGGAATCAAGGTGCTCGAGGTTCCTGTGCTATCTGTTCAACCATCCACGTCATCTGTACCTCCGGTCAACGAGGGTCAAGTTACGGTCAATAAAGGCAGCTTAACGGTGATACGTAAGCTGTTGGGTCACGTCAGTTCAAACGGTGACTTGTCCGTCTTATGCAGGCCGTGGGGGACATAATCCAACTCTGGATTCAATGCCCATAACGACCAGAACCTCCAGCTCATCCACGCAGACTTATGATGTGTTTTGATCCTTAATTACGCATGACAGTTAGTTAGTTTTCCAGTTTTAGCTGTACGCATTAGGCCGTCTTTCAGATGCCTATAAAACTAGCGTTCGCATACGCTGAAGGTTACTTTTCAGTTGCTGCATTTTATAAACTTGTTGTTAATTTAGAGCATTCGAAGACTCTGTTTTTATAGTGCTGTTCTAGCACTCTGGATTGTATTTTTCTGCACATGGAGTAATAGAAACAGTGCTGTTTTGAAGTTTCCAATTCCTTGAGTCTCTTTTGGATGATATGAATGGAGGGCCCCTGTTCATGTTAGCCTTGTAAAGTATTTTATGTATTTTATATGCAGCATTTCCTTATTTCTATTCAGCATTTCTCTTAGTTGAAACATGTACAGCGTAATTTACCTTCTTGTTATTTCATTTCCAACCTTTCTTTTTAGCTGATCAGCATTGTTCTTTTGCAGGTTTTTAAACCCGGGATTGATTTTGTGTTTGTGTATTTGCTTGAATATCTAGTGGTAGTTTCAGTTGACAGATTCAAGTTGCTGCCTTTACTTTATTTTCATAGCTGATTTTTAGTTTTATTTCTCAAAGTGGTTTGCTAACATATGAATGATCTCTTTATCATAAATTGTCTATCTTTTAGAGATCAAAATATTAATAACTTGCAGCTGGCTTTGGGTGCTTTTTAGACTAATCCTTAACTACTTTCTAATCGTGTCTTACACAGTACTATGTGTTAGAGGCAGAGAGTTAGAGAGAGCTGAACATCATAACTAGTCTTTAAAGTAGATTTTTCTCATTTTTATCATTTCTTAGACTTATCTTTAGCTACTTCCTAATCGTGTCTTACACAGTGCTATGTGTTAGAGGCAGAGAGTTAGGAAGAGATAAACTTTATCATTGGTCTTTTAAGTGATTTTCTTACCTTTTATTTGCAGCAGCATGAATGGTGTCTAATGCCATTAGAAAGTGGTTCTTTGCTTTCAAGTTATTTCAAGTTACTTATTTCCTTCAAGCTTTTCCTTTTCAGCAAGTAGTTAGAAATCACTAATCACACACTCTCACTCATCTAGAATTCACTTTACACACACCATCACTCATCTGTTTATAAATCACCACTCCATTTTAGAAAGATAAATTAACCACAAACAACACCCCCAAACGACAAAAAAAATCTCTAAGAGGTTGCTTAAGTACATATAGTACACCTTCACTTCATCAGCTTACGAGCCCCGGGTTGACAATTAATGACATCAATTTGGGAACACTAAATTGACTAAACATTTTGGCGCCGTTGCCGGGGAAGTGAAATTAAGTAGCCATCTTCTTAGAAAAAAAAAACATAAAAATTTCAAGGAAAGAAGTTGATAACCTATCAAAGTATGCTCTCCTCTTGCACTGCAAGGTGATCTGGAGGATCAGAAAAGAGAAAGTTATTAACTCGGTAGTTTCTTGAGTATGCTCTCTTCTTGCACCTGGAGTGAACTGGAAGATCAGAAAAAGAACTATTAACTTGACTTGAAGAAAATAAAAAAAAATGACATGCATAGAGCTAGAGATTCTAGGGGAAGGTTTTTAGCTAGAGCTCGAAGTTCAATTTTTACAAGTCCATCTGCTTCAAGGGATAGACAAGATACACCCCCCTTATCTCCAACCGAAACTCCTAGTCCTAGAATTCCTGAAATTCAAGAGCCAAGAGTTGAATCTCCTACACCTTCTATTGAGTTTGAACCAGGAAGAGACTCTTCTCTTTCTCCTACAGGAAGACCAATTGTAATTGAGGAAGTAGAATCATCTGAAGAAGAAGGAGAAATCTCTTCTCATTCACCTTTTGTAGAGGAACCAGAAGATTTTGAAATCCCTAGGAGAATCATCATGGCAGAAGAAGAAGGAGGTGGTAGGGGTAGAGGTAGAGGTAGAGGAGGAGGAGGAAACAACAATAACAATAATGGAGGTAGAGGTCCCCTTGGAGGAGGAAATAGAGATGGGGATAATTCATTTGGGTTTCCCATTGTTAATGAGGATTCCCAAGCCACCATGAAAAACATATCACCATCTGTCCTCCCTAACTTCCATGGGTTAAGAACTGAGGACCCTGAAACATTCTTATTTGAGTTTGAAGTTGTGTGTCGAACTTATGACTATCTGGATGATACTCAGAAACTCAAATTGTTCCCCTCAACATTAAAAGATCAAGCTTTGAAATGGTTCATGGGGTTACTCACTCAATCCATTAGGACCTGGGATGAGATGAAACAAACATTTTTGGATAGGTATTTGGACTATTGTATGCCTACTAATCACAAGGATGAGGTTTTTAAAATGATACAAAAAGAAGATGAGAGCTTAGAAGATCTACTTGAAAGATTTCAATATAATTTGAAGAGAGCAAAAATGAGTACCTTGGATGAAGAGACCTTAAAAGCCCTCTTATTAAAAGCCATTAGGGATGAATGGATAGACATCTTAAACATGATGGGGAAAGGGGATATTTCTCAACTTTCTCTCAATGATATAGCAGAACTTTGTATCCATCTCTCAAGGGGCAAATCAAAAACTCAAAAAGGGCCTAGAGATCCTTCTCTCCTAAGGGCAAATAAATCTGCAACAGGATCAGTGAGTAGGGCTGAAATCGGCAGTATGCTTGATGAATTTAAAACTGACATCTTAGGGAGTCTCAGTGAACAACTTGATACCCTTAAGATTCACAATAAACAAAAAGCAGAAGCTGAGGCTTTGGCTATCTTTTGCTCGAAGTGTAGAAAGAAACATTCTTTAAGGGAATGTCCCTTAGATGCACACGTTGTAGAAACATGTGTAATTTACTCAGAAACTCATGAGACCAAGGATTGTCCTTCAATTCCTGGCCTCAAAGCAGTCTTTCAAGAGGATCCAGATACACTTGAATCTCTATGTTTTATTGCAAGGAGACCTTGGCAAGGACAACAGAATCAAGGGTTTAACAACTCTATGAATTCTCAATCCCAACCAAATTGGAATCCTTGGCAACAACCTTGGCCTCAACCTCAAAATGCTTTTCAAGCATGGATGCAAAGCATGCAAAATCCTTATGCGAGACTTGCTCAATTCTATCAATATCCTCCATCATTTCAGAATCAGCAAGCTCCACAACTTCCAAATCAAGGTCAACAACTATCATTGCCATACCCTCAACAACAACAACCTCCTCCACAAAATCAAAATTCTCAACTCTCCCAGCAGAAGTCAAATCAACTTCCCTCTCAGCCATTACCAAATCCAAATAATAGGAACCCTCAAAATGCTTACATGATGGAAGGTCAACCATTCCCTACCTATATGGTTGTTCCTCTCAATGAAGTACAACTCAGATCAGGTAGAATCCTAGACCAACCTTCTACAAGTGTTCAACAACCAAGCATTTTTGAGGAAGAATCTCTCAAAGCCAATAAAGGTTCTGAAGTATCACTTCAAAACCAAAATATCCAAAAAGAAAAAGAAAAAGAATCAACCTCTACAACTCCCATAGTTGAGCAACTTACATCTTTAGCTACACCTCCTTTTCCTGAAAGGTTACAAATTGACAAAGGAGTGGAAAAGCAGATATGGGTGCCTGAATATAATTTCCTAGATGAATTGAAGAATGTCTGTATCAAGATCCCCTTGTTACAAGCCATTAAGGAAATTCCCATTCTAGCGAAGACAATAAAGGAGTTGAGTTTGAAGAAAACAGTAAAAAGAACCAGAGATACTAAAAGGATACATCTAGTTGGAAAAATTGCAGACATAATGATGGGTAAGATTACCATGCAAAAATATGTAGATCCCGGTAGCCCTATTGTCAAAACTCATATTAATGGGGTTGAAATCCCAAATACTTTGATTGACTTAGGAGCCGCGATCAATATCATGAGTAGACAGACCATGGATCAGTTAAAGCTTCCTAACCTTCTCTTTACACCTACTTTGCTGCAGCTTGCAGATAGATCAATCATTAAACCTGATGGTGTATTGGAAGATATTCCAGTCTCTCTAGATTCTTGGGAATATCCAGTTGATTTTATGATTTTAACTCCCAAGAATAATCTAGGAGGACATCCTCTTATTTTAGGAAGACCTTGGCTGGCCACAGCTGATGCTTTCATAAGCTGTAGGTCTGGGGACATGTATATCTCAGATGGTAATTCCACCAAGAAATTCAACTTGTATCCCCCAGCAAAAGCTATAACAGAAATAGGAGAAGATGAATGGGTAGAGGATGAAGATACTATTTAACATGTTCTAACCATCTCTGAGATTAATGAAGACAGTCAAATTCTAAATACATTAGAAAATTTTGAAGTATCTTTAGAATATGACTCTACACATTTTCAGATGGATGCAGATATTGAATATCTCTCCTCTAGACAGATGTCTCTCTTCTCAATGGAAGAGTTTGGTAGTTCTACAGTTGAAATCCTTCCAGGAAAAACATTGAACATTAACAAAAACTTGGGAAGACCACAACAAGAAGAATTAACTAAACTGTTGCAAAAACATTCCACTGCCTTTGCATGGGAATACACTGACATGAAAGGAATCGATCCTAAGACTTGTATTCATCACATCTACATTGAAGAAAATAGCAGACCTATTAGGAAACCACAAAGAAGGATGAATCCAAACCTTAGGGAAATCGTGAAAGAAGAACTCCAGAAATTGCTCATGGTAAACTTCATTTACCCCATTTCAGATAGCCAATGGGTTTCTCCCTTGGTTATAGTGCCCAAAAAGAATGGTAAATGGAGAGTTTGCATTGATTATCGAGAATTGAACAAGGCAACCTTAAAGGATCATTTCCCTCTACCTTTTATTGATCAGGTACTAGACACTTTAGCAGGTAAAAAGTATTTCTCATTCTTGGATGGTTTTAGTGGGTATAATCAAATTCAGGTAGCACCTGAAGATCAAGACAAAACCACATTCACTTGTCCTTGGGGAACTTTTGCTTACCGAGTACTCCCTTTTGGATTGTGCAATGCACTCGCTACATTTCAAAGGGCTGTACTAGGAATCTTTTCAGATCTGATTCATGATTGTGTAGAGGTATACATGGACGATTTCACAGTTTATGGTAATACATTTGAAGAAGCTTTGGAAAAAGTACTGGTAAGATGTAAGGAAACAAATCTTTCTTTAAGTCATGAAAAGTGTTTTATGATGTTTACTGAAGGGATTGTTTTAGGACATCATATTTCAGGAGATGGGATTAAGGTTGATAGATCCAAAGTTGAAGTCATCTCTAAGTTACCTATTCCAAATTGCCAAAAGGATGTTAGGATTTTTCTTGGGTTTACTGGGTATTACAGAAGATTTATTGAAAACTTCACTAAGATAGCATCCCCTCTTTTCAAATTTCTTACCAAGGACTGTGAGTTCAAATGGGATCCTGAGTGTCAATCTGCCTTTGAAGGTTTAAAGACTAGAATATCTGAAGCACCCATCTTAAGGGGGCCAAATTGGAAACTCCCTTTCCACATTTCTACTGATGCTTCAGGTACAGCTCTAGGAGCTGTTTTGGGACAAAAGGATTTGATCCCTTATGCCATTTATTACACAAGTAAAAATTTGACTCCCACTGAGTTAAATTATACTGTTACAGAAAAAGAGTTCTTAGCTGTGGTACATGCAATCAACAAGTTTAGACACTACATAACCGGCTATGAAACCTTTGTCCATACTGATCACTCTGCCATAAGATATTTAATGAACAAACCTGTCACTAATGGTAGAGTTACAAGATGGCTTTTACTTTTACAAGAATTCAACATTACTGTGTTAGATAGACCTAGAAAACAAAACACAGTAGCTGATTTCTTGTCTAGAATCCAAAACACTAATGAAGATTCTCCAGTAGAAGATAAGTTTCCAGATGAATACTTGTTTGCAGTGACTACCAAGACTCCTTGGTATGCAGATATGGCTAATTATCTTGTTACAGGGAAGCTTCCTCTACACTTATTTCCTAATGAGAAAAGGAAAATCATTCAGGAGAGTGCACATTATTCTTGGATTTCTAATGAATTGTTCAAAACAGGGCCAGATTGTATAATCAGAAGGTGTGTTCGGGAAGATGAAATGCCTGACATCCTTAAGGCATGTCATGATGAACCATGCGGCGGGCACTTTGCTGACAAGAGGACAGCCTATAAAATCCTTTCTCTAGGATATTATTGGCCTTCTCTCTTTAAAGATGCAAAGCAGTATGTTAAAAGGTGTGACAGCTGCCAAAGAGTTGGGAAACCAACTCCTTCAAATGAAATGCCTCTACAGCCTCAGGTATGCATCGAACCCTTTGAGAAATGGGCTCTAGATTTCGTTGGACCAATTAATCCACCATCAAAGCAAAAGAAGTATATACTGGTTTGTACTGATTATGTTACTAAGTGGGTAGAAGCAAAAGCATTGCCTTCTGCCACTGAAAATTCAGTTGTTCAATTTCGTTTTGAGGATATTTTCACTCGTTTTGGTGTCCCAAGGGAAATTGTAACAGATCAGGGCAGCCAGTTCACATCTAAATTGATGGAGAAGCTGATGGAGGAATATAAGATCAAGCACAGAACATCTACTCCATACCATCCGCAGTCAAATGGCCAAGTGGAATCTACCAATAAAGTTCTTGAAGGCGTTATCACCAAGACTGTTCATCTTCATAGAAGAGATTGGGTGGAAAGGCTCCCTGAAGCCTTGTGGGCCTATAGAACTACATGGAAGAACACAACAGGACATTCTCCCTATGAACTTGTTTATGGGAAGGAAGTCCTGCTCCCCATTGAGTTCCAAATCAAGACCTTCAAGATGGCAGTCCAATTGGGAATGAGCCTCTCAGAAGCTCAAAGACACAGAATGGACCAGCTAAATGAGCTAGATGAAATAAGACAAGATGCAATTCTAAGGACCGATCTAGTTCAGCACCAAAGATCTAAATGGCATGATCGTCATATCAAAGAAAGAAAGTTTCAGAAGGGAGATTGGGCTCTATTGTTTGATTCAAAGTTCAAAGACTTCAAAGGAAAGTTTCAAACTCATTGGCTTGGGCCATATGAGATTGATAAAGTCTTTAATAATGGAGCAGTTCGAGTGAAAACTATTGATGAATTTCATACTCCTCTTATTGTGAATGGACATCGCTTGAAAATCTACCAAAAGCCATTCTCAAAAGAAGAGTTTGTCAAGTTGTTTAAAGAAGATTCTGCAATCAGGTTGGTGGAGAAGGATTCTTCTCCTCCATCAGCCTAATCTTTGGTTTTTGAAAAAAATAAATAAATAAACGTATGAGCCTGAAAACCAATCTCTGATTGGCAGTCTCATGCAGAAAACCTGAGGTGAAAATCAGGGTCACCTGACACCTCATGTTTTCCAAAAGAAAAATTCTCTTTCTCTCCTTATTCCATCTCATTTTCATCATTACCACCATTTCATCCACCATTTCATTCATTTTCACTCCACTTCATTTTTTTTCATCCATCCATCCGTTCACTACATTCCATTCCATCAATAAAGTCATTTTTAGATAGCTAAAGTTGTTTTTGTGCAGCCGGAGGTTACCACTGCAGTTTCCGCAGCTGTTTGGCAATTCTGCAGCCATTCCGCAGCCCTCTGCACCTGCATAAGAAAAACATAGTCTGTTTGAATTTTTTTTTTTTACAGTTCAGAAGTTATTAACAATAAATGGAAAGAGTCATGCAACAGCAATAAATCAATGAAGGGTTAGTGGCAAATCATCAAAAGCAAATCCAAGCACGGATCTGAGGTATGATTTAAATCCTAAACTTACGGTTATCTCATTTTGCAAAGTTTTCTGGGTTATGTTTTTTGCCACTACATGTAATGATTACCAGTTTCCCCTATCATGCGACCATACATCCACGTATTTCCCAAATCTATCAGTCCTTGATTACCACGATTTTGAAATTCACTTGCGGCTGCTTCTTTCATTAAGGCTTTCGTACCTAAGTGACGTAGCCTACTGTACTACGTCTCTCTATGACATAATCCCGCAGCCAAGTGTAAATCTACGCCCGAAACTTAAGGACCTAGCCGTTTCTACTCATCATTTCATAACCCTTCTACCCTCCTACGCTCATACCATTCCATTCACGCTGTTTCATTTCCACGCTGTTTCATTCCATTCACGCTGTGCTCACTACGCTGCCACCATTAACCATACTCTGTTTTATTCCTCTCTGCTAATTCTGATCACCAGTGAAAGTCTGTTACGGCTGTATCAAGAGTCAAGAGCCGTAATCCTCTGTGTTAAGGCCGTAAATCCACTATGTCAAGGCCGTAAATTTACTGTGTTAAGGCTATTGCTGAAGCCGTGTAACCTCCTTTTCCACAAAGTTCTAGAACAGAGCCGTGAATTTACTGTGTTAAGGCCACTATTGAAGCCGTGTTTTAGAACAGAGCCGTAGAGCCAATGGGGAAACTCTTAAGGGCAGAACCAGAGGGTTCAAAATTTCTGGAGGGATATCCTCAGGTTAAAGAAGCGTTGCAAAAAGCAAACTGGCTACAATGCATCCAGAAGTTCAGAGGTTACCACAAAGAAGTTACGAAGGCCTTTGCACGCTCCTTCAGAGATAAAGATAATCAAGTGGAGATAGGGGATTTAAAGTTCACAGTCACTGAGAGCAGCATAGCACAAGCTACCTCACTTCCACAAACTGGAGAAAGATGGTTTAAAAACCGATCAGTACAAGACCAACAGTGGAAGCAAATCTTGAAGAACCCAGGTATGGATACCAGCATTTTTACAAAAGGGATTCTTGTTACTTATGTCAAGGAAGAATGGACAACTTTACTGTTACTAGTGCAAAAATTCTTTACTTGTGAGGGAAGGTTTGGAGTCTTATATGTTTACCATGCCAAAGTCATGATGCATTTCTTAGGAGATGATATTAACCTTCCATATTTTCTACTCTCAAGTCTTAGAAAAATGTGTTCAATCGCCCAAAAGAACCCAAAAAACATTGAATCACATCTATGTCATCATGGTCTTGTTAAAATGCTAGTTGAGGAACAGTTGAAAGCAAAAAGAGATACCTGGGAGAAATTTCTTGTGAGAAACCATTTTGAGGAAGCAGGAGAAACCTCTGTGCCTAGAAAGAGTAGAAGAAAACGAAAGGAGGCTACCCCTGAAACTGTTGTCCAAGAGGAAACTGTTCAAGAGCAGATTGTAAAAGAAACTGATGTACATCATTCTGAACATGATATTGATCCTGAGCCTGCTGTGGACATTGGTCAAACAGCTCAAGGAATTATCACAGAAACTCTTTCAGAACTTGCCCAAGAAATTTCTCAAAAGAGAAAAGAGAGTAAGAAGAAACAAAAGAAAGATAAAGGGAAATCCATAGCTCAAGAAACTTACCTCACTCCTAAGAATTCTAGTGAGGAAGACACTCAGCCCTTAGCACAAAGATTGGCTCAACTCCATAAAACTGCCCTTTCCAAAAAGGTGGAAAAACAAAAGCAAAAAGTACCAAAAGAAAAACAGAGTACCACCTCTGTGAGAAGGAGCAGCAGATTACAAAACAGAAAAGTAGGGGCCACAAAGGGTAAACAGTCATTCTTCATTGACTTGAGCACACCTCAAAAAGGTGCTACAAGTCTTGACTTGGAGAAAAGTCCTTCACACGCTGAGTATGTAGAGACCAGTCCTCCACGTGAGGAAAGTCCATTTGAGCATGAGCCTGAATTTGAACAAGGATCCGAATTTCAGTATGAGCATAGCCCAAGGAGGTCACCTGAGGTTGACCCTGATCAACAAGAAGTTTATAATTACCTGGAGACGCTGGAACAAGCAGTGGCTGGGCCAAGCACTGCTCAACCCTTGGAGCAACAAATCCAATCACTGAAGCAGGAAATATTTGAACTAGAGGTACTAAATCGCCACATCAAACAAGAAAATGAAAAACTGAAGATACAGAGCAATGTGGACAAGATGGTTCAAGATAACACCATGCTTCATATGGGCCTATGGCAGAAGAAAAACAAAAAGCTCAAGAAGAGATGCAGAAAATTAAACAGAGCTTTAATCAATCTGAAATTTAGGTGTTTGATGAAAAGACCAAGGGTTAATGTGGCCACACAGAGAAAGAAGAGAAGGTTGGATGTCTTGGCAGAGGCATCCCAACAGGTGGACTGAGCAATGTTTTTGATTGCATGAGGACATGCAATGCCCTCGTAGTGGGGGTATGTAGAGCCTCTAATTTACACCTCATCATCCACTATTACCTACTGTTTTTCATCACTTACCTCTCTCTTTTGCCTCATTTTCATTGTAAACTCACCCAGATCATTACATATGATGGCATTAAGCATGATTTAGGGATTTTGCTAATGTGTGACTGTTTTGTTTAGATTTTGACATACTTACAGGGATTCCGCAGCCATCTGTTGATTCCACAGCCATCTGATGATCCCGCAGCCTTTTTGTTAATCTCAAGGTTCCACGTGTCATTTTGCCAAATGAGCCACATGGGCACTTAGGAATCAAGGTGCTCGAGGTTCCTGTGCTATCTGTTCAGCCATCCACGTCATTTGTACCTCCGGTCAACGAGGGTCAAGTTACGGTCAATAAAGGCAGCTTAACGGTGATACGTAAGCTGTTGGGTCACGTCAGTTCAAACGGTGACTTGTCCGTCTTATGCAGGCCGTGGGGGAAATAATCCAACTCTGGATTCAATGCCCATAACGACCAGAACCTCCAGCTCATCCACGCAGACTTATGACGTGTTTTGATCCTTAATTACGCATGACAGTTAGTTAGTTTTCCAGTTTTAGCTGTACGCATTAGGCCGTCTTTTAGATGCCTATAAAACTAGCGTTCGCATACGTTGAAGGTTACTTTTCAGTTGCTGCATTTTATAAACTTGTTGTTAATTTAGAGCATTCGAAGTCTTTGTTTTTATAGTGCTGTTCTAGCACTCTGGACTGTATTTTTCTGCACATGGAGTAATAGAAACAGTGCTGTTTTGAAGTTTCCAATTCCTTGAGTCTCTTTTGGATGATATGAATGGAGGGCCCCTGTTCATGTTAGCCTTGTAAAGTATTTTATGTATTTTATATGCAGCATTTCCTTATTTCTATTCAGCATTTCTCTTAGTTGAAACATGTACAGCGTAATTTACCTTCTTGTTATTTCATTTCCAGCCTTTCTTTTTAGCTGATCAGCATTGTTCTTTTGCAGGTTTTTAAACCCGGGATTGATTTTGTGTTTGTGTATTTGCTTAAATATCTAGTGGTAGTTTCAGTTGACAGATTCAAGTTGCTGCCTTTACTTTATTTTCATAGCTGATTTTTAGTTTTATTTCTCAAAGTGGTTTGCTAACATATGAATGATCTCTTTATCATAAATTGTCTATCTTTTAGAGATCAGAATATTAATAACTTGCAGCTGGCTTTGGGTGCTTTTTAGACTAATCCTTAACTACTTTCTAATCATGTCTTACACAGTACTATGTGTTAGAGGCAGAGAGTTAGAGAGAGCTGAACATCATAACTAGTCTTTAAAGTAGATTTTTCTCATTTTTATAATTTCTTAGACTTATCTTTAGCTACTTCCTAATCGTGTCTTACACAGTACTATGTGTTAGAGGCAGAGAGTTAGGAAGAGATAAACTTTATCATTGGTATTTTAAGTGATTTTCTTACCTTTTATTTGCAGCAGCATGAATGGTGTCTAATGCCATTAGAAAGTGGTTCTTTGCTTTCAAGTTATTTCAAGTTACTTATTTCCTTCAAGCTTTTCCTTTTCAGCAAGTAGTTAGAAATCACTAATCACACACTCTCACTCATCTAGAATTCACTTTACACACACCATCACTCATCTGTTTATAAATCACCACTCCATTTTAGAAAGATAAATTAACCACAAACAACACCCCCAAACGACAAAAAAAAGCTCTAAGAGGTTGCTTAAGTACATATAGTACACCTTCACTTCATCAGCTTACGAGCCCCGGGTTGACAATTAATGACATCAATTTGGGAACACTAAATTGACTAAACAATACCGCTCCTTGGAAAGTGGCGAGAGTGTTACACAAACCAAAAGGAAGGACCCAGTATGCAAAGGTACCCCAAGGATAAGTGAAAGTGACCTTATCTTGGTCTTCTGGGCTGATTTGAATCTGATTGTACCCACTAAACCCATCTAGGAAAGAGAAAAACATTTTCCCTGCCAGACTGTCTAACACTTGATCTATGAAAGGTAAAGGAAAATGGTCCTTTTTAGTGGCTTTGTTCAATTCCCGATAGTCGACATAGATTTTCCACTTACATTTTTTCTTTGGCACTAGCACCAAAGGAGAGACCCATTCACTGTCAGAGATGGGATAGATGAATCCCGCATCAAGAAATTTCTGTAGTTCTTCCTTAACAATATCTTTAAGTGCTAGATTCATCCTCCTTTGAGGCTGCCTGACTATCTTGCAATCCTCCTTGATGTATATATGATGAGTACATACTGAAGGGTGCATTCCCTTCATCTCCTTATAATTCCAGGCGAAGGCATGTAGGTGTTTTCTCAGCAAGACAGTTCCTTGTCCTGGGAAGTGGATAGGGATGGATTGATTTTCAAGGTTCTTTCTGGGATGAACTCTATATTCTTAACACGAAGAGGAGTGGAGTCGGCTGCACAGAGATTAGTTGAGGGGCTGTTTTGGGTTTCTCTTACTATGTCCTCTAATGGTGTTACACTGGGAGGTGGATTCTGAATCATATTTTCAATCATATCATCCTCAGCTTGCGGTTTTCCCCCCATGGTGATTTATAATGCACAAAGCAGTGCAGAATAGACTTCATGCTCACCTTCCTCCTCCAACCAGAGAGGTAGATCATGTTCTTGCAAGGGTTGGGCAGGAGGATATAGGATTAACTGCTTGGACATATGTTCGTTCTTTATGGTCATGTTCCCATCGATAGCTAATGTAGGCATCAGCGGTAGCCAACCAAGGTCTTCCTAGAATGAGAGGATACTCAGTGAGCTTTGCCTTTGGCTGGAGAACTAAGAAATCAGCAGGGTACTCCCAAGAATCAATGGAGACCATCACATCTTCCACAATCCCCTCAGGGGTCACAGTGGAGTGGTCTGCTAACTGTAGCACAATCGTGGTCTTCCTAAAGCAGCCCTGGAGGTTGAGTTTGAGCATTTTGTCCTTTGTCATCACATTAATGACATCTCCCAGATCAATCAAGGTATGTGGGATCATGGTGCCATTGATGTGGATGTCGACTACTGGGTTTCCAGGGTCCAGATACTTTGGACAGATTACCTGCCCCAACATCAGGTCGAACAATTTCCCTATGACATTGATGGTTGGGGTATCTCTCTTATGCCTAAATCGCTTCTCTTTGATCAACCTATTGTAGATAAGCACATCTTTTATGGCTTGGAGAAGTGGTATCTTCACACATAAATGTTTCAATTCTCCCAGGAGTTCAGTTTCTTCTAGGGTAGGCTGGACTATTGTGGATAGTATCTTAGGAAAGGGTGGATTTGCTTTAGGTTCGCTTTCCTCTTTATCTTCCTCAACCTCCCTGGGTGGAGGTTGGCTATCTGGGAGAACTTT
This sequence comes from Pinus tabuliformis, assembly GCA_031772625.1. Taxonomy (NCBI): domain Eukaryota; kingdom Viridiplantae; phylum Streptophyta; class Pinopsida; order Pinales; family Pinaceae; genus Pinus; species Pinus tabuliformis. Next base: position 685,983,036 of record CM062813.1, read on the forward strand.
CCCAGATCGCAAGTTAATTTCCTGAATCTCCACAGCATAAGTCGAGCATCATGGTTCCCCATTATACACTTGCTGAGCCTATTTGTTGTTCGGGTTTGGATTTGGCTGGGTAGGCATTTGGCATTTCTTTAGTGGAGCAGGAGGTAACAGTTGTGGTTGGGAAGGTGGTGGAGGCAAAAGAGCGGGAGGAGAGTTGTATTGGGGCCTCCACTCCTGATAAGATGCATTCCACTAAGGCTACGACTGAGCATAGGATTGAAATATATGGGTGGCTGGTTGGGCATGATATGGAGATGTGAAGGACCAAGGAGGAGGTGTGGACCAGGAAGGATGAGTAGGGGGGCCCCAAGAAGGTATGGAAGTGACTTGGTTGGGGTTGTAGTATGCTTGAGATGTCCCTTGCATCCCCTGCTGATATGGTCTAGGTCCATGCAACCTCTTTTGGTTTATGTAATAGAGCTGTTCAGTGACTCCCTCAGCCCCTTGATATACAACTTTAAGTCCGGGTAAGGAAGGGCACTTGTCTGTAGAATGATTTTCTTCACAGACTGAACAAACTTTTATAGAGTTCAATGAGCATTCATTCCTAGGATTCCTCCTGGTGCATCTAGGGCAAAAAATGGCCAAATCCCTCTCTGCTTCCTCTTGTTTCCTTTTGATATGCAAGGTATCCATTTGCATGGCAAGAGTCTACAACATCTCACTTTTGAAGTCTTCCAACATGTTTCCAATTTCTCCTTTAATGGATGAGTTAGAGGAAGAGGCACTGGCTATGGGTTGACTCCCCCTACCTTTCTTTCTGGCTGCTCTAGAATGGTTCCTAAAAACAGTCGTTATGTCTTCATAGGATAGTTGGTAGATGTCTCCCCCGCCCAGTAGATGGAGGGTGTCTAAAAGATATTTCGGAATTCCCTTGAGTAGGACCAAATTCAAAGACTCAGGGTCAAGTGTACACCTGGCCCTTTTGTAACTGAGTCGGAACGTCTCTTCATAGTCCTATAGGGACTCATCACTTCCTATGGTCATTCGGAAAATTTCTTCTTTAGTATCTTTTGACCTACAATAGTCTCGATACTTGTTGTTAAAGGCTTGTTTCATCTGAGCCCAAGTTGTGAAGCTATTGCCAAGTAATCCCATGAACCAGCGTAGTGTTGTATCCTTGAGAGTAGAAGGGAACAGTTTCAACTTTTTCTCATCTTCTGCATGGTCATAGGTTCGACAGATAACAACAAACTCAAACAAAAAGGTGTCCGGATCTTCTGTAGTCGGACCATGGAAATGAGGTAGGGAAGAAGGGCTTATATTCTTCATTTTGGTATCCCCATTGGTCTCTCGAATGGGAAAGCTACCCTCTATTCTCTCTCCATTCCCCTAGCATTTCTGTGTTCAACCATTGGCTCCAAAGGAATGTTTTCTTCTTCTTCTTCCCCTATAGTTTCTTCAAATATGTCTGGCTGTTCACCTAAGGGTTCTTCTTGATCGCAGCCACCGAAGAAGAGAGAAGGTTGGCTGTGTGAAGTAGTGGGGGTGTTGGGCAAAAATTTTCCTGAGTTATCTCTATTCCTATGAGGCATGAAAGGAAATATTTTCTATTGGTTTTTTTGTTTCTTTTTCCCCACACTGAAATTACCTACAAAACTGAAATTGATTGAACAAAACAAATTACAGCTAACTGAAATGAACTTGCTCAAATGAAATTTGTAGAATTGAAAAGGAAAGCAAGGAAATGCAGAACTCAAGGAAAAGAATGACTAGTCTACTATTGCTTAAAGGAAATTTGCAGAATTGAAAAGGAAAGCAAGGAAATGCAGAACTGAAGGAAAATAAGGGCTAGTCTACTTTTGCTGAAATAAACTATTAGCAGAATGTTGTAATAGAAAATAGAAGAAAGCAGTAACCACAGAATACTCTGACGCTTCCCTGGAAATGGCGCCAAAAAGTGGTGAGCACTAGTATTGCAGCAACAATGCTGCAACTCCTAGGCTACCTACTTTACCCTTATCAACCCAGTAGTTCGTAACAAACTTGGAAGCGACTGTGCTGTATGCACAAATACTAGTTCTTACTGCAGTTTGTCACTTGGTCAGCCGATGCAAGATCACTAGGAGCTCAAGCCAACTTCTATGGATTCCAGAAGAAGCTCTATATGTGATGAAAGGAGAGAAAGACTATTCTACAGATACTACTCTAATTGCAGAAAGGAGAAAGACTGAAATGTAAAGCAGGCCAAGTAAATCCTAATTAACCAACTAATCCTAATTTTGCAGAAAGCACTATGAAAATCATGAAAAGAATGCCATTACCTACTCAAGGAAGTAAAAAACATCTAACTAAGCTATTTCTGGAAGTAAATGAGCAAAAAACATCTTTTTGGATTTTTATGTATTTTTATGTGAATTTGACATGCATGTAATTTATTTGTTTGTGAATGTGGCAGCGAATAGGTGGTGTTGGAGGGTGGTTTTGGGACTTGAGAGGATGTAGGATGGTGTGGTTGGGTCCTAGGAGGTCTCAGGTGGCCTTCTGGAGGCTTTTCCCACACTCGGCCTTCAAAAGAAAGCCTACAGGAAAATCTACAGGAGGACACATGAAATCTATAGGAGGAAAAACAACGTTCTACAAGAGGCCTACAGGAGGAGGCCGAGAGCAGTTTTGGCTATTTTGAGGGTGTGAGAGTGGGTGGAAAAGGTGGATGAAGGTTGGAATGAAGTGTTAGGGCACCTAGGGTCTACCAAGAATCATTAGGAGAGAGAAAGATGATTGGATTTGCTCAAGGAGAGAGGAATAAATTATATGGAAAATGCAAGAAACTAAGGCAGAATTGAGGGGAGACTTGGGCGACCTGTAGGGCATGGATCAGATGGAGGATGGGATGGATGATAAGCTGGCCTGCTGCTAGAAGATATCTGCTGCATAAACAACTGACAGTCAACCAATGAGATTAAGCAAGCAATGAAATAAGTGCATCTAGAAAAATAGAGTTTTGCATCAAACTAATCTAAACTGTGATCTATGAAAGGAAATGTTGATAACTACTGCAAGAAAGGAAAGCATGGAAGAATACTATGGTAAATAAATAAGTGAGCATGATGAAGAAGTTCTGAAGCAAAGCAAACTAGACTATTAACCAACTAAAAAGCTGTAAACACTAGAAGTCCTATGAATGAGGAAAATCTGTGTTTTTGGGGCAGCAAGAGGGTCTTTGCCTCAAATCATGGTCCTAGAGGGAGGAAGAGAGGCCAAGGCATTGTTGCTAGCCTTTTGGATCTTTTATTTATCACTGCTTAACCTGCTATAGAAAGCACAAATGGAAGCAAACTATTGAATCATCAAAAGCAACCTATTCTTGACCATAAAATAAATTCATCTAATGGAAACCTAATCTACAAACTGAAATAAAACATACAAATACAAGTAAAGAGGAGCTTGGCTGCTTAGATTGGGCCCTAACCCAAGAGCTTCAGCCCTCTGAGGTAACTCAGTGCTAGCTCAAAAAGGATTCCATCTTTATTTCCAAAACAATAACAAGATTACATGGAACTGTCAAAATAATAATATCGAAGTTGGAGAAGAGTTTACATGAGCAAAACTACAACAAAAATCCAACAAAAATATGACCCTAGTGAGGCCCTAGGCCTCTCTACTTATACCAATGAAGATACCAACAGCTTCCTTAAAATCAGGGAGGTTTGGCTCCCAAAACTCAAGACAATCATTAGTCATCCTCCACTTGCTCGGCTGCCTTCTAGTGCATGACTTGGCTGCTTGTACTCCGAGCTCAATGAAGGGGAATTCGAAGTGAGGAGTAATAAATGAGGGGGGTTCCCTCCTATAAGTCCTCTCCTTTGTCCACTTCGAGTTATTGTTGCCATTTTTCCACTGGATCCTTGACTTTGACCTCAAAAATCATCAATAATCTGCATTAAACACATGTTAGACCACATGGCATCATAAATAACTCAACTCCACTCTATAAGCATAGATATAATCAAAAAATCATACAATAAGCTAAGAGAATGGTTGATTTGACTAGGTTAGGAGGTAAAATGAGCCCATATAATTACCCATTTATAAGGCTCATCAGGCTCCTGGAGGTTCTAAAGCATGTGTAGAAGGTCAGGTTGGTTGTGTTTTGTTGGTTCCACTTCCTTAAATGTACATGGGGATTTGAATCAGATCATAGCTATCTCTCATCACATGTTTACCCAGTGGACCAATTAATATGGGTAAATTTTGTAGGAGGTTGTTACAGAGTGGTATCAGAGCATGGTTGACCCCTTGGACTGGATGGGCAGTGTGGTCATGCATTCATATTGGTGGAATATATGTTCTATATGCTTGTGGTTATGTGCTTGTTGCATATGCATGGTGTTGGTCATGGTTATAGTGGTGTTTTCATCTGAAAGTGGGTGGTGTATTGTTGGATGTGTTTATCATGAGTATAGGTCAGTTATGCACTCGTTATGGATGACAGTGTTTGTATGTATTGTGTATGCATGCATGTCATAGATATGTTGATTATGCATACATTGACATGGTTGTAGTTGTCATGGATGAGTTCATGATGTGTGGTTGATATGGTCATTCATTGATGACTGGACTATGGTTAGGATGAAATCTATATGTTGTTATGATTATGTTTATACATTATTGTGCTAATATGGTTGATCTTGCAGATGAGATATCCTCCCCGAACTATATTGGGGTATGTTGATTATTTTTATATTTTGGTTTAGTTTACATTATATACCTTGCAGGAAGAAAATAAAAAATATGACTGGCAAGATGGTAGACTACAGTTCCTAAGACTCTCCCTATCAATCATATGAGAAACATGGTGTTGGGCATTCTTCTGACTTAACAGACACATTGAGAATCTTGAAGGAAGAATTAAGAAGCTGCAATGAAAATAATGACATAATCATGTAGGCACACGAAAAACAACTAGAAGTCAATGTAGTAATCCTTCAGAGTTTGTCAGAATTTCAGAGATAGGGACCACTTTGGATCATTCATGGAGGAGGGAAGAAAAAATGGGGCATATGGCAATAGATTTCATGGTGGACACAAGTCGCATAGGGATGACACGGTTAGAGATGGAAAGTTCTTAGACACTTTGGATATAAAAGGTGATGGACGTAGGTACTATTCTAGTTCTAGTTCTAACAGGAACTATGATCGTCATCATTATCACCCTTACAGGAGGAGTGACAAGGGATAGTTGCCAGATGAATTTAAGAAAGCTAGACCATCTAATTTTTATGGATAGTTAAAGAAGTTGAAGGATGCAGATGCTTGGTTACTTGGGATGTAGAATTTATTTGAAATGCATGAGTACACAAAGAATATGAAGGTCAGAGTAGCTATCTTCAACCTTAAAGGGAAATAATACATCTAGTGGGAAGATGTAAGAAGGGTCAGAGACATCAGGACAGAAGACTTGAGTTGGAATTAATTCAAGAGACTCTTCGGGAAGAAATAATTTTTAGAAAGGTACTATGATAGTTTTGATGGTGTTGGACCCGGTAGCATGTCAGGGGATCTCCTTGGTAAGAAGTCCCAACTAGACCTCAGACCATTTGGATTAGGAGTCCCAATAGTGGGTAGTATGGTATCGCCTTGACCGTGGTTTCACACAGAGGTAAGTAAGATGTCCTTGTTGGAATCAAGGGTGTGACCTTGTAGCAAGTCAAGGAAGGTGCATGAAAGACTCTAACACACAGAAGGGGGGAAGAGTGCGCCCCTTAGAAACCTGTGATAGCACACATCTTGAAAGGGAACACATGAGCAGAAAGACACCATGAGATGGAAAGAAGGATAGTCGAGAATCCAAAGTGATGGATTATATCAACAACACACTTCGATAAGATTCATACAAACATATACAGAATAGTCCATACATACATGTATAAATTACATCTACATATATCATTAAAGTAACAAGGATAGCCGAACTACAATAACAACGTATGCCTGAAATGTGTTGGCTCTATTATATTAAAAGAGTGAAATATCCAATCATACATACAACCATGACAACCACTAGCCCCAATAGCGGAACATTATAGTCATTGTTGCCTACTCCTCCAAAGAGGTGTACTAGCTCTACACTGTGGAGAAACCAACACTCATTACAAAACACCCCAACCTTTCTCTAATTTATACATATAGGAAGCTTGACTCCCAAAATCATGTACAATAAGTTGTGAGGTTCCATAAATAGAAAAGGGTGGGATGACCCTTGACATTCCCCTTTGTGACTCTTCACCTACCCTCATGACTCTTCAACTTGCACATGACTGTTACATTCTACTATTAACACTTGGTCTTTCACTTTTACAACATGTTTACATTACAATTTGCATGTGTACCCATGTGAGACAAAAATGAGCTTGAGTAAGCCATGCAATACATTACTAAGACTCGGCCGGTTATGGGATGACTAACTCTTCGAAATCCTCTCAATGATCGACAGTGGTGAACTGATACCAAGCTTGGTAGTCTGTTATGGTGTCCGCATGCTTTGTGGTGACATCCTTCTGAAAGCGAACTCTGGCCTATATTGCATTTGGGTACACTGATTCGGAACCTCTGTCCAACTCGTTAGATAGCATGTGCATCATAGTCTTAACTGCAGTTGGACCAGAAATATACTAGTGCAAAGTTTCTATGCTCATCTACAAGTCTGTGCTGGTGGATATCCACACCAATTGATCAAAGTACATGTCCATCTCCAGTAGGACTTGGTTCTTTTTCTTCACCTCGGTGAGTGTGCCAATGGATGGGATCGCATGCGTGTGCACAATGACATTCATGCTCCTGAACACCCCTGCATGTGAAGCCTACAAGCTAGTGATGAGTTGTGGGAGTTCCTCATAGTTCTGGATCTGACTCTAGATGCGTGCCTTCAACTCCACTGCCTTTGGCTTCATCATCTTTGGCAAGTGAAATGGGGCTCCCTTGTACCTCATTTTCCATATTTTCATGTGATTGACAATAGTGTGTAGGTCTCACAAGATGCATTCTCTCCTAGCACAATGCTGTTGCCAGCCATTGAGATGGACAACTGACTTATGCATGGTGACGAACCTGAAGTACAACTTTCACATGACTATCTCGAGAGACGATACTTCATCTAGTATCGCTCTCCTCAACTCTGCTTTGGTGGATGTTGTAACTTGCTCTTATCCATGCTTGGCCATCTATAGCTCCTTAGACATGCACTCGTTCTCAGCTATCAAGAATCTAACACTCGAGCTGGTGTCTTTGGCATATTCTCTTGTATCATTGGCCAATGTAGTTGGATGCCTACACACATCAGACATGATCACTTGTTCTTCAAACTACGCAATAGATACATGGACATCCGGAGTGGGAACTCTGCACAACTGCACAACTTTGTGTTGTGACTTGTCGAAAGATGTATTGTGCACATCTGCTTCCAGATTTTCCTTAAGGATTTCAGTGTCTCCTTGATCGCTTGGGACTTGCTCTACTTCTGGATCTAGTGAAGCTAGTAGGGTGACCTCTTGGTTCTGAGGCATGAGGTCAATGTCCTCATCTAACTCAGTTTGAACCACATCCATGTCCATCTATTCCAACATTTGTTCAATCTCCTGAGAAAATTCTTGTTCCTATGACTACTCACCCTGTCTTCTATGTGCCATATGTTCAGATGAATCAACAACCTGTGTGGGTGCAGTTTCATCAATATGTGCATGTTGTGCCTCCTGTTGTTCCTGTTCCTACTGCGCTTCCTTCTCTCTTCTGCATAACTCTTGTCCTTTCCTGAGTTGTTGATTCAACTCTCGCAACTCCTTTTCTACTTCCTCTAGCTTCTGCTTCTCTCTTTGCCTTTGCACAATCCTCTTGTCGCACTATCACCTCTTTGCCTCAATCTCCAAAGCTGCTTTCAACACAAGTGAATAGGCTTTGAACTTGCAGATTTTCTTTACCTCCGTGTTGTCTGAAACCTTCCTCTTACCTTTGTCAAGCGCAAGTCTGCTACTCTTTGAGATCTTGCTACCATATGCACTACTAACCACTCTACAGCCATTCTGACTGGTTCATTGCGCCTAGAGAAGTTGTAGCAATATCTCCATGGGTCTTCATCATGCCAATGACATGCCCTGTGGATCCAAGGATGAGACACTCTCGCATAGTGGTCCTTCACTAAGCAATGTGGGTCATATGGATTGAAACTTCTGGTGCTGAAGATGAATCTCTTGAATTCCTCCGTCTCGACTTCAACATGCTTGAGATTCTGGATCTCATACAACCTGATCCGCAAAGGAAGAGCGGGCCAAGCTACCTTCTTCTTCCTATGTAGTCTTGTTAACAACCCTGTTGAGATGTGATATGAAACTTCTTGCATGACCAGATTATCCATGGAAAAATTCAGTAAAACATCTAGAGCCTTCTCCGTGCTATACATTCGTATGAAGGTGCCAAGGGGTGAGGCATACCAATCTACTATGTTAATCAATGCCTCCATCACTGCCTGCGACATGCAAGGAAGATCCTTCTCAAAGATCATCCTGTATACTGGGGTGGCGAAGTGGTCTGATAGTTGTATGCTAACTCCACAGAAGTTGCATTCAAAGAAGAACCTGCAATAAATGTTCACAGAGGTTTCTGAAGGTGTCCATACCCACCCCAATCCTGGGAACTGCTCATAGCAACAAATTGCATCAAGTATGTAAGAGAACATGAAAATATTTTCTTGTTGACCCTTGGGCGTGTGTCAGGCTTCTGTTACTTGTTCCTTCAACCGAAGAGCCAACATGTCAGACTAGTTGAAAGGTCTCCCTTCATTCACCAGTTGATCCAACATAATCACCTAACTCTGCGGGAAGGTCTTTGTGCTCTCCTGGTCGTATAAGCGGCATGCGAAGATGACCAAAAGATGATATGCCTTCCGCAATATCCTTGTCTTGTACACTTGGTTGGGTGTTATCCTAAACTTAGATGGCTCTTTCACCCAGCTCTTCAAGATGTCTCTTGAGTTTGCATTGTTGTTGGGTCTGGTGAAGGGTGTATCCATCGTGATCACCGACTACGGCAAGTGGTACATTGCCTAAAATTCCTTTTCCTTGATGGTAGCAAGTTATGTTATGTTGACACTACTCAACATCATTGTCTCTAGATCAATATGTGAGACAATCCAATGGATCATGTCCGCGGATGGAAACACAGATACCTGCATGCAATCCAGTACAATCCAGACTTGTGTATGTTGATATAGACCCTGCGGTCCTCCAAATATCCTCAAGTGCACCTGAAAATTCATTGATGTCCTTCCATTTCATCTTGATCTCCTTGTCTATGAACAACTTAGTGTCTTCATAGATGGGCAAGCTCATAGACACTTGCTCGACTGCATCTCCAGTTGCACTCTCAACGATGTCTTTTGACCCTACTCTCTTGGAATCCAATGTACCTATACTATTAAACACCTGTGATACCTGGAGATAGAGAAACACTCATGGAAAGAAAACTGATAGTGAACCAAAAGTAACTTGAGGACTGATATGCAACATACTTGTGACTAACTGGAAGATTTGCGCAATTTTCAGCAGGAGGCTGGGAGACTGACTACGTAAAATACAGTCTGGACTATTAGTGAGCTGACTGACTACTAAAACTGCACAGAGCATAGTCCATGTTGGATTGTAGAAGATTGAAACTGTGCAATACGCAGTTTTAGTTAGCTTGAATACAACCAGGTCAAACTGCATCTGCGCAATTCTGGGGGCCAACGGGGCACTACCTCTCAGAATTGCGTAGAGCAAGCCTGGGAGGCCAGTGTTGGGAAAGATCTATGAAATTCATGGGAATAAGGTAGAGCTTTCACTCCCAAAAATGCGCAGTGCATGCCGGGCAAGGCAAGGTCTAGGCCAAGGCAGCCCAGACCCATTGACAGGTGACTAAAAACATGAAAAGGTCGAATGCATGTGCAAATCTGAGTGCAGACAAGAGTGAATGATCATGCATGCAAACACTAAGTGTAGGATTTAGTAAACAAGAAAACAAGTAAGTGTGTGAAGTGAGCCGCCACAATGGCGACCGTTAGTGCAAAAACAGTGTCATGCATGCGACAATAGTAAGATGCAATGGAAAACTTGAAACAGTGCTTCTACAAGCTAACATGCATTAAAACGATAGTAGGTGTTCAAAAAAATCAAGAAAACAACACTCACACAAATCAAAATACAAAAAGTGACAAAAAAGCAGCAAAATACATGAAAAGCGGGCTTACCCAAAAAAAGTTGAGCTGAGTCTGTCGAATGATCCTAGATGCGATGGGGAATGCTGTAGCTCCAAGATCGAAGTGAAGAATGATCTCTGAAGCGTCGAATAAATAGTTTTGACAAGATCAAGGTTTATGGTGCGCATACCACAAATCTAGGAAAAAGAGACACTTGGCGGGAGGTTTCTAAAATGGCTTTTGCATGTAACCCCCAGCTGCTAAAAATGGATCCATAAAATTTAGGGATGCTTTTTGCTTTTTTGTGAAAAAAAGCCTATGCATGCAATGAAAGATTGGTTAGTCCTGGAGGGAATTAGTCAACTTGGGAGCAGGTGTAATAGATTGCAAGCCTCTGGATGACTTCTGCGCAGTTTTTGGCTAAGTGGTTCTAGCTCCCCCTTAGGCTCTATGTAATTTCTGGACTGAAGCCTAGGCTGTAAGCTAGATCTGTGCAAATTTTGAGAGCAAGCCCATTAATGAGTTGCTCTGTACAATTTTTAGAGGGAATGTTGCCTGCTTGCTCTGCACATTTCTGGAGAGCAGCAGGTTTACTTGATGTTCTGTGCAATTCTGGAGAGAAAGGTTGGTTTCCCTCCAGTTTTTCACAATTATACAAGTTATCACAACATCTAGATAATGACCAAGTCACGGGATGTTAGCTTGCGGGTGAAAGGAAAACAAACTAGGAAACACAAGCTGATAAGCCACAAAAACTAAACTAAAGCATATGTACATGTCAGTGAAAAACATGCTACTAAGGATGGTTGGTAGGGAGGCTCCAAAATGAAGCTAAGGTAAAATTTTGGAGGGTGGTTGTAGCCTCTACAACGCTTGGCGACACATGGGTAGAACTCCAGCTCTTTGAATGAACCTTGTTTCGTGAAAAGCAAGTCTAACTCCTCCGGAAGTATTGTTCGATTCTTAGATCATCGTGGTTTCCACACTAGCTTGAGTGAAAGATGTAGCACCTACCATGCTCTTTATCAGTCAACACACATTCCAAGCTAAGTCAACTCAGTTGTTTTGATTGGGGATGAGGGGTGTATTGGTACACAAGTAATATGATTGTCAAAGTTTAAGTTTCATCTCTAGTGTTGCTCCGTTGCCAGTAGGCCTGGACAGTACCCCGATGCAGTCACGCAGGAACACAAGCATCGCTCCACTACCAACGAGCCTGGTCAGTACCCTAGAAGAGTTACTTGCATCACCTCTCTACACAGGAATCCTTTCTCTTCTTTCGCCTTATTCATTTTTTTTCAAAAATTTCACATTTTCATTTTTTTTTTTTTTTTCTCTCAGTTTTTCAAGAACTGTGCATAAGCACTTATTTATTTTAGAGGCGGAAGAGGGATCTCAACTTATTGAGAGAAGAAGAGGCTGTTCCTTTAGAGAAGTATTTTATATATACCTCTAACATACTTGTTAAGGTTTTCCCCATAAGGACTTATTTATTTTAGAGGCGGAAGAGGGATCTCAACTTATTGAGAGAAGAAGAGGTTGTTCCTTCAGAGAAGTATTTTATATATACCTCTAACATACTTTTTAAGGTTTTCCCCCTCACCCTTACTCTACTTGACTGAGCTAACAAGGATTAACCCAAAAACAACCAACAAGAGTAGGTGGTACTAGTTAGAGTGCAAGCGTTGTGTTTTCACCAATATTCACTTTGAACAAACTTTGTTTCTCATTGGCGTATCATTGACTGAAGACAACAAGTTCTTCATAAAGAGAGAAGACAAAAGATAACCAAGTGTTGGTAGTTGTACAAGTCCTCTTGTACTTTACCCTACTTGTCTTAAGAGTCACACATGGTTTCATGCGAAACTAACCTACATACGCGAGCAAGAAAATGAAACAATAAAGCAAAGAGGAGAAGCAAATATGAAAGCAAAGCAAGTGAGCAAATCAAGCAAGCAAGAAAAAAAAAAAAACAAACAAAGAAAACATGCATGCAAGAAAACAAGACATAAAGCAAACATTACTCCTACTCCTAATCCAACGGTACATGGGTTTGATCACGTGAAGTGATATTTCCAATGCAGCCACCGACACATTGGTTGACCCATGTTGGTGAAGGAATGGTTCACAAACAACACAATCCAACAAACCAGCAAACATGAAAGATATAACAATGAATACAAACACACTCCGAGTTTGAATGCGTCCACAAAAAAGAAAAGAGTGAAAGCACACGAAAAGCACTCAATGGACTTACCATGGTGTTGTGATACACTGTGTGCAGATGTTAAACATATGCACTCTCTTTTCCGTGATAAGAAAGAAAACATGAGAAAAAGAGATAACTTACATCTGACAAGTGTGCTTGTTGTGTAAGATTCCTCCAATGCATGAGCGATAGGATCATGTGATTAAGGGGGAGGAAGCGAAATATGTGTGTTGGATTGAGCTTCATTAATGCATATAGATGAGTGATGAGGATCCTTGGGTAGTTCAACAATTTCCTGATCCGAAATGAAACTAACTTCAGGACAATGAGGGCCTAACATAACCATCAGCTCGGGCTGAAGTGCCTCAACAACCTGCGGGGTTTTGACTTCATCGACAAATAGAACATCATAAATAGGTGGCTTTGAAAAGTCAAAATTGATTGAATCAATGTCATGATCGAATACAAGAGTAAAGATATCATGACAACTACGATCAGAAAAATTAATGAGTTCATCGGCATCCTCATGATCTAATGAATCAAATAGAGGGGTAGATGAGAAGAAAGAATGGTGAATTTTCAATGAAGAAATTGTTCTCTCCGTTGTCGAATGATGTACTGACATCCGATGTATTTTGCGAATGATCAGAAGTAGATGCATTTGTTGATGGATTTACACAAGGAAAATCAGAGATAGTAGAATCACCAAAGATGTTCGGAAAACGGGGAGGAGGTAAAAACAGAAGGAGGTCATCCTTCACCATGGGTTGAGCTCATATTCCCAGTCATACTCATCGTAAATGATAGCGCAGGTTGGTTGTGAAACATCAAGTCCGTCGATGGCTAGATCCTCATTCACAACAATTGTAGAGTCCAGAACGGAAGAACACAAGACAGTGAAATCTGTAGGATCAGTAGAACGCAGTGACAGAGGTTGAGGTAACAAATGCATATGAAAACCCATGAGCTTCCCAACAAAATCTGTGTAGAAATTAAGAGTAGTAAGGGTCGGAGCATGTACCAGTTGAATAATCATGTGTGCACGCTCTCCCACATCACTCTGTGGGGGTGGAGTTGTTTGATGAAGGGAAGGCAGATAGTCACTTGTGATAGCAATTGTGTCTGCTTGTGATTGTGTAGCTCCATCACTGAAGTATGCTGAGCAGGGTTTTAACTTTTTCTTCACTTTGGGACAGATTGATTTGTGATAACAATATTCAAATATGTCCATGAGATATTGGAATTTCATATGACTTTTCGGAGCGTCAAACATGAGTAAACAGAAGTGCTGCCAAAAATTCATAGGTGATTCATGTGGGGCCTTCCATTGTTTTAACATTTTCTTGTCAAGAGCTTCAGGATCAAAATGATGGAAAACATATTTGAATATATCACTGGACTGCTTAAATGAGTGCACACAATTGGTAGGTAGGTTGCGGCACCATCATTCTGGGGATTCACAAAGTGTGTATGCAAGAAGCATGATGACCTCTACGTCATCAACCTCTTCCTCATTCCATAAGAATGCAAGGAAGTCATGTAAGTGCTCAGGCCAGGCCACTTCACCTTCACCATCATATGTGAGTTCCGACAAGTGATCAAAGAACTCCTTCGCGACTTCGAAGGAATGCGCATTGGACAAATCGTAGAGGGTTCACTACAAGAATATCCACGATAAATGTGTGAAGATTCAAAAAAGGACGTGAGGACTCATCTTTTCATCTATCCCTCCTTCTAGCGCTAGAAATGTTCACGGTGTTGGACCCGCCAACATGTTAGGCGATCTCCCCGGTAAGAAGTCCCAACTAGACCTTAGACCATTTGGAGTAGGAGTCCCAACAGTGGGTAGTACAATATTGCCTTGACTGTGGTTGCACACAGAGGTAAGTAATATGTCCTTGTTGGAAGCAAGGGTGTGACCTTGCAACAAGTCAAGGAAGGTGCATGAAAGGCTCTAACACACGGAAGGGGAGAAGAGTGTGCCCCTTAGAAACCTGTCATAGCACGCAGCTTGAAAGGGAACACATGAGCATAAAGACATCATGAGATGGAAAGCATGATATCTGACAATCCAAAGTGATGGATTATATCAACAACACACTTTGATAAGATTCATATAAACACATACGTAATAGTCCATACATACATGCGTAAATTACAACTACATACATCATTAAAGTAACTAGGATAGCCGAACTACAATAACAACATATGAATGAAACATGTTGGCTTTGTTATATTAAAAGAGTGAAAGATCCAATCATTCATACAACCATGACAAACCCTAACCCCAATAATGGAACATTACAGTCACTGCCGCTTGCTCCTCCAAAGAGATGTACTAGCTCTGCACTGTGGAGAAGCCAAGGCTCATTATAATACGCTCCAAGCTTTCTGTAAGTTATTCCCATAGGAAGCTTGGCTCCCAAAAGCTTGTACAATGAGTTATGAGGTTCTATAAATAGCAAAGGGTGGGGTGACCATTGACATTCCCCTTTGTGACTCTTCACCTACCCTCATGACTCTTCAACTTACACATGACTATTACATTCTACTATTGACACTTGGTCTTTCACTTTTACAACATGTTTACATTACAATCTACACATGTACCTATGTGAGACAAAAATGGGCTTGAGTAAGCCATGCAAGGCATCACTAAGACTTGGACAATTGTGGGAAGACTAACTCTTCGACATCCTCTCGATGATCGACGATGACGAACTGATGCCAATCTTGGTAGTTTGTTATGGTGTCCACATGCTCTGTGGTGACATCCTTCTGAAAGTGAACTCCGGCCTCTGTTGCATCTGGGTACACTGATTTGGCACCTCTATCCAACGTGTCAGATATCATGTACATCATAGTCTTGAGTGCATCTGGACCAGCAACATACTGGTGCATAGTGTCTGCACTCATCTACAAGTCTACGCTAGTGGTTATGTGCATCAATTGATCAAAGTACATGTCCAACTCCAGTCATACTTGGTTCTTTGTCTTCACCCTGGTGAGTGTGCCAATTGATGGGATCACATGCATGCGCACAATTACATCCATTCTATTGAACACCCATGCATGTGAAGCCTGCAACCTGGTGGTGAGCTGCGAGATTTCCTCATAGTTCCGAATCTGACTCCGGATGCATACCTTCAACTCCAATTCCTTTGGCTTCATCATCTTTGGAAAGTGTAATGGGGCTCCTTGTACCTCATTGTCCATATTTTCATGTGATCGACACCGTTGTGTAGGTCTGACAAGATGCGTGCTCCCCTAACATAGTGTTGCTACCAATTGTTGAGATGGAAAACTGACTTATGCAAGGTGACAAACCGAAGTACAACTTCTGCGTGACTGTCTTGAGAGATGATACTTCATCTAGTATCGCTCTCCTCAAGTCTGCCCTGGTGGATGTTGTAACTTGATCTTCTCTCTGCTTGGTTTCTTGTAGCTCCTTAGCAATGAGGTCATTCTCAGCTATCAAGAATCTAAAACTTGACCTGGTGGCTTCAGTATATGCTCTTGTAGCATCAACCAATGCAGTTGGATGCCTATGCACATTGGACACGATCACTCGTTCTTCAAACTGCGTAAGAGATACAAGGACATTCGGAGTGGGCACTCTATGCAACTGCACAACTTTGTGTTGTGACTCTTCGAAAGATATGTTGTGCACATACTCTTCTGGATTGTCCTCAAGGATTTCAGTGTCTCCTTGATCGCTTGGAACTTGCTCTACTTCCGGATATGGTGAAGCCAGTGGGGTGACCTCTTGGTTCTGAGGAATGAGGTCAATGTCCTGATCTAACTCGGGTTGAACCACATTCGTGTCCATCTGTTCCAACATCTGTTCAATCTCCTAAGAAAATTCCTTCACCTGTGATTGCTCACCCTATCTACTATGTGCCAGTTGTTCGGATGAATCAACAACCTGTATCAGCACAGTTTCATCAATATGTGCATCTTGTGCCTCATTTTGTTCCTGTTCTTGCTACGCTTCCTTCTCTCTTCGGCACAGCTCTTGTTCTTCCCTGAGTTGTTGCTTCAACTCCTGTAACTCCTTTTATGCTTCCTCCAACTTATTCTTCTCTCTTTGCCTTTACGCGACCCTATTGTCGCATTTTCGCCTCTTTGCCTCAATCTCAAAAGATTCTTTCAACACAAGTGGATCTACTTTCAACTTGCAACTTTTCTTCGCCTCTACGCTATCTGCAACCTTCCTCTTGCCTTTTCCAAGCGCACCTCTGCTGTTGCTGATGATGCTTCTCTTTGAGATGTTTGTACCTTTCTGCTAACCACTCTACAACCATTCTAACCGGTTCATCCTGAAGAAGTTGTAGCAATATCTCCATGGGTCTTCCTCAAGCTGATGACACGGCCCATGGACCCAAGGATGATACACTCTAGCACAATGGTCCTTAACTAAGAAATGTAGGTCATATGGATTGAAACTTTTGGTGTCGAGGGTGAATATCTTGAATTCCTCTGTCTTGGCCTTAGCATGCTTGAGATTATGGATCTCATACAACCCAATCCACAAAGGAAGCGCGAGCCAAGGTGCCTTCTTCTTCCTAGGAAGTCTCGCTGACAACCCTGCGGAGATGTGATATGAAACTTCTTGCATGACCATATTATCCATGGAAAAATTCGGTAAAACATGTGGAGCCTTCTCCAAGCTATACATTCGGATGAAGGTGCAAAGGGGTGAGGCATACCAATCTTCTATGCCAATCAATGCCTCCATATCTGCCTGTGACATGCAAGGCGGATCCTACTCAAAGATCATCCTGTATATCGGGGTGACAAAGTGTTATGATATCTCCACAGAAGTTGAACTCAGAGAACAACCTACAATAAGTGTGCACAGAGTTTTCTGAAGGTGTCCATGCCCACTCCAAACCTAGGAACTGCTAACGGGCACATATTGCATCAATTATGTAAGCGGACATGACAAGCTTTACTTGCTGACACTTGGGCAGATGTCGACCTTCTATTACTTGTTCCTTCAACCGGGGAGCCAACATGTAAGACCAATTGAAAGGTCTTCCTTCATTCACCAGCTGATCCAACACAATCACCCAACTCTGTGGAAAGGCCTTTATGCTCTCCTAACTGTATAAGCGGCATGCGAAGATGACCAGGAGATGATATGCCTTCCGCATTATCCTTGTGTTGTACACTTGGTTGGGTGTTGTCCTGAACTTAGATGGATCTTCCACCCAACTCTTCAAGTTGTTTCTTGAGGTTGCACTGCTACTCGGTCTGGTGAAGGGTGTATCCATCGTAATCACCGACTGTGACAAGTGGTACGTCGCCCGAAAGTCATTTTCCTTGAAGGTAGAAAGTTTTGTTCCACTTACACTGCTCAACATCATTGTCTCTAGATTAGTATGTGAGACAATCTAGTGGATCATGTCTGCGCATGGAAACGCAGGATACCTGCATGCAATCTGGTACAAGCCAAACTTGTGTATGTTGACATAGACCCTACGGTCCTCCATATTCTCCTCAAATTTTCCTGAAAATATTTCATTGATGTCCTATAATTTCATATTGATCTCGTTATCTATGAAAAACTTAGTGTCTTCATAGATGGGCAAGCTCATAGACACTTGCTCGACCGCATCTTCAGTTGCACTCTCAACGGTGTCCTTTGACCCTGCTCTCTTGGAAGCCATTGTACCTGTACTACTAAACACCTATGATACCTAGAGATGGAGCAACACTCATGGCACGAAAATTGTCAGTGAAAACCAAAAGAAACTTGAGGACTCACATGCAACACACCACGGTGACTGACTGGAAGATTTGTGCAATTTTCACTGGGAGGTTGGGAGACTGACCTTGCGGAACATGGTCCTGACTATTAGTGCATTGACTAACTACTAAAATTGTGCAGAGCACAGTCCAGCTAGGCCTACTGAGGAATGAAATTACGTAATGCACAGTTTCTGTCTTCTTGACTGCAACCCGGTCAAATTGCATCTGCGCAATTCTAGGGGCCAACAGGGCACTGCCTCTTAGAAATTCACAGAGCAAGCTTGGGAGGCCAGTGTTGGGAAATTTCTATGCAATTCCTGGGAGGAAGACAGAGCCTTCACTCTCAGTAATGCACAGTGCATGCTGGGCAAGGCAAGGTTTGGGCCAAGGCAACCCAGACCCGCCGACGGGCGACTGAAAACATGAAAAGGCTTAATGCATGTGCGAAGCTGAGTGAAAACAAGAGTGAATGATCATGCAAGAAATCAGTAAGTGCAGGATTCAGTAAACGGCAAAGCAAGTAAGTGTGTGAAGTGAGTCACCACAATGATGATCGTTAGTGCAGAAACAATGTCATGCATGCGACAACAATAAGATGCAAAGGAAAACTTGAAACAGTACTTCTACAAGCTAACATGCATTAAAATGATAATAGGCATTCAACAAAACTAAGAAAACAACACTCACACAAACCAACATACAAAAAGTGACAGAAAAGCAGCAAACGACATGAAAAGTGGACTTACCTGGAAAAAGTTGAGCTGAGTGTGTCGAATGCTTCTAGATGCGATGGGGAATGCCATAGCTCCAAGATCGAACTGAAGAATGAGCTCTGAAGTGTCGAATAAATAATTTTGAAAAGATCGAGGTTTATGACGCGCATGCAACAAATCTAGGAAAAAGCGACACTTGGCGGGAGGTTTCTAAAATGGATTTTGCATGTAACCCCCAGCTGCTAAAAATGGATCCATAAAATCTAGGGATGCTTTTTGATTTTGGCTTTTTTCTTTTTCAGGAAAAATCAGCCTATGCTTGCAAAGCAAGATTGGTCAGTCCTAGAGGGAATCAGTCAACTTGGGAGCACATGTAATGGACTGTAAGCCTCTGGATGACTTATACACAGTTTCCATGTTGAGTGGCTCCGACTCCCCCTTGGGCTCTACGTAATTTCTGGACTGAAGCTCAGGCTGTAAGCCAGATCTGCACAAATTTTGAGAGCAAGCCTAGTGCTAGGCTGCTCTGCGCAAATTTCAGAGGGAAGACTGCCTGCCTTCTCTACACATCTCTAGAGAGTAGCAGAATGCCTTGATGTTCTATGCAATTATGGAGAGCAAGGCTAGTTTCCCTCCAGTTGTGTACAATTCTACAAGTGAGCACAACAGCCGGATAATGACCAAGTCACGGGATGTCAGCTTGCGAGTGAAAGGAAAACAAGCTAGAAAAAACAAGATGATATACCACAAAAACTCAAATGAAGCATAAGTACATGTTAGTGCAAGACATGTTGCTAAGGATGGTTGGTATGGAGGCTCAAAAATGAAGCTAAGGTAAAATTTTGTAGGGTGGTTGTAGCCGCTACAAGAGATAACGAAGCCAAGGAATTCTATGACCTCAAAATGGATCGATGATAGAAGAGGAGTATATGACCAAGTTCTTGGATCTTTTGAGGTATGTACCGTATCTTAAATATGAAAAAGCTAAAGTTTAGATATTTTCCAATGGATAGGCATTAGCATTTAGAGATCGGATTGAGTATGATGAGCCTTGGTCACTTGAGGAAGTTATTGGGAAATTGAAGCATTGTTATGAACAATCAAAGCGTAAGACGTAATCTCATCAAGGATGGAAAGGGAAAGATAAAGGTAAAGGTAAATGGAATCAAAAGAAAAACGCCCCAAAATGTAGAAGAGAAAGAGAATGTTGCACCATTCAAGAAGTCCAACATAGCTAGACAGGGACATGGATCACAGCAGTAGAATAAAGGTGATAGTATATGATGGTTTTAGTGTTGGACATGCAGTAAGGAGCATCTTAGGAGGGATTTCCCATGGAATCAGGGTGGTAGACCGTAGATATATAGTGCACAGGAGGTGCAGACTGTTGGGGATGTTGGGCAGAGCATTCATCGTATCTATGCAGCACCTGATAACATGCAAGCAGATCATCAATCATCTATCATTGATATGGATGGTAAGCTTTGTGATCAAATTGTTTCTATTTTGATTGTACCTAGATCTAATTATAGTTATGTTAACCTTGACTTGGTGGATAAGTGTGGTTTGAATAAAGAAGTGCATGCAAAATATTGGTTAATGCAGTTGGCTATAGGTACAAAGAAGATAATTCATCATTGCGTAAGAGTTTCTGCTTTTGAGTTGAATGGTATGCCTACATTAACACATTTGAATGTATTTCCATTGGGAACATATAGTATGCTATTGGGTATGGACTGGTTGTATCTTCATAGGACCAAAGTGTATTGTTATGACAAACCCATTGAGTTCTTGGATGACAATGGAGAACCGAGGATCTTGTAGGCTAAGAAGAAAGCAACATTAGTTAGGATGGTGACAACTATGCAGGAAAAGAGCAATCATAGAAAAATGCGTGTGTTATTTGTAGTACATATTTATAGTGATAAAGGTAAGGAATTTGAGGATGTGGAGGTGTTAAGTAGGTACCCGATATTGCATCATTTTTAGGATATGTTTCCCATAGATATTTCAGAGCTTTCACCTCAAAGGGAAGTATAATTTTCCATTGAGTTGGTACCAGGGGTAACATCGGCATCAAAGGCACCTTACAGGATGAGCACACCAAAGTTAATGGAATTGATGTTGCAGTTGAAGGAGATGCTTGACAAGGGATACATTAGGCCAAGTGTATCACCTTGGGGTGCACCAATATTGTTTGTGAAGAAGAAGGATGGTAGTCTTAGGCTATGCATTTATTACAGGAAGTTGAACGAGGTAACCATGAAGAACAAATATATGTTTCTGAGGATTGATGACTTGTTCGATCAGTTGAAGGGAATAACAGTGTTCTCAAAGATTGATTTGAGATCCGGATATCATCAGGTACATATTAAGGAAGAGGACATTTACAAGACAACTTTCCGGACCAAGTACGGGCATTATGAGTTTTTTGTAGTTCCATTTGGTTTGACTAATGCTCCAGCTACCTTTATGTGCTTGATGAATAGTTTATTTTGTCCTTATTTGAACAAGTTTGTTATTGTATTCATTGATGACATTTTGATATATTCTAAAAATGAGGAAGAATATCCTGAGCACTTAGCAGCAATGTTGAGATTGCTAAGGGAGCATCAGTTGTATGCCAAGCTTAGAAAATGTAGTTTCTTTCACACAGAGTTACATTATTTGGGACATGTTCTTTCCAAGGAAGGTATAGCAGTAGATCCAAAGAAGATAAGAGCTATCATGGAATGGGAAACTCCTAGAAATGTGGATGATGTAAGGTCATTTATGGGGTTAAAAGGTTACTATAGGAGGCTCATCAGGAAATTCTCTTGCATTTCATATCCTATTACGTTATTGCAGAGGAAAGGTAAGAATTTTGAATGGACAGAGGAATGTGCAGCTAGTTTTGAACAGTTGAGGTAGCTATTGAAAAATGATCCAATGTTAAAGGTTGCGGATCCAGAAAAAGAATTTGTGGTATGTGTTGAGATTGCAACAAGATGATGGAGCTTAGTGAAAAGAGTCGCCTTCACTAAGTGGGCCCGCAGGCTATTTTTGGCGCAAGTCTATTTTTAGACTATGTCTATTTTTAGACATATGGATCATGTCTATGTTTATGGATGATTGATCAAGTTGGGAAAAATAGATGGACTTCTATTTTTGATGAAAGTGTGAGTGATCACAGTTTGAGTGATCAAGTCTATTTTTAGACTGGCTGTCAAAAATAGAAAAGTCAAATATTATTATCTCACAATAATATTTGGACTATAAACTTAATCTTATTCTCTTGGAGCACTTCAGTTTGAGCTACGGAAGTGGCACATGCAGCTGTCAGAAGGAAATTCGTTTTTCTTATGAGTCAGTTGAGTTGTTGCATGCATGACTTCAGTTAGAACTCAAGTGAGTTGAGTTTAGTGGACTGGAGGTACAGTTGATGGAGTTGTGTTCAGTTTAACTTAGTTAAACTGGTTGTAGTTAGTCTAACTGCAGATAGACTAATGATGAGTTGTTAAACTAATTATTAACTCATAATACAACTAAAGAATACATCAGTTAACTCAGTTGCATGTTAGTGCATGTTCAGTTCAACAGGGACAGGTGGTAGAGAATCAGATTGCTATCAGTTGTGACTATAGTTGTGCACCAGATCTTGCACAATCAAAGGATTGAGTATGCCAATGAGTTTGCTCACGTATTTGGCCCGCATTTTAGCCTTTGCTCACGTCCACAAAGAGTGAGTGACTATTTTGCAGGTGAAAATCGAGTTTGGGAAGCAATTCTCATCAGTTCTTGAGCAGTGGAGGCAGGCAAGCAGTGGAAGAGATTTGGAGATCAGATCTGAGCTGTATTGTGTGTAACAGAGGTGGAGATACTTGTGAGAAGTATTATGCTGTGTAATGTTACATGACTCAATCATTAATATACAGATAGTGTGGGGTTTTTAGCGAGATGCTTTCCCCGTGATACATACTGTGTTAATGTGTGAATGCTCTTGATGTTTTATTGTTATTGATGTTGCTATATTCTTGATCAACGTAGAGGAGCTTATGTATTGTGTATGTTTTCCGCATTAGTACATGATCAGGATAATCTCCATTGAATATGTGTTAAATTATTCAAAATTTCTACATGGTATCAGAGCTAGATGATTTGTAGGAAAAATTTCTACATGGTATCGGAGCAGCTTGATTTGTAGAAGAGATTTTTACAGGATATCAAGCGTGGGTTGATCGGAAGCAGTTGAGTTGGTTGCTGGTGGAATTCGAATTTGCAGTAGTGTTTTCTTGGTGACAACGCAGCAATGTCTTTCAACGGATTGCGATTGGATTATGCTCTTGAGGGCAGCTCAAACTATATTGCATGGAAGGACAGGATGGAGGCAGTATTGGATGATAACGGGCTGAAGGAATTCATAGATTTGGATATCCCAAAGCCTACTGATGCTACTCAAGCTGATGCTTGGCAAAAGAAGATCGCAAAATGTCGAAGAATTCTGTTGGAGGGCGTGAAGGATCACATTGTGTCCAGCCTCCATGGAAAGGCTACTCCATATTTGATGTGGAAATCATTAACAGAATTATTCCAAAGCAAGAGCGATCAGAGGAAGCTGGCGCTCAAAGATAAACTCAGAAACATCAAATGCGAGAAGGGAGACAGTATTCCCAAGTATCTCACGAAGTTCACTCAGTGTCGAGATGAGCTGGGAAGTGTGGGGGTTACTGTCGATGATGAGGACTTGGTGAGCTTGGCTCTCCTTGGTCTTCCGAAGAGTTGGCATTCCTATCAGGACTCTGTCAATGGTCGGGAGAAGTTGCCAGGATGGGAAAGACTATGGTCAGATCTTGTGCAGGAGGAGATCAGGCGGAGTACCAGGGACGGATCTTCGTCAAAGGGAGCTGATGAAGAGAATTGTGCTTTGGCTGCCAAAGCAAAGAAAGGGAAGAGCAAGAAAGCTTCTCAGTCTGGTGCGAAAGGCAAGAAGCAGGATATGTCCAAGGTGAAGTGTTTTCACTGTCACCAGCATGGACACTATGCCACAAATTGTCCGCAGAAGAAGAAGAACAAGCAAGCTGCTGGATCTGCAGGGGGAGAGGCTTTAGCTTCTCAGTTTGAGCTTGATTTTTTATTGATCGCATGCTTAGTTTCAAGTGTGATGGGATCAGTGTGGTTTCTGGATAGTGGTGCGTCTTTTCACATGACGGGAGATAGAGATTTGTTCTCTGATCTGGAGGACAAAGATCTTGGAGTGCACATCGAGATGGGCGATGATGGTAGATACAGTGCGACCGGTATCGGTACCATTTCCTTTGAGAGGGAGTCTGGTAAACCCTTTGTATTGAAGGAAGTCATGCATGTTCCAGGATTGAAGAAGAATCTCATCTCAGTGGCGATGTTAGAAGACAAGGGGTATGATGTTGTTTTCAGCGAGGGAAAGGCCTTCCTGCGCAGCAAGACAACTGGTGAGACCCGGAAGATAGGGGTTCGAGTGAGGAACCTTTATCAGTTGCATGTAGATGGATGCGCAGCAATGGCAGGCAAGGCAGAAGGATTGGTGAGCCGGGATGATGGCGAGTTGTGGCACAGGAGATTGGGTCACCTTCACCATGGAGCCTTGAAGATACTGCAGCAGATCACTACAGGGCTTCCTAAAGGCACACTTGCGCAGTCAGATCAATGCAAGGGGTGTACTTTGGGGAAGTTTGTGAAAGCCACCTTTCACAAGAAGGATAGTCGCGCCACGACGATCCTTGAGAGAATTCACACAGACGTGTGTGGACCTTTCTCAGTTGCTTCGACAGCAAAACACAGGTATTATGTGATTTTTGTTGATGATTTCTCTCATAAGTGCTGGATCTTCTTCATGCAGAAGAAGAGCGAGACATATTCAAAGTTCTGTGAATTCAAAGCACTGGTCGAGAAGGAGTCGGGGAAGAAGGTGAAGGCTCTTAGGAGCGATAATGGTGGTGAATACATCTCGGACGAGTTCAAGGATTTCTGCAAGGCAGAAGGGATTCGTAGAGAGCTCATAGCTCCCCATAACCCACATCAGAACGGGGTAGTTGAGCGGAAGAACAGAACGATTGTGGGTGCTGCACGGGCAATGTTGCATGATCAGGGCCTACCCCTTCACTTGTGGGCGGAAGCATGCAATACAGCAGTTTATGTGCAGAACCGTTGTCCTCATAGGATACTTGGCATGAGTAAACCCGAGGAGGCTTATTCTGGTAAGAAGCCTGATCTTTCTCATTTGAGGATTTTTGGTGCTAACGTTTACATGCATGTGACGAAGGATGCCAGAAAGAAGTTGGAACCGACTGCAGAGGTTGGGATATTTGTGGGGTACACTGATACGCCCCACAACTATCGTGTGTATTTGCCAGATAGTGGTAAAACTGTTGTGCGACGGGATATAAAATTTCAGGAGGAGAAAGCCATGAAGTGTTCGCTTGAGAGGGAGCTACACTTGCATGCAGATGAGGAGCTATTAGTTCCTAAGGATGAGCTTCAGGACGAGGTTCATGGAGTGGAAGAGACCACTCATGCAGCGCCAACCATCAGAGGGCGAAAGCGCTTGACAGAAGCTGAGCGACTGGCTCAAGATGCAGAGAAAGTTGTAGGACCACCTACAGCCCAACGCAGGCAGAGACAGTCACCTGATCGGTACACTGGATACATGGCTCTTATGAGCAAGTGTGTTGTGACTGAGCCATCCTCTTTCGAGGAAGCTGTGGAGGATCCCGCATGGGTAGACGCCATGGTGGAAGAGTATGATTCTATTGTCAGAAACAGTGCATGGGAGATTGTTCCTAGACCGGAAGGGAAATCAGTGGTAGGTTCGAGATGGATCTACAAAGTTAAGCAAGCAGCTGACGGGAGTGTGGAGAAGTACAAGGCAAGATTTGTTGCCAGAGGCTTTTCACAGATTGAGGGGATCGATTATGAGGAGACCTTTGCACCTGTCGCAAGGTATTCTTCCATACGGACGATTCTTGCTCTCTCAGCGCAGATGGGATGGCACATTCATCAGATGGATGTGAAGACTGCGTTCCTCAACGGAGTCATTGAGGAGGAGGTGTACATTGAGCAACCCGAAGGCTTTGAAGTCTTCAGCAGCGAGTCGCATGTGTGCAGGCTCAAGAGAGCGCTGTATGGGTTGAAGCAAGCACCACGTGCTTGGTACACACGGATAGACAGCTATTTCACAGGACTTGGATTCTCCAAGAGCGAGGCGGATCCGAACCTATACCAGATTGTGGTGGAGGGTAAGTTTCTTATCATTGTACTGTATGTTGATGATTTGATTCTAACGGGTGATGAGCTGTTGATACTGTCATGCAAGAAGGATCTTGCTACAGAGTTTGAGATGAAGGATTTGGGCCTCCTTCACTATTTCCTAGGATTGGAAATATGGCAGCGCAGTGGTGGACTGTTTGTTTCTCAGGGCAAGTATGCTCGGGAGATACTGGAGAAGTTCAACATGCATGGCTGCAAGCCTGTTGATACTCCTCTTCCTGGAGGTTGGAGGAAGGAGGATGCCACTTCGGGAGAAGAAGTGGATGCCACTGTTTATCGACAGTTGGTGGGGTCGCTGATGTATTTGGTCAATACACGACCTGATATATGCTATGCAGTTAACCAGCTTTCACAAGCTATGGTTAAGCCTACCAAGCTCTTCTGGAAGGCGGGCAAGCATGTATTGCGCTACTTGAGAGGCACATCGGGATATGGTTTGTGGTACAGACAGGAGGATGAGGTGAAGCTATGTGGCTTCACGGATGCAGATTGGGCAGGGAGCCCAACAGACAGAAAGAGCACATCAGGAGGGGTCTTCAGTATCGGATCGACAGCAGTTTCTTGGTACAGAAGGAAGCAGAGATCTGTGGCACTCAGTTCAGCGGAGGCCGAGTATATGGCAGCAAGTTTGGCTGCATGCGAGGCTATATGGATGAGGAAGATCCTGGTTGGTTTGTTCGGTTCTCATTTGGATCCTACTATGATTTACTGTGATAACCAGAGTTGCATTAAACTCTCGGCTAATCTTGTATTTCATGATAGATCTAAACATATTGACATCAGGTACCATCATATCAGAGATTGTGTGCAGCGGAGGATCATGTTACTTTCGTACATTCCAACGGAGGATCAGGATGCTGATATTCTGACGAAGGCTCTCACCAGGAGCAAATTCGAGTACCACCGAGGCAGGATAGGGGTTGCTGATAATCCATATCTTTTCGAGAGGGAGTGTTGAGATTGCAACAAGATGATGGAGCTTAGTGAAAAGAGTCGCCTTCACTAAGTGGGCCCGCAGGCTATTTTTGGCGCAAGTCTATTTTTAGACTATGTCTATTTTTAGACATATGGATCATGTCTATGTTTATGGATGATTGATCAAGTTGGGAAAAATAGATGGACTTCTATTTTTGATGAAAGTGTGAGTGATCACAGTGTGAGTGATCAAGTCTATTTTTAGACTGGCTGTCAAAAATAGAAAAGTCAAATATTATTATCTCACAATAATATTTGGACTATAAACTTAATCTTATTCTCTTGGAGCACTTCAGTTTGAGCTACAGAAGTGGCACATGCATCTGTCAGAAGGAAATTCGTTTTTCTTATGAGTCAGTTGAGTTGTTGCATGCATGACTTCAGTTAGAACTCAAGTGAGTTGAGTTTAGTGGACTGGAGGTACAGTTGATGGAGTTGTGTTCAGTTTAACTTAGTTAAACTGGTTGTAGTTAGTCTAACTGCAGATAGACTAATGATGAGTTGTTAAACTAATTATTAACTCATAATACAACTAAAGAATACATCAGTTAACTCAGTTGCATGTCAGTGCATGTTCAGTTCAACAGGGACAGGTGGTAGAGAATCAGATTGCTATCAGTTGTGACTATAGTTGTGCACCAGATCTTGCACAATCAAAGGATTGAGTATGCCAATGAGTTTGCTCACGTATTTGGCCCGCATTTTAGCCTTTGCTCACGTCCACAAAGAGTGAGTGACTATTTTTCAGGTGAAAATCGAGTTTGGGAAGCAATTCTCATCAGTTCTTGAGCAGGTATTGAGCAGTGGAGGCAGGCAAGCAGTGGAAGAGATTTGGAGATCAGATCTTAGCTGTATTGTGTGTAACAGAGGTGGAGATACTTGTGAGAAGTATTATGCTGTGTAATGTTACATGACTCAATCATTAATATACAGATAGTGTGGGGTTTTTAGCGAGATGCTTTCCCCGTGATACATACTGTGTTAATGTGTGAATGCTCTTGATGTTTTATTGTTATTGATGCTGCTATATTCTTGATCAACGTAGAGGAGCTTATGTATTGTGTATGTTTTCCGCATTAGTACATGATCAGGATAATCTCCATTGAATATGTGTTAAATTATTCAAAATTTCTACAATATGAACATATTCTTGCAAGAGAGGACTTGGTGGAGTCCTTATGTAGGAAGGGAAATTAGTGTGCTATAAATCATAGAAACTGAATGAGCACGAGAAGAATTATCCAACACATGATCTTGAGCTGGCATTGATCATCCATGAGTTGAAGATGTGGAGGCATTATCTTCTTGGAAGGAGGTTTGTATTGATGAGTGATCACAATGGCTTGAGATACTTATTCGATCTGTCGAAATTGAATGTTAGGAAAGTTAGATTGTTGGCCACGATTAGTGAGTTCGATTTTGAGATCAGATACATCAAAGGTAAATAGAACAAGGTTGCAGATGTTCTTAGAAGGTGGATATGGGTGAATCATATAGAAGCTATGAGTTCTTGTGGCACATACTTATAGGATCGTATATTACAGGCAGGTTAGTAGGATGACAGGTTGTTAGGCCCCTATAACACTAGTGATTCCCCCATTACTATTGTCATTGTATTCCTTATTGTTATTATTGTGCCCCTATTGTCCCCATATTGTTATTAGTATGCCCCATAGAAACCCACTATTGTTATTTTTGTGCCCTTATATTATTACTGTTATGTCAGCTTGATTATATTATGACCCCTTAGACTCCTATATATAGAAGGGAGGCATAGTCATTTGTATCATCCAAGAATTGTTCATTTGTGAAATGTAAAGGAGGTTTCCCCCTCGAAGAGGTTGAATTCTAAGGTGTTGATCTATCTTTTCTATCTTTTTGTGAGCTGGTTTCTTAACATTTGGTATTAGAGCTTTGGATTCTAGGGTTTCGCTACTCCAAACAGGTCATCGTGGCATTTTTTGCTATAACTTCTTTTTTGCGACGTTTCAAAAGCTACAAATAAAACCCTTTTGCGCCAAAATCGTTCTGAAATTCAGATCAAATTTTAGAGCTTGTCTCGCTATATTTGTGGAGATATGATATGAGGAAGTTAGGGTTTTTATAGACTGCCGGATTACATTCCAAACAGGTGACCTGGGAAAAATCGTCATAAATTTTGTTTTGAGCATCATATTGAAATTCCGTAAGAATTTTTAGAAAGAGGACGGTCTATAGTTTTCTGTGTATTAGTTTTAGGTACTAAGGTCGAAACAGTGACACATGGCACGTCGTACAAGTTCGCTCTACTGAACTAGTTTATAATCAGGTCACCATGGGAGATTTGGCATAACTCTTCCTTGGAGAATCCAATCTTGATCAGAATTGTGGGGTTAGAAAGAGGACTCAAAGGGCTACCACAGGATGAGATTTCAGATATTCGAGATCTGCAGTTATAGAGATACAACAGATTCAATATAGAGCTCTTACAAAGTGAAAAATTAGTTTGAAGGAATTCAAAGGGAATAGTGAAGAATTATTAGCATTAATTAATGCCCTGAAGAAAGAAAATGGAAACACCTAGTAAGCAACCTAAAATCTCTAACATGACTTGTGAAGAAGAGGAAGAAATGTAGCATGATATATCAAAATTACAAGACCAAGTACAACAAATTTCACTCTCACTAAAGGTAAATGAAGCCAAGATGAATGGTGTGGAAGCTAATATGAATGGAATGCAAGTTAATATGGAAACTAAAATGGATGGAGTGGAAGCTAAGATGGATGGCATGGAAGCTAAGATGAATGGCATGGATGCTAAGATGAATGGCATGGACGATAAGATGGAAGAATTGAAGATAAATTTGAATAAGTTGCTACAAGAAATGGTCACTAATGGTGAAAGGGTAGTAAAGGAAACTCATGATGAGAACAAAAGAAATGTTAATCATGATTTCATAGACTCTAATGTTCGATTGAAGACCCACCATGTTCCAAAAATCGATATGAGGAAGTTTGATTACAAGGATCCCGGAACATGGATACTACAGATGGAGCAATTTTTCGATCTCCATAATGTGCAAAACACACAAAAGGTATGTATTGCAACTTTATATTTGGAACAAAATCATTTTGTATGGTATTGATGGATTTTCTCTCGTAAATAAATTGTCACTTGGTAAATTTTTATGAAAGAAATGATAGCACATTATGAGGATACAAAAATCAACACCCTTTTTAGCCAATTGATAAATCTAAAACAAAAGGGTTCAATGATGGAGCACATTGAGGACTTCCAAAAATTGAACATAAGGGTAAAAGATATTCCATAGGAGCATAGGGTTGATGTGTTCATAGGGACTTTAAAGGATAATATCCAACACGCGGTTCGCCTTTGGGAACCTGATTCATTGGAAAAGGAATTCAGGTTAGCAAGAAAAATGGAAAGCAAAATTATGGCAACCAGGAAGCCTACCGCTCACAACTGTAAAGATGGAAGTGTTGTTGCCCCTAGCCTTCCACAACCTACAAGGTTGACACCACAACAATTGGAAGAAAAAATAGCAAAAGGGCTTTGTTACAGTTGTGATAGCAAATACACTAAAGGTCATAAGTGTGCTGAGAAGAAATTATTCTACATAGATTGTGAAGAGGAGGAAGAAAAGGAACAAGAAATGTCAAAAGAAGAGGATATACTCCAGGAACAAACCCTAGATAAAGAAGAAATGAATCCAACCATATCTTGTAATGAATTGGCTGGAATTACCACTCCTCAAACTATCAAGATAGAAGGACATATCAAGAAGAAAAAGGTAATAGTGTTGATTGATTCAAGAAGTATCCATAATTTTATTCATTGGAAGATAGCAAAGGAATTGAATTGCTTCCTATATCCATCACCAGAGTGTCAAGTGATGGTTGCAAGTGGAGGAACCATAAATTGCTCTGGAAAGTGCCATAATATCAAGCTATCCATGGGAGAATATGTATTGAATAGCCCAATGCTTTACATTCCAATGGGTGGTGATGATTTTGTACTAGGG
The DNA here is from genome assembly GCA_031772625.1 of Pinus tabuliformis. NCBI lineage: Eukaryota > Viridiplantae > Streptophyta > Pinopsida > Pinales > Pinaceae > Pinus > Pinus tabuliformis. The sequence continues at coordinate 686,014,200 of CM062813.1, forward strand.
GTCCAATGGCTATAATCCTTGGGTACAATAGCTTTTAATTTTCAAGAACTTTTCATGAAATTTTTTGCGGAAGGAAAGGAAGTTGAATTAAGGGGTATTGCAGGGAAATCGGGAAAGATAATCAGCTCTAACGGTATGACAAAGCTTCTAAAGAAGGAACAATGAGGTGTAATTGCACAATTATGTTCACTAGAGGTTCCCACATCGAAATCATCTATTTCTCCAGATCTCCAAAAAGTCTTGGACAATCATTCCAAGGTATTTGAGACTCCCAAAGGTCTCCCACCTATTCGTGATCATGATCATGATATTAATTTGATTCCAGGAAGTGTTCCTCCAAACATCAGGCCGTACAGACATCCCTATTCCCAAAAGAGTGAAATTGAACTTATAGTTGCAGAAATGCTAGAGACTGGTATAATTCAACCTAGTCAAAGTTCTTTCTCTGCTCCAGTAGTATTGATGCACAAGAAGGATGGATCATGACGCAGGTGTCTGAATTATAAGGAGCTCAACAAGCTCACTATTAAAGATAAATTTCCCATTCCTGTCATTGATGAATTATTGGATCAATTGCATGGATCAATTTACTTCACCAAGTTGGATCTTCGTTCAGGATATCATCAAATCAGAATGACGACTAAAGACATTCCGAAAACATCATTTAGAACTCATGAGGGTCATTATGAATTTTTGGTCATGCCTTTTGGCCTTACCAATTCACCTTCTACATTTCAAGGTTTGATGAGAATTCCATTTTCAAACCCTTCCTTAAAAAAATTGTGTTAGTACTTTTTGATGATATACTAATATACAACAAGTCTTGGAAGGATCATGTTGAACATGTTGACAGGGTGCTCAAACTATTGGAGGAGAAACAATTATATGAAAAAAGCTCCAAATGTTTATTTGGAGTACAAGAGGTGGAATACCTGGGTCATATTGTATCTCATGAAGGTGTTAAGGTAGACCCTAGAAAAATTAAATCCATTAAGGAATGGAAAATCCCCACATCCATAAAGCATCTACGAGGATTTCTTGGTTGATAGGGTATTATCGCAAGTTTGTTAAGAATTATGGGAGAATAGCAGCACCTATAACAACATTATTGAAGAAAGATGCATTTTCATGGACTCCAGAAGCAACAAAGGCCTTCGAACATCATAAAGAGGCAATGTGCCAAGCACAGGTCTTAGCTATGCCGGACTTCACAAAAACCTTTATTGTGGAATGTGATGCTTCAGGAAATGGAATTGGTGTTGTTTTAATGCAAAATGAAAGACCCATTGCTTTTGAAAGTCGTCCAATCAAGGGAAAGTATTTACACAAAGCTATTTATGAGAAGAAAATGTTGGCAATACTACATGAACTTAAGAAATGGCGACCCTACCTAATGGGAAGACACTTCAAGGTAAAAATTGATCATGATAGTCTTAAATACTTTTTATAACAAAGATTATCCTCTGAAGAGAAACAAAAATGGGTCACAAAGATGTTGGGTTATGACTTTGAAATCATCTACAAAAAAGGGAAGCAAAATGTTGTGGCACATGCACTCTCAAGAAAGGATGAGGATGTGGAAGCATTGTTGTGCGCCATTTCTATTATCCAACCAGATTGGATAAACAAAGCAAGGGAGGAATGGAAGAATGACGAAGAAGTGTGGGCACTCCTTCGAAAATTACAACAAGATCCCAGTACACCTGATACATTTAGCTGGAAAAATGATTCGTTATGGTACAAAGATCGCTCATACCTATGTAAGAATTCCCGACCCAAACAAAAGATTCTTATGTAATTTTACACTTCTCCCTTAGGAGGGCACTCAATTATTTTAAAAACTTACCACAGGGTTAAGAAGGAATTTTTTTGGAATGGCCTTAAATCGGATATTCAAAAGTTTGTGGTGGAATGTTTGGGTTGCCAACAAAATAAAGTTGAAACAATTAAGACCCCAGGTCTATTACAACCTTTATCCATTCCAAGCCAACATTGGGAAGAGGTTTCAATGGATTTTATCACATGATTACCCAAGTCCGAGGGAAAGAGTGTCATCATGGTGGTAGTTGACAGACTTACCAAGTATGCACACTTTTGTGCATTATCACATCCATTTAAAGCCAGTATAATTTCTACTACATTTATGGAAACAATTCAAAAGCTACATGGAAACCCAAAGGTTATTGTAAGCGACAAAGATCCCATTTTCACTGGAAATTTTTGGACAGAATTATTTTCTTATCTCGGTACTCAGTTAGCTCAGAGCTCATGTTATCATCCTCAATCTGATGGGAAAACTGAGATAGTAAACAAATGTTTGGAAGGATATCTTTGTTGCTTTGTATCTGATAAACAGACACAATGGGTCAAATGGTTGCCTCTGGCTTAATGGTGGTATAACACTTCCCTCCATACTACAGCAACAATGGCCCCATTTATGGCACTTTATGGATATCATCCACCATCCATCACATCATATAAGAGAAAATTCTAAGGTTAAATAAGTGGAACATCACATCGAGCATCAACAACAAGTTCTCCAACTCCTAAAGGATAACCCCATGTTGGTGTAGAATATAATGAAACAACAGGCAGATCAACATCGTAGTGAAAGAAGTTTTGATGTAGGTGAATGGGTATTCCTACGGCTACAACCATATAAAAAAATGTCCCTCAAGCAAGCTAAGAAGGATAATAAATTATCACCAAAGTATTATGGTCCGTACAAGGTGTTGCAAAAGATTGGTACTATGGCATACAAATTGGAGCTTCCTGCAGCTTCTCGAGTGCACCCAGTTTTCCATGTTTCATGTTTAAAGAAGGTTATAGGTGACAAGCTCCCCGTTCAAACAATATTGCTAGAACTAGATGAGGAAGGAAAAATCATATTGGAACCTGAAGCAGTCACAGAAACAAGAACTTGACAGCTACGAAATCAATCAATTTCGGAGTATCTCATCAAGTGGAAGAACTTATCCGCTGAAAATTCCACGTGGGAGGATGAGAATTTTATACCGAAGTATCCAGAACTGCTCAAGTGTTGAGGACAATGCTTTTCGGAAGGAGAGGGGCATGTTAGGCCCCTATAATACTAGTGATTCCCCCATTACTATTGTCATTGTATCCCTTATTGTTATTATTGTGCCCCTATTTTCCCCATATTGTTATTAGTATGCCCCATAGAAACCCACTATAGTTATTTTGTTCCCTTATGTTATTACTGTTATGTCGGCTTGATTATATTATGACCCCTTAGACTCATATATATAGAAGGGAGGTTTAGTCATTTGTATCATCCAAGAATTGTTCATTTGTGTAATGTAAAGGAGGTTGCCCCCTCGAAGAGGCTGAATGCTAAGGCGTTGATCTATCTTTTCTATCTTTTTTTGAGTTGGTTTCCTAACATAGGTACATGGAGCTTATGCACAGGTTACAGTAAGATACAGGTGGTCAGGATGTGGACTATCCTCTTACAATAGATGGCTTGATCAGATTTAGGGATATGATATATGTGTGAGACAGTAGTGAGCTGAAGAAGACTATATTGAGAGAGTTTCATGTGAAACTATATTCAGGCCACCCATAGTATCAAAAGACATTAACAATAGTGAAGAAGTTCTATTATTGGTTGAATTTAAAGAAGGACGTGGCAGAGTGTGTGGCTAGATGCTTGGAATTCTAGCAATTAAAGCCATATTGTAAGCATCTAGGTGGACTACTACAGTCGATTGTGATTCCAGAGTGGAAACGGTAGGCCATTTCCATTGATTTCATCAAAGGTTGCCGAGGACATCTAAACAGCATGATTCCATCATGGTAGTGGTGGAAAAGTTGACAAAGGTAGCGCACTTCATTCCAGTGAAGTCTAATTATTCAAATACTGATGTAGCACAGGCCTTCATCAGAGATGTGGTCAGATTTCAAGGTGTTTGGAAGAAGATTGTGTCAGACAAGGATGCTAAGTTCACTTCCAAGTTTTGGAAGGAGTTGTTTGCATGTTTAGGGACAGAGTTGGCCTTCAGTGCAACTTATCATCTACTGAAAGATGGATAGACAAAGAGGCTCCATAGGATATTGGAGGACATGTTGAGGATGTATGTGATGCATCAACAATGGAAGTGGGAAGAGTATCTCCCACTGGTTGAGTTCGATTACAACAATGGGTATCAAGAATATTTGAGGATGAGTCTGTTTGAGGCATTGTATGGGTGGAGTTGTAATACTCCCATCAGTTGGAGTGATCGAGTGAAAAGGGTGTTTATTGGACGGATATGTTGGCATAAATGGAATAGAAAATGTAGGTAATCGAGAAGAATCTAAAGGCAACACAAGGTAGGAAAAAAAATCTATGCAGATCAGAACAGGTTGTTTAAGGAGTTTCAAGGAGGGGAACATGTGTATTTGTGCATCAATCTGAAGAAGATCCCCTTGAAAATTGGATCATTTGTTAAGATGGAACCTCGGTGTTTTAGACCTTTTAAGATTCTTGAAAGGATTGGACCAGTATCCTATCAACTTGCACTGCCTCGGACAATGAAATTCCATGATGTTTTCCATGTGCGATTTCTTAAGAAGTATGTTAAAGATGTTGATCATGTGATTGACTAGTCTGTATTGCAGGTGGAGCCAGATGGAGAATTTTAGTCGAAACCACAATGTATATTGCAGATAAAGATGCTCATGCTCCAAAACCGAGAAATTGAGCAGGTTAAAGTGCAATGGAAGCACTTTGGGCCCGATGAAGCTACATGGGAGATGATGGATCCAATACGGGTTATGCATCCTTCCTTATTCATTGGTTGAGTGAATGTTTTTGGTATATGTTTTTGTGTGATGTTTTGGTTTATGTACATATGTATATCAATGAAAATATCACCATGAGTTGTGATATAAAGCTCCAATAAGAAGTATGGGTGTCATGTCATTATGGTTGTCATATTGTTATGTTGTCATGATGGTTTTATTTTCAGCAGGATGATCATTCTAAATACTTCATCGAGCTAAGTTATAAAGCTCCATGGGTAGTATGCTTTTATTACAACAGTCTTGTTCATTGTAGGTGTCATTGAACACTGAGGATGATGTTCCCCCAAGGGGGGGGGGTTCTATAAAAACCCTGGTGAAAATTCCATGTAATAAAATTTAATAAGGGAAAATTAATAACCACGGTTATGGGACACTTATTCCAAGTTGAATTTTGGGCAAGACATCCTAGTGTGTGTGTTCAGTTGGTTTATTATGGCTAAGGAAAATGGCAAAGGAAAAGGCAAAGGCATTGGAAAGGCAAAATGGAATTTTTGGCAATTTATTTATGAAAATAATGGAAATTAGGAGAAAAGGAAGGTGAAAGGTCTCAGGTTGCATGTGAGGATGAAAATGAAGGAAAATAATGGAAAATGAAGAAAATAGAGGCATCATTAATAAAAAGGCTTATGAGGATCAATTGGTGCATTTTGTCAGATTAGTTTTGGAGCTCTCTCTTTATTCTTTATCTCTCTCACACACTCTTGGGCACTTAGATTTTTCTTGGAGTGCTTCAGCATTGGATCGAGAAAAGCAAAGAAGGCAAAGGAAAGCAAGGATCAAGTAACGAAGAGTAGGATTTGGCAGCTACAACGGGATTATTTGCAGGTATCGATTTGCATGTGTGATTTCCTTGCTAGTTTGGCATGCATGGTTATGCATGTGTGTTCTTATTTCTCTTGTTGTTATTGGCATGGGTTTTTCCAGGTGTGACAATTTTTTTCAGCCTAGTTTTTCCATTTCCGGATAGCCTTGGTGTGATGGGGTTCTCATGTTTTGGTTGAGTTGGATTGTTGGATGGATTTGAAACTGAGTGAGGTGGATCTTTGAAAGGAAGAACACATGGCCTAGTGATCCATGAACCAGACTGTGGATTATGATAAAGCCTTGGCCTAGTCACCCTTGAACCAGACTGTGGGTTGCAGTAAAGCCAGATTTTTTGTTACCTGAATGGGCCTAGGAATCTTCGACCGATGAATGGCGGGATATACAGTAAAGCCTAGAGGTGGGTGCCCTTGATCAGGCCTACGAATCCTTTGTCAGTGAATGGTAGGATATACTATAAAGCCTGGAGGGTGGTGTCTCGATCATGGCCTAGTGATCCTTGAATCAGACTATGGATTGCGGTAAATCCTAGAGATGAGAGGACGATAAATTTCCTCACGTGTAGGTGGAGAAATCTGGTGGCATCCATGATTATTTGGTTTTTTTTGGTTATGAGTCCCACATTCATGCTTGGAATATGGCACGGGGTGATTGGTCGAAAGAAAGATTTGGTTCAACCAATCTATGGCCAAGTGGTTCGTGGATGTCCCAAACCCGGTTGGATTTTACATTCATTAATAAGATTTCCTTATCCTTGGTATTTCATGTGTAAATGTAGGTTTATATGTGGATTATATGCCCTTTGTATCTTTATTATTTTTGTTGTTTATATTTTGGTTATGAGTATGTTTTATGACAGTGATGATGTATGCCTCTCATCATGTCTTAATTTGTAAACGAATGAACAATGAATATATGACCTAATAGATGATAATATAGCTAATGTGATAAGGCATCAATACTTCTTAACGATTTTCAGATAAGTATGAAACCCCTATGCGTAGATCTATTGTTATGACCTGTAGAATGCATATTTGTGGTGTGTTCAATGAAATGTTTGTCATGGCTAGTAAGTATCCAGTCAAGTATTTTTTCAAGTAGTTGCATTTGTATCATATTTCAATGTTACTTTTCTTTTTTGGAAGTTTCATGAAGTTTTAGGCAGTGACCTAAGACCTGGCCCTGAAAAAGTTGCATGAAATCTGGGTCGGTGGCTCTAAACTAGCTGAAAAATACCCTAGTCGCTTGCATGTCCTTGTTGTTAGAGTGATTGGAGGGCCCCAATTACATGAATTCCCATTTCATGGGAGTGACTGAGGCTCTAGGTCAATAACATGTTGGGTTGCCTCAAGGGTTGGTCACCTGGGAAGGTTAGTTGGCTCTTGGAGGTTCTGTAGCATGTGTAGAAGGTCAGGTTGGTTGCATTTTTTCAGTTCCACTTCCTTAACTGTACATAGGGAGTTGAATCAGATCATAGCAGCCTCTTGTCACATGTTTACCCCAGTGGACCGGTTAACTTTGGTAAATGTGGGGCGAGGGTGTTACAATGTTCGTTGAATGTTCCAACATAAAAGCTTGACCTGAGAGGACCTTTGGTGTCTAAGAGTTGGATACTAACTTTAGGACATCTTTAAATGTCAAAGATTTTATATAATGTGTTAGGTGTGGAGCATGATTATTTAGAGGTCTTTGTTTCAGCCGGATGTATACCCCAGGAAGATTGTACACCCCTCCATGCGGGTGGGGGGGACTTGTCCCCCCCATGGGGGTCCAGGGGGGCTAATCCCCCCCGGCTGGGGGGATCTAGGGGCCAACGGTCCCCCGGCGGGGGTTTCGGGGGCAGCGCCCCCGAAGCTAAAAACATATCTAAAATTGCCTTGTAAAAGTATAGTAATTTCTAGTCAATCTGGGCCATTCATTAGGCGGATGATCTGACGGTAGAACTTATGTTTAGTTTAGGGTTTTTTTCCCTAGAAGGCAACCCCTCTCTTTGTATGAGGGAATTTATTGAGGCTGTGTAATAGATGTGTATTTTCTGAGCGAGAAACAGAGAGGTGAGATTGTGAGAGAAAACAAGGGATATTACAGCGGATCTACTGTAGGTTGTGTCTCTTCATTTTGTTGGATAATAGAAAGGAAGGATTGGCTGTTCGGGGTGGACATAGCCCAAACTAGGTGAACCACATATATCTGTGTCTCTCTGGTTTTATGTGTTTGTGTTTTTTCGCATATTATATGTCTTGCATTTCTCTGTCGTATATAATATTTTTCTAACATAATGAAAATGCCCCTAGTCCTTCGGCACCTCCCCTCAAGTTTTCCACTAAAGAGATAGTGGCATCCCTCCTAAATCCATAATCTTTAAGACCTTTTTCCATCTTCAGTTACTTCCCTTCATAGAGGAGCCTCACTTCGCCCTTTGAGATACTCGTTTGATGTTGGATGTTTTTAGCTAGTTCTCCTACAACCTCTGTTATAATACCATATTACAAAGGAACTCTCCAGACATGGACCTAACAAAAAATAGAAGTTTTTGTTGTTCCAGGTCCCTGAATCCATTCATTGTCAACTCCAATATTGGTTGTAGACTTCTGTCAAACACTTTGTGTGCTTTACCATACCCCTAGAGGGGATCTATTTCAAAGCTTTCAGCAAACACTTTTCTAACATCCCTACAACTCTTGTACTTTCTGAATCTAGGTAACTCTATGGGCTCAAAGATCTCTCGACGACTAACAACGAGTAGACCATACAAATCTACATCCAATGCTCCACTATCAAATTCCGGTCAAGCAACACTACCTTGACCTCTCCTTTCCAAGAATTCCACTAGCACCAACCTACAGATAGGGAACTGCTATGAATATAATATTTATTTTTTCTCGGGAAAATAACTCAACCTCCCTCTGAGCTAGAGGGCTAGAGTGAGGATTTTGGTACCATGCCAACCCACAAGTATACTCACTTAAGAATCCACAAGGCTTGAAGCCAATACAACAATATTCATATCCACAAAGGCATTACAACAATATTTAATAAGGCATTATATCCCATCATGTCACTAGCAAGGATTTCAACCTGGGTGGGAAAGATAACATCCTTTCCGGCCAACTACTCAAGGTAAGCCCAATTGACATAATTTCCAATATAAATATTTGTATGCACAATCTACATAGAACATAATATATATTACTTTGCTTATATATATATATATATATATGCCTTTGTGGTCCCAACGACTTTTTACCTTCTATTTATGTAAAATGAAAAACCAAAAGTATTCCTTTGAAGAGAAAATTTCCATGGAGAACGTATACATATATTTAACTATGGTGTAGGAATTTACAGGGTAAGTTCCTCAGATAGAACACCAAAGGACACCGCTCACAAACAGATCACAGATCAATACACCAGTATTCTTGACGTGGTTAAAACCCTCAAAGAGGGAAACAGTCCATGACCTGAGCCAACGCGGCCACTTCAAGAAATTTATTAATGTGAAAGAAATAAAATTTACATAAGCTTCTCTCATGAACGGTCACCTTACAAATGACCCTCCTTGCTCTTTAAATAGAGATCATGGACCAACCAGGTGTTAAGCCACGGATCAAGTGTCGGTAATTCCTAGGAGAGAATGAACCGTTGGATCACTTCATGTCTAGAACATATCGTGATTGTCAGATTGTAAGATACAAAAGTACATAGTAAAGAAACACACTTTACCTAACTCTACACTAGACCAAGTTATACTTAACTATTTCCTACGTGTCGGAATATCCTAACATCCCCCCTTAAGAACAACTTGGAATAGGATTGAAGGATGTACAAATATGACACAATAGGAGAAGGAAGGAGGCATTAGAGCCTATCCCCCCTTAGTGACAACTTCCTGAAATCCAACCATAAATCAAAGTTTAGTAAACTTCGCCTCTGTGAGAGCCACTATAAAGATTTCTTCAACTTGATCATCGGTTGAACAATATTGCACTTCAAGAACATGGTCATGAATGATATTTCTGATGAAGTGCATGTGTAGTTCAATGTGTTTTCTATGCTTATGTTGGACTAGATATTTGCATAGTTGAATGGCACTTTGATTATCACACCAAAGTGTAGTTGGATGTTGCTGCTAAAAGCCAAACTCTGACAGGATTTGATGAAGCCACAGGGCTCTGATGCCATGTAGGAATTTACAGGGTAAGTTCCTCAGATAAAACACCAAAGAACACCACTCACAAATATATCATATATCAATACACCAGTATTCTTAACGTGGTTAAAATCCTCAAAGAGGGAAACAATGCACAGCCTGAGCCAATGCGGCCACTTCAGGAAATTTATTAATGTAAAAGAAAGAAAATTTACATAAGCTTATCTCATGAACGGTCACCTTACTAATGACCCTCCATGCTCTTTAAATAGAGATCATGGACCAATCGGGTGTTAAGCTATGGATCAAGTGTCAGTAATACCGAGGAGAGAATGAACCGTTGGATCACTTCATGCCTAGAACATATCGTGACCAGCGGATTGTAAGTTACAAAAGTACATAGTAAAGAAACATACTTTACCTAACTCTACACTAGAACAAGTTATACTTAACTATTTCCTATGTGTCGGAATATCCTAACATATGGATATTCACTACTTTGGAGGGAAAAAGTTTGTATAAGTTATAGAAAAAACTAAACAAAAAACATATTATGATATTGAAAACAAGAAAATTACATGTCATTGTATAGATGATTTAATAATGAATCTACAAGCACCACATTTTCCACCTTCCGTGGAAGAGATGGAGGGACTCCACCTCCTAGAAGTTGTAACTCCATGAAAACATGTAAAAATGGGGAAGGATTACTAAGTTTCAAGACCTAGATCATGATACTTTTGACATGAATAGATAATTTTGGTTTAAAGCTCATGATAAAGGTTTTAAGTCCTCGATCAAATTTTCACGGATTTACCTTGCACTAAATTTTACTGAGTAAAATATGCATGTGTTGACTTGATGATTGTTCATGTTTTGAATAGTATACTCTATTATTTGATATATGATGTTAATGTTGGTTATACTTGACTAATTCAATTCACTCTAGCCATATGAAAGTCACAAGGTGATAATTATTTTATACATGTGTGATTAATTATTGAATACATATTATGAATTGATGTCATCATGTTGTTATGATGTGAGAAAGGGTTTGATATGATAGTCGTTATATGACCTCGACGATCGAATTCAATGATGGATATTGTGGGAACCCTTACCCATAAATGATCTTATTAAAATACCATAACATGGGTTGGGGATAAGATATGATACTATCATTGATTTTATAGTAGCTTCTCTAGACTCATAAGAATCCTTAGAGGTTTTATAGATTAGGTCGGGCCATGAGGCAACTTGATTTATTAGAAGTTGGGCAGAGGGTTAGAGTTTTACTCGCACTTTCCCATAGTTGCGATGTGAATTCTTAAGAGTTGTCTTGATTTCTATTGTAGTCATCATATTTCATGAGTTGTAACACTATATTGTGAAGTTTGACATATAAAAAATAGTCTTAATAGAGGGACCTATGCCATTGAGAGTAGGACCATTTAAGCACCAAGGGTGGATACACGGTGTCTATAAATGGTGGAATATAATAGAAGTGGTGGTGACTTTCTGTGTTGCACAATTTCTTATTATATTAAAACGATGTGGATTTTTACTTATGAAATAAATAACACATATAATCTTCAAGATATGTTTCTTCTTATTATATCTACCATAGCAGCTATAATGCATCAGATTTTTTATTTACTGCATATTAATTTAAATTTGGCCAAAAATTTGTATACTTTTACAATAGTTTAACTTTAATCTTTTTTTTTTTAATTATTTAATTTTTTTTTCTCACATCTGATTCATTAACATCTTTCACTTCTTATTTCCAAATGATGATGATTTGCGCCAATTGTACTCCTGCAATGATGCCAAATGTGTTAATGCTTTTCCAGATGGTCTAAATCGACGTCTTGCACAAGATAAAAAGGTACAAATAAAAATATGTGAATGAGAAGGTCACAGTCTTTTAGTTTCTATTATGCATGTTGCTTCATGGTATTGAACACTTCCATTACCCGATCTATGGACTTAGAACAACAAAAGTTGAGAGTTTGAACACATGTATCAAAAAGACCACATTTAACCTATGGTTAATTCACATGAAATCTTAGCTTAAAATTTAAATATTATTAATTGTATGTTAAACCTATGACAAATTCTTTGAAAATATTAGCTTGAAATTTAAATGTTGATTGTAATTTAGTTCCCAGATCTCCAGTGCATGAGGATATTACATCATCATAAAACAATCTCATATGCATTATTAATGCATTGCACAACAATATATAAGTCTCTAGTGGATAATTTAAATGAATTGCACAACAATGTATTCAACACTGAGTATTGAATTATTAAATATATTACATTTACATAAAATAATAAACGTTAATAATATCAATACGATTAAAAATGACTCTTAATTATGAAATAATGCATAATATATGACCACAAAAACCTATAGATTATATTAATTAATTTTTTGTTTTTAAATTTAAAACTAATTTTACTTGTAATTAAAAATCATAATTTCCTTTAAAAGAGAAATAATACAAACCCTTTTTATTCTATGCCATGTCGATTCCCATAATAATTGTGAATTAGGCATTACATAGTGAGTAATTTTGTGAACCACTTTTTACTATTCATTTACTTTGTTTTTATGCACATTTCTACAACATATTTAAAATATAGCCTGGGATAGTTATTATTGAGAGTGAAAACACTACATATTCAATAATTTGTTGAACCACTTTTTATTATTCATTTACTTTGATTTATGTCTTATATTTGTTTAAAAAATCATCATCCGCCTATCAAATTACAATATTGTTATATTTAAAGTAAGTAGCAGGTACTAACTACTACATAACACTTGTTTCATTACGAAAAACATAATGGACTTGGATTTATTGTTGAACATTAATGCAGATATAGATTTTTTACATGGTGGGTACATATGACATCTTGTGTTTACATACTAGTATTATTGATTTAAAAGAGTATTGTGTGTGTGCAATGAGTTTATTATGTACCCCTTTTAATTAAAATTTAATAAATATTTAGCTTGATAAATATTTGCATCTATTAATTAAATATTTAAATATATAAATACTTAATTAAAGATGTGCAAGTTTATTTATAAAGATATTTCGGTTCACCTCCATATAATGAGTTATTTGGATGTTTTTAGAGGATTGTATGTATTTTTAAATATTTAAATACTTAATTAAAGACGTGCAAGTTTATTTATAAAGATATTTCGGTTCACCTCCATATAATGAGTTATTTGGATGTTTTTAGAGCATTGTATGTATTTTCCACTGTGAGAGAGATGTACTAGATAAATATAGATGCAAAGATATTTCGGTTCACTTCCATATAATGAATTATTTGGATGTTTTTAGAGCATTGTATGTATTTTTCACTGTTAGAGAGATGTACTAAATAAATATAGATGCAAAAGTGTTGTCGATGTTTTTTTGCAACATTGTGATTTATCAAATTTGTGATTTTAATAAATTCTTATTAAATTTGTGATTTAAACAAATTCTTATTAAATTAAAAAAAAAAAAAAAAAAAAAAAAAAAAAATTAAAATTGTTAAAACAAACAGAACCACGCAATCCATGAATTCCCACACCCTTCTTTAAAGAGAACTCCAACCTTATAAAATTTATAAGCAATCCTAAAGCATTTGGCCCGTCGGAACATATCAAGTAAACGGGGCAAGGAATTATTATTTGACAAGATGTAAGTCAATTCACATGCAATTTAATTTTAGTATTGAAGATAGAAGAAAATATATGTATTTTGATATGGATTATGTTGGTTTATGAAAAGAAAATTAATATTCTCAAGGGTTAATATATATTATTTTTGTTGCGGAAAAAAATAAGTATTATTAATAATTTAATGAGTTTATTATGATTATATCTACATCAATCATGTAGAATGAAAATTGAATTGTCTCGTGAAAATATTTAAAAATAATAAAATATTTAATTTGATAATTGTAAAAAGTTAAAAAGATTTTATTTAATATAACATAACGAAGAAGAAGAGTTTAATAAAAAGTGTTTTTTTGTTTTTCTTTTTTTGAAAACATCGTAATTTTTATTATGTTAAGGAAAAATACATGTTGTAAACGTTGTTCGCATATGCAGTTTAAGAGGTTGTATGATTCTCAAGTAAAGAAAAGCAGAATATATAAGTGCTCCACGCACGGAGACTTTATTTTCAGATATGTTCCTGTATTTTTTCAAAAAATAATATTTACTCTGCGCAGAGAGTAAGTGTCTGTACATGTAACTGGGGTAATATATATGCCTGATAGTGATTAAACAATAATAAAAAACATGTCATATAAAAACGGGCTCCTGTTGAGCCTGTGCTGCATGGTCCATAAAAGGGCGATGATAATATTGGTAATGATCACCATCCCTCTGTTCCTGTATCATCCATGTGTCACGTGGCCTGACCGCTGCCTCTTTGGAAAGTTTGTCAGCAAGTGTGTTTCGTTCCCTGTATATATGACGACATATAAAACTGTCAAAAAAAGAAATGTATCTATGGACCTCATCCAAGATGGGCCTCAGAGTGAAAGCATGACAGATTGTTGTTTTATTGATCTAGTTGCAAACAATTTTTGAGTCCCTAAACATTTGTAAATTTCTGCAATGTTTTTCTATAGCAAACTGTATGAGATGCTTGGTTGTGATGAGCTCTGAATAATTATTTGTGCCTCCTCCTAGTCCCATTTGAATTTGATAGTAATGAGAAATAGTTAAGTATAGTACGACACCACCCCCACACCCTGCATCTTGCATTGATCCATCAAAGTATGCCCAAGGCTGGGTGTGATCTATGTTTTCTGGAGTAATATGTTTAGGGAGTCTATTTTCATCATCTTTTGGGATGTTGTTGTAATATGCTAAGAGTCGAGAAGAGATGGTGGGCTAGTGGGGGGCGATATCTTGAAATATGAGGCGGTTTCGAGCAATCCAGATTTTCCAGCAGATAAGGAGGGGAAGGTTCCTGGCTTTCAATGAGGATGTTGATGTCCACCAAGTGGTCCACACCTCCTTGATAGATTGACCCCTCCATGAGCTCTGTGAAGGGGTGTGCGGGAGAGTAGTGTTCCAGAGATCAGCAGTGATGGGGCAAGTGAGAAATAGGTGGTCCACTGATTCTGAACTGTCTTTGCATAGGCAGCACCAGAAGGGCCCATGTTGTCCTCTCTTGATCAGATTATCTCCGGTGGGGATCTTGTATTTCAGAATTGACCACATGAGTAGTCTGGTTCTAGGGGGTGCTTTGAGCTTCCACATACCTTTCCACCATATGTCAACTTGTTGTGGTTTATGAATGTTTGCAAGACATAGATATCCCTCTTTGGGTGAGTACCGACCATTTTTTGCATGTGCCCATATAATCTCATCCTCCCCTTCCAATATTCTGATATGAGATTCAGTTAAGGCAGCTGTGTAAACTTCCCAATGGTGATGCCATTGTTGAGGTATGAGCAGACTGTGGGCATATTTCCATGCTTGTTGGAGAAAGGTGGATCTCTCCATGTCCGTAATGTGGCTGATGTGGGTGATGCCAGAGTTAATGAGGTGTAGCTTGAGTTCTTTCGGTAACTTGTGTGCAATTCCACATCCAATCCAAGGGTTAAGCCCAATGCTAACATATGTGCCAGCTTGAATTTTCCAAGTGAGCCCATCTCGAATCAGTGGTATAGAATTTAGTACTGCTTTCCAAATGATCGAGATCCCTATTTTGTTCTAGCTTGTCTGTCTCAGCCAATCCATCAAATTTAGTGGATCTATGTATTTGGAGGAGGCCACCTTAGTCCAGAGACTATTTGTGGTGATTAATTGCCATCCTACCTTGGCCGCCAGTGCGAAGGAGAAATCTTCCAATTTTTTAATACCCCAACCTCCCCATTTCTTTGGGATGGTGAGCAGATCCCATATTTCCCATGCAAAAATCCTCCCCAATTGTTTGTCTTTCCATAGGAACCTGCAACAAAGGTTTTGTATTCTCGATAGGATTCCTCTTGGTATCCAAGCTAGGGACATCCAATACACCAGAGTAGCTTCAAGAATAGCTTTGATAAGAATTAATCTTCCAGCCCTGGAAAGATACTTATGATACCAGATATTAAGTCTCCTTTCTAGTTTGGAGATCAACCATGTCCAATCAGCTATTTTGTAGCCAAGTGGCTTCAGCCTATAGCCCAGATATCTGAGTCCCTCTTCCAACTGTAACAAGGTGAAAGGGAACTTGTGTAGAGCAAACTGGATCTCATGAGGGGAGCAGTCAGATACAGTGAGGGTGGATTTCGAGTTATTGATGGCCATACCTGTTGTAGTTTGGAATAGGGTGATAGCATGTTGTAAAGTAGTCAGATCTCCAATTCCACCATTGAGGAAGATCAACACATCATCCACAAAAAGGAGGTGTGTTATCATGCACCTGTCTGTGATCTTGATTCCCATTAGCCTTCCTCTGAGGTGCATATCTTTGATAAGTCTGCTGAGCCCTTCCATTACCAGTAAAAAGAGCAGGGGAGACAAGGGGCATCCTTACCAAAGGCCTCTTTCAGAGTGAAAGAGTGGAGATGTTGCTCCATTTATCAGAACACTAAAGGATGTATTTGTGATACATCACATAATCCATTTTATAACCCCATCTGGAAATCCTAAATGAGTTAGGAGCATTCTGATATATAACCAACTTACCCGATCAAATGCCTTTGATAGATCAACTTTGAGGATCATACCTTTAATCTTCTTCATCTATATCGAGTGCAAAACTTCCTGAGTTGTACCTATCACTTCATGTTTCTATCGGTCTTGAAGAAAAGAAAATTGCTCTGAGGAGATGTGGGTGGAGAGTATGGGTTGGAGGAAATTTGCAATTATTTTTTAGATGATTTTATATATGCAGTTGCATAGGGATATGGGCCAAAAGTCATTGAAGGTGGACAGGTT
Source organism: Pinus tabuliformis (assembly GCA_031772625.1). NCBI lineage: Eukaryota > Viridiplantae > Streptophyta > Pinopsida > Pinales > Pinaceae > Pinus > Pinus tabuliformis. The sequence goes on from CM062813.1 coordinate 686,030,933, forward strand.
GTCTGATTTGGGAATGAGGGCTATGAATGTGGAGTTGATGGCTCCATGCATGCAGCCAGATATCCTGCATTCCTCTATGACCTTGAGTAGATCATCTCCAAGGATTTCAAAGAAATCCAAATAAAACTCCACCGACCAGCCATCTGGTCCGGGACTCTTGTCCCGCTTAAACCATTTCAGAGTAGCCTCTAGTTCCCCAAGAGTAACTTCTCTGTTTAGTTCCATAGCATTCTCCTGATCGACAAACTGAGGGAAGAGTTGTGCTACTCTTATGAATTCTGCTAAGGTGGCATTGGGGGGAGCCTAATAGACCTTCTTAAAATGAGAAGTGGCTAGAGAGGCCAGTTGATGGAAGGTATCCACCTCATTTCCCTACTCATTAGTCAGTTTCCAGATGGTATTGATTGCCTTTCATCCATTTTCAAATTTGTGGAAGAATTTTGTGTTATCATCTCCCTCCTTCAGCCATATTGCTCTACTTCTCAATCTCCATGATTCCTCCCTCTCTTTTAGTATGTTCTCCCTTTTTGATATTAAGGCAGTGAGATTATCCTTTTGTTCTCTTGACATAAAAATCCCTCTGTGTTCTTCCTCCAAATCAGCAATTTCTGATTCAATGTCTCTTAGATTTTGTTCCTCTTGTTCTCTCTTATTATGGGCCCAGATTTTTGATAACTTCTTCAACTCTTTTAAATTGCTGACAAAGCCTTCAGTAATGTTCCTTCCAACAGCAGGAGGGTGGGTCTTCCAGTAGTCTGTGACCAACCGGGTATAGGTAACATCCTTCAACCAGGAGGAATTAAATTTGAAGGGGGCTCTAGGTTTACTTATGCCTCCCCGAATATCAAGGAATATCGACAAGTGATCGGATATTCCTCCTGAGCCTACCCACTGTCAGTAAGTAAGGCCTCTCTCCAAGAATCGTTCCTTGATGAGGAAGTGATCTAACCTTCTTGTAAGACTGTCCACTCCGCACCTTTTGTTTCTCCAAGTTGGGACCAACTTTGCAGAGGGGATATCAATATAATTGTGGGTCTCTAGGATGTTTTCAAAGAAGGCAGATAGGGGGTTGACCTGGGCATGGTGTCCCCATGATTCTGAATAGCCCATAGAGAAGTTAAGGTCCCCTCCCAAGATGATGTTGTTAGGTTGCAGGATATCTAATGACAGTAGATTCTCCCAGAATTCTTCCCGATGATGACAAGGCCCATAAAAATTTATCAATCTGATATCAGTGCCCAGCTCGATGGAGTAGATGTCAACCCCTATGAATCCAAAGCCTCCCCAGATCCTATGCAACTTGATAGAGTGGGGATTATATCCCAGGGCGATGCCCCCTGAATGACCATTTACATCAATGGCTTGGAAGGTCCATCCGGGAAGCATGGATTCGAGGAGGTGAGATATGACATCAGCAGATCCCAGGGCTTCTTGTAGGAAGACCACATCAATCGATTCAGACTTAAGGAACCTATGGAGAGCTAGTTTTTCCTCGGGACTAGCAATCCCTCTATAATTGAAAGAGAACAGCTTCATGGGGGAGTAAGAACCCTGTCAAGAGTGAGTTTTTGTCCCGTGGTGATCTCCTTCCCTCCCTGTTGTTTTTCTTTGGACAGGGAGGATGGTCGTCCTCTAGGGAGCTTCGAAGGGGTGGGGGAGGGTACTAGGCCAATTCTAAAGGAGTCAGGGGCCCGGGAACGGGAGAGGGAATGGAGGTGGTATCTATGGGGGTGGGGACCATTATCAGGAGCGGATTCAAGTGGCTCCACCTCCATAAAGGAAGGGGGGGTACATGAGAAAATAGGAGGGGGAATCAGAGGACATTCAAGGTGAACGGGGTGAGGTGGCATAAAACCAGAGCTTTATTATAAAGCCATAGATATATCCAGACAATCAGATGAATTTGAAAATATTACTGAGCAAGGTTCAAAAAGTGACATACCCAAAGATAGCGCTGCTCCAGTGGCCTCCCTTGACTTGGTCAATGGTGGAGAAGGAGGTCGGAGGGGTGCTATTCTGTGCTTCTTCGGTGTTGCTGAGGCCAACCTAGTTCCATCTGCTTTAGGTGTTGTGTGCTCTGATTCCTCAGTAGGAGTGGAATGATCAGCTGGTACCTATTGATCCTTTGTGGGAATTGTCTTCCCCTTATTCGTAGTCCTCGATTTCCCTAGAAGAGGGAAATCTTTGAAGAGGTGACCTACTTTGTGACAACGCCTACATCTGAATGGAACTCCCTCATAATCGAGGATCTGGGTTCGTGAGAAGTTCCTCCAGCGTAGGGTAATTTTCTCCTGCAACCCTCCTCTGATGTCTAAATGAACCAAGATCCTTGCATAGGCCATGACCCCAGTGGTGAGATATGATCTATCATATTCCAAGAAGGTGTCGAGGGTTTTTCTTATGTGCCTGAAGATGTCCTCGGTCAAGAATTGAAGCAGCAAGCTGGGAATGCGAACCCATAGAGGCTCAACCCCAAGCTATTCTCTATCTGGGTCAAAAAGTGGGCTCCATCTCCTTAACATTATAGGGGCCTGTTCAATATGCCAAAAAGAGAACAAAACCTAGTTTGTATGCTCTGCTCACGCGAAACGCAATGTGAACTAGCCACAGATGAAGGTTTGAATGAAGGGAAATTCTACCAGATGTTGTCCCCATATTGCCGCAACCCATTGTTTTAATCTTGTCTCCGAGTAGTTCCTTCCCCTTACTCTCCCCACCAGGACTCACACAGTCGTGTCCATGGTTTCTTTGATTACGTCTTGCGCCTTTCATTTCACGCATCTTAGTCATTTTTCGAGTCTAGGCTCCACGGTCGTGGCGTCCTCCTGTGATCCATTGCAAGGAGGGTTAGATGGGTTAGGGTTTGGGGGATTTAGGTTAGGGCCAGAGGGGAAAGAGTTCGGAAGAGGGGGAGTGTCCGTGAAGCTGCCAGAAGGGGGAAAGGATTCCAAAGTCGACATGGGGGGATTCAGATGAGGCGGAGGCACACCATGGAGTGTGTGAGAGGGGTAATGTGAGCCTACAGATGATTGGAGGGGAGGGTGCCCGGATGAGCCAGCAGCAAGGTCAGGGCCGATGCACCAGGCCACAAATTGTAGGTAGGTCAGCGACAGAGGAGGAGTGGTGAAGGGCGTCCAGGAGGGCAGCGCCTCAGGTAGATTTATGACTGTGCATGATGGTCCCGTGATTGATGGTAGCAGAGTGATGGCTTTAGTCAGGTATCTGCTAAATGGGAAGAATCTGTATGTGCTTATGTGCCTGCCAAATATGGAAGTACCCTCGAGGGGGTCTTCTAAATAATCAACTAAATCTGTCTCCATTACTACTCCGGGGGTTACGCCATCTGCCGCTGTATTCGGGGGTAACCGTCACAGTGGGGGACCAATAGCTGCAAAAACATTAACTGGTAAGACCTCAAGCATGGTCATGGGGAATATGATCAAGTGCTCAACGAGTTAGCGGATGGAGCATGAAAAATTGCGTTCGGTAGATAGGATAATAGCGCTGGATGGTAGACGAGCCTAGCCTAGGACACAAGCGAGGTAGCACCGATGGATTGCAAAAACCCTATCCCATGTCAGGTTTGGTCGCGTCATGGTTCCCATTGAACCCCACTATTGTTATTCGACTAGCTCTACTAATCCATATAAAAAGTGTTATTTATTAGTGGATAAGAATTTATTTATTTTTTTTATCACAACTAGAGGTATAATGATTTTGGCTAAAAAGACTTAAAAATGTATAAATATATTTATATAATTTTTTATTTTGGTAAAATGTAAATTTTAATATGATAAAATAGAATAAGCTACAAGTGCAAAGGAATGGTGTGTTGTGACCTCCTCTAGCCTCTCTCCAGTGATCTTTAATGATCTCCTCTTTTTATTCCTCCCGTCACCCTTTGTCTCACGTCGAGCTCCACCCCCAAATGCCCATCTGCGGCCTCGCCCAGCCTCCCCCCTACCCACACCCTTCGCCACCCTGCATTAACTATGACTGCCACCCTACATTAAATCGAATAATTTAAACTCACCCCATTCAAACTACTGCATTTGTGCGCCTTCTTTGTTCTTCGCTACAACCCAACACCACTGTTCTCCCCAATGACCGCAGAATTACACAGTAGAAACCTGATGCCACGCTAATTACACAGTGTTGCACCAATTACACAGCAAAATTGCCAATTACACAGTGTCGTGCCAATTACACAACAAAACCTGGAGTTTACAGGTAAATATCATATGAACCTAGAGTTTATATTATGTCATTCACCCTCATTCCTTTGCACTTGTAGCTTACTCCATTGTTGATTTGAGATCATGTTTCAATGTGGACTTTGAATTAGATGTGATTCATATGAAAATTCTAGTCTCACAGAATATTTTGATCTTTCTCTGACTACTTTTCCTACTGATGGATACGTAATTTCTTGCTTAGAAAGTTTGAGCTCCAATATTTTGGAGGCCCCTGTGGAAGGAAAAAACATAGAATTACTTCCTATTGATGATGAGATAATATGAGTTCAAGAAGTGGTTATGTCAAGATTTCATCTGTCTATAGAATTAGAGGAAAAATAGAAAGGGAAAGAATCTTTATCTAAAGATGAATAAAGATGTTACCTTCATGAAAATTTGACTATCACATTAAAAAAATTTGAGGGAGAATCCATCTCTTGTGATCAACATTGTATTTTAGAAAGAAAAAAAAATTCATTTAACTGTAGAGAATGAAGAAGGATCTCTTCAAGTTACACTTGTGGAACAATTTAATGATTTTTCATTAAGAGGATTCTTGAATCTCGTTATTATAAAAACCTTTATGATAAGATTCTGTACTTTTTGATTTCTTGTGAATGTAAACTTGATATAGATAATCCTTTGAGTTTAAATATCTTAGAAAAAGATGAGATAAACACTACTTAGTTAACTAAAGAAGTTGCTTTAGATGTAAAGGGTATTAAATATTTTACATCTTGCTTAGAAGAAGGTAATGAATTTGAATATGATGGCGATGTAATATTTGATGTTAATTTCTAATTCAAAGCTTTTAATGTTTCATCAATAACAAATAAGGATTTCCAAGTAATTTTTCTTTTGAAAATACTCCTTGTAGAGAATATTTTGTTTCTATGGTTTTTAATAGTTATTATTCTTTATATCATAATATGTTTAATGCTTGTCATGTGCTGATAGTTATACCTGATCGTTCTAAAGTGTTTTCTCCAAGATCAGATTTCAATGAGAAGCCAATATTTAATGATCCATAGTTAAAGAATAAAAAGGATGAAATGGTGGCCTTGGAGTCATTTCAATATCTTCCATGTCAACCTTTTAGATGGGAAAATGTTATTTCTATGAAGGGCACTAGTAAGAGTATGTATTTTCTAGCTCCTTGCATACCCTTAGATGTGAAAGATGGAAATCCTTACTATTGTCATGATAAATTGTTTGATAATATTAACATGAATAATATTTTCCCTATACAAGTGGATCATTTCAATATCATATTATTTAAGTACCATGATCCTTTTCACATTCTCGATCATTTGGAACATCAATTTCAAGGAAACATGATACTTCAGTCTCTACTGAAGGTTATATCAAGTCCTTATTATCTTATGTTTGAAACAAAAGAAAATTATGATGATGAGGCATGCATTTAAGGTAGTATTGTGAACTCTTTCACTCCTAAATTGCATTAGGTATGTTCTAACTCTTTTCCACAGTTCTTTGCTGCTAAATTTGAATATTATGACAAAATTGGAATATGGATAGAGAATTCTTATGAGAAAAGGTACCAAGTCAAATTTAAAACGAATCATCCTCCACATGTTGAAAGGGAAGTTTATGGTTTAATACTTTCTATATTTTGTGAAGGAATACCCTACTACTTATTCATTATCTTTCACAACCATGTGATTATAGGATAAGAGTTACTTGCATGAATATATTGGTAGTATGACTTCACGTAATTTTGGATTAAAAAATGTAGCATTGGATAGGTTTAGGAGTAGAAATAGCTTATCCCTTTTTTTGTATTTAATTTCAATTTTCAGTTGAATTATGTGCTTTTCTTTTGATAGAGTGATATGTTTTCAATAAATACAATGTTGATTCAAAATTAAGGTTGCCTATTTTGAGTTAACAAATTAGGTTACAAGTCTCAAACCCTAGGGTGACTCTTGTAAACTTTAGATGGAAAAATGCTTAGAGAATTTGAATATTATGAGAGTGAGCAATCAAACATGAATTCTAATTCATTACAACTATATTCCAATAATTAAGATATGAAAAATGAGTAGGAACAAGGAGAAAAAGTATGTCTAAGGAGGACAGACAAAAAAGCAGTACCACATGAATCATTGAAACCTTTCAAACTTCTACAGAGAGCAAACTACATTGATCTTGAAAAGTCTATAGTGCACATAAGGTTTTTCAAAAATATTTATGAACCCTTTGTCTTTCTTTTTCATACATTATCTATCAAAATGTAAAAAACTTTAAGATCCATAATATCCGAGAAAGAAACCATAAAATATTACAATATTTTTATGATATGATTTACTAAGCAAAGTCTATCCCTATTAATGAAAAACCCTTAGCAAAAAACCCTAGGGTTTGAGACTCTGAGTTCCCCTGTTTAGTTTCCAATGACCTCTATTTCCTTTGCAAGGATTCTTAGCTTGTCCTATTTTGCGATTCCCCTTGTACTCTTTTTCTTTTCTTCGGCGGGGTCTGCTCAACTGCTGGAGCTGATGGCACCAATTCTGCTAACAACCCCTCCTTATCTCTAGCAGACTCGACTTCCTTTTCATCTTCAATGAGAATAGGCTCCTTAAGCTTGGGATTTAATTTAGCTTTGAACCCCAACCTTAGTTTGTTTGTGGGTCTAGTTCTTGGCCTCCTTGCATAATCTGTTCTAGGGCCACGTTCTATAGGATCTTCACCCTTCTTTTCGCCTTCCTCCATGGTCTCATCTTCCTTAGTCTCCTGGACTTCTGACTAGTGTCCTCTAGTCCTTCTTCTATAAACCCTAGGGATTTTTCTCCTATTAGGGTTTTTTGTTGTTTTTCCAGTAGCTTGTTGAATGCTCTCGGCTTATATAGCAAAAATTTTCTCCTTCTTATGCCTTCTGTAAAAGGGGTGTCTTAATGTCCTCCTCCTTAGCTATTGTTCTTTCTTATTCATTTCATGGGTGTATAGGATCTTGATCAAACCACAGGTACCAAACCCTCCTTTTTCTTGCAGAGACCACTATATTAATCAAACTTTGATGAAGGTAAAAATGCAGGTTCATCCTATTAAAACCAACCAAATGTACAAGAAATACCATATGGTATAAAAACAAATTGGAGAAACGACCATCACATGTCAGAGAAATCTGAATCGTCCTTATAGGCTCAACCCATTATGGCTTTAGAATATTGTTGTGCACCCCAAAGCTCCAGTGAGGATCATGGCTTTCGTTCTTCAAGAAATAATTGAGATTTACTCCTTGCACCATCTGTCTCTTAAACCATATTTCCCTGTCAGCTGATGTTTTCATTGCCTCCACGATGCTTTCTTCTGTTACTTGAAATAGCAACCCCTAAACTCTAGCGTTAGTGTTATCAAACAAGTCAATGAAATCAAAGGTGAGCTTAAGATCATACCCAGTGAAGAAGTGAAAAATCGGCTCCCAACCTGCTTCTCTAAAAATTACCAACATGTCAGCCCCACACAACTTGAAGAGCATTGCTCCATCTGGCTCATATCATTTGAGGTTCCCACTTTTTCCCATCTGTCCAGCTAGCAACAGGTCACAAGAATTGTCCAACTGAACTGTTTCCCCAACGCTGCAAACTGACCCTTGTCTGCTCCATTGCCTTAGAGATTGTTACCACTGCCTTAGAAATGGTTACCCCTCATCGCATTTATCAAACATTAACTTTATGCACTTGATTTTCATAAAACGTTAATCTATAATTTACCAAACTTCTAATGTTTATTCTATTAAAATTACTTAATCACCCTCTATACATTCATGATAAAGGTTTTTTTTAATGTTTCACAACTAAATCCGCACCAATTTTTTTGGTTTCATATGTTTTCAGCATTGCTGTAGGCACTAGAAAATAATTTTCAAGTGCTCCTGAAGGCACTAAAAAATCATTTTCTAGTGCCTACAACAGTGTCAAAAACTCGTTTTACAGTGCTTTTCTAAAATATATTTTCAGGACTTTGGACTAGAAAATTGTTATTGGCCCAACATTGCTAACTAGATGGATGATTTCCAGCATTGCCACTTTAGATTATGCAATTCTTTACAAGAAAATACCTATAACTCATAGAGATACATGTACAAGGAGTTTTTGATCTAGATTGGGATGGATATTTTGACCACAAAGATATATCTATTTTATTAAACCTATTTTTTGGATAAATCCATTAGATGATAAAGAGGTAATCAAATCATGGGTAACTATCATATCATATATATGCTTTCCATCATCTCCATTTTGAAGTTCCAACATTGATTTTTGTCCTTTCCTTCCCTTGTCTCTCTTTTATTGGCATGTCAATTTTCCTTTTTCTAACTCATTTCTTCTCATTTCTTTTTCCTGTAGATACTCTAAATGATCAATATTTATTATCCCTCTACTCTAAGTTAATCAATATATCTATATAAGTCCTTCATATCTGTCATTTTTCTCTTAGTGTTGGTGAGGGGTGATGCAACTCACTTGAAACATTAGACTCTAAAAGACATAAACACATGGTTACCTAGAAGCACTTTATTGACCCCTTAACTTTAATAATAATTTTTTTTCAAGGTTCTAAAACTATAACTTCGCATTAACACTTCAATCTCATAATTTTATAGCATTGTTGTAGTAGGCATTGGAAAATCATTTTCCAATGTTTTTTTGAAGGAGGCTTGCAAAGTTTTTTGGAAGTGAAAGTTGTAACATTACAAATTAAATGGATCTTTGACTAACCTGAAATGTAGGGTATGACCTAACCTTTTCAGCTTTACAATAAGTAACCCAAATACTTGAAGACCTTGAAAGAAATTATTTTCCACTAGGTTTGGTTGTTACTTCATGGAAAAAAAACGTTCATTTCCTTAATATCTACAGATATCTCTTGTGTTTAGTTGTGTTCATCCATTGAAAAGAAGTGAAAACTTTGGTTTTATAATGTTTCTTGTTATAATATTAAATCCAAGTTGTTTCGGTTTCCCTTGAAGAAAGATAAAATACTTGACAGAGCAACGAAGCCCGTGAATGGAATGCCCATCTTTGAAGATCTCAAAGTTTGGTTTGCAACGGATTAGTATTCATGGAGAAAGTTTGAACAGTTGTTCAATGAGATTACTACTTTGGATTTTGCAAAACTTTTTTGTATATGCCTTAGGTTACTAACTTTAACACATTAAATTTCAAATTGTGATATGCGCAATTCATATGATTACATGATACTCTATACCTTGAGCTTCATCATAGGTGATATTCTGCAACTTAAATTTGACACTCAAATCTTTTCAGTTTTGTGCTGAAATCTGTCAAACCAAGAAATCCTTATATTGTAATTTTCATGCTTCAAATTGCAATTTTAACATAGATTTAGACTACTCATGAACCGCTGAAATCACAATTCTAAGGTGGAAAGATTGTAAAATTGCAATGTTGACATTCAAACTGTTGGATTAAAGAAAAAACATTCCTTCAAAAGAATTGTAAAATTTCTTCCAAAAAAGGTCATAAATCTTCAAAAACAACTATGGGAAAACTTTGTAGTTTGAATCTACAACTTGGTGGTTATGTTCAATGATGTCTGATTTTTCTAAATAATCACATTCAATATATGCAAGATCGAAAAAATTCTAAATTTAACTTAGGAAGATGAATTCAACAAACTCAAAAATCCTAACCAATGTGGGCTACAATGGCACCCAGTAGGAGAGGTAGTTTCATTTCAGTGGCCCATACATACAAATTACTGCTTAAAACTATCGATAAGAAATTTGATCCAAAAAACTATATGTTTAGTAAAAGGATCAAGACTAGTTCCATTTGCAAAAGCATGGCCATGACTGCCTGCTAGAGGGTTATATGTTCACAATGCTAAAAAAATTGTGTTTATAGGGTGGATAATTGAGATATTTTCGATCATTGAAGCACATTCTAGAGTTGTTAGAGTTGTTCCAAGGCCCATCATTCAAATCTACATGAGATTTATTTATGAATAAATTCCCAAACAAATTTAGATCTTAGAGAATTTTCTATGTCCATTATGTGAAGTTCTCTTATTCCATTCATTTCAACAATAGAGAAGAGCAATCTCCCCTTTGTGCTATTTATTTGCAAGCCATAGTGCAATATTTTGAACATTATGTGGGGGAGTTGGCTTCATTGAATTTTTTACTTATAAATGTTCATCAGGACAATAGGTTTCCTAATATCTTTCCACAATTTTTGCAGATTGTGAGAAAAAATGGAAAAGAAATGGAAGACTATAATGGGCCTTGAGGTGCAAGACCCTAAAGAAAAAATCATATTTTTTGGTAATATTTAGTCTAGTCTGAAGTATCTAAGGCAAACATGAGTATTGATTAAGTTGCAAAAATTCTTGTACATAGAGTTGATGACTTCATCAAAGGAGAGTAAATTAATCCAGAGGCTCCATGTACCTTTTCCCGACGAAAAACTAAAACTTTAGCCTCAACTAAAGATCCAAGCTTAAGGGGTAGTGTTTCCCTGCGATGGGAACTATAAGTTTTTTAGAAATGCCTTCTTTAGATCTTGGTATTATTAGTGCTTTATTATTTGTCATATGTTTTGACATCTTAAAATTTGTTATGTATTTATGCTTGCTCATATGGTTCATAGGAAAATAGAGAAAAATGTACAACCAAACGAAAGCAGTCATTTGTGAAAAAGAGGGGTTGTCAATGCCATTTTATTGTAAAGGTTATGGTTCAAAGCCCCGAGATAGCAATAATAACGTAAAACATGTATGACCATGAAGATGTAGAAGGATGGCCCTGTCATGGAAAACTTAACATTTCACGTGATGTTAGGTCTCTTCATAAGCCATGGCTTTCAAGGGACATGGTTTCTTATGTTGAAATTTTTTTTTTTCTACAACTGCTAATTGACTCAGTTTGTAAAATGCATATTAAAAAATATGTTGACATAGATGCCACATATCGAGATAGGGTTTTTTTCTTATGCAGAAAATATGTTGCAAACATCTATAATCATCTGATGAAAGGAAATTACCAACTTCATAAAAAAGATGAAATGAGTGTGAATCTTTGGTATGAAAAACACCAAAATGATTTCTTCTTTTACCAAAATTCGAATGGTGAAAATGTCCCTTTTATAGCTGGAATACAAACAAAATGGATGTTGGACACTATGGTTAAGCTATCCCATAATAGCTTAATAGCCATGGATTCAACATTCAACACAAATAAATATGGGGTTAGTATTTTTGCAATGATTCATTTAGTGAAATCATTTTTATTGTAATGATTCAATATGATTAATGGCATAAAATTAACTTCATTTCTTTTTAATATGACAGTATCAGTTGTACACACTCGTGGTGTTTGATGAGCAACAAAGCAGGGTTCCAATTGCATGGGTGATGATGTCACGTAGTACATCACAAGATATATCACTGTGGTTGGAGCACCTCATGCATAGGTGTTATCAACTTCATCATGATTGAAAGGTCTTTATGGTTGATGATGCATTGGCTGAAATTATTACTTTGAGGTAACTTCAATTTTCTTATTTGGCATTGCAACTTGTATTAAATCAAAATATTTCTCACTTAAAATGAATTAAATATGACAGGAGCATAACCAGGAGTGAGGTAATATTGTGCGTTTGGCACATAAGGAGGGCATGGCTCAAAAATGTTAATCGGTTGGAAATTAGTCTAGGAAAAGGAAAATAGATGTTCAATGAACTAGGCCATATCATGTAAAATTATTCGAACAATGAAGTGACTAATGCAATAAATGGATTTGACGCCAAATTTGCAACTGAGGTGAAGTTCTTGGACTATTTCCACAAGAATTAGGTTGATGGTGATAAGTTTAGCATGTTCACATACTCTCTCTTGTGTTTATACTTTTTTTGTTTGATAAAGACAAGATATATTTACTAATTGAGTTTTTACATTTAGGGATGTGGGTAAAAGAATGCCGAGATTTTCCTCATGCAAATTAGGAGACAAATAATGTTGTGGAATCATACCACTATTATCTCAAGACTGCCTTTCTATCTGATCGTAGAAAGAAATGTTCTCGTAGGATGGATTGGCTATTTTATACTCTCCTCACAAATGTTGAACTGTGTTATCGATTCAAGGAAATTTTGAAAAAATAAGGATATTTGAACAACCACAAGAAAGAGAAGCAACTTGAATTGTCAATGGAAAAAAGATATAATAATTCTAGATAGTGATTATATCCCTCATGAGGGCATATTTCATGCTTATTGGGTGAGGAATAAAAGTACACTTGATAAGCGATATCTTATCACTTGGCATCGCACAAATTTTTTCACTTGTGATTCCCCATATTGGTCTATTCATGGAAACATTTGCAAGCATGCCATAAAGGTAGGTTGTTGTATTCCCCTTCAATGAATTAAAATGCTTTATTGGATCATGATACCACACTCAATACATTCAATGCCCCTCCTAATATAGTTATAGAGGATCCAAATATCGATATAGATGCTGACACAGCTATCATGGTTGATAACAATGTAGATCCAAATGTTGAAGAACTTTAGTTGGCTAGAGAGGAGTTGTTTGGCTACCTAGACCTGTTGAGGAATAACCCTCTTGCTACTTTGAGCAAGACAAAATAATTGATAGGTTTGGTTAAAAAAATGATGGATGATGCCAATGATATTCATATTATGGACTATGACTTCACCCTTGGGTTGGGTGCTTATGAGTCATCTTTGAAGAGAAAGAAGAGTTTCCTTAGCCCTAAAAAGAAAAACAAAAGAGGCAAACAAAGTGGCAGCTTGGAAATTGATTTGAATGTCCCTACATCCAATTATGAACCATTTCAATTTCAACATCTCAACAAGCGAGGTTGTCCTCGTTCCAACAGTGCATCCTCTATTGTCCTAGGTAAGTTCCATAAAGTGACAAGATCAACATGTTTATATTAGTTTATATAGACATAACCATTTCTTAATTAAGTAGTGTGCAAATGTTTGCAGTGGCGCAACATCCCACTAGTGTGTTTTCTCCTATGGATCATCCTCCATTGGAGCATGCTTCATTGGTTGACCACTGCCAAGTTGGTGATTTGTCAGGTTTGTTGTTATATCATTGCTCTTAATTTTCTCTTAAATGTGTGTACTAGATGTTATTTATGTTGTTAATGTAGTGTCTGAATGTTTGCATAGGTGTGACATCCCACCAGTGTGCCTTCAATTCAAGCACATAGATGGATGCACCATCGATCTAGTTATCATATCATTCAAGGTGCATTGGATGGGATTCCTAATTCATGTATTCAATAATATGATGTGTGTATTAATTTACATGTCATTATTTTCTTTGATGAAAATTTCATTGTTATCTTATAGATGCAAGGGCTTCTCTTATGGATCATCCTCCATTACAGCATGCTTCATTGGTTGAAAATTGTCCAATTGGTGATTTGTCAAGTTTGTTGCTATATATTTGCTCTTAATTTTCTCTTAAATGTGTGTATTGGATGTTATTGATGTTGTTAATGTAGTGTTTGAATGTTTGCAGAGGTGCGACATCCCACCAATGTGCCTTCAATTCAAGCACATATACAGATGCACTATCAATATGGTTATCACATCATTCAAGGTGCATAGGATGGGATTCCTAATTCATGTAGTCAATATTATGATGTGTGTATTACTTTACATGTCATTATTTCCTTTGATGACAATTGCATTTTTATCTTTCAGATGCAAGAGCTTCTCCTATGGATCATCCTCCATTGGATCATGCTTCATTGGTTGACAACTACCCAATTGGTGATTTGTCAAGTTTTTTGCTATATCTTTTCTCTTAATTTTCTCTTAAATGTGTGTACTGGATGTTATTGATGCTATTAATGTAGTTTTTGAATGTTCGCATTGATGTGACATCCCACCAGTGTGCCTTCAATTCAAGCACATAGACAAATGCACCATCAATCTAGTTATCACATCATTCAAGGTGCATTGGATGGGATTCCTAATTCATGTAGTCAATATTATGATGTGTGTATTAATTTACATGTCATTATTTTCTTTGATGAAAATTGCATTGTTGTCTTACAGATGTAAGAGCTTGTCCTATGGATCATCCTCCATTGGAGCATGGTTTTTTGGTTGACAGTTGTCCAATTGGTGATTTTCCAGGTTTATTTTTATATCTTTCCTCCTAATTTTTTGTTAATCTCACTATAAATCAATGTGCATATTTATCTCCCTCTCCTAATGAATTAAAGCACAAGGGGTGTATGAGTATAGCATAAGGGGTGTTAGCAAGTTATAATGGTTGGTTTCCAAAATTACAGTCAACACAATAGAATGGATGTCACATGTTTATTTTGTTCATCAATTTTCATTCATTGAAGCTCTAATCTAGCTATCAAGCCTACAATAGGTTTATGTTTCATGTGATTCCAAATTTTCATCTTGGGAGCATTGTTCCTAGTATAATATTGACATGCATATATTGAAAACTTGTGACGTGTCTCAAGGGTTGGTTATGTTGTGTAGGTCATTTGCACGACAGACAAACAACATGCTAAAGAGAAAGGTTTCAAAATCCAAGCAAATGATTTGGAGTCAACTTGTAAAAAAACATTCATTTATTCTAATTCCCAATTCGAGAGCTCATAATGGAATACACATAATTTTGTTAATAGCGATAGACTTTGTTCAGTACATTGTATCATAAACATATTGTAATATTTTATGGTTTCTTTCTCGGATGTTATGGATCTTAAATTCTTTTACATTTTGATATATAATGTATAAAAAAGAAAGACAAAGGGTTCATAAATATTTGGGAAAAACTTTGTGTGTATTGTAGACTTTTCAAGATCAATATAGTTTGCTCTTTGCAAAAGTTTGAAAGGTTTCAAAGATTCACATGTTACTGGATTTTTGTCTATCCTCCTTCTATGTGCTTGTTCCCTTTTTTGCTACTCATATGTTCATATCTTCAGTATTGGAATATAGTTGTAATGAACTAGAATTCATGTTTTATTTCTCACTCTCATAAAATTCAAATTATCTAAGTGTTTTCCCATCTAATGGTTACAAAAATCACTATGTGGTGCTCTATTTTTTTAAGATCAATATGTTATTCTTCTATTACACCCTGATTTTTAAAATTTGAATAAAGAAGCCAATACTTGTCTTGCCTTTGCACTAGTTTTTAAGGATTTGTAGCACTACTCATTTTTGTAACCATAAGCACACATATGAGTGTGGACATGAGTGGGGATGTTGCTTCCATTTTCAAAATTGTTGCCTTGTATATGCTCATAAAAACTTTAGTATATGTTTAATCTAAGGTTTTTAATGTGTATTTTATTAAACATGTTCTTATCACTCTTTAATATTTCATGACAAAGTATTTTTAATAACTTAATTCACACAAAATTTCTTGGTTTTATGATTTTGCAGCATTCCTAAAAGCGCTAGAAAATGATTTTCCAGCATTTTTCTGAAGGATATTTTGAATAATTTTGACTAAAAAATTTTCATTGGTCCAACATTACCAACAAGTTGGATTATTGCTTGCTATGAAATAAAATAAATGACCTACCCCCTTGCTGCCTTATAATCGATGACCCAACATAAAATAGAAATTTCTGATTCAATAAATACAATAGTAACTCTGGAGGGAATTTCTTGATATGGGGGACAATCATGAAGTTCTCAAGGGATCAAAGCATAACCATAAAACTTGGAAGGACAAATTACAAACACAAAGAACTTTTACCAAACATACAAGAGAGAGAATTTTGCAAATGGATACTCCCTTGAAGATAAGGCACTTGGATAACATGTTCATATTCATATGTGTGCTTAAAATCTAGTGGAAGGAAGCCATGATTAAAATGTTTTTTTTTTTTTTTTAACTTATATTTTAATTAAAGCCACCTTTTCCCATTAAAACACCTCACCATCCCAAAACTCTTAAAGCATGGTAACAAAAGTCATAACATTTAATGGAGTTCCTTATAATTGCCCCCTCAGTCATCCCTTGGCCTTTTTCCCTTGAAACTTTGTTGAATAGAGGCTTGGTTGTATTTGGTATTTTGTTTTCATGGTGCTAAATATATTCACTTTGTGTCTGTTAGCAATGTCATTTGCAAGAAATTCTTTCCAAAAACCTTAGTTTCTTCCAACCAACCCTTGTAGGAAATTGTATCTATCTTTCTTAACTACATGTTGTTTGAAGGTAACGTGCCTGAGTTCAAGCCATTCACTGTACATGAATGGTCTATAGGATCACGTTCAGATTTCCTCATCTTTATGCCTCTTAAAGGAGTGTCCAAGTCTCTGAGAGGGTGTTTTCTTGTCCAACCTCTCAAGAATTGTCTATATCAGGTCCAATCTATTAAGAGATGTGACAATGGCCTTTGAATTTGTACTTTTGTTTAAGCAAAGGATATTGGACATGGAAATATTCATGTCATAGTTTTGGATGTCTAAATTGATAAAATGGAACCCTAGAATGTGAAATGTAAAGATCAGACCAATTTAACTTAGAAGGGAATGGATGTGTTTAAGAAACACAAAAGAGAGGATATACTTAAGAGCTTTTCACAACAATCATCATGTTATGAATTAATATGTATTTTTAGTTGATTACCCTTATTAAATTCAGCCAAAGAAAGGAAAGGAATATATATGTATGGAACAAAATTATCTCTAAATACTTTTACAAAGTTCTTCCCATTCTCAATAGATGGCCCAGAGTCTGCAAACAGTGACCTACAAACACTCACCCATAAAGGTCAAGTTTTACCCTTAGGCAAAGAAATCTACAATTATGTCCAACGAAAAGTCCTAGACATCAAGTCAACAAAGGGAATTTCAATAATAAAGTGAGTGAAGAAAAATATATACTATGACCTCGAATGCTACATATGGTGGGTTTTAGATTCTCAACTGATCTATTTATTTTCCAAAACTGCTTTTGCAAACTATTTACACTAATTGATTTTTGGAAGGGGATGGTAAATTATGCATCCCCTTCATAGTGGTTTTCCTATAACAGGGACCTTTTGCAAAATGTTAGTACCTTTTCATTTATGCATTATGTGATATATTTGTATCAGATTCTGTGGTGGTTAATTTTTACTTTATTTATTATGCAATTTGTATTTCGAATTGCTCTAGTTTTCCTACAATATTCTGTCTCTTTTTGAGAATATTTTACATATCATTTTTTTGGTGTTCAAATTAATGGTAAGTAATGCTTGTAACAAATAATGCTTAGGTAGTCGTTTGTTGTTGACCACTAATAGGTGGTGTAAATAAGGTGTTGTCGTGATTCTTCCAAATTTTAAAGCTTTCTTTGTTCCTTCTAATCTTTTGATTATTAGACAACCGTCTTACACTTTTGGAATTGCAGGCAATACATTTCTTGTGTTTGAATTTATCATTGGCTACAAAATTTTCGTACTAAAGTAAGTTTAATTAGGATTCTATTTTAAAAACTATTCGTTTTGTTACAGTGTGCCTTTTTTACATGTAAAATATAATCCTTGGTTGAAGAGGGGCCATGCTAGTTAGGCCAAGTGGTTATCAAGTTGTCAAGTTGAAATTTTGTAAGGGTCATAGTGAGCCATTCAATTCCTCATGTAATGAGATAGGCATCCTGGCAACATCTTTTTTGGCTAATTTGAACTGTAATATGTAATTCATGGAAATCTGCAAATAGATATCTAAAGACTAATATGGATGTTTTGAATAATACATAACATTTGGATAGCTTCATCATAATAGTACTTACATATACAAATTAATCATGTTTGTGATTGAGACAACGTTAGTTATATATTTTCAGGGTCACTTTCTTATATTTCACATATTTTAGTGTTTCTAGAAAAAAAGATAAATCAAATTCTGAAACAAACCCACTAAAACAAGAGATAAGAACATTTTAAACCATCTTTCCTGCAATTTGCAAATGCCAAGGAAACATAGCACACTACAATGTGAAAACTGAGACTAAACCTGGACTGTGAGGCTCAACTTGTACTTCATAGATAAAATTTCTAGATTGAAAACATGAAGATACGACTACCCCTATACTCTATGGATACAACTTTGGATTGTCAACTTGAAGGTGAGTATAAGCCTGTATTTGATAGATAAAATTATGGTTTGTAGAATGCAAAATTTGTGCACAATTTAAATAGAATGTTTAAATGTATAGCGTAATCCCCACATTCTATTCATTTTTATGGATCTGAAATTCATTGGATTTAATGTTTTTAATATTGTTTTCTTGCTTATAATTTAAGCGTAATTTTCCAATTCCAATAAAAAACATGAAAGAGGGCAATGGAGGTTGCCAGGTAAAGATTTTATGTTGTGTTTTAACTCACAAAAATAGAACATCAATGTGCACAATTTAAATAGAAGGTTTAACTGTATAGCTTAATCCCCACATTCTGTTCATTTTTATGGATGTGAATTTCATTGTATTTAATGTTTTTAATATTGTTTTCTTGCTTATAATTTAAGCATAATTTTCCAATTCCAATAAAAAACATGAAAGAGGGCAATGGAGGTTTCCAGGTAAATATTTTATGTTGTGTTTTAACTCACAAAAATAGAACATTTTCACATTA
Organism: Pinus tabuliformis; assembly: GCA_031772625.1. Lineage (NCBI taxonomy): Eukaryota > Viridiplantae > Streptophyta > Pinopsida > Pinales > Pinaceae > Pinus > Pinus tabuliformis. Next base: position 686,049,797 of record CM062813.1, read on the forward strand.
ATGTTGTTAACATTTTTAGGCCCCTTGACTAATTTAAACTTTAAATCTGGACATAATTGCCTCAATGCATTAGAAAATTAATACATGCTAAAATTATAACATAAAAGAAAATATTTACAACCTCAACTGTCACACGGAATGGGTCGATCTTGCAGACAAGATATACCTTCCTAGAATCTAAAGAAGACCTAATGACAAGCAAACCAACCAGACACTATCTTTCTCTAAATATGCTTTGATAAACAATAGCAAACAAGTGTTTTTAGGGCCTACCTTAGGTCCAACACAAGCTTGTGGATGCCCTCGCTTCTTTGATCCAAATGAGCTCCTTTTCACGAATCTGCAAACACAAACAAGGCAAACAAATTAAATAGCACCTGAAAAGCCAATTGCATAAAACATATTTAACATGAAAGTGAAGGAGTCCATGAAACAAATAACATAAGATACTTGTTGAGAAAAATGAGTTTGATTGTATTAATTCAAAAGAAGAAGAACCTTACAACCTTTGCCTTGACGCTATACAAGCTCCTCCCAGGGTCCAGCAAGAAGTCTCCTCTACTTTGACAAGTTTCACTCACTCCCCAATGAAACCAAAAAGGTATGTGATCTCTCCTCTTTAGGCTTAACTAGGAAGTCTTGATTTCACCAACATTTACCCTCAAAAATGTTTAGCTTCTAACCTCCTTAGCAACTAGCCCAATGCCTGTATTTATAGTGCAATGGAGGGAGGTTACTAGGTCCTCCTTCAAAGGGATAGCTCCTCTCATCAAGGGATTAGCTCCTTCTCTTTTGGGATGCATGAACCACCTCAGAGCGAACAATCCACGTCAAAATTCCTTCTAGAAACCTCTAGAATTAACCCAAAGTGAGTTTTTAAAGATAAAACTTGCGCCTTTTGACTTTCACAGGGGTCTGCACCTACACCGTTAGGGACAGAGTGGGCAGGTACGCAGCTTTTGTACAGAGAAGCTGCGGGACCGCAGGTGACCATGAGAGAAAGTGCGGAACCAGAGTTACATTGATTTTTAATGTCTTTCTCTCATTTCCAAAGCTTGATTTGAAGAGCTGAGGTCTGAGACTTGCTTAGGAGGACAGTACAAGTGATGATAGACCCATACTGACTGCAAATAATCATGGTGACGATATTTTTGTATAACAGATTGCCCCCTAAAGTGCGAAGTCTGTAGTAGATGAGGATTTCTTATCATTTAGGAAGAGTGAAGTACTTTATCATTTCGAGGATCATCTTGTGGAGAACCCGGTTGGAACCTGTAAAAACATTCAATGCAAGATATATATATGAGATCATATCATCGCTGAGGTAGGCATTCCCATACTCAGATAAAAACTGACTAGAAACTAACTACTGTTCTGATACAGGAACGATCTTATAAAACATCACAAGTATAGACTCATGTGGACACAGTATGGACGCAGCTATCTGTTTATGAATAGTTCATTATATAATGAATACAAAATTCCTCGCAGCCTGGATTTTGGAAACTAGATCCAGGGTCTTCATTTCTACTTCCCGAAATAGTACGATTCTATCCATGCGAATAAATGTGTTGATGTCGAACATGGTAGAAACCACTTGATTGCCAGTCAATGATTTAAATTGTTAACAAGTGTGAGAGAAACCACCAATAATGTCAATGGCTCTCAAAGTACCCAGTACAGTCCATGAGATGCGACTAAATGTGTTGATGTCGAGCATGCCACGGAATCCTTTGATCGAAAGTCAATGATGTAAATTGTCGTCAAAGGCGAGAAACCTGCCATTGATGCATGCAGATCTCAAGGTACTGACAATTCCTAGATCATCTTTCTAGATAATGAGCTGATGTCGATAGAAAGCGATCCGTCGTAGGCAAGCCCACAACACGAAATCATAGATCAAGTTGAAGAAATTTAGTTGCAAGGACTGACTCAGGGATGGTCAAGATGGATGATAGATATTTTGCAAATGAATGGCTTATTGGCAGTGACCTCTTGAACACATAACGACACGACAGATGGTTTGGTGACAATTGACCCAAAGTTAATACCCAGAAACCGGCTGAAGACTTTCAATGTGGTTTGATCAACTGTTAGGCAAAGGATTTCCCGAGCCAAGTGAATAAAAGTGTCGTGTTCAAGAGTGGTTACAAAGTATGACAAACAGGCTCATTTTTCTCTCTTTTCCCCCACCATTGCTTGCAAGTACCTCTTTATTTTTGACAAGCTTGAGGAGGATAACATTTTCTTGATTATAAGCTCATCCTTCGGATGAGTCCAACTTAGTTTAAATTCGAACCCTAAGAAGGAGTGGTTCGTTCCTGTTTGTAATTGAATAGGTCCTTTACTGTGAAATTTTAACGAGTCCAGTATAGGAGAAACTTGGCATTTTTCAATTTTAAAGAGTCTAAAAAAACTTAAGAAGACTCCATGGTTGACCTTTTTTTATAAATTTGTGTCTCCCAAGCCCGAAAAAGTATAAAATAATACTTGAGAAAAACACTTGATCTTTTACGACCAAGGAGTACTTTTCGTCACTAGTGCCTTTGACCCGAAAAGTAAAAAAGCGATCAATGACACGTCGTTTTTTAAAACCAATATCGAATTTGAAACGACAAAAATCCGGCAATCTTTTCATGTTTTTACGGTCGGAAAAGAGCTGTAAGTGGACCGTCTTTTAATTCCGTTTTAATGAGTCTAAAAGAAACACTCGGCAATATTTTCATGTTTTAGGAGTCAGAAAAGAGCTTAAAGATGACTCTACATGTTTTTTCATTGAAAATAATAGATTTCGCCTGAATAATCCTTTATTCTGCACAAAAACACAAACATTACTCATACCTGTTTGAAATGGATAAAAATGTCGCAAAATACCTTTTCAAAGTGAAAAATAAACAAATTTGCGATTTATTTACTCAAAAAACTTATAAAAAGGGCCTTTGTCAATTCATTTTTACCGTTTGAGTTTGGGTGAGAAAATAGTGCTTTTGCTTAGAAAACTTCCCGTGAAGATTGCGGAAAATCCAACTGTCGGAATCGAGCGTCGTCTTCTCCAGGTAATCCACATCATCCTACTCTTCATTTTTAACCATTTAATTTTTTGTTTTAGTCCTTTATTTTCACTTTTGGGAGGGTTTTTAGGCGCAAAACCCGCGCGCGGGGGCCCGCAGGTTTACCATTGCGGACCCGCGGACCCCGAATTTTTCTCCATTGGGAAAAAGCTCGGGGTCCGCAACTTCTGTGTAGACAAAGTGCGGTCCCACGCACTGTGTCTAACCCGGAGGGTGCGTACCCCGCCGCAAGGGTTTTGAACCCAAAAATTCTAAAAAATGGACCAATCAAAATATTTTCTAGTAATTTAATTAATCTTTATACTTGATGCAGAGAGTACATCATGCTAGATTGGCATGAATGAGAGCACAAGGATGTGGATGCTGCCGCATGGAATCATCAACCTTCACTTGATGCTTTGAGGGTGTGCGGACTGTACAAATTCTGGGCCATTCCTGGCATGAGGGCTCAGGTGGATTTCTTACAGTGGTTGGTTGACATATGGAGCATACAGGACCAGTGCTTCTTCATTGGCGGCCACCAGCTCGAAATCGAGCCGACGGACATTTATTTCTTGACTGGTTTGCCTAAGAGAGGCGAAGACTTGACTCTGCACAGGACTAGGCCAGGTGGCCAGTCTGTCGATAGCCTCTGGCTAGAGTACTGCAACAGCCAGGCTAGAGACAAAAGGATAGACATAAAGACCATATCCCGTCCTGAACTCATGGTGATTGCGTTTACTGTCACCAGACTTTGCGGAGCTGCCACATTACATATTGCCACCGGATCCCAGATGCGTATGGCAGTTGATTGCTTTCAAGGCACCATCTTCAACTGGTGTGATGCCGTGTTGGCCAATGTGAAAGGTCAACTGACCAGGGCCAAGAACGGACGACTAAAGACCTTTGGCTATGGGGCTTTGGTCGTGAGTTTTGGCCTGGAGAGGGTTCCTATGCTGATCCCACAGCACCTTACTGTTGGAGCTAGGTTTCCTCGAGAGCCCAAGCTGATGTGATGGGTCGCAGTCATGGCCCGTCACCCGGACGAGAGGACAGAGGTTGCTCGCTTCAAACCTGAGTATTTCCAATGGTTGGAAAACCAGGTCTTTTCCATTCAGGATTTCCCTTACGCTGGGATAGATTTTCGTGGTGACCCAGACATGGTTCTTCCACCAGGAGAGCAGTGGGACGAGTCAGGTAAAATCCTTTTCAACATTTTTCCTATTTTAAAATTTTTTGTTATTTTTCCATCGTCTCAAAACTGATAGTAAAAATTTCAAATGCAGATGTGGGTCCACAGCGACCAGCCGCTCTCCGGCCTTTCGAGAGGAGGCAACCAGTTGCACCTGCACCAGCCCCACAGGACGAATCAGCAGAGGTTTTGGCCAAGTTGGAGGGTCATCTCGAGTGCTTGACAGGAGATATTCCTGAGACCACTATAGACGACATTCCTCGTCGACTTCAGCGCTATGTGATTGGAGTCCCGGGACCTTTTAGGAGGTTCCTTTGCAAGGTGGCCCGTGTAGTGGTTTCTTATAGAGATCATCACCAGTGATAGGATGATCACCTATTGTGGGCACATGTGACATTTTGTTTTTTGTACTTATCATTTTTGCCGATCATAAGGTGTTTTTCAACCTATGATCGAAGACGATGTATTTTTGACACACTCCTATATATATATATCACTATTACCAGCTTATCTTGTTAATCATGTTATGGAATGATTTTAAATTTACATGTATGATTATTGCAAATGTCTATTTAACATTCGAGAAGCAATTGCATCTGCTAATGTATTTAAAGATCTCGGAATATGCTGATATTCAATGTAATCAAATTCATGTTCCAAGAGACGCACTCTCAAAAATAATCTTAATAACACTGGATTTCTAATGGCATACACTCTATTAAGCTGTAATACAACGAGTTCAGAATCTAACCTCACTATCAAACTCCGAATCCCAAATGAAATAGATTCAGACAATAACTCAATCACTGCACTGTACTCGGAAATGTTGTTCGTTGTTTGACCGAGGCTTACCCCATGCATAGATACTAACTCGTCAGAGGGCGAATAGAAAACCCAAGCTGCGGAAGAGATATTCCATGTATTACGACAAGCACCATCAGCGAAACCGATGTATGTTTGGAGAGGCATCGACATCTGCAATATCAAGAGTAAAACCAAGATAAGCAGGAATAATGACGAAAAAACACTCTCTAAGCTAAGCATACTGTTTAAACTAAAACACACCAGCTAGAAAGAAAAACTATCCTAACTAAAAATCTCCATACCCATTCTTTTAATCATAATACCTCTTCAAGTAAAGGCCATTTCTGGGTTTACCCAAAGAGTCCCCATCAAAGTCTACCAATTCATAAGCCCCTTTGGTTAGCTTTCGCTTGACAACATAGGGACCATGCCACATAGGAACGAATTTTCCAGTGCCTAATTTATCATTAGCTTGATCATAAACTAAGACTAGATCCCCTTCCAAAAAATTTCGAGGGGTCACATTTCGATCATACTGAGCTTTCATCCATTTTGCGTGAGTCTCGATCGCCAATGCAGAATCACATCGATTCTCATCTAATTGAGCTAAGTATAACAAACGCTTTTCCTCTTCGGAAGTGGTTGGAAGTAACTCGATGGCCATTTGCAGTGACGAGATTTCGCATTCAATGGGTAACACAACTTCCAGACCATAGACTAGTTGGAAAGGAGTGAACCCTGTTGATGTTTTTACTAAAGTTCGGTACGCCCAAAGCGCTGAAAATAGCATGTTGTGCCAATTCGACCGATGAATCCCAATGATTCGTCGGATCATGATAACTAAAACTTTGTTGATGGACTCAACCAGACCATTCGCTTGTGGATAATAAGGGGTTGAACTATCATGACGTAAACCAAGCTGGCCTGTAAGTTCGGTCATCATAACGTTTCGAAAATGACGTCCATGATCAATGATTATCACTTGCGGGACACCAAACCTAGCAATTATATGATTGAACACGAAAATTGCAGCTGTCTTGCCGTCTGCCTCGAATGTAGGCATCGCCTCGGCCCACTTAATAAAATAATCTACCGCAAGGATGATATACGCATGCCCCCCAGCCGAGTGAGGGTTACATGTAATAAAATCGATACCCCATTTGGCAAAAGGACCAACAACAATTATAGGGTGGAGAGGAACAGGTGGAGCGCGCATTTTACGGTAAAAAATCTGGCAGTTGTGGCATTTTCGGACCGCCGTAATACAATCTTTAAATAAAGATGGCCAAAAGTAGCCAGCGGGCAATATCTTTTGGGCTATGGCAAACCCAGACATATGACCGCCACAGGCTCCAGAGTGACAGTCATTTAGAACCCTTTTAGCTTCCTCGTGAATTAAGCAACGTCGAAAAATAGAGTCCGCCCCACGACGATAAAGAGTATCTCTAATAATTCTGAATTGTTGGGACTGGAATCGAATTTTCCGACGTTCTGACCTTGAAATTTCTGGCCGAAAGGGTTGGGTCTGGAGATAAACGATGATATCCCCATACCATGGATCTAAAGTGCTGATTAGAAACAAGGATTCGTCCGCAATGGGCTCCTCCGCCACAGTTTCCGTGTCAGCACACGGGAAGTCACACATTAACTCCGCAAAAACTAAAGATTTCTTAGACTTAGATTTCTCAAATTCCAAGTCGAACTCTTGCAGGATAACGATCCATTTAGAGTACTTGCCCCCTAGCAATTGCTTGGTCAAAATGTAGATCATAGGGTTGCAATCCGAAATTACCATAGTTTTACGTAGTAGAATGTAGTGACGAAAACGTTGGACAGCTTGGACGGCTGCCAATGCCAATTTCTCCACATGTGAGTATTTTAGCTCAGTTGGATTTAACGTTCGACTAAGGTAATATATCACATGTTCAGTTCCTGATTCATCTTCCTGAACTAAGACCATTCCAATGGTGGAATGAGAGGCGGCGAGATACAAGAAGTAATCCTGGTTGTAGTTGGGAGGATGCAACAACGGTGCATGGGTCAACGCGTGTTTGAGTGCATCAAAAGATTTCTGAGCTATCTCATCCCAATAGAATGGAGTGTTTTGCTTCAACAACCGGGTAAAACCCTTTGTAACCTCAGCGTAGTTAGGAATGAATCGTCATAAAAAGTTTGCTTTCCCCTGCAAACTTTGGAGTTGGCGAAGACTCGAAGGAGGAGGCAATTTGATGGTAGCTTCGACCTTCGAGGGATCAACGCGAATGACGACTTTCGAAACTACAAATCCCAGCAATCGATCCATTTCTATACAGAAGACACATTTGTGTGGGTTCAACCGAATACGATAATGCCTACACCTCATAAAGATTGCTTGTAAATGGACGAGGTGATCAGCTCGATGTAATGAATGAGTAGGCAAGTCATCGAGATACGGTTGCACAATGTGTTTGATGTCATGAAACGCATAAGACATCGCCCTTTGAAAAGTTGCTCTGGAATTCTTAAGCCCAAAAGGTAATTTGCAATAAGAAAATGTCCCCCATGGACAAATGAAAGCCGTTTTTGGTTGATCGACAGATAGAATGTTGATTTGATTGTATCCGGAAAAACCGTCCATAAAGGAAAATATTTCGCTGCCGGCACAATCATCAATGATTTGATCGATATAGGGGGTTGGGTAATTGTCCTTTGGACAGGCTCGATTAATGTCCCTATAGTCGATGCATATTCTTATTGTTCCCTGCTTTTTGTTAACCGGAACAATATTCGATACCCAATCCGTTAACGGGATCGGATAAATGAAACCTGCTTTCAACAGTTTTTCAAATTCTACTTTAATTGCAGAAGCTTTTCGTGGGTGAATCTGACGCAAACGTTGCCGGACGGGTTTAGCGTCCGGGTAAGTCTTGATCTCATGAACAACAATCGCGGGATCAATTCCTGGCATTTCCTCATAGGACCAGGCAAACACGTTGCGGAATTCTTGAAATAGGGCCTTATATAATTGAATTTTGTCATATGTACATGAGGCACCTATATGAATGTTCTCAAGAATTCCGGGCTTGACCGAAATGTCAATAGGAAAAGTTCGAGAGATGTTTCCCAAATTTAACTCTGAATCGGGATGTTTCATTGGATTCTGAGGTTCCTTGACATATTCAGTTGTAAAAATTGATGAGAAATCATTTTCAAAACGATCATCCTCAGGTAAAAACGAAGATCTGTGATGGAGATCTTCCCATGGTAAATCATCTACGCATAGGATTTCACGAATTTGCTCATCAGAGTGAACAAGTTCAGAAAACATAGTTAAATCCGAGGTTGATGTGAAAAGTGATTCCTCACGGACCACATTCATTAAGTCATTTTCGGTTGAACACGGGTTGGCAAAAGACTGCATGGCTTCATAGGCAATTTCATATGGACTCAAAGGCATGGAATTGCCAAATGAGTCTATCTCAGATTCAGAAGGGACGATCCAAGGATCATCATAAATAATGGTGTTTGATGTAATCATATGAATGGTTGTTGTTGGGTCCCTATAACACTAGTGATTACCCCATTACTATTGTAGTTATACCCTTATTTATATTGTTGTGCCCCTATTACCCCCATATTGTTATTTCTGTGCCCCATAGAATCCCTCTATTGTTATTTTTGTGGCTTTATATTATTATTGTTAGGTCGGCTGGATTATATTGTGACTCCTTAGACTCCCATATATAGAAAGGAGGTTTTTTCATTTGTATCATCCAAGAATTGTTCATTTATGTAATGTAAAGGAGGTTGCCCCCTCGAAGAGGCTAAATTCTAAGGCGTTGATCTTTCTTTTCTATCTTTTCTTGAGTTGGTTTCATAACATTTGGTATCAGAGCTTTGGATTCTAGGGTTTCGCTGCTCCAAACAGGTCATCGTGGAATTTTCGCTATAACTTTTTTCTGTGACATTTCAGAAGTCGCAAAAAAAACACATTTGAGAAGAATTGGAGTTGAACCTTGGGTCCGAATTTCAGAGCTTTTCGCGAGATATTTTTGGAGATATGATCTGAGGAAGTTGGCCTTTTTGCAGACTCCTGAATTACATTCAAAACAGGTGACCTGGGGAAAATCGTCATAACTCTCTCTCTGAGGATCGGATTGAAATTTTGTAAAAAGGTACAGAAAGAGGATGGACTGTAGTTTCTTGTATGTGTGTTTCAGATTCAAAGGTTGAAACAGTGACTCGTGGCACGTCGTACAATTTCGCTCTACTGAACTAGTCTAAAAGCAAGTCACTGTGGGAGATTTCACATAACTCTTCCTTGGAGAATCCAATTTGGCTCAGACTTGTGGCATTGGAAAGAGGACACAGAAGGCTACTGCAGGTAGCAATTTCAGAACTGGATGATTCGAAATTACAGAGATACATCAGATTCAATATCAGGCTTCTATAAAGTGAAAAAAGGTGTGTAGTTTTTTTTTAAATTTTTGTGTAAGCTTGGTTTAACGGAATTCAAAGGGCATAGTAAAGCATTATTATCGGTAACTGATGCCCCGAGGAAAGAAAATGCAAACACCTAGTAAGGAACCTGAAAGCTCTAGCATGACTCATGAAGAAGAAGAAGAAATGCTACATGATATATCAAAATTACAAGAACAAGTGCAACAAATGTCATGCTCACAAAAGCTAACAGAAGCTAAGATAAGTGGCGTGGAATCTAAGATAAAGGGCATGGAAGCTAAGATGGATGATTCAAAGATAGATTTGAAGAGAGACATGGCAGATTTGAAGATAGATTTGAAGACAGATATGGAAGAATTGAAGTTGTTACAAGAAAGGGTCACTAATGGTGAAAAGGTAGTAAAGGAAACTCATGATGAGAACAAAAGAAATGTTAATCATGATACCATAGACGCTAATGTTGGATCGAAGACTCACCATGTTCCAAAAATCGATATGAGGAAGTTTGATGGCAAGGATCCCACCACATGGATATTACAGATGGAGCAATTCTTCGATCTCAATAATGTGCAAAACACACAAAAGGTACGTATGGCAACTTTATATTTGGAACCAAATCAGTTTGTATGGTATCAATGGCTTTGTTCTCGTAAACAATTTATCACTTGGGCAATTTTTACGGAAGAATTGATAGCACATTATGAGGATACAAAAAGCAACACTTTTTTTAGCCAATTGATAAGTCTCAAACAAAAGGGTTCAATAATGGAGCACATTGAGGAGTTCCAAAAATTGAACATAAGGGTAAAAGATATTCCAGAGGAGCATAGGATTGATGTGTTCATAGGGTCTTTAAAGGATAATATCCAACATGATGTGCGCCTTTGGGAACCTGATTCATTAGAGAAGGCATTCAGGTTAGCAAGAAAAATGGAAAGCAAAATTATGGCAACTAGGAAGCATACCATTCACAACTATAAAGACGGAAGTGTTGTTGCCCATAGTCTTCCACAACCTACAAGGTTGACACCACAAAAATTGGAAGAAAAAAGAGCAAAAGGGCTTTGTTACAATTGTGATAGCAAATACACAAAAGGTCATAAGTGTGCTGAGAAGAAATTATTCTACATAGATTGTGAAGAGGAAGAAGAAAAGGAGCAAGAAAGGTCAAAAGAAGAGGATATATTCCAGGAACAAAGCCTAGATGAAGAACAAATAAATCCGACCATATCTTGTAATGCATTGGCGGGAATTACCACTCCTCAAACCATCAAGATAGAAGGACAAATCAAGAAGAAAAAGGTAATAGTGTTGATTGATTCAGGAAGCACCCACAATTTTATTCATTGTAGGGTAGCAAAAGAATTGAATTGCTTCCTATATCCAGCACCAGAGTGTCAAGTGATGATTGCAAATGGAGGAACAATAAATTGTTCTGGAAAGTGCCATAATATCAAGCTATCCATGGGAGAATATGTATTGACTAGCCCAATGCTTTCCATTCCAATGGGAGGTGCTGATGTTGTACTAGGAGTCCAATGGCTACAATCCTTGGGTACAATAGCTTTTAATTTTCAAGAACTTTTCATGAAATTTTCTGTGGAAGGAAAGGAAGTTGAATTAAGGGGTATTGCAGGGAAACCAGGAAAGATAATCAGCTCTAATGGCATGACAAAGCTTCTAAAAAAGGAGCAAAGAGGTGTAATTGCACAATTATGTTCGCTAGATGTTTCCACATTGGAATCATCTATTTCTCCAGATCTCCAAAAAGTCCTGGACAATCATTCCAAGGTATTTGAGACTCCCAAAGGTCTCCCACCTATGCGTGATCATGATCATGCTATTCATCTGATTCCAGGAAGTGTTCCTCCAAACATCAGGCCGTACAGATATCCATATGTCCAAAAAAGTGAAATTGAACGTATGGTTGCAGAAATGCTAGAGGCTGGTATAATTCAACCGAGTCAAAGTTCTTTCTCAGCTCCAGTAGTATTGGTGCACAAGAAGGATGGATCATGGCGCATGTGTCCAGATTATAGGGAGCTCAACAAGCTCACTATTAAAGATAAGTTCCCCATTCCTGTCATTGATGAATTACTGGATGAATTGCATGGATCAATTTACTTCACCAAGTTGGATCTTCGTTCGGGATATCATCAAATCAGAATGAAGATTGAAGACATTCCGAAAACAGCATTTAGAACTCATGAGGGTCATTATGAATTTTTGGTCATGCCTTTTGGCCTTACCAATGCACCTTCAACATTTCAAGGTTTGATGAATTCAATTTTCAAACCATTCCTTAGAAAATTTGTGTTAGTATTTTTTGATGATATACTAATCTACAGCAAGTCTTGGAAGGATCATGTTGAACATGTTGACAAGGTGCTACAACTATTGGAGGAGAAACAATTATATGCAAAAAGATCCAAATGTTTCTTTGGAGTCCAGGAGGTGGAATATTTGGGTCATATTGTATCTCATGAAGGAGTTAAGGTAGACCCTAGCAAAATTAAAGCCATTAAGGAATGGAAAATCCCCACATCCATAAAGCATCTGCAGGATTTCTTGGGTTGACAGGGTATTATCGCAAGTTTGTTAAGAATTATGGGAGAATAGCAGCACCTCTAACAACATTATTGAAGAAAGATTCATTTTCATGGACTCCGGAAGCAACAAAGGCCTTTGAACATCTTAAAGAGGCAATGTGCCAAGCACCGGTCTTAGCTACACCGGACTTCACAAAAACCTTTATTGTGGAATGTGATGCTTCAGGAAATGGAATTGGTGCTGTTCTAATGCAAGATGAAAGACCCATTGCTTTTGAAAGTCGTCCAATCAAGGGAAAGTTTTTAAGCAAAGCTATTTATGAGAAGGAAATGTTGGCAATACTCCATGCACTTAAGAAATGGCGACCCTACCTAATGGGAAGACACTTCAAGGTAAAAACGGATCATGATAGCCTTAAATACTTTTTAGAACAAAGATTATCCTCTGAAGAGCAACAAAAGTGGGTCACAAAGATGTTGGGTTATGACTTTGAAATCATCTACAAAAAAGGGAAGCAAAATGTGGTGGCAGATGCACTCTCAAGAAAGGATGAGGATGTGGAAGCATTGTTGTGTGCCATTTCTATTATCCAACCAGATTGGATAAACGAAGCAAAGGAGGAATGGAAGAATGACGAAGAAGTGTGGGCACTTATTCGAAAGCTACAACAAGATTCCAGTACTTCTGATACATTTAGCTGGCAAAATGATTCGTTATGGTACAAAGATCGCTTATACCTCTGTAAGAATTCCCAGCTAAAACAAAAGATTCTTATGGAATTGCACACTTCTCCCTTAGGAGGGCACTCAGGATTTTTAAAAACTTACCACAGGGTTAAGAAGGAATTTTTTTGGGATGGCCTTAAATCAGATATTCAAAAGTTTGTGGCGGAATGTTTGGTTTGCCAACAAAATAAAGTTGAAACAATTAAGACACCGGGTCTATTACAACCTTTATCCATTCCAAGCCAACGTTGGGAGGAGGTTTCAATGGATTTTATCACAGGTTTACCCAAGTCTGAGGGAAAGAGTGTCATCATGGTGGTAGTTGACAGACTTACCAAGTATGCACACTTTTGTGCATTATCACATCCATTTAAAGCCAGTACAGTTTCTACTGCATTTATGGAAACAGTTCAAAAGCTACATGGAAACCCAAAGATTATTGTAAGTGACAGAGATCCCATTTTCACTGGAAATTTTTGGACAGAATTATTTTCTTGTCTTGGTACTCAGTTAGCTCATAGCTCATCTTATCATCCTCAATCTGATGGGCAAACTGAGATAGTAAACAAATGTTTGGAAGGATATCTTCGTTGCTTTGTATCTGATAAACAGACACAATGGGTCAAATGGTTGCCTCTGGCTGAATGGTGGTATAACACTTCCTTCCATACAGCAACAAAAATGACCCCATTTATGGCACTTTATGGGTACCAACCACCATCAATCACATCATATTTAAGAGAAAATTCTAAGGTTCAGGCAGTGGAACATCACATCGAACATCAACAACAAGTCCTCCAACTCTTAAAGGATAACCTCGTGTTGGCACAAAATAGAATGAAACAACAGGCAGATCAACATCGCAGTGAAAGAAGTTTTGATGTAGGTGATTGGGTATTCCTACGGCTACAACCATATAAGCAAATGTCCCTAAAGCAAGCTAAGAAGGATAATAAATTATCACCAAAGTATTATGGTCCGTACAAGGTGTTGGAAAAGATTGGTACTATGGCATACAAATTGGAGCTTCCTGCAGCTTCTCGATTGCACCCAGTTTTCCATGTTTCATGTTTAAAGAAGGTTATAGGCGACAAGCTCCCAGTTCAAACAATATTGCCAGAACTTGACGAGGAAGGAAAAATTATATTGGAACCGGAAGCAGTCACAGAAACAAGAACTCGACAGCTACGAAATCGATCAATTTCAGAGTATCTTATCAAGTGGAAGAACTTATCCACTGAAGATTCCACATGGGAGGATGAGAATTTTATGCAGAAGTATCCAGAACTACTCAAGCGTTGAGGACAACACTTTTTTGAAGGAGAGGGGCATGTTGGGTCCCTATAATACTAGTGATTACCCCATTACTATTGTAGTTATACCCTTATTTATATTGTTGTGCCCCTATTACCCCCATATTGTTATTTCTGTGCCCCATAGAATCCCTCTATTGTTATTTTTGTGGCTTTATATTATTATTGTTAGGTCGGTTGGATTATATTGTGACTCCTTAGACTCCTATATATAGAAAGGAGGGTTTTTCATTTGTATCATCCAAGAATTGTATGTAATGTAAAGGAGGTTGCCCCCTCGAAGAGACTGAATTCTAAGGCATTGATCTTTCTTTTCTATCTTTTCTTGAGCTGGTTTCATAACAGTTGCAAATGAAGATGATGTGTTGATTGGAGGAAAAGGAAAAGTTCCCAGTAAACCGGCATCTTTAACTAATCCTACTCCAACATCCTTATATGGGATAGTCGTTTTACCAACATGCTGAATACTCTCCAAAGAGGCTGGGTCGAATGAAAAGTAAGCCAGCTGGTCTATTGTTACGATCTTCCCATTATGTGGAAACTTTATTACTCGAAAGACCGATGAAATGACCGTTGTCATAGCATAAGACCAACTTCGACCCAAGAGAAGGTTGTAGTCTAGAGGGGCATCAACCACCTCCAAATCTAGACTAACGGTTTTTCCTTCAACCCCTATAAGCAAATCCTGTAGAATGCCAAAGGGATGAAACCCACGGCCATAAAAGGCCTTTAGAATCATCGGGGATTGATTTAGTGAAGGAGAACCAAGCGATCTCCAACACTGTATCGACATAATACACGTTGAGGCTCCCTCATCAATTACAGTCCGATGAATAGGCCTGTTTTTTACTATCATTGGAATTTGGAAAGCCATTTGATGAGGCAAACGCGGTGTACTATTTTCTAGATCGAAAATTATTAGGTTCGGGTCCTGAACATCAACAGCTCCTATAGCCGACAAAAGTAATTTACGTTGGCTGGGCATGATTGCAGCACTTCTAAAGCCGACATTGCTGAGGGTGAAATAGCTAAATCCTCAACAATGTTATAATTCTGAGCCGCTCTCGCATGTGGATTGAAAGCTGACTTTTGAAGTATACCCTTGGCGGGCGGTTTGATTACCAAGTCTGGATTAGGTTTCTCGATCTGTAGTGGATCAGAACCGGGAGCTGAGGTTGATGGATTAGAATGGGAAGATTCTGCTTCTTTACCATCAACGGGACTCTTACTACCATAATCTTGCGATCGAGTTGCAATCCTAACATGGGACATCATCAGTATGGGTTCTTCATTGGCACTCGAGGATGAACCTATCATCTTGTTGTCTTGAGTCGGAAAAGGATCCTTCAAAACAACAGGAGTTTGGGAACCCTTGACAATCTTCGCAACCTCTGCACGATGAGGGTAGTCTCTTGTAAAATGTTCATCGTCACAAATGAGACAAGGATAACGAGGTTTGCGCTTTTCGTCATTGGATTCTGCCTTTTCAGGTTTCTCCTTTGAACTTTTGTCCGTTTTATTCTTCTTCTTTCCTTTCTTCTTCCCACCGGATTTTGATTTGGCTGTAGATGATTCTACAATATGAATATCGGCAGAAATCTCTGCAGAAGAATCTCCTGTTGGGGAATCAGGCAAGGTTATGATAGGGGAAGAATTCTTGGAAGACTTCTTCTTACTTTTAGTGTTAACCGTGCCAATCATACCATCGGCGGCATGAGATCCCGAAGGAGCTGCAGCGATTTGATTTTGCTTGGGAAGATCGGGTATTTTTTCGTGTAACATACCTGACTGAGTATAGACCAAGTCAAGGTACTGTGCTTGAGAAATGACTTGCTCCTCAGTAACAACTCTAGCTTTAGCAACATCTTCAGTGATCTTTGGCAACAAAGATTTTACAAACCATTCAGCCAAGATTTGATCTGGAATAAATACCTTCACTAATGACGTTGACATCTCCACTCATGAATATGATCTGAAATGTACGTGGATGTCGATTTCTTTAACGAAGTTAACAATTCCGTGCCATTTTCATATCGCACTGGCAACTGGAAATGAGTTAAAAACGAGGTAGCTAACTGACTAAAATTATAAAAAGTGCCTCGCATTAGCTCAATGTACCACTTGGCCGCAAGGCCAATTAGAGTGCGCTGGAAAAGTCTAAGACGAATTGAATCATCTATGATGGAGTTAGACGCACACCAGAGGTGGTAAGTCATCACATGCTTCAATGGGTCCTCTCCTGATTTACCTTCGAACTTGGGAATGTCACTGGGCAACTTATTCGGCATTGGCAGCCAAAACGGAAGATAATTAATGGTATCATTCGTTAGGCGCGACAAGTCAGGCAAGTCCAAAGTTGCGATAAACGGTAACTGCCGATTAGGATCCCTGAAACTCTGGGTCATGAGACCAGCCCCAGGAGGAGGATATCCATAACTAGGAGTAAGAATCGCGTTCGGGATATTGTATCCTCCTGGAAAACCAGGATTAACCAGACCGTACTGGGGTTGTTGAGGTTGTTGATAAGTGTACCCAGGATACGGTTGATACTGATAAACTAGCTGCTGGACAGCAGGACCGAATTGGTACTGTCCCTGGTATGGTTGATAGGTGAATTGTGGTTGAGTAACAACAAATTCACTTTCAGGCTCAGATATTTCGGGTTCTTCACCTATATCACTGGTAAATGAAAAGCTACCAGCGATTTCGGAGACAGACACTGACTGTGGATTATATTCTGCTACTAGCGTTTGAAAATCAGGATGTACAATCAAAGAATATTCTCCTTCTTCCGGTGACCCAACTCTACTGTCTCTAGGAGTTACGAGGACTTTTAGGCCTTCAAGTTGGCTCGGTACTTCCTCAGGAGGTTGGCCCCGAAGTCTACGGGACTTCCTCAGTAACTCAGCCACATTTATAATCTCAGGAGACTGGCCCCGAAGTCTACGAGACTGTCTTGGTAATTCAACCACAGTTAAAGACTTTTAACTACTTCACACAAAAACAACGTAAAATCTCAATAAAAAGCACCTAAGGTCTCTAAAGAACCAAATAGATTTGAATCACACACCTAAAGAATCTAGGAGATCAAACACACACAAACAGTAACTTTCCGGACCGAAAACACTAGTTGGTGATGAAATCCAACGTCACAGAGTTCAGTACAGAAATGGCGGTTGGAACAGTTACCCCGGAAACCTGCTTAATGAATAGACTGGCACAAGTTCCTCCACTTAACCGTCTCGAGTGAAGTGAACCCCCCAGAAAATCCAAGTGAGTTTAGTCGACGTCTGCTCCAGGTACAGTGGGATCTTCCCACCACTGTCACCTCAGGAAGAGTCCTAAAGAATATGGCCACTAAGGTTACCAACTAAGACAAATACACCTGGGGGAACAGTCTACGATCCGATACGCACGCAAGGGCAGAGTAGCAAGCTCAATCCCCTTGAAGGCTCCTTGACATAATCCAAGGTTTACCAACAAGTGACCCCAGGCTCCTCGACAATGGTTAATCTGAGGTTTACCGTTTTTAATACGTGAATATCTGACATCGTTCCCAATGAGGAAGGATTGATTCCCACACTGGTTCGGACACGATCTCGTGCTTCTCCTTTAAGAGGAGCTTTCCCAGAGCATAAATGCAACAATTGGATTTCTTCCCTACCACAAGATACAGCTACTTGTTTGTTTTTACTATCTTGGAGAGTTAATTACTCTCCTACTCCAAGACACTAGCCTAAGCTAAGTTGGTGTATCAGAGCCCTAGAAATAAAAATGTAACTAGGTGAATTTTACTTTAAGTGTTAATTTTAGTGGTTTTTGTTTAAGTCCAAAGGTGCGGAGATGAAACTTGTGGTATGAAGACTCGACTCAAAATCACTAAAAATGCACCTAAGATGATCTAAACAATCTTTTTCTCTTCGATGAACTTCTAAACTAAGAAGGAGTTTGAGAATGCAAAAACTTTGTAAACACAAATATTTCTCAATTAAACAAATTAAAAGAAGATCTTTTCCTTTCCAAAGCACTCAAAACGAGACAACTAATTATTTCGCAAAAATTTCCCTTTTTCGTTTCAAAGCACTCAATCACTACAAAAAACAAACTTTTTCAAAAGAGATTTTTTTTTTATATATATTTTTGCAAAATACTCAAAACTAATGAAAATGACTAACTTTGAGATCTACAAATTATAAAAACCTATTTGAAGTCAAAGCCTACTAAAAGTCTTTTTTAAGTATGTTTTACTCAGCTAGATGCAAGCTAAGGACTAATTTATGCAGAATCACAAATCAGTCAAGAACAACCAATTTCGTTTTCTTTTTGAAAATGAAAATCCAAACTTTCAAATACAAGCTTTTCGAAATTTCGAAATGAGAAAATACAAAGCAGATTCCTCAACAAGGGGAGATTTCATACATGGTCAGACTCATAAGAAAGCTGGTAGACACTAAGGTGATCTGAAGTCCCTACAGCTTCTAAGCTCATAGCCACTACACAACCAAAATGAAAACCAAACCCAACAAGAAAAACTCCTAGGAATTTCACCTAAAACCCTAACACTAGTGAAATTAAACCAAGGAAAGTTTTTGACAGGGTACACGTAGGTCTGGGTAATGGCTAAAACCTATAAACAAATTCTAAACTGATAAAAAAGAGAAAAATTTAAAATTTCTCAAAATTTTGACAGGGTACGCAGGCAGCCTGTTTACACAGGTGCGTTCACGCTCTGTGCACAAAGCAAAAGCGTGTATAGGTACGCACTGTGCTTAACTCAGAGGGTGTGTACTTCTCCCAAAACTATGAAAAATAAAAACTAACTCAAAATTAACTAAATCCACCCAATCCCACAATCATCAAGCCAAAAACAGAAACAAAAATAGAGTTTCTCAGGTCAAAGTATAAACAAGGAAAACAATCAATTCCCTAGTGGAGTCGCCATTTTGTGACATGGAATGGGTCGATCTTGTGGACAAGATAGACCTTCCTAGAATCTAAAGAAGACCTAATGACAAGCAAACCAACCAGACACTATCTTTCTCTAAATATGCTTTGATAAACAATAGCAAACAAGTGTTTTTAGGGCATACCTTAGGTCCAATGCAAGCTTGTGGATGCCCTCACTTCTTTGATCCAAATGAGCTCCTTTTCGCGAATCTGCAAACACAAACAAGGCAAACAAATTAAATAGCACCTGAAAAGCCAATTGCATAAAACATATTTAACATGAAAGTCAAGGAGTCCATGAAACAAATAACATAAGATACTTGTTGAGAAAAATGAGTTTGATTGTATTAATTCAAAAGAAGAAGAACCTTACAACCTTTGCCTTGACGCTGTACAAGCTCCTCCCAGGGTCTAGCAAGAAGTATCCTCTACTTTGACAAGTTTCACTCACTCCCCAATGAAACCAAAAAGGTATGTGATCTCTCCTCTTTAGGCTTAACTAGGAAGTCTTGATTTCACCAGCATTTACCCTCAAAAATGTTCAGCTTCTAACCTCCTTAGCAACCAGCCCAATGCCTGTATTTATAGTGCAATGGAGGGAGGTTACTAGGTCCTCCTTCAAAGGGATAAAGCCCTCCTTCAAAGGGATAGCTCCTCTCATCAAGGGATTAGCTCCTTCTCTTTTGGGATGCATGAACCACCTCAGAGCGAACAATCCACGTCAAAATTCCTTCTAGAAACCTCTAGAATTAACCCAAAGTGAGTTTTTAAAGATAAAACTTGCGCCTTTTGACTTTCACAGGGGTCCGCACCTACACCGTTAGGGACAGAGCGGGTAGGTACGCAACTTTTGTACACAGAAGGTGCGGGACCGCAGGTGACCATGAGAGAAAGTGCAGAACCAGAGTTACATTGATTTTTAATGTCTTTCTCTCATTTCCAAAGCTTGATTTGAAGAGCTGAGGTCTGAGACTTGCTTAGGAGGACAATACAAGTGATGATAGACCCATACTGACTGCAAATAATCATGGTGACGATATTTTTGTGTAACATCAACAACATTCAATTATTGATTCACAAACAATGCAAATATTACATTTCTCCATTTAAATGGAATATATCACATTTGTCCATATACCTGTCACCTATACAAGAGAACCCAATAATTTCAAGGTGGGGGGAAATAGTACATTAATGGGTTCTTCTTTAGTGAAAGAACCATGCCATGAGAGCCCCCACAAAAATGGCAACAAACACGCATTCCCATAATGTGGACCTATCTTGCTGTTGATCAATTACTTCTAGTGTAACAGATGATGATCCTATGTCATCATTAATAGCTCCACACAGTAGATGAGTGGACATTATTTATATATGTGCATGGTAATCTATGTTAGAATATTGAAATTCATAACTCCATATTTTTTCTTCTTTGTAAAGGGGTTTGAGATTGTCCTTTCGAACTTGATATGTGCCTTTCATTTGGTTGCATATAAACTTTGAATTTGTGAATACAGTTTTTTCCTCTTTCATCCCTTCGATAAGGGAAATATAGTATGCCTTGTTATTAGGAGTTCTTCCATGCACTTCTTTCTTTCTATGCAACACATGTTTTGTTGCACTATTATGAAGGACAAATTGAACAATTGCTCATCTCGGATAATAGGAGACTTCAATGCACATGGTCCACTTTTGCATAATTATTTATGCTTATAAGAGCTGGAAAATAGGATAACAATAACATCAGATTATAAATAAGGCATTTAAATTTTAACATTAAACAACTTGTAGTGCCAATAATAAATGAGGATATAGTGTATTTAAGCATATGCCCTAGAAAATACCAAGAAATGCATATTGTCAAAAAACTCATGGGAACATTACAAAAGCATAACTCCTTCAACCATTCACAAAGGATAGTTCTCCAAATATTCATAAGAAAAAAGCCAAAATGGTCTCAAATCAAATCATAAACCTCTGGAAATTTTCATTAATGGTATTATGTGTAACTAATGTGATTAATGGTATATCGGGATTAAATTTAGATATATCAGATATATCAAGAATCCAGAGGAATCAAGTTGTTATAATTCATTTCTACTTTTCCAAGGGTAATGGAGAAATTCATGAAAATTGTGAGTTTCCCATGATCAGAAGTCTCGAGAAAATACTTTATTTTTATGCTTGGGAAAATGCTCTATTTTTATGTTTTGATTCCTATCTACATCATTTCAAATATCCTCATATATGCTTATCTAATATTATTTTGAATAGAAATTACAAAAGTAACAAGGATCCATCTACATATTTCAAGCATGAAGACAATCATACCTCAAAAGCATACTGATATACTTTATAACTATGAAGTCCACTCTTCAAATTCAAGGCTAAAGTTGATCCTAGAAAGAATAAGGAAGGTCTAGTTGGTTGTGCGTGTGATTTGGCTGATGCATAATTGTTATATTTCTTCAAATTTCTAGGTTTTTATTCTCTCTGTGATGTGTCGAATCTCTCCCATGGTCCTTAACTTGGCATGGACATATTTTGTGCAATGGCATCGGTTTTGATTCTCATAGTCAAGGCATTTTCATTTCGAGTTGAACATTCATTACCAGATACCTTCTCTGTGACATGAGGCCTACATTTGAATCCATTTGTGGTGGATGTCTATCTTGTTCTTGTTATCCATGGTCTTAATGCTTGGGCATATTGTAGTGGCATACAAGACAAGCTATGGAGCTCATCAGAAAATTCTCTTCCATCGAGTTGATACATAATTTGTAAGTCGATCTATGTTCCAATTAAAAGCAAGTTTATTGTTTAATCCATAATACTCATTGTATATACAGGAAAAACCTTTCCTTAGATAAAGGTGATCAAGACAACTAGATTGACCAGGACATTAATGGAAAAGCTGATGGTTTAGTCTTATGTATTCTCTGAACATATTTTTGGTTTGGTAGGTGTTGGCATGCAACACAACTTTTCATGGATACCAAAAGGTTCCTCGTTCACCTACCCCAAATGCAGGTAAAAATGGTAGAGTTGAATCTGAAGAGAAGAAACAGCTGATTTATGAAGAGAAAGACCTGCTTGCTAGAATGTTTGCTGATGCAGACAGTCTCTTCATTCAATTTGAAGGCCTGCTTGTTCATTACAAGACTGTAAGTCAAGATTCATGCCTTGGATCTCTCACATGAAGGTCTTTTCAGGATAACCGAGGTGGAAACCGTTGTGCTACCCCGAGGAGGTTAAGAATTGAAACTCCATTCGCCCTTCCTCCCTATGGTGTTTCCCTAACCAGGAGTTATAGCAATCACAACACAGATGCATCGCTTTACACTCCTCTGTTAAGTGGTCATGTTGCAGTGGAGGTGGATCAAATATGGAACTCTAGTTTAAATGAACATTCTGGGTTTGCTCAAAGTATACCTAAACTGAATTTAGACTCTTCAGCTGATGTGACAAATCCTGAAAGAGCAGATGCAAAGGTGGGACAAATGAAAGGTAGTTTTGATGGTATAATATTGATACATGGCTTTGGGGGAGGAGTATTTTCTTGGAGGCATATTATGAATCCTCTGGCCAGACAAACTGGTTGTTCTGTTGCTGCATTTAATTAGTCAGGTTGGGGACTGACATCTCGTCCTTCTAGAACAGAATGGGAAGAAAAGGAAATGCCTAATCCATATGAGCTTCAATCTCAGGTGAAGACCATGAAGTCAACTGCTTTTCTATTTTGCCCCAACTTTCTATTATGTATTAAGTTTATCAATTGAGAGTTTTTATTACTTATTTCTTATGATTTTACCTTTTACAGGTCAATTTGTTGTTTTCATTCCATCATGAAATGGGGTTTTCATCAGTTGTTCTTGTGGGAGTAAGCTATAGGTGCAAAGGAATGGGGGTGAAGGACATAATATATAAACTCGGGGTTCTTATGATATTTACCTATAAACTCCAGGTTCTATTATGTAATTGGTGTGGTGTTGTGTAATTTGCGAGTTTGTTATGTAATTGGCATGACATCATGCTCTATTGTGTAATTCTCTGGTCACAGGGGAGAACTGTGGTGTCGGGTTGCAGGGGAGAACAAATAAGGAGCATGAATGCAATAGTTGAATGGGGTGAGTAATTCTCTAGTCGTGGGGGAGAACTAGAACAAAGAAGGCACGCTCTGTTTGAATTGGTGATTCAGAGGGAGCGGTTTGAATGGGAGGATTAAGAGTTAATGCAATGTAGGTGGCTGTAGTTAATACAAGGTGGTGGAGGGAGTGGGCAAGGGAGGAGGCTGATAGGACAGGAGGAGGAGAAGGTGAGGCCGCAGACGAGTGTTTCAGGGTGGGGCCTGACGGGAGGTGGAGGGTGACGTGAGGGTCGGAAAAATCGGTGGAGGGGAGCTAGAGGGGGTGTCACATCACCCATTCCTTCGCACCTGTAGCTTATTCCTAATAAAACTAAAGAATCAATGTTAATTGAGAATTTTTAAAATACTAAGCATTATGTATATCTAAAAGACACTTTTTTTTAATGTAAAAATAAAGATTCAAGAACCAATTAAAATATAAATAATATCAATAGAGAAAATAATTTTAATTTTAAATATTATGATATCTAAAAATCCATAAATGAATAATAATTAATTAAATAAAGTAAATTTTAAAATAATTAATTAAATAAAACAAATTTTCAAATTTTCAAAAAATTATAAAATAAAAAATTATTATTTTATTTGAAAAAAATGTGTAAAAGGATAAAATGATAACCAACCAATATATCAAATTTAGATATTTGTGAACATAAAAGAATACAATAATAAATACTTCTAAAATAAATGAGTAAATTTATATTTATATTAAAAAATTACATTAGAATAAACTAAAAATTATAAATGCTCATGGGGCTTTGGATTGACGGTGAATGGGTGCACTGTTAAGACACTCCTTTTGATAGGTCATTGGTTCAAATCCCCCGTGGATGCTTACCTACCAAAAAAACTGAAAATTATAAATATATTATTTTTTATAAAAAAATATATAAATTTAATATTTTATTATAAAGTAATTAATTTCTAAAATTTATTTTAAAAAATGATTGTAATATTATATATAAATTTGTAAAAGAAAATTAAAAATAAAAAATAAAAAATTCAAACACTTATTACTATATTTTAGAAATTAAGAATTTAAAACTTAAATAAATTTAATTTTAAATATAGTTTATTAACTCAATAATGAAGACAATTCCACAAATTAATGATAATGTTCATGTTTAATGATAATAACAATTTTTCTTAATAATGGTGTTCATGTAAAAGTACACTATTTCTGTATAAAAAAAATATGCATTTATAACATTATTTAGCTTTTGCAAACCAAATTATCCTCTTATGTTATTCTTTATGTTCATAAAATAACACTTAATAGTAGTAGCAGCTCAAGTAAAATTGATATCTATATATATATATATATATATATATATATAGATAATTTTAACAATTAATTGAATCTTAATAATATAACTTTTTTTTATATAAACAACTTTTTAGGTTTAATTTTGAGTAAAAGGAAACTCACAATTTGTCATAAATATGACATGTAAGATTCTAAATGGCATCTTGATAATAAAAATCTCTTGAAGTTGGAGACTTGAAGGTCTACTCATTCATGTTGCATCACTTCTTCCCTCTATTTAGTGATCATTCCCACTCACATCAAACAAATTAGAAATGAAAATATGAACAAGCTTGGCAATGAAGAATGTGTCACTTTCGCCTTTATGATATCCTCCCTATACTAATCTTTTAGACTGTTCTCTTAAGAAATAATGTTGGACCCTAGCTCAACAAGACTTGAATTGCCTAGATGGGGTGTGCATATCGAGAGAGGGTGGGGGATAGGATGCCACTGTCCCACTAAGTAACATGATAGAGGGACGTGGTAGCATGCCCCCATAATGGTTTAGGTGAAACCATGAAGGGGGCACAAGGGACCCATCCATACCACCATCATGTGATTAACATTGCACATCACTTCATCTTCCAGAATCATCATATGATGGATTCTCATATAGTCATGGAGGGTATCACATCCCATAAGGAAATCTTTCCTCCCAATGTGACTTTCTCTTAATTGTGGTTCATTAAGGAGGGAGTCAATGATTGTAGAGAGGAAATGGAATGTAACAGCTTATAGCTTACACACATTAATTTGCATTAATGTGGTGGCTCTCCGCCTAGACTCAAACTTCGGAGTAATCACATGGGAATGTGGCTTCAACATTTCACTCTTGGTAGGGGCATGCTATTTACTCTTCTCATGTGGACTGTGATTAAGCCTCTCATGTGATTCGATAACTTTCTATTTTTGGCTTCAATCTCCTTCAACACTAGCTTGGGGGGGTCTTGTAGGAAACGCAAGTACGTTGATGATGTTTACTTCACCCCCCTGGCCTATAATTTCACCAACATGTTGTTATGGATCTTTCATGTGCCCAGGTTGTGCTTTGAAGAAATTCCATCCAATCGAACTCTATGCCTACAAGATTTCCACATCTGGTCAAGTATACATCTCAGTAGTAGAGAGTTCAGGTTAAAATCCACTCTTTCTGTGTAAATTTGGAAATTCCTCGTAATTATTGGTTTGGTGTCTAATAGTTTTACAGGTAAAGGTGAGGAAATCAGGTTCTCTCCCAAAAGAGAGTCTCTCGCACATCTTAAGGTTACCATATTATTGTTTTAATCGGATACTCCCTGACTTCTTTAACTAAATAAGGTTCTCCCTAGGGACCACATTTCTCATAGGTTCATAGTTTTCTCACATTGAACTTGAATTTCATTTAGTACAAACAATATGCCACGTTAGAGTTCCACGGTTCACCACGGGGTGATGTATAATTAGGAATGAGGTCACACTCATGCACAAGTGAGAGCTAAAATCTCTATTGCATGGTTTAGAGAGCTCACTTTTCAACCTGTCCAAGAGGAAATTGCTCAAGTTGAATGAGAATTGGTAAACTAGACATACCCTCGCAGACATTAAAGTATTAGTAAAATTTGTAGACCTGGTTCCCGACATTGGGAAACACTCGTCAGCATTACAATCAATACATGTATATGATACACATATATTGGAACCTCAAGTTCCTACTTGGAAGGGTCTTAGTGGAAAAAAATGAAATCAAGGAGGATGTTTTCCTCTCTTTAAATCACATGCAGTGACATAGCATGGATCACATGTTAGGTTGTATTCAGAGAGATATGAGCATCCCTCCTGAACCATGCTTCTCTCTATGCAACAACAAGGATAACACACTTGTTTAAGCCATGGATTAGGATAATTCCTCTAACTTGTCTCTTAGTTTCTTATCTTTTCCTTTCTATGTTTCAATTATATAATTCTAGGTTTAAAATGGATTAGGAGTTTTTATTTCTAGCACATCCTTTTTAATTTTTTAAATTATAGGGAAAAATCATATCTTCTGCACTTTTGAAAAGGATGTGATTTTAGGCATGGGCAAGTCTTCCTACTGACTAACCAAGTCCGCATTCAGCAATAAGAAGGTAATCCTCTATTTTTAGGAAATACAAATCATTTACTTCACAAAAAAATCTATCTATCCTTCTTATATAATTATATATATGTTTTTTCTTTTCTTTTTAAATTAAGTTATATTAACTCAAAAAAATAAAATTACATCAAGAATCCAGGAATTTCAGATAGCATCTACAACGTTTCTGGAGTCACACCCTAAATTATTTGTGGGTTTTTCTTTTCTACCCTTTCTTTTATTAACATCTACCCAACCTAAATATTTTTCATTTACGATTGGGGATAAGATCATATCCTCATTATTTTGAGATAACTCCATCGCTCTTGGATTAGCCGAGATTGGAATTTCTTTATCATTGTCTAAATGGTAAGACTCATGGGTGTGTTTATGCCTGCTGGATGCACAGCTGATTATTGCATAAACATTTTCCTTATCCTTTGCTTGAAGATTCTCCTTTGTCAAGGGATGGGGTGGTGCCATAGGGGATTACTTTGGATTGAAGCCCAGGAATCGGGGTTTTTCTTCTGTTGTTGAGAATAAACCTTTTAACTTGCCAAGTTCTTTCCACTTTATGTTTCCTTTTGATCCTTCCATCCATAATTTGGCTTCTTCTTTACTTGGGAGTCATATGACCTTTTTGAGGAAGGGAAAACATTTTGAAGATGCCCTGGTTGTTGGCATATTCTACACCTAGAAGCAACGTTTTCATATTCCAAATATTGTGAATATTCCTTTCCATACCACTTAAGAATAATTTAATCTGGAAATCCTTTACTCAGGTCCAGTTCAACACATATACTGAAAAAAAGTGAAGAAACCTGTAGCCAATATTTCATTGTCCAATTTGAAGAAGTAACCAATTGAGTTGCTAATTTTTTCCAAGATATCTAGTTGAATCCATTAGAGGGGTGAGTTTTAGAGTCATTCCCATACCGAAATAGCCAGTGATTTCATGGAAATAAGGTTGAACTATGGAAATCGAGGTTGAATTAAAAGACATTCTTGGCCCCATAACGAGGGTCCTTGGTTGAAAACCCTCTATCGGTCTTCAAGATATTTGAATACTACTGCAAAATATCCTTTCGAACAAAATAATAGCTTTAAATTCTGGGACTAGTTCTGATGAACCCAATCCCAAAGGGAAGAAGTTGTTGGGGGGGGGGGGTGTGTGAGAACCATTGAACTAGCATATAACCACATGCCATGTATAATCTACTAACTTCATCATTGTTAATATCTGATTCACCTCGATTGATGGTGTGTCCATTGAATGTTACACCATGAAAGCGTGACCTAAGAGGTCCTTTGGTGTCTAAGAGTCGGATACTAAATTTAGTACATATTTAAATGTCAAGGGTTTAGATTCTGAAGATGCTCCTCATCCTTTTGCACCTAGCCTCAAGTATTCCACTAAAGAGATAGTGGCATCCCTCTTAATTCCATAATCTCTAAAACCTTTTCCCGTCTTTATTTTCCTCCCTTTGTAGAGGAGCCTCACTTATCCCTTTGGGATACTCTTCTGATATTGGGTGTTGTTAGATAGCGCTCCTACAACCTATTCTTCTAAGACCATAAGAAAAAGGGACTCTCCAGACATGGACCAAACAAAAATTGAATTTTTTTGTTGATCTAAGTCCCCAGCTGCATTCATTGTCAACTCCAACATTGGCTGGAGACTTATGTAAAACACTTTGTGTGCTTTATCATACCCCTCGAGAGGATCTCTTTCAAACCTTTCAACAAACACTTTGTTGACATCACTACCTCTTGTACTTTCTGAATCTAAGTAACTATATGGGCTCAAAGATGTCTCGACGACCAACAATGAGCAGAACATAAAAATCTACATCTAATGCTCCACTATCAAAGTCCAATCAAGCTACATTG
The DNA here is from genome assembly GCA_031772625.1 of Pinus tabuliformis. Lineage (NCBI taxonomy): Eukaryota > Viridiplantae > Streptophyta > Pinopsida > Pinales > Pinaceae > Pinus > Pinus tabuliformis. The sequence continues at coordinate 686,078,256 of CM062813.1, forward strand.
CCTTGACCTCTCTTCTCCACGGATTCCACTAGAGCCAACCTGCAGATAGGGGATAGAGGGGGGTTGGAAACCATTCTCCCCTCTCTGCTTAAACGAAATTAAAAAAACCCACTCCAACAAACAAGTTTCTAGCTTGGGGGAAGTGGAGCTGACAAATCCAACAACATAAAACTGTGTTCATTATCGCTCTCTTTCAAGTACCTGTGTGTTGATAAAAAACTCTTTATATATGTAAATTTTATAACAATATGTAAAACAATTTTTTTTTATGTAACTTAGACTTGACTATATATATATATATATATATATATATATATATATATATATATATATAATGATATTGTTAAATATATAATTATACAGTAATAATGTTTAATTATAAAGTTTTTTTATTTTTTTATTTTTTTAATTAATGATGGTGAATATAGCTTTACTTAATTTTCATTACTAACTAAATGACCATAGATTTTTTAATCATGGAAAATTTCAAATTTCAAAATTAAGAAGAGATAAATAATATATTTCAGTGATATTTTAATAAATTTAAGCAGAAAAACAAATCTACTTAGAGATAATTTAGTGTTTGATTTAATTATCACATATGGTATTTTTAAGAAATTTAGATAGTTAGACATAATTTAGATTTTGATTTAATTATGACATATGGTAATTTATATAATAATATATGGATGTGTCTTTGACAAAGTTTATAGGGCTAAGTGCTTGTTGACAAAACCTTTAAATGATGATATTCACTAGAACAAAACTTCCTCGGTGAACTAATCGCTAATCATTGTACATTGTATGTCGACTACAGGGTCACTTTGGTGATTAAATTTGAACCCATCCCGACCCTTATAAGTGATTAAAAGGACAAATGAGGAGTTGATGGCCCCAAAAGAGCCCCTTGTCGAATTTGCTTCAACAGTAGTGCAAGAGAAAAAAAACTTGGTAAAATGAGTAAAGCTTTAAATCTTATTTATAGAGAAGTGGCAGGAAACTTCCCTTTTAATGATGAGGGTAATAATTTATCTTCACTGGTTGGGACTAGTCACAATTACAACCTATACCTAAGGTGGATTCAAAGTAAATACTTTGAAATTAAAATGACTAAGGATTTACAGGTTCAAGGTCACACGTTTAAAAAACATGTATTTCCATTTCAAAGTCCATACTATGTAACATTATTAAAGAAATATAAGAAAGGGGGAGATTGTTTATGATAGGTTAAAGGAATCATGTAACATTCCCCGGTAAACCTTCTATAAAAATACATAGGATTAGAATTGTTTTACGGAATTTACTAGCATGTAACATTCTGAATCACTTATTCCATATTCCTTAATTGACCATTAGATAAAATCATCATCATTACATAGAGTAACTTTAAAAATGGAATAGAAAGTCACATAACGTAATAACCATTGTTGCAACATATTAACATAAATCTCCATGTTGTAACCTTACATCATTATCATCTTTCATTTAATTAAGCTAGTTAATCACATATTTGATGATGTAAGTGTCAATGTCATGCAAGGAAGAAACATCATTAGAATGGCATAATAGGAAAACACATCAATGGACACTGATATACCCTAGAAACCCCGAAGGGAAAAACCAATAAACATTTATTTTATTAAACATTTCGTGAGGGTGTTCACCCCTCACTCAATGGTAGTAAGGGATTCCATCCCTTGACCATTGTTAAAAATCTTACAAAGAAATATCATATTAAATTAAACATAACTAGATAGAAGTTATTAAATTAATCGTCATAGAATTTACCCCACAATTCCCCAAACTTTGTGTCTTTGTGGCCTAGTTGTTCCCTGTAATAGATTATCCTGCATTGACAATCCCTCAATCTGCATGGACCATTAATTCATTATTTTCCACAATGTTAAATATAATCCTTCCTTCACATAAGTCACAATCATTTCTTGTAATTACTACCGTTAGTGAATTCTTACATCATGATTACAAAATATTTATCAAACCCCAAATAATAAATCTTTACTAGTTATGCTTCAAAAATCTTTTCATGTGCATAAATAAAATGCATACAAAGTATTGAGACATGCCTCTTTTATTGACACCACACATGCATTAATTAAAGAACATAACTACCAAAACATGTATATTCATCTTCACATGTGTATGGTTATGTCACATGTCTATCCATCCAAATCTCTCATGCATAAAGTAAAATACATAAAGGTAACCAATGCATACTCATTTATCCCTAATTCATGTATATCATGACAAAGGGAAATAGTTTCGTTCTACTTCCATTGTTATCACCATCTCTTCGCACAATAAGGGGGAAATATTTCCAAAGATAAACACCATACTAACTATTACTTCCTTGTACAAAACAAATTCTTTTCCAAAATAACAACCACCGCAACTACCCGTATAAAATAAACTAGCACATTAGTTATGATCTCTTTCATGTAAATTCATATTCTTCTTCCAAAAAACATTAGCCTAACTATTATCTTGATGCATGTAAATACATATTATTTTTCCAAAGGAAGCTAACACCATAGCTATTATTCTTCTACATATGAACACATATTCTTTCTCAAGAAATCTAACACAATAGTCATTACTTCTTTATATACCAACATATAATCCTTTCAAGAAAACTAGCATGGGTTCTTATCCTTGTATGCACAAGATTCATATGCAAATTTTAAATAACCTTGATTCTTACCATTTCATGCACAAGAATTCACATGTAAGCTTTTAAGAAAATAATCTTGGCTCCTATCATTTCATGCACAAGAATTTATATGTAATCTTTCAAGAAATCTAACACCATAGATATTCATTTTTGTGCATACAAAGGCATATTTATTTTCAAGATAATCTATCACAATTAGTTATTCTTTTATGCAAGATGATAATAACCATTATTTTTGTGCATGTTGTTAGTGTCAGTCTTTGAAGCCTTCCACCAGTGATCAAACATGCTCTTACAAAGTGGTATTAGGGTGTCAAAGTCAAATTTTGTCATTTCAGTGAGTCTTCAAGTAAAATTTGATCACCAGGTCTTAGGTCCAGGATTTGTTTTCAAAAATTTTCCAAGTGTCGATCCATGTCACCATTCGGTTGAGTGTACCATTATTAAAAAAGTTGTCATCATCATTTCAGGTTCCAATGGGTCATTTTACACCTTGTTCATGCTTCAGTTGTACTTGGGTAAGGCCCATTTCCCTCTCCTAGGGTTTTGAAGGTAATTTTTCTTGGATGGCCAAATGATGAACAAATCTTGTGTCCTGATGTTCATACACCTTTCCCTATCCTTAATATACCTTCTTAAACAATTCCCATCACTGATATCCCTCAAATTCGTCATTTTCCCACAAACCCTATCTTATTGCTACAATTTGATAATTTTCTAGGTTAGGCCTGTGATTTTCCCTTTTGGACCCCTTCCCCTAATGCAATCTTTGAAATTCCACTTTCCCCCTCTTCCTAACATCCCTCCCTACTTCCCAAAATTTTCACAATAACTTAGAAGCCCCTCATCCCCTTCAATTCCCTTCATTTCTACAAATCCCCTGTTCCACATATCGGGATAGGTTTTCTTCAAAATATGTTTCCAAGCATGAAAAGATGAATTTGAAAAAAGTGAGAGACATTTTTTTCCATCCTTGACCCAAGAAGAAAAAAATCTTTCAGTTTTCACATAGGCTTCACGGTTTGGGAGAAATGTCGAAAACATCATTGGCCTCAGGAGGATTGATTCACTTCTGGAGTGACCTTGGAAAAATCAATATTTAACCTAGCTGGGATGACCAAATGACTTTCTTGATGAGTCAATTACTAACTAGACAAAGCGAGATTTCCAAAGAGCTATCATGAGCTTAATTTTGAGTTGAAGAAGACCTTCAAACGTTGATTGCAACAACACTCTGAATTTAGGCAGCCTCATTCTACACATTTTTGACAAGTCGTAGAAGATTTGACTTTTGATAGGGAAAATTAACTCCAAATTTAAAAATTCAAGATGTTCTGGAAAGTAGACTCGATAAGCTTTCCAACAAGCTATCACGCACCCATTTTGAACACCAGGACGGCCTTCAAACGTTGTTTTCAAAAATGCCCTGCACATCAGGTGGTTGGTGATGCGTATCAAAGCCATTTCTCCTTCACAAAATTGCACTGGCGCTGTGCATTGGGAAGGCGCTATGGATTGGGTGGATTGTACTGGCACTGCGTATCAACATATCTTGAGCTTAAATAGGGCTTTCATGTATGGTTCATTATTTTTGTTTTCTAAAAGTCAAACCCTAGTTTGCTTCTATACACTATTTCATACCATTGAAAACCATAATCCCTTGTCCCTTTTCCCAACTTCCTTTGCCCTAAATCCACCCCTTGATCCCATTTTCCCTAACCTATTTTCCCTTTACCTATTTTCCCTAAGAAACTAATCCATTTATGAAACCCTAAGCCCCTCATACATCGAAACCCTAGGTCACCTATCCATCCCTCTCACTCCCCTACCTCACCTCATCACTATTGTTCCTTTCACAAATATCTTCATACTCATCATTTTCCCCCATCTATTATCCACCATTCACCATATCATCACCACATCATCCCATAGAGACCAACATGGAAAGAGACAGTGACCCTGATTTTGAAGAGGAAACCCTAAGTGACAGCTCTAGGGAAACGATCTTGCAGCAGAAGAAACCTCACAAAGGTGGCAGAATTATCAGGGAGGAACCTATCAGTATGAGTGAACTACTTGATTTCCCATTAGCCACAACATGCTTTAGATATCAGTCATGTTTTGAGCTTGGTGATGATGTTGAGAGGGATTTTCAGCTTGAGGAGAATGATTCTGATGTGCCACCTCATCATACTCAGGTAATAGACCTAGATAGCCATTCTTTTGATCAAAGAATGCTTTTGAAAGAACAGGAGGCTTACATTAACATGCTAGAGGAAAAGATAGCTAGAGGAAGATATATTATCAATTACCTAGAGCAAGAGAATAAGCAGTTAGAGGGTAAACAAAGCCAAATGGAGTTAGAGATGCTAAAAATTCAAAGGCAAAGCAACAAAGAGCATTCGGTTCCCTTGACTCCTATTGAACAAGAAGTGGAGCATGATAGAGAAATATGGCTTGAAAGAGTTAACATTCACCTTGAGGGGCTTCTCAAGAAATAAAATAGAGACAATAAGATGCTAAGGCATATGGCCCACCATTATTTGACCCAGAATAGGATATGCAACAGGAGGATCAAGCACCTTAAGGCAAGATTAAGGAGGGCCTTAAAAGGAAAAAAGAAGGATGATAAGCTCAAAATTTTGGCTGATGTTACTCTAGCCCAACAAAGTAACCCATGAAGTAGCTTTGAGCCAAAACTGGGCAAATTTTGAAACAATTTTGTCAATTTCAAATTTTTGAATTATGCAACACAGGAAATTTCGGTGGATGTGCAGCGCCACCGGCGCTGCGCATTGGATTGGCACACCCATTTGCAAAATGGCTTGTAGTTTTGGATTCATCATCAAGATTACATCAATCCCTGAAAGTTTCATCAAATTTGGAGCAAATCTAGGTTACCAAAAGGGAAAAAAACACTTAAAAAATGCCCTCTCTGCCACTTTTTGCACCCACAGGAAGCAGTCTTGGGAGAATTCATTTTTGAAGGGGAAAATGACCTCCAAATCAGGAAATTCAAGATTTTTCAAAAACTAGACATACAAAGCTTTCCAACAAGCTATCTTGGGCCTGATTTGGTGGAGTGGAAGGCCTCCAAAAGCATGCTTGAAGTGGCACTGCGCATTGGGTTGATGGCGCTGCGCATAGGGCTATTTTTGTCAATTTTGCTCAAAACTCAAAATTTCTCCCAGTTCGACTACCAGTTGACTTTTTCTCTTCTCCTTGGTAAATTTGTGATGGTAAATGATGTAATGTGATGTAAATTTGATGAAAAATGACTTGAGGGGGTAGATACATCAATGAAAAGTGGTTTAAAATTGAATGAATCAGTTTCCTTGGTTTTAGAGGCAAGCTATTCCACTGCCTATATTCCTGTTCTTAGTTTAGATATTGTTGAAATAGCGCCTTAACTCTTGGATTCGACCCCTGATGGATTTCACAGGTGGTTTAGATGTCTATATCATGTGTTTTTTCAGTCATTAGCAAGGGTTGGACTCTTTTGGAAGTGGTGCACACATTGTATACTTGTATTAGGAAATTGGCAAGGAAAAAAACCAGCTTTTGCAGCTATTTTTGTGGGATTCTTGTGATATTGTGTTTTTGTATTGTTTCTTCTTCTGGAATGAGTTTTTCTTATGTGTTATATGTTTCAAAATCTTTTCCATTCTTCTAAACTAAATGAATCAAGAGAAATAGGCAAAATACATTGATAACAGTGCTTTGCCTTGGGAATGCATTTAGTTTTTAATGTTTTCAACAATTTGAAGAGGACTCATGGTTTCTTCATGCCCTCCTTAGCTCCTTAACAGTCTTAAATAAATCATCTCATCCAATTAATAGTACATAAACACTTATCTATCTCGCCCCACAGGACATGTCTGTATCCCTAATTGGATTTCTCGGACCTAAGTTGCCTGTTCCATTTGATCTAGCAACCAAACCTTCAAAATCAAACAAAAACCCTAGAGCTACTATACCTAGCCTAAAATCTATTCTTATTTCAGTTATCTCCACTGAGATTGACAAGGAGAGATCCCTCTCAAGAGCTAGTAAGGCTAGCTACCAGGTTAAGCGTGGTTTGTGGTTATCCTAAGAGTGCCTCCCTTCAGCCTGAGGTTGATCTAGGCTCTAAAATAGTGGCGACCATACTGGGGAAACGTAGTTTTATGTTCCTCAACAAAATGTATCAAGTTCAGATCTGATTTTTGATGGTGGACAACGATCAGACATAGGAAGGCTGAAATCATTCACCTGGCTAGTCCAAATCAATTTCGAGATCAGATCCAAGGACTCCACTAGAGGATGAACCCGACCAGCAGAAACATGAAGGGAAAATATGGAAAGATCAGGTATTCAAGTTGGAATTTCATCCAAGACATTATGTTCTTTATTATAAATTATTTCTTCTCTTTTCCCGAGAATGCCAAGAAGGCTTTACAAAGTATATTATATTCGAGGAAAGATCCTAGACCTACATTTGATTCTTTCCCTTTGAAGATTGTGGATACAAAATATGCGCATGCCTTTGATCTTGATCAAGACCCTTCTTCTAAATTATATGATGATCGTCTTCAAATTGATGAGCCTCAAGAGACCAAGACTAATTCTACAGCGTTTGTACATATTCCTATACCTTGTAAAATTTCGGATAGATACAAACCTCTGATTTTACCTCCTATATCCCATGCTTTCCCTAAAAATCATGATCTATATCTACCAAGATTTGATGGTGACTGTGACAACATCACTGCTGAGAGACATGTACTGAATTTTGAGTCTTTTCTTGACCTTTTTAAAGTTGATGAAGAAGATGTCAGTGTTAGGCTTTTTGCTCTTTCTTTGCAAGGCAAAGTCAAGAGTTGGTTTAAAACCCTACTTGATGCAAGCATCTCAGATTTCTAGTAGTTCGTCAAAGTTTTCCTTGACAAGTGGATGATCAGACAGAACCCTTTCTTGATTCTAGAAGAATATAACCGGCTGAAAAGACAGCCACGGGAGACAGTACAACAATTTTCTGCCAGATTTAACCAAGTCTATTTTTCGATGCCTGTTAATATAAGACCTCCTCCTGGATCTGCTCTCTTGCACTAACCAGAAGCCTTTGATCCAGAAATGGAGTTTCAGCTGAGAGAAAGGAATCTTGCAACACTTGAAGAGATGTAGAATAGTGCAGTAGATGTAGAGGCAAATCTGCTGATCATAAGGGCAAAGTTGAAGGAAGAAGAGAAGAAGAACATAGATCCAGAGGAATCGACATCTCTAGAGGTAAAGCTCGACATTTTGGTAACTGTAGTGGAAGAGATGATGCAAAATATCACCACAAGGAATGAGTGTGATGTTCAAGACCATGGCTCATTGATTGAAGAGGAACAAATTGCTGATCCAAAACATTTTCTTTATTATCCCAGTTGTCATAGACCTGATAATGATTATTTTATAGATCATCTTGGAGAAGAGAGATCTGTTGATATGACATGTATGCTTGATGATGTGTTTTTTACTGATGACTTGCCTCAATTTTATCAGTATGATGATGATTATGTCCTCCAAACAGAAGCTAGTCTTGCAGAAAAATCAGCAGCTGGTTTGTGGAAGGAGGAAGTTCACTTTAAGCAACTTGAATACAGTGATCAACCGATGGATATCAGCTATGGAAGTGAGGAGTAAAGTGCAACAAATTTTGAAGTAAGTGAAGGATATTTTCCTTTTTGTTTTGCTTCGTTTCATATCATCAGAGACAACTTTCATGCAATCAAAAATCAACTGTCGACAAGTTTTGATCTGGTCCATCTTGAGGGCAATGAAATCCTCGTTCAAGACTTTTCATATCTAGATTTGTAGCCCCCAAATGCCATTGATTTTCAAGTTGCAGATGAAGACTTGGAAGCTGGAACATATGATCAAATGATGCAAGATGATTCTGTACCATTCTGTTTCGAATCATTTCAGTTTTTGAAGGGAAATTTGCATAGCATATCTTCAATAAAGGATGAGCAGCCTATATAAAATCATGCCATCTCATTGGAACCAATCGAAAATAGGTTGCAATAGTCTTTTCAAGTTTTTCACGATCCAATAGCTAATGTGTTGGATGATGTCTGCAGTCAAAGTCCTTCTCCACTAACTAACTGTGAGATTGAAACAAGTATTGATACAAACTTGATCTAGTAACCGGTTTCTTTGTCATTTTTAGCAGGAGTCTCGTCACAAAGCTTAGACAAAAGTTTTCATTCATGGTATGAGGAGAAGTAAAGTAATCCATTGGATGGGCTAAGTCACAGTGCACATGAATTTCAAGATCCTTATGCAGTACTTTTGGAGTCGGATAGAGCATCCATATTATTCAATTTGGGAAAATTTGGATCTATTTACAAGTTTTCATGGGAGTTTCCTTTCAATAGTTTTCTCTTGTTGTTCATAAGCAAGCACTTGTGGAGAATGCAAACAGCAGCCAGAATGCTTACTTGGTTGCATTGGTTGTTTCACTTCACTTGATCAGGTGATGATTGGAACAGTTAGAGTAGGTTTTATTGAATAAGCTCCATTTTGAGTATAGTTTCCAGTCTGTTAGTTATGTCTTAGTATTGAGTCAATTTTTAGTTGAGTAAGAGTCAATTTGTGTATTTGAGTTATCAGTATTCGGTCAACCATTTTAGTTAGAGTTTTTGACTCCATGCCCAAAGGATAAGCCTACTAGGTCTACAGTGTTCTTGTCACCTCCAAGTAGCTACCATCCCCATTGGAGCCAATGTTAGCATCAGCCTTTGAAACCTTCCACCAGTGATCAAACATGATCTTACAAAGTGGTCTTAGGGTGTCAAAGTCAAATTTTGTCATTTCAGTGAGTCTTCAAGTAAAATTTGATCACCAGGTCTTAGGTCTAGGATTTGTTTTCTAAAGTTTTCCAAGTGTCAATCCATGTCACCATTCGACTGAGTGTACCATCATTCAAAAAATTTGTCATCATTAATTCAAGTCTAATGGGTCATTTTACACCTTGTTCGTGCTTCAATTGTACTTGGGTAAGGCCCATTTCCCTCTCCTAGGGTTTTGAAGGTAATTTTTCCTAGATGGCCAAATGATCAACAAAACTTGTGTCCTAATGTTCATACACCTTCCCCTATCCCTAATATACCTTCTTAAACAATTGCCATCACTGATATCCCTCAAATTCGTCATTTTCCCACAAACCCTATCTTATTGCTACAATTTGACAATTTTCTAGGTTAGGCCTGTGTTTTTCCCTTTTGGACCACTTCCCCTCACTCAATATTTGAAATTCCACTTTCCCCTGCTTCCTAATATCCCTCCCTACTTCCCAAAATTTTTTCAATAATTTAGAAGCCCCTCGTCCCCTTCATTTCCCTTCATTTCTATAGATCCCCTCTTCCACATATTGGGATAGGTTTTCTTCAAACTATGTTTTTGAGCAAGAAAAGTTGACTTTGACAAAAGTGAGAGAGGTTTTTTTCCATCCTTTACCCAAGAAGAAAAAAATCTTTCAGTTCTTACACAAGTTTCATGGTTTGGGAAAAATGTCGAAAACATCATTGGCGTCAGGAGGATTGATGCACTTCTGGAGTGACCTTGGTAAAATCAAGATATATCCTAGTTAGGATGACCAAATGACTTGCTTGATGAGCCAACTAATAACTAGACAAAGAGAGATTTCCAAAGAGATATCATGATCTTAATTGGGAGTTACCAAAAGACCTTCAAAAGTTGACTGCAACAGCAATCTGCATTTAGGCAACCTCATTCTGCACATTTTGACCAGTCTTGGGAGATTTGACGTTTGATAGGGAAAATGAATTCCAAATTGAAAAATTAAAGAAGTTCTGGTAAGTAGACTTGACAAAATTTCTGACGGGCTATCACACACCAAATTTTGACAGTAGGAAGGCCTTCAAAAGTTATCTGCAAAAAGGCGTTGTGCATTGGGAAGGCGTTGTGCATTGGGTGGACTGCGTTGTGCATTAAGCTACCAAGCTTGTAAATCACCCAAATTCATCCTCCATCACTTCTTTTGCTACATTCACCTCCCAACAAGTAATTATAAACATATCTTGAGCTTAAATAGGGTTTTCATGTATGGTTCATGATTTTTGTCTCCTAAAAGTCAAACCCTAGTTTGCTTCTATACACTATTTCATACCATTGCAAACCATAATCCCTTGTCCCTTTTCCCAACTTCATTTGCCCTAAATCTACCCCTTGATCCCATTTTCCCTAACCTATTTTCCCTTTCCCTATTTTCCCTAAGAAACTAATCCCTTTATGAAACCCTAAGCCCCTCATACATCAAAACCCTAGGTCCTCTATCCATCCCTCTCACTCCCCTACCTCACCTCATCACTATTGTTCCTTTCACAAATCTCTTCATACTCATCTTTTTCCCCCATCTATTATCCACCATTCACCATATCATCACCACATCATCCCATAGAGACAAGCATGGAAAGAGACAGTGACCCTGATTTTGAGGAGGACACCCTAAGTGACAGCTCTAGGGAAAGGATCTTGCAGCAGAAGAAACCTCACAAAGGTGGCAGAATTATCAGGGAGGAACCTATCAGCGTGAGTGAACTACTTGATTGCCCATTAGCCACCACATGCTTTAGATATCAATCATGTTTTGAGCTTGGTGATGATGTTGAGAGCGATTTTCAGCTTGAGGAGAATGATTCTGATGTGCCACCTCATCATACTCAGGTAGGTAATAGACCTAGATAGCCCTTATTTTGATCAAAGAATGCTTTTGAAAGAATAGGAGGCTTACATTAAAATTCTAGAGGACAAGATAGCTAGAGGAAGATATATTATCAATTCCTATAGCAGGAGAATAAGCAGTTAGAGGGTAAACTAAGTGAAATGGAGTTAGAGATGCTAAAAACTTAAAGGCAAAGCAACAAAGAGCATCCGATTCCCTTGACTCCTATTGAACAAGAAGTGGAGCATGATAGAGAAATATGGCTTTAAAGATTTAACATTCACCTTGAGGGGCTTCTCAAGAAAGAAAATAGAGACAATAAGATGCTAAGGCATATGGCCCACCATTATTTGACTCGGAATAGGATATGTGACAGGAGGATCAAGCACCTTAAGGAAAGATTTAGGAGGGCCTTAAAAGGAAAAGAGAAGGATGATAAGCTCAAAATTTTGGCTGATGTTACTCTAGCCCAAAAAATTAACCCATGAAGTAGCTTTGAACCAAAACTGGGCAAATTTTGAAACAATTTTTTCAATTTCAAATTTTTGAATTATGCAACACAGGAAATTCCAGTTGATGCGCAGATTGGCACACCCATTTGCAAAACGGCTTGTAGTTCTAGATTCAGCATCAAGATTACATCAATCCTTGAAAGTTTCATCAAATTTGGAGCAAATCTAAGCTACCTAAAGGGCAAAAAACACTTAAAAAATGCCCTCTCTGCCACTTTTTGCACCCACAGGAAGCAGTCTTGGGAGAATTCATTTTTGAAGGGGAAAATGACATCCAAATCAGGAAATTCAAGATATTTTAGAATCTAGATAGACAAAGATTTCCAACAAGCTATCTTAGGCCTGATTTGGTGGAGTGGAAGGCCTCCAAAAGCATGCTTGAAGTGGCACTGTGCATAGGGCTATTTTTGTCAGTTTTGCTCAAAACTCAAAATTTCTCCCAGTTTGACTACCAGTTGACTTTTTCTCTTCTCCTTGGTAAATTTGTGATGGTAAATGATGTAATGTTATTTAAATTTGATGAAAAATGACTTGAGGGGGTAGATACATCAATGAAAAGTGGTTTAAAATTGAATGAATCAGTTTCCTTAGTTTTAGAGGCAAGTTGTTCCACTACCTATATTCCTGTTCTTAGTTTAGATATGGTTGAAACAGCTCCTTAACTCTTGGATTCGACCCCTGATGGATAGCACAGGTGGTTTGGATGTCTATATCATGTGTTTTTTCAGTAATTAGCAAGGGTTGGACTCTTTTGGAAGTGGTGCACACATTGTATACTTGTATCAGCAGATTGGCAAGGAACAAAACCATGTTTTGCAGCTATTTTTGTGGGATTCTTGTGATACTATGTTTTTGTATTGTTTCTTCTTCTGTTATGAGTTTTTCTTATGTGTTAAATGTTTCAAAATATTTCCCATTCTTCTAAACTAAATGAATCAAGAGAAATAGGCAAAATGCATTGATAACAGTGCTTTGCCTTGGGAATGCATTTAGTTTTTAATGTTTTCAACAATTTGAAGAGGACTCATGGTTTCTTCATGTGCTCCTTAGCTCCTCAACATTCTTAAATCAATCATCTCATCCAATTAATAGTACATAAACACTTATCTATCTCGCCCCACAGAACATGTTTGTATCCCTGATTGGATTTCCCAGACCTAAGTTGCTTGCTCCATTTGATCTAGCAACAAAACCTTCAAAATCAAACAAAAACACTAGAGCTACTATACTTATCCTAAAATCTATTCTTATTTTAGTCATCTCCACTGAGATTGACAAGTAGAGAGCCCTCTCCCGACCTGGTAGGGCTAGCTACCAGGTTAAGCACGGTTTGTGGTTATCCTAAGATTGCCTCCCTTTAGCCTGAGGTCGATCTAGGCTTTAACACATGCAAACATATTTCTTTTTCAAGAAAATATCATGGCATATTTATCATTTTATGTGTAGGTTTCACATGCATTCTACTTCAAGAAACTATCATGGTTTATGGATTTTTTATGTGCCAGATGCATATGTAAGATTTTCAAGAAAATGACGTAGGTAATGTATTTCCCTTCCACACAGAAGCCATGGAAGTTTTTCCCAAGAAATGTGCAATAAATCTTTCCAAAAAAATAAATATATTTAACCTACATTCATGCACAGAAGAACTCTGGAAATATTTTCCAAGAAGTTAATATAATAAACTTATTTATGGGCATAATAAGTCTTCTCAACAAAATAAACAGTGAAATTTTCTATATAGTCCGCTCTTTTCATTCGCATGGTGAAAAGATAGGAAAACATGCTCCCAAGGAAAAACTAACTTCCTCTCAGCCTCAAAGCATAGAATAGCTCATTCGGAGAAAGAGTATGAAAGTTTGTTGGTAGGCATTTGACTTCAATTCATCCTTTGCAATCATCCCATTAGAACATGACAATATCACCAATTTTAGTGCTTTTATTTTAACAACTTCTGCCAATCCTTCGAAACACATAAGTGCGCACAATTTTCTGGTATTTTAGCTCGAATTTTTCATGTATTTATTTTTCCACATCCATGTGTTACTCAGGGTGAGGTTCTTTTTAAACAAAAAGAAAGTATCGATGTCCATCGTCTACTTGTTGGTTGAAGTTGTGACGATGTCCTATCTAAGAGTAGGAGGAGAGGTTACACATGAATGATGTGTGGAATTATTTCTTATAGCCAAGCATGGACTACATCGATACCAAAATCTAGGAATCGAAGACTTGATTAGACAAGTTTCCACAATAGCTTGGGAAAATGTGAAGGCTTCCTCAAAACTTTTCCAAGGTTTTAGGGTTTTTGGTTTCCACCCCAAATTCAGAAATATTTGTGGATTTATTCCTAACTCATTCATAACCATATCTAGATGCTATCAATCATTTTTTTATCACGTATTAGTCAATAATAATTTTTATTTCTTTTATTTTTTATTTTTACATTATTAAATCCTCAATAGCCAGTTGTAGGGATATGAATATTACATACTCCCCCCCCCTAAAGATAACATCGTCCTCAGTGTTCATCATTAACTTTTACTTATAACATCTATCTCAAACAACCAAAAGGGGATCCTTCCCCTTCAAAATGAAGGATTTTATTTCCAAGAAATACCAATAAGTAAAAACAATAATGTTTTATTAATAATCATAAACATTTACAACTACAAAAATATTCAATGTCCACTTCCAATCATTTAGACATTGTTCAATTTCACAAAAAACAAAAATAAAGTCTCTATACCAACTTGTTGTTACTTTTCAATTACTCTTTAGAATCATGGCCACTTCACGCAATAATTTAATTATATGTGGTTTATCAGTTGTGGTAAGCATTCTATGAGTGGTTTATCAGTCCAACAACAAGCACCTTGGGTTGTTTAACAGCCTTCATGGAAAGAACCATGTAGCGTATGGCTATCAAATCCAACATAATCACATTAATCACAACATTTTCAATGAAATGATATTCACAATATTTTATCTATCAATTATTTATCATAGTACCTCTGTAAGTACTCAAAGTGCACCTAGATATTTGATCATCAAAATGACCAAAGTAGTCATAACTTTACTAAGTGCATAATGTCTTAGCCCCAGGTAAAGACATCCACAAGACTGGTAATATAATAGAGAGATTACACTTCCAGTAATTCCTTCCCAGGCACTAGGCTCCTTTCCTATCAGGATGTATACAAAATTATTACACAATCATTCAAAAAATTCATTTTAACACATCACTTACTTGGTTAGTTTACTTGGTTTGTCATGAAAACCACCGGGGGAAAAATAATTTTCCTCCCAACCAATGAGAACTGGCTTCCACTAACCAGATTGAGAAAATTTCACATCCAAGAAAATTCTCAAAAAATGACCACACTAGGTCCAACTTGGGATTCCACTAACCACATTGGGCCCAGCCTAGGATTTCACTAACCACACCAGGTCTAGTCTAGGATTCCTCTTAGTAGTGTCCTTCTTATTCCTTCGACAATGTCGAGTCCTGAGGAATTTTAGCTCAATAGCTAACTCTTTTGGGCCTCCTCCAATAGGCTCCAAAACCAAAAGGGTTTTCTCAACCTTTTCTCCTCTCACCATCTTGGCTAACCCTTTTCCCTTCCTGAGGTCATCTATCTCTAGGGAGGGGAAATCCGGGAAGGGAATTGCCTCTAGCCATGGACCTCATTGGGCCTTTTCCAACTATCCTATAACTGTTTGTGATGAAAAATTCTCTTTTATCACCTTTTCCCACTTTGATTTACATAACTAACCATATGCACATTAATATTAAGGCAAAGGAGCATTTATGTACATCATGTATTCATACTTGACCCTCAGCATAGGCCATAGTATGTAAAAGTAAATTTGACAAGAAATCATAACTGACATCTCATGTCATACATGTGGTATTCATTTCAATTTTTTCACATAATAATCAACATGAAATTTAGAAAAACATTACCATATCTTTCATATCATAATGGTAAACATTATACGTTCACTTTTGCAGTTGCAAATCACATTGTGATGTTTTCTCTTTCATTGGTTCTTATATTCCATGTTACTAGAATCTTAGTGACACCATTATGTTGTCATTAAGCTACCCCTACTTAATCACACTAACAACATTATTCATGACTACTTTTGATAAAATCATACCTTCTACAAAATATTGTTATTCACAGAACATCCTTTCAAATACATTCAAGATGCATTTCACTTTGCACATGCATCAATGTTCTCAATATTTCAACAAAGTAGAAAGGTATTGGTCCTATCCATATTTCATAAATCATTTCCATGCATTAAGAGTAAACATAACAAATAAGTCTACATCCAAGGAACTTTAAAACAAAATTTAGATGAAGTTGTTTTCCAACGACAATTGAAGGAACATGACCTATTTAAAAGATATAGCCATTCTAATCCTATACTTGATATTCACCATAGTTCTAATTCATTTCATTTATGCATATGTATCTATTTAACAATCATTATGCATCTTTACTAAATTCAAGTCAAACATACAAACTTCTCTTAGTTAAACAAATTAGTAATGCCAATAGGTTCAAAATGCCATCTAGATTTTTGTTTAGTGATGACAATAAAGACACCACATTTCCACAACATAATGAACTTAATTGATGAAGTGTCACCAAAATATTCACACACACTGGATGAATTTCTAAAGGATGAAATGAATGTATTTGTTATATGTATGATGCACACCATCCAACATCATCATTGAATCATCAACTTGTCAAGTTGTGAAGTTTGAACAAAAAATGTAATCAACATATGATTACTACTATTTCTATCATTTAGTTGGTAGAACATACATAATCTATTCATCTCATGCATTTCAGTACATTATAATACTATCAAATAATCTTGGTTGCTCTCATCCTGCCAATTATTGTTTATGTATGTTCATATGCAAATCCATAACCCTTTTCCATTTATGTTTTTATTATTGACATAAATATACTTTTTTATTAAATCAATCACTTTAAAGACACTATTCTTATCATAATTTAAGTTCTTTGTAACATTCAAGAACTTAAATTCATGCAATACTAATTCATGAAAGGTAGTGCAATATGCTAAATAATCAATGTTGCCAACCATCATAAACTCAATCAACATCCACGACAAGACACAATTGACAATTAGCTCCATTATAGTCAATACCTACCACTTGACTCATTGTTTATCTTCAATATTCCAAGGGGTTATTTCAATGTCTTTGTAGAAATTCCTTGTAGATTCAAATTTCTAATTGTAATTTACTAAAACCATAGACTTGAATATACTCTATTCATCAGCGGAAATAATTAAATGATCGTGAAATCACGAAGCATACAAGAGAAAGAATTCAATCAACACATAACACAATGATTTCATGGGGAAAGCCACAGCTAAAAACCCTTGATATCTGTATATTGCATTAGTCAGAAAATATGAGAAGATTACAATACTTTTATCAAGCACGAGCAACCTCTGCACTATCTATCTCACTGCTTCCTAGACAAGCCTAGGACAATACTTAACCAAATTTTGGCTTGCCCAAGTCCCTATTTCCTTCCGTTGTTTCCTTGGGATTTAGCTCCCTATTAATTATAGATATTCCTCAACATAAATTGAATAATCCTCATATGTGTTCCTTTGACTGCATGCACCACTTGTACAATTCGGATGATTATACAATGGATAGTAAACTATACCTAAACTCCAATATCAACTCTTAGATCTGACATGCATGAGTTATTTATAAGTGAATCATCAGTTAACTGGTTGAACACATGAAGCAACACCCCATTGTTTGACCTCCTACTAGTTCCTCCATCAGTTGGAACTAGTTTAATTGATTTTAACTCAGTTAAACTAAATTAATTAATGACAACTCAAAATAAACTCAACTAGGGCTCCTATAATGTAGAAGACACTCTACATGATTCTAGTTAGACCCTCAACTCAAATTAACTGAACCAACTAAGTCAATTTAACTTAGTTAACTCGTACAAGTTGTCTTGTGGTGTGGATTTACAAATTTATTCCTAATTTAATTCAAGGACAAAATTAAATTAGGATTTTCATGTTGTATTTTCAACACTCCCTCTCAACATGAAAAGGATTATCGGCTACCTCGATCCTACCTTTATGGAACTTGAATTTTCCTCTTGACAGTGCCTTATTCAAGATGTATGCATCCTATTCCTTTGTAGGAATGTACTCCAGCAAGATGATTTTCCTTTGCACACAATCTCATATATGGTGATACCAGATGTCAATATGCTTGGACTGATCATCAAAAATGGATTCTCAAAGAGTTTGATACAACTCTAATTGTCACAGTAAATCACAGTAGGATCCATCTTCTGACCAAATAACCCAACAAGGATCTTCCTCATCCAGTTAGCTTCACAACCTTCTTGACTAGTAGCCATGTACTCTGCTTCTGTTGAACTGAGTGAAACTAATCTCTGCCATATGTTGTACCAAGAAACTGTTGCTGACCCAATACTAAAGATTCCCCTTGATGTGCTCTTCCTATCGGATGGACTCCCTGTCAAATCTGCATATGTGAAGCCTTGCAGTTTCACTATGTCTATCCGCCTGTACCAAAGACCAAACTGAGTGGTGCCTCTGAGGTATCTCAACACATGTTTAGTTTCCTTCCAATAAAGTTTGGTTAGCTTAACCATTGCTTGACTAAGTTGGTCAACTGCAAAACATATGTTCAGTTGTTTGTTCACCAAATACATAAGTGAAACCACAAGCTTACTGTAAATAGTATCCTCCACTACTTCACCTAATGTAGCATCTTCCTTCCTCCAATTTCTTGGTAGAGGAGTCTCCATGGGTTTGTTTCTCTCCATGTGGAACTTCTTCAGTATCTCGTTGGCATACTTTCCCTGAGAGACAAAAAAATCCTCATCTCCTTTCCATACTTCCATACCAAGGAAATAATAAATGAGCCCCAAGTCCTTCATCTTGAATTCTCTTCCAAGATCCTCTTTGAAATATTTTACCATCTTCTTATCACTCGTTAGAATTAAATCATTGACATATAATACTATAATCAACAATTTATCTTCAACCACAATATGGTAAAGGTTTAAGTGAAGTCCAACCTGGTGAAATAGTTGTCAATCCTAGTGTACGAAGCATGGGGTGCTTGTTTCAATCCATACAATGCTTGGTTGAGTCTGCACACATGCGAATCTCTAGTGAATATCTCACATGCTTTCGGCTGATCAATGTACACCTCTTCCTCAATCACTTCATGGAGGAACTTCACATCCATCTGATTTATCTTCCATCCCATCTACGCTAAAAGTGCTAGAATATATATGTTTGAAGAGTACCTTGCTACTGGAGCAAAGGTCTCTTTGTAAGCAATTCCCTCAACCTTAGAGAACCCTTTGGCCACAAATTTGGCCTTGTGATTCTCCACACTCCCATATGCTACTTGCTTTACCTTGTAAATCCATATGGAACTCACCATTGACTTGTCTGTTGGCCTTGGGACCAATTCCAAGACATTGTTTCTGATAATGGAATAATACTCCCTACCATGGCATCAACCCATACTGGTTGTTGCACTACTTCCTCGAATGAGGATGGCTCAATCTCTATAATCTTTCTCATCAAAGCCATGTAGCTAGTGTACCGATTTGATGACCTCATCTGCCCGCGTTGTGATGTGGGTGCTCCCACATTCTCTCTAGAATCATCTATCAATCTATCAACTTCTCTGGTGTGATTCCTTCCATATCTAGAAGTCTTTGCATGAGTGGGTTCTTCCACTCTCTACTCCTTTGCATGTGGTTGCTCCACATCATCCTAAGGTTCTTCCTTTGGAACTAAAATCTCATCATCTGCATGTAACTGAATCTCCCTCTCAAGGAAACATCTCATGGCCTTCTCTTCATCAAACTTCACATCTCTATGAACCATTGTCATCCTATGAGATGGAAGGTACCCCCTCTAGTTTTGAGGTGTATCAGTGTACCCCACAAATATTCCCAACTCAGTTGTCGGCTCTAGATTTTTCCTTGCATCCTTAGTAACATGACAGTAACTTGATGAACCAAAGATCCTGAAGTGTGCCACATCTGGTTTCTTACCTGAAAAATATTCTTCTAGTGTACTCATCCTGAGAATCTGATGAGGATTTGTTGTTATGCACATATATATTTGTGTTTCATGCTTCAACCCACAAGTGCAACCATCGATCATGATCATGTAACATCACCCATGCAACTCCCACAATAATTTTGTTTTTCCTTTTAGCCACCCCATTCTATTGTGGGTTATGCGGTGATATTAACTCCTACTGAATGCCTTTTGATGCAAAAGTTCTTGAATTCATTCAACACATATTCTCCATCATTATCGCTCTTGAGAGCGTTCACTTTCCTACTAGTGTATTTCTCAACAAGTGCTTTAAATTCACAAAATTTAGAGAACGCTTGATATTTGTTTTGCATGAAGAAAATTTAGCACTTACGTGAGAAATCATCTACAAATCTTACATAATACTTGTGCTTGGTCATGGAGCCTATCAAGAATTGTCCACACACATCTGAGTGAACTCTTTCAACAATCACTTGCGCTTGATTGTCCTTATCATGAAAGGTGTTTTTGGTGTCCTCCCCAATGTACACCCTTTGCATGTATCTCTTTCCTCTAGTGTACCCTTTGGAAATCCTGTAGAAATATGTTGCATGATCTTCAAATCTCTTGTGGTTCAAGTGGCCCAATCTTCTATGCCACAATTCACTAATGTCTTGACTTTGCACCTTCTCTGTGTTTGTGCACAAAGTTGCACAATCTTCTACATCAAATTTGTACAGGTTCTTCACTCGAACCTGATCTAATTCACTTGTCCTGAGGCTATGTGAAGAAAGAAAACCTTTCCTTTGCTAAATATCACATCGTAGCCACTGTCCTCCAACATAAAAACTGAAACCAAATTCTTCTTCAAACCCGGAACATACATGACATCTTTTAATGTGATAGGAGAACCAAATTCCCTTTGAAAAGTAACAATACTGATGTTGGTCACGCTATACCTTCCATCATCTCCCATTTCAATGTTCATCTAGAGGTCCTTCTCCTCCAAGTCTCAGAAGAATTCTATGTTGCCAGTCATAAGGAATGAGGCCCCACTATCCAGATACCAAGCACTACCCATCACTGATGTCACCATGCATGAAATGAGGGTGAAATCCAACATGAATTGTGAAGCAAGAGCTTCACGTGCTGCTCCTCCTAAGGGCTTCTTGTTGGCCTTCTTTTGCAGACACGTCGTGGCACAGTTTCCTATAATTAAACTGAATTAATTAATTACAACTCAAAATAAACTCAATCGGGCCTCCTATAATGTAGGAGACACTCTACATGATTCTATTTAGACCCTCAACTCAAATTAACTGAACCAACTAAGTCAATTTAACTTAGTTAGCTCGTACAAGTTGTCTTGTGATGTGGAACTACAATTTTATTCCCAATTTAATTCAAGGACAAAATTGAATTAGGATTTTCTTGTTGCATTTTCAAAATTATTTTAAAACCCCCCGATCGGGGTGAGAGGTGGTTGATAGACTCATTAAGAGGGTCATCATGACAAGGACGTCCAAAGGCAATGCCACCACCTCCCACGCGCTCGAAGCGTAGGGCATTGTGGCTATACATATGGTTAAGATAATATGGTGGAAGGAAGGTGGCATTCACATGCACCAAAGTTGTTGACAGCAAAGAGGGTTAGTAGAGAGGAGGGAGATGATGAAGTGGAGACAACAGCAAAGGTGGTGCAATAGTTCCAGGAAGGCAAAGAGATACAACGATCCCAAACGTTGGTTGTATGTTCTCTGCCTACACTACATTATGATCCCCTATGTTTGGTTTGTTGAATTTGGATTGCATGGGGGCAAGGGGCTGGGGAGAGAGAGAAATTGGGGTGGCAGGGATAACTGGGAGGTGAAGGATGGCGAGATTCATCATAGCTGCATAAGTTATGCAGGGATATTACTCTGCTTTGGTATTTCATTCTCATGCATGGGGTCTGTTGGGGTATCACTCTACTTTAGCATTCTCCTCTCGTGCATGGGCATTATAGGGATGGGGACAGAAGGCTTTTGGATGAGAGAACCTTGGATGCTCATTTGCTTGGAAAACCTAGGGGGAAAGGGTAAGGTAGTGGCAATTACATTAGCGTTAATTCTAGTTTGGGTCCTGGAATGAGTTACGAAGGATAGGGCTTTGAGGAAGATAGGGGCCATGAGGGCAGACGCCAAGGCCCTAAGGGGATTCAGTAGGGGGGAGGATGCTGAGGGTAGGAGTTTTCTAGAATTAGGGAATCGACATGCTGGGAAAGTCGTCCAAGTAGGCCTCAGCTGACGGTTGGGGTGGCGGATGGTTCGTAAGGTAGGGGAGGGATACCTGGTATAGGAAGGGGCTCATAAGTCAGGAGGTCGAGATGAGTAGTGTCAAGAATTGTAGAGACAAAGTCAGGGGGATAGGGGATGAGGTCAGCCAACAAGGGGCACAGGGGAGAAGGAGCGTGGCTTCTATAGATTGGGCTTCTAGGCTATTGGGCCTTTTGGTGGCCATGCAATTCGAGACTGAAACCATGGCCATTATAAGCGCAATGCAAGGGGCATGCAGGGGTGTCCAGGGCATCTTGGGTGGGGGTTCCTGGTGCTTGGGGGCTTTGAACAGGATGCATGGGGGGAAGAAATGTTGAATGAGTAGAACCATTCGCTGAAGAAGTTTATGAAAATAATGGCTTGGAATTCTTGGTTTCTTGTTCCTATAATAGGTAACTCCCCTTAGAGGAAGAGAGCACTGAAGCTTGATCCTGGCCATCGACGACAGTAGGCTAGAAATCCCCGGGACATTACTGCAATGGCTCAAGCAATGAAAGGCAAGGGAAAAGGAAAGATATCGTGGGAGAGCGAAGTAGAGGTCAAGCAGAGAAGCGGAGGCTGCATATGCGGGAGGCACCAGAGAGGAGATTTAACGGCTCATCATAGAGTGGGAGGAGGATATCTATAGACATGCGAGTGCGGGGCAGTGGATGTGGAAGAGTGGAAGGTGTTGGTTCCTGCTCCAGGACACACTCACGCCAGAGAGACATAATATAAACAGACTATGTACCTATATTGGATGTTGAAATGCCTCCTAGGTAAGGCGATGGAACAAATCTGGATGACCACCATTAAGGACTTTAAAAGCGGGACTTCCAAAAGATACAATTCCAACTGTATAAATAGGATGGCTGCCTGGTTCGTATCCAGAAAAACTTCCCATGCATATTCTTGTCGATTGAGCTACCCGATTCCATTGTGAAAGACACGACCCTAGTTACCTCGGCCTCTACCAAACAGGACAACTAGAAGGATGAAGTTGTAGTCTTTTTTTGCTTAAGTTTATATGCAGATAGATTTTACTTTACAGTTTGCAGTAGTTTATATGTATAGACAAAAATTTTATGGTTGTGGACATGATAATCAAGTTTATATAGCTTGAATAGATAAACTAACTATTTTTTACTATTGGATGGCTTATAATTCGGTTAGGTCGTCAACATACATGGTTTCCTAATGGGGAGGTTGAGAGCACCTAACAAGGCTAAGTGGTGTTGGAAATAATAATGAGAGGGGGGGTGAACCAATGTTATCAGGTCAATTATTTTTCATTTCACAATAAGATTTGTATACGCTACTTCAGTTAGTAAATACCGCGTATGTACGCAACTTCAGTTAAGGAAACAAGTGTATATGAGCAGACTTGTAATTTAAATTATTCTTCAGATGTTGATCATTAATCTGTGCATCAAACCATATGAACAGTAACCAGGAACAATAAAACAGAACAGGCAATCACACATAAGAACACAAGATATAAGGTGGAAACCCAATGTGGGTGAAAACCACCTGCTGCAATTCATCTCTATCTTCTTTCAATTAGAAACTTCTTTTTACAATGTTTTTGTACTAGTGTGGTCTTATACCAGTACGCAGGCTACTACCCGCAGAAGGCTACAACCTTCTCTCATTCTCCAGCTTCTCCTAGAAGGGAGCTACAACCCCCTTAGCTCTTGTACTAGCTGAGGTACTAGTACGTAGGTGCTGACCTATAGAAGGCTACAACCTTCTCTTTTCTTCTAGGGACCTCGTTTCATAAATTTTCAGACTAGATCCATGTATATCAATCAAACATCAAGTATATCTGCATTAACCAAACTCCTTTGTACAAACAAATACTGAATCAACCAATAACTTCTCAGAATGCTGTAACCAGAAAACAGTACCAGTAACCAAACTCCAATCCTAAACCCAGAATACTGCAGCAATAAACAGAAGCAGCTAAAACATATTTCATGAGATATACGCTACTTCAATATATAGAACCTGTGTGCATACGCTTCTGTATCAAGGCTATCCAGCGTATACGTTGTTTTACGTTAGCGAACCAGCGTGTATACACACCTCTGTTACGCTGAACCTCCGTACAAATTTATAAGAGATAATTTATCTTTTTACTTATTCAAACATTAGTTATACCTAGATTATCATATTTATAGATCACGTCATGCGTCAAACAGATCAAATATTTCACAAAGATACTTCTCTTCAAACCGCCTTAAGATCTTGACCCATCAATAGAACTGATCCTTCTCCTTGCACTCAGGTTCCTCCTTGATTCAGATCTAGTTATGCACCATAACCCAATGACAATATTCTCGATCTTACTCTTCATAAGATATTCAATACTTCAGTTGATCCCTTGCCAAATGATCTCCTTCCCTTTTTATACACTTAGACCTTACTCACACCATGGTCCAAAACCATAGAGATCCAATACTAGGGACTCAATACCTGGGTTCAACACTTTGGATGCAATACCAAGGACCAAAACCATAGGTTCAAATATGATGAACTAAATACCATGGACCAACCATAAGTTTTCCCACATGTACGCGCTTTTCTTTGCATGAAAGTGCGTGCATACGTATACGCGCCTTTTGATCGGTACACCCGCGTGTATACGTGATTTTGTTAAGATGAACCTGCGAATACCTCATTTTCTTTCATTCTAAGAGCTTGAACTGTGATATGCCCTTTGAGTGAGTTGCCATCAAGGGCAACACCTGTGCCATAGTGCCAAACCTATGCCATAATGCCAACAATCTCCCCCTTTGGACTTGATGGCAACCCCAAGTCACTCAAAAACATTCTCCCCCTTTGACATCAAGGGCAAAGGGTTATGCTCCCCCTGAATACATGCTGAATCCTCTGCTCTGCTATGCTGTCCAAGCTCCCCCTGACTGTAGGCAAGGTCTGCAAGAAGATGATCTACACAAGAAACATGACTTTATACATTATAAAAGACCTTCCTATCACCAAAGACTCATACATACATCCATCTCCCAACCAAGTGAGGATATACCAGAATTGACTCATCCACCAACC
The DNA here is from genome assembly GCA_031772625.1 of Pinus tabuliformis. Lineage (NCBI taxonomy): Eukaryota > Viridiplantae > Streptophyta > Pinopsida > Pinales > Pinaceae > Pinus > Pinus tabuliformis. Next base: position 686,103,651 of record CM062813.1, read on the forward strand.
AAGTGGGGATACACCAGAAGTTTGCACATGACAAATAAGTACATTACATCATTCATCCCAGGCATAGTGGGGAAACCAAAATAGGTCGTTACATGACCTTGATAAGAAAATATATACATGACATAGAGACGAAATATCTATAACAATTCTATGAAAGTCATTACTAGAATATGTCAATCATCATTCAGATCAGCAACGATAATCTCCCTCTCCACCTGAAACCAAAACAACTATGAATGTAAACCAAGATCTTCTAAGATAATGCTAACAATGCATTATTCGAAGAATATATGCTCCCCCTGAACATGTGCCAGATAGTCTCTGCCAGGCCTATATCAGACTCTTTCCAACCTGAGTCTGACCACACTGCTTTCCTTCAAACAATCATATATGTGACTGTATTCACATAAACTGGCGTATGTATGCGGATCCTCCTCATTAAACTCGCGTACACCCACTTTTCTCTGGAACAGATGAGTTTCAACAGCAAGATGATGCATCAACTACTCCCAGCTTCTATCTGAGGTATTCAAATGTCTCCCTGGGCAGTGGTTTGGTGAGTGTATCAACAACCTGTTCCTTAGAGGGGACACACCCCAACTTGACCTTTTGTTCAAGAACTTGTTCTCGAAGAAAATGATATTTGATAGGTATGTGCTTGGTCTTTGAATGCATGAATAGATTTTTTGAAATGCTGATTGCACTTGTATTATCACATAGAATGGGGATAGGTGGAGTACAAGTGATTTGCATGTCTTGTAATGTTTGCATCATCCAGAGGAGTTGTGTGCAGCAAGATGCAACAGCTACATATTCTGCTCCAGTTGTGGATAATGCAATTGAACTCTGTTTCTTTCTGAACCAAGGTACTAACCTAGGACCCATGAAGAATGCACCACCACTAGTGCTTTTTCTGTCATCCACACTTCCTGCCCAATCTACATCTGTATATGCATGAAGTGTGAGATCTGTACTTCTAGGATACCATAAGCCATAGTTTTGAGTTCCTTGAAGATACTTAAAAATTCTCTTAACTTCCTGAAGATGAGTTTCCTTTGGATTTGCCTGAAACCTTCCAACTATCTGGTCAGGTACTTGTTAGATAGAGCAGACTACCAATCATGGATCTATAGGTTGGTTTATGCACTGTTGTTGATTCATCATTTGCACTGAGGCTGCATCCTGATACCATAGGGGTACATACTGGTTTCGAATCCTCCATCCCATATTTCTTCAAGATCTACTTGAGATAATTGCTTTGTGATAGAAAAATTTCGTCTTTGTTTTGTTGGACTTGTAAGCCAAGAAAATATGTGAGCTCACCAAGCATGGACATTTCAAACTCTTTTTGCATTACCAAGGAAAAATTTTGACTCATGTCTTCTTCGTTGCTACCAAAGATGATATCATCAACATACACAACAAGTATTAGCAACTTATCATTGTCAAATTTTATATATAGATTTCTATCTGTGGAACCTTTTGTAAAACCTTGTTGATGGAGGTACTTATCCAAGCGATAATACCAAGCCCTTGGAGCCTGTTTAAGGCCATAGAGAGCCTTTTTGAGTCTGCATACAAGCTTTGGATCATTTCCAAGGATAAACCCATCTGGTTGCTCAATATACACTTCTTCATCCAAGTCTCCATTTAGAAAAGCAGACTTCACGTCCATTTGAAATACTTTGAACTTCTGAAAGCTAGAAAGAGCAAGGAACATCCTTATGGCCTCAAGTCTAGCAACTGGTGCAAAAGTTTCTTCAAAGTCTATGCCTTCTTGTTGAGCATACCCTTTACAAACAAGTCTGGCCTTGTTCCTAATCACATCTCCATTTTCATTTAGCTTATTTTTGAATATCCATTTTGTTCCTATGACATTCTTATCTTTTGGTCTAGGAACCAACTCCCAAGTGTTATTCTTTTCAATCTGCTCAAGTTCTTCCTCCATGGCCTTTACCCAACATTCATCTTTGCATGCCTCTCTTACATTTTGTGGTTCAGTGGAGGAGAGTAATGCTAGATAACTTGAAGCTTTTGAAATGGTTCTTCTTGTTTGTACACCTGCCTCCTTTTGCCCCAAAATTTGAGTTTCTGGATGATTCTTCTGAACGTACCTGGATGGAGTCTTTTCTTCTATCCTTATCTATTCTTCTGGTGCCTCATGGGTTTCTTCTTCATCATGAGTCTGATTTGTTGTAGAAGGATAGTCCTCATCATCTTCGAACTCTTCAGATTTTACTTGCCTTGGAATGTTTCCTTCTTCATCAACCACTACATCAATACTTTCAACAATTTTTCCAAGTCTTTTATTGTAACACTTATATGCTTTGCTGTGGGGAGAGTAACCAAGGAGAATGCCTTCATATGCTCTAGGTTCAAATTTGCCAAGTTTTTCATCAGTCCTTTTGATGTAGCATTTGCTCCCAAAAATTTTGAATTATTTTACCGTGGGAGTCTTACCATACCAAAGTTTGTGAGGAGTCTGAGCGCTGTTTACCCGGACGTTTGTCTTGTTGAGAACCGTAATTGCAGCAAATGCGGCTTCACCCCAGAAGGTTGTGGGAGTTCCAGACACATCAAGCATAGCACGAGCCATTTGTTGAATCGTTCTATTCATCCTTTCCACTACTCCATTTTGCTGAGGAGTCCTTGCAGTAGAGAATTCCCTTCTTATTCCATGTTCTTCACAAAAATCGAAATACTCATTCGAGGTAAATTCCCCACCTCTATCAGACCTGAGGCGTTTGATTTTGTGATCTGATTCATTTTCAACTAAGGCTTTGAATGCTTTGAACTTTTCGAAAGATTCGTCTTTATGCTTCATAAGTCCTAACCAACACATCGTGGAAAAGTCGTCAATGAACAATATAAAGTATTCTTCTCCTCGAGGTGACCTTTTCCTAGATGGTCCGCATACATCAATATGGACAAGTTCAAGTGGCTTGCTAGCTGATCCTTCCTTCTCTTGGGAAATTAGTTCTGGTTTGCTTACCAAACTAACATGATTTGCATATTGTATTGTCTAGAATTCTAATGTCAGGGAGATCACAAACCACCTGATATTTACATGCTTTCCTTATTTGAGAGAAGCTTAGATGCCCCAATCTTCTATGCCATAGCCAATGTTCATCATTCTTGCTAAGATAGCATTGTTGTTGTCCTCCCTTGAGTATGTATAAATTATTTGGAGTTCTTATGGCTTTGATCACTGTTTCTCCTGTATCAAGCTCACGAACAATACATCCATTTGATTGAAATATTACCTCATTTCCCTGATCACACATTTGACTGACACTTAATAGATTATACTTTAAGCCATCAACATACATAACATTCCCAACTTTCACCTTTTCTTTCAAAAGAACTGAACCTTTACCTTTTATGAATGCAGGGGTGTCATTTCCAAATGATACCTTCTTTTCCTTTTCTAAGGCGCTATATGATTGAAGTTTTACTTTATCACCTGTCATATGTTTCGAGCATCCACTGTCGATGTACAACTGATTTTCTTGTCCTTCCGCATATAAGGCTATACCACATCTTTCTGGTTGTGGTTCTTCCTTCCTCCATGTTTTGGGGCTCAATGAAGCTTGCTCCTTTTGAGTTGTTTGCTGAAACCAACTCCTGTATTCAGAATCTTCATGACCAAAGTTGTTGCAGATAGAACATTCTATTTCATTTTCAAGAGCAGAAAAGTTGTTGTAGGTTATTTTCATGATTCTAGTCACACTCCTTTGATTTCGTGCTTCTCTGATCATGATGGTCTTGTAGGCAACGCATTGAGTTGCTTTATGTCCAAAGTTATGAAAAGAGAAACATTGGCCATTGAAGAAATTCCTGCGATCATCAAACCTTCCATTGTAATAGCCATTCTTGAGGTAAATTGAGAATGATTTACCTGTGGTTGGTTGTAGCTTTTGTTCATCCTTGAAGTAGATTGCCCTCGATTTACTTGGTGATTTCTGTTCATTCTTGAAGTAAATTGTCCCTGATTTACCTGGTGATCTCCATTGGGCCTTTGCTGTCGATTGTCAACCTGTTCACTTCTCCTTGCAGCTTCAAGATAACTTTTGGAGGTAGATGGCTTCTGTGCTTGAGATGTTTCTTTAGTATACCCAAGACCTGTCTTGATTAGAGGAGAACGTTGCACTTTGATAATCTCATCTAAATTTTTAGATCCTTTAGCAAATCTAAGATTAAGAGCTTTATTTTTCTCAATGTCCTTTCTAAGTCCCACAATTTCACATTCTAACTTTTCATTGTATTTCTCCATTTCAGCAAGTTGGAATGTCAGAGTATCTATAATCATATTTTTCTCTTCTAAGCAAATTTTGAGTTTAGAAATTTCTTCATAAAGACTTTCTTCATCTATAGCATCCAAGAAATCATCATCTTCAAAAGCTATCAAAAGTCTATAAACATTACCTTGTTCATCTTCATCGCTATTTGAAAGTCCATCACTGTGTTCATGTGTGTAATAGCTTTTCTTACTTACATTCTGTTTTCTGTTCCATCTAACTGGTTCCTTACCTTTGTCAAGCTTATCTTTATGAGGACACTTGGCAGCATAGTGACCAACTCTTCCACAAGCAAAACATTTAAAAGGTAACTTACCTCTGAATCTTCCAGAACCCCGTTGAATGTTCTTGAAAAAATTTGACTCTTCCTCTTCTTCCAACATATGTCCTGAATCATTGTAATCTCCTTTTCCTGAGGCTTTGAATGCGGCTTCTCTCTTGTCTAATGGTCCCCCTTTTTCATTTTGTAAGCGGTTAGGATTCTGTGTAGCTGTGACATGGTAAGGCTCTGTAGATTCTGTTTTTCTTCTATGGCATAAACTTTTGATTCAAACTTAGAAGACAAAGATCTTAGAACCTTTTCAACCAAAACAACTTCTTTTATTTCTTCACCCAAATTTTTCATACAATTAACAATCTCATCTATACATAGGAAATAGTTAGCCACACTTTCATCATTGTACATTATGAGATTTTCATATTGAATTCTGAGAGTTTGTAGTTTTGCTCATTTTACCTGTTCATCTCCTTCATAGCTCAGAACGATCTTGTCCCATATTTCTTTTGCGGTTTTGAGTTGCATAATTTGACGAATTCTGATTGAGATAGGCGCCCTAATAGAGTATTGACATCCTTTGCATTTGTTTCATATTGCTTCTTACCAGCCGTATATGTAGGAGTTGCTGATGGAAAAGTGTATCCTATTTCCACAATATCCCAAACTTCTATACCAAGAGATTGAAGATAGGCAGTGATTCTTACCTTCCAATAGACGAAGTCGCCTCCATCAAAAATTGGTGGCCTGATTGATGCTTCTTTTTCGTAGTTTCTCATGATGATAGATCTTCCTTGAAGCGATCAAGCTTCTTCTGAAGGACTTGCTCTGATTCCAATTGTTGGAAATAATACTAAGAGGGGGGTGAATCAGTATTATCAGGTCAATTATTTTTCATTTCACAATCAGATTTGTATACGCTACTTCAGTTAGTAAATACCACGTATGTACGCAACTTCAGTTAAGGAAACAAGTGTATATGAGCAGACTTGTAATTTAAATTATTCTTCAGATGTTGATCATTAATCTGTGCATCAAACCATATGAACAGTAACTAAGAACAGTAAAACAGAACAAGAAATCACACATAAGAACACAAGATATAAGGTGGAAACCACCTGCTGCAATTCGTCTCTATCTTCTTTTAATTAAAAACTTATTTTTACAATGTTTTTGTACTGGTGCAGTCTTATACTAGTACGCAGTCTGCTGCGTGAAGAAGGCTACAACCTTCTCTCATTCTCCAGCTTCTCCTAGAAGGGAGCTACAACCCCCTTAGCTTTTGTACTAGCTAAGGTACTAGTACGTAGGTGCTGACCTACAGAAGGCTACAACCTTCTCTTTTCTTCCAGGGACCTCGTTTCAAAAATTTTCAGACTGGATCCATGTATATCGATCAGACATCAAGTATATCTGCATTAACCAAACTCCTTTGTACAAACAAATATTGAATCAACCAATAACTTCTCAGAATGTTGTAACCAGAAAACAGTACCAGTAACCAAACTCCAATCCTGAACCTAGAATACTGCAACAATAAACAGAAGCATCTAAAACATATTTCATGAGATATACGCTACTTCAATATATAGAACCTGCGTGCATACGCTTCTATATCAAGGCTATCCAGCGTATACGTTGTTTTACGTTAGCGAACCAGCGTGTATACGCGCCTCTGCTGCGCTGAACCTGCGTACAGATCTATAAAAGATAATTTATCTTTTTACTTATTCAAACATTAGTTATACCCATATTATCATATTTATAGATCATGTCATGCGTCAAACAGATCAAAGATTTCACAAAGATACTTCTCTTCAAACCGCCTTAAGATCTTGACCCATCAATAGAACTGATCCTTCTCCTTGCGCTCAGGTTCCTCCTTGATTTAGATCTAGTTATTCACCTTAACCCAATGATAGTATTCTCGATCTTGCTATTCATAAGATATTCAATACTTCAATTGATCCCTTGACAAATGACCTCCTTCCCTTTTTATAGACTTAGGCCTTACTCACACCATGGTCCAAAACCATAGAGATCCAATACTAGGGACTCAATACCTGGGTTCAACACTTTGGATGCAATACCAAGGACCAAAACCATAGGTTCAAATATGATGGACTAAATACCATGGACCAACCATAAGTTTTCCCACATGTACGTGCTTTTCTTTGCATGAAAGTGCGTGCATACGTATACACGCCTTTTGATCGGTACACCCGCGTGTATACGCGATTTTGTTAAGATGAACCTACATATACCTCATTTTCTTTCATTCCGAGAGCCTGAACTGTGATCTGCCATTTGAGTGAGTTGCCATCAAGGACAACACCTGTGCCATAGTGCCAAACCTGTGCCATAATGCCAACAAGTGGTTGTAACCTACTTGCATATATTATAATGAAAAAGAAGGATCTACCAAGCTTAACAAAAAAAAAGTCTTTTAAAACATTATATTGTCCTCTTCAAGGATAACCCCCATTTTTCTACATTCCTCCATTATAGCACAAATGCATGCATTCATTTTTTTCTTATAAGTAGTGTATTATAACTCTAATTGTTTTTCTTTAAATGCACCATTAATCACTATCATAAGAGTATGAATGCAAAGGTTCGTAGTTAATTCACACCATCACTAATTACAATGTGAGTATTCAAAATTATTCATGATTTAGCTACAACAATGCAACAAAATTTATTATTGTCTTTTATTCGCATAAATATTCAAATGCTACGAGCACAAATTTTCTATCAAAGAAAAAAATTAACACTTATCATTCTTTAATGTGGTTATTAACACCATCATGCATCTCATATCTAATGCAATCTATTGCATACATTTCCAAGTAATTTTCATTAGTGTCATACCTGAACTTATATACATTAGCATCATACCTCTAGTTTGTGTTCTTATAGAACCCAAAAGGTGCTAGTGTTGCAACCTCGCTCTAATACCACTTGTAACATTCCCCGATAAACCTCGTGTAAAAATACATATGATTAGAATTTTTTTACATAATTTACTAGCATGTAACATTTTGAATCACTTCTTCCATGTTCCTTAACTGACCGTTAGATAAAATCATCATCATTACATAGAGTAACTTTAGAAATAGAGTATGAAGTCACATAACGTAATAACCATTGTTGTGGCATCTTAACATAAATATCTCCATTATAACCTTACATCATTATCATCGTTCATTTAATTAGGCTATTTAATCACATATTTGATGATGTAAGTGTCAATGTCATGCAAGAAAACAACATCTTTATAATGGCATAATAGGCAAACACATCAATGGAAACCAATATACCCTAGAAACCGCAAAGGGAAAAAATAGCAAACATTTAATATATTAAATGTTTCGTGAGGGTGTTCACCCCTAACTACATTGCAATAAGGGAGTCCATCCCTTGACCATTGCTAAAAATCTTACAAAGAAATATCATCTTAAATTCAACATAATTAGCTAGAATTTATTACATTAATCATGATATCATTTACCCCACAATTCCTTGAACATTGTGTCTTTATGGCCTGGTTATTCCCTACAGTAGGTTATCCTGCATTTCCAATCCCTAAACCTGCATGGACCATTAATTCATTATCTGCCACAATGTTAAATATAACCCATCCTTCACATAAGTCACATCCTTTCCTGCAATTACTACCATCAACAAACTCTGACGTAATGATTACAAAATATTCATCAAACCCCAAATAATAAATATTTACTAGTTATGTTTCAACCATCTTTTCATGTGCATAAATAAAATGCATACAAAGTATTGAGACATGCCTCTATAATTGACAGCACACATGCATTAATTAAATCACATAATTACCAAAACATGTATATTTATTCTTACCTTTGTATGGTTAGGACACATGTCTATCCATCCGAATATCACATGCATAAAGTAAAATACATAAAATTAACAAGTCGTGCTCATTTATCCCTACTTCATGTATATCATGAGAAAGGAAAATAGTTATGTTCTACTTTTGCCCACAAGAACATGGTAATATTTAAAAGAACTTCCATGGTTATCACCATCTCTTCGCACAAGAAGAGGGAAATCTTTCCAAAGATAAACACCACACTAACAATTATTTCCTTGCACAAAACACATTCTTTTCAAAAAGAACAACCACCACAATTGTTCGTATAAAAGAAACTAGCACATTGGCTATGATCTTTTGCATCTAAATGCATATTCTTCTTCCAAAATAAATTAGCCTAAAAACTATTATCTTGATGTATGTAAACACATATTGTTTTTCCAAAGGAAACTAACACTATAGCTATTATTCTTCTACATATGAACACATATTTCTTCTCAAAAAATCTAACACAATAGCTATTGCTTCTGTGCATAACAACACATAATATTTTCAAGAAAACATGGGTTCTTATCCTTGTATGCACAAGATTCATATGCAACCTTTAAAGAAAATAACCTTGATTTTTACCATTTCATGCACAAGAATTCACATGCAAGCTTTCAAGAAAATAATCTTGGCTCTTATAATTTCATGCACAAGAATTCATATGTAATCTCTCAAGAAATCTAACACCATAACTATTTCTTTTTGTGCGTGCAAATGCATATTTCTTTTCAAGAAAGTCTAGTACAATTAGTTATTATTTTATACATTCAAATGCATATTTATTTTTCAAGAGATCTATCATAATAGCCATTATTTTGTGCATGCACAAACAGATTTCATTTTAAGAAAATATCCTGACATCTTTATCTTTTTATGTGCAGGGTTCACATGCATTCTACTTCAAGAAACTATCATGGATTCTTTTTCTTTTATGTGCAATAATATTTTCAAGAAAATGACATAAGAAATTTATTTATCTTCCACACAAAAGCCATGAAATTTTTTCTCAAGAAATGCACAACAAATATTTCCAACAAAATAAATATATTTAACCTATGTTTATGCACACAAGAACTGTGGAAATATTTTCCAAGAAGTTAATATAATTAATTTATTTATGGGCATAAGAATTTTTCTCAACAAAATAAACATAATGAACTTATTTGTATAATTTTCTCTTTGCTTTCGCATGGTGAGAAGACAGGGACACACACTCCCAAGACAAAACCATCTTCCTTTTGGCCTCAAATGATAGAAAATCTCGTGAGGAGGAAGAGTATGACAGGCTGCTAGCAAGAATTTGACCTCAATTCAGCCTTTGCAATCATCCCACTAAAACATGACAATATCACCAATATTTAGTTCTTTTCTTTTAACAAATTTGTGTCAATCCCTCGAAACACATAAGTGCACACACTTTTCTAGTATTTTAGTTCGAATTTCTCATGAATTTCTCAGGGTGAGCTTCTTTATAAACAAAAGGAAAGTATTTATGTCCATCATATGCTTACTGGTCGAAGCTGGCATGATCTCATGTCTGGCAATAAGAAGAGAGGTTACACGTGAATGATGTGTGGATATGTTTCTTATAGCTAAGGGAAAACTACGACGATACCTAAATGCGGGGACCAAAGACTTGATTGGATTTTTTCCATAATATCTTGGGAAAAGGTGAAGGTTTCCTTAAAACTTTGCTAGGGTTTTAGGGTTTTTGGTTTCCACCCCAAATTTAGACATATTTGTGGATTCGTTACTAATTGAATTGTAACTATCTCTAGATGCCAAAACTAAACCCATATTCTATATGAACAAAGTCAAACAACATAATTCAATAATTCCAAAATATTCTCTATCGAATTCTAAAATATTTTAAATCTACACTCTACATAAAAATAAAATAACCTTCTCCGGTGTATAGTTACAACTCTTCATGCCCATATCACCTCAATGTGTATTTAAAATTTTCCCTCCACCAAAGTTGTAAAATTATGAGCCTATAAGAAACATTGACACTGCAGCGGGGTAGGAATTTCAACTCTAAAGCCATAATCAAATTCAACAGTGTCTACCACAGTTACCTATCAAGTTTAGAGTCGAATTATAAAAGTTTAAATGAAAAGATTCCAATTCGAAAAAATTTAGATAATATACTCTTAAATACTTTTTGGATAATATATATCTTGAACACTTTCCTTCCTGTCTTTGGTTGTTTTTCTCTCTAATTTACTTTGAATTTTAAATAACTTTTAACTTTGATTAATAAAACAACCTTCCAGAATTCACTTAAAAAAATTTGCACTCACCACTTCCCTCTAAAATCTATGTTCTTTTCAAAACTTAAATCTAAGATCTTTCCATAATTTCAAAATTTATTTATGTAAAATCCTTCCATATACATGGATGTACATTTAGGAAATTGATATTCAAAATTTAGATAAGGAAATTGGTATTCAAAAATTATTTTATCTAAAATCACTATGAATGGAAAAATCAATAACTTCTATTAAAAATTAAGTTATTTCCCAAATTCTCTTCTTTTCTGGTTTTTTCTTTTTGCTTTTTAGACATTTTAACAAGAGTGACTTGAAAAAAAAGAAATTTTACAATTTTACAATTACTTCCATTTTTTTTCCTCTGCATGCATGTCGAACAATGCTTCGTTGTTTCGATCATCCAAAAAAGAATAGATGAGAAAGATAATAAGATCCAACATTAAAATTAATTCTCGTAATTCTACCTTATGAATTGCCTCTAACGCTGGGATCGATCATAGTATGCATTTAATCTTGGTAACATAAAAATTGTTATTGCTACTAATGTACTTACCCTAGGATTCTAACCTATAGAATCTAAATAACCCATAGGTCTCTTAAAGAAAAAAAAATCTCGTTTTCTTTTGCGTGCACACCATCTCACACCTATCTATTTGTGTTTTGGCACATATTGCCCTAGCTATGCTAGAAAATGAACAATCCAAGTGCCTAAACTATATGAAATATAAATTATTAAATTTCTTTCATTTGATGTATTATGTTAACCACCTATACTGCAATCAGATAGAATTTTGTATTTGAAACGTATGGGAAATTTTTTGTATTTTTTCCTTCAATTTGGACGAATTTGATGATTACCATTTTTGCACTTCTAATACCCGATTTCTAATATTTTAACATAGAATTTCGATGAGTGGGAAAGAAAATTTGGCTCCCTGTGATGGGGAATTATCCCGTCAAATTCCTTCCCTAGGGGGTTGTAGTGTTTTTTTTTCCAGAAAGGAAAAAAAGCTTTCATTATAGATAAATAAAGTACATATGCATATTTTTTCCCACTTACATCATGATGTTTTAGAGACTAATATAGATCTCTACATTCATTATCTAAAGGTTTGTTTTCTATACTTTCTTATTTATGTCATATTCATCAAAATGTTTCTATTTCAGTCAAAACAAAATACTTAGCACAAAATACATGTTATCGTATTCCAAAAAAACACAAATATTCCATTTGATACTGAATCAAAACTTGCCCCATCATAGCATGATGTGGCGAGACCTCTTTAAGCAGCCACTACCAAAATATTAGTAGTTGATCGACCCTAGAAGAGAACTGCAACCATCTTTTGACAATTTGTCTGCCTCACTATTTTGTTATTTGTAGATGTGTGATATGGAAATCCTTTTGAAGTCGATAATCAACACCATGATCCTTTATTGTCAGTTGGAGAGTGTTGGAGTCTCCAATTTATATATTTTATTTCCCCACTCTAGAACGGTCTTGGAGTCTCCATGGATTACTATTTCCTCTAGGCCAAGCCATTTGGCTTAGAATAGGACACCCCATAATGCGATAAGTTCCACCCTTTTTTTCGATGCTTTACCATTATATCATTGAAAATGGAAAATTTTCCCAGGATCCAGATTTATAGCCATGTTGCTACCAGAGGATTTGAAAGATGTGGCCTCGTCGCAAAATTCCACTAGGTAGACTACCGATGGATCCCTAGGGCACAAAATGATTTTTGGAACCTTAATTACCTAGGATTCAAATTCCTTATAATATTCCAAAATCCTTTTGTTTTTCATGTTGACATCCAGTTGCACCTACTCAAAAATGTATGTGTTTCTTGCCCTCCAAATACACCAAATGACAAAGAAGGGAAAATACATATGTTTCTTATAATCCACAATCCACTAATCAAGGCATAATCCAATGTGGGTCTTATCCCAATCAACTTTGTAATCCAACAAGTTAAACACTACAAGCCAAACTGAAATTGAAAATGGGGACTAAAAGGAAAAGGTAATTTACATCTTCTCCTTATGCCTAGAAAAAACCACACCGCCCTGGGCCCTGTATGCCCCTCTTAATAAGGTTATCCCAAGTTAAAATGTAGTTGTGTGTTACCAACCAAATGAAGCATTTGAGTTTCTGGGGCATTTTCCATCTCTAAGACCTGTTGAGCCAAATGAAGTGTTGATCTGGTGCATAAACATGTCTAAATATGGTGTATGCCTAACTTAATTTAACATAACCTTGATGAAAATCTCCACTCCATGTTAATATGTCCACCTTAGGGGTCTGGACAATCCCTGCAAGCCTCAGTTATAAATTATAATCTGTCCATTCTTGAGTTAAATGTCTCGACAGCCCAAGAACCCATGCATTGTTCCAACATGAAGAATGTGAAGAGGATGTAGGATAGATAGTAATGTCCTTGAGAATGTGAATACCCAAATCATGTAAAAAGGTGATGAGGGGAAAGATAGGGTATGAGTACCTTCCAGACCAGATAAACCATCCAAGCCAATTTCTGCAATAGATCTAGAGCCAATTTTCCATGTCAGGTTCCCAAGGAACTAGTGTTCGGTATGTAGCATACTTATCCACGATTGTGGTACCCACAGAGGATCAGGCACTCTCGTACCCCTACCCCTAACCCTATCGAAGACCCCTCATTGCCGAAAAGAAATCTCTAGGAATTCCATTTATTATAAGTGCGAAATCAACAGTCAAGATACAAGACTTTATCCAATCCACCATTAGTGAACTAAGACCAATCTTAATGAGGATCATCCATAGTAATTTCCAGTCCACACAGTCAAATTCTTTAGTAAAGTCAATCCTCATCAGAAAATCCTCTAACCAACGTGTCTTAATGGAAAGTATACATTCTTGCGTGATGGCAATTACATCATGTATTCGACATTGCTCAAGAAAACCAAATTGTTCAGAAGTTACAAACTTAGACAACATTGACTTGATCTGGTTGGAAATGGTTTTGGATATGAACTTTTAAATTGTGTTGCACAGCAATATAGGGTGAAAGTCTGGGAAATAAGTTAGTTTTGTAACCCTTGGAATGTGTAACATGTTCACACATACTATTAACCAAATAAACTCTACCATTACTATAAGTAATATATATACAACTGGGTAGCACCCTATGGGGATCCACACCGATGCATTAGATCAATGGTCGAAATCTGAAGTGACACGGATGGTGTGGATCCACTCCTAATAGATTCAAGGGTTTGTATTTCATTTGAGTTTGTTAGGGTATTACCCCTACCCCAAACCTTCACATACCTTCTCATTTTCTCCGCCCTCTTCCAACGGTTTCTTTGTAACAAAGGTTTTTCAGTCTTGCTACAGCTATGAACCTCCATGGTGGTGGTAAAACTAATAGGTAATGTTGCAGTTCCCTTCCTGCAGTCAGTGAAATACTCAATCAAGGGTTTCTAGTTTTTTTTTCTTTTCTTGAACAAGATTTACCATAGTTTTTCTTAATAGCTTATCCTTCAATCTTCGTTTCCTTATATAGACAGTGAGTTAGAAGTTCAATTTGAAGGAGAAGAAGAATTTGTAGAACTGGCAAGGTCATAGGTATGTACAGGTGATCTGGTTCTCGCCTACTGTTTTACATAGATCTTCATAAATGAGCTCACTTTTATTTTATCTATTCCAAGTATGATTTCAGCGTATAAACTGGCCCACTTTTAGTAGATAAGGTTCAAGTTACACTTCATACTTTGCAGTTTGGGGTTTTGTCTAGGCCTGAGGCTAATCAGTTTCACGCTCGCGGGTTTTTGCAAGTACCCTATCTTGCCTCAAGCAGACTACTTATTTCAATTTTATATATGTATTATTGAAATAGGGATATGAGAAAAATATGTTATACTAACCACGTATTCCCTTTCCTAGGTTCTGTAGTTTTCCATCTCAGAGTGTCGGTAACCTTGTGATGAAATTTCCTTTGGTTTTTTATTCATCCTTCATATTCCATCCCCATTTCGGGTGGTTCTTTAAGCACTTGGTTAGGTGAACATGTCTTATTTTTTAACGGCCCAACTACAGGCATCCACCGTAGCCATTATTGGGGTTATATAATTTTTATTAGAACTCGATTTGAGTCCTTTTGGCAATTTTTCCTCCTTATGTTTGGAATTAAATTTATCAATTTCTTAATTGATTTTGCCTCCACGACTCATGTTAGGTCTGCAGTTTCAGTATTCTAAATCTTGTAGTTATTTAGCCCTCTATCTAAGTGGCAGTGGTCCATATTTTGCTATAACGTGATATTATTTACTCATCTCTGATATTCGTCTTTTTACTATGAACATGATGCCTTTTGCCTACCTTTGTATTTAGTTCTGTTAAATATTATGGTGATTGTGTGGTTATTATGAGATTGCTTGTTCTTCTTTCTCCTGAAAATGAATTCAATTATGCATATGCTATGATTAATAAATGTGATACCAATTTTATTTCCACAATTTGTTACAACATATTCAATATTACTACATTTCAAGTATGTTCTGAGTCTATTTCTTGTTGTCATAGTTTGATAGTTTTACATGTATAATAGAGGCTCTTCTTTACTTCTCTTTTTTTCCTATTTGTTAATCGGTTCCAATGTTAATTAATTCATACCTCGGGTTGGGAGCTGAAGTCCTTCTGGGATTTCTTCTTGGCCCACAAGGTTAATACAACCCCACTGGTAGTGGATGTTTCTACCCTAGGTTCTTCCAGGGGTAGACTAACCCTATCAAACTTCCAAGACTGTATTACTGTGTACTTTCTATAACAACCAAATTAATTCTAAATGGACATTAATAACTTGTCCATTGGTCTTATGGTTATCTACTGTTCTCCTGGGGCTCCTAAATATATGCCCGGTATTCCATAACAATTAAAATGTATTTCTTAATTAAGATTGTTCTCACAAAATTTACTTTAACATCATCAAGCAGATTTTTCATACCATTTTCAAGCCAACAATAATACTAAAACAAACAGTACCAAATATACTTATTTGTATAGATCCTTTTAGCCTAGGAACTCTGCCAGAGAAGTGCACTCCTCCCTTCCAATGAGACTGAAAATTACGTCTGTGTCTCCCCCTGAGCTCCTAAACTTCCAACAATTATGTGACAGTGATTTTGAGTCAAACATTCAGATATCGAGACTCAATCGAGTCTAATCTGTTGTGTCAGTCAAGTGAATAGTTCTACTGGTTCGACCCAACTCAAGAACTAACACTCACAGGGTAGCTCTGTGTTACTTTCCTGTCCAATTCAGAGTCTGTTCCAGTCTCCCTTTTTCCTCCCAAGAAAGGAATTCCAAAAAGAAAAAGAAGAAACCCTCTCATTCACCGAGACTCCTTATCTCTAGAATGAGAGCCAAGACCCATAACCGTCACAACTGTTCAAAAGTTAGGTTTTCATCTAGAGCTCCGTCAAGAGTTCCATTCTTCTAAAAAGTTTTTTTTTTTTTTCTTTCAACATAAAAGAATATTCACATAACCGTATATGTTGTTTTCCAAGGTTTATATAAGTAAGTCTTTTAAATGTCAAGTTCACCTATAGTAAAAGTAATAAGAGAAATTACCAAAATCTGCTAAAACTGCCTGGAGGTGTTACATCTTCCCCTCCTAGCTCAAAACATTGTCTTCGGTGTTTATTCCTATTCTTGAAACAGATGCCGATATATTTGCTGCATCACACTTTCATCTTCCCAAGTAACCTCTTCTGGGCTAAAGTGTCCCCACTACACTTTAACTTGGGTGATAACTCACTTCCGCAGTGTTACTTATTTCCATTCTAGGATACACAACAATTATATCACGTACTCTCTCTCTGGTTCAACCTGCATCACAACATGAGACGGTCTTAAAACTTTACTTAATAAAAAACAAAAACAAAAACAAAAAAAATTCTAGGTTAACGTATGAATTATAGCAGCTAGTAACTTTTACTTGTACTCCTACCAATTTATTATATGGTTGGAATCATATATGTATTTGTTTGGTAAAGAGATGTGAAATACATTATGCACCCGCATATAACTTGGTAATGTGAGTCTATATGCTACAGGTCTTATTCTTTCCAGGACCTGGAAGGGTCCACAATATCAAGGTGCTAACTTAGTGCAACCAGTCCATCTCAAAGTATTTCTTTTGGGCTTGACCCTTACATAAACATGATCCCCCACTTGAAATTCCTTTAAGGTTCATTTTTTGTCTGCGTAAGATTTTTGTCTGTCTTGTGTTGCTCTTAAATTATGCTTCACCTTCTTTACAACTTGCTCCATTTCTATTAACATGTCTGGCCGCAAAATTAGTATGTTTTCTGGGCTATTCCAATTAATAGGGGTTTTACACCTTCTCCCATATAACACCTCAGAAGGACTCATCTTCAAGGATTCATGGTAATTATGGTTATATGCAAATTCCACTAAGTGGAGGTACTCCTCCCACTTACTTGGTTGTTGCAGTACATACATATGCAACATATCTTCCAACACTTGATTCACCCGCTCTGTTTTCCCATCCGTCTAAGGGTGATAAGTTGTGTTGAATTGAATCTGAGTCCATAATCCCGAGAAGAGAGCTTTCCAAAACACGATGTAAATTTTTCTTCCCTATCGGATACTATTACCTTGGGAATTCCATGGAGTCAGAATATTTCCTTCATAAATATATCTGAAATTCGTACAACATTGTAAGTAGATTTAACAGGGATAAAGTGAGCTACCTTGCTCATCTTATCTACTACCACCATAATTGAGTCATTTTGCTTTTGAGTTCTTGGTAGTCCAGTTATAAAGTCCATCATGATCACATCCGATTTTCATTCGGGTATGGGTAGGGAGTGGAGCAAACCAGTTGGGTGTTGGTGCTTTGCCTTCACTTGTTGACATTCCAAACACTTATCTAGATATTCCATGATATCCTTCCGCATTCCTAGCCATAAATAGTTTCTCTTAACAACAAAAATCAATTTTTGATATCCAAGATGTTGTGGCATAAGGGTTTCAGTGGAATTCATCTAATAGAAACCTCTTAATAGCTAGTTGGTTAGGTACATAAATTATTTCTTTAAATGTCAGCAAGTTTTCATTGTTTATACTAAAATCAGTCTATTTCCCAGTACCTTGGTCTTGTTTTCTCTGTTGCCACAAGAACTTGTACTTCAGATCTCGATTTTCTACTTCCTTAATTTGTTCTAAAAAATTAGATTCCACTTGGCTATACCTTATATCATAAGCACAATGCAGCTTTCGATGCATTCGCTACTCGATTTTCCTTGCCTTTTAAATGCTTTATATCAAAATCAAATTCACTTAAGAACTCATTCGATATCACTTGTTTGGAATTTAAATTAGGTTGTCCAAAAAAATTGGTTAGACAGTTATGATATGTCATGAGCAAGAATTTCTTTCCCAACAGGTAATTCCGCCACATTTTAAGAGTGTGCACCACTGTAGTTAATTCTAAGTCATAAGAAAAATATTTTTGCTCATGATCCTTAATTTAAGAGATTCATAGGCCACCACCCTATCATCTTACATTAGAACTCCTCCAACACCCTCCTGGCAGACGTTTGTACATACTAAAATTTTTTTTCTTGGATCAACAATTTTCAGCACAGGGGCCGTAGTTAACATATGCTTCAGTTCTTCAGAGCTATGTTGGCACTCCGCGGTCCATTTGAATACCATTCCCTTCTTTTGTGGAGAAGTTATAGGATATGTGATTCTTGAAAATCCTTCTATAAAACGACGGTAGAACCCGGCTAATCCCATAAACAACCTGATGTCTGCCAAATTTTTGGTTACTTACCATTCCATAATAGTTTTGATTTGTTCTGGGTCTATTGCTAGAACTTCTGAGGATATCACATGCCCCAGATACAGAATCTGATCTTTATAGAAATCACAATTACTAAATTTTGCATAAATTTGATTTTCCCTCGAGGATTGTAGTACTATCCAGAGATGCTCTTTACGCTCCTCCAAACTTTTTGAGTAAACCAAAATATCATCTTAATAAAGACTAAAATGAACTTATCCAAATATGGATGGAAGATACCATTAATCAAACTCATAAACGTCACAGGGGCATTAGTTAGGCCAAAAGGAAGCACATTAAACTCATAGTGGCCATAACGGGTCCTGAATATTGTTTTATTGATGTCTTCTTCTTTTATCCTTATTTGATGATAACTCAAGCTTAAGTCTATTTTCTAAAATACCTTTGCACACTTTACCTGATCAAATAGATCATCAATTCTAGGCAATTGGTATTTATTTTTAATAGTTAATTTGTTCAAATGTATATAATCGATACATAACCGTAAGGTACCATATTTCTTCCTTGCAAACATCACCGAGGTAATGAGTATTTATTTTTAATAGTTAATTTTTTCAGCTGTCTATAATCGATACATAACCGCAAGGTACCATCTTTCTTCCTTACAAACATCACCGGGGTACCCCATGGTGATACGCTTGGGCGTATGTATCCTTTGTCAAGTAGTTTTTGTAGTTGCAACTTCAGTTCTGTCAGTTCTAGAATGTTCATACGGTAAGGCTTTTTTGACACTGGAGTTGCTCTGGACACCAGTTCTATTGTGAAATCAATATCATGCTTGGATGGAAGTCCCAAAATTTCCTTTGGAAACACATCAATAAATTCTTGCAGAACCGTTATGTTTTCCAGAGTAGAGAGCTTGTCTTTAGAGTTGGTGTATCCAACTTGTACAACATAAATTTGACAACCTTTCCTTATACATTTACCTAACTGGTTAGTTGTGATTAGACGTAATTTTATCCCCTCTTTAATTCCCCAAATTTCTTGTATACTTCCTTCATCTATAAGGAAACTAGTGGTATTTTCTCTACAGTTTACCATAGACCAGTGCTTCTCTAACCATTCCATGTCAATCAATACATCATAAGATCCTAATGGAAACATATTTAAAGTTTTCTTAATCGGTTGGCCACCTATTTCTACCAAATAGTCTTCCACCTTGGAAGTCAATCTTTGTTTTGCCCCAGTGGCCAATTGTACCAACCAAGAATTATTAAACTTGGCACTTTGCAAATGACATGATTCAACTATATTTGGGCTAATGTAACTTAAACTTGCATGGGGATCTATTAAAACAGAAACAAATCGATTGGCTAATTTACCTTTCAAATTCGACCATTGCTGGTTGATATTTGGTCTGGTGGTACTCCAACGCTACATTAATTTGTGGAATGTTCCTCACCACTTCCCCAACTGTAGAGGCTTCTCGAATGTTAGCAGTTTGCTCCGCTCTGCCACGATAAGGACGGATTTTATAATAATGAGGCTCCCCACAACCCCAACACTGTAAAGGGAATTTTTTTACTTGATTTGGATCTGGCTTACTAGAGTCCTTCATTTGTCTAGTCCCATTTGTAGTTCGGATTTTCTGTTGACTCCTTCCTAGGGGTCCATTAAAGGGTCTCTTAGATGAGTTAATGTTTCCAACAACTTTAGTACCCTTCATATTTTGAACATTTTATGTCCCTTATGCAACCACCCTTTGTTGTTTTCACCTTTCTATTTCATCTGTTGATAATAAATTCGGGCCTTTCGAGCAGCCTCATACATTGTTTTCGGTTGTCAAATTCCAGCCTGTCCTTCATGAAGGTTGGTAAGCTACTAATAAAACGTTGTATCTTAGCTTTCTCTTCCCGAATATAGGGCACGTATCTCAACAACAACGTGAACTTAGTTATAAACTCATCCATGGTCTGTTGACCCAACTTCAGATCATGGAATTCTTTTGCTTTTTCATCGTAAAAGAGTTATGTCAAGTATTTGTCTTTAAAGTGTTTTTGGAACTTGTCCCATGTTACTTCCTACTCATCAATCTATCGAATTGCTTTCACCTCCTCCCACCACAGAGTAGCTTTTTTCTGCAATTGATATATTGTCAATTAGACATTATCATCGTATTCATATATTTGAAAATATGTATTCATGTTAATTAGCCATGCTTTGGCAACTTCCTCTGCCTCACCATCAAATGTTGGAGGTTTAATTTTCTTAAACTCCCCATGTAACTCAATTTTTTGTTTCTTAGTTTTGCCAACTGACACATTTTGATATTCTTCTTCATTGTTCATTTGACTTCCCTCCAATTTGGGATATCCCTCCCCATGTGGGTTAATCTCTATTCTATTATCATTATCTGCGCTCGGGTTCAGATTCCTTTGATTATGTCTATCTGACAATTTTTTTATAATTATTTCGTGCTCCAACCTCAACCTTTCGTTTTCAACCCGTAGATTATTCATTTATGCCCGTAACTGTTAAGTTGTTTCCAGTAGTAATGCATTTGTGTTCTGAGTATTCTCCCCCAGTTGAACCCACATTTCTGGGTTGGTTCCCATGTGGAGTCCTGACTCAACTCCATCCATTAGTAGTCTACATGGTTTAGTTTCTACTCCTCTCTGCATAGTATCTTACTTCCATTGTGGATCATAAAGTGTTTGTTATTCTTCTTTGTGCCCATACATGCCTAGACTTTTTAACCTTGCTCTGATAACAATTGTAACATGTTCACACATATTATTAACCAAATAAACTTAACCATTACTATATATATATATATATATATATATATATATATATATATATATATATATATATATATATATATATCAACTTAAAACACCACACTGATTAGTCCATGTATCTAGGTATATTGCCTTATTATAAAATATGTAGACATTTGACCTAGGGGTTTAACTGATTGGATTAATGGATGCAACTAATTCAATGCAACAAGACATGGAAATAACAATCGATAGACCCTACACAAAGTTTGGACTCGATTAGAATGAACATACATATATGCCTGCGACCCGGTCTCATCCATACGATACCAACACTGTTGTACAACTGGGTATCACCCTATGGGGATCCACGTCGATGCATTAGATCAATGGTTGAAATCTGAAGTGACACAGATGATGTGGATCCAATTCTAATAGATTCAAGGGTTTGGATTTCATTTGAGTTGGTAGGGTATTACCCCTACCCCTAACCTTCGCAAACCTTCTCATTTTCTCTACCCTCTTCTAGTAGCTGCTCTGCAATAGAGGGTTTTCGGTCTTGCTGCAACTATGAACCTCCATGGTGGTGGTAAAACTAGCAGGTAATCTTGCAGTTCCCTTCCTGCGATTAGAGAAAAACGCAATCAAGGGTTTCCATTTTTTTTCTTTTCTTGAATAGGCTTTACCACAGTGCTTCTCAAAGGCTTATCCTTCTATCGTTGTTTCCTTATATAGACAACAAGTTGGCAGTTCAATTTGAAGGAGCGAAAGAATTCATAGATATGGCAGGTTCTCGCCTACTGTTTTATCTAAATCTTCAGAATTGAGCTCACTTTTATTTTATTTATTCCAGGTATGATTTCTGCGTATAAATTTGCCCATTTTTAGTAGGTAAGGTTCAAGTTACTCTTCATACTTTGCAGTTTGGGGTTTTGTCCGGGTCTGAGGCTAATCGGTTTCCCACTCGCTGAATTTTGCAGGTACCCTACCTTTCCTTAAGCGGCCTGCGCATTTCAATTTTATATATGTATTATTGAAACACGGGTTCAAGAAAACTCTACTATACTAACCTGGTATTCCCTTTCCCAAGTTATGTAGTTTTCTGGCTCAGAGTGTCGGTAACCTTGCGATGAAATTTCCTTTGGTTTTTTTTTCCTCCTTCGGATTCCATCCCCATTTCGGGTGGTCCTTTAAGCACTTGTTTAGGTTAACATGGATTTTTTTAACGGCTCAGCTACAGGCATTAGCCGTAGCCGTTACTGGGGTTGTATAATGTTTATTAGAACTCGATTTGAGTCCTTTCGAGAATGTTTGCTCCTTATGTTTGGAATTAAATTTATCAATTGCTTAATTTCTATTTCCTCCACAACTAATGTTAGGTCCGCAGTTTCAGTATACTAAATCTTTTAGTTATTTAGCCCTTTGTTTGAGTGGGAGTGGTCCAGCGTTTGCTATAATAGGGTATTATTTACTCATCTCTAATATTCATCTTTTTTCTATGAACATGATGTCTTTTGCCTACCTCTGTATTCAGTTCTGTTAAATATTATGGTGACTTTGTGGTTATTATGAGATTGTGTGTTCTTCTTTCTCTTGTAAATGAATTCAATTATGTGTCTTTTATGATCAAGAAATGTGATACCAATTTTATTTCCACGGTTTGTTACAACATATTCAATATTACTACTTGTCAAGTATATTCTGAGTATATTTCATGTTGGCATAGTTTGATAGTTTTACATGTATACCAAAAGGTTCTTCTTTACTTCTCTTTTCTCCCTATTTGTTAATTAGTTCCACTATTAATTAATTCATGCCTCAGGGTGGGAGCCGAAGTCCTTCTGGGATTTCTTCTTGGCCCACGAGGTTAATACGACCCCACTGGTAGTGGACTGTTCTACCCGGGGTACTGTTATCACAAAATTTACTTTAACATTGTCAAGCATATTTTTCATACCACTTTCATGTCAACAATAATACTAAAACAAACAGTACAAAATATACTTATCTATATAGATCCTTGCAGCCTAGGAACTCTACCAGAGAAGTGCTCTCCTCCCTTCCAACGAGATTGGCAATTACGTCTGTGTCTTCCCCCGAGCTGCTAAACTTCCAACAGTTCTCTGATAGTGATTTTTGAATCAAACATTCAGATATCAAGACTTACTCGAGTCCAATCTGAACAACTCCAAACCTCTGTCTGTCAGGTGAATAGTTCCACTGATTCGACCCAACTCAAGAACTAATACTCACAGCATAGCTCTGTGCTACTTTCCTATCCAATTCTGAGGTTGTTCCAGTCTCCTTTTTTCCTCTCAAAAAAGGAATTCAAAAAGAAAAAGAAGCAACCCTCTCATTCATCGAGACTTCTTATCTCCAGAATGAAAACCAAAACCCATAACCGTCACAACTATTGGGAAGTTAGATTTTCATCTATAGCTCTTTCGAAAATTCCATTCTTCTAAAAAAAATTCCTTTCAACATAAGAGAATATTCACGTAACGGTATATGTTGTTGTCCAGGGTTTATATAAATAACTCTTTTAAATATCAAATTCACCTATAGTAAAAGTAATGAATCAGGCGGAGGAATTGCCCAGTCGGCCAAAAGTGGTCAAAATCGAGGCAAAAAAATTTCAAAAAATCTTGTAGAGGCAGTGTTTGAATCGTGTTTTTGATGGTGGAAATAGATTCAGCACCATCAAAAACGTCTAAGACACCTAAAATTTTGAAATTTAACAACTATAACTTGGATTTACAAAAATCCTTGCTAAATTTTCTCTAAATATAACCGGAATTTCCATAATTTTCTAGGCAACTCCTCCACCTTGTTAACTACCTATAAAAAGTAATAAGAGAAATTACCAACATCTGCTAAAACTCCCTCGAGTGAGTATGATAAATGTTGTGGGCATGCGGTATTGCACACGGCATGACTTGTCTAGAGGTGGAGTTTCCTAAGAAGTCAATTCTCTTCCGTCACACGTAGGGCGGACGCGTATGTTTCATGAAATGGATGAGGCATCCCACACAGCGTGACTCACGTAGGGGTGGCCAGGCTTGGAATTTCAAATTCTTTTTGCCTGTCAAATTAAAATTTGACGACGTTTTTGTATTTTTTTTACCTTTCATTTTACGTTTTAACTAAATATGTGAGTGTCATGGAAAACGCTATTTTAACAATTTTTGTAAATTGATTCCACAAAAAATAAGTCATGAAATGGAAGCTGATAATGACGGCTAATAATCACTGTTATTTATAATGATTCTTGTTAGATTGAAATTGCAGATTTGTACTCTATCAGATTTATAACTCAAATTTATAAAATTTTTGCAAAAAACTTACAATCCATGGATTATAAATAAATCGTGGACTATAAATAAATAATCTAGAGAAAATACAAAAAAGTTGTGTAATAATAAACAGTGATTATATTTCATTAAAAGTCAAACTTTCTGGAGAAACTACAAATTTTTTTATCAATAGGAATATCTCAATACATAGATCCTCTATTAAACATAAACTAGAAGAATTTAAAGCTCAAGAATCCTTCTTGACTTTGTATCTATCCATATCTCATATACTGCATGCCAATCAACATTAGATGATTCAGGTCCATTCAAAGATACTCTCATTAGAGCATCTAGTGTATCCAACCCAAGCCTCGATTTTCTAATGTCCTTGATGATGTTTTGCTTAGAAAATCCCCTTTCACAATCCACTGTACTTGCAGGAATAGTGAGGACAGCTTGCCATAATTTCATCATATTAGGATAGGTTTTGTGCCATTGTTTTGTGTTACGAAAGACTTTCCATGCTTCTTTCATAGAAAACCCCTCACAAGCCAGATTTAATGAATCAACAAAAGGGTGCAACTCTCTTTTACAAGCCTTAACATCAAATAAAGCTACAAATCCAACATCACTGGATACCGTATGTTGCAAATGTTGAAAAAGCTTTAACAACCAACGCTCTAAATTTTTCTCACGACTACGACGCTCTTCTGAATAATAACAAGGGCTGAACAATTTCGCTGCATTAAAAAGATGAAGGTCTGGAAATCTTTCATTCAAAGAGTCTATCAGAGTCTCTATATAACCTTCAGTGAGTTGCTGACAACTCTCTTGTGTACCTTCAATACAAGGTTTCATAGATTGTTTCCTTGCTTCATTAGATTCAATATCCATGGCTGAGATAGAGATGTATTGTAACTCATGTCTATCTACAACTTTCCCTTCATCTTTAATATCAATGTATCCATTTTGAGAATCATTTAAAAACTTTGAAAGATAAGTTGTGCCTTCTGCAAATGTCTCTTTTCTCAAAAACCATCTAGATAATGTGCTTATAGTTACTTCAAGAGCCAACCCAATAGTTGTAATGTCTACATTTTCTTCTTGAAAAGTCAAATTCAACTTGTTCAATTCCCCTAGCACATCAGCAAGCATATGTAAACAAAACTGGACAGAATATATTCTTGTCTTATCATACCAAGATGAAGTTTTTTTTTCATTTTTCCACAAAGTTAAAATTGCTGGCATAAGCTTCACAAGCCTTATAATAACTTCCCCCCTGGATAACCATCTCACTGAATGTATTTGTAGAACATCAAGAACATCGATTTGCATGACTCTAAGCAAATCATTAAGTTCGTTATTTCTCTTTGGAGAGTTTTGAACCCATGAATACACTTTGTTTGCAATTTTTTCAACAAATAATAACTCAGGGAATTTCTTAGAAGCATCTGCTGCTGCTAAAGAGTCACGATGAGCCACACAATGAACTGTAATAAGGTTTGGATTGTTCTTTTTCAAAAATGAAACAAAGCCATTTTCATGTCCAATCATTGCTGAAGCTCCATCTGTAGAAACAGCTATCAAATCTTTATATTGAAGGCCTCTGACATCTATTAATTGATTGACACTATCATATATTGTTTTTCCTTTTCCATCTACTACATCTTTGAGCTTCATAAACTGCGAGATAGGTGGCCCGAGACCCTTTGAGTCTAAATATGTTGCATAAATAACAAGGTGTTGCTCTAAGGTTCGATCAGTGCTTTCATCAACCATCAATGAGAAGAAAGGACTTTCCAACATATTTTTTATCTGAATTTGTTCAAGATGTTTTGATATGCAATATTTAAAATCATTTGCAGACTTACGATTAGTGTATGAAGAGTACTCTTGAGACTTTGGCATATTTGGAGTTTTTGCATCCATTATAAATTTGCAAAGCTTCTCATACTTTGATAGAGATAAATCTTCTTGACAAGTGAAATATGATATTTTCATTGTAGAAATCACTCTTTCTTTATTGGCATCTCTCATCTGTCTAATATGATCTGGAATTGGTTTCATCTTTCCCTCTAATGCATTAATCCATCTTTCGTTAGCATCTTTATGCGCCCGTGATTTTTCATGAGTAACAAGAGCATCATGTTGTAATGTGGTGCAACCATTCCCTAAACCCCATGGTCCATTCATCCTATACTTCTCACAATAGTTACACTTCACAGTTATTTTATCATCAAACCTCACATAATTCAACCAAACAAACTTATTTAACCATTCCATGCAAAATTGTCTTTTTGTTTGCACTTTCATTTCTGAATTATCACCAACCTCTTCTTCAAATTCATTTGTTTCTTCATCTACATCATGTTCAGAAGAACTTCCAAAAATTTCATGTAATTGTTGTTCCACCTGAGCATTATGGGTTTCTTCAAGTGTTTTTGAATTCTGTTGAGTCTCAGAAGTTTTCCCTTTTGTCCATCCATACATTTCCCCAATTGTAACTTTTACCTTTCTCTTTTGAGACATTAGTAGGTTTGTGACCACCTGTATAAAATATATATATAAAAACTAAAATTCATTAAATAAGAAATGAATATAACAATGGACAACATTGTAGAATAAATACGCAGAACATAAATATATCTGAAAATGAACTTCAGCGTGCTACAATTTGCATCCCAAATATGTAACAAACCAAACAGAGACTCCAGCACTATCAATTTAATATGAAAGTAAATAGCCGCAATTTAATGTGAAATTAAATAGCCGAACCAGAATAGTTAGCCGGAAATTATAGAGCAAACAGGTTGAGTGCAACGGCCCAGAAATGGAGAAAATTACCAGAGTATTCAGTGTAGACAGATCATACTTGTTAAATACTATACACCATCACAACAGCAAAGGAAAAAACAACCATTGCAAGTCCACCAAAAGACCCCCGACGAAATCTAAACTATGAGCACTGTTGTGTGATATAGAAAAGATTAATTAATTATGAATAGTGCAAATTCCCTCCAGACACCAGACCATAACAACCTTCAAATGAGGAAAAAAAACAATGGCATAGAAATTACTCAATATCCGGATGCATATGAGCGTTGTAACACAGTCAACCTATTTTTTACTATCTTCAACCTACACGGGCAAAACAGCCCAAAAACCTCAAAAAGATTCAAAAAGGGGAGAAATCTATGAATATAAACCACGTTGCAAATTCTCAACATATATATATATATATATATATATATATATATATATATATATATATATATATGTTGAAAATATTTGAGGTATTTATGCCTGCGTCTATGCTGCATGTACTTCTCTGGCATAAACGACAAGGCTATACTGTCAATTTTATAAATTGGTATACATCAATATATATCTTTATCAAAATCGAACATAACCACTGCTGAACTGCCTAAGTCAATGTTATAAGGGACGAGATTTTTCATGCTCCATTAACGTTTTATAATAATGAGTAGGATGAGATTTTTCATGCTCCATTAACGTTTTATAATAATGGTTACTCATAGGTTACTTATATGCTTATAGTGTAAAAAGATACAAGTAATATGAAAACAAATTTTATTACTAATTTTAACTTCTAAAATTTTGATATTTGGAATTCATTTACAAATAGACCCACCTACTTAATCTAATCACTTGACTAATACCTTTCCAATTAAATTCAACACAAGTTTGACACTCATCCCCTACAATCGTTTTCCCAGATAAAAACAGCGTATGCTAATATGGTTAATTATTACAAACTATCCCACCACTTCCGTGACTCTTGACAAATAATAGTCAGGAATCGATATGTGGCATTCGGAAAATTAAAACCACTGTACAACAACTAGATCATACCGTGCATCTGCATTTTTTCTGGCAACATTAGACAATATTGAACTTGAGTTTTGAGCAATTGGTAGGAACTCTGTGGGATACCGGATTTAATGGTTTCCCTTACATAATATTAATGTGCAGGGAATTCATCTTTTCATATATATATATATATATATATAACATTTAGCAATTTTCTCAACATATTTATTACAGAGACAATGGGTTGGCCATTCAGTTATTTGTTCACAATTCATATTGCGAAAAGACAGACAAAACAGCACGTATTCAATCCAAGCACGTATTCAATCCAACCATTGCTCTGGTAAGAAATCGACTCAGGCTAAAAACGGAGCAAGAAAATAGATAAGGATTAATGCAATCTATTCATTGCATTAATGCAGTGCAAACAACACACCTTTATCCCAAAATTTGACAGGCAAAATAAATATCTACCCCAAAATTAAACCAGGATTTAAACTCTAGAAACAAAACAAATGAGTTCAATGTTAACCGCCAAAGCGGTAGAGGGTTTTGCGGCTTGGCCAGGCTGCCCTGCCTCTTGAGGGCATAGACAACATCCATGGCGCCGCTGTGACATTCGAACATACCACTTGGCACTACTAATAAAAAAAAGCCAGTGAGTAATTGACATACCTGCAAATAGTGACCGGTAGCAGATTCTGGGTCGCGTCGAAACAGCAACTATATCGAAACAGCGCATCTAAAATAGTAACTTAGGACTCCAAGAGCATCCACAACCAGTATAGTGTAGTGTGGGCAAGTTCAAAAACAAACATAAAAATACCATCTGCGGGAAGAGATATACTGGTATCATGTATGGCCGCGGCTCGCAGGTTGCAACCCAAACGCAAACCTTTAACCAAGCGATGAAATTAATGAAAATTCATAGCTTTTTCGAATTTCAGAACACTCCACAATCCAGATAAGATTAACTCGTACGCTTGACTTGACAAGAACTGCAGAATTTTACGGTAATGAAACCTAAAGCACTTAATTTCAGTAAACGTGGCCGAATGGAGGATAAAAGCTGAATGGCGGAAAGGAAAAACAATTAATTTGGAGAACGCATCGTATACTCCAGGCTGGTATGCACACAAGGGATTAATTAAGCCATAGCCTGTATGACTCAACCCAGTGCAATAGTCACAGACTCCAAGAGATAGGTATTACAGGTATTATAGATTTTTACGTTTTTTAAGTGAAATTAAACGTCAAAACGACGCGTTGGGAAGGTATACCACGCGTCTAACGTGACGTGGAAATTTTTCTCCGCGCCGTCAAATACGTTCTAAAATCAAAAATACGTCCTGTGGGACGTCAAATTCCAGGGTGGCCTTTTATACGAAGTCAATTTTTTCCCGTCCCGCGTGCCACCTTTCATGTTCTTAGGATAGCCTCAATCAATTTGTTCCCCTTTGGAGTACGTACAAGAAGATATTCATGAACGCGAAGATTCTTAAAAAATATAATCCTACTAACTAAATCGAGCAAAGATTGCATTATACATCATTATCTTTATAAAAATATTCAATTAAAAATATATTTCTTTATACATCATTATTATTTATAAAAACAAAAATCAATTAACAAATAAAAAATTACTTTAAAAACATATTTAATTTTTATAATTTTAAATTTTTGATAAAATATTAATTAATAAATAAAATATATATAAAAAGGGTGATAGAAAAATATTAATAATTAACTTTAACCAAATACCATAGATAACATAGAAAATTAAAATTTAATTAAAATTAGTTTTAATTAAACAAAAAAATTGACATGAAAATGATATATTTTTCATCAAAACTAAAATTTATTAAATAAAATTAAAATAATAATAATGTATAATAATTCCTTAATAATAAAGAATATCTTTATTAATCAAGAGATAAAAATATAAGCTTTCAATTTTTTATATTAATAAAATAAAGATATATTGAGAGGTTAGTGGTTTAATTCCCTCGTTGCTTTGTGGTTGAGTTGGCAAGAAATGATCCCTTTGGATGGATAACATAGGAAAAAAATAACATAAATGGATAATCTAAAAACACATTTAACTAAAAGCAACATTATAATAAAACCAAACTAGATCTATCTTTACCCTAAATCCACCAAGCCGCCAAGGGATCAAATTCCTTGAGTTGCAAACCTCCTTTTGGGTGCAAAACTTGAGGAAATGTTTGCACCTCCAGAGATTTGATCCCTTTAAACACTTGATAGATTCGAAGTTAAGGTTGATCTAAGCTAGTATGTATTATAATATATTAAACCTAATACCATATTAGACCTAATAATATAATATAAAAATAAGTTAATATTAAACATTTAAATTTAATGTTAATCTTCGATTAATATTAATATTATATTAAAACACTTTATATTATCTCTCAAGTTACAATAAGGACACATTACATACAAATTGGTCCTTGATGGCAACCTTCACCTCTTTTTCTATCATTTTTGAAATTTATTCTAGAAGAACTCATGAATTTCATGAGGGAAGCATCACCTTCATCTCCAAGACATACAACAATTTTATCTCACTTAAATAATTTAATAAAATGTAAGATATCTAATCTAATATCATGTAAAATATATTAAATATATTATCATAATATCATAAATAATTTTAATATGATAATAGTTATAGGATAATCATTATATAATGTACTATCATTAATATATATTGATAAGTGTGAATCAACATTTCTTTGTACTTTAATTATATAAATTAGTAAATAATTAATACATATAAAATTTATGTTATATGTGAAATTTTCACATGTTAAGTGAAGTTACCATTGATTTTTTTATTATTTCTATCTATATTTTTGTGTTAAGAAACGCATAAAATAAAGTTAGGTAATAACTCCCAATATGTATGCTTAATTACATTCTAATCCTACCTATTTTGATGGAAATATTTGCTTAAATTATGGTAGACAATAAGATAAATATATTTAGCTTATAGTTAGTTGGCTTTTTCCTATAGTTACTCCGTCATTATAGGGTTCTCTTTAATTTAGCTTATAGTTAGTTGGCTTTTTCTTATATGGAATGAAATTCATTCTTTCTATTTTAAAAATATTAAAATTTTATTTTTATATGAAAAGTATTGCTTATAATAAAAGTGTAATATTTATATAGTATAAATTAAATAAATGTAATATAAAAATTAAAACAAGTTATATATAAAAAAGTGAATCAATGTTAAGTTAACTTTTATTCAAAAATGAATTAAAGAGTTTTAAATTTATAGTCATGGTTTTTAAATTTATAATTTTAGTGGCTAAAAGTATATTGCTTATAATTTTACATGTAATGAAGTGTATGAATAGATTTGGGATTCTCCATTATAAAGTGTGAGCGTCATGTTCACTTTGAAGTTAGCTTGGTTAGATTTAATCGAAAGATAATTAAAGATTTTTATAGTGAGTTTTTTTTACAATGGTTTTGTAGGATAAATTAGTATTGTTGTTACGAATATATTTTTTTGTATTTTATTTATGTTGTATTTCTCATATTCTTAACAACTGATATCAAAATTGGGTGAGCTATTGCATGACATTATCATGAAGATAATTAGGTAGAATGGAAATCAAGTGGAAGGGTCCTTTATGTGATGGGTTGGCTTGAGAAGTAATGGAAGGGCTCGATTTTATCCATATGGTGATAAAGAAGCATGAGGCTAGGAACTTGAAGGTGGATATGTTGCCTTGATATACATCTAGAACCTAAGAATTTGAAGGAAATGTGAATCATGCTAGGTTTACCAATTTTAAAGGAGAAATGACTAGATCTACAATATCCTATCAAGAAAGCCACCAGAAAGGAAATCGAGTAAAAGGCATGTTATGCCACACAATGGTTGGCATGTTACAAACGCAACTTTAGGATGACATGTTTAGGTGGTGAAGAAAGACAATTAACATCGAGTTGGTAGACATTTTTTAGTGGGTATGTTGTGTGATACCTATAGGTTGAAGTGAATGATTATCAAGCAGATTCCATGTGGTTGTACATGTGCCAAGGAGAGATGGGTGTGGTAGATATAGGTTGTGTCAAGGATAACCAAGCTATGGTAAGAAGAGATTCAAAATCCTAGAAGGGGTGTGGTGAGAGCCCTAATTGATGCCTAGGAAAACTAGGATGGGGAAGAAATTAGGCTTTGCTCAATAGTTGATTATTGAATATTGATTAAGGAGGCCATGTAGCAACACATGTGAGCCAGAAGGAGGTAGTTCATTCTTCTTAGGATTTGCAAGCAAAAGATGCAAAATGAGGTTGTGCAACACAAGGTAGGCAATGACCATGGAAAGGAGAGAGAACGGTGGCATTTATAAGTGCTAGCTAAAAAATCAATGGTCATTCCCAGAGGTTCTAGAGGTAATAGGAACAATAATTAAAAATAATAATTATTATTATTATTTTGGATATGAAAAAAAATAAACTACATGTAAATAAATTATGATTGTAAGACCTAGTTAAGAATTTGCACCCCTGGTAAACACTAGATTAGTAAGGGAGCATGTAGGATTCCTAGATACCTTGCTTATAAACTTTGAAGGGGGTTAAACATAAAGAATTTTCCCAAGTCAAGTTTAAAGGAAGTTATAGTGGTAGCAGTCGAAATCACCCATGTGTCACCTGAGTATGAAACCAACCCAATTTCTCATTCATCTAGTCATAAAAGGAAAAAGAAATATATAAAATATAAATAACAGGTAAAAATGTAAATCTATTTTACCTTATAAATTAAAATAATTGTAATATGACCTCATAATAATGATAGGCATCAAAATATTAACCTCATAATACATCTCACGTTGCAAAGATTAAAAAAGCCATAAAAACTAAATTATAACTTTATTTTAAATTATTATTATTATTAATTATAAATTATATAAAAAAAAATAATATATGAGTTGGACATATACATTTAAACAAATATGTAACATGATTCTTAACCATAGATATTCATCTCATTTTATCATGGGGATTCTTAACTTATAAATAGGCCTTGTTACAATGTCATGACTTACTAGTATTACATGCCTAAAAAACCATAATTATCATCCACCTCATAATTATTGATAATTAAATTAAAATTTTGGAAGCCCTATAATATAATAGTACTAAAAATAACTATCATAGATCCATATTAACTCTAAATCTATCAAGTTTCGAGGTTTTCACTCAAAAAGAGGTTTGTTATAGTGGAATATTCCATCCCTTTTGACAATTGGTAGACCTATAGTTTTTTTTTTTTTTTTGGTTCCAAAGGAAAAAACCCATACTTTTCATTCATTTATAATGATAAATATTACATTCTATAGATACACACCTTGTGTGTATTCGATTCATTTGAGCAATTGTTCAGTGATATTTATTTTTTGTGCTTTTTTTAGCTTTCCCAGAAATGTCAAAAAGACATTGTTTCCACAACAACATTACATTATCATAATGTGGAGAAAAAATTCCACCTTTCTTATAGTCACATACTACTATACTGTGTAATAAAAGTATACAAAAAGAGGTCAAAAGACATGGTAATTAGTTCCTTTCTTCTCATGTAGGCATATCCCTATAAGTCTTGTGGTATAACTCATAATTGGTGCCATCTCTTTGCTCCATAATTTGTCATAAACCTTGGTCCAAATTCAATCATTCTTTTGAAATTCAATCCACTTCTTGGTTCAACTCTCTGTAGATATGTGAACATGTAAAAAAAAAAAAACTTTTTGCCACAAAGTTTCATCCAAGATAGCGGCTAAAATGATATTCCTACAAGCTCGTGTTTTATTAAGCCAATTAATTATTAGCATTGAATCCCCCATAGATTTGTAGTTGTGTACACCCTTTTTCTAGAGCGAAAAGTAGCAAGTTTTCACACGCTATAATTTCCACCTGATTATTTTTCCTTGGTCCAAGCCCTAGTTTTATTTGGTGAAAGTGGGACTTCGAGATACAGAGGACGAAACCTCCTCCAATCCTTTGCCCCAATTCACTGGATACCCCATAAAAATAGGCCCATGGCTTAAGGGGATCAAGAGTTTCAACAATAATTATTCTCGCTAAGTCTACTCCTTTTTTCTGTAGAAAGTGGCTTAGGATAGCTAAGGATTCCACTGCTATGTGTATTGGGTTTGAGAGTTTGTCCTAAAAATTGACTCTAGTTATAGCTATCCAAACTCCCCAACAAATTGCTAGGGGAGAGTGCCTTGAAAGATTGATAGTTTGGGTTTGTAATCCAAGCCCTCCAGGCTTCCTCCAAATTCTTCCCTTCCCACGAACCAATTTGGCCCTTGGAGTTCCTGCACACTGCCCAAACCTATTCAAAGAAGGGGCACAACATGAAAAAATGTAATTTTGTTTCCTCATTGACCTTGCATAGTAAGCACCAGCTTGGGCCATGCGCAAACCTTTTTTTCAAGACGTCTCGAATAGGGACCTTATTCTCCATTAAACACCACATGCAAATCTTTTACTTTCACAGGAATTTGGATTTGCACATCACCTTCCACCACCATTTTGGATCATCTAGGGCTCTATCACTTGTCACGAAAATGTATCCAATTTTGGGGCTGTAAGGTAGATCTATAGTTGAGATGGATCTTATTTTATTTATGTTGTCTTCCTCATATTTCCAGCAATCAAAATAGAACCACCATAAGTTGTGCACTCATATTAAATCATAATTTCAAGATATTGTTGCAATATTGATCTTTCTAACATTTTAACAAATCAAAACTATGTTCATTTAGGAATGCTTCCTTTTGGTATAAGAATAAAATTTTAAAGAAAACCAAGTAATCCCTTATATATATGTATGTATGTATGTATATTTAATTTTTTTTTTTTTTTTTTTTTTGGTAGGTAAGCACCCACGGGGATTTGAACCAGTGACCTATCGCAAGGAGTGCCTTAACAGTGCACCCATTCACCGTCAATCCAAATCCCCATGGGCTATTTATTTATTTTAAGGAAAATTCTTTAATAATAAAAATGATCTTCTTTATCCACAACCTCTTTATATATATTCCACTAAATCATTATTCTTTTTAAATACTAGCATAGATCCATCTCAACTCTAGATCTACCAAGTGGTGAGATGGATCAAATGTCTCAAGATACAAACCTCTTTTTAAGTGAAAAACTTGAGGAAATGTTTGCTTTTTGAGAGATTTGATTCATTTGAGTGCTTGATACATCTAGAGTTACATTTTGGACTTATGTTATTTCTTATATATATATATATATATATATATATATACATATACATATACATATACATATACATATACATATACATATATTCTTAT
This sequence comes from Pinus tabuliformis, assembly GCA_031772625.1. Taxonomy (NCBI): domain Eukaryota; kingdom Viridiplantae; phylum Streptophyta; class Pinopsida; order Pinales; family Pinaceae; genus Pinus; species Pinus tabuliformis. The sequence goes on from CM062813.1 coordinate 686,139,482, forward strand.
TTTTAATTTTATTGAAACCTTAACAATACATATAGTTACATACATATGTGTTTGACTATTTTTCTTTAACATGTTTTATAAAAAAAAATGTTTAAATGATATAACATAACATTGATTATATAAAGCCCCAAGGGTTAGCTCAGTTGGTCAAAATCAGTGCCTCACCATCAGGAGGTCACAAGGTCCATTCTCCCCGAAGCTCTTGGGGTCAGGTCTTGCAGTAGGCCAAGGGGCGTCAACCCAGATTTTTCTGTGGACGTAGCACCACCCGTTGACCAGGGTGTCCGTGAACCACTCTCAAAAAAAAAAAATAACAATGATTATATACACATATAAAAAGTTTATTGTAAATATTAAGTTTTTGTATGTTCATTAGTTAAATTTAAATATATAAGCTTTGGAATCTTAAGCTCTACCCCAAAGTCACTCTATTTCTTTTGTTGCTTATGTTCAACAAAATATTAAATTGGGATAAGCTTAAGGAAAAATGTTTTCAAGGCCATATATGTGCCAACTTTGTGCTACTAACCCAAGTATTTTTGAGCATTTGTTGAACAACTGTGAGTTTCCATCTGAGGTATGGGATCCCATGGCTATTGTATTTTGACAATCAAATTGGAAAAAAGATAGCCTATTAATATCCATAGAGGAACAAAGATCTCCCTCTCTCTATCCAATTGTAAATATAATTTGACAACTTTTTCTCGGATTTATTGTGTGGGAAACTTGGAAAGAAATGAATCTATGACTTTATTGGATGGTTGGAATTGTCTGGATGGTTGAGGACATCTAGTGTGTTGGCATTGATGTCAACCTCATAGTAGCAGGATATGAAAATAAGCTAGAAAATATTATAGCTATGATGGTTTGTTGTCCTAATCTTTGGAGGAGGTTCTACCATAGGAGATCAAATTAGATGCTCTTGGAAGTGGCATAGTTGGATAGTGCTTAGAAAGAGATTTCCAATGATATGTGAAATTTTTTCAAATGGCCTCTTGGAGTGTAATTTATTTCCATTCAAATTTAGGACCCCAAAAATCAAATAGGTAGAGCTAAAAGTGGTTGGAGGATGCTTTAGAGTAAGTTTAAGTTTGGCGGTGTTCCCAAATGAGGTGGATTATTTAATCGGAGCCTCTAGAAAAAGTGTCGAGCATATGTGGTACACAGAGCAATAACGAAGACATTTTTTATTGGTCAACAGTGGAGCCCTCACTTCACATAATCCCGACGGAGTTTTCCCTGGAAGAAATAAAAGTGCATGTAAATGTTTAAGGCTCAGGATGACATGAGTCAGGCGAATGTGCTAAGCATTAGTGTAGGCAAAAAGAGTGTTATTGGCAAAGGTCTTAAAGCAGGGAGGCACATTTGACAACTAAGTCTGCGAAGCTTACCCCGTGAGGTTTTAAAGGGTCACAAAAGTTAAGGCCCATGACAAAAGTGTTAGGAAACGTGGTAGCAACACAACAAGGCAAGGTGGAACAAGTTAAAAGAATTTACCAGGACCCTTTAAACACAAGGCCCAGGACCCTTTTCTCTCTCCCCATGGTAGGCACCTGACAGCATTGTATTGGATGGTGATGACATCAACATGACGCCAATACAGGGGACACATGGCATGTAGATTCGGGGTTTTCAGGTACCCAAGTGGGCCATTTTCGGGTGACACATGGAACACTCTGGAAGTGACATGTGGCATGTGTGATGTTAGCATGATTTCATCCCACTGGCAGGACCCGGGAAGGTTTTGGAGTAAGGCGCAAAGGAACCAACGGTTTGACTGGGTGTCAAGTTGACATGGTAGTTATCAGAGCTGACTCAGCTTGGAAGGTAGTTGATTGGCTTGCATGGTTGCAGTAGGGGACCCATGGGACACGTCATCCCTGTAGGTTTACCTTGAAAGGTATGAGCAACATAGAAAAAGAAATTTGGAGATTGGCTAAGCATCTAGACACGTAAGCATCATGGTGGCTATGAAAAGTCATCTCGACTAATCACTGATTGGTTGATGCGAGCATTAGGCGGTCCCACTAGACACGTAAGCATGTAAGGCTTACCCTGGAGGAAACAAACAAGCGTTAAGAAATATCATCGAAGTAACGAAGTTAGGGGGAAAAGTTTTATTGACATTTAATAGTCTCATCAAATGAGGAAAGGTGTGCCTAGGTATTGGTTTTGTAGCACTTTTTCATGTTATCATGACCAAGAGCCTTTGGGCCAAATAGAAATGAAAAGGCGTTAGAATAAGAAGGCTGGAGGCTAAGGCTAGTCGAGGAGTCAATCCTGTGGGTGCCATGTAAATAAGGACATAGAAATTTTATGCATGTAATTTAATTCCTCGGGGCTATAGTGCGAAGGAGCGCCCATGAGCCGCTTATGGGATGGATTGTGTATTTCTATGACTAAGAGCCTTTGGGATATTATTATTAAAAACATCGTGGGCAAGTGTTTCAAGGGTGAATTGGTCAGCAACTCTTTGGCATCATGGGCCAAACTTGGTGCTTATGCCATATTTTGGGTTTGTTACAAATCTAAGGGCTTAGCACCTGTTACACAAAAATATCATCACCATGATTATTTGCAATCAGTATGGGTCTATCATCACTTGTACTGACCTCCTAAGTAAGTCTTAGACCTCAGCTCTTCAAGTCAAGCTTTGAAAATGAGAGAAAGACATTGAAAATCAACAAAGCTCTGGTTCCGCATTTTCTCTCACTGTTGCATGCGGTCCCACACCTTCTGTTTACAAAAACTGCGGACCTGCCCGCTCTGTCCCTAAAGGTGTGGGTGCGGACCCCTGTGAAAGTAAAAAAGGTGCAAGTTTATTCTAAAAAACTCACTTTGGGTTAATTCTAGATGATTCTAGAAGGAATTTTGACGTGGATTGGCCGCTCTTAGGTGGTTCATGCATCCCAAAAGAGAAAGAGCTAATCCCTTGATGAGAGGAGCTATCCCTTTGAAGGAGGGCTTTATCCCTTTGAAGGAGGACCTAGTAACTTCCCTCCATTGCACTATAAATTTAGGCATTGGGCTGGTTGCTAAGGAGGTTAGAAGCTGAACATTTTTTAGGGTAAATGCTGGTGAAATTAAGACTTCCTAGTTGAGCTTGAGAGGAGAGATCACATACCTTTTTGGCTTCATTAGGAAGAGAGTGAAACTTGTCAAAGTAGAGGAGACTTCTTGCTGGACCCTAGGAGGAGCTTGTACAACGTCAAGGCACAGGTTGTAAAGTTCTTCTTGATTTGAATTAATACAATCAAACTCATTTTTCTCAGCAAATTGTCTCATGTCATTTATTTCATGAATTCCTTGACTTTCATGTTAAATATGTTTTATGATATTGGCTTTTCAAGTGCTATTTAAATTGTTTTCTTGTTTGTGTTTGCATATTCACGACAAGGGAGCTCATTTGGACCAAAAAGAGCGAGGCTTCCACAAACTTGCGTTGGACCCAAGGTAGGCCTAAAACACTTGTTTGCCTTTGTTTATAAAAGAATATTTAGAGAAAGATAGTGTGTGATTGGTTTGCTTGTCATTAGGTCTTCTTTAGATTCTAGGAAGGTCTATCTTGTCCGCAAGATCGACTCATTCCGTGTGACAAAATGGCGACTCCACTGGGGACTTGATTTTTCCTTGTTTTTACTTTGACCTGAGAAACTGTGTTTTTGTTTCTGTTTTTGGCTTGTTGTGTGTGGAATTGGGTAGAAATTGTAGATCCAGGGTTATTTTTCGTTTTTCATAACTTTGGGAGAGGACCGCACCCTAGTCTTTTGACACAGTGTGTACTTATCCGCACTTTTGCTTTTAGCACAGAGCGGTACCGCACCTGTGTTAACTGTGGACTTGCGGACCCTGTCAAAATTTTGAAAAACCTAGGATTTCCTCTGTTAGTCAGCTTAGTTTTTGTTTTAGAAGTTATTATCCACTTCCCAGACCTGCATATAACCTGTCAGAAGCTTTCCTTAGGTTGATTTCATTGGTGTTAGGGTTTTAGGTGAAATTCCTAGGGGTTTTGCTTGTTGTGTTTGTTTTTCATTTTGGTCTTGTAGTAGCTCTGAGCTTAGAAGTTGTAGGCACCTCAGATCACCTTGGTCTCTACCAGCCTTCTTATGAGTCTGACCATTTATGAAATCTACCCTTTTTGAGGAATCCGCTTTGTGTTTTCTCTTTACAAAACTTCGAAAATCTTGTGTTTAAAAGTTTGGATTTTCATTTTTTAAAAGAAAACAAAATTGGTTGTTTTTTATTGATTTGTGATTCTGCATAAATTGGTCCTTAGTTTACATCTAGCTAAGTAAAACATCCTTAAAAAAGACATCTTGTAGGCTTTGACTTCAAATAGGTTTTTATAATTTATAGATCTCAAAGTTAGTCGTTTGCATAGTTTTGAGTGTTTTATAAAAAATAAAAAAATCTCTTTTGGAAAAAGTTTGTTTTTGTAGTGGTTGAGTGCTTTGAAAAGAAAAGGGAAATTTTTTGTGAAAATAACTAGTTGTCTCATTTTGAGTGCATTGGAAAGGACAAAAGCTCTTCTTTTAATTTGTTTGTTAAGAAAGATTTGTGTTTACAAAGTATTTGCATTCTCAAACTCTTTCCTAGCTAGAAGTTCATCGAAGGGAAAAGATTGTTTAAATCATCTTAGGTGCATTTTTAGTGATTTTGAGTCGAGTCTTCATACCACGAGTTTCATCTCTGCAAATTTTGACTTAAACAAAAACCAATAAAAATAACGCTTAAAGTAAAAATCATCTAGTAACATTTTGATTTCTAGGGCTCTGATACACCAACATAGCTTAGGCTAGTGTCTTGGAGTAGGAGAGTAATTAACTCTCCAAGACAGTAAAAACAAACAAGTAGTTGTATCTTGTGGTAGGGAAGAAATCCAATTGTTGCATTTATGCTCTGGGAAAGCTCCTCTTATAGGAGAAGCACGAGATCGTGTCCGAACCAATGTGGGAATCAATCCTTCCTCATTGGGAACGACGCCAGATATTCACGTATTAAAAATGGTAAACCTCGGATTAACCATTGTCGAGGAGCCTGGGATCACTTGTTGGTAAACCTTGGATTATGTCAAGGAGCCTTCAAGGGGATTGAGCTTGCTACTCTGCCCTTGCGTGCGTATTGGATTGTAGACTGTTCCCCCAGGTATATTTGTTTCAGTTGGTAACCTTAGTCGCCATATTCTTTAGGATTCTTCCTAAGGTGACAGTGGTGGGAAGATCCCACTGTACCTGGAGCAGACGTCGGCTAGACTCACTTGGATTTTATGGGGGGTTCTTTTCACTCGAGACGGTTAAGTGGAGGAACTTGTGCCAGTATATTCATTAAGCAGGTTGCCGAGGTAACTGTTCCAACCGCCATTTCTGTATTGAACTCTGCGACGTTGGATTTCATCACCAACTAGTGTTTTCAGTACGGAAAGTTATTGTTTGTGTGTGTTTGATCTCCTAGATTCTTTAGGCGTGTGATTCAAATTTTTTTGCTTCTTTAGAGGCTTTAGGTGGTTTTCATTGAGATTTTACTTTTTTTGCGTGTGAAGTAGTTAAAAGTTTTTAACCGTGGCTGAATTACCGAGGAAGTCCCATAGACTTCGGGGCCAACCTCCTAAGTTTTCACCGAGCCAACCTGAAGGGTTGAAAGTCCTCGTAACTCCTAGAGATAGTAGAGTTGGGTTACCTGAAGAAGGAGAGTCTTCTTTGGTAGTACATCCTGATTTTCAAGCTTTAGTAGCAGATTATAATCCGCAATCAGTGTCTATTTCCGAAGTTACTGGTAGCTTTTCGTCTACTAGTGATATAGGTGAGGAACCCGAAATATCCGAACCTGAAAGTGAATTTGTTGCTACTCCGACATCGGGGTTTGCTTCTCCAGCTTCTAGTGGTCCTGGTTCACCTAGGGTAGAAAGAATAATTACTTCCTTCTGGACTTATAGCTATCGAAGAACTTGCTACTCCGGAAGAAGAAGTAGGCATCCCTATCCCTGAAAATCAACCTGTTATTGAGCTAAGGGAGCATGAATCAATTTTTTAGAGTCCACCTAGGAGCAGTGCTTGGTATCTTTCTTTGACTAATTTCTTAGAAAACCCAGGGTTAAGTTTTTCACCACCTCGTGTTCCTTATCACCCAACACCTAGAGGTTATTATCCTCCGTTAAATACGTCAATACAGTCATCCATGTTTACTCAATTGCCCGAATCCTTTTTGTACGGCGGTCCTTCTGTTCCCTCTGGGTATTAGTCACTTTCTGGTACTTTTTCAGGAGCATCTCCTCAACCCATTGAACAAGGGTTATTAACTAGAAGCAATGGTACTAAGCCGTTGAGCGTAGAAGATATTCTCATGATGTCAGGTTCTATTCCCAATCCTCAACCTCAAGGTGGCCAGTTACCACCTGGGGGGCAACCTCAAAATCCTCAATTATCGCCTGGGGGGCAACCTCAAGGTACCCAATTTGCACCTGGGGGGCAACCTCAAGGACAGTACATACCTACGGGACAGTACGTTCCTCAAGGTCAACCCCAGACTCAATATGTACCCCAAGGTCAACCCCAGTATTAATTTATACCTCAAGGTCAACCCCAGCATCAGTACGTGCCTCAAGGGTATCAACCCCAAGGTCAGTACTCGAACCAAGGTTTCCAACCACCCTCCGGTCAATCATATGTTCAAGGAATGGGAAATGTACCTTTGAATTATCAATCCTACCCTCAACCCGGTTATGGTCCTCAATATTCTCAACCTGTTATGGGTCCGTACCCCAGAATGAATTTAGTGTGGGATCCATCGCAAACTCAACAGGTGTTGCAACCAAGTGTACAGTTGTCATCTCAAACTGGACAACCCTTAGTTTCTGGTACACCCCAGCAACCTGTCCAGTCTAATATTCAAACTTCTATACCTTCGGTAGTTTCTCAGCCTGGGCCTAGTATGCCTCGTACTCCGCCTCAAACGATTGCTACAACTGCCGCAACATCTATTCAATCTACCCCACCTACTTCCGGAATATCGACAGCTCCGGTTTCTACTGTTCTTGTATCTACTCCTCAGACATCTTTACCTCCGTTTGGATCTACGATTCAAACTTCGGTTCAGATGCCTGTAGGACAACCTGGTTCAAGTATGGTTGTCACAAGTCAACCACAGTTTACTTATCAACCGTACCAGGGACAGTACCAATTCGGTCCTGCTGTGCAGCAGCCAATCTATCAGTATCAACCGTACCCTGGGTACACATATCAACAACCTCAACAACCCCAGTACGGTCCGGTTAATCCTGGTTTTCCGAGAGGATACAATATCCCAAATGCAATTCCTATTCCTAGTTATCCTGGATATCCTCCTCCTGGGGCTGGTCTCATGACCCAGAGTTTTAGGGACCCTAATCGTCAGTTACCGTTTATCGCAACTTTGGACTTACCTGACTTGTCGCGCCTAACGAACGATCCCATTAATTATCTTCCATTTTGGCCACCAATGCCGAATAAGTTGCCTAGTGATATTCCTAAGTTTGAAGGCAAATCAGGAGAGGACCCATCGAACCATGTGATGACTTATCACCTCTGGTGTGCGTCTAACTCCATTTCAGATGATTCAATCTGTCTAAGACTTTTCCAGTGCACTCTAATTGGTCTTGCGGCCAAGTGGTACATTGAGTTACCGCGAGGCACTTTTTATAATTTTAGTCAGTTAGCTACCTCGTTTTTAACTCATTTTCAGTTGCCAGTCCGATATGACAATGGCATGGAATTGTTAACTTTGTTAAAGCAATCTACATCCACTTACATTTCAGATCATATTCATGAATGGAGACGTCGACGACGTTAAGTGAAGGTTTTTATTCTGGATCAGATCTTGGCTGAATGGTTTGTAAAGTCTTTGTTGCCAAAGATCACTGAAGATGTAGCTAAGGCCGGAGTTGTTACTGAGGAGCAAGTAATTGCTCAAGCACAGTACCTTGACTTGGTCTATACTCAGTCAGATACGTTACACGAGAAAATCCCCGATCTTCCCAAGCAAAATCAAATCGCTGCAGCTCCTTCGGAATCTCATGCCGCCGATGGTATGATTGGTACAGTTAACACTAAGAGTAAGAAGAAGTCTTCCAAGAATTCTTCTCCTATCATAACCTTACCTGATTCCCCGACATGAGATTCTTTCGCGGAGATTTCCGCCGATATTCACGTTGTAGAGTCATCTACAGCGAAATCAAAATCCGGTGGGAAGAAGAAAGGGAAGAAAAAGAATAAAACGGACAAAAATTCAAAGGAGAAACCTGAAAAATCGGAATCCAATGATGAAAAACGCAAACCTCGTTATCCTTGTCTCATTTGTGACGATGAACATTTTACAAGAGACTGCCCTCATCGTGTAGAGGTTGCGAAGATTGTCAAAGGTTCCCAAATGCCTGTTGTTTTGAAGGATCCTTTTCCAAGTCAAGACAGTAAGATGATAGGTTCTTCCTCGAGTGCCTATGAAGAACCCATACTGATGATGTCCCATGTTAGGATTGCGACTCGATCGCATGATTATGGTAGTAAAAGTCCTATTGATGGTAAAGAAGCAGAATCTTCTCATTCTAACCCATCAACCTCAACTCCCGGTTCCGATCCACTAGAGATCAACAAACCTAATCCAGACTTGGTAATTAAACCTCCCGCCAAGGGTTTACTTTGAAAGTCAGCTTTTAATACACATGCGAGAGCGGCTCAGAACTATAACATTGTTGAGGATTTAGCTGTTTCACCCTCAGCAATGTCGGCTTTGGAAGTGCTGCAATCATGTCCAGCACAACGTAAATTACTTTTGTCGGCTATAGGAGTTGTTGACGTTCAGGACTCGAACCTAATAATTTTCAATCTAGAAAATAGTACACTGCACTTACCTCATCAAATAGCTTTCCAGATTCCAGTGATAGTCAAAAACAGGCCTATTCATCTGACTGTGATTGATGAGGGAGCTTCAACGTGTATTATGTCGACAGTGTTGGAGATCGCTTGGTTCTCCTTCGTTAAATCAATCCCCGATGATTATAAAGGCCTTTGATGGCCGTGGGTTTCATCCTTTTGGCATTCTACAGGATTTGCCTATAGGGGTTGAAGGAAAAACCGTTAATCTAGATGTGGAGGTGGTTGATGCCCCTCTAGATTACAACCTTCTCTTGGGTCGTAGTTGGTCTTACGCTATGACAGTTGTCGTTTCATCGGTCTTTCGGGCTATAAAGTTTCCTCATAATGGAAAGATCGTAACAATAGACCAGCTGACTTACTTTTCATCCGACCCAGCCTCTTCTGAAAGTATTCAGCATGTCGGTAAAACGACTATCCCGTACAAGGATGTTGGAGTAGGACTAGTTAAAGATGCCAGTTTATTGGGAACTTTTCCTTTTCCTCTGATCAACGCATCGTCTTCATTTGCAACCATTCATATGATTACGTCAGACACCTTTGTTTATGATGATCCTTGGATCGTTCCTTCTGAATCTGAGATAGACTCATTTGGTGATGTCATGCCTTTGAGTCCATATGAAATTGTGTATGAGGCCGTGCAATCGTTTACCGACCCATCTTCAACCGAAATTGACTTAATGAATGTGGTCCGTGAAGAATCACTTTTCACATCAAGCTCGAATTCAATCACGTTTTCTGAACTTGTTCACTCTGATGAGCAAATTCGTGAAATCCTCTGTGTAGATGATTTACCCTGGGAAGATCTCCATCATAGATTTTCATTTTTACCCGAGAATGATCGTTTTGAAAATGATTTTTCATCAATATTTACGACTAAATATGTCAAGGAACCCCAGAATCCAATGAAACATCTTGATTCGGATTTGAATTTGGGAAACATCTCTTGTACTATTCCTATTGACATTTCGGTTAAACCTGGAATTGTTGAAAACAGTCATATACGTGCCTCGTGTACAGAAGACGAAATTCAAATATATAAGGCCCTATTTCAAGAATTCTGCGACGTGTTTGCCTGGTCCTATGAGGAAATGCCAGGAATTGATCCCGCGATTGTTGTTCATGAAATAAAGACTTACTCGGACACTAAACCCGTCCGGCAACGTTTGCGTCAGATTCACCCAAGAAAAGCTGCTGCAATTAAATCAGAAGTTGAAAAATTACTCAAAGCAGGTTTCATTTATCCGATCCCGTTAACAGATTGGGTATCGAATATTGTTTCGGTTAACAAAAAGCAAGGGACAATAAGAATATGTATCGATTATAGGGATATTAATCGAGCCTGTCCAAAGGACAATTACCCAACTCCCTATATCGATCAAATCATTGATGATTGTGCCGGCAGCGAAATATTCTCCTTCATGGATGGTTTTTCGGATATAATCAAATCAATATTCTACCTGCCGATCAACCAAAAACGGCTTTCATTTGTCCATGGGTGACATTTGCTTATTGCAAATTACCTTTTAGGCTCAAGAATGCCGGCGCAACTTTTCAAAGGGCCATGTCTTATGCGTTTCATGACATCAAGCACATTGTGCAACCCTATCTCGATGATTTGCCTGCTCATTCATTACATCGAGCTGATCACCTCGTCCATTTACGAGCAATATTTATGAGGTGTAGGCATTATCAGATTCAGTTGAATCCACATAAATGTGTTTTCTGTATAGAAACAGGTCGATTGCTGGGGTTTGTAGTTTCGAAAGCTAGCATTCGCGTCGATCCCTCGAAGGTCGAAGCTATCGTCAAATTGCCTCCTCCTTCGAGTCTTCGCCAACTCCAAAGTTTGCAGGGGAAAACAAACTTTTTACGACAATTCATTCCTAACTACGCCAAGGTTACAAAGGGTTTTACCCGGTTGTTGAAACAGAATACTCCATTCTATTGGGATGAGATAGCTCAAAAATCTTTTGATGCACTAAAACACGCGTTGGCCCATGCACCGTTATTGCATCCTCCCAACTACAACCAGGATTACTTCTTGTACATCGCCGCCTCTCATTCCACCATTGGAATGGTCTTAGTTCAGGAAGATGAATTCGGTACTGAACATGTGATATATTACCTTAGTCGAACTTTAAATCCAACTGAGCTAAAATACTCACATGTGGAGAAATTGGCATTGGCAGCTGTTCAAGCTGTCCAACGTTTTCGTCACTACATTTTACTACGTAAAACTACAGTAATTTTTTATTGCAACCCTATGATCTACATTTTCACAAAGCAATTGCTAGGGGGCAAGTACTCTAAATGGATCGTTATCCTGCAGGAGTTCGACTTGGAATTTGAAAAATCTAAGTCTAAGAAATCTTTAGTTTTTGCGGAGTTAATGTGTGACTTCCCGCGTGCTGACACAGAAACTGTGGCGAAGGAGCCCATTGTGGACGAATCCTTGTTTCTAATCAGAACTTTAGATCCATGGTATGGGGATATCATCATTTATCTCCAGAACCAATCCTTTCGGCCGGAAATTTCAAGGTCAGAACGTCGGAAAATACGATTCCAGTCCCAACAATTCAAGATTATTGGAGATACTCTTTATCGCCGTGGGGCGGACTCTGTTTTTCGACGTTGTTTAACTCACGAGGAAGATGTAAGGGTTCTAAATGACTGTCACTCTAGAGCGTGTGGCAGTCATATGTCTGGGTATGCCACAGCCCAAAAGATATTGCGCGCTGGCTACTTCTGGTCGTCTTTGTTTAAAGATTGTATTACCGCGGTCTGAAAATGCCACAACTGCCAAATTTTTTATCGAAAGATGCGCACTCCACCTGCTCCCCTCCACCCTATAATTGCCGTTGGTCCTTTTGCCAAATGGGGTATCGATTTTATTACATGTAACCCTCACTCGGCCGGGGGGCATGCGTATATCATCCTTAAGGTAGATTATTTTACCAAGTGGGCTGAGGCGATGCCTACATTTGAGGCAGACGGCAAGACAGCTGCAATTTTCTTGTTCAATCATATAATTGCTAGGTTTGGTGTCCCACAAGCAATTATCACTGATCATGGGCGTCATTTTCGAAACGTTATGATGACCGAACTTACAGGCCAGCTTGGTTTGCGTCACGATAGTTCAACCCCTTATTATCCACAAGCTAATGGTCTGGTTGAATCCATCAACAAAGTTTTAGTCATCATGATCCGGCGAATCATTTGGATTCATTGATCGAATTGGCATAACATGCTATTTTCAGCGCTTTGGGCATATCAAACCTCAGTAAAAACATCAACAGGGTTCACTCTTTTCCAACTAGTTTATGGTCTGGAAGCTGTGTTACCCATTGAATGCGAAATCCCGTCATTGCAAATGGCCATCGAGTTACTTCCAGCCACTTTCGAAGAGGAAAAGCGTTTGTTATACTTGGGTCAATTAGATGAGAATCGACGTGATGCTGCATTGGCGATCGAGACTCACGCAAAATGTATGAAAGCTCAGTATGATTGAAATGTGACCCCTTGAATTTTTCGGAAGGAGATCTAGTCTTAGTTTACGATCAAGCTAATGATAAATTAGGCGCTGGAAAATTCATTCCTATGTGGCATGTCCGTATGTTGTCAAGCGAAAGCTAGCAAAAGGGGCCTATGAATTGGTAGACTTTGACGGGGACTCTTTGGGTAAACCCAGAAATGGTCTTTACCTAAAGAGGTATTATGCTTAAAGAATGGGTATGGAGATTTTTAGTTAGGATAGTTTTTTCTTTCTAGCTGGTGTGTTTTAGTTTAAAAAGTGTGCTTAGTTTAGAGAGTGTTTTTCGTCATTATTCCTGCTTATCTTGGTTTTACTCTTGATATTGCAGATGTCGATGCCTCTCCAGACATACATTGGTTTCGCTGATGGTGCTTGTCGTAATACACAGAACATTTCTTCCGCAGCTTGGGCTATCTATTCGCCCTCTGACGAGTTAGTATCTATGCATGGGGTAAGCCTCGGTCAAACAACAAATAACATTGCCGAGTATAGTGCAGTGATTGAGTTATTATCTGAATCTATTTCATTTGGGATTCGGAGTTTGATAGTGAGGTTAGATTCTGAACTCGTTGTATTACAGCTTAATAGAGTGTATGCCATTAGAAATCCAGTGTTATTAAGATTATTTTTGAGAGTGCATCTCTTGGAACGTGAATTTGATTATATTGAGTATTAGCATATTCCAAGATCTTTAAATACATTAGCAGATGCAATTGCTTCTCGAATGTTAAGTAGACATTTGCAATAATCATACATGTAAATTTAAAACCATTCCATAACATGATTTACAAGATAAGCCGGTAATAGTGGTATATATATATAGGAGTGTGTCAAAAAATACATCGTCCTCGATCATAGGTTGAAAAACACCTTATGATCAGCAAAAATTATAAGTACAAAAAACAAAAATGTCATATGTGCCCACAATAGGCAATCATCCTATCACTGGTGATGATCTCGATAAGAAACCACTGCACGAGCCACCTTGCAAAGGAACCTCCTAAAAGTTCCTGGGACCCCAATCACATAGCGCTGAAGTCAACGAGGAATGTCATCTATGGTGGTCTCCGAAATATCTCCTGTCAAGCGCTCTAGATGACCCTCCAACTCGGCCAAAACCTCTGCTGATTCGTCCTATGGGGCTGGCGCGGCTGCAACTAGTTGTTTCCTCTCTTAAGGCCGGAGAGCGGCTGGTCGCTGTGGACCCACATCTACATTTGAAACTTTTACTATCAGTTTTGGTATGATAGAAAAAATAATAAAAAATTAAAATAGGAAAATTGTTGAAAATGATTTTACCTGAGTCATCCCATTTCTCTCCTGGTGGAAGAGCCATGTCTGGGTCACCATGAAAATCTACCCCAGCATAAGGGAAGTCCTGAATAGAAAAAACCTGGTTTTCCAACCATTGGAAATACTCAGGTTTGAATCGAACAACCTCTGTCCCCTCGTCCGGATGACGGGCCATAACTGCGACCCATCGCATCAGTTTGGGCTCTCGAGGAAGCCCAGCTCCAACAGTAAGGTGCTACAGGATCAACATGGGAACCCTCTCCAGACCAAAGCTCACAACCAAAGCCCCATAACCAAAGGTCTTTAGTTGTCCATTCTTGGCTCTGGTCAGTTGGCCTTTCACATTGGCCAACACAGCATTGCACCAATTGAAGATGGTGCCTCGAAAGCAGTCAACTGCCATACGCATCTGGGATCCGGTGGCAATATGTAATGCGGCACTCCCGCAAAGTCTGGTGACAGTAAACGCGATCACCATGAGTTTAGGAAGGGATATGGTTTTTATGTCTATCCCTTTGTCTCTAGCCTGGCTGTTGCAGAACTCTAGCCGGAGGCTATCGACAGACTGGCCACCTGGCCTAGTCCCGAATAGAGTCAAGTCTTCACCTCTCTTAGGCAAACCGGTCAAGAAATATATGTCTGCCAGCTCAATTTCAAGCTGGTGGCCACCAATGAAGAAGCACTGGTCCTATATGCTCCATCTGTCAACCAGCCACTATAAGAAATCCACCTGGGCCCTCATGCCAGGTATGGCCCAGAATTTGTACAAGCCGCAGGCCTTCAATGCATCGATCGAAGGTTGGTGATTCAACGCGGCTAGATCCACGTCCTCATGCTCTTGTTCACGCCAATCTAGCATGATGTACTCTCTGCATCAAGTAAAAAGACAAATTAGAATGCTAGAAATTAATTTGTTTGGGCCAATTTTGAGAAATTTTGGGTTAAAAACCCTTGCTGCGGGGACCGCACCCTCTGCATTAGAGACAGTGCGTGGGTCCGCACCTTGCCTACATGGAAGGTGCGGACCCCTGACTTTTTCCCCATTGAGAAAAAGTCGGGGTCTACGGGCTGGTAGTGTTACGCCTGCGGGCCCCCGCGCGCGGGTTTTAAGCCTAAAAACCCTCCAAAAAATGAAATAAAAGCCTAAAACAAGAAATGAAACGGTTAAAAATGAAGAGTAGGATGATGTGGATTACCTGGAGAAGACGGCGTTCGATTCCGATGGTTGGATTTTCCGCAATCTTCACGGGAAGTTTTCTGAACAAAAGCACTATTTTCTCACCCAAAACTCAAACGGTAAAAATGAATTGACGAAAGCCCTTTTTATAAGTTTTTTGAGTAAATAAATTGCAAATTTGTTTATGTTTCACTTTGGAAAGGTATTTTTGCAACATTTTTATCCATTTCAAACAGGTATGAGTAATGTTTGTGTTGTTGTTCAGGATAATGGATTATTCAGGTGAAATCTATCATTTTCGACGAAAAAACATTTAGAGTCACCTTTAAGCTCTTTTCTGACTCCTGAAACATGAAAATATTGCTGAGTTTTTCTTTTAAACTCGTTAAAACGAAACTAAAAGACGGTCCACTTACAGCTCTTTTCTGACCGTAAAAACATGAAAAGATTGCCGGATTTTTGTCGTTTCGAATTCGATATTGGTTATAAAACGACGTGTCGTTGATCACTTTTTTTCTTTTTCGGATCAAGGGCACTAATTACGAAAAGTACTCCTTGGTTGTAAAGATCAAGCGGTTCTCTCAAGTGATATTTTATACTTTTTCGGGCTTGGGAGACACAAATTTACGAAAAAGGTCAACCCTGGAGTCTTCTTAAGTTTTTTCAGACTCTCTAAAATTGAAAAACGCCGAGTTTCTCCTATACTGGACTCGTTAAAATTTCATAGTAAAGGACCTGTTCAACTACAAACAGGAACGAACCACTCCTTCTTAGGGTTCGAATTTAAACTAAGTTGGACTCATCCGAAGGATGAGCTTATAATCAAGCAAATGTTATCCTCCTCAAGCTTGTCAAAAATAAAGAGGTACTTTCCAGAAATGGTGGGGGAAAAGAGAGAAAAATGAGCCTGTTTGTCATACTTTGTAACCACTCTTGAACACGACACTTTTATTCACCTGGGTTGGGAAATCCTTTGCCTAACAGTTGATCAAACCACATTGAAAGTCTTCAGCCGGTTTTTGGGTATTAACTTTGGGTCAATTGTCACCAAGCCATCTGTTGTGTCTTTATGTGTTCAAGAGGTCACTGCCAATAAGCCATTCATCTGCAAAATATCTATCATCCATCTTGACCATCCCTGAATTAGTCCTTGCAACTAAATTTCTTTAACTTGATCTATGATTTCGTGTTGTGGGCTTGCCTGCGATAGATCACTTTCTATCGACTTCAGCTCATTATCTAGAAAGATGATCTAGAAATCGTCAGTACCTTGAGATCTGCATGCATCAATGGCAGTTTTCTCGCCTTTGACGATAGGTTGCATCATTGACCTTCGATCAAAGGATCCCGTGACATGTTCAACATCAACACATTTATTCACATCTCATGGATTGTACTGGGTACTTTGAGAGCCATTGACATCACTGGTGGTTTCTCTCACACTTGTTAACAGTTTACATCATTGACTGGTAATCAAGTGGTTTCTACCATGTTCGACTTCAACACATTCATTCGCATGGATAGAATCGTACTGTTTCGGGAAGTAGAAATGAAGACCCTAGATCTAGTTTCCACAATCCAGGCTGCGAGGAATTTTGTATTCATTATATAATGGACTATTCATAAACAGATGGTTGCGTCCATACTGTGTCCACATGAGTCTATACTTGTGATGTATTACAAGATCATTCCTGTATCAGAGCAGTAGTTAGTTTTCTAAGTCAGTTTTGATCTGAGTATGGGAATGCCTACCTCAGCGATGATATGATCTCATATATATATCTTGCATTGAATGTTTTTACAGGTTCCAACCGGGCTCTCCACAAGATGATCCTCGAAATGATAAAGTACTTCACTCTTCCTAAATGATAAATGAAATCCTCATCTACTAAAGACTTCGCACTTTAGGGGGCAATCTGTTACACAAAAATATCGTCACCATGATTATTTGCAGTCAGTATGGGTCTATCATCACTTGTACTAACCTCCTAAGCAAGTCTCAGACCTCAGCTCTTCAAGTCAAGCTTTGAAAATGAGAGAAAGACATTGAAAATCAACAAAGCTCTGGTTCCGCACTTTCTCTCACTGTTGCCTGCGATCCCGCACCTTCTGTTTACAAAAACTGCGGACCTGCCCGCTTTGTCCCTAAAGGTGTGGGTGCGGACCCCTGTGAAAGTCAAAAAGGCGCAAGTTTATTCTAAAAAACTCACTTTGGGTTAATTCTAGATGATTCTAGAAGGAATTTTGACGTGGATTGGCCGCTCTTAGGTGGTTCATGCATCCCAAAAGAGAAGGAGCTAATCCCTTGATGAGAGGAGCTATCCCTTTGAAGGAGGGCTTTATCCCTTTGAAGGAGGACCTAGTAACTTCCCTCTATTGCACTATAAATTCAGGCATTGGGCTGGTTGCTAAGGAGGTTAGAAGCTGAACATTTTTTAGGGTAAATGCTGGTGAAATTAAGACTTCCTAGTTGAGCTTGGGAGGAGAGATCACATACCTTTTTGGCTTCATTAGGAAGAGAGTGAAACTTGTCAAAGTAGAGGAGACTTCTTGCTGGACCCTAGGAGGAGCTTGTACAACATCAAGGCACAGGTTGTAAAGTTCTTCTTGATTTGAATTAATATAATCAAACTCATTTTTCTCAACAAATTGTCTCATGTCATTTGTTTCATGAATTCCTTGACTTTCATGTTAAATATGTTTTATGATATTGGCTTTTCAGGTGCTATTTAATTTGTTTTCTTGTTTGTGTTTGCAGATTCGCGACAAGGGAGCTCATTTGGACCAAAAAGAGCGAGGCTTCCACAAACTTGTGTTGGACCCAAGGTAGGCCTAAAACACTTGTTTGCCTTTGTTTACAAAAGCATATTTAGAGAAAGATAGTGTGTGATTGGTTTGCTTGTCATTAGGTCTTCTTTAGATTCTAGGAAGGTCTATCTTGTCCACAAGATCGACTCATTCCGTGTGACAGCACCTATGGATATGAATGAGCCGACAACTTTAGATATGGTTCCATCCATATTTGGCGGTTATGACAAATTGGCTATTTTCCATAATTGGGTCTACCAAGCATTCAAAGGACGTATGAGTCGATATCTCTTTAGCATTATGGGCTAGGCCTGACACTTCTTCCATATTTGGAGTTCGTTATAGCTTAGATAAGAAGGCTTGAACAAGTCGACAACTATCTAGCAAAATGCACTATAACTAAGATTTAAGCCATATCCAGACGCTTGTCAAATTTGGACTACCAAGAAGATTTGGATGGAGACAAAGAGTTCCACGATTTGCAGAATGAATTAATGAATCTTGACTCAAACAAAAGCAATCCATCTCTAGTCTTCCTTGCATGATACGAAGAATTCAATTAAAAAATAATGCTAAGTGCAAAAGCTCTAACCACAAATCAAGAGAGCCATGCCCGTAGTATAATTTGAGCTCTGTGGGAAATTAAGAAGCATGTAGAGCCTTGTTGGAGTACACATATGAATTGAGAATTGATTTTCAGCGTGGAGGAATAATTAGGTGCCCACTCTAAGAATTAATGGTGTTGTGGTGAGAAAGTGACCAAAAACAATAGCAGCATGGATAGCCATGTAGAAGAACACTTTCAGGTAGTATGGAGGACAACAGAGACAACATCAATCAATGTGTTGCAGTGAAATAAAACCCACAATGGAAATTGTGCATGGGGGGCTGAGTAGCATAGTTGAGAGAGCCATGTGGAGAGATATGTAGAGATGATGTGTTGCAGATAGAGACTGAGAGTTCTTGAGGAAGAGGGCCAACCACAGAGAACAAAGTGTTGAGTATGTTGCAAAAATGTTGAATATTGAGAGCTAAATGTCTATTGTTGTAGAATGAGTAGAGTGAGTAGAGAGAAAAGTGTTGTAAGGGCCAAGAATGAGAGTATGTTGCTGAGCGAGAGTGAAGGATGTTGAGTATAATAGAGGGCCAAAGGAAGAGGAGAAAGGAAAGTTGAAATAAGGCAGAGTGGTTTCCAATTCTAGAGAGCAAAGATTTCTTTATTGAGTGTGGGTTAGAGCCTACATAGAAGGAGTTGGTACTTCCATCCTAGTGGATGTCTGAGTAAAGCTTAGGGGTTGGTGCCTCCTACAAGTTGGTGCTTGCATAAATCCAAGGAGCTACAAGTTGGTTCTTGCCATAAATCCATGAAGTTGGTGCTTTTGATGAGTTGATTAGGTGTCTGTGTAAGAAGGGAGTTGGTGCTTCCTACTAGCGGGTGTTAGCAAACAATCAAAGGGAGTTGGTGCTTCCTACTAGCGGGTGTTAGCAAACAATCAAAGGGAGTTGGTGCTTCCTACTAGCGGGTGTTAGCAAACAATCAAAGGGAGTTGGTGCTTCATGTGAGTGGTGGCTCACAAACATTGATGTAATATAGTAGGATCTCTTATTTACATCATAATACAAACAAACTTTAGTCATTTTTCTCCCAGAAGGGTTTCCACATTAAAACTTGGTGTCTAATGTGTATATTTCTCATGGTGTGTGTATATTGTTGACTTATTCATGTGTTGCTACTATAATTGTTGTTGATTTACCACATGATGGTTGCCAAGTTTGAATAAAAAATATAAATTGGCACAAAATTTCAAATTAGCATGGATTCACCCCCCCCAGTATTAAACATTATTTCCAACAATTGGTATTAGAGCCTTGTTTCTTTAGGAATAACTTAACTGCTTGAAGGTAGATCAAAAGGAAAAAATGGCTTATCAAGTTTCCCTATCACCAGAAGGAGTTCCATTTTTGAATGGATCACACCATGAACTCTGGAGGATTAGAATGGAAGCCTCTTTGATGGTAATCACTGAAGATATTTGGTTCATTTTGGAATATGGAGACAAGAATGAGTTCAATACAGAGGCCAAGAGGATTATCATGAAAGAGATATCAAAACAAGATGTTGATAAGATGAGGCACTATGAGACAACAAAGGAAATGTTGGAAAAATTGCAATGTTTGTATGGAGGAGATCACAATGTGGCTCAAGAGAAGGCCAAAGAACCTTTCTTATCAAGTAGTGAACCAAAACATGCTAATGTTGGTGTTTGAAATGATAAACAAAAGAAGACAAGGAAGAAGTTGAAGAAAGCATCCCTGAAAAGAGATGTTGAGAAGATTGAAGATATTCCTCTTAATGCACAAGTTGTTGCTCATAACTCTCGACGGGATGATCAAGAATTAGATTGAGAGGCCCTGCTGCTTAGAAGGTATGCTATTGTTTTGTGATGAATGTAAATAAATATGTCAATCATTACCTAGATGTTCATGTGATTCACTTGACGATAGAGATAGTCATGCATCTAGTAGTAGTGATGAATATAGATCTTAATTTGTAGCAATAGCAGAAGAATATACCTCTCAAGAGGAGGGAAGAATGTCTCATGGTGAGAATGAGGAAATATCCCATGCGTTCTCATTCATAGGAGAAAATGAAAGTACCACTAGTAGTGATGAAGAAGGGATACTTCTCAGGCCTATGGAAGATTCCATGGACACAAAGAGGAATCCATATCTCTATGGTGGCTCAATTAGAACCTTTGATAGTGAAGAAAATGATTTATTTTTGGAGGAAGTTGATCTCTACTCTACAAGAGATCAAAGACCTATCAAAAGCAAATCTCAAGCAGAAGGAGTGAATGCAAAAATTGTGATGTTGAGAGTGAACAGGTGAGAAAAAAATAGTTGATCCTAATGTTCAATAAGAAGAGGCCAGTGGATTGAATGAATTGTTAACCAATAAGTTGAATGGAAGAGAAGCCCTTTGTGAGAGACTACAAGCTGAAATTGTCTTGTTGAGACATGACCCAGAAAGGGTAAGTAAAGAGTTATCTCAATATCATAAGCATTAAGAGAGAAAGAATCCCTTGGATGAGATGTTTTCTAAGAAAATATTCCCTCTCATCAAGGTTGGTTTGGGGTGCAAATAAGAATCAAGCTCCAAGGGAACAAAGACAGTTGAAGGTCCCAACAACAATAAAGGAAAAGGAGTTGTTGGACAACAAAAACAACAAGAGAATAAAAATCAGCAGTAGAATGTTAAGCAACAACATCAAGGAAGAGAGCGTAATAGTCAGAAGAGCTAGAAACATTAAGGAAAATCTCAAGGTAGCAATTCAACTAGGCATAGAGAGAAATTGATGAATCAACAGAGGTACTTTTTAGTTGAGTGACAAAGGTATCAAGGAAAAGATATATTCAAGTATCCAAAGCTCTTTTATGGTTATTTTTTTCTTGCAACAATTTTGGACATAAACCCATAGACTGTAGATGGCATGCAAGAAAATATAATGTGTTCAGTAGCAACAACCCAAGAATACACAAAGTGCCTAGGAGAAGGCATGTTGGCCATCAGGGAAATTCTGATAGGAATGTTTCCAAGTGTAGCAATTATTTTTCTCCATTCCTAAGCCCTATTGAATGCTACAATAGTGCCTATTTTTGGCACAAAAAGGAAACATGTAGATATGGAAAGACAAGGCAGCTCACTCAAAATATGCAAGCCAATGGAGCAACTCAAACTTTGAAGATGAAGAGAAATATGAGAGCATAGGATTATGAGTTTGTCTTCAATGCTTTGTGTGGAGACAACATGTGGAAAAGACGAGAAAAAAACGAGAAGAAAAACAAGAATAATGATTGTCTTATCCCTATGATGGACCCCTCTATGAGTATTAGTTTCATTAAGCATAAATTGTAGGCAAGCAACAATAAAAACAACCCAATTATTTCTCTCTTTCAAATAAAGAAAAAAGGTTGCAAGAGGATTTGGGTGAAGAAAGAGGAATGAAAGGAGGAGTACCCTCTAATGTGCCCTCTAATTACTTATTTCCATTCTAGGATACACAACAATTCTATCAGGAACTCTCTTTCTGGTTCAACCTACATCACAACATGAGGCGGTCTTAAAACTTTATTTTAAAAAAAAAACAAAAAAAAGCAAAATTAAATTCTAGGTTAACGTATGAATTATAGCAGCTAGTAACTTTTACTTGTACTCTTGCCAATTTATTATATGGTTGGAATCATATATGTATTTGTTTGGTAAAGAGATGTGAAATACGTTATGCACACGCATATAACTTGGTAATGTGAGTCTATATGATATAGGTCTTATTCTTTCCAAGACTTGGAAGGGTCCACAATATCAAGGTGCTAACTTGGTGCAACCAGTCCATCTCAAAGTATTTATTTTGGGCTTGACCCTTACATAAACATGATCCCCCACTTGAAATTCCTTGAAGGTTCGTTTTTTGTCCGCGTAAGCTTTTTTTCTGTCTTGTGCTACTCTTAAATTATGCTTCACCTTCTTTACAACTTGCTCCATTTATATTAACATGTCTGGCCCCAAAATTAGTATGTTTCCTGGGCTATTCCAATTAACAGGGGTTTTACACCTTCCCCCATATAACACCTCGAAAGGACTCATCTTCAAGGATTCATGGTAATTATGGTTATATGAAAATTCCATTAAGTGGAGGTACTCCTCCCACTTACTTGGTTGTTGCATTACATACATATGCAACATATCTTCCAACACTTGATTCACCCGCTCTATTTTCCCATCCGTCTAAGGGTGATAAGTTGTGTTGAATTGAATCTAAGTCTCTAATCTCGAGAAGAGAGCTTTCCAAAAGACGGATGTAAATTTTTCTTCCCTGTCGAATACTATTACCTTAGGAATTCCATGGAGTCGGAATATTTCCTTCATAAATATATCTACAATTTGTACAACATTGTAAGTAGATTTAACAGGGATAAAGTGAGCTACCTTGCTCATCTTATCTACTACCACCATGATTGAGTCATTTTTTTTTTGAGTCCTTGGTAGTCCAGTTATAAATTCCATCATGATCGCATCCCATTTCCATTCGGGTATGGGTAAGGGGTGGAGCAGACCAGCTAGGTGTTGGTGCTCTGCCTTCACTTGTTGACATTCCAAACACTTATCTAGATATTCCATGATATCCTTCCGCATTCCTAGCCAGAAATAGTTTCTCTTAACAACAAAAAACAATTTTTGAGATCCAAGATGTTGTGGCATAAGGGTTTCAGTGGAATTCATCTAATAGAAACCTCTTAATAGCTAGTTGGTTAGGTACATGAATTCTTTCTTTAAATGTCAGCAAGTTTTCATTGTTTATACTAAAATTAGTCTGTTTCCCAGTACCTTGGTCTTGTTTTCTCTGTTTCCACAAGAACTTGTAATTCATATCTCGATTTGCTACTTCCTTAATTTGTTCTGAAAAATTAGATTCCACTTAGCTATACCTTATCTCATAAGCACAATGCAGCTTTCTGCTCGATGCATTCGCTACTCGATTTTCCTTGCCTTTTAAATGCTTTATATCAAAATCAAATTCACTTAAGAACTCATTTGATATCACTTGTTTAGAATTTAAATTAGGTTGTCCAAAAAAATTGGTTAGACAGTTATGATATGTCATGAGCAGGAATTCCTTTCCCGACAGGTAATTCTACCACATTTTAAGAGTGTGCACCACTGCAATTAATTCTAAGTCATAAGAAAAATATTTTTGCTCATGATCCTTTAATTTGAGAGATTCATAAGCCACCACCTTATCATCTTACATTAGAACTCCTCTAACACCCTCCTGGCAGCCGTCTGTACATACTACAGTTTTTTTTCTTGGACCAACAAATTTTAGCACCGGGGTCGTAGTTAACATATGCTTCAGTTCTTCAAAGCTATGTTGGCACTCCACGGTCCATTTGAATACCATTCCCTTCTTTTGTGGAGAAGTTATAGGATATGTGATTCTTGAAAATCCTTCTATAAAACGACGATAGAACCCAGCTAATCCCATAAACAACCTGATGTCTGCCACATTTTTGGTTACTTACCATTCCATAATAGTTTTGATTTGTTCTGGGTCTATTGCTAGAACTTCTGAGGATATCACATGCCCTAGATACAGAATCTGATCTTTATAGAAATCACACTTACTAAATTTTGCATAAATTTGATTTTCCCTCGGGGATTGTAGTACTATCCGGAGATGCTCTTTATGTTCCTCCAAACTTTTTGAGTAAACCAAAATATCATCTTAATAAAGACTAAAACAAACCTATCCAAATATGGGTGGAAGTTACCATTAATCAAACTCATAGACGTCGCAGGGGCATTAGTTAGGCCAAAAGGAAGCACATTAAACTCATAGTGGCCATAATGGGTCCTGAATGTTGTTTTATTGATGTCTTATTCTTTTATCCTTATTTGATGATAACTTGAGCTTAAGTCTATTTTCTAAAATACCTTTTCACACTTTACCTGATCGAATAGATCATCAATTCTAGGAAATTGGTATTTATTTTTAATAGTTAATTTGTTCAAATGTCTATAATCAATACATAACCGTAAGGTACCATATTTCTTCCTTGCAAACATCACCGAGGCAATGAGTATTTATTTTTAATAGTTAATTTGTTCAGCTATCTATAATCGATACATAGCCGTAAGGTACCATCTTTCTTCCTTACAAACATCATCGGGGCACCCCATGGTGATACGCTTGGGCATATGTATCGTTTTTCAAGTAGTTTTTGTAGTTGCAACTTCAGTGCTGTCAGTTCTGGAATGCTCATACGGTAAGGGTTTTTTGACACTAGAGTTGTTCTCGACACTAGTTTTATTGTGAAATCAATATCCTGCTTGGATGGAAGTCCCAAAATTCCCTCTGGAAACACATCAATAAATTCTTGTAGAACCATTATGTTTTCCAGAGTAGAGAGCTTGTTCTTAGAGTTGGTGTATCCAACTTGTACAACGTAAATTTAACAGCCTTTCCTTATACATTTACCTAACTGGTTAGTTGTGATTAGACGTAATTTTATCCCCTTTTTAATTCCCCGAATTTCTTGTCTACTTCCTTCATCTGTAAGGAAACTGGTGGTATTTTCTCTACAGTTTACCACAGACCAATGCTTCTCTAACCATTCCATGCCAATCAATACATCATAAGATCCTAATGGAAACATATTTAAAGTTGTCTTAATTGGTTGGCCACCTATTTCTACCAAACAATGTTCCACCTTGGAAGTCAATCTTCGTTTTGCCCCGGTGGCCAATTGTACCAACCAGGAATTATTAAACTTGGCACTTTGCAAATGACATGATTCAACTATATTTCGGCTAATGTAACTTAAACTTGCATGGGAATCTATTAAAACAAAAACAAATTGATTGGCTAATTTACCTTTCGAATTTGACCATTGCTGGTTGATATTTGGCCTGGTGGTCCTCCAACGCTACATTAATTTGTGGAATGTTCCTCACCACTTCCCCAACTGTAGAGGCTTCTCAAATGTTAGCAGTTTTCTCCACTCTACCACGATAAGGACAGATTTGATCTAAATGGAAAATGGCATCAACCCATGGTACTCATCCACCCATATTATTCATCGACCCATGGAATTTACCCATGGTATTGTAAATGGCATCCGCCCATGGTATTGTAAAATCCACCCATGGTATTCATTCACCCATGGAATTGACCCATGGTATTGTAACTAAAAAATACTATAAGTAACAAGTCACATTTTGTAAAAGAAAAGATTGTCTGCCACAATGTAGACTTTACACTTCAGAGGCATGTAGCCGCCACATCTCTTCTCAGAGATAAGCTACCATCGCCCTAGCTGATTTATTTCCATTACTGTTTGTAAGCTTTAAAGTTATTATCGGTTTTAATAAAAAGTTCCTTTGTGGTTTTGTTTATGGGGCATTCTCCTCTTTTTTTCTTCTAGCAATTCAAGTTTTCAAATCTTGGGGGTCTCTCCTCCCAAGATCCATTTCAATCTTTTAGATCTTGCGGGCCTCCCCCCAAGATCCGAATTAGTGGTATCAGAACAGGTTATGATTCCATGGGAATGAGGGTTTGATGCATATTTTAGTTTCAAATTTTTCAACAATATTCAACAAACTTCAGGCATGTGCTACAACCTCCACAAAGCACTTTCTTGGGTCAAGCAAGAAGAATTTTTTTGCAGGAATTTTTTTTTTTGGCGGCGACTTTGCAGATCAGATCTGAAACATTTGGTACAAAATTTACAAAAAAAAATAATACCAGATCTGGATTCCTCTCGAAAAATCACCCAATTTCAAAAAAAAAATGGGTCGAATCGGAGTTCGGATGTGGGAGATATCGCTGATTTAAAATCAGCTATTTTATCAGAATTTTTGTGACGGCAGAACTGTTGCAGCGCGAATCTGAGATCTCAAAGTGTCCAGATAAAGATTTCCATCACATGGGAAGATGCAAAATGGTCCTTCTGCTTCCAAAAATAGGTTATAATAAATATTCTGAGTTATATTGATTGAGTTATGCCCATTTTAATTCTGGAGCAGCATTCGGAGTGGGTTCTCATTGGAGACGTGCCCTCCCACCCCACTTTAGTAGGCACCTGCTTCACATTCATCAGTTTCAACATAGCAGCATTCGGCTTGGGTTATTTGGAGACGTGCCCTCCCACCCCAAGCTATGTAGGCACTTACTACTTCATCAGCTACCAACATCATGGTTATGGGTCATCCACAAACCCACACTTCATCGAAGTCCATTTGCTAGGCCGCACACTATCATCATCACAGTTGGTCACAAGCATTACAGGGTATCTCTATCCTCGGATCTTCATTTATCATGGTTATGGGTTAACCACATAAAACCCTTATCTTCAGTGGCTCTTCATATTCAACAAAGGCTTCACAGGAGGGAACTTTACGCAATGGGGACCATTGCTTCTTAAGGAGGGAGGAATGATCCAAATGGAAAATGGCATCAACCCATGGTACTCATCCACCCATATTATTCATCGACCCATGGAATTTACCCATGGTATTGTAAATGGCATCTGCCCGTGGTATTGTAAAATCCACCCATGGTATTCATTCACCCATGGAATTGACCCGTGGTATTGTAACTGAAAAATACTATAAGTAACAAGTCACATTTTGTAAAAGAAAAGATTGTCCGCCACAATGTAGCCTTTACACTTCAGAGGCATGTAGCCGCCACATCTCTTCTCAGAGATAAGCTACCATCACCCTAGCTGATTTATTTCCATTACTTTTTGTAAGCTTTACAGTTATTATTGGTTTTAATAAAAGTTTCTTTGTGGTTTTGTTTATGGGGCATTCCCCTCTTTTTTTCTTCTAGCAATTCAAGTTTTCAGATCTTGGGGGTCTCTCCTCCCAAGATCCATTTCAATATTTTAGATCTTGGGGGCCTCCCCCCAAGATTCGGATCAAGATTTTATAATAATGAGGCTCCCCACAACCCCAACACTATAAAGGGAATTTTTTTACTTGATTTGGATATGGCTTACTAGATTCCTTCGTTTGTCTAGTCTCATTTGTAGTTCAGATTTTCTGCTGACTCTGTTACATAAAATATTGTCACCATGACATTCTGCAGTCAGTGTGAGCCTATCACCACTCATACTTTCCTCCTATGCAAGTCTTAAACCTCATCTCTTCATGTCAAGCCTTGAAAAATGAGAGAAAGTCCTTGAAAATCTCTAAAACTCTGGTTCCACACTTTCTCTTAGCATTACCTGCGGTCCCGCACCTACTGGTCACATCCCCTGTGGACCTGCCCGCTCTATTTCTGTGTAATGGGTGCATACCCCTGTAAAAGTCAAAAAGGCACAAGTACATTCTTAAAAACTCACTTTGGGTTATTTCTGGAAGCTTCTAGAGGGAATCTTGAGGTGGCAAGTTCACTCCTTTGAGGTTCATGCATCCCATGACTAAAGGAGCTAACCCCTTGATGTGAGGAGCTTATCCCTTTGAAGGAGGACTCTATCCCTTCATAGGTGGACTTGTAACTTCCTTCCTCTGCACTATAAAATCAGGCATTGCGCTGGTTACTAAGGAGGTTGAAAGCTGAATATTTTTGAGGTGAAATGTTGTTGAAATTTAGTCTTCCTAATTGAGCTTGAGAGGAGAAAGTACATACCTTTTGATCTCATTGGGAAGAGTGTGAAGCTTGTCAAAGTAGAGGAGATTCTTGCTTGGACCCTGGGAGGAGCTTGTACAACATCAAGGCACCAAGGTTGTAAAGTTCTTCTTTGTTTAAATTTAATACAATAAAGTTTATTTTTCTCAATAAGCTGCCTCTTATGGTTTATTTCATGGATTCCTTGATCACCATGATGAATATGATTTATTATATTGGCTATGCAGGTGTTATTTGATGTGTGCTTGTTTGTGTTTGCGGGTTCTTTAAAGGAAACTTGTTCAGACGGTCAAAACGTGGCTGCCACAAACTAGCGTTGGACTTAAGGTAGGGTCTAAAACATCTCTTGGTTTTTATTTATAAATCGCAATATTTAGAGAAAGGTAGATTTGCTTGTTCTGCTTGTCTCTAGATATCAGTTGATACTAGGGAGATCGGTCTTGTCCGCAAGAATGATTTATCTGACCGACAAAATGGCGACTCCACGATTTTCTTCTGACTCCCTAAAATTGAAAAACGTCAAGTTTCTCCTATAATGGACTCGTTAAAATTTAACAGTAAAGGACATGTTCAACTTTAAACAAGAACGGACCACTCCTTCTTAGGGTTCGAATTTTAAACTTAGTTGGACTCATCCAAAGGGTGAGCTTATAACCAAGCAAATGTTATCCTCCTCAAGCTTGTCAAAAATAAAGAGGTACTTGCCAGAAATGGTGGGGGAAAAGAAAGAAAAATGAACCTGTTTGTTATACTTTGTGTTTTAGAAAAGCATCTAACCACTCTTGAACACGACACTTTTTTTTCACCTGGATTGGGAAATCCTTTGCCTAACAGTTAATCAAACCATATTGAAAGTCTTCAGCTGGTTTTTGGGTATTAGCTTTGGGTAAATTGTCACCAAACTATCTGCAGTGTCGTTATGTGTTCAAGAGGTCAGTGCAAATAAACCATTCATCTGCAAAATATCTGTCATCCATCTTGACCATCCCTGAGTCAGTCCTTGCAAATATATTTCTTCAAACTTGATCTATGATTTCGTGTTGTGGGATTGCCTACTCCGTATCGCTTTCTATCGACTTCAGCTCATTATCTAGAAATATGATCTAGAAATCGTCAGTACCTTGGAATCTACATGCCTCAATAGTAGGTTTCTCACCTTCGACGACAGGTTGCATCATTGACCTTCGATCAAAGGATTCCGTGACATGTTCGACATCAACTCATGTATTCACATTTCATGGATTGTATTGAGTATTTTGAGAGCCATTGAAATTACTGGTGGTTTCTCTCACACCTGTTAACAGTTTACATCATTGACTGATAATCAAGTGGTTTCTACCATGTTCAACTTCGACACATTCATTCACATGGATAGAATTGTACTAGTTCGGGAAGTAGAAATCAAGACCCTAGATCTAGTTTCCACCACCCAGGCTGCGAGGAATTTTGTTATTCATTATAGGGTGGACTATTCATAAACAGATGGTTGCGCCCATACTGTGTCTACATATGTCTATACTTGTGATGTATTACAAGATCATTCCTATATTAGAGCAGTTTAGTTAGTTTTCTAGTCAGTTTTGATCTGAGTATGGGAATGCCTACCTCAACGATGATATGATCACATATATATATTTTGTATTGAATGTTTTTACAGGTTCCAACCAGGCTCTCTACTATTCTTAGATGACAAATACTATCCTCATCTATTATAGACTTCGCACTTTAGGGGGCAATCCGTTACATAAAATATTGTCACCATGACATTCTACAGTCAGTGTGAGTCTATCACCACTCATACTTTCCTCCTATGCAAGTCTTAAACCTCAGCTCTTCATGTCAAGCCTTGAAAAATGACAGAAAATCCTTGAAAATATCTAAAACTCTGGTTCCGCACTTTCTCTTAGCGTTACCTGCGGTCCCGCACCTACTAGTCACGTCCCCTACGGACCTACCCACTCTATTTCTGTGTAATGGGTGCAGACCCCTGTAAAAGTCAAAAAGGCACAAGTACATTCTTAAAAACTCACTTTGGGTTATTTCTAGAAGCTTCTAGAGGGAATCTTGAGGTGGCAAGTTTGCTCCTTTGAGGTTCATGCATCCCATGACTAAAGGAGCTAACCCCTTGATGTGAGGAGCTTATCCCTTTGAAGGAGGACTCTATCCCTTCATAGGTGGACCTGTAACTTCCTTCCTCTGCACTATAAAATGAGGCATTGGGCTGGTTACTAAGGAGGTTGAAATCTGAATATTTTTGAGGTGAAATGTTGTTGGAATTTAGTCTTCCTAATTGAGCTTGAGAGGAGAGTTACATACCTTTTGATCTCATGAAGAGTGTAAAGCTTGTCAAAGTAGAGGAGATTCTTGCTTGGACCCTGGGAGGAGCTTGTACAACATCAAGGCACCAAGGTTGTAAAGTTCTTCTTTGTTTAAAGTTAATACAATCAAGTTTATTTTCCTCAATAATCTGTCTCTTATGGTTTATTTCATGGATTCCTTGATCACGGTGATGAATATGATTTATTATATTGGCTATGCAGGGGTTATTTGATGTGTGCTTGTTTGTGTTTGCAAGTTCTTTAAAAGAAACTTGTTCGGACGGTCGAAGCGTGGCTGCCACAAACTAGCGTTGGACTTAAGGTAGGGTCTAAAACACCTCTTGGTTTTTATTTATAAATTGCAATATTTAGAGAAAGGTAGATTTGCTTGTTCTGCTTGTCGCTAGATATCAGTTGATACTAGGGAGATCGGTCTTGTCCGCAAGAATGATTTATCTGGCCGACAGACTCCTTCCTAGGGGTCCATTAAAGGGTCTCTTAGATGAGTTATTGTTTCCAACAACTTTAGTACTCTTCATATTCTGAACATTTTATGTCCCTTTTATGCAACCACCCTTTGTTGTTTTCACCTTTCTATTTCATCTGTTGATAATAAATTCGGGCCTTTCGAGCAGCCTCATACATTGTTTTCGGGTTGTCAAATTCTAGCATCTCCTTCATGAAGGTTGGCAAGGTACTAATAAAACGTTGTATCTTAGCTTTCTCTTCCCGAATATAGGGCATGTATCTCAATAGTGAGGTGAACTTAGTTATAAACTCATCCATGGTCTGTTGACCCAACTTCAAGTCATGGAATTCTTTTGCTTTTTCATCGTAAAAGAGTTATGTCAAGTATTTGTCTTTAAAGTGTTTTTGGAACTTGTCCCATGTTACTTCCTACTCATCAATCTATCGAATTGCTTTCACCTCCTCCCACCACAGAGTAGCTTTGTTCTGTAATTAATATATTGTCAATCAGACATTATCATCGTATTCATATATTTGAAAATATGTATTCATGTTAATTAGCCACGCTTCGGCAACTTCCTCTGCCTCACCATCAAATGTTGGAGGTTTAATTTTCTTAAACTCCCCATGAAACTCAATTTTTGTTTCTTAGTTTTGCGAGCTGACACATTTTCATATTCTTCTTCATTATTCATTTGACTTCCCTCCACTTTGGGATGTCCTTCCCATGTGGGTTAATCTCTGCTCTATTATCATTATCTGCACTCGGGTTCAGATTCCTTTGATTATGTCTATATGATAAATTTTTTATAATTATTTCATGCTCCAACCTCAACCTTTCGTTGTCAACCCGTAGATTAGTCATTTATGCCCGTAATTGTTGGACTGTTTCCAGTAGTAATGCATTTGTGTTCTGAGTATTCTCCCCCAGTTGAACCCACATTTCTGGGTTGGTTCCCATGTGGAGTCCTGACTCAACTCCATCCCTTAGTAGTCTAGATGGTGTAGTTTCTACTCCTCTCTGCATAGTATCTTACTTCCACTGTGGATCATAAAGTGATTGTTATTCTTCTTTGTGCCCATACATGCCTCGACTTTTTAACCTTGCTCTGATACCAATTATAACATGTTCACACATATTATTAACCAAATAAACTTAACCATTACTATATATATATATATACACATCAACTTACAACACCACACTGATTAGTCCATGTATCTAGGTATATTGCTTTATTATAAAATATGTAGACATCTGACCTAGGGGTTTAACTGATTGGATTAATGGATGCAACTAATTCAATGCAACAAGACATGGAAATAACAACCGACAGACCCTACACAAAGTTTGGACTCGATTGGAATGATCCACACATATATGTATGATCATATATGTGTGGATCCAATTCTAATAGATTCAAGGGTTTGGATTTCATTTGAGTTGGTAGGGTATTACCCCTACCCCTAACCTTCGCAAACCTTCTCATTTTCTCTACCCTCTTCTAGCGGCTGCTCTGCAACAAAGGGTTTTCGGTTTCTCGGCAACTATGAACCTCCATGGGTGGTAAAACTAACAGGTAATCTTGCAGTTCCCTTCCTGTGATTAGAGAAAAAATCAATCAAGGGTTTCCAATTTTTTTCTATTCTTGAATAGGCTTTACCACAGTTTTTCTTAAAGGCTTATCCTTCTATCGTTGCTTCCTTATATAGACAACGAGTTGGCAATTCAATTTGAAGGAGCGAAAGAATTCATAGATATGGCAGGTTCTCGCCTACTATTTTACCTAAATCTTCAGAATTGAGCTCACTTTTATTTTATTTATTCCAGGTATGATTTTGGCGTATAAATTGGCCCATTTTTAACACGTAAGGTTCAAGTTACTCTTCATACTTTGCAGTTTGGGCTTTTGTCCAGGTCTGAGGCTAATCAATTTCCCACTCGCTGAATTTTTCAGGTACCCTATCTTTCCTTAAGCGGCCTGCTCATTTCAAGTTTATATATGTATTATTGAAACACGGGTTCAAGCAAACTCTACTATACTAAACTGGTATTCCCTTTCCCAAGTTATGTAGTTTTCTAGCTCAAAGTGTCGGTAACCTTGCAATGAAATTTCCTTTGGTTTTTTTCCTCCTTCGGATTCCATCCCCATTTCGGGTGGTCCTTTAAGCACTTGTTTAGGTTAACATGGATTTTTTTTTTTAACGGCTCAGCTATAAGCATCAGCCGTAGCCATTATTGGGGTTGTATAATGTTTATTAGAACTCGATTTGAGTCCTTTCGAGAATGTTTCCTCCTTATGTTTGGAATTCAATTTATCAATTGCATAATCGCTATTTCCTCCACAACTGATGTTAGGTCTGCAGTTTCAGTATACTAAATCTTGTAGTTATTTAGCCCTTTGTCTAAGCGGGAGTGGTCTAGCTTTTGCTATAACAGGGTATTATTTACTCATCTCTGATATTCATCTTTTTTCTATGAACATGATGTCTTTTGCCTACCTCTGTATTCAGTTCTGTTAAATATTATGGTGACTTTGTGGTTATTATAAGATTGTGTGTTCTTCTTTCTCCTGGAAATGAATTTAATTGTGTCTTTAATGATTAAGAAATGTGGTACCAATTTTATTTCCACGGTTTGTTACAACATATTTAATATTACTACTTATCAAGTATATTCTGAGTCTATTTCATGTTGGCATAGTATGATAGTTTTACTTGTATACCAAAGGTTCTTCTTTACTTCTCTTTTCTCCTTGTTTGTTAATTGGTTCCACTGTTAATTAATTCATACCTCAGGTTCAGAGCTGAAGTCCTTCTGGGATTTCTTTTTGGCCCACGAGGTTAATACGACCCCACTGGTAATGGACTATTCGACCCGAGGTGCTTCCAGGGGTAGACTAACCCTACCGAACTTCCAGGATTGTATTATTGTGTACTTTCTATAACAACCAGACTAATTCTGAATGGACATTAAGAACTTGTCCACTGGTCTTATGGTTATCTAATGTTCTCATGGGGCTCACTAAATATATGCCTAGTCTTACATAATAATTAAATTGTATTTTTTAATTACGCCGTAAGGCGTTCCTCTGGGAAGGACTCCCCTCCAGTGCCACTCTGTACCTTCCTGCGCCATTGATTTCGTTGTTAGACGATGGAATTAATATTCACCGTTTGATTCGAAGTGTTCGATTCATTATCCCTGGCCGCGCATCGCATCTGGCATCTGGCCGCGGCGCAAGAAAGGATCGCATCTGGCATCTGGCCGCGGCGCAAGAAAGGAGCGTTTACACGTAATTGGCTGAGGTACGTGGCTCCCTTGGAATGCTTTACGGGGAGACCTGGTCCACTCAACGGCCTTCGCATCACAATTGATCCCATCCCATTTCAGAGTAATCAACCGATCCATATTTCCATTAATTCCTCTAATTTCTCTGCCCATTTCTGGGTTTACTTTCGATTTACTTTCATCCATAGGCGGGTTTCATATATCTCATCTTACTTTCATTGAGCTCCTCCTCTCATCATCGAATCCATCGGTGGGGTGGAGTTGTTGCTACACTAGTGAATAATATGAAGGCTACAATAACCCAACAATGACCAGAAAACTATCAGGTATTTATTGTTTTTTTAGAGTGCTAGATTACTGTTTTTCTGTGATGATCTGCTTTCACTGGTTTTTTAAGCAGAGTTTCCTGTTTTTTGCAATGACCCGCTTTCACTTTTTTCTTTTTCTTTTTTTGGCAAAAGGCTTTCCTGTCTTTTTGAATATATGATTTCACTCGCTTTTTGCAGGCTCTTTTACCCAATTTAAAATTAGTGCGTAAGGAAGAAAGAAACATTCTAAACATACCAGTGATCTGCTGGCTCTCTAATTTTTAAGGCCTCTCTTTCTTTTAAGTTGTAAACTAGTAAGGAAAAGAGAAATGTTTTAATTAAATAGATGGATATATGATCTGCACCAAGTAAAGCGTATTCGAATTGCATCAATCAGGCTTAATCATATCAAGTAGCAGCAGCAACGTTGAGGAGAGGATAGGAGCGATGGGTAGCAGCTTGGATTTTAATGTTAATGGTGATAGTTGAAGTTCCAGGGACCACATCTGCTGTAACAGAGGTAGTTGATGAAGTAGCGGTAGTTGATGAAGTAGGATATTCAGTACGCCAGCTAAAGGCTGCTGTAGCTCCTTCTGCGCCCTCTCCAGGCCATAATGGTCATCCTCCAATACCAAAAGTCTCCGATGAAATCAATGAGTGAAGGGAAAAGTAAACACCAATGTCATTACATATTCCTTCGATATATCAACTGTTTTGGAGTAAGTTAGTAATAAGATAAGTTAGTAACAGTTTTTACAGATGGATGGCAGATTTCCAAGGGATGAAGGTTGATGTAAGGGTTTTTTAATTAATAATAAGTAATTTGACAGAATTGTTTATTCATATGAAGAGAGTTTATGAATTGAAGCATTTTGTAGTAATTTTCATTTCAGTATGATTGAATTTCTAGTATTTGAATACTTTTATATCGATGCCATTGATTTATTTCTATGAAATTTCAATATACATGATGCCTAGATCGTGGTAAAATTCTAATTGGCATATAATTTCTGCACCGTAAGCTTTACTGCATTGACTCTGATGAAGTCTTTTATGATAAATTCGCGCGCAGCTTATAAATTAGTAAATTTAATCGATAGAATAATATTATGATAATAATACAATTTTAAAATTGTATTCAAATTGATGCATAAGGATTTTCTCATGGTTAATAAATTCTCTGGTTTCATTTTCTACTGCATTTCTTTCCATGGAATTATAAAGTGTTTTAGGATCACCGTAGCAATGAAAGGACGTCTTCGTACTGAAAGGATTGATCTCATGAGACTACAATATTGTTTGGTGCAGCATAATATCAAAGTAGCTAATCGTAATACAGTTGAGCAATGGGATGGATACAGAATACCATATAATGTGACAACTTAATAGAGTTGAGTTGTAATGTGACAACTTAATAGAGTTGAGTTGATTAATTAATAGTGAAAAATAAATAATTTAAGATAATATTTTCCTATCTTTAATGTTTTGAAATATTAAAATATTCTTGAATTTATGAATTATTATTATTATTTTTAAGCCACGTTCATATGAGAGTTAGTAATAATAATATATATTTTTTATTATCTTACTCTAAAATGAAATAAGACATTCAAGGTGTTCCTTGTAACATAGATATAAACAAAACATCTAAAGAAAAGTAATTTCACAATGATCCAGTCCAAGAAAACAAGGTTTTCCACAAACCAATTAAGCCTTTCAACTTTTTTGGCTTATTTTCTTATATCAAACATTTGTGCAGGGTTTCAACCAATTAACATTTCATTTTGTATGTATTTACAAATCAATGATTTTGGGATCAAATCCCACAAAGCAATTCTATACCTGCTCTTCAAATTCCTTCAAGCTTTTGAAAGTAAAACCAATGAATTATCAATATAATTTTACTATAATAAAAAACAATTAGAAAGCCTTTAGCCAGCGCAACATCTCTTCTAGAAAAATTCAACAATTCCAATTTAATAATCCTATCGGCCTCTCTTTGTACCTTTTGGGACAATTGCTAGTGAATAATATGAAGGCTACAATAACCCAACAATGACCAGAAAACTATCAGGTATTTATTGTTTTTTTAGAGTGCTAGATTTATGGATCTGCCTGTGTTTTTGAATTTTGTTGATCCATCTCTTTTTCTTATATTAATTCATCTATCCATCTCTGTAGGGAAAAATACAACGAGAGGCTCCACTCATCGATGGAAGCCAACGCTGGAACAAAAAACTGTACTTGAATCTATTCACAAAAGCGGCATTCATTCACCAAGAGGATTACCAAACATTTGCAGCAGTATGGCAAAGTTGAAAATAAAAGTTCTGTCTGCAAGTATTTGATTCTGATTTGGAAGCATTGCCAACACAGCAGGAATCATTACGCATTCAAAGGCTGATTATGTCTGAAATAGGCAAATTGCAAATTTGTTTTGTGAAGGTCTTGGAGAAAGGGGATAGCTATGAGGTTCAATACACACATTTTATCAATTTGCTTGACTTATCATTCTGCTTCCACATACTATCTGTTTTAGCATTCTATTCGATTAGAAGAGAATTCTTGCCCATGTATACATTGCTAATTTGTAATAATATAATGCATCTTTGATTCAACTGGTGAGGTCGACGGAATGTTAAGCCAACCACCTTACCTCCATTCTCGCTACAGTTTTCCGCATTCCTATACCATAAGTTAAGGGGTGACACTACGTGCAATTCCAGGGACTGGGCAGATAAATGCCCCTCGGATCTGGCACCTAGGGAAAGGAAATCCTCTCTTTGCAATGCAGTTACTTGGGGCATATTTCTTTAAGAACTTCAAAAAAGAACCTCTCTGGTATTCAGATGAAGTATTCGAGTAAAATTAATGACAATACAGTAATCAAAAAAATTTCCTAGATGCTTTCTCCCATGAGATGAGTTTGCGAAAAAAAATATGCATCTAACAGTAACTATGCAAATAAGTAAATGATTGGAAAAAATGCCTTGCCTTCCACAATCCATCACTAGCCAAAATGAGAAATTTTGTGGTTGCATCTATGGTCGTGTCTCTCACATCTGGTTCTGAACTTAAATGAACTCGAGGTACATCTCCTAATATATCAAAAAAAAAAAACGCCATTAAGTATACATTTTCTCCTGTGACCATTCAAATGTTACTCTTGAGCTAGACCATTAAGATAGAATTATAAAGTTACAAATCAAAAAATTATTTAAGTATGTTCTCATTAAAATTAATCTCTGCACATCATTTGTAGTTGTACCTGGCAGGAGTGTCAGAAATCCACCCTTCTCGATGTTTTGGCGTTCAATACTTGGCTCATGATCAACAGTCAGCTCAATAGCAATGTCGTTTTTCAATATAACAGCCCTGGAATCCCCTGTATTTGCTACAAAGAGTTTTTTCCCATCAACTAAAATAGCAGTGACTGCTGTGGAGCCACCGGGCCCTAAATCAGCTGCCTTTGCTAAAATTTTCCCATCAGTCCGGTTGTATGCATTCTTGATGGCACTTTCTGGGTCTGTCCAGAACTTCGGCTCCATTATTATCAGAGATACTTGTCAGCATTAAAATACTTAATTAGCATTTTACACCATACGAAACTTTGAAAATAGCAAGTGACAACCAATACAACGAATGGCAGATCAGTTGTAAAAGCATTTTACTGGATGTGCATCAGAGTCAGAAATCTCATCTAATATACAATTTTTTTTTCTAAAGAGTCATTTGAGAACCATCATATTTATATAAATGAAGGAAATTATCAAAAATGATAACGATTTGTCACAAACGCAATTTTTGCAATAAGGAAGCACTATTGCTTTATGCCATGACGTAATGCTACTATTGGACGTTTTTTCTTTGGATAGGTGCAAGAGACAAATGAACATATAAGTATAGGAAATATATGAACAGTTTAAGCTATTTGAAAAATAGTGGATTTACGTATGAAACATATTCAACTAGAAATATGATGGGGAAAAACAAGAAATTCATTATATGTGAGAAGTAAAATGTTGGAGAATCTTCGCCTTTGAGGTTTGAGAAATGGACATGGCAATATATCACAACTAGAAAAATCTTGTTCATTGAAGCAGATCATTGTTACAATTAACAATATATATCATATGCCAAAGATAAAACACAGGAAATTAACCCATGAAGTCAAATGCAAGTAGAAACACCATAATAGAACCAATAGAGGAGAAAACGAAATTGTTTCACAAGTTACAATCAAGTTAGGAAATTGAGATAAACATATGCAATTTGGAAAATGGAAAGAAACTTTGAACCTGCTCCAATTTAATGTATAATTTTAATTTTTGATTGACTAGCGATTGCAAAACAATACATGTCACAATACAATCAACTATAAAATTTAAATAGATGTTGAATTTTGATTACAAGTATTCCCCATGATTCATAGATGGTAAACCAGGTAGACCATCAGCATTGATTACAAGTATTCCCCATGATTCATAGATGGTAAACCAGGTAGACCATCAGCATTGATTACAGTGCATAACCCCAAAGGAATTGTAAGAGTTGAACTTGTGACATCCCATTTCTGAGAAGTTCAATGTCTAACTCCAAGGCCAATCAAGCCAACCCCAGGGCTCAAAAATAAGATAATAAAAAATATATGCATTTGGTAACGAGGCGTGATACCTATCATCCAGCTCAGAAAGGATATAGGTTGGTAACAATTGAAATAGACTTACAAATTAGCTAATTTAGAGAGTTTCATTGTGGGCAAAATCAAGAATCTCATTCTAGATTACGATTTAAGTTGGGAATCAAACCCTACTCAACTAATGAAAGGACTGAAATTTGCTAAACCCCTTTCCAGCACTAATTTAAATATGTAGACTATAGATTGGTACTACCCAGGCACTCCCTAGGTGACATTATCAAGCAGCGCATCAGTAGCTACAGAGTGATTGATACAGATGTGGATGCTTCTTCTCCCTCCTATACTTTTTACATCTATACCTAATGACAAGTAATGGGCACTTCCACAGTATGTTGTAACTGGTGTACTTTTGAGCCCCGTCGACCTCTCTTTTGGTCACCCACTGCCATTAATAAAACTAGTCTTATCTTATCTTCTGTCGTCTGTTAATAGGAAATGGTACTGTAATATAAAAACAATACTAAATAGCCAGGACTAACTCTCACCAATTTAGATCCTCATCTAGGTGAGCACTTAGTGTCTATACTTTCTTTTCTATATTTGAGGCCAATGTACATCGAGAAATTACACTGTACAATACAAGTATTCAAGAGACATTTGCTATCAATTCCATCTGAGCAACGACAATCTCAGTTACATACCATGAACCACGTAATCCAAATGTACATCAAGAAATTAAATTGTACAAAACAACTATTCGAGCGACACCTCCCATCAATTCCGTTTCAGCAAAAGCAATCTCGGTTATTTACCCTGAACCTCAAAATTTTGACGACATGGTTCATGGTATACAACTGAGATTGTTGTTTGCTGAAATGGAATTAATGGAAGGTGTCACTTGAATAATTGTTTTGTACGGTGTAATTTTTTGAGGTACAATGGCCTCAATAGCCATTGGGTTCTAGGCTTATTCTACATTACATCTTTAATATCGGAAGCAGGATCCAATTTGACCCATATTTAATATCGGAAGCAGGATCCAATTTTACCCAGATCTATATACATAATAATAATAGTGGATTGAGTACCATCAAAATTGTGTAATAAAATAAATTTTGTTATTTTAATTTTTTATTAGTTTTTTTTAACAAATTTGATTTTTATTTTATTTGGTATAGAGAGTAAATGTTTGAAATTGTTGGTGTATAATTAGCCCATGCCATACATTTCAATAATGAACATTGCATGCAGTTTTGTTAATAGTGTTTTTGTAATTCACTGTTAAACAATTAGAATTAACCATATGTAGTGGTAGTAGGCAAGACCTTTTTTCGCACCATTTATGACTGAATTTTTTCAAATTTTATGAAGAAAATTGATATTTAAAAGTCTCTTTCAAGAGGTTCTAGGGAATTTGTATTTGGAAAATATTATATCCATGGTTTATAAATTACTCACAAAAAGTTGATTCAAAGTAAAATTCCAATTTCTATTGTGATGGGTTAGAAATGGTTTTAACTATTGACTTTTGTATTTTAATTTTCCCCTAGCTTTTAAATACATTTCAAACTCTTTAATTGGCTTCATGGATTGTGAATGCTTAGAATTATTGACCTAAATATATGTATTATTAATGTCTTTTGCAAAACAACCCTTCACAACCACCATAAATAAAATAGACCCTAAAATCTTTGAACCCCACACAATATTTAAAATTTTTAAATCAGTAATATTATTAAATAAACTAATATCATTTTTTTTTTGAGAAATTTAAATTTTATAAATTCTCAATATTACTTGCAGTTATTCTTAGCTGTAAAAATTTTACACATTTAGGGACGAAAGGCACACTCATCATAAGTTTTACTTCATGAATTGGAAGGTCAGTTTACCAAAAGAAAAATATAGTATTTTCTTGGGAATTTCACGACAGTAACAAGGTGCTCTACAGCCCAGTATTACATAGATGTTGTTACATATATATATGGCAATATCTAAAAAATAAATAAAATAGCATAGATCCATCTTAAACCCGGATCTCTCAAATACCAAGAGAGATCAAATAATAATAAAAATTTACACCTCAAGAAATTTGATCCCTCTCAGTACTTGATGAACCCAAATTTGATGAATCTACACTAGTTTTAATAAAACCCTTTAAAAAAATGTTTAAAAAATGTATTAAAACATCATCATTAACAAAATTGAATAAAGTTGATCAGTTCAAAAATTTACGAAAAAGGTTGAAATGCAATACAAAATCTTGCAAAAAGTCCAAGAAAATTTGAGATGACCATCCAAGGCACGAGCACTTCATACCTACCTCATTTAAAATGTTGTCAAAAAGATTTGATTGCAAGTAACATGGGACGCCATGTCCCAAATGTCCATCAAAGATAGCAAAAAGCCCCAAATCATGATCTTCTACATGCCTATACTCTGCGACATGGTAGTCCTCCATATCATGCCTTGTTTTACCCTTCACTAAATGAAATCCATGAATTACTTTATTGTTTGGTAACTTGCAACATCCTTTTCTTGTATCAGATGAGGATGGAGTGAAGCCAATTGCCGTATTGTTGCCACTTTAGCAGCCATTGTAGCCAGTCAAGCATTGATTACGGCAACATTCTCAATCATAAGACAGTCCATGGCTCTTAGTTGCTTCCCTCGAGTGAATATTGTTCATACCTCACAAAACTACGAGGGTTAGATCTATTCACCTAAAGTTAACTATGTTCTCATGGTTATCTGCCTTGCAATTGTCGTAGGATTCCGGGATGGAACACAATTTGGTAATGCATATGGTAAGAATATACGAATTTATATCTGACAACCGAATTTGGTAGTTTTTATCGATTCTTTTGAGTTTCCAAGGATAATTTTAGGTGTTTGGTGGTGCAGAGGTTGCAGTGGTTGGGGTCATGTTCATTACAACGTGCGTAGTAGCCTTGGTCATGCTTGTGGTTGGAACATGCATGTTTTTCTTATACTACCCTTCACTCTATTTTTTGCTATCTTTGAAGGCGTTTATCTATCATCTATATTGAAAAAGGTGCCACAGGGAGGTTGGTGTCCCTTCCTAATTGCAACAATTTTGGTCATGCTTGTGGTTTGGAACATGCATGTTTTTCTTATACTACCCTTCACTCTATTTTTTGCTATCTTTGAAGGAGTTTATCTATCATCTGTATTGAATAAGGTGCCACAGGGTGGTTGGTGTCCCTTCGTCATTGCAACAATTTTTCTGACCATAATGTTCTCTTGGAAATAAGGAAGGTAGAAAAAGTATAAATATTTAGCACAGAGAAAACTCAGCATAGAAGGTTTGAATGGATTGATCGTTGGGATTAATTCACTTGTATCAGGAATTCATTTCTTTTGCAGTGACCTTATTTCTGACTTACCACCGATTATTGAGCATTATGTAAAGAATGTGGGGTTTCTGCATGAAGTTCTTATCATTGTCACCATAAGAATGGTTCCAGTCAAGACAATACTTTTGTCGGAGAGATTTATGGTTGGAAAACTAGAGCCAAAAGGTGTATATAAATGTGTAGCCCAATATGGTTACAAAGATGCCCCAAACATTGAAGGCTCTAAATTTATCAGCCAGGTTTTTGAAAGCATAAAAGACTATCTCAAGCTTAGAGGAACTCATTCCTCCTCACATGACAGAAGTTATGCAAGCAGAAATACAGTGGAAGAAAGTAACTACTCTTAGATGAGGAATTGTAGTAGATTGAATTGGCAAAGAATACAGGGTTTGTGTATCTTCTAGGAAAAATCACATTGAAGACTAATAAGAGCGCTAGGCCTTTTGAAGGATTACTGATTGACAAGCTCTATAGGTTTCTCCAAAACAATTGCAGGTTGATTATGTCTCCCTACAATATACCACCTGTGCATTTACTTCAAGTCAGAATGGTGCAAGAAATTTAGAGCTCATTCACACAAAACTGTTAGAAGACTGAAATTATAAGATTTTACTCATAATAAAACTTTTGGGGCTGTAAAGTTCCTGATCACTCAAAAATAAGATATAATTTTGTACTATTGTTACTATTTTAATAGATTTATAAGATTTCAAAATGCAAAGTTCTGTTGAGATCAGAAGAAATAAGCATTGATTTTTTTACCATTTCTGCAATAAATCATGAATCATGTAGAGTGAACTGGTACATACATGTTTAATGTTTTGTGACTGGTGGAATAGAAAAAAATGATAACAGCTCATTACTTTTCAGTTTCAATCCTTATTTTACAGTAAGGCTCTTATCTTTTGATGAAATGCAGAGGCTAGTAAATTAAAATTTTCAAG
Organism: Pinus tabuliformis; assembly: GCA_031772625.1. Classification (NCBI taxonomy): domain Eukaryota; kingdom Viridiplantae; phylum Streptophyta; class Pinopsida; order Pinales; family Pinaceae; genus Pinus; species Pinus tabuliformis. The sequence continues at coordinate 686,182,737 of CM062813.1, forward strand.
AAATCCCAAGTAGAGTTTGTTAAGCGGGAATTTTAAATTTTAATAGTAACTCCTTTTTATCCTTTGTCCTCGGAAATTTGTACACTCTCGAGTTGTTTGGGGCTAAGTACCAGTTGATGTGTTACAGGCCCAAGCCACCAAACAACACTATTACGATGTTGGTCCCTTCAAATTCTGAATCTAAGAAGCCCCATAGGAGCAACAAAATGAAAATGATACCTAGAAAATCACTCTTCTTGCCTAAGCCACCAAAAGGCACCAATCCTAGTAAGGCTTAAGGAGGACCAACGATAATTATAAGGATTCCATGCTTCCACTATACTCTCTATTGCTTTATGATCCAATATGTTTCTCATCCTACCTTTCCATTTTGTTTTGAATGTGGAGTCTTTACAGCCTAAGCCCCTATAGCAATATTCAAAATGTGGCTAGCGTTGCTTTACAATATCTGTAGATGACAGTATGCAAAATTGTTTTATTATTATTGTTTTGATTTAATGTTTCATTATGCATACTAAATCTTTTTTTCATATAAAACCAAATTTTAAATGTTTACTCATTTACAAATACTACAACAGATACCCCTTTTTCGGATTGATGTTTATGAGTAGTAGGCCAAAACTTGCCAAACACTTCAATTTCTTTTCCAAAATTTCAAAGATGCCCATTTGAAAAACCTTAACATAATGTACAAAAACACGTTCACATAAACAACAACTACTACATGGATAATGGATAACCTCTACCTGACATTAACTATAACTCATTATCATCCACCCATGCTTTCAAGAATGTCCATTCACATGTTGCTATTCTTCCACAAACTACTATTACTTACAAAATATCCCTATTCAAAACACACATAACTAATAGTTTCAAGTGTAACTCAATATCATCCACGCTTGCTTTCAACAATGTCCATTCAAATGTCACTATTCTTCTACACACTATTATTTACAAAATATCCATATTCAACATACACATAACTAACAATTTCAATTGCAACTCATTATCATCCACCCTTGCTTTCAACAATGCCCATTCGCATGTCGCTATTCTTCCACACTCTATGCCTTACGGCGTTTCCTTTGCAACATCAGGTGCAAATGCTAGTTAAGACTGTTATCACAAAATTTACTTTAACATTGTCAAGCATATTTTTCATACCACTTTCATGCCAACAATAATACTAAAACAAACAGTACAAAATATAATTATCTATATAGATCCTTGCAGCTTAGGAACTCTACCAGAGAAGTGCTCTCCTCCCTTCCAACGAGATTGGCAATTACCTCTATGTCTCCCCCTAAGCTGCTAAACTTCCAACAGTTCTATGATAGTGATTTTTGAGTCAAACATTCAGATATCGAGACTCACTCGAGTCCAATCTGAACAACTCCAAACCTCTGTCTGTCAGGTGAATAGTTCCACTGATTCGACCCAACTCAAGAACTAATACTCACACCTCTGTCTGTGAGGTGAATAGTTCCACTGATTCGACCCAACTCAAGAACTAATACTCACAGCATAGCTCTATGCTACTTTCCTGTCCAATTCTAAGGTTGTCCCCGTCTCCTTTTTTCCTCCCAAAAAAGGAATTCAAAAAGAAAAAGAAGCAACCCTCTCATTCACCGTGACTCTTTATCTCCAGAATGAAAAACAAAACCCATAACCGTCACAACTATTCGGAAGTTAGATTTTCATCTATAGCTCTTCCGAAAATTCCATTCTTCTAAAAAATTCCTTTCAAGATAAGAGAATATTCACATAACGACATATGTTGTTGTCCAGGGTTTATATAAATAACTCTTTTAAATATCAAATTCACCTATAGTAAAAGTAAGGAGTCGACGGCCAAAAGTGGTCAGAATCCGGGCAAAAAAATTTCAAAAAATCTTGTAAAGGCAGTATTTGAATCGTGTTTTTGATGGTGGAAATAGATTCAACACCATCAAAAACGTCTAGGACAACTAAAATTTTGAAATTTAACAACTATAACCTGGATTTACAATAATCTTTGCTAGATTTTCTCTAAATATAACCGGAATTTCCATAACTTTCTGAGCAACTCCTCCACCTCATTGACTATGTATAAAAGTAATAAGAGAAATTACCAACATCTGCTGAAACTCACTGGAGTGAGCATGATAAATGTTGTGGGCATGTGGTATTGCACACGGCATGACTTGTCTAGAGGTGGAGTTTCCTAAGACTTCAATTCTCTTCCGTCACCCGTAGGGCGGACGCGTATGTTTCCTGAAATGGATGACGCATCCCACACAGCGTGAGTCACGTAGGGGTGGACTTTTATACGAAGTCAATTTTTTCCCGTCACGCGTGCCACCTTCTTTCATATTCTTAGGATAGCCTCAATCAATTTATTCCCGTTTGGAGTACGTACAAGAAGATATTCATGAACGCGAAGATTCTTAAAAAATTATAATCCTACTAACTAAATCGAGCAAGATTGCATTATACATCATTATCATTTATAAAAAAATTCAATTACAAATATATTTCTTTATACATCATTATTATTTATAAAAAAATATCAATTAACAAATAAAAAATCACTTATTTAATTTTTATAATTTTAAATTTTTGATAAAATATTAATTAATAAATAAAATATATATAAAAAAGGTGAGAGAAAAATATTAATAATTAAATTTAACCAAATATAAATAACATAGAAAATTAATATTTAATTAAAATTAGATTTAATTAAACAATAAAATTGACATGAAAATGATATATTTTTTCATCAAAACTAAAATTTATTAAATAAAATTAAAATAATAATGTTGTATAATAATTCTTTAATAATAAAGAATATTTTTATTAATAGAGATAAAAAAATAAGCTTTCAATTTTTCATATTAATAAAATAAAGATATATTGAGAGGTCAGTGGTTCAATTCCCTTGTTGCTTTGTGGTTGAGTTGGTAAGAAGTGATCTTTTTGGATGGATAACATAGAAAAAAATAACATAAATTGATAATCTAAAAACACATTTAACTAAAAACAACATTATAATAAAACCAAACTAGATCTATCTTAACCCTAGATCTGCCAAGAGTCCACCGGGATCAAATCTCTTGAGGTGCAAACCTCTTTTTGGGTGCAAAACTTGAGGAAATGTTTGCACCTCGAGAGACTTGATCCCTCCAAACGCTTGATAAATTCGAAGTTAAGGTTGATCTAAGCTAGTATTTATTATAATATATTAAACCTAATATCATATTAGACCTAATAATATAATATAAAAATAAGTTAATATTAAACATTTAAATTTAATGTTAATCTTCGATTAATATTAATATTATAATAATTCACTTTATATTATCTCTCAAGTTACAATAAGGACACACTACATACAAATGGGTCCTTGATGGCAACCTTCACCTCTTTTTCTATCATTTTGAAGTTTATTCTAGAAGAACTCATGAATTCCATGAGGGAAGCATCACCTTCATCTCCAAGACATACAACAATTTTATCTCACTTAAATAATTTAATAAATGTAAAATATCTAATCTAATATCATGTAAAATATATTAAATATATTATCATAATATCATAAATAATTATAATATGATAATAGTTATAAAATAATCATTATATAATGTAATCATTAATATATATTAATAAGTGTGAATCATCATTTCTTTGTACTTTAATTATAAAAATTAGTAAATAATTAATATTTACATATATTTATTTTGTGTGTGAAATTTTCAGATGTTAAATGTAGTTACCATTAATTTTTTTATTATTTTTATCTATGTTTTTGTGTTAAGAAATGCATAAAATAAAATTTGGTAGTAACTCCTAGTATGTATGTTTAATTACATTCTAATCCTACCTATTTTGATGGAAATACTTGTTTAAATTATGGTAGGCAATAAGATAAATATATTTATTTACATGAATATATATTTATTTGTCTATATTAATTCATGTGTATAAATAATTATCATATGGAATTTTAAACATAATATAGATTTATATAATCTTTGAATTTTTTTAAATTGAATTGACATTTAAATGTTTACACTCATTTACTAACATTACAACATCTAAAATAAACCAAACATTAAAATAGTATAACAAATAAAAAATAATACAATACACCCTGAAAAAAGTATAAGATGTGGTTACATCTTGACCTTTCTTTTATAACAAATATGAATCTCATAGAACTTTTCTTTTTTTTGGGTTACTTTGTCATTATAGGGTTCTCTTTAATTTAGTTTATAGTTATTGACTTTTTCATGTATGGAATGAAATTCATTCTTTGTGATTTTAAAAATACTAAAATTTTATTTTTATACGAAAAGTATTGCTTATAATAGAGGATAAGGAAAAGTGTAATTTATATAGTATAAATTAAATAAATGTAATATAAAAATTAAAACAAGTAAAGTTATATATAAAAAAGTGAATCAATGTTAAGTTAATTTTTATTTAAAAATGAATTAAAGAGTTTTAAAGGTTTTTAAATTTATAGTTTTAGTGGCTAAAAGTATATTGTTTATAATTTTACATGTAATGAAGTGTATAAATAGATTTGGGATTCTCCATTATAAAGTGTCAGAAATGTGTGAGTGTCGAGTTTACTTTGAAGTTAGCTTGGTTAGATTTAACCAAAAGATAATCAAAGATCTTTATAGTGAGTTTTTTTCACAATGGTTTTGTAGGATAAATTAGTATTGTTGTTATGAATGTATTTTTTTGTATTTTATTTATGTTGTCTTTCTCATATTCCTAACAACTGATATCAGAGTTGGGTGAGCTATTGCATGACCTTATCATGAAGATAATTAGGTAGAATGGAAATCAAGTGGAAGGGTCCTTTATGTGATGGGTTGGCTTGAGAAGTAATGGAAGGGCTCGATTTTATCCATATGGTGATAAAGAAGCATGAGGCTAGGAACTTGAAGGTGGATATGTTGTCTTGATATAAATCTAGAACCTAAGCATTTGAAGGAAATGTGAATCATACTAGGTTTACCAATTTAAAGGAGAAATGACTATATCTACAATATCCTATCAAGAAAGCCACCAGAAAGGAAATCGAGTAAAAGGCATGTTATGCCACACAGTGGTTGGCATGTTACAAATGCAACTTCAGGATGACATGTTTAGGTGGTGAAGAAAGACAATTAACATCTAGTTGGTAGACATTTTTTAGTGGGTATGTTGTGTGATACCTATAGGTTGAAGTGAATGATTATCGAGCAGATGCCATGTGGTTGTACATGTGCCATGGAGAGATGGGTGTGGTAGATATAAGTTGTGTCAAGGATAATCGAGCTATGGTAAGAAGAGATTCAAAATCCTAGAAGGGGTGTGGTGAGAGCCCTAATTGATGCCTAGGAAAACTAGGATGGGGAAGAAATTAGGCTTTTCTCAGTAGTTGATTATTGAATATTGATTAAGGAGGTTATGTAGCAACATAGGTGAGCCAGAAGGAGGTAGCTCATTCTTCTTAGGATTTTCAAGCAAAAGATGCAAAATGAGGTTGTGCAACACATGGTAGGCAATGACCATGGAAAGGAGAGAGAACAATGGCATTTATAAGTGATAGTTAAAAAATCAATGGTCATTCCCAGAGGTTCTAGAGGTAATAGGAACAATAATTAAAAATAATAATAATTATTATTATTTTGGAGATGAAAAAAATTAAACTACATGTAAATAAACTATGACTGTAAGACCTAGTTAAGAATTTGCACCTTTGGTAAAGACTAGATTAATAAGGGAGCATGTAGGATTCCTAGATACCTTGCTTATAAACTTTGAAGGGGGTTAAACATAGAGAATTTTCCCAAGTCAAGTTTAAAGGAAGTTATTGTTGAAAAGTGCAACAAGAAATGCTAAAAATAGAAGATTCTAAAAATAGCACTGCTATAAATAGTCGGGATATAAATAGCAGTTCAGCCATTGGAGATCTTAGCTACAATGGATGAAAAGTGAAAGTGCTAAAAATAGATTTTCTAAAAATAGCATTTCGAGATCCCTTCTTATTTTAGTCAATCCTTGGACTAAACATAGGAAGTAAAATTGGAATTTGATATTAACAGCAATTTGAAAATTGATTAATTAATTCATCTTGAGTTAATTAGTTAAGGAAAATCAAACTTGAAGTCTATGTGAGGACATGCAATAGTTTCTCCTTTGATTGAGGGGTTTATCCATCAGTTAAAGAGATAAGAGTGAGTTGTAATATTGAGTTGTAATTAGTTGGCTCAGTAAATCAATCAAGTCCAGTTAGATTAATTTAATAATTTGTTAAATTAATGAGAGTTTAGTTAGTTAATGCTTGCATGCATATAACTACTGTATTTCAGATAATTGAAGATTCACTCATGGATAACTCATGCATGTCAGTTCAATCAGAGACCCAGTTGAGATCAGATGGAGGGACAGTGTACTATCAATTGCTAGGATATTCCTTGGTGAATATTCCTTGCATGCAGAAGGAATATTATTCCTTGAGGATTGCGTAGTTGAACCTGAGGTTATAGTGATTGTGATGAGACCAATTCACACATGTGATATCATTGGACCCCAACCAAAATTGTGTAAGGAAATAGGAGGCTTGGAGGGCTTGAGGAAGATATATTCTATGTCTATTGAGTCTGTGAGCATAATTGTTTGATTGCAGAGAGAGTAGGATAGCTTGAGAGTTGATTCTTTTTGTAACTTGAACAAGATTTCCACTTGTATGATAATACAGAGTTGGGGTTTTAGGCTGGTGCTTTCCCCAGTGTTATATCTTCTGTGTTATGGTTGATTACTTCTCATTCTCAGTTATATCTGTTCATGCTTGATGTTGCTCATGTTCGATTAAGCTTCCGCTAAATTGTTTGTAGAAGTAGATCAAGTGTTTTGCTTTAGTACATTACATTACCAGGTGATCTACAGTGGGAATTTCTACATGGTATCAGAGCAAAGGTGATCAAGGAAGAACAGTATACAAGTAGGAGAAGTTCGAAGTTTGGTTTTTGAATATTGAATTGAGTTCTTATCACATCTATTTCACCGATGGCGTTCAGTGGTTTGAGACTCGAATATGCCCTTGATGGCAGTTCGAATTATATAGCCTAGAAGGATCGCATGGAGGCAGTATTAGAAGATAACGGCCTAAAGGACTTCATTGATCAAGAAGTCCAGAAGCTGACTGATGCTACTCAACTAGCAGAATGGAAAAGGTGTGTGACTAGAGCAAGGAGAATCATCCTGGAGGGAGTTCGAAATCACATTGTCTCGAGCCTCCGTGGGAAGGAGACTTCGTTTTCGATGTGGAAAAAATTGAAAGATCTTTATCAGAACAGCAACGATCAGAGGAAGTTGGTGCTGAAAGATAAATTTCAAAAGATCAAGTGCGAAAAGAGCGACACAATCTCTACGTTCCTGAACAAGCTCACCACCTGCAGGGATGAGCTTGGAAGCGTAGAGATCGTGACTGCTAATGATGATATGGTGAGTCTTGCACTCCTCGGTCTTCCTAAGAGTTGGCATAGCTACTAGGACTCAGTTAATGGAAGAGAGAAACTGCCAGATTGGGAACGACTTTGGTCGGATCTGATGCAGGAGGAGATAAGGCGAAGCGCCAAGGATGGATCTTCATCAAAACAAGATGATGAAGAAAATCTAGCTTTAGCAAGTAAAGCTAATAAAGGGAAAGGGAAGGTGTCCCAATCCAAATCTTCTCATGGTGGGAAGAAGGTTGACAAGTCAAAGGTGTGATGCTTTCATTGTCATGAAGTGGGCCATTATGCTATGAATTGTCCATAGAAGAAATCCAAGAATGGTTCCTTAAAGGGATCTGATGATGATGCACTAGCTTCACAGTTTGAGCTGGATTTCTCGCTTATCGCATGCATGGTTTCATCCATGGTGGGATGTGTTTGGTACCTAGACAGTGGAGCTTCTTTCCACATGTCGGGTGACAAGAATCTTTTCAATACATTGGAGGAGAAGGATCTCTAGATACGGATTGAGATAAGAGATGATGGAAAGTACTGTGTCTCAGGTGAAGGTACAGTTGTGTTTCAGAGGGAGCATGGTGCTCCTCTCACCCTATCTACTGTTAAGTATGTACCAGGTTTGAAAAAGAATCTTGTGTCTATTGCTATGCTAGAAAATAAAGGCTATGATGTAGTCTTTAGTAAAGGAAACGTTTTCCTGAGGCATATCGGCACTGGACAGACCAAGAAAATAGGGATTCGAGTAAAGAATCTCTACAAGCTGGAGGTAGATGACTGTGTTGCACTGAGTTCCAAAGCAGAGGTGCAAAGCCAAGATGTTGGCGAGCTATGGCATAGGAGGCTAGGCCACTTGCATCACGGGGCCTTGAAGATCATGCAGCAAATTTCTACCGGCTTACCCAAGGGAAAACTAGAGCAAACAGACACATGCAAAGGATGCACCCTGGGTAAGTATGCAAAAGATTTCTTTCGAGATCAGGATAGTAGAGCTGGAGCAATCTAGGAGCGAGTTCACTCAGATGTATGTGGACCATTCTCTACAGCGTCCACCGCTAAGCAAAGGTACTATGTTATTTTTATTGATGATTTTTAACGTAGATGCTGGATCTACTTTATGCAAAAGAAGGATCAAACCTTCTTGAGGTTTTATGAGTTTAAAGCCTTGGCAGAGAAAGAATCTTGAAAGAAAGTAAAATCCTTGCGTAGCGACAATGGTGGAGAGTATGTTTCCCAGTAGTTTAAATACTTCTATGCTACAGAAGGAATTAAATGGGAACTGACGGCACCTCATAACCCACAACAGAATGGGGTGGCCGAAAGGAAGAATAGATCTATTGTGTGAGCAGCTCGAGCCATGTTGCATGACCAAAGCCTACCACTTCATCTGTGGGTTGAGGCATGCAATACAACAGTGTACCTTCAGAACAGAAGTCATCATCATATTTTGGGGATGAAGACACCTATAGAGGCTTTTTCGAGGAAGTGACCAGATGTGAGTCACTTCCACATCTTTAGATCACCATTTTTTTGTCATGTGAACAAATATGCTCGGAAGAAGCTAGACCCAATAGCTGAGTTGGGGATACTTGTGGGGTACACAGATACACCCCACAACTATCGTGTGTTTCTGCCTGCCAGTCATAGGACTGTAGTGTGCAGGGATCTAAAATTCGGTGAGCAGAGAGCCATGCGAGTGTCACTTGAGAGGGAGCTCAAGTTGCATGGTGATGAGGAACTTTTAGTTCCAAAGGAGGAGGAGCCTCCTGATCATGTGGATCAGCCACATGCAGAGGATCCAGTAGTGGAGACCACCACTCCTGGAGAGTCTTACAGAGATGGGCGGAAACACTCGCGGGAAGCTGACAGATTGATGCTAGATGCGAGAGAGAATGTGGGGCAGCCATCCTCTCAGCGCAGACAGAGGAGATCTCCCGAGGGATACATTGGCTACATGGCCCTGGCTAGGGAGTGTGTAGTGACCGAACCTTCTTCTTTTCAGGAGGCAATGCAGCAACTAGTCTGGGTTGATGCAATGGTAGAAGAGTATGATTCTATCATATGGAACATTGTGTGGGATGTTGTCCCTAGACCTGGGGACAAATTAGTGGTTAGTTCCCGATGGCTTTACAAGGTAAAGCAGGCAGCTGATGGCAGTGTTGAGAAACACAAGGTAAGGTTTGTTGCCTGAGGTTTCTCATAGGTTGAGGGGATCGACTATGATGAGACCTTTTCTCCTGTAGCAAGGTACTCATCTATCAGATCGATGCTAGCTCTATCAGCTCAGATGGGATGGAAGATCCATCAGATCGATGTGAAGATGGCGTTCCTCAATGGGAAGATTGAGGAAGAGGTATACATTGAGCAGCCCAAAGGATTTGAGGCCTTCTACTGCGAGTCGCACGTTTGCCGGCTCAAGTGAGCACTGTATGGGCTAAAGCAAGCACCCCGTGCTTGGTATACCAAGATCGACAGCTATTTCACCAGGTTGGGCTTCACCAAGAGTGAAGTAAATGCGAACCTTTACCACATCATGGTAGAAGGTAAGCCATTAATTATTGTACTTTATGTCAATGATTTGATTTTGACAGGTGATGATCATCTGATCAAAAGTTTGAGATGAAGGACATGGGCCTCATGCACTACTTTCTAGGCATGGAAGTGTGGCAGAAAGATGGGGAAGTATTTGTGTCTCAAGGCAAGTATGCCAATGAGATACTCAGGCGCTTTCACATGGAGAAGTGCAAACCCATGCAGACTCCTCTAGCTGGGAACTGGAGGAAGGAGGATGCTACTTCAGGTGAGGTAGTAGCTGCTATTGTTTATCGGCAACTGGTGGGTTCACTTATGTATTTGGTGAACACACGACCCGACTTATGCTTTGTGGTGAACCAACTGAGTCAAGCTATGGTTCAGCCTACCAAGCTGTTTTGGAAGGCAGCGAAGCATGTGTTGAGATATCTCAGAGGCACTACATAGTACAAATTATGGTACAGACGGATAGAGGGAGTGAAGCTGCAAGGCTTCATAGATGCGGATTGGGCTGGTAGTCCATCAGACCGGAAGAGCACTTCTGGAGGAATCTTCAACCTTGGTTCAGCTGCAGTTTCTTGGTATAGCAGGAAATAGAGATCAGTTGCACTTAGCTCAGCAGAGGTTGAATACATGGCTGCCAGTCAGGCAGCATGCGAGGCCATTTGGATGCAGAAGATTCTAGTGGGATTGTTTGGTCAGATGATGGATCCTATAGTGATATACTGTGATAATCATAGTTGCATAAAACTCTCTGAGAATCCAGTGTTTCATGACAGTTCCAAGCATATAGATATCCGTTACCATAATCTACGGGACCGTGTGGTCAAGAGGATCATGATGTTGCAGTATGTTTCGACCGAGGAGCAGGATGCAGATATTTTGACTAAGGCATTGTCAAAATGCAAGTTCGAGTTCCACAGAGACAGGATCGAGGTTACTGATAATCGCTTTCTTGTTGAGAGGGAGTGTTGAAAAGTGCAAAAAGAAATGCTAAAAATAGAAGATGCTAAAAATAGCACTACTATAAATAGCCGGGCTATAAATAGCAGTTCAGCCATTGGAGATCTTAGCTACAATGGGTGAAAAGTGAAAGTGCTAAAAATAGCTTTTCTAAAAATAGCATTTCGGGATCCCTTCTTATTTTAGTCAGTCCCTGGACTAAACATAGGAAGTAAAATTCGAATTTGATATTAACAGTAGTTTGAAAATTGATTAATTAATTCATCTTGAGTTAATTAGTTAAGGAAAATCAAACTTGAAGTCTATTTGAGGACATGCAATAGTTTCTCCTTTGATTGAGGGATTTATCCATCAGTTAAAGAGATAAGAGTGAGTTGTAATATTGAGTTGTAATTAGTTGGCTCAGTTAACTAAGTCAAGTCCAGTTAGATTAATTTAATAGTTTGTTAAATTAATGAGAGTTCAGTTAGTTAATGCTTGCATGCATGTAATTATTGTATTTCAGATAACTAAAGATTCACTCATGGATAACTCATGCATGTCAGTTCAGTTAGAGACCCAGTTGAGATCAAATGGAGGGAGAGTGTACTATCAGTTGCTAGGATATTCCTTGGTGAATATTCCTTGCATGTAGAAGGAATATTATTCCTTGAGGATTGTGCAGTTGGACCTGAGGTTACAGTGAGTGTGATGAGGCCAATTCACACATGTGATATCATTGGACCCCAACCAAAACTGCACAAGGAAATAGGAGGCTTGGAGGCTTGAAGAAGATATATTCTATGTCTATTGAGTCTGTGAGCATAATTGTTTGATTGTAGAGAGAGCAGGATAGCTTGAGAGCTAATTCTTTTTGTAACTTGAACAAGATTTCCACTTGTATGATCATACAGAGTTGGGGTTTTAGGCTGGTGCTTTCCCCAGTGTTATATCTTCTGTGTTATGGTTGATTACTTGTCATTCTCAGTTATATCTGTTCATGCTTGATGTTGCTCATGTTCGATTAAGCTTCCACTAAATTGTTTGTAGAAGTAGATCAAGTGCTTTGCTTTAATACATTGCATTACCAGGTGATCTACAGTGGGAATTTCTACAGTTATAGTGGTAACAGTCGAAATCACCCATGTGTCACATGAGTATGAAACCGACCCAATTTCTCATTCATCTAGTCATAAAAGGAAAAAGAAATATATAAAATATAAATAACAGGTATAAAATGTAAATCCATTTTACCATATAAATTAAAATAATTGTAATATGACCTCATAATATTGATAAGCATCAAAATATTTACCTCATAATACATCTCACATTGCCAAGATTAAAAAAGCCGTAAAAACCTAAATTATAACTTTATTTTAAATTATTATTATTATTAATTATTAATTATATAAAAAAATAATATATGAGTTGGACATATATACATTTAAACAAATATGTAACATGATTCTTAACCATATATATTCATCTCACTTTATCATGGGGATTCTTAACTTATAAATAGGCCTTGTTACAATGTCATGTCTTACTAGTATTACATGCCTAAAAAACAATAAATATCATCCATCTCATAATTATTGATAATTAAATTAAAATTTTGGAAGCCCTATAATATTATAGTACTATAAATAACTATCATAGATCCATATTAACTCTAAATCTATCAAGTTTCGAGGTTTGCACTCAAAAAGAGGTTTGTTATAGCGGAATATTTGATCCCTTTTGACAATTGGTAGATCTAGAGTTTTTTTTTTTTGTTGGTTCCAAAAGAAAAAAAACATAATTTTCATTCATTTATAATGATAAAAAACACATTCTATAGATACACACCCTGTGTGTATTCGGTTATTTTGAGCAATTGTTCAGTGATATTTCTTTTTTGTGCTTTTTTAAGCTTTCCTAGAAATGTCAAAAAGACATTGTTTCCATAACAACATTACATTAGCATAATGTGGAGAAAAAATTCCACCTTTCTTATAGTCACATACTACTATACTGTGTAGTAAAAGTATACAAAAAGAGGTCAAAATACATGGTAATTAGTTCCTTTCTTCCCATGTAGGCATATCCCTATAAGGATCGTGGTATAACTCATAACTGGTGCCATCTCTCTGCTCCATAATTTGTCATAAACCTTGGTCCAAATTCAATCATTCTTTGAAATTCGATCCACTTCTTCGTTCAACTCTCTGTATGTGAACATGTAAAAAAAAGAAAAAACTTTGAGCCGCAAAGTTTCATCCAAGATAGCGTCTAAAATGATATTCCTACAAGCTTGTGTTTTATTAAGCCAATTAATTATTAGCATTGAATCCCCATAGATTTGTAGTTGTGTACACCCTTTTTCTAGAGCGAAAAGTAGCAAGTTTTCACAGGCTATAATTTCCACCTAATTATTTTTCCTTGGTCCAAGCCCTAGTTTTATTTGGTGAAAGTGGGACTCCGAGATACAGAGGATGAAGCCTCCTCCAATCCTTTGTTCCAATTCACTGGATATCCCGTCAAAATAGGCCCATGGCTTAAGGGGATCAAGAGTTTCAACAATAATTATTCTCACTAAGTCTACTCCCTTTTCCTGTAGAAAGTGGCTTAGAATAGCTAAGGCTTCCACTGCTATGTGTATTTGGTTTGAGAGTTTGTCCTAGAAAATGACTCTATTTATAGCTATCCAAACTCCCCAAAAAAATACTAGGGGAAAGTGCCTTGAAAGATCGATAGTTTGGGTTTGTAATCTAAGCCCTCCAAGCTTCCTCCAAATTCTTCCCTTTCCCATAGACCAATTTGGCCCTTGGAGTTCCTGCACACTGCCCAAACCTATTCAAAGAAGGGGTACAACATAAAAAAATGTAATTTTGTTTCTTCAGTGACCTTGCACAGTGAGCACCAGCCTGGCCCATGCGCAAACCATTTTTGCAAGACATCCCGGATAGGGACCTTATTCTCCATTAAACACCACATGCAAATCTTTTATTTTCGCAGGACTTTGGATTTGCACATCACCTTCCTGTTGAAATGTGGCAACAAGAATATTTCAAATTTAATTTGTCCTTGAGTTAAATTGTGAATTAAAATCGAATTTAGTCTTAACAGCTACTTGGAAATAATTAATTAAGTTATTTTGACTTAATTAGTTGGGGAAATTCAAGTTAGAAGTCTTTCTGAAGTCATGCCAAAGTTATCCCTTAAATTAAGGAGATAAGGTTAAGTTATATCTGAGTTATAATTAGTTAACTTATTTTACTAAGTTAAGTCCAATTAAATTAGTTCTAAACTGTTTGAGGAACTAATAGAGAGTCAAGAGTCAATTGATGCATGCATGCACTCAACTAGTGTACTCCAGTTAACTGAAGATTCCCTCATCAGAAACTCATGCATGTCTATTCTGAGAAAGACCTAGTTAAGTTAAATATCAAGGACAGTGTACTATTAGTTGCATGTGTTTTCCTATAAAGAAAAGTCATGCATGCAGAAGGAATCATTTCCTGGAGGATTGCGCAGTTCTGACAGTGTGAGATCAGGAGATCATCCACTTGGTAAATCGAGTTTTTCCACTTGGTTGAAGGAGATCATCCCATAGGAACAACGCAAGAAAATAGGAGCTTGGAGGGAAGAGAGGAAGACTTGAGAGAAGCCTAGATTGCCTGTGAGAATCTGTGAGGATTGTACTGAAAACTGGCTAGCTGTGAGAGCTAAGGCTTTGTATAATTCCTATGTATTTCCTCCTTGTATGATAATACAAATAGTGGGGTTTTTAGCTAAGGCTTTCCCCAAAGTATTTTCATGTGTATTGTGCGATTGATTCTTCTTCTTCTAGTTATATGTGTTCAGCTCGATCTTTAAGCTTCCACAAATTGATAGTAGAAGTAGGTTATAGTATTTTTCTTTGGTTATATTGCATTATCAGGTTAACCTACAATCAGATTTTCTACATGGTCTCAAAAGAGCGAGATTTGTAGAGAATTTGTAGAATTTATACATGGTATTGGAGCCAAGTTTAACGGAGTTGTGAACAGTATACAGAGAAGAGAATTCGAAGTTTGAATGTCGGGGTTGCAGGTGAAAATTGAATTCTTATCATACTTCAAGGTTGGCCAATGGTGTTCTATGGCTTGAGACTCGAGTATGCCTTGGAAGGTAGCTCGAATTACATAGCATGGAAAGATAGAATGGAGGCTGTATTAGAAGAAAATGGCTTGAAGGATTTCATTGATCAAGAAATCCTAAATCTAGCGTCAACTAATGCACAAGAGTTGGCTAAGTGGAAGAAGTGTGTGGCGAAGGTGAGAGGGATCATAATTGAGGGAGTTCGAAACCATATTGTCTCGATTCTTCATGGGAAGGATACTCCATATTCAATGTGGAAGACATTGAAGGACCTCTACCAGAACAATAGCGACCAGAGGAAATTGGCACTCAAGGATAAGCTTCGAAGAATCAAGATGGAGAAGGGTGATACTATTTCCACATATCTGAACAAGCTCACCACCTGTAGAGATGAGCGTGGAAGTGTGGGAATAACTACTTTTGATGATGATATGGTGAGCCTCTCTGTCCTTGGCCTTCCAAAGAGTTGGAATAGCTACCAAGACTCTATGAATGGAAGGGAGAAACTGCCGAATTGGAAACGACTGTGGTCAAATCTTATGTGGGAGGAGACCAGGAGGAGCACACGAGATGGTTCTTCATCCAAGGATGATGATGAAGAAAATTTAGCCTTAGCAAGTAAGGCAAGGAAAGGGAAGGGGGAGGCGTCCCATTCCAAATCGAATTCTTCTCATGGAAGGAAGAAGGGTGACAAGTCTAAAGTGAGATGCTTTAATTGTCACGAGATGGGACATTATGCAACTAATTTCCCATCGAAGAAGTCCAAGAAGGGATCCTCGGAAGGATCGGAAGGTGAGGCATTAGTCTCTCAGTTCGAAATCGACTTTACCCTCATCGCATGCATGGTGTCATCGATGATGGGTTATGTTTGGTATCTTGACAGTGGAGCCTCATTCCACATGACCAATGATAAAAGTTTATTCAGTGCCTTGGAGGAGAAATACCTCAAGATGCGCATAGAGATGGGTGATGACGGAATGTATAGTGTTTCAGGAGTGGGCACAGTTGCTTTTCAGAGGGAGCATGGAGCTCCTATCACCTTGACAGGTGTGATGTATGTGCATGGACAGAAGAAGAACTTGGTATCAGTCGTGATGTTGGAGGACAAAGGCTACGATGTTGTCTTTAGTAAAGGAAAGGTGTTACTAAGACACATAGCCACGGGTCAGACCAAGAGGATAGGGATTCGAGTGAAGAATCTCTATAAACTAGATGTAGCTGATTGTGCAGCATTGAGTACGAAAGTAAAATTGGTGCAAAGCCAAGACATTGGCAAGTTGTGGCACAGGCGGTTGGGCCATTTGCATCATGGAGCTTTGAAGATAATGCAACATATATCTACAGGACTTCCCAAAGGTAAACTTGAGCAAGTTGACATATTCAAAGGTTGTACCTTGGGAAAGTACACCAAGACTTCCTTTCATGATCGAGATAGTCGAGAAAAGGCTATCTTAGAGGGAGTTCATACTGATGTGTGTGGACCATTCTCGACGGCATCCACAGTGAAGCAAAGGTATTTTTTGATTTTGATTGATGACTATTCTCGCAAATGCTAGATTTATTTCATGTAGAAGAAGGACCAAACCTTCACAAAGCTTTGTGAGTTCAAAGCTTTGGTCGAGAAAGAGTCAGGGAAGAAGATCAAGGCCTTGAGAAGTGACAACAGTGGAGAATATTTCTCTCAAGAGTTTAAGGACTTCTGTGTAGCAGAAGGAATTAAACGAGAGTTGACGGCACCTCATAACCCACAGCAGAATGAGGTGGCCGAGAGGAAGAACAAAACTATTGTAGGGGCAGCAGGGGCGATGTTGCATGACTAAGGCCTACCACTTCACTTATGGGCTAAGGCATGCAACACAGCAGTTTATTTGCAGAATAGAAGCCCACATCGCATACTTGGGATGAAGACACCATAGGAAGCTTTTTCTAATAAGAGACCAGATGTGGGTCACTTCAGGATATTTGGCTCATCGGTATATTGCCATGTGACAAAGGATGCACGGAAGAAGCTTGAGCCAACAACAGAGTTGGGGATATTTGTGGGGTACATTGATACACCTCACAACTATCGGGTGTACTTGCCTACCAGTCAGAGGATAGTGGTTCGCAAAGATCTCAAGTTTGATGAGCAGAAGGCCATGTGAGCTTCCCTTGAGAGGGAGCTCCAACTACAGGCTGTGGAGGAACTGTTGGTTCCTAAGGAGGAGGAGCCTTAGACTGATGTGGAGCAACCACATGCAGAGGTTCCAGGAGTGGAGACATCCACTCAAGCAGAGTCTTCTAGAGATGGATGGAAGCGCACAAGAGAAGCCGATAGATTTTTGAAGGATGCGAGAGAGAATGTGGAAGCATCATCTTCTCAACGCAAACAGAGGAGGTCACCTGAGAGGTACACTAGATACATGGCCCTTGTTGGGGAATGTGTTGAGACTGAGCCATCTTCCTTTGAGGAAGTCATGCAGCAACCAATTTGGGTTGATGCTCTGGTGGAGGAGTATGACTCCATAGTTCGTAACAGTGTTTGGGACGTGGTTCCGATACCGGAGAATAAGTCAGTTGTGAGTTCCCATTGGCTTTACAAGGTAAAACAAGTTGCTGATGATGGGAGGATCATGTTGCTGTAGTATATTTCGAAAAAGGAGCAAGATGCTGACATTTTGACAAAGGCATTTTCGAAGTGTAAATTCGAGTTCCATCGAGACATGATCGGGGTGGCAGATAATCCCTTTCTTGTTGAGAGGGAGTGTTGAAATGTGGCAACAAGAATATTCCAATTTAATTTGTCCTTGAATTAAATTTTGAATTAAAATCGAATTTAGTCTTAACAGCTACTTGGAAATAATTAATTAAGTTATTTTGACTTAATTAGTTGGAGAAATTCAAGTTAGAAGTCTTTCTGAATTCATGCAAGAGTTATCCCTTAAATTAAGGAGATAAGGTTGAGTTATATTTGAGTTGTAAACTCAGTTTACTGAGTTAAGTCCAGTTAAATTAGTTCCAAACTGTTTGAGGAACTAATAAAGAGTTAACTATCAGTTGATGCATGCATGCACTCAACTAGTGTACTCCAGTTAACTGAATATTCCCTCATCAGAGACTCATGCATGTCTATTCTGAGAAAGACCTAGTTAAGTAAAATATCGAGGATAGTGTACTATTAGTTGCATGTGTTTTCTTATAAAGAAAACTATGCATGTAGAAGGAATCATTTCTTGGAGGATTGTGCAGTTCTGATAGTGTGTGAGATCAGGAGATCATCCACTTGGTAAATCGAGTTTTTCCACTTGGTTGAAGGAGATCATCCCAGAGGAACAACGCAAGGAAATAGGAGCTTGGAGGGCAAAGAGGAAGGCTTGAGAGAAGCCTAGATTACCTGTGAGCATCTGTGAGGATTGTACTGAGAGTTGGCTAGCTGTGAGAGCTAAGGCTTTGTATAATTCCTATGTATTTCCACCTTATATGATAATACAGATAGTGGGGTTTTTAGCTGAGGCTTTCCCCAAAGTAGTTTCATGCGTATTGTGTAATTGATTCTTCTTCTTCTAGTTATATGTGTTCAGCTCGATCTTTAAGCTTCCACAAATTGATAATAGAAGTAGGTTATAGTATTTTTCTTTGGTTAGATTGCATTATCGGGTTAACCTACAGTCAGGTTTTCTACATGGTCTCAGAAGAGCGAGATTTGTAGAGAATTTGCAGAATTTCTACACTTCCACCACCATTTTGGATCATCTAGGGATCTATCACTTGTCATGAAAATGTATCCAATTTTGGGGGTGTAAGGTAGATCTATAGTTGAGATGGATCTTATTTTATTTATGTTGTCTTCCTCATATTTCCAGTAATCAAAATAGAACCACCATAAGTTATGCACTCATATTAAATCATAATTTCAAGATATTGTTACAATATTCATCTTTCAAACTTTTTAACAAATCAAAACTATGTTCATTTAGGAATGCTTCCTTTTAGTATAAGAATAAAATTTTAAAGCAAACCAAGTAATTCCTTATATGTATGTATGTATGTATGTATGTATGTATCTTTATTTATTTATTTTAAGGAAAATTCTTTAATAATAAAAATGATCTTCTTTATCCACAACCTCTTTATATATATTCCACTAAATCATTATTCTTTTTGATCCAAATGGATCCTAGAAAACCCTCTAAGTCTTCAAAACCCAAAAACTTTCGCATAAGAAGAAGTGTTAGAATAGTCAGATAACACTATTGGGAGGCAAAAACATAGAGAAATCATTGAAAAACATAGTATCGGTGGTTTAAAACACTTTGAATCGGAGCCATCGAATCTAGAAAATCAACGGTCTAGATCTGATCGGTGAATCACAATCGGCGGTGGCAAAGGGAGGCTATTGGCGGAGACCACAAGGAATGCATGAAAACGATCATCAGGGTCAAAAAGGACCGTCGATCAAGCCTGCAGATCGATGGCCCAAGTTGCATCGTAGTATTGCTATAGTCAAATGCAAAGGAGCCCTTACAACGGCCCGGGGTATGTGCGATATGCGATTGCGATCAATCGCATCGTAATATCGTGTTGGCACATTTCAATGGAGCGGGGCCGATAATAAAGATGACATCGATAGCTGGACCCAATAAAACTATGGATGATATTTGATAATATTTAAAGTCCGAAAACGGCGATTTTTTAGTGTAAATCGCATTTTCGTTAAACAAACGAAATACAAGGGATAAAGCGTCGATGCAATATTACGAACCCGAAAGGGTTTATTAATGTTGTTGAATACTATTTTCAAGTCCGATATGAGCGGGATTTCAGCGTTTAATGTATTTTTTAATACAAAGGAATAGGCAGGATTTCGGGTAGGCCATGGGCGGTAAATGGTTTGGGCCAGGCTCCGCCCGATCCCATATAATGGCTGCCACATGTCTAGGCTGAGGAGAGAGAAAACCACCCTCATCGGGCGATTAACCCCCGTACGAAAGGGCCACCCGAAATGAACCATAGTCGTTGGATCTGGATCTCCCAGATCAATGGTGGAGATGCGATGTCGACATACAGATAGACCCGATAGGAGTATAAGGTGGATTTATGGATATTTGAAGTCTGATAAATAGTGTTTGGTAGACTTTTCTTGTGTTTGAATGTATTTCTCTGTGTAAACAGAGAACGGTGATTTCGAAGGATTTCAAAGGCCCGATGACCAATCCGTTACAGTACAGGTGGCCACCATCCCTGGAAGTGTTTAGCAATGATTTCTAACGCTCCAAAAGGGATCTAAGCGGACAGAGGTCGGGGAGCCAGAGAGCCCGAGAAGGTGAAATGAACAGACAATGCCGATTGGCTTTGAAAGCCACAGACATAAAGCAAACAGGGACAAGCAGTGCTGAGATAGAACAGAGACAGAGAATCAGTGAGGAGAGTTTGTGTACTCAGAAGAGACTTGGGGGATCCAAGTAAAGCCTTATTGTTTTGTATATGTTGGTGAGGCTCAAATTGAGCTCACTATTGTAAAACTATGTTTTTGAAGACATAATAGAGAGGTCACCACTGAAGGTTGGACCAAGAGACGTAGCCCAGGAGTGTTGGGTGAACTCCTTATTAAACTTCGTGTGTTTATGTGTGTTGTCTATTATGTTCTTTAACTGCTTCATTGTCTATGTATTTTGTAATCTTATCGATCCATTGCACAAAGTAACATAGGAAAATCCATGCACATGAGTCTGTAATACCTTAATAATTTTCTAAGATCTCATTATCAGATCAAATGGTATCAGAGCTTTAGGTTTGTTAAGGTTAGACAAGCTTGTGCTGGATTTTTGAATGCTAACTAGGTCAAAGCTCAAATTAGGAGAAGGAGAACTAGTTGAGACTAACCCCGAAATTGGAAGAGTCTATCTTAGGAGGAAAATGGAAGAATAAATTCCCTTGGAATCAGACTCTCAGTTCATGGACAGTTTCATGACCATGAGAGCCATGGTAGAAGAGATGTATAGAGAATCTAAGAAAGGTTGAGTTGAAGATACTTCAACCTCTAAACAAGACAAAGGAATAGAGGAACCTCTTCTAGAAGGCCATTCAGAAAGCAAAGGGAAAGGGAAAGAACCTCCTTTATCAACACCTCCTTCTAGCCCTTTGATTAAATTATATGTAAAGTTTGATTTGCCAATATATGATGGAGAATTAAATGCAGAAAAGCTAGATAACTAGATTAGACAGATTGATGTATATTGCAGGGTGTAGAACATCAATTTAGAAAGGAGAAAGATTCAGCTGGCCAGCCATCACCTTGGAGGAACTGCCCTAGTGTGGTGGGAAGGCAGGACACAAGCTGATTTGAAGAAGCATGATAAAATTATTTCTACCTAGAGTGAATTTGTTACTGCCATTAAAAAACAATTCTATCCACTAGCTTATGTACAACAAGCAATGATGAGTTGGGAAACTCTTTGCCAGCTAAAGGGCCAAAGTGTACAAAGCTATACCCAGGAATTTAGAAAAAGATCTTTAATTCTAGGCATTTCTCTAGACTCACCTAAAACTTTGTTGAGTATATAGGTGGTCTACACAGCTATTTGAGGCACACTGTTCTCATATTTAATCCTACTAGCATAGATGAGGTATCAGTTCAGGCTACACATCTAGAGGCTAGAGGCAAGAATGTGAACCCAGAGATTGGGGGATCATCAAAACCCACTACAAGTAAGAACAAGGAAAAGAGGAAGCAAAAATGGAGAGAGAGGAAGGCAAATGTTGTACAGAAAGACAAACCTTCATGCACTCACTGCAAGAAGGATGGAAATGACGATGAACATTGCTAGTCTTTGCATCTGGAGCTGAAACCCAAGAAGTTCGATGGCAAGAAGAAGAAGACTGATGCTGCTATTCAGAAAGATTTGGGGTGAGACTCAGGTGATGACACAACAATCACAGCCACAGATATAAAAGGTAAAAATTCTGAAGCATCTACTAGTAATTCTGCACAATCTATTGATAATGAAGAAAATGAGAGGAAAAGACATGAGCTTTTTCATATTAGAGTTACTTCCAAGCATCAAAAGATTGATACTTTATTTGATAGTGGTTCACAAGTAAACTTGATTTCTGAAGAAACTGTAAAGAAGTTGGGACTACTAACCACACCTCACAAGAAGCCATATCCACTAGGATGGGTATGTGATAAAGAAAAACTACAAGTTACTAGACAATGTAAACTTAGGTTTGCTTTTGGGTCAACTTTTGTAGATGAGGTTGAGTTAGATATAGTTCCCCTGGATATATGTGGTATTGTTTTAGGAAGTCCTTACTTGTATGATAGAAAATCCATTTTCTATAGAAATGAAAATAAGTATCAACTCACAAAATATGGAATAGAATATATTGTAAGAGCTCATCAACTCAAAAATAACTACACTCTCATTAACTCAGGGTAGATGAAAAGAATTGTCAATTCATGCAAGCAATTTTTACTAATGGTTGCAAAGGAAAAGACCCCTGATAAAACCAATGCATTTGAAGGTTGTGATTCTAAACAGAAAGTTGATTTAGAAAAAGTTGTTTTAGAATATGATATCCTATTTCAAGAACCTAAAGGTCTGCCACCCAAAAGGGAAATTGTACATGATATTCATTTGCAGCAAGATGCTCCATTGCCTAACATCGGAATGTACAGGTTATCCGCTTTAGAGAATGCAGATATCAAGAAGTAGGTACAGGAGCTTCTCGACAAAGGGTTCATAAGGCCAAGCACATCAGCACGCGGATCTCCAATTGTATTGGTGAGAAATAAAGATGGTTCGTGGAGGATGTGCATTGACTACAAAGCACTGAATAAAATAACGATCAAGAACCGTTATCCTCTTCCTCACATTGATGATCTATTAGATCAACTGAAAGAAGATGTTTACTTTTCCAAGTTGGACTTGTGTAGTGGCTAGCATCAGGTCAGAGTTGCAGAACAAGATGCATGGAATACTACTTTCAAAACAAAGCAAGGGTTGTATCAATGGCTAGTTATGCCTTTTGGCTTAACTAATGCTCTTGCCACTTTCATGAGAGTAATGAATGATGTACTTAGGCCTTTTATTGATGATTTTTTAATTGTATATTTAGATGACATTCTTGTTTTCAGTAAAACATGGGAAGAACATTTGAAGCATGTAAAGCAGACTCTAGATGTTTTGAAAAAAGAAAATCTCTATGTTAAATTATCAAAATGTGAATTTGGAAAAACATCTCTGAATTATTTGGGTCATATTGTAGGGGGTGGTGAATTGAAGATAGATACCTCTAAGGTTGAAGTCATTATGAACTGACCTAAACCCAAATTTGCTACAAAAGTTAGGAGCTTCCTAGGAGCAGCACAATATTGGAGAAAGTTAATTGCTAACTTTTCCTTGATTGCAACTCCCTTACATGCTTTAACAGGATTGAACAAGGTGTTTCAGTGGGGAGGCAAACAACAGAAAGCCTTTGACACCTTGAAAGAAAATATTAGTACAGCACTAGTACTAGCCTTGCCAGATCTTCCAAGACCATTTGAGATTGAAACAGATGCCAGTGACTATGCCATGGGAGCAGTGTTGATGCAACATGGTAAACTCATATGTTATCATTCAGAGACATTTAATTCTGCAGTAGTTAATTATCCCACCTATGCTAACGAATTGTATGCATTAGTACAAAGTGTGAAAAAGTGGAAGCATTACCTATTGGGCAAAGAAACAATTATACATATTGATCATCAACCACTTCAATATTTACACTCACAAACTAAATTGCAGCAATCAAGATACTATAGGTGGATGGGTTTTCTACAACATTTTCATCTTGTCATCAGATATAAGAAAGGCATACACAATAAGGTTGCAGATATGTTATCCAGACCAATTATCAATGCATCTACTATACTTAAGCATAACCCAGTATTGCATGAAAGCTACATTGAACAATATGCCTGAGATGTAGATTTTAAGGATGTATATGCAACTTTAAGTCATGGCAAACAAGTAGAAGAATTGGATTATCATGTTAAGGACCAACTCTTGTATCATTTGGGAAATTTATGCATTCCTCAAACTGAAAGAGTTAATATAATCTGAGAAGCACACACTTCTCTAATATCAGGTCATTTTGGTGTAAGTAAAATAGTTGCACAGCTACAAAGATTCTGTTATTGGCCAAGAATGCATGAAACAGTTTCTAGATATATTAAAGGGTGTACCATGTGTGCTAGAAGCAAGCCCAACAATAGAAAACTAGGCTTGTACACTCCACTTCCAGTTCCTTCTCATCCTTGGGAAAGTGTTTCCATGGAATTTGTTGGGGGATTGCCAAAGTCTAGAAAAGATCATGACTATTTATATGTTATTGTGGACAGGTTCAGCAAAATGTGTATTTTAATACCTTGTAACAAGCAGATTATAGTTGAACAAACAACAAAGTTGTTCTTTCAGCATGTATGGGTTCATTTTGGGTTACCCACTTCTATTGTCTCTAATCGAGATTCTCGATTTGTTGGGAAGTTTTGGTCAAGTCTATGGGAGTTGATGGACACCAGACTGAAGAAGAGCACAGCCTTCCATCCACAAACAGATGGCCAAACAGAGGTGGTCAACAGGACAGTGATCCAGTTCTTCAAGGGCTATTGCAGCAAGCATCCCAAGCTTTGGGATGAACATTTATGTTATGTGCAACATGCTTACAACCGTGCTAAACATTGTTCTACACAGAGATTTCCTTTTGAGACTTGTTTTGGTTTTACACCAAGGTCTCCCTTAGATTTTGTTTTTAGTAAAGACATAGCAGTTGATGGACACAGTGATGTGGACAAAGAAACCAAGTTTGTTGAACAAATCCAAGAAATTCACCAGGCAGTGAAGGAACAGCTGGAAAGGAGCCAAGCCAAGTACAAATCAAGGCATGATAAGCATCAAATTGAGCATAGCTTCCAAGTTGGTGATCAAGTCTGGCTGTACATTAGCAAAGACAGAATGCAAGGTGAAGGTAAGAAGTTGAAGCCAATAAGGTATGGGCCTTTCAAGATACTTGAGAAAATTGGTGAGAATGCTTTTCGCCTTAATTTGCCAACTTGCATGCACATCTATTTAGTAGTTAATGCAGAGAACTTGAGACTATTTGAACCTTCATTGATTGAAGATCTCGAAGAGCAAAGTCAGTTGCCTTCTATTGATGATTTGTTTCCTGAATATCTCAATGAGTTGCAGGAAGATACACTTTTCGACAAGAAGGTGAGAACTATGTGTAGAGGGGATGTTGAGTACCTCAGAATTGGACTCAAAGGTTCAAAACCAAGCAGTGCAAGATGGATAGAGATTGAACAAGTGAGGAAGATATATCCTCACCTGATTGATGCTTAAAAACCAACTTTTGGTGGTCCAAAAGCCTTTTTCAGTGGGAAGGCGTGATCCAAATGGATCCTAGAAAACCCTCTAAGTCTTCAAAACCCAAAAACTTTTGCATAAGAAGTGTTAGAACAGTCAGATAACACTATCGGGAGGCAAAAACATAGAGAAATCATTGAAAAACAGAGTATCAACGATTTAAAGCAACTTTGAATCGGCGCTGTTGGATCTGGCCGATCAATGGTCCAGATCCAATTAGCGAATCGAAATCAGTAGTGGCAAAGGGAGGCTATCAGCAGAGACCACAAGGAATGCACGACAGCGATCAGCGGGGTCAACGAGGACCGTCGATCAAGCGTGCAGATCGACGGCCCAAGTTGCATCGCAGTATCGCTATCGACAAATGCAAAGGAGCACTTACAACGGCCCAAGGTATGTGCGATATGCGATTGCAATCAATCGCATCGCAATATTGTGTCAACACATTTCAATGGAGCGGGGCTGATAATAACGATGATAGCGATAGCCGGACCCGATAAAACTATGGATGATATTTGATAATATTTCAAGTCCGAAAACAACACTTTTTCAGTGTAAATCACATTTTCATTAAACAAACGAAATACAAGGGATAAAGCGCTGATGCGATATTATGGAATTGAAGGTGTTTATTAATGTTGTTGAATACTATTTTCAAGTTCGATATGAGCGGGATTTTAGTGTTTAATGTATTTTTAATATAAAGGAAACAGGTAGGATTTCGGGTAGGTCGTGGGTGGTAAATAGTATCCCATACAATGGCTACCATGTGTCCAGGCTAAGGAGAGAGAAAACCACCCTCATCGGGTGGCTAACCCCCATACGAAAGGGCCGCCCGAAATGAACCATAGTCGTTGGATCTGGATCTCCTAGATCAATGGTGGAGATGTGATGCCAACATACAAACGGACCCAATAGGAGTATAAGGCAGATTTATGGATATTTGAAGTTTGATAAACAACATTTGGCAGACTTTTCCTGTGTTTGAACGTATTTCTCTGTGTAAACAGAGAATGGAAATTTCGAAGGATTTCAAAGGCCCGATGACCAATCCATTACAGTATAGGTGGCCACCATCCCTGGAAGCATTTAGCAATGATTGTTAATGCCCCGAAAGGGATCTGAGCGGACAGAGGTAAGGGAGACAGAGAACCTGGGAAGGTGAAATGAACAGACATCGTTGTTTGGCTTTAAAAGCCACAGACAGAGAGAAAATAGGGACAAGCAGTGCTGAGACAGAGCAACAGAGACAGAGAGTCAGTGAGGAGAGTCAGTGTACTCAGTAGAGACTTGGGGGATCCAAGTAAAGCCTTATTGTTTTGTATCTGTTGTGTGAGGCTCAAATTGAGATGACTATTGTAAAAATCTGTTTTTGAAGACATAATAGAGAGGTTACCACTAAAGGCTAGACCAAGAGACGTAACACAGGAGTGTTGAGTGAACTTTTTATTAAACGTGTTGTGTTTATGTGTGTTGTCTATTATGTTCTTTAACTGCTTCATTGTCTATGTATTTCACAATCTTATCGATCCATTGCACAAAGTAACATAGGCAAATCCATGCAGATGAGTCTGTAATACCTTAATAATTGTCTAAGATCTCATTATTAGATCACTTTTTAAATACTAGAATAGATCCATCTCAACTCTAGATCTACCAAGTGGTGAGATGGATCAAATGTCTCAAGATACAAACCTCTTTTTAAGTGAAAAACTTGAGGAAATGTTTGCACTTTGAGAGATTTGATTCCTTTTAGTGCTTGATACATCTAGAGTTACATTTTGGACTTATGTTATTTCTTAATAATAACATATATATATATTGCATCTCTATATATAGAAATATTCTTATTTTTAATTTTATTGAAACCTTAATAGTACATATATTTACATAATTGTGTGTTTGACTATTTTTCTTTAACATGTTTTATAAAAAAAATTGTTTAAATGATATAACATAACATTGATTATATACACATATAAAAAATTTATTGTAAATATTAAGTTTTTGTATGTTTATTAGTTAAATTTAAATATATAATCTTTGGAATCTTAAGCTCTGCCCCAAAGTCACTCTATTTATTTGGTTGCTTATGTTCAACAAAACATTAAATTGGGATAAGCTTAAGGAAAACATGTTTTCAAGGCCCTATATGTGCCAACTTTGTTCTACTAACCCAAATATTTTTGAGCTTTTGTTGAACAACTGTGAGTTTCCATCTGAGGTATGGGATCTCATGGCTATTGTATTTTGACAATCAAATTGAAATAAAGATAGCCTATTAATATCCATAGAGGAACAAAGATCTCCCTCTCTCTATCCAATTGTAAATATAGTTTGATGACTTTTTCTCGAATTTATTGTGTGGGAAACTTGGAAAGAAAGGAATCTATGACTTTATTGGATAGTTGGAATTGTCTGGATGGTTGATGACATCTAGTGTGTTGGCATTGATGTCAACCAGGCTATCTTTGAAGGAAACTAGATTAGGTATGATGTGCATGGTATGTCAAGCTTAGGGAGAGTTCCATGGTTGTTGTAGTCTTTGGTAAAGGACCATCATAGTAGCAGGATATGAAAATAAGCTATAAAATATTATAGCTATGATGGTTTGTTGTCCTAGTATTTGGAGGAAGTTCTACCTTAGGAGATTAAATTAGATTCTATTGGAAGTGGCATAGTTGGATAGTGTTCAGAAAGAGATTTCCAATGATATGTGGAAGTTTTCAAATGGCCTCTTAGAGTGTAATTTATTTCCATTCAAATTTAGGACCCCCAAAATCAAATAGGTAGAGCTAAAAGTGGTTGGAGGACGCTTTAGAGCAAGTTTAACTTTTGCATTGTTTCCAAATGAGGTGGATTATTTAATCGGAGCCTCTAGAAAAAGGGTCGGGCATATGTGGTACACAAAACAATAACAAAGACATTTTTTATTAGTCAGCAGTGGAGCCCTCACTTCACACAATCCCGACGGAGTTTTCCTTGGAAGAAATAAAAGTGCATGTAAATGTTTAAGGCTCGGGATGACATGAGTCAGGCGAATGTGGTAAGCATCGGTGTAGGAAAAAAGAGTGTTTATTGGCGGAGGTCTTAAAGCGAGGAGACACATTTGACAACTAAGCCTGCGAAGCTTACCCCGTGAGGTTTTAAAGGGTCATAGAAGTTAAGGCCCAGGACCCTTTTCTCTCTCCTCATGGCAGGCACGTGACAACATTGTTTTGGATGGTGATGACATCAACATGATGCCAGTACAGGGGACACATTGAAGGTAGATTCGGGGTTTTCAGATACCCAAGTGGGCCATTTTTGGGTGACACATGGAACACTCTAGAAGTGAAATGTGGCATGTGTGATGTTAGCATGATGTCATCCCACTAGCAGGACCCGAGAAGGTTTTGGAGCGAGGCGCAAAGGAGCCAACGGTTTGATTGGGTGTCAAGTTGACATGGTAGATATTAGAGCCGACTCAGCTTGGCAGGTAGTTGATTGGCTCACATGGCTACAGTAGGGGACCCACGGGACATGTCATCCCTATAGGTTTACCTTGAAAGGTATGAGAAACACACAAAAAGAAAGTTGGAGGTTGACTAAGCAGCTAGACACGTAAGCATTATGGTGGTTGTGAAAAGTCATCTCGACTAATCATTGATTGGTTGATGCTAGCATTAGGGTGTCCCACTGGACATGTAAGCCTATAAGGCTTACCCCAGAGGAAACAAACAAGCATCGAGAAATATCATCAAAGTAACAGAGTTAGGAGGCAAAGTTTTTATTGACATTTGACAGTCTCATCAAATGATGGAAGGAATGCCCAGGTCATGGTTTTGTAGCACTTTTTCATGTTATTGTGACCAAGAGCCTTTGGGCCAAATAGAAAGAAAAAGGCGTTAGAACAAG
Organism: Pinus tabuliformis; assembly: GCA_031772625.1. NCBI lineage: Eukaryota > Viridiplantae > Streptophyta > Pinopsida > Pinales > Pinaceae > Pinus > Pinus tabuliformis. The sequence goes on from CM062813.1 coordinate 686,212,114, forward strand.
AAGGCTGGAGGCTAAGGCTAGTCAAGGAGTCGGTCCTGTGGTCACCATGTGAACAAGGACATAGAAATTTTATGCATGTAATTTAATTCCTCAGGGCTATAGTGCAAAGGAGTGCCCATGAGCTGCTTATAGGATGGATTTGTGTATTTCTATGACTAAGGGCCTTTGGGCTATTATTATTAAAAACATCGTGGGCAAGTGTTTCAAGGGTGAATTGGTCAACAACTCTTTGGCATCATGGACCAAACTTGGTTCTTATGCCATATTTTGGGTCTGTTACAGATCTAAGGGCTTAGCACCTGTGGATATGAACGAATCGACAACTTTAGAGATGAGTCCATCCATATTTGGCGATTATTCCAAATTGGCTATTTTCCATAGTTGGGTCTAGCAAGCATTCAAAGGACGTATGAGTCGATATCTATTTAGCATTATGGGATAGGCCTGGCACTTCTGCCATAGTTGGAGTTCATTATAGCTTAATGCTATGGGGTAAAATGCACGGTGTATGGAGAATGAAAACTACCCTCAAAGGCCTTCCTGGGACCTTTGACAGACTGTAATATTATCTGCAGAAGCTACCAAGTTATACACATGTTCATCTATCAAATATCAATTAACAAAGTATGGAAAGAGGATTACCTCAAGTCTCCTTCTAGATTTGTTTGGAGATCTCAATGCAGCCAAGAAGAACTCCTTCAAAGCTGGCTCCAAATCAATTCCTACACAAAGGAAAGGAAAACACAATCACAACATACAATATTGAAAACTAATATAAGAATGCACAATGAACATCTATTTGCATACAACTAAACCACTCATCTAAACAAGTATCGAATGAACAACTTAATGAAAAAAGGTTACCGACACCATGGAGTAGGGAACACAACTGCAATTCTATATTAATAATGGAAGAGTGATTACAACCATCCGTTGTATCAGTCTTCCTTTACCCCTTCCGCTTCTCTCTCTCTCTCTCTTCTAGCTCACTTCTTCAAGTATGTAACAGTTTACAACAGCTTAGTAGGCTATCCTTTCAAATGTTCTGACCCCTTTCACAATAACCCTCACCTTCCTTATATAGCAATTAAGTTAGGGTTGTCAAGTTCCTCATAGAGTTCACTAGGGCAAAAGCAATGAACTTGCTCTACTTTTCAACTCTTTCCCATTTGCCTTCTTTTTTTAGATTAGAAATCCTCCAAATATCTTGATTTTGGATGTTTCCTTGCTTTTCTTGAGCAAATTTAGGGATAAATATCTAGATATTTGTGAGTCAATTTGTTGGTTTGACCCATTGAACTTCCCTTAGTTTCACTAACGCTGCCCCTGGTCTAACAACTTGAGTTAGTAGGGTCACTAACGCACCCTTAGGCTTGGTAACAAGCTTTATAAAGTAGGTTTTCAGTGTGTAACCAGCGTTAGTGTGGAATCAAGGCCTGCAATTGTGGTCTTTGCTTCAGTCATCATGTCTTTCACCTCTGAGTTGATGAGGAGGTCATTTTGTTGTATAATAGATGCCCCCTAAAGTATGAGATCAGAGGCAGAGACGATGGCCAAAATACTTTACTGAAACTGTAATTTTTCCTGTCAAAATGTAGAGAGAGAGAAAAGCTTCGGGCAGCAAGGAAAACCTGATACAACACATATATATATAACTGCTAAAATCATGTCCTGAGTCAGGCATTCCCATGCTCAGTAGCTATGTCAGAGTAATTTTCTCAAAGAGATATGACAATATTGGCTGTCAATAAGCACAATGCGGATCTAGTGTCATAATAGAATCATCCTGAAACAGCTGTCTCCGAAAAACAATATCCGTAGCTTGGGAGAGGAAACAAGAGTGAATGATGCAAGCCTCTACCCAAGGTCTTGATTTCCGCGTCACCGAACAATGTAGATCGATACATGTGAATATATGCGTTGATGTCGAACATGCAAGAAATTGTCTGATTACCAGTCAATAATGGAGACCATTAACAGACGCGAGGAAGGCCACTGATAATGGTGATGGTCTCCAAGATGCACAGTGCAATCTAACGAGTGTGAAAAATGTCTTTGTCATCGAACACCCGTAGAATCGCTTGATTAGGAGCCAATAATGAGAACCCCTGACCAAGCAGAAGGAAACCTTCCACTAATGTCTACAAGTACCAAGGCATTGAATGTGTTTTTGTGTTATCTTCCTAGATAGAGTGTTGAAGTCGATAGGAAGAAACCTGTCGAAAGGTAGGCAATAATGTGTCCTACATCAATCGACATGAAACGAGACAAGAATGATTTTGTTTTTTGAGGAATCTTTTGAACATTTGGGTCTAAGTAACGGAGGGCATGATGAAAGGATATGTTTGATCGATTGATGGAGGAAATGAATGGGTAACCCTTGAACAATAGAAGGCATGACAATGGTTTTAACCAGACAGCACTAGACTCATGAACACTACAAAGTGTTAGGATACAGAGATGTAATTACATTAGGGTATAATGGCTAAAACTCATAGGATAGTAGGGTTCATATTGAGAGGCCATCAAAAGGAGGTTTATCTGAGGGAGTGCCATGTTCAACGGAACGACTGCTACCAAACCACGCTTTTAAATACGGAATACAGTTGTATTGTCCACTTTCCTTGTCTGATTAATTTTATGAGTCCAGACGAATAAACTCATCGATCTTTTCATATTTAAAGATTCTAAAAAGGACCACAAAAATAACGACGCTTTGCCCTGTTTGATTAGTTTAATGAGTCCAGACAGGCAAACTCGTCGATTTTTTCATGTTTTTAAGAGTCTGAAAAGTATCGTAAAAAGAACGACTCTATATCTTGTCTGTGTAATTTAAAGAGTCCAGACTAGACAACTCGGTGGTCTTTTCATATTTAGAGAGTCTGAAAGATTATAAAGTGCAACTCCATGGTGGTCCCTTTTTCATAGTTGTTAACCGAGTGTGACAAAAGGTTAATAGTATACCTGGATTAGTTACTTTTCTGTTAGTTAATATATTGAACCCAGATAAAGAGAAACCTATTTTCAATAGATGTCGACCTCATTTTGTGATGAGTACGAGACGACGGACTAAACTCGTTTTTCGTCATGACTTTTTAATGAGTCACGCGACGACAAACTCAATACCTTCATCAAAATTTTTAACGAGTCAAATGAAGAAAAATCAAAGTATCTTTTTCAGTTTAGTGAGTGAGAAAAAGACAGAAAAGAATGGCTCATCCCTTCTTCATAGTTTTACGAGCTCAAAGGAGGGGAAAAACTCAGGGATTTTTCGATTTAAAAGCGAGAAATGGTCCCAAAAAAGAACATGCTCTGGCTGCAACCGTATGTTTTTAACGAGCCTGGTAACAAAAACTCGAGATTTTTCAATTTAACGAGTGAGAAAAGTACCTAAAATAATGCTTGGGTCATCTTTATAAAGTTTAACGAACCTAAAGACAAAGCTCAGGATTTTTTTAGTTTTAAAGAGTGAGAAAAAAGCACCTAAAAAGAAATGCTCCCTTGGTCTTTTTTGGTTGAATGAGCTGGAAAAATATCAAAAAAGAGTTTGCTCAGAGCATCGTCATATAGATTTAACGAGTTCACCGATGAAAACTCGGAGATGTTTACATTTTTTAAAGAGAAATAAAATATCACAAAAAGTGATCTAACTATCGTTGCATAGATTTTAACGAGCTCAACAATAAAAACTCGAAGATGTTTATATTTTTTAAAGAGCAATAAAATATCTCAAAAAGTGCTCTAACTATCGTCGCATAGATTTAACGAGCTCAACGATAAAAACTCAGAGATGTTTATATTTTTTAAAGAGCAATAAAATATCTCAAAAAGTGCTCTATAGTATTTTTTGGTTTTGGAATGTTTATGTAATGTTACAAAGCACATGCCGAGTGCAATACTAGGTGTAATACTTTTTGAGATAGAGTCCATTTCTGGGCTCCTTGAGCGGGACTCCTTCCCAGTCCTGCAGTTCATATGCCCCTTTGGCGAGGAATTTCATTACGACATAGGGACCTATCCTTTTTGGTTGAAGCATACATGCCTCTAAGAGGTCATCTTTTAGATGATAGAGCAACACAAGGTTGCCCTCATGGTAAGGAGGAAACTTAAGCTCTTTTGCAAATAGGGATTGTACCTAGCGCTTGTGAGCCTCGAGTGTCAAGTCAGCATCTCGACGGGTTTTATCCATCTGTTTAAGGTATAGTAAGCGTTCTTCTTCGGCTGTAGTGTCGGGCATGGGTTCAACGGCTATTTCTAGGGAAGGGATCTAATACCTAATGGGTTGGTCATCGTCGTAAATCTGGATCTCATGCACGACAGTCGACGGATTAATGTCAGGCATTTCCTCGTGAGACCCATTGAATACATCGTGGAATTCCTGAAATAGGCAGGTGGAGCTCGCAATTTCCTCAGGATTGCAATTCGCTCTCATCTGGATGTTTTCCACGATGCCTGTCTTGATAGAAATATTGATGGGAAATGACCTAGAAGTGTCACCCATGTTTCCTTCTGCATCCAAAGTTTGGATGGTCGTATATGGATAGGAAACGATTTCTGGTATGTCAGGGGATAGGATTTGAAGAGGTGTCATGTCCGAATCAGATATCGGAACATGATGATGCCAATCCTCCCAATGTTGCTCTCCAAAACTCATGATCTCTCGAACAGCTTCATCCGTAGGTAGGAGTTGATTGAATGGATCTAAAGGAGGAGCGGTTATGGGAAGGGCGGAGGTACCGTTGGCAATAACCAACATGACTGGAGATGTGGATGTGGATTGAATGGCTTGGTAGGCAAATTCAGCTGGTGGCAGTGGCATCTAGTCTCCAAATGTGTCAAGGTCTGAAGGAGCTGGTGGGATCCATGGATCGGTCAATTCATGAGGAATAGATGAAAGCATGTTGACCGTATGTGAAACCTTGGGCGGCTGAAGAGGAAAACAAACCATGAGGGAAGAAGCCTTCAGTAGACCGGTACCTAAACTGATATATGAGTCAATTCCACCTCCTACTAGGGGTACAAAGCCACTTGGTAATGGTGAATAATCAGGGGTGCAAAAAGACAACTGATCTACTGTAACTACCTTTCCATCCAATTGAAATAGGATGATGCAAAAGACAGTAGATACGATGGTCATCATGGCATATATCCAACTGTGACCCAGCAAGAGATTATAGTTGAGTTTTTTTGTCTACGACTTCTATGTCCACCATTATGGTTTTACCATACAAAGTGATGGGGAAACTGGCTAGGTATCCTTTTGGTATAAAGGTGTGGCCGTCAAAAGCTTTAAGGGAGTTCGACGGCAGGGTTAGGGTTGGAGAACCTAGGACGAGCCAACATGAAGCCGACATGACACAGGTAGAAGCACCTTCGTCGATGACAGTTCTGTGTATACCTTTACCTTTCGAAGTGATATGCACTTGGAATGCAAGCTAGTGACAAAGGGGAGGTTTACACTTATCCATGTCAAAAATAGCAAGCATGGAATCCATTGGGTCAATACCTCCAATAGCCGAAAGCAAAGCTTTTCGTTGCATTGGGCATGTTTGTAATACTTCGAATGCCGACATAGTCGATGGCGCTTGCGCTAAATCCTCTACAATGTTGTAGTGTTGGTCAGCACGTGCAGATGTATTACGCGTTGTGCGTCGAAGTTCCCCTTTTGGGGGTTGAATCACAAAGTCCTCAACTGGCCTTTCGATATGCAAATCGTTAGGTGGCGGTGGGTTTTGACCTAAGGAAGTTTCTGCTGCAGGAGTGACAGGAGCTCCATATGATTTGGCTCTTGTGGCGAGTTCTACTGTTTCAAATGTGCAAACGGTAGAAGATCCTTCACCAGCCGAAGGATGTTGCGAACCATCATTTCCCCCTTGTGGGGGTTGCGGTTGGTTTGCAATAAGATTTTGTTGTTGTTGATTGGGAAAAGGATTTCTAAGGACAGCAGGGGCCTTACTAGAATCCCTCTTGGCAAGGTATTTTGTGCATTCCTGAAGCCGCGGACATCGCCAAGTCATGTGGTCTTCAGCACAGAGTTTGCATGGATATCTGGTGGTTTTATCCTTTTCCTCGTCAGTAGGCGTAGCGACCTTCTATTTTGGGTTGGGCTGCTTTGGTGACTGCTCTTCAGAAGGAGCAGTCTTTTTCTTATTCTTCTTGTTCTTGCCACTGGATTTTTGTGTAGACTGCACAGAGTTTATCATAGTGGTAGGAAGAGCAGTCGTATTGGTAGAGGGGTCCACTGCCAGCTTGGCAATGGAACCACTGAGTTGTTTTATAGCAGCCCTAGAGGTTGCACCGACAATCCTGTCGACATGCACTCCGGGGTGCTGAGTGGTGGAAGCATTGGGGTTACCAGGAGCATTGGGGATTATGTCATAAAGAGTGCCAAACTGTGAATATATCAGATCTAAGTGTTGGGCACGACATATGGATTGGTCTTCTGTGACTGCACCACCTAGCACGACATCTCTAGTGATTTGCGGAAGTAAGGACTTACAGAACCAGTCCGTTAAGAGAAAGTCTAGGATGGGAGCTTTTACTAACCTCCGCCTATGTCTCCATTCATGTATATGATCAAATATGTGGGTGGTGGTATCCTGACGAAATGAAGTGAGGAGCTCTATCCCAGTCTCATAGCAGATAGGTAACTAGAAGTGCTTTAGGAATTCCATCACTAAAGTGTCAAAGGTGTTTACTGATGCACATGGTAACTCAATATACCATTTCGCTGCTTTGCCAGTGAGGGTGCAAGGAAAAATATGTAACCGGACACTATCATTCACCATAGAGTTTGAAACACACCAGAGATGGTAGGTGGAGATATGGGTGCCCGAATCCTCCCCTTGTTTTCCATCGAACTTTGGGATGTCCGTTGGTATTTTATGCAGGATCAGCGGCCATTGTAAGTTGTGATAGATGGGGTCATTTGTCAACTTGTATAAGTCAGGTATATCCAACGTTGCCAAAAAAGGCAGAGAGTTAGGTACCCCCGACTCAGACCATGGTGATGACGGATGACTTGAGGAGCTTTGCGCTCCTCCCATCATTTGGTTCCCCATATTATACATGGGTTGCGTGGTGTAGCAGTTGCTTTGAGGTATGGTGTTGTAGAGTGGATTTCCATGAGGATTTTGATACTGGGGTATGTAATTTCCCCCAGTATAAGCGATGCCCCCTTGACTCATTTGAGTATGTGAGTAGGGTGCCCCCATGGACTAGTTGGGAACCCCTTGAGGGTTCCCGCCTGACACAGAACTAGCCATTTGTCCTTAATTGACAGAGGGAATGCTCATGTCAATTAGCAACTGACCATGCATGCCTGAGAACGGAGGGGGAATCATTATGTTCCCAACCGGCATGTGCATATTGGGAACCCCCCCAAGTATATGAATCTGGGGGTTTGAATTGTACATTGGCGGCTGACCATGTTGTTGGTAAACGGGAACCGTGCCCATAGTGTTGCATTGAGTGTTATAGGGATCACTGTATGTGGCACTTGTCGAAGGTATGCAGTTTGGCACCAAAGGGGTGGAACCTGGCATTAGCGGGATTCCACTCAGATATGGCGTCATGTGAGTGGTTGGACCTGGGACAAATGGTATAGCAGGATTCTCCATTACCAATGTTGTGGTGACTATCGACTGGGGAAGTGGTGGAGTACAGAAAGTGTCCACAAAGTTCCACGACCCATTAGTCATCGGCTGGATAGATGGAAATGTTCCAACTACCAAAGCAAGAAGTATAGGTACCATGAGAGCCAAGACATGTTCCAACGGATTCATGAGCGGAGTGTTAAAGGAAGGAAGGAATCCTTCGGCAAAGAAATCCTCTGGCAAACTTGAATCGTCGGTTGTCCAAACAGATCCTATGTGAGATCTAGGAGACTGATCCCCCGAAGATGGGGAATCCAGTTCAGTGGAACTCAGCGGATCCTCCACAATGAGTGGAGGAAGTCCTAACAATCATCTGGAGTGACGACGAGGGCTGGATGTAACCATGGTGACCGTTAATTTTTATCAATAAATTTTTATTGTGATATTCTTTTAAAGTCTCAAAATGATAGCACTCAGGTACCTAAAAATATATATAAAAAAATACACTAAATGGATCAATCAGCAAACAAAGGGAAATTACCTCGTCTGATAAGCACCGATCACCGGAGATGAAACCCGGTATCTCAATGAATAATAGAGAAGGATGGCCAAATGTACAGTTATGATTACTTTAGAGCTTCGCCCGAACCTTAGATTGAGGGGCCAAGTACTCTCGTGAAGACGAGCACCCTCCCAAAAACTGAAGACAAAGTAGATCTGTCTGTGTTAGGTACCAGGACAGCCCGTCCCAATCACCTTGTGTAAGTCCCTATAAGTTTGGCCACTAGAGATACCTCAAATCACAGACATCACCAGGGGGGACATAGTCGTAGACAGCACGCTGTGTGGGCAGGATACCTGAGTCCCCGACTCAATTCTGAAATCCCCGAAGGGACCCCTAGTACACAGAATGCCCAAAGGATTTGTAAGAGAAGGCGGGCTACCTTCAATTACAATCTGATGTTGTCTCGTATTTCACTCCGTTGTTAGTGGAGTGGTCCCGGTAATATGAGTGCAGAAGGAATTTTTCGCTCGTTAATGACACTAGTTTTGGTTTTCAACCTTGGGCAGTTCACTCACATGCTTATCCCAAGATCCTAGCCTAGCTAATGTTGGTTTGCTCAAAAGAGTAACTGATTGATTTTAATGTAAATTTTATGTGTACTTGATTATTTGTCTTCGGTAGGGGTGTTGACGTATGAAATATGGTGAGACTCTTGACTCAATAAATCATGCAAAACAATGCTCTGAAAAAAAAAATTAAATTTGATGCAAACAAGCTTTATTCTACATATTCATATTTTTCTCATATTGATAGTTTCGTCTGTGCATCTATAGTCTTTCAACACATGCATAACCAAAAGATTCTTTTCCAATATTTCCTAACAACTACTTGAAACCAAAATTAAGCAACTCACAACTATTTAAACAGAAGGATGAATACAAATTATCAGTCTTTCTTTCAGAAAAAATGTTTTTAAGAGAGAAAAACCAAAACTTTTTCCTAAAAATAAATTTCTAGGACACCAATTTTGCTGACATAATACAGTTACAAATCTTATTTCAGCCCATGAGAATATTTTCCATCCCTTTTGGTCCATAAACACTACTAGAAATCAAGACAAAGGGAGACTAATGCTCTGTAACAGTGGCTACAAAGAGTTAGTAGGGTCACTAACGCTCCCTGTACACAGGCACGGTGCTTTATAAAGCTCTGTGTAGCCTGGTAACCTGCGTTAGTGTGGGAAATCTTTCACAAAAAGGGTTTCCAAGATCAATTTCTAAGATGAATGTATACTAGTAGGATGCAGCAAGATATTTGGTGGATCAAAAAAAGGATTGTTGAAGAAAGGGAGCTCTTGGAAGGAATAGAGAACAGAGAAGAGTTTGGGTAAACTGGGAACTAGATGTATAGTCACCAGCGGAGTGGCCAATTCTACTATGGAGTAAAATGCACAGTGTATGGAGAATGAAAACTACCCTCAAAGGCCTTCCTGGGATCTTTGACAGACTGTAAGATTATCTACAGAAGCTACCAAGTTATACACATGTGCATCTATCAAATATCAGTTAACAAGGTATGGAAAGAGGATTACCTCAAGTCTCCTTCTAGATTTGTTTGGAGATCTCAATGCAACCAAGAAGAACTCCTTCAAAGCTGGCTCCAAATCAATTCCTACACAAAGGAAAGGCAAACACAATCACAACATACAATATTGAAAGCTCATATAAGAATGCACAATGAACATTTATTTGCATACAACTAAACCACTCATCTAAAAAAGTATCGAATGAACAACTTAATGAACAAAGGTTACTGACACCATGGAGTAGGGAACACAACTGCAATTCTGTATTAATAACAAAAGAGTGATTACAACCATCTGTTGTATCAGTCTTCCTTTGCCCCTTCTGCTTCTCTCTCTCTCTCTCTTCTAGCTCACTTCTTCAAGTATGTGACAGTTCACAACAACTTAGTAGGCTATCCTTTCAAATGTTCTGACCCCTTTCACAATAACCCTCACCTTGCTTATATAGAAATTGAGTTAGGGTTGCCAAGTTCCTCATAGAGTTCACTAGGGAAAAAGCAATGAACTTGCTCTGCTTTTCAGCTCTTTCCCATTTGCCTTCTTTTCTTAGATTAGAAATCCTCCAAATATCTCGATTTTGGATGTTTCCTTGCTTTTCTTGAGAAAATTTAGGGATAAATATCTAGATATTTGTGAGTCAATTCGTTGGTTTGACCCATTGAACTTCCCTTAGTTTCACTAACACTGCCCCTGGTCTAACAACTTGAGTTAGTAGGGTCACTAATGCACCCTTAGGCTTGGTAACAAGCTTTATAAAGTAGGTTTTCAGTGTGTAACCAGCGTTAGTGTGGAATCAAGGCCTGCAATTGTGGTCTTTGCTTCAGTCATCATGTCTTTCACCTCTGAGTTGATGAGGAGGTCATTTTGTTGTATAACACTTAAACAAGAAGGCTTGAACAAGTTGACAACTATCTAGCAAAATGCACTATAACTAGGATTTATGCCATATCCAGAGGCTTGTCAAATTTGGACTGCCAAGAAGCTTTGGATGGAGACAGAGAGGACCACGATTTGTAGAATGAATTAATGAAGCTTGGCTCAAACAAAGCAATCCATCTCTGGTCTTCCTTGCATGATACGAAGAATTCAATTGAAAAAGAATGCTAAGTGCAAAAGCTCTAACCACATACCAGGAGAGCCATGCCTGTAGTACAATTTGAGCTCTGTGGGAAATTAAGAAGCATGTAGAGACTTGTTGGAGTAAACATATCAACTGAGAATTGATTTTTAGCATGGAGGAATACTCAGGTGCCCACTCTCATAATTAATGGTGTTGCAGTGAGAAAAGTTACCAAAATAAATAGTAGCATGGATAGCCATGTAGAAGTAGACTTTCAGGTAGTATGGAGGACAACAGAGAAAACATCAATCACTGTGTTGCAGTGAAATAAAACCCACAATGGAAATTGTGCATGGGGGGGGGGGGGGGGGGGTGTGAGTAGCATAGTTGAGAGAGCCATGTGGAGAGCTCTATAGAGATGATGTGTTGTAAATAGAGACTGAGAGTGCCTGAGGAAGAGGACCAATAACAGAGAACAAAGTGTTGAGTATGTTGAAAAAATGTTGAAGATCGAGAGCTAAATGTCTATTATTGTAGAATGAGTAGAGTGAGTAGAGAGAAAAGTGTTGTAAGGGCCAAGAATGAGAGTTTGTTGCTGAGCGAGAGTGAATGATGTTGAGTATAATAGAGGGCCAAAGGAAGAGGAGAAAGGAGAGATGAAATAAGGCAGAGTGGTTGCCAATTCTAGAGAGCAAAGATTTGTTTATTGAGTGTGCATTAGAGCCTACATACAGGGAGTTGGTGTGTCCATCCTAGTGGATGTCTAAGTAAATCTTAGGGGTTGGTGCCTCCTACAAGTTGGTGTTTGCATAAATCCAAGGAGCTATAAGTTGGTGCTTGCAACAAATCCATGAAGTTGGTGCTTTTTCTGAGTTGATTAGGTCTTTGTAGAAGAAGGCAGTTGGTGCTTCCTACTAGTGGGTGTTAGCAAACATTCAAAGGGAGTTGGTACTTCATGTGAGTGGTGGCTCACAAACATTGATGTAATATAGTAGGATTTCTTATTTACATCATAATACAAACAAACTTTCGTGGTTTTTCTCCCATAATGGTTTCCACGTTAAAACTTGGTGTCTTATGTGTATATTTCTCATGGTGTGTGTAGATTGTTGACTTATTCATGTGTTGCTATTATAATTGTTGCTAATTTCTCACATGATGGTTGCAAATTTTGAATAAAAAATATAAATTGGCACAAAATTTCAAATTAGCCTTAATATGGATTCACCCCCCTCTCAGTATTAAACATTATTTCCAACAATTGGTATCAGAGCCTTGTTTCTTTAGGAATAGCTTAATTGCTTGAAGGTAGATCAAAAGGAAACAATGGCTTATCAAGTTTTCCTATCACCAGAGGGAGTTCCATTTTTGAATGGATCGCACTATGAACTCTGGAGGATTAGAATGGAAGCCTCTTTGATGGTAATCAACGAAGATATTTGGTTCATTTTGGAATATGGAGAGAGGAATGAGTTCAATACAAAGGCCAAGAGGATTATCGTGAAAGAGATATCAAAACAAGATGATGATAAGATGAGGCACTGTGAGACAACAAAGGAAATTTTGGAAAAATTGCAATGTTTGTATGGAGGAGATAGTCATGTGGCTCAAGAGAAGGCCAAAGAACCTTTCTTCTCAAGTAGTGAACCAAAACATGCAAATGTTGTTGGAAATGATAAACAAAAGAAGAGAAGGAAGAAGTTGAAGAAAGCATCCTTGAAAAGAGATGTTGAGAAGATTGAAGATATTCCTCTTAATGCACAAGTTGTTGCTCATAACTCTTGATAGGATGATCAAGAATCAGATTGAGAGGCCCTGCTGCTTAGAAGGTATGCTATTGTTTTGTGATTAATGTAAATAAACAGGTCAATCATTACCTAGATGTTCATGTGATTCACTTGAAGATAGAGATAGTCATGCATCTAGTAGTAGTGATGAATATAGACCTTCCTTAGTAGCAATAGTAGAAGAAGATACCTCTCAAGAGGAGGGAATAATGTCTCACGGTGAGAATGAGGAAAGATCCCATGTGTTCTCATTCATAGGAGAAAAATGAAAGTACCACTAGTAGTGATGAAGAAGGGATACTTCTCAGGCCTATGGAAGATTCCATGGACACAAAGAGGAATCCATATCTCTATGGTGGCTCAGGTAGAACCTTTGATAGTGAAGAAAATGATTTATTTTTGGAGGAATTTGATCTCTACTCTACAAGAGATCAAGGACCTATCAGAAGCAAATCTCAAGCAGAAGGAGTGATTGCAAAAATTGCGATATTGAGAGTGAACAGGTGAGAAAAATAATAGTTGATCTTAATGCTCAATAAGAAGAGGCTAGTGGATTGAATGAATTTTTGACCAATAAGTTGAATGGAAGAGAAGCCCTTTGTGAGAGACTACAAGCTGAAATTGTCTTATTGAGACATGACCCAGAAAGGGTAAGTAAAGAGTTATCTCAATATCATAAGCATTTAGATAGAAAGAATCCCTTGGATGAGATGTTTTCTAAGAAAATATCCTCTCTCATCAAGGTTGGTTTGGGGTGCAAATAAGAATCAAGCTCCAAGGGAAAAAAGACAGTTGAAGGTCCCAACAACAACAAAGGAAAAGGAGTTGTTGGACAACAACAACAACAACAAGAGAATAAAAATCAGCAGCAGAATGTTAAGCAACAACATCAAGGAAGAGAGTGTAATAGTAAGAAGAGGTAGCAACATTAAGGAAAATATCAAGGTAGCAATTCAAGTATGCATAGAGAGAAATTGATGAATCAACAGAGGTACTTTTTAGTTGAGCGACAAAGGTCTCAAGGAAAAGGTATATTCAAGTATCCAAAGCTCTTTTATGGCTTCTTTTTTTTCTTGCAACAATTTTGGACATAAACCCATAGTCTGTAGATGCCATGCAAGAAAATATAATGTGTTCAGTAGCAACAACCCAAGAATACACAAAGTGCCTAGGAGAAGGCATGTTAGCCATGAGGGAAGTTCTGATAGGAATGTTTCCAAGTGTATCAATCATTTTTCTCCATTCCTAAGCCCTATTGAATGCTTTAATAGTGCCAATTTTGGGCACAAAAAGGAAACATGTAGATATGGAAAGACAAGGCAGCTCACTCAGAATATGCAGGCCAATGGAGCAACTCAATCTTTGAAGATGAAGAGAAATATGAGAACTTAGGATTATGAGTTTGTCTTCAATGCTTTGTGTGGAGACAACATGTGGAAAAGAGGAGAAAGAAACTAGAAGAAAAAAAAGAAGAATGATTGTCTTATCCCTATGATGGACCCCTCTATTCAGTATTAGTTTCATTAAGCATAAATTGTAGGCAAGAAACAATAAAAACAACCCAATTATTTCTCTCTTCCAAATAAAGAAAAAAGGTTGCAAGAGTATTTGGGTGAAGAAAGAGGAATGAAAGGAGGAATGCCCTCTAATCATGCACAACCAAGAAAAGGCCCAAACATGCACAAAGGAGAAGCTGGAAATAAATTTTGTTGTTAAGAATCGACAAATGAAAGTATGGAAGAAAAAGGAGGATATTCTACTTAGGCAAAGTATATCCTTGATTTCTCTTCATTGAAAGATGAGAATGGCCTCAAGGGAGGCCAAATAAGTTAGATGCAGGAAGCTAGAATAGAATAAACAAATAGGTGCATCTAAATATTGAAGGTATGATCGAGTCCCCATGGTGATTATGATGGTGATTTTTCTTACTCAAACGTATCAACATTGCAAGAGAAAGGAGAGGCAAGCAATTTGGTTTTAGGTGGAGCACACAAAAACATTGAATCTTGTGTTGTAAGAGGAAGAAAGGTTGCATGAGAAGCGTGGAAGTAAAAGAGGCCTACAGTCTGAATCAGGTCCATAGGATCAGTCTCCATGTAGAAGCAAGAAGGAAGATGCATTAATATTAGGAAAGAGAGAAAGAATTGGCTCAGGGAGAGCCACTTTAGTAGCAGTAGTAGGCAACAATTATTAGTCTCAGGAAGAAAATATTATTTAGGAAATGAAAGTTTTACACCTTGGGTGGAATACCCTTATTTCATTTAAGTTGTGAATTTGATTAAGCCTAGCAATCTTATGTTCTATTGAACACAATTGATACAAGCTTTGTATGTCCCTTAGCTTTCAATTGGTATCACTATGTCAATTGGTGGTCTTTGGTTCATGTGAAGTAACCTTTTTTGTATATGGAAATTTCGTTTTGAGTTGAAGCCATAAGAGTTTTCCTAGTACATTTTCCAATTTGTATCAAATTTTTGGTGCAATTGGTATCATATAAGCATCAGTCCCTAGTTGTGGATACATGATCTTAGGGGGAGAAGAGTTTGGGATGCTCAAGTGAAGTGAGTGTAGTCTCAACAATAGGAGCAATAGTGAAGAATGAGCCTGAATGCATCACTAATAATTGGTATTTGCAGCAACAACAATACCATTTGTAATTTTCATTAGTATCAACTTCTTCTAATTGGTACAAAAAATGCATTAGGAAAGAGTGTTTTTAACCAATTGCCATAAGGTGTCCAGAACTAGAGGACTATTCAAATAAGAGGAAGTATATGTTTAGGGGGAGCATATAATATGTGTATATTTCCTAGAGAAACAATAGCTACAAGAAGACATAAAGACATGTTTTATTAAAGGTTGATTTTTGCAGGTGTCTTTGTTTATGATCATGTTTGTAGCTGAGCTTGGATGATTGACTTCAAGTGCCCCATCATGATGATATCAACCCTTGAAGAGAAGTTTGTAGAGTAGAATGCACATTATCAACTTGTAGCCCCTTTCGATTAACATCAAAGGGGGAGAGTAAGTTATTCATTGCCTATGCAGAGGAGAAAAATACATTAGTGCCTCATGTAAGGAATAGTGTGGAAGTAGCACAAGTATTGGCCATGAATGTGGAAAGGTGATGAGGTGTTGCCATCAATGCCAAAGGGGGAGATTGTTGGACAATTGGAATTCTCTAGATGGTTGGTGCCATCTAGTGTGTTGGCATTGATGTCAACCAGGCTACCTATGAAGGCAACTAAACTAGGCCTGATGTGAATGGTATGTCAATCTCAGGGGGATTTCCATGGTTATTGCATTCTTTGGTAGAGAACCATCATAGTAGCAAGATATGAAAAGAAGCTATTAAATATTATAGCCATGATGGTTTGTTGCCCCAAGATTTGGAGGAGGTTTTGCCTCATGAGATAAACTTAGATGCTCCTAGAAGTGGCATAGTTAGATATTTTGCAGAAAGAGCTTTCCAACGGTATGAAAAAATTCGCAAATGGCCTCCTGGAATGTAAGTTATTACCATCCAAATTTAGGACCCCCAAAGTCAAATGGGCAGAGTTAAAAGTGGTTGGAGGACCCTTTAGAGAAAATTTTAGTTTTTTGGTGTTGCCAAATGAGGCAAAGTATTCAAGCGGAGCCTCTGAACAAAGGGTCAGGCATATGTGGCACATAGTGCAACAACGAAGAAATTTTTTATTGGTCGGCAGTGGATCCCTCACTTCACACTATCTCAGTAGAGTTTTCCCTGGAAGAAACAAATGTGCACACCAATGTTTAAGGGTTGGGACGAAATGAGTCAGCTGAACATGGTAGGTAGCGATGTAGGCAGAAATAGCATTTATTGGCGAGGTATTAAAGAAGGGAGGCTCACTTAATAACTAATCCCATGTGGCTTACCCCGAGAGTTTTTAAAGGTTCGCAGAAGTGAAGGCTCGAGATGGAAGCAGTGAGAAACGTAGCAACAACGCAACAGGGTAGGGCTACATAAATTAAAAGAATTGGTCTAGACCCTTAAAAAATTAACAAAGGAATTCGCAACAAAACACAAGGCCCGAGACCCTTTTCTCTCTCCTTATGGTAGACACATGGAAACATTGTATTAGTTGGTGATGACATTAGCATGACATCAGTACACGGGACACGTGTATTGTAGATTTGGGGTTTTCAGGTACCCAAGTGGGCCATTTCCATGTGATACATTGACCACTCTAAAAGTGACACGCGGCATGTGTGATATCAACATGATATCATGTCCCTAGTAGGACCCCAGAAGGTTTTGGAGCTAGGCGCAAAGGAACCGATGGGCTGACTTCACAGCTATTAGAGCCAACTCATCCTGATAGGCAGTTGATTTCCTTTAATGGTTGCAATAGGGGGACCCACGAAATACATCATCCCTATGGGTTTACCCTGGAAGGTTTGAGCAGTACATAGAGAGAAAGTTGCGAGATGACTGAGCAGCGAGACACATGAGCATTGCGATGGTTGTGGAAAGTCATCAAGTATGGTCATTGATTAGTTGACGTGAGCGTCAATGGAAACGTAAGCCTGTGAGTCTTACCTCGAGAAAACAAACAAACATCGAGAAATATTGTCAGGGTAATGGAGCCAGGAGACAATTTTTTGTCAACATTTAACAGTCTCGTCAAATGATGGAAGGTGTGCCTAAGTCATGGTTTTACAACAATTTTGTGTGTTATTGTGACCAAGAGCCTTCAAGCCAAATACAAAGAAAAATGCATTGGTACGAGAAGGTTGGAGGCTAAGGTTGGCCCAAGAGTTGGTCTTGTGGGCACCATATAACCAAGGACATAAATATTGTATGCATGGTGTTTAAGTCCTAGGGGCTATATTACAGAGGAGTTACCATGAGCCGCTTATGCCATGGATTTTCATATTTCTATGACCAAGGTCCTTCCGTCTATTATTATTAAAAAAAATCATGGGCAAGTGTTTCGAGGGTGAACGGGTCGACAACTCTTTGGCATCATGGGCCAACCTTAGCACTTATGCCATATTTGCGGTCCATTACAGATCTAAGGGCTTGTCACCTATGAATATGAATGGGTTGGAAACTTTGGAGATGATTCCATCCATATTTGGCCGTTATGCCAAATTAGATATTTTCAATAGTTGGGTTTGGCAGGCATTCAAAGGACTTATGAGTCAATAGCTCTTTAGAATTATGGGCTAGGCCTGGCACTTCTGTCGTATTTAGATTTTGCTATAGCTCATAGAAGAAGGCTTGAATAGGTCGACAACTATATAAGAGAATGCACTATATCTAGGATTTATGCCATATCAGGAGGCTTGCCAAAGTTGGACTTCCAAGGAGCTCTGAATGGAGACAAAGAGGACCATAGTTTGCAGAATGAATTATTGAAGCTTGACACAAACAAAAGCAATCCATATTTCATCTTCCTTACATGATATGAAGAATTCAACTGAAAAATAATGCTAAGTGCAGAAGCTCTGACCACAAAACAGGAGAGCCATGCCTATAGTACAACCTGAGCTCTTTGGGAAATTAAGAAGCATGGGGAGCCTTAGTGGAGTACACAAATGAACTGAGAATTATTTTTTAACGTGGAGCCCATTCTCATAATTAATGGTGATGCATTGAGCAAGTGATTAGAAGTGACAACAACATGGATAGCCATTCAAAGGTACTCTTTCCAATAATATGGAGGACAACAAAGACAACATCGAACATTGTGTTGTAGTGAAACAAAACCCATGATAGAAATTGTGCATGGGCGGGGGTGGGGGGGGTGAGAAACATATTTGAGAGAGAAGTGTGGAGAGATCTGTAGAGTTGGTGTGCTGCAGAGAGAGGTCAAGAGTGCCTAAGGAAGAGGGTTGAGAGTAGAGAACAGAGTGTTGAGTATGTTGCAGAAATGTTGAAGGCCGAAGAGACAAATGTATGTTGTTGTAGAATGAGCATAGTGAGCAAAGAGAAAAGTGTTGCAAGGGCCAAATATGAGAGTATGCTTCTGAGCGAGGGTGAAGGTCGTTGAGCAGAACAGAGGGCCAAAGGAAAAGGATAAAGGAGAGTTGAATTCAAGCAGAGTGGCTGCCAATTACAAAGAGTAGAGTTTTCTTTATTGAGTGTAGGTTGGCACCTACATACAAGGAGTTGTTTCTTCCATATCAGTGGATGTTTGAATAGAGCTTGGGGGTTGGTTCCTCTTGTAAGTTGGTTCTTTCATAAATCCAAGAAGTTGTAGTTTGGTGCTTGCAACAAATCCATGAACTTGGTGCTTCTGGTAAGATGATTAGGTGTCTGTAGAAGAAGGGATTTGGTGCTTCATGCTAGTAAATAATAAAAGGGAGTTGGTGCTTCTTGTGAGTGGTGACTCACAAACATTGATGTAATAGAGTAAGAGCTCTTATTTATATCATAATACAAACAACATTTGGTGGTTTTTCTCTCGGAAGGGTTTCCACATTAAGCCTTGGTGTCCAATGTGTATGCTACTCATGGTGTGTGTTGATTGTTGACTTATTCATATGCTTCTATTACAATTGTTATTGATTGCTCACATGATGGTTGCAAGTTTGAATAAAAAATATCAATTGGCACAAAAGTTTAAATTAGCCTTAATACTGATTCACCCCCCCCCCAGTATTAAACATTTTTTTCCAACAGAATCTTCAAAAACAAAATAAAATTCTTGCATGTAATCTAGCATTCCATCCTTAATAAGATTAGGGAACAATTGTGCTAACCCCCTAGACGACCCGGGATTAGGATTGCAATCAATGAGAAAATCAATTTCTCTCTATTAAATCTACAACAATCCATCATAGTTCCTCAAGTTTCTTTGTCTCCTACCAACTCTTCAAGTCCCAGCCATTGACCCCCTCCCATGAAATATTTTTTAATCATTGATGGCACCTCGAAAGGTAATCCAAGACCAGTTAGTTTCAGGGGTGTTTTTAGGACCATTCAAGGTCAAATAATTCATATTTATTTAGGAGATCTTGGGATAGATAGTAACAATGTTACTAAATTATTTTCTTTGTTTTAGAGATTACCCATCACTCTAAGAAGCAATTTTCAAAAATTGGTAATAGAAGGGGACTCAAAAACAAAAATTTAGATGACTAGAAAATTTAAATATGGCTCCCACCTTTCTAAATTCCTGAGTAGCCGAAGAGTCAAACCCAACTTAGGAAGAGTAATGAATCTTTTGGAAGGAATGAAAGCTCCCATTCTCTCTCATGTTAAGGGAAATGGAAGTAAACCTGCAGACAAATTGGATAATGAAGGGCTCAAATTTAAAGTTGATACCTTGGATGGGAACTGGACTAAAGACATCCCAGACTCTTTAAGATACATATGTCAACAAATCACAAATAAGGATTTCATCCCTAACGATGGGTGCCTGAGTGTGGGATATGTGCCCCCACATTGATATGAGTATGTCAAATCTTAATGTAACCTTCCATACACCCCCCAATTGGTGGCTTGCATACAAAGCAACATTAATCTAAATGGTGAACTCTGAGGTGAATGTGTGGGAGTTATGGTTCATCATGGTGATTAGTGTGCGGGAGTCCCTGGAAGGACAACTTGACCCACTAACTACCTGCAACTCAGTTTCTATTTTAATTATGGATGATTTGATGAAGAAACATAGGAATCATTACTTGAAATGGAAGGGGACTTCAAGGCCTTAGGTTGTATGTTTAAATTGGTTAACTGTCTAGTGGGGGCAGCGACATGGAAGACTATGTGTGTGTTTATTAGTCTCATGTTGTCTCCTTAAGACATATCCTTACTTGGTTGGAATTTCCTTTATTTTAAGCTCTGGAGGCTCCTGGATTATTTGTGGCCAACTCGATGCATTTCTATAGAGAGACATGCCTTTTTTCCTTGGCTTCATTCTTGATTCCAATTTAAAGGTGGAGTTTTGTGGACGTGAGTTTGTTAGCTCTAGGCTTGGGCTTTGGGTGGCCTTGCAATTTGTCTTGGGGGTAATCATTGTGTCTTATAGTTCATTCTTCTCTAGTTTTTCAATCTTCCATTTTTGATATAGTGTTTACTTCATTAGTTGGTGGTTCTATTGACAATTATTTGGTCTTTTTCTAATTTTGGGGATGGTTTTCCTGTAATTCTCATTCTCCTTCCCCTTTTTTTTGTTTTCTTTGCAACACCCAATCCTTCATGGATTTGAAGTGAAGTATTCTCCAAAATTTTGTCGAGTCTTGGAAGTTTATATCTTTCCAAAGCTTATTTTCTTGGGTCTTTCATTTCCCTACGCTAAGTTTTCTTCTAACTTTGTTTTCTATTAGCTTTGTTTTATGTTTTCCCTTTCCCTAGAATTACTTAAGTTACCTTGATTCTAATCCATCTTATTTTCATTCTCCCCCTTCTATGGCATAAAGAAGAATATCCTTAGGAGGAAAACGAGGGAGAGGGGGTAGAGCTAGTCCCTTTGCAAGTGCAAATGATCATCATCTAACTTCCTCTCAACCATACATTTAGACTATTGTTATTGCATGGATTGTCTTATGGATGTGATTCCTGAGAGTTTTTTATGAACCATCTCAAAAGTGGGGGAGGAATTTTGATATGAATGCAGGTTCATTCCTAATAGGCAAGTTGATAGGGAGACTAGGAGTTGGATCCCCGAGATTGGCACTTCTACTCAATCTTGACAAACCTCCTACATGTAGATAGTCAATCTCTATTGGCATATAAAAATGCTTATGGTAAGAGTTCTCATTAATAAGTCTAACACGCAGCAAGAGACACTAGTCTACATTGCAGAGATACTATAGAAACTGGAGAAGATAGATAATAATATCTATGTTTTGGCTAAGAAAATGGCAGGCAACGCCTTCACCCCATATGATGAAGACAATGAATCACAACCACTAATCCATGTGGAATCTCCCTTAGGATGACATGATTAGGAAAACCTGCATTTTTGTTGCAGTTTTCTACAGTAGCATTGGTTTAATTCTGACTGTCAATATCTCCCAATCTATTTTTGTTAGATATATTTTTACTTTAAATTATAGGCTTATAGCTTTTTCTATATGTAATGTAAAAAAATTGAGGCTTCGTTACTGGTTTCCCATGTTGGAGACCATTAGCATATGGACATCAACTATGTATCTCTTCCTTTTTGTAATACCTAACCTTAAGAAAAGAAAAAAAATAAATTTAAATATGAAGTTCTAAAATATGCAAGTTACTAATATAAATCATCGTTATTTTAATTTATATGGTAAAATGGATATATATATATATATATATCTATATATATATATATATATATATATATATATATATATAGATAGATATATAGATATATATAGATATATATATATAGATATAGATATAGATATAGATACATATACATATACATATACATATACATATAATGGAAATTGGGTGGAATGATTGTTATCCTCCCCACTTAGGTTCAAGTCTCTTATGTTCACATGTTTATGCTTTGGCATAGAGCAACTATGTTGCACTCTTAAGTGAGTCTATACTAAGAGCAAACCTAGTACCAACAACCTCTCTCTTTCTTTCAGGCTTCTGAGCCTTGTAAACTCTTGAGTATACATATGGGTTGGCCTAGTACTAGCAACCTCACTCTAGCCCTCAAATTGAGTAGGAGACTTGATATATATATATATATATCTATATATATATATATATATATATATATATATATATATAAACATTAAATTAATATGAATTATCTATTTTTAATGTGATAAGGATATTAAGATTTTTTTCCCAAAAAAATACAATATAACAAATTAAATTTTAACTTATTATTTTTATTATTTTTTAATTAGATCAACATTATAGTCTATTATTATTTTTTAAATATAATATACAACATCTCATTTAATATATCACTACAACATCTTCCCATACCAAATTTACCTGAACTTATAAGACAAATCTTAATTTAACATATCATCTCCACATATTTAACTGTACAACACATCTTGATTACATTTTGTGAGTTTGTAATATCATATAAGTTTTTAAAATTTTGCATTAAATTTTTCGGTGAAATAAGTTATTTCAAGATTTTTTTTTTAATCAAAAGATAAGAATTATAAATCCCAATTGCTCATTAATCATATTTGTGGAAATGATAATGATGTTAATGCACGTCTCCCTTAACGTGTGATTTACCAAACAAGTGTAAAATGCAACGTTGTTGCTTAGTACCTGCCTCTTATGTAAAAAGTAATTGATAACTAAATTAGAGTAAAAACAAAGGAGTTATTTTAAATGAGAGAAGAATGGTTAAATGCGAGACCTGTGAGGGACTAATCGCGCGCTGCCCCCCCTGCGCTCTGCAAGCTAGGGTTCTGGGAGCCATTCAGCGCCGCCCTGGCTGTTGCGCCCCTGCGCACAGCGCCGCCCTGGCTGTTTCGCCCCTGCGCACAGCCTCGCCCTCCCCTCTTGCAGCTAGATGGAGATTCCTGAGGGCTCTGCCCCCCCTGCTGATCCGCCTCCCGAAGTCTCTGCCTTCAGATCTTTGATTGCATCCGGGACAAAACGCCCTCCTTCTGCATTCCAGCAGAAATTTATCAAAAGAATGGATTCGATTCCTTCAGTTGCCCTGCCAGAGGAGGATACCTGCAAAGCGGCATTGAACCTGGCAGAAAGAGGTCTCATAGGCCAGTGTACATGCTTATGGCCTTCCCCCAAATCCGTGGAGGAATGGACACAAAGAAACTGGAAACCTTTGATAAAAGACGGAGTTAAGAGCTACTTTGTGGGCAAAGGGTACTTTGTTTTTGTGTTTGAAAACACGGAAGACAGAAGCTTAATATTCAGAAATGGCCCCTACTTCATGGGGCCGCAGGGCCTGTATTTAAACAAATGGACTCCAGATTTCGATCCCTCCCAAGACGTCCCATCTGCCGTGCCGGTGTGGGTGAGACTCCCTCATCTGCCTCTTCACTGCTGGAATCAAAAATCGCTCCAGATCATCGGGAACGTGCTAGGAAAATACATAGATCAAGCTGTAAGAAAAGACCAATACTCATGCGCCCGAATCTGTGTTGAAGTGGACCTCGAGGAAGGATTGCCTGAAGCAATCAAGCTCATGGTGGCAAGTTGGACGCACGTCCAAGGGCTCGACTATGAACAGCTCCCCTTTAAATGCAGACACTGCCACGGTCACGGACACTTCGCAAAGCACTGTAAGAAGAGAGCAGAGGAGCAATCTGAAAAACATATCGGGGACCAATGGACCCTAGTCCAGAGAACAGCCCATGCAAAAAAAGATGCAGGAAAAAGCGCAGCAACAGGAGCTAGGAACATTCCCATTCCAACTCAGGAAACGGTAGAAATCTCAAAAGGAACGGAGGGTGTACAGACTGATCCACCGAACAAAGCTCAGGAAAACGAGGATCATGTAGAAGCCCCTCCTCCAAGCAAAGAGGGAGGGGTCGCCATCCAGATTGAAGCCTCCCAAGGCAGCCCCCCTAACCCCACCTATGCAGAAGTCACAAAGAAAAAGGCAGTCGAAAGCTCAGAGTCCTCAGAGGAAGAATTCTTTGAGCGCCCATTAAAAAGAGCCGGAAGGAAATCCCGCAAGGAAAAAAGAGAAGAAGAAGCAGAAAGGCTCAAAACACAAGGAAGCCAGTCCACAATAGAAATGACGATCGGAAGAAATAGCAGGCCCAGGTCATCCAAGGGTGGCTCCACCCCGCTCACAGGTAAATAATGAAGCTAGTCTCTTGGAATTGCAGAGGTCTGGGGAACCTCGCAAAAATAGAAGCAGTAAAGGACCTATTAAAGTCGGAACCTGCAGACATCCTCTTGCTCCAAGAGACAAAGATAGCAGGACAAGCTCTGCTAGAAATCAGCAAATCAAAATGGAAGAAAAGCTCAGGCATAGCGGTCAGCGCTCGAGGCTCTTCGGGAGGACTGGCAACTCTCTGGACTGAAGATAAATATCAGTTGATCAAAACTCACGAGACCCTACATTGGATATTCACAGAAATAATCCACCTCGCAAGTAAGTTGGCTATCTCTCTTGTCAATCTTTATGTTCCTGTCAATTATTCTGAAAAAAGAGACTGTTGGAACTCTCTGGCAGCGTTTCTAGAGCAGGATACCCCCAACAATATCATTCTTGCTGGAGATCTCAACATCGTTTTGAAAGCCAAAGAGAAAAGAGGAGGCACCAATTCCAAGGATCCCATGGTTGCCGTAGTGGAAGAGCTCGCTCAGCAATGGGATCTGCAAGATTTCAACCCAATTCAAGGACTTTTCACCTGGTCAAACAATCGAACTGGGACAGAACACATTTCTGCCCGTTTGGATCGCTTTCTAGTGCAAACCTCTCTCCTCATGAATAAGAAGATCATAACAACAAAAATTTTGCCCAAGCTGTCCTCTGACCACAAGCCAATACAGCTCTGTCTAGAAGATGAAGAGGACTTGGGTCCCATTCCATTTCGCTTTTCTCCTCAATGGATCGAAAGGGAGGGCTTCTTTGAGACGGTGAAAGCAGCTTAGGCCACCTCCATTTCTGGTTCTCCAAGCTTCGTTTGGGAGCAAAAGCTGAAACTCACCAAAAAAGCTCTGAAGGTCTGGATCAAGAAACTAGCCCCCAACCCCACCTCCCAAAGAGTTGTTGCAGTCCTGGCACTGCACACCCTCCAAAACGACATGGAAAGCAAAAACATTAATGAAGAACTACTGGACATGGAAACAAAAGCTCAGAGAGCAGCCTTCCAATCCTTCAGAAAAGAGGAAGAGTACTGGAGATTAAAGTCTAGAAGCTTGTGGCTAAAAGCTGGGGATCGCAATACCTCTTTCTTCCACCGGCAGTACCGAGCCAAATTGTCAAGGAACTATATAGCAGAAATAAAGACATCGAAGGGCCAAACCTGCAAGGGATTCCAACAAGTCAAAGAAGCAGCTGAAATACACTTCCAAAATCTTTTCAGCTTGGATGCCCAAGGTGAAGAAGCGAATGAAGCAGAATTTCTCACTCACATCCCTTCCCTCATCTCTCCGGAGGACAACTCTGATCTTTGCAAACCGGTTTCGGAGGAAGAGATAATCAAAGTTATTTGGTCCATGGAATCCGACAAGGCCCCCGGACCTGACGGATTCACCATTCATTTCTACAAAGCATGCTGGGACATCATTAAATATGATCTACAAAAGATGATACGGGGATTCTTGAAAAAAGCTAAAGTAGGTGGCAGCACCAACTCAACCTATTTAGCTTTGATTCCCAAAGACTCCAACCCGGAAACTTTCGCTAGATTCAGGCCAATAACGTTATGTAATGCCTCCTACAAGATATTGGCAAAACTGTTGGCTAACAGATTAAAGCCCTTGCTCCCTATGATTATTTCTAGTTCCCAAGGAGGTTTCGTGGAAGGCAGGCACATTCTGGACAACGTCATTCAAGTGCAGGAGACCATACATTCAAGCAAGCAGAGAAAAGAGAAAGGTATGCTCATAAAGTTAGACATGGCGAATGCGTTTGACAGAGTCAACAGATCATTTCTCAGCAAAGTTTTTCTCTCCTTTGGCTTTTCTCCTCAGTTTGTTAATCTCATAAAAGCCTGCACGGATAACCCATGGATAGCCCCCCTCATTAATGGTAGGCCAGTCAATTTCTTCCAAGCTAAGAGAGGCATCAGGCAGGGATGCCCGCTCTCCCCCTTTCTATACATCTTAATGGCTGAATCTTTAAGTCGAAAACTTGAAGCCGAAAGAATGTCAGAATCCGTTCCGAGCCTCAAACCCACCAGCAGAGTAAACCCTCTGAATCATGCACTCTTTGCAGATGACTCGATTCTTTTGGGAGGTGCCTCAACCAGAATAGCTAAGGCCTTCGACACGGTCATCAGAAACTACTGCAAAGTCTTAGGAGCTTTGGTAAATGAAAGAAAAAGCGAAGTCTTCAGCTGGAACACTGATCAACAGGAGCTCAACAATATAGCTAATATTCTTGGATTGAAAGGGCACTCCCAATGGGACAGGATCAGATATCTTGGGCTTCCCATAATCTCAGTAGTGAACAAGAGGTCACTTTGGAGCGACATAATAAGCAAATTCAAAACCAAAATATCGAAATGGGGAGGATACTGGTTAACTAAAGGAGGCAAGGTCATTTTAATAAAATCTCAGTTATCTGCCTTAATAATTTACCAAGCAGCATTCTTGCTTGCCCCCAGAAATGTTATGGATCAAATCTCCTCTCTCCTCAGAGACTTCCTCTGGCAAGGAGGCAGGGGCAATGATAAGAAACAGCACCTGGTAAACTGGGATACTGTCAAAAAACCCATCGATGAAGGAGGATTGCAAATACGTGACCCCTCCCTGGTCAACCTTGCCCTCCGTAGCAAAATCTTGTGGAAGATGATTAAAGAACCAAAGCATCCTGTTAGTGCCATTTTGAGATCAAAATACACTAACAAAGCTGATTTCAGAAACCTCCAGCTGGGATATACTGCCAACAACACGCTGTTGTGGAAACTCTGTTACAAGAGCAGCAATTTCTTCAACCGAAATGCATACAGGATACCAGGGAATGGTAAGCACACTCGCCTCTGGCATGACCGTATAATGGGGCGAAATCCACTAATTGACAACGAGGAGATCTCCGATTTAAGAGACTGGCTCGTATCAGTCGGCAAGCTAAGCGTTTTTGACATTTCGGCTTGGGATCAAAGAGATGAATGGGCCGGTTGGGCAATCCACAATCCCCCTGCCCACCTGCAAACACAATTAAACAGTCTGCTCAATCTGATGGAAGACGCAACACCGACTCACCGCTCCATGCAAGATCGATGAGGTTGGGGTCATTCTGGGGAATATACAACAGCAGAAGGTTACAAAGTGTTCCAAACAACAGGAAACAACAAGCATAGTGCTGCGTTTTGGAAAAACGTATGGGAGCCTCTAGCACTCCCAAAAGTCAACTTTTTCTTTTGGACGTTGATTCATAACAAGATTCTTACCAGTGAAAATCTGGCAAAAAAAAAGTTTGTTGGCCCTCACAGGGGCGCTCTTTGCAGGTGCAATGTTGAGACTGCTCAGCATCTATTCATTGATTGTCTGTTCGCCAAGGAAGTCTGGGATCTCATGCTCCAAGAATTCCACATGAACTCTCCCACTCAGATCTCTGTCTTAGATCTTTTTGCAGATTGGAGTCACCTTTACCCATATCGAATTCCTCATAAATCTTTCTGGCGCAAAGTCTGGAATGCCCTGCCCAAGTTCGTTTGCTGGCAGATTTGGTTGGCTCACAACCAGAGGATTTTTAATGACCTGAATCACACTCCCTTGCAAGTAGCAGCAAAAGCCAGAACTTTCCTCCTAGAAGCGGCCCAGCTGCAGTATCCCAAAGAGGACACAATGCTTCAGCCAGTTGAGAAGAGGTGGCTCGGATCTCTTGAACCTCAAAGCAGAAAGAACCTCCTCTCTCCTCAAACAGAGCATCCAATCTGGAAAAAGAGAGTCTCTGATGAAACATTTTAGCACTGGTGGAGAGCTCAAAAAACTCACACAATCTTCTTCGATGGGGCGTCCAAAGGAAACCCCGGTCCCTCTGGTGCTGGAGGGATCATCTATTCCCCAGATGGTGTTTCCCGTGACTCTTTCTACTAGGGCCTTGGCCTGAAGACCAATAATCAAGCGGAGCTTCTAAGTCTCCTCAAAGCATGTCAAATTGCTAGAGAGAAAGGGATCAAAGATATACAGGTATTTGGAGACTCGGAGATTCTCATAAATAAGCTGAACACGGAAGAGCAATTCAGAAACGCAGGCCTCAACAGAACGTTGGAAAGACTGAAAAGAGTCCTTTTTGCCTTTGCTTCCTACAAATTTTATCATATCCTTAGAAGCTCAAATAGTGAAGTGGATTCGATGGCCAACAAAGGGAGCGCAATGGATAAAGCGCTGCTCTTCATAAACGAGGACAGATTTGTAGAAATCCCATGCTAATGTCAAGATTGAAAAGCAGTTTCTGCTGAACAAGTATGATGTAATTAGGGCTGCTCAGGCAAAGCCCCACTCTCTCTTTTCCACATAAATAAAAAAAAAACATACCCGTTAAAGTTAAAAAAAAAAATGTGAGACCTGTGAGAAAAGGAAAGCAATTGAATTAGCCTTCTTTTTGTTTATTTGTTGTTGTAGTGAAGTTATCATAGTATTGTTGCTGTAGTGAAATTATTAGAGCATTCTATTGCTAAAAATAAATAATGGAAGAGAGATGATAGAAAAATAATGGAAGGCTATATTATTATATATTCTACACTTGTCTTATTTAAATATAAATGCAAAGAAAAATGATTATTGTATACACTTATTTGTTGTAAATTTTTAGTGTAGAAACTATTTTTAATTGAGAATAATTCTTAGCAAAGTTAATGACTAAGAGTTTGTTATCATTCTCCTCATTAAAATTTAAAAGTATTTTAAAAATTTTCCTCATTAAAATTTAAGAGTATCTTAAAAATTCTAAAAACTTATAATAAATTTTTTTTAAAGCTATTTATGAACATTTAAAAATTTATTAATATATAATTTGTATAGATAAATATTTTCTTATTATCTAAATTTTTCATATTTTGTAATTTTATTTTCAACAAATATTCTTATGATAAAAGTTTTGAGTAAAATATAACCCTAAAATTTATTATTATTTTACAAAATTTTCAATCCATGTTAGGTGGAAGTGATCTTATCTTAAATTTAAAAAACACATTTAATGACTTAAATGTTAAAAATAATGAATAATCATGGATAGCTCAGTTGTAAAAAATAATAAATTGGAGCCTTTACCCATTGGTAACATCTACAAGGCAATATTCTTCCAGAAAAAGTTCCATTTCATTATGTAATTTTATATTTTTTAATTTTTTAATAAAATGTTGAATTTAAGGGAACAAAAAGCACAAATGTTATTTTACTAAAATTCTATACTGTGCTTTTACTAAAATTCTATACTTTAGTGTTTACATTTACATGATTGTAATTATAATTATAATAGTGTTTTTTATTATATTACAATATAAAGAAAAAAATCTTGGGATGGGTATATGAAGTTTCTAATAAAAATATGACACCTAGATTTTTGAGAGATTTTGTGTTTAAAAAAATTCTAAAACCTTGGTACATGTGCCCTTTTCATTTTGATAATGAAAATGGATGTTGACATTTTCTTTGTTTAAGAACATAATAATAAATACTATAATGTATATGATATTCGGCTATGTGAATATGGTTTTATTTTATTTTATTTGTTTTTAATTAATCAACTAGGTTAAACTAAATTTGCCTTAGCCCAACTATGTTTAAACCATAGATGGAGTTATCATCATAGTTATCAATGGACCATATGATTTTACTTAAGCCTAAATTATTGCCACCATTTACAAATTCAAGACATATATTTCAAAATATTGTCGAACAAAATTATATTTCTAAATATTAAAAGTCTCTTGCTTCTTCACATTAATCATATCATTCTAAGGTAACATAAAATATTTGCATTAATTAACTGAACATGGTGACGTCTTTCCTAGGGCATTGTAGCCCTGGGCATGGCGGTTGCAAGACGTCATCCTTGACAAAACGTGAAAACTAAAGCTAATTATGTAGATGTAGAAAAATTAACCCAAATTTTTTTAAGATTCGATAATATTCATACTTATTGAAATTTGATAAGTAATAAATAAATATTGACATTGATATGTGATATATAGTTTATTTTTTATTTTTAAAATATTTTATTTTTAATTTCAAAATCTATTTTTTTATTTCAAAATATTAAGTTTAATATTTATTTATTTTTTAAAACTTTAATAAAATTTAGGAATAGAATTTAAAATTTTCAGAATTAATTGAATTTCAATTTTTTTTTAACTAAAAACAAAAACAATATACCTTGTCATAAGTAGATATAAAAAACACAATAAAACAAAAGAGCAAAACCCTTTCTCTGAAAACACAACCAATGTTTGGTATTGAGTCCTCTTCTCCGGGCAATGCTAAGACCATGAATTTGGAAGTGAGATTATCAGTAAATGTCAAAATAATTTGTAGATAGACATTATTAGTCCATGGAGAAAGGCAAGGTAAGAGTGTAAGAAGCAATGCACCCAAAAAAACATTAATTATAATGGAGATGATCTAGTAGTGCCTACTACTATAAAGTATGGTAAGCATGCGACCCCAACATCTAGAGTGATAGGGAGTATGCAGGGTTCTCTTGAGTACCAAGATCTTTAGGGGGTTAGATCCATAGCAATTCCTTATTCAATTTTAAGGGGGAATCATTAGGATTAACCTTGCCTCGCGAATGATAGTCTACAGCAAGTGGTTTTGGACACTTTTGTAGTTGATGGTATTATGCGAGTTGTATATGGATGGAAATGAGCTTATAAATGGGCTTATTCGTCTCCATTGTTAGGTGCCATGGGTTGAGCAAGACTTGGGCTACCTGGCCAGTGTAGGAGGTCATGGTTGAGCAAGTGTGGGCTCCCAAGTGGCTTGGTTAAGGTTTTGGCCAATGACTAATAGAATTCCATTAACTAGATTTTTCCCTAGAATTGAGGTTTTCCCCACATATTTCTTGGTGTTTTTGTGTTGTGTAATTGCTTTTATATTGTATTCTTATTACCTTTACTTTTTATACATAAGAAAAGCCCCACATATTTCTTGGTGTTTTTGTGTTGTGTAATTGCTTCTATATTGTGTTCTTATTACCCTTACCTTCTATACATAAGAAAGGGTACTCATGAATAGGACTAGAGGCCACCTTTGATCTTAAGGGCTGAAAAAACAGTGTTAAGTCAACTGAAATGGTCTAGTATAAAATTTCAGGAATATGCATAGGCTTTGACACCATAAGGGCATAGGCTTTGACACCATAAGGGCTGGAAAAACAGTGTGTCAAAGTCAACTGAAATGGTCTAGTATAAAAGTTCAGGCATATGCATAGGCTTTGACACCACAGAATAGAAGAGTCTTAGTCTTCAATGTGAGAAAATAATGATTCCTATAGGTAAAACAAGAGGGGTAACAATCTTCTTCCATTTGAGTGTAGAAGAACAATTGCAAGTCGGCGTTTCTTTAAAACTTTCCCTCCACCAAGAGCAAAGATTGATGACGCCATATCAGATTCACCCTGCTGCATTGCACACAGCATGAGTTCTGCATGAGTTGACTTTTATTAAAAGTCTATTTTCTTCCGTCATACGTACGGGGTTTTCGACTCTTCCATTTGATTGGTGAGACTCTGAGAGATTATGTGACATTGCACACAGCATGACTCATGTAGGAGTGGACTTTATCCAATGTCAATTTTCTCCCGTCACGCGCGCCCGCCCCTTTCATGCTTCCAGAACCCAAGAGTGCTTCATTCAGTTTGTTGGCCTCTGGTGTGGGGTCAAGAAGATATTCATGAACTCCCAGATTCCTAAAAAAATATAATCTTAACAGCAAAGTCAACCAATAGATTGCAGAAAGAGTGCAATTAAGAATGCCAGTGAAGACGTCATGGAAGAGGCGTGCGGCCCCTTGAAGGTTTTTTTTTTAAGTCAAAAGCCCACAGCTTGATAAGAATTCATCTGTATATCTATAAATATCTGTCATGAATTGTCAACTACTTGGGCGCTGAGAATTTCTCCTAGTTGGGCACAAAAGCTATGAGCTGATAAGAGTTCACTTCTCTATACGTATCCCATATGTAAATATCTGTCATGAATTTTGCAGTTCCTGGGTACTGAGAAATGAGATCGGGAGGAGTGAATTGGGTACGAGGTGGACTTATTGGAGCTGGAGCTTTTGGCACAGTCAGCCTCGCCATTAACAAGTCCAATGGTCATCTATTTGCTGTCAAGTCCACAGCAGCTTCTATTTCTTCACTGGAGAAAGAATACAAAATTTTGCGCTCTCTCGATTCTCCATATGTTGTCAGTTGCCTTGGGCAGGATTACAGCATTGAGAATGGTGTGTGTATGTTCAATATGTTCATGGAGTATGTACCAGGTGGCAGCATAGGAGACCTGCTGCACAAGTTTGGGGGTCGGTTTGCGGAGTCGATCATCAAATCATACACACGTGGCATCCTACTTGGGATCCAGTATCTTCACAGGCAAGGGATTGTGCACTGTGACATCAAGGGGAAGAATGTTCTTGTGGGTGCAAAGGGTGTGAAACTTGCTGACTTTGGTTCTGCCAGGAAGATTAGTGATGAGGGGGAGGGGCAGAAGACCCTGCAATTGAGGGGGACCCCTCTATGGATGGCTCCAGAGGTAGTGAACCAGGTGGAGCAAGGGCCTGCTTCTGATATTTGGTCTCTGGGCTGCACTGTGCTGGAGATGGCCACTGGCAGGCATCCATGGAGCCAAGTTTCGAATCCCCTAGCCGCTATGTATCGGATTGGATGCACAGAAGAGTTGCCTGAGTTTCCTGCTTCGTTCTCGGATATTGGCCGGGATTTCGTCGAGAAATGCCTGAGAAGAGATCCCAGGAAGAGGTGGACCAGTGAGAAGTTGCTGAACCATCCTTTCCTCAATGAGAACACCTCTGTCCTAGAGGATGGGAGCCTCACCCATCCTCAATCCCCAACCAGTCCTCTAGATTTTGATGGTGCAGAGCAGGGATGGGATTCCTCCTCTTCTGCTGGATCCCAAATTTGTCCCACTTTGCCTAGGGATGTGCCTATTTGTCCTATATTTGCACTCTCTGGTAGCCTGCCCACTGTAAGGCAGGCAGGTGAATATGGTGCAGAACGAGGTATGAAAGCACTTTGCCAGACTCCTTCCCCCTTGATCGGATTCAGCAATTGGCAGCAGAAGGTGAAATTGGCAGCAATGAAGAGAGGGCTGATTGGTTTGCAAGTTCCCCTCGTGAATGGATTGTTGTGAGATCTCCCAAAAGTAAACTTTCTCCAAATTTGGATGGCTCCTTCTTAATCCTCACCAATAGGCCATTCTCCAAGGGGCTTCCGTCTATCCAGCCTCAAGATAAAGACTGCGATTCAATCTCAAAGGCCAACGATTATGCTCCAGATTCGGCCTTGGAGTTACCCCTCTGCAGCAATGTTGTTGGACAGCCCTCTTCAGCACTAACAGTTGAGCAAACTAAGCAATTGAACAAGGATTCTCATAGTGACACCGACTCTTGCAGCATGCCAATTCCCCTTTTACTTTCATGTGGTTCTCACATGCAACTGTTCATCTATACTCAAATGACAGAGGATTGTTGCTCCTCTTGTTTTACCAACAGGAATCATTGTTTTCTCAAACTGAAGGATAAGAATTTTGTATTCTACAGTGCCAGAGACTATGCATCTGCTTGCAATTTTATTACAGACCATTACAGTTGGCTTAACATTCTGTACATTCTGTTTTTTCAACCCTTAAAATCCTTAAGATCAAGGGTAGCGTTCATTCCTATGCATGAGTACTCTCTGCAGATAATTTTGACATTTACGTGTAACCTCACCTCAACATACTTTGTAATTCACTGCCTTAGCAAACCCCAGAGAGGGTTCAATGCCAAATATTGGTTTTATGTTTTCAGATATGAAGAGTGTTGGTCTTTGGTTTTACTGTGTTTTTCAGATAGCTACATTAAAATTATTATCTTGCAATTTAGATTAAATATTTTTAGAAAATTGTGCCGTATAGTTGGGTTTACCAGATAAATGTGAACGAGCAGTTGGATTTATAATTTTTTATCTAACGAAGACAAAAAATAAAACTTATTCAACTAGTAATTACTTATAAACTTTATAAAATGAAAATGCATTTAAAAAAAAAATTGGGGTTTGAATAGATCATTGGTTTAATTTCTTATCTTATCAGAGTGATATTAGACATAATAAAGATGTAGTCTCACCAAATTTACAAATATATATATATATATATATATATAATTGCATTCCTGGCTAAACAAAATATTCTGCATAATAAACAAAAACAAAATGCAATGTACAATCGCAAATATTATATATATATATATAGAAAGAATAATAATTTAATCATATACGTATAGAGGCTAAAAATAAATATATTTTTAATATATATATATATTATAAAGATACAGAGAATTTAGTGATGATGATGATGATTAACCTCTACTAAGACTAATGCAGTCTATCGGACCTTAAGAAGAAGAATCTATTTGTAATTCTTTAGAACCTTATTTCTCTGCTCAAAAAGAAGGGAAAGAGTTCACCAAGATCACTATAGTTGGGCTTACTAAGTAAGTCAAGAAGATTGGAAGTGTGATAGATGTTAGAGAAATGGGAGGAGATGTGAGTAAGGGCCGACAATCTAAAAGAAAAAGTTGTTCATCCTCCACTTTCTTAGTGTCGCAAAGCTAACAAATTCTATCATCCCACGGAGTCTTGGGAGTAGACCACCACTCAGTTTCACTCCGAAGTTCATGAGAGTTAGTTCTAATCTTAGGGATGTTCATATTTTTCTTCTACCTGGTCAAAATAGAAAGATAATTCTGTTTCTCAAGTGTGGGGTTGATCACCTCCTTATAATATCTTAGCTTCCTTTCACCCTCTAGCTCTTTATCATCCCATAACTTATCCTTAAATTTGGAGGTGATAGTATCTTTGACACTATCCTTGCTTCCTAGGGTGATCTCCTCATTTACCCCCAAGTGGTTGAGCCAAGACTTAGCATCCTTATGCCACCCACCCTTGAGGGGAAGGTGGGGGTTTTGACTAAAGTTAGAAGCAATTTTAGGAAGCCTCTTGAATTCCATGATATAAAGCATCTTCTTATACATTAAATATTTAAACATAGCCATATTTTCAATAGTACAATTAATTTGTTTATAGCGATTAAAAGAATAATTCTATTTATAAAGTAGTGTTTTAAGTAAGAGAATAATTTTATTTGCAAAGTAATTTTTTAATGTTTTATATATTTTTTTAAATAATAATTTTAGAGTTTGATTTTTTAATTATTCAATATTTTTAAAATTAAAATAAATTTGTATTAATTTATTATAATATAATAATAAATAAAAAAATCAAATATCATAAATTTTTCAATTTACTTTATTAAATTATTTTTTCCCAATGCTTAAAAATATAACATATAAAGACACTGCTAAATTAGTTGGTTTCTGCCTCACCTCAACTTTCTTCAATTTCCAAGGTGAGTTCTATGAGCAAACATGCGGTGTTGCGATGGGTTCCCCTCTTTCCCCTATTGTCGCTAACTTGTTTATGGAAGATTTTGAGACCAAGGCCTTAGCCACAACTCAATTTCACCCTAAAAAGTGGAAGAGGTTTGTTGATGATACTTGTGTCATCTGGCCTCATGGTCATGAGAAGTTGGATCTGTTTCTAAACCACCTTAATTCTCAATTAGACTCCATCAAGTTCATGATGGAAGTTGAAGTGAATGGATGCCTTCCCTTCCTAGACATTCTCCTTTCTAGGATGGATGATGGTTTTGTTTGTCACCAAGTTTTTCGAAAGAAAACTCACACAAAACAGTATCTCCATGCTAGTTCTCATCATTTTCTGGCTCAGAAATTGGTGTTCTCAACACTCTTGCTACTTGTGCTCTAAGAATCTCTGATGAAAGCCACCTTGAACAGGAGAAATCTCATCTTCTTGAGGTTTTTAAAAATAATGGGTATAACATATCTCAAAGCCTCAAGGCCTTTCATAGGGCTTGCAAAGTGCCAAGAGTTAAACTTGCTCATGTTGATCCTATCTCTAAGGTTCATCTCCCGTATATCCAAGGAACCACGGATAGGATTGCCCATATCCTTAGGAAGATTAATGTCTCTTCTTCATTCAGACTTCTCAATACCATTAAAAATTCTCTTGGATATGTTAAAGACCCTATTGACCCTAAGGACACGAAGGGTGTCTACCTTGTTCCTTGCTCCTATGGTATTCCCTATATTGGAGAAACATGTAGGTCTATTAAACAGAGAATCCATGAGCATGCTGCATATATTAGACACAATCGATCCCGCTCATCAGCCCTAGCCGAGCATGTAGAGAAAATGAAACACCATGTCTACATTGAAGAATCCAAAGTCATTGCTAGGGTTGATCACTTCCACCATAGGAAGCTTAGGGAAGCGATTGAGATTGAGAGGCATGCCAGAAATCTTAATAGGGATGATGGTTGGAAATTAAGTAAGAGTTGGATTTTGGCTCTCTCTTCTTGATTCTACCTCCCTTTCTTCTCCTTTTTCCTTTTTATTTCTATCTTATTTTTAAATTTTTTAAATTTTTACTATTTTTTTCGTTTGTTTAACATAGTAATTATTTTTCTAGCTTCCTCCTTTTTATATTATACATGTTTTTATAACCTCTAGATATTAGTTATTATTTTGTTCCCCTCCTTCATCTCTCTCAATATATATATAAAAGTTGAGTCTTTCTCTACTATTTATTTTTATTATTATTAAGTCACTTAATATAAGAAATATGTATACACCTAATAACCTCTAACCTCTTTTTTCATTTTATATATTATGATAAATTATTTCTTAACATATAACTCTAGTTATATATAATTAAACATGGTTATATTTTTATTTATTTGGAATAAGTTAACCCTTAATAATATTATATAAATTGGTAATATCAATTATCTCCCACTACATAATTAGTTATTAAAAAATATTTTATATTTATTTACTCCTAGTTGCTAGTTTTCAACTAAATATATAATATTTTAATAGATGATTTTTAAATAATATTTTACTTACCTTATTGAATAATTTATTATTAAAATATTGAAATAAAATTACTTATTTATTCCTAAAAGCTAAATTTTAACTAAATATACAATATTTTAATAATATTTTACTTAACTTATTAACTAATTTACTAACAGCTAATTTTCACCTTAAGATCGATTGATTCTTCACCTTGTCCCGAGGATGGACCATATTAGTTGGTTCAAAACTTCAACCAAATCCTAATAATGTGATTAATCCGAAATACATCTATCTACATTATGAATCACAAAAATCTTAGATCTAACATTACTAAAATTTAATAAAAATAAAAATTTATATACTTATTTTTCTTAATTTGCTTCTATATTTTAGCAAACTAATTTACATTGATCAAAACCTTTTATATATATTTATTTTTTCTAATTTACTTTTAAATTTAGAAGCAAACCAGCTTTCTAATTTACTTCTAAATTTACCCAAACTAATTTACATAAATAAAAACTTTTTAATTTTATTTTTTTCCTAAAATTTAAATATAAGAAGTAATATATATATATATATATTATCATAATTGTATATTTAACTTATAAGAAGTAATATATATATATATATATATATATATATATATATATATATATATATATATATATATAGATATATAGATATTATCATAATTGTATATTTAGCTTAATTTTAAATGTATGTGTGAGATGAGAGATATGATAATCACTAATGTTCATTGAAATGTGATAAAATTTAATTTATTAGATTTTAAAAATTAAGAAATAATTTTTAATATTATTTTTTTAATTATTATAATTTTAATGAATTAAAATATTAAAAAAATTGATGTGATAGTAAATATCTTAAAATTGCAATTTAATGTGTATATTATTTCTATTGATTTTATTTTTATCTTTTTCTTTATATTTATAATTATTGTATTAGTTTATTTTGTCTCATATATAATTTTCATTATATTATGTCTCACATATAATATAAAATTAGTATAGTTTTTATTTTCATTATATTATGTCACACATATAATATAAAATTAGTGTAGTTTTATTTTAATTTTGAATCTTTTAAAAATGGAGAGGGATTAAGTTTCTCAAAATACAATTTTTTTAGATATAAAATCTGAAGAAATATTTGCACCCACAAAGATTTGATTCCTCTAGATTTTAGCTCATGAATTAAAATGGAAAAGAAAAAAAGAAGGTAGCAATAGTAAATTACTCCACTTGTTTTAGGTATTGTTTTTTTCTTGTTTAGGACTTAATATTTTATCATATGCAATAGTACCAAAATTAATCTTTGTAATATGGATTCAAATATCTGTAGTAAAAATGTTGTAAGACATATCTATGTTGTTTCAATTTGTATTTTCGAAAAAAAAGCATTCACAGGGTTCTAATATGTAGTTCAATAGTTTTCCATAATGTACCTTTTTTTAGTGCAAATGAGTAAATTTGAACAATGATTTCTATTTGATATTACTCGAATAGATTATTAAGATATGTTTAAGTTACACCATCAATGTTTAAAACATATAAGTCTTGGTTGATTTACCATGTTTGTTTCATGTTTGTGTTTCTACAGGTGTAACAACTCACTAATGGAACATGTGGCAATGAATCAAGTCATATGGACACAAACAAAAAAACAAATTGAGTCTTTGCCCATTAATTGTTTTTTTCATTTTATTTTGCCATTTTAGTGTTAAAAGAGCAAAAAGAGACAGAGCACTAAGAGAAATATTTTTTCTTTTCACAACCAAGCCAAAGAAAATATAGTTGCATCATCTATAATTGACATTTGCATGGGAAACTCAACAAATGTTTTTGAAGGAGATGTGTTAGTGTTCAAGTCATACACACTAATATTGTTGATGTACATGAACAACTTACAATAACGGTTAACGTAAGTGTCAAGTTAATTTCTCAATATTTGTCCTATTTCTCTATCAGGGGCAGTGTTCGTATAATGAGATTTAATATCATAAAAAAAAAATACAAAAGGGGTGATTCTAGTCTTTGCATCTCATTGGCTCCAACATGTATTGTTGAGACAATACCAATTTAATGTTGTAAACATTTCCTTTCTCCAGATACTATGATTGTTGCACTTTTATAAGTGAATACAGTTTATTCAAATGGAGAAGCTTGCAACACCTTTTACACGATGCCAACGAAACAATCGTCAATTTGAAATATATGTCAAAGATGGTGAAACAAACAATGATTGTGCCACGATATTCTACGATCTTGTGTGTCGTTATCCTTTTCTTTTTGCCTGTCCTTTTTTTCTTTTCTTTAGAGCCTCTTACTAAAAGAATTCATGCTTTCATGCTTTCTTTGTTGCAACTAATTGAATTTTTCACTTTGATTTTTACCAGGTGCATTTGGCCGAACAATATAAACAAAAATTTATTGAATTGCAAAAAGATATAACAAGAATAAATACAATCATGCTTCTGTTCAAAAATATGGTTTGAAGTGGTCCAAAGGGATCACATAACATCAATGCATGTTTATTGAGTTTCTTTGATCCATTTAATGATGAATCGACAAAATCTTATTTACAAACTCTCGCAAAAATAAATGTACAAACAAGTTTTGAATTGCAATTTGACTTTTTATAAGCTTAGATCTTATTCAGAGACTCTACCAAAAACAAATGTTTAAGCAAGTTAATTGAATTTTGATTTTCTATAAGCTTTTTTCTATTCTTTTTTTACAACTATCTGATCCATCTCTCGCTCTTTTTTCTTTTCCTTACATTGTTTATCTACCATAAAACTAACAAAAATGTATGTCTATTCACAAAGAAAAGAGTGTTGATTACCAGAATCCTCAAACCAGCTGGTATCTTTTTCTCGCCATACAAGCCATGATACAATGAGTGTAAATAGCTAATTAGAATGACTATCTAGTTGATAACATGCTTTATTGCACAAACTGTGGTGACAAAAGGTTATTTTCTTATGAACACAATTTGCAATGTACAATCAAGGATGCAGATGGCAAGCTAAATTGCACCCTTCCAAAGGACCTTCTTCAATTGTTCTTCCCAAAGCTTCTACAGACATCCTTTGTAAAATATAAACAATCATCTCAAATATTATTTTCCAGTTACGTGGATTATTAATAACTAGAACCTTTACAATTTCGATGGACAATATCATTGTCAACATCAAGAAGATT
The DNA here is from genome assembly GCA_031772625.1 of Pinus tabuliformis. NCBI lineage: Eukaryota > Viridiplantae > Streptophyta > Pinopsida > Pinales > Pinaceae > Pinus > Pinus tabuliformis. The sequence continues at coordinate 686,252,555 of CM062813.1, forward strand.
TGACATCTTTAATTACTTTTTTGCAATACGGGCTGGTTTATTTTGTATATTCTGAGCTTGTTCAAGAATGATGCAAAGAATTCTAACACAATGCTTTGTATCAAATGTTGTATGGTTCTTAAGTCTACGACATTGAACACAAGTATTAATTGACCATGAGTTTTCCAAGCACTGCTCTCAACTTATACATTATATCTAATGTTATGTTGATCAATATGAATATAAACATTCGACAAGAGTTTTGAGTCTCACGTTTGTGTTCCATGTATATTAATGATTTTAAATTTGGTTTGAGATCTTGCTTCTATGGCTCTATTGGTTTTTATGTGAGCTTTGTGCATCCTTGTTCCCCACAACACTTTTTCTTCTACATACAATGCTTGCACACTACTTATTGTGATTACAAAGACAAAAATTATTTATGTTCATGCCATGGTAATTATGTAAAGAAATTCTTTTAGAAATCAAGGTCACAGTATCTACCATCTGAGGCATCTTGCCATTAAACAAGTCATCCTGACCAAACATTTTTGACAATATGTCACAACAAAAGTAATTCCCTGGGACGAACTCATAATGCATCATTTAAAATTGCATATGACAATTGACTAACTAGATAACCAAGATAGGGATTTATATGTCATTTAATAGAAAGTCTAACACCCAACTATTTTCCCTTTCACATGTTCCCCTTTTGCACACATCTCCACTTCCTCACCTTCATACATATAGCTACCTCTGTACACTTATAAAAAAAACATATATTAAAAAATCTGCATTATATAAGTATTCAAACCACATTACATAACATGGATTTAACTACTTGCATGCTACCTATTGTGATTACAAAGATGGGAAGTGTATATGTTATCTACCATATGAAGCACCCTGACATTAACCAAGTCAACCTGAATGAACACTTGACACAACGTAGCCATGGAACTAACTCCCCAAGATGAACTCATAAAGCATCGTTTAAAATTATCGATAGTCACTGACTAATAGGACTCACGAGACCAAGATTTATATGTCATTTAATAGAATATATAACACCAACAACTTTCCCTTCCCCATGTTCCCCTTCCAAAAATATCCCTACTTTGGTACCCCCATCCATATTCCTTCCTTTTCTCACTTTTAAGAAAATCATATATTAAAATACCTACATTATATAAGTTTTCAAACCATATTATATAATCTAGAGTACAAAGTATCTTGGCATTGACACAAGGCAAAATTATCTTATTTTACCTTATGTGAATGAATGACAACATATTTTGGTGAACATTATCACCAAGTCAACCGAGTCGAACACTTGACACAATGTGTCCACAAAACTAATTCCCTGGGATGAACTCATAATGCATCATTTAAAATTGTTGACAATCACTTACTAGCAATATTTACGAGATGGGGAATTGTATGTCATTTAATAGAGAGTCTAGCACCAAGTACTTTCCCTTCCCCATGTCCCCCTTCTACACACATCCCCACTTCTACATCTCCATACATATTCCTGCCTCTACACACTTTTTAACAAACCACATTAAAAAATCCACATTTTATACTTTATAATTCAAAGCAACCTTGCATTGACAAGGAAAAAGTATCTTATTTTATGTTATGTGAATGAATGACAAGATATTTTGGTGAACATTGTCACTAGTTGAAATTTGTATTTAGAATGAATACAAGAACTAGAATAACATTAAATAATTTCATAGCTAAGAAACAACCATATGTTCTTACTATAATTAAAAATTGTTGTGTGGGACAAGCATGTGCAAAGGGAACTATGTGTGGAGGGAAGCTTAAATATCTATTCTTAAATATTTTTCTCTACACACTCCCTTCCATACTTTTTTCATCCACAAATTTAATGAGTGGGTGACAAAGAATTATTTCACATCAATTAACATTCCAATGTAAACAAATTGATGATTGGATTTGTAAATGTGCTGACATATTAATTCATTTTAATGATAATTTGGTGTCTAGATAAAATAATTCAAAGACGGGTTTGTATTTGGCTTATTATGTGCAAAAATTCTGTTGCATTTAGCTTATTTTCTTATGAATAATTTTGAATATAAAAACATTAAATGAAGTTGGTGTCCTCATCTACGACTCATCCAATTTGTGCGGGTATCCCATGACCTTAGAAAATATCATCAAGCCGTGAAGGTCACAAGCCCGTTGGCTTTCATTTAACAAATGGGCGACAACGACAATTAATTCACTCCAATTAAAATCTGAATGTAAACAAATTGATGGCTAGATTTGTAAATATTTTGACATAATATTGAGCTAAGTAGTTAGAATAGTCAATCATTAACAACCTTATTATATAAATTGATATATTACATTGCCTAAGCCGTTGGCCAATCAACCCAGACATCGAGCCCATAGAGGTTTCCAATGATGGGGTATACCTTGACGTCACAAAAAAATCGTGAAGGCTGCGAGCCACAAATGTCATTGAACATCGAATTATACTTAACAAAGACCATTGCATGTTAAATTTCTAGATTGTTTTATGTTATATCAATTACTTTAGTTCAATTTAATACTTCAATTAGCAATCTTTCAAATTACAATTAGTCTTTCCATTTCATCAACAATAATTGAAGATAGAACAATAAATCTAATGTCAAAGGAGACAATCAACACCCCAGGTTTGGTCAAAGACTAGGGAAAAACCCCACTAGGGGGGAAACCCTTTGAAATTCCTTTTCTATTAGATTGTCATAAAATGTTAAATAGAGACTACAATGATCCCAACACAATATCGTCTATCAAAGCAACCCAACAACATTCAGAATATGTTTCCAACATCAATATATATATCAGAGACAACTTTTCCTGTTTGTGGTCAATTGCGGTCAACTTCAGTCTTCGGTCAAATCTAAGTCAAACTTCTCAGTCACATGCAGGAGGAGTTGTGGGAGGGAATGAAGGCTTCTAGTCGCACCCTTGAGCCTACAATCTAATGTTTGTGGTTGAAATTTCCCTATGATGTTCTTCCAACTGTAATCCAAAAACCCTAAAACAAATGCGAGCCTCAGACCTTGTAATTTCAAACCTTTACAAACTTCTTTTGTCGTCCCAGCCTTAGACCTATGTGAACCAATAAAAGAAGAACATAAGAAGAAGATGCTTGGTGATATCCAAATGAGCTTGAGGTCACTTGTATTTATAGGCTTCCAAGGATGACCAATTTTATTTAGGGTCGACCTTGTCCAAATATGCATACGTGAGCTTTCCCTTGTAAGTACATTTTCCCTTATCCGGTTTGAGTGATTTTGAGGTTGATTTTGGTCCAGTCTCAAAAAAAGGAATTCAATGCAATCATCATCTCCATAAAATGATCTATCCAAAATGGATTTGACCGTAGTCACATAATTTAACACTCCATCTAAACTAGGGAGGATTCCACCTGTCAATATCTGACCATTGAACATCATGTCATGTATATCTTGTCGTCATATCATGTCCCATATCTGCTCAACTCTATCTGTTGAAACATTCTCGGATCTAAAGAAGAATAATCACCAGGGAGCAAAAGCTACCACCCTCTACATCATCGGAGAGCATATCTCAATTTGACACTACATCGAGGAGTACATCTCAACCTGAATCTCATGGGGGAGCTAAATATCTCTGACCCCATATTGAGCAATAGGTGATATAGGGGAGCATATCTCAATCCATGATATTGCCTACTGATATTCCCAACAATGACCCTCAAGAGTCATGTGGTAGAACACCTGCATCATAATCCGAGCTTGGGTGAGATACCTGACTTACCAAATGGTAAGGATCACATGCCCCCAAGCCTCCTCAACTCGTTGGCCAGACGGGGAGGGACAATCCCAACAAGCCTAACTTTTGGGTATCATGGAAACTGGGGTATACTATGCAAAGAGAAAGATAGAGGAGTAACATCTCCAACCCTATGGATAACAGATAGGGGTGATACCCTATTGTCTAGAGATCCCTCAACCCCTGGAGCCCTCTATCTCAATTCCACACCCTAGGATCTCAAACAAGGGGGAAGAGTTGGCTTAGTGTCCTCGATCACTAATGCCCCTTATTAGGAGGGGTCACATCCATTAGTCCAAGCTGCTCTCTGAAGACCAAGAAATTCCCTTTTGGAAAATCCTTGGTAAGAATATCTACAATCTTCTCATATGTCGATACGTGATGGAGTCTAACGACTTCTCTCTGTACCATGTCTCAAATGAAGTGATATCAGATCTCTATGTGTGTGGAATTGTCATGAAATATAGGATTTTATGCTAGACAGACCCCACCCTTGTTGTCGCAATATATCATTGTATTATCTAGGACCTGCTCAAACAACTCTCTAAAGAGCTTCCTCAACCAAATTGCTTCATAGATAGCCATGCTAGCGACAATATATTCTGCCTTGGTGGTACTCAATGCTATGGACTTCTACTTCCTACTCATCCAGGATATCATGGCAGATCCAAGGATAAAACAACATCCAGACGTACTCTTCATGTCGACAACGTTTCCTACACAATCAACATCGGTGTATCCATGAAGTAGTACATCTTTGGCAGAATATCTCAGACCAACTATGATCATCCCTTGCAAATATATCAAAATATGTTTGGCAATGATCCAATGTGCGTGGAGAGGCTTGGTCATGAATTGAATCAATGTATTCACTACATAGCATATGTTCAGACAGATGTTCACTAGGAACATCAGAGCCCCAGTCAACTATCTGTACTTGGATGGATTCATCAAATTGGGTCCTGCAGCTTATCCACATAGCTTCTTGAATTTCATTTCCATCAATGTGGGTAGGGAATTGCATTCTGTCATACCAAATCTTTCCAACAACTTTACAACACATTTTCCTTGTGAAAGGAAAATTTCATCGGGCCTTTGCCACACCCAAAGGCCTAGAAAGTAGCACATGAGTCCAAGGCATTTCATCTTTAATTCAAAGTCTAACTCCCTCTTACACTCGATCATCTTGGGCTCACTACCTGTCAAGAATAGATCGTTAACATATAAAACCAAAATCAGCGACATACCTTGGACTACCTTGAAGTAAAGTTTGGGATTGGCATTGCTTCTTGTGAACCCCATCTTCACCAAATAATTATCTATGCAGGTGTACCATGATCTAGGGGCTTTCTTCAAACCATAAAATGCCTTCTTTAACTTGCAAACATGTGTCTTTCGAAACTCTACTTTAAATCCTTCTGGATGCTCAACGTACACTTCTTCTTGTAACATGTCATGGAGGAATGTACTCTTTGCATCCATTTGATGAAGGGTCCATCCTTGACTTGCAACAAGGGATACTATTGAATGAATGGTTGTATGTCGAGCCACAGGTGCAAATATATCATCATAACATTCTCCCTCTTTCTGGGAGAATCCTCGAGCCACAAACCTTGCCTTGTATTTCTCAATGCTACCATGAACTCCATGCTTGATCTTGAATAACCACTTATAAGTCACGATAGATTTCCCTTTTGGTCTTGGAAAAATATCCCATTTGTCATTCTTCATAATCGATTCATATTCTTCGGCCATAGCATCTTTCCAAACTTGTTCTTTTACACCTTCTTCGAATGTGGGAGGTTATGGTTGAATCATAATTCTCATGCCTGCAACATATCCCTGGTACCTGCATGGCTTCTTCCTTTCTCTAAATAATCTTCGAACAAGATCTTGTCTCTCATCATCCTATAATGTGTATCGAAGCCAAAGTGGCATCTTCCTAGCAGGAGGATCACATGGAGGAGGATCTAAGGGTTACATGTATTCCATGGGATCATCAACAATATTTGTCTAAGATTTGGGCATGGAAGGATCATCCGAGATATCCATATCATCATTCTTATTAAGAGGAGGAGGCATAGAAAGGTTCCTTGATTTTCCAAGGGTGACATCTTCATCGAATGTAACGTCCCTACTAATTTCAACCTTCCATTGATTGGGAATATATATTCTAACTTATTTATAATTTTCACAATATCCAACAAACGTACCTTTTCTTCCTGAGGCTTCAAATTTGTTCCTCTTGTCCTTTGACACATGAAATTATACGGGGCAACCAAATATACAGAGATGACCAACATCGGGCTTGACAACTGCGAATACTTCTTCGAGGATCTTGTTGTCCAATGTTTGATGAGGTACCTTGTTTTGAACATATACGACGGCATTTGTTTCTTCTCCCCAAAGTAACTTCGACAATGTTTGATCATGGAGCATGGAACGGGAAACTTCTATAATGGACCAATTATTTCTTTCAGCCATTGCATTTTTTTTGGGATTATAGGGCACAAATGTATCTTTCTTTATTCTTTCCTTCTTGCAAAAATTAATGAAATCCTTTGATGTTTATTCTCCACCAATGTCAAACCTTAATATTTTTATTTTCTTCCCTGTTTTATTTTCAATCAAAGCTTTGAAAACCTTGAGAATTTCGAAGGCTTCATCCTTATGCTTCAAATAGTATATCCATGTCTTTCTTGAGAAGTCATCAATGAAGATGATGTAGTAGAGATGGACACCAATAGAATACATGGGAATTGGACCACATATGTCAGAATGAATGAGATAGAGGATTTCAGGTGTCTTGTTCTCGCTAGAGGGGAATGGTTCCCTTGTCTTTTTTCCATTGACACGACCTAGACATACTCCATCATGATGGGATTGAACCTTGGGAATCCCTGAGACCAATTCCTCCAATTTCGGAATATGGGCCAGTTTTCCATTCCATAGCTCACTTAGATGATTATTATTGTGGACTAATGCTAAAAGTGGTCTTCTAGGAACCCTGTAGATTCCTTGATATCTTGATCCCAATGTGAATGCATCTCTCATAGGTAATCCAACAGACCAAGTAAGAATATTTTCCCTGATGAAGGCAACCCTCATCCCTTTGTCTTCCAAAGTGAATATTGATACCAAATTCTTCTTCAATCCTAACACATACATCACATCACAAATAAAAATAGATTCTCCAGAATTCAAATGAAAATTGATGGACCCAAGACCTTTAATGGGATGAGTGGAGTTGTCTCCAAGAATGATTTTAAAATTTGACTCCCTCTCTACCAAGTTAGAGAGAACTTCCTTATAACTACAGAAGTGATGAGTGGCCCCACTATCAACCATCCCACGAATCTGGAGGAGATGAACTAGTAAGGACAGAATTAAGAATATATTCAGGTTGATTTGAAACATAGTTTCATACCTGGATAATTTTTACTTCTTTTGTGGACGATGATCTTCTTCATGATCACTTGGAGAATCTCTTATTCTTCTTTCATCTCTTCCATTGTGATCATTCCTTTGGTCATCTCTTCTTTATTGATCATTGAACTTGTTGTTGCTACTTCTAGTATTGTAGTATGGTCCATTGTTCTTCTTCGGGCAATCTCGAGCATATTGCCCTTTCTTATGACAATCATAGCATTCGATGTGCAAGAATTCCTTCCTTATATTTGAATTTCAAGGAGGCTTTCTTGAATTTGATGGACCTCCTTTTCCTTTCTTCTTCTTCTTACCATGAGTGATGAATGTAGTGAGCTCTCTTTCTTCATGCTTTTGAATCCTTCCTATTGATATCTTCCTTGATTCTTCTTGAGTGAGCTTTCCAAAAATTTCATTAAATAATAGGAGGACATTGTTGTTTCTTATAGTAGTAATAAAGTTTTCCCAAATATGAGGGAGACCTCTTAGAGTCACAATCACCAATCCCCTGTTAGCCACATATTCCCCAACTCTTTGCAATTAATCTCTAAGACAAGATATCCTCATTATGTAGGATTGCACAAACTCTCCTTTGTTTATCTTCATGTCTTTGAGTTTATTTTTCAAGGAGATGATTTCATTCAAATTGTTGACTTCATACATGCCATCTACCTTATCATACACATCCTTAGAACTTCTCAAGTTTCCAACATATGCAAGTAAATTATCTTGTAAACCATCAGCTATAATTTTCTTTGCTTTTAACTCACCTTTCTTGTGCTTGTTATTAACAATAACATAAGCATTTTCCAAAGGCTTGGGTACTTTTCCTTGAATGTATTCCAAAACATTAGTATTATCAACTATGATCTCCAACCTGAATTTCCATGCAACAAAATTGGATGAGTCACCAAACTTTTCATTTTCCTTAAAGAAGGAAGTCATCTTGACTTGGCTAGATCGGCTCTAACAAATTTCCAAAGATGATTTCTTTAATGCGTGTCTCCTTTTGGGCTTGTCCTTCACCTTAGCTCTAATACCATGTTAAATTTTCATATTGTTCTATGTTGTATCAATTACTTTAGCTCAATTCAATACTTCAATTAGAAATATTTCAAATTACAATTAGTATTTCCATTTCATAAAAAATAATTGAAGATAGAATAATAAATGTAATGACAAAGGATACAATCAGCGCATTAACAAGAGACATCACATTTGGTCAAAAACCAAGGGAAAACCCCACTAGGGGAAAAACCCTTTGGAATTATTTTTCTATTAGATTATCATAAAATTTTCAGTAGAGAGTACAATGAGCCTAATACAATATCATCTATCAAAGCAACCCAACAACATTTAGATATATGTTTCCAACATCAAAATATATCAAAGACAACTTTACCTGACTATGGTCAACTGCGGTCAACTTTGGTCTTTAGTCAAATCTGAGTCAAGCTTCTTGGTCGCATGCAAGAGGAGATGTGGGAGCGACTGGAGGCTTTCAGTCGCACCCTTGAGCTTGCAAGCCAGCGACTGTGGTTGAAATTTCCCTGTGATGTGCCTGCGACTGTAATCCAAAAACCCTAAAATAAATTTCAGCCTCAAACCCCGTAATTTCATACCTTTGCGAACTTCTTTTGTCGTCCCAGCCTTAGAACTATGAAAACCAATCAATGAAGAAGCAAATAAGAACATGCTTGGCGATATCCAAATTAGCTTGAGGTCACTTGTATTTATAGGCTTCCAAGGATGACCAATTTTCTTTAGGGTTGACCTTGTCCAAATGTGCATATATGGGCTTTCCTTCATAAGTACACTTTCCCTTATCCGATTTGAGTGATCTTTAGGTCGATTTTGGTCCTCTCGAGAAGTGGAATTCAATGCAACCATCATCTCCATCAAATTAGTTATCAAAATTGGACTTTGACTGTAGTTGCATAATTTAACACCGCAGAAGGTTGTTATTTAACGTAAATATTAAACCACAAACGAAAGTGATTTATATATATCCAACGTCATAAAACAATCATGCAATATGAAAATAATTACAAAATGGGGAAGATTCATGACAAATATGTGGATAAAAACCTAATAAACAATAGTTACACTAATACAAATAATACAAAATACTTTTGTCTATATAAACCTTATAACCCTTAGATTTCAAAGATTGATTTTCCTATACTAATGTAAAAGGAATGTGCAGAGTGAACTTTATTTTCCTTAGCATACATCCTCCTCCGCACATTCAAGTGTTACATTTACCTTATTGTACGCTAAAAACAAATGAAAATTATATATATATATATATATATATATATAGCTTGGTCAAAATTCGATGTAATAAAATTAATAAAGGAAAAATAATAACCAAGGTCATGGGACACTTATTCCAAGTTGAATGTTGGGTAGAACATCCTAATGTGAGTCTTCATTTGGTTTATTATGGCTAAGGAAATTGGCAAAGGAAATGACAAAGGATTTGGAAAGGCAAAATGACATTTTTAGCAATTTATTTACGAAAATAATGGAAAAGAGGAGAAAATGAAGGTGAAAGATTACAGGTTACATGTGAGGAGGAAAATGAAGGGAAATAATGGAAAATGAAGAAAATAGAGGCATCATCAATAAAAAGGCTTATGAGGATCATTTTGTAGCTTTTTGTCAATTCAGTTTGGGATCTCTCTCTCTCTCTGAGACTCTTGGACACTTAAAGCATTCTTGGAGCACACTAGCATCAGAGGAAAGAAGGCAAAGGAAGGAAAAGAAAGAAAGAGGAAGAATAGATCAAGCAAGGAAGAGCAGGATCAAGCAACTACAACGGGATTACTTGCAGGTATTGAGTTGCATGAATGATTTCCTTGCTAGTTTGGACATTCATGGAAAATGCATGTATGTTTTGGTTCTCTTGCTAGACTCATTGGCATGGAGTTTTCCAGGTGTGACATTGTTTTTCAACCTTGCCTTCCCATTTGCGGATAGCCATGGTGTGATGGGGTTCTCATGTTTTATTTGATTTGGATTGTTGGATGGACTCGAAGTTGAGTGGGGTGGTCTCGGGACTATTCACGGGGCCTAGGAATCTCGGGATGGGATACACGGTAAAGCCTAGTTGTGAACACCTCAATTGAGCCTACGAATCCTCGATCAATGAATGACGGGATACACGATAAATCTCAGAGGTGAATACCCTTGATTGGGCCTAGGAATCCCTTGACTAGTAATGGCAGGATACACATAAAGCCCAGAGGATGGAGACCTCCTAGGCCTAGGAATCCCTTGTCTGGTAATGGCAAGATGAATAGTAAAGTTGAGAGGTTGAGATAGAAAAATTCCTCACTGTTTAGGTGGAGAGATCTAGAGGCATCCATGCTTATTTAGAACCTACCGATCTAGTGGGGATTGCGGTAAAGCCTTGTTCTATTGATGAGGGTTGCGGTAGTTTGGCCTTGGGAAGCCCTAGTTGGTTTTGTTGTGAGTCCCACATTCATACTTGGAATATGGCACGTGGGTGACTCGCTGAAAGAAAGATTTGGTTCAGCCCAATCTATGGTCAGGTGGTTCGTGGATGTCCCTGAATTGGTTGGCCTATGCATTCATTAATAAGAGCTCCTTCTCCTTACTATTTCATGTGTAAATGTACTTGTTCATATATGATTCTTATGGCTGTTATATCCTTGTCATTTATATTGGTTATATGTTGGTTATGAGGATGTCTTAAGATAGGCTTAATGTATGGCTCTCATCATGTTTTGATTAGAAAATGAATGAACAATGAATATATGACCTAATAGATGATAATGCAACTACTTTGATAAGGCATCGATTCTTCTTTATGAATCTCAGATAAGTAAGAGACCCCTATTCTCAGATTTGTTGTTATGACCTATAGAATTCATATTTGTGACATGTTTAACGAAATGCCTATCGTGGCTAGTCAGGGTCCGGTCAAGTCGTTGATCAAATGTTTGTATTAGTACCCTTATCCCATTGTTATTTATCATTCCTGAAATTTTCATGAAGTTTTGGGCAGAGGCCTGAGTCCTGGCCCTGAAAAAGTGGCACAGAATCCGGGGTCATTGGCTTAGAATTGCATGAATAAGTCCACAGCCATTGGCATGCCTTACCATGGGAGAAAATGGAAGGCCTTAGCCACATGTATGGCCTATCATGGGAGTAGCTAAGGGTATAGATAAAAAAAAAAAAGATAATTTTTCTCAGGGGTTAAGCACCCAAAAGGGTTGCTTGCCTCTTGGAGGATCTGTAGCTCCTTAGGAAGGTCAAAATGGTTTTGTTTTGTCGGTTCCACTTCCTTAACTGTACATGGGGAGTTGAATCACATCATAGTGGCTTGTTGTCACATGATTACCTCGGTGGACCGGTTACAAAGTGGTATCAGAGCATGATTCACCCCTTAGACTGGATGGGTGGTGTGTTGGTTATACAATCATGTCAGTTGCATATGTGTTCTTTATGCTTGTGGTCTATGTACTTGTTGTGTATGCATGGTGGCTATCAGGGTTGCAGTGTGAAATTTGGTGGTGTGTTGTTGGGTGTGGTCGTCATGAGTGTATGTGAGTTATGCATTGGTTATGCATGTTAGCGCTTATATATTGTTATGCATACATTGAAATGGTGATAGTTGTCGTGCATGAGGTCATGGTATGTGGTCGGTATGGTCATTCATTAATAACTGGATAATGGTTGAAATGATTATTATATGCTGATGTGATTATGATTATGCATGTATTGTGCTAACCTAGTTGATCTTGGACATGAGATATCCTCCCCTGACCTATACTGAGGTATGTTGACTTATGTTATATTTTGGTTTTAGCTGGCATGGTATACTTGTAGGAAAGAGATCAAAGATGACTAGAAAGATGGTAGACTAGAGTTCATGAGATTCTCCCTATGGATCAGATGACCAGCGTGGTGGTGGGAATTCTTCTGACTTAGTAGACACTTTGAGAACTTTGAAGGCATAAATAAGAAATTGCAAGGCATATAATGATAGGATCATTCACGCACATGAGAAACAATCAGAAGTTAATGCAGTAATCCTTCAGAATTTGTCAGAATTGCAGAGACAGATACCACTTCGGATAAACCATGGGCAGGAGGATAGGACTAATGGGGCTTATGGCAAAAGATCTCATGGTGGGCACAGGTGATATAGGGATGACACGATCAGTGATGGAAGGATCTTGGATACTCTAGATAGAAGAGGTGATGGACACAGGTTCTATTCTAGTCCTGGTTCTGACAGGCACTATGATCATCATCGTTATCATCCTTACAGGAGGAGTGACAAGGGATATTTTTCGGATGAATTCAAGAAAGCTAAGACACCTACCTTTGGTGGAGATTTGAAGAAACCAAAGGATCCTAAGGCATGGTTACTTGGGATGAAGAAATTATTTGAGCTACATGAGTACACAAAATATGAAGGCCATAATAGCTATCTACAGTCTCAAAGGAAAATCAGAGATCAGGTGGGAAGATGTGAAGTGGGTTAGAGACATGAGGATAGAGGAGTTGAGTTGGCATGAATTCAAGAGACTTTTCAGGAAGAAGTATTTTTCAAAGCAGTGCTATGACAGTAAGGCCAAGGATTTTTATGAGCTAAAGATGGGAACAATGACAGATGAGGAGTATATGACCAAGTTCCTAGATTTATTGAGATATGTACCATATATTACGGATGAAAAGGCTAAAGTTCATAGATTTGTTAGTGGATTTTCATTAGCATTTAGAGATCGTATTAAGTATGATGAGCCTTAGTCGCTTGAGGAGGTCATTGGGAAACTGAATCACTGATATAATCAATCAAAGCATAAGACAAAATCTCAGCAAGGCTGGAAAGGGGAAAATAAAGCTAAAGGTAAATGGTAGCCAAAAAGAACAAGACCTCAGAATGCGGGTGAGAAAGAAAATGTTGCACCTTATAAGAAGTTTAGCGTAGTTAGACAGGGACATGGGTCACAACCTGGAGGGAAATAGAATAGAGGTGATGGTATGGGACCATTGCAGTATTGGATATGTGGAAAGGAGCATCTCAAGAGATATTTCCCATAGTATTAGGGTGGTAGACCTCAGATCTATAGTGCACAGGAGGCGCAGATAGTGGGGGATGTTAGACAGAGTATTCCTCGGATCTATGCAACATTGGGTAACACGAAGGCATATCACCAGACATCTATTATCAAGATGGATGGTAGGCTTTGTGATCAAGTTGTTTCTATTTTGATTGACCTTGGATCTAATTATAGTTATGTTAATCCTAACTTGGTGGATAAGTGTGGTTTGAATAAAGAAGTGCATGCAGAGTATTGGTTAGTGTAGTTGGCTACGTGTACTAAGGGGAGAGTTCATCATTGGGTAAGAGCTTGTGCATTTGAATTGAATGGTATGTTTACATTGACACATTTGAATTTACTTCCATTGGGATCATACAATATGTTGTTGGGTATGGACTGGTTGTATCTTCACAGGACTAAGGTGGATTGTTATGACAAAGCTATTGAGTGCTTGGATGACAATGGAGAACAAAGAATCTTGTAGGGTAAGAAGAAGGTAACATTAGTTAGGATGGTGACAACTATGCAGGCAAAGCACAGTCGTAGAAAACGGTGTGTGTTATTCACAGTGCATATTTTTAGTGATAAAGGTAAGGATGTTGAGGATGCAGAGGTGTTGAAAAGGTAGCCAAGTTTACAGTAGTTTCAGGATGTGTTTCAGAAAAAGTTTTCAGATTTTCCACCTCACACGGAAGTAGAATTTTCTATCTATTTGGTACTAGGGGCAGCACCAACATCAAAGGCACCATACATGATGAGCACTTCAGAGTTGGTGGAGATGAAGTTACAGTTAAAGGAGATGCTTGACAAGGGATACATTAGGTAAAGTGTATCACCTTGGGGTGCACCAGTGTTGTTTGTGAAGAAGAAGGATAATGCTCTCAAGTTATGCATTGATTACAGGAAGTTGAACAAGGTGACCATCAAGAACAAGTATTTGTTATCGAGGATTGATGACTTATTTGACCAGTTGAAGGGAGAAGCAGTGTTCTTGAAGATTGATCTAAGATCAGGAAATCATCAGGTACGCATCAAAGAAGAGGTTATTTACAACACTGCTTTCTAGACCATGTATGGGCACTATGAGTTTGTTGTAGTTCCATTTGGTTTGACTAATGCTCCCACTACTTTCATGTGCTTTATGAATAGTGCACTGCATCCTTATCTGGACAAGTTTTTTATTGTGTTCATTAATGAAATCTTGATATATTCTAAGAATGAGGAAGAACATGTCGAACATTTAGCAGTGGTATTGAGATTGCTAAGAGAGCATCAATTGTATGCTAATATTAGTAAATGTAATTTCTTTTAGAAAGAGGTACATTACTTGGGACATATTGTTTCCAAGGAAGGCATAGCAGTGGATCCATAAAAGATAAGGGCTATCATTAATGGGAATTTCCTAGAAATGTGGAAGAGGTAAGATCATTTATGGGGTTAACAGGTTATTATAGGAGGTTCATCATGAACTTCTCTCAGATTGCATATCCTATTATGTCACTGTAGAGGCAAGGTAAGAAATTTGAATGGATAGAGGAATGTGTAGCAAGTTTTAAGCAATTAAAGCAGTTGTTGATGAATGATCCAATGTTAAAGATTGCAGATCCAAATAAAGAGTTTTTGGTGTGTACAGATGCCTGCAAGAGAGGACTTGGTGGAGTATTAATGCGGGAAGGATAGGTAGTGTGCTATGAATCAAGGAAACTGAATGAGCACGAGTAGAATTATCTGACACATGATCTTGAGTTGGAAACAATCATCCATGCATTGAAGATGTGGGACACTATATTCTTGCCAGGAGGTTTGTGTTGATGAACGATCCCAATGGATTGAGGTATTTATTTGACCAAACAAATCTGAATGTCAGGTAAGTTAGATGGTTGGCCACAATTAGTGAGTTCAACTTTGAGATCTGGTACATTAAGGGAAAGGAAAACAAGGTTGCAGATGCTCTTAGCGGGAATGTAAAGGTGAATCACATAGAAACTATGAGTTCTATGGGTAAAAATTTCTTATTATTGGCTGAATATAAAGAAGGATGTGGCAAATTTTGTGGCTAGATGCTTGGATTGTCAGTAGGTGAAATCAGAATGTAAGCATCCAAGTGGACAACTACATCTGATTCCGATTCCATAGTGGAAGTGGAAGGTCATTTCCATGGACTTCATCACAGGTTTGTCGAGGACATATAGACAACATGATTCCATCATGGTTGTGGTGGACAAGTTGACAAAGGTAGCACACTTCATTCCATTGAAGTCTACTTATTCAGCTAATGATGTAGCACAAGTCTTCATCAGAGATGTAGTGAGGTTACATGGTGTTCCGAAGAAGATTGTGTCAGACAGGGATGCTAAGTTCACTTCTAGGTTCTGCAAAGAGTTGTTTGCAAGTTTGGGTACAAAGTTGGCCTTCAACATAGCTTATCATCCATAGACAGATGGACATACAAAGAGGTCAACAAGATATTGGAGGACATGTTGAAGATGTATGTGATGCATCAATAGAGGAGACGGGAGGAGTACCTTCCATTGGTTGAGTTTGCTTACAATAATGGTTATTAGGAGTCACTTAGGATGTCTGTTCAAGGTGCTGTATGGGTGGAGTTGTAATACTCCCATCAATTGGATTGTTCCGATGAACAGAGTATTGATTAGACCAGACATGTTGGCAGTGATGGAACATGAAATGTAACTAATCAAGAAGAATATGAAAGAATCACAGAACAGGTAGAAAAGTTATGCAAATTGGAATAAGATGTTTAAGGAGTTTCAAGTTGGGGAACAAGGGTATTTTTGCATCAAGCCCAACAAGATCTCCTTGAGGATTGGATCATGTCTCAAGATGGCACCTTGATATTGTGTACCTTTCAAGATTCTTGAAAGGATTGGACCAGTAGCCTATCGACTTGCACTGCCTCCTACGATGAAAGTCCATGATGTTTCCATGTGTCATTGCCTAAGAAGTATGTTAAAGATGTTGATCATGTGATTGACTAGCCTGTATTGCAGGTGGAGCCAAAGGGAGAATTCTAGTCGGAACCTCAATGTATTTTGCAGAGAAAGATACTCATGCTCCAGAATCTAGCAATCAAGCAAGTTAAAATGCAGTGAAAGCACTTTGGGCCTGATTATAGGTTTTAACCTCGTACAAAAATTACCTGCATACGAATTCTAAAAGTAGAAAATAAACAATGGCGAGAGCATAACACATAAAACAAATATACACAAAGATTTTCCCCTGGATCCCAAAACCAGGACTACCAGATTGATTTTTCATTATGTTCCTTTCAATGTTACAATACATATATATACACGCTGAAGCATCCATAAACCCCAATCCATTAACCCTGGATTAGAACATAACTGTAGTTCCCTTGACCGGATCTACAAAATACCATGGACCAAAAACTATCACGCCCAAAACCATGTGCAAATGCACAAAACCATAGGTAGGTCCGCCCACCTAATATAGGGTCCAAATTGTTTTTCCTGGTGCGCTGCCCTGGACCCCGTGCAAGGGGGCTACCGCTCCCCCTGCATACCCCGGGCACTCTAATTCTATATATTAAACTACTTAAACTCAAATTTTTAAAAATATCTGCAGGATTTTGGTTAAAACTAACCATAAAAAATGTCATGAAAATGGTCATTTTCTCTATAAACCTACTCATTTTTGTTTTTTAGAGAATATTTTATTTTTATTTAAAAAAATCACATGCCAACTCCATGTTGAATATGAACTAAATCATACATTGGCAACAAAATACCACACACACACATACTTTATGATTACTAGTATAAATCATCATCATTATTATTTATATGATAAAATAGAACTTAATCTATAACTATTATTTATAAAAAAAAATATATTTTTAATTATATGTTTATTAATTAAATTTGAACATTAAATTACTATAAATTATCTTTTTTAATATAATATAATTATTTTTCCCTTATTTTTTTAATTTTTAATAATAAAAATAAAATTACAATAAACTAATTAAATTAATTTTATTAATGAAAATAAAATAAAACAAAATAAATTAAATCAATTCATTATTATTATTTTATTTTTATTAAATCCACAATATTTATTATTATTATGATATAAGTTGCACCATCTCACTTAACGTCCTCAAAGTGTAAGTAAGAAGCATCTCGGTTACATTTTCTATTTTTATAATATCGTATAATTTTTAAAATTTTATGTAGGAGTGGACTTTATCCAATGTCAATTTTCTTCCGTCACGCGCGCCCGCCCCTTTCATGCTTTTAGAACCCAAGAGTGCCTCATTCAGTTTGTTGGTCTGTGGTGTGGGGTCAAGAAAATATTCATGAACTCCCAGATTCCTAAATTAGTATAATCTTAACAGCTAAGTCAACCAATAATTGCAGAAAGATTGCAGGTAAGAGTGCTGGTGAAGACGTCAGGGAAGAGGCGTGCTGCGCCCCTTGAAGGATTTTTTAAAGTCAAAAGCCATAAGCTTGATAAGAATCCATCTGTATATCTATAAATATCTGTCATGAATTGTCAACTACTTGGGCGCTGAGAATTTCTCCCTAGTTGAGCACAAAAGCTATGAGCTGATAAGAGTTCACTTCTCCATTTGTGTCCCATCAGTAAATATCTGTCATGAATTTTGCAGTTCCTGGGTACTGAGAAATGAGATCGGGAGGAGTGAATTGGGTACGAGGTGGACTTATTGGAGCCGGAGCTTTTGGCACAGTCAGCCTCGCCATTAACAAGTCCAATGGTCATCTGTTTGCTGTCAAGTCCACAGCAACTTCTATTTCTTCACTGGAGAAAGAATACAAAATTTTGCAATCTCTCGATTCTCCATATGTTGTCAGTTGCCTTGGGCAGGACTACAGATTTGAGAATGGTGTGTGTATGTTCAATCTATTCATGGAGTATGTGCCAGGTGGCAGCATAGGAGACCTGCTGCACAAGTTTGGGGGTCGGTTTGAGGAGTCGATCATCAAATCCTACACACGTGGCATCCTACTTGGGATCCAGTATCTTCACAGGCAAGGGATTGTGCACTGTGACATCAAGGGGAAGAATGTTCTTGTGGGTGCAAAGGGTGTGAAACTTGCTGACTTTGGTTCTGCCAGGAAGATTAGTGATGTGGGGGAGGGGCAGAAGACCCAGCAATTGAGGGGGACCCCTCTATGGATGGCTCCAGAGGTAGTGAACCAGGTGGAGCAAGGGCCTGCTTCTGATATTTGGTCTCTGGGCTGCACTGTGCTGGAGATGGCCACTGGCAGGCATCCATGGAGCCAAGTTTCGAATCCCCTAGCCGCTATGTATCGGATTGGATGCACAGAAGAGTTGCCTGAGTTTCCTGCTTCGCTCTCGGATATTGCCCGGGATTTCGTCGAGAAATGCCTGAGAAGAGATCCCAGGAAGAGGTGGACCAGTGAGAAGTTGCTGAGCCATCCTTTCCTCAATGAGAACGCCTCTGTCCTAGAGGATGGGAGCCTCACCCATCCTCAATCCCCAACCAGTCCTCTAGATTTTGATGGTGCAGGGCAGGGATGGGATTCCTCCTCATCTGGTGGATCCCAAATTTGTCCCACTTTGCCTAGGGATGTGCCTATTTGTCCTATATTTGCATTCTATGGCAACCTGCCCACTGTAACGCAGGCAGGTGAATATGGTGCAGGACGAGATATGAATGCACGTTGCCAGACTCCTTCGCCCCCTGATCGGATTCTGCAATTAGCAACAGAAAGTGAAATTGACAGCAATGAAGAGAGGCCTGATTGGTTTGCAAATTCCCCTCGTGAATGGATTGTTGTGAGATCTCCCAAAAGTAGAATTTCTCCAAATTTGGACGGCTCCTGCTTAAGCCTCACCAATAGGTCATTCTCCAAGGGGCTTCCATCTATCCAGCCTCGAGATAAAGACTGTGATTCAATCTCAAATCCCAACGATTCCGCCCCAGATTCGGCCATGGAGTTGCATCTCTGCAGCAGTGTTGTTGGACAGCCCTCTTCAGCACTAACAGTTGAGCAAACTCAAGAATTGAACAAGGATTCTCATAGTGACACCGACTCTTGCAGCATGCCAATTCCCCTTTTACTTTCATGTGATTCTCACATGCAACTGTTCATCTACACTCAAATGACAGAGGATTGTTGGTCCTCTTGTTTTACCAACAGGAATCATTGTTTTCTCAAACTGAAGGATAAGAATCTTGTATTCTACAGTGCCAGAGACTATGCATCTGCCTGCAATTTTATTACAGATCATTACAGTTGGCAGATAATTTTGACATTTACTTGTAATCTCACTTCAACATACTTTGTAATTCACTGCCTTCGCAATCCCCTGGGAGGGTTCAATGCAAAATATTGGTTTTATGTTTTCAGAGATGAAGATTGTTGGTCTTTCGTTTTACTATGTTTTTCAGATAACCACATTAAAATTATTATCTTTCAATTTAGATTCAACATTTTTAGAAAATTATGCCTGCGTTTCAATTATAATTTTTTAAATAAATATATATACTTTTTATTAATAATGATTAATTTTTTTTTAATAAAGATACCGAAGAATTTAGTATTAATTTGTTTAGGTTGATTAAAAGAATAATTCTATTGTTTTAAGTAAATTTTTATTTGTAAAGTATTTTTTAATGTTTTATATTTTTTTAAATTATATATTTTAATTATTCAATAAATTTAAAATTAAAATAAATTTATATTAATTTGCTTTATTATAATAATTTTATTTTTTTCCAAATATCATAAAATTTTCAATTTATTTTATTAATTTTTTTTTTTCCAATACTCAAAATATAACATATAAAATTTGCTCACAGTAATGACAATAAGAAATTTATATACTTACTTTCCTTAATTTGCTTCTATATCTACTAAACTAATTTACATTGATCAAAACTTTTGTATATATTTATTTTTTTAATTTGCTTTTAAATTTACCAAACTAACTTACATTACTTTTCTTAATTTGCTTCTATATCTATCCAACTAATTTACATGGGTCAAAACTATTTATATATATATTTATTTTTTCTAATTTGCTTTTAAATTTACCAAATTAACTTTATATAAACAAAAATCTTTTAATTTTAATTTTAATTTTTTTCTAATTTGCTTCTAAATTTACCAAACTAATGTACATAAATAAAAACCTTTTAATTTCTCGTTTTTTTCTAATTTAAATACACAAGTATTTATGAGAGATTTTTCCGCCAAAATCACATGAAATATCATTTGTCAACGTGTTGATCCAGCTTTGCATGTTAAATAGTTTGACCAGAGCCTCCAATGTCTAACTTGAGCAATGGCTAATTTTGACTTTTGGACCAAGGTCATAGTTTTTTTTTATAATTTAATAGAAGTTAGTTATATTAGGTGACCACTCCCTTAAAAAATATATATAAAATAATTTTAATTGGTGTTTAAGTTAATAGTTAGTTAAAAAGGTATTATTTAATAAATACATAAAAATTATAAGCTATCTAATAATTTAAATGGAAGTTAGTTATATAAAGTGATCTTTCTTTTAATATATATATATATAAATATAAATTTTAATAGGTTGTTAAGTTAATAGTTAGTTAGAATTTAATAAATACATATTAGAACGAGAAAATAATATTAAGTTAAATTAAATATCTAAATGAAAAAATAAATAAATAAATAATAATAATAAAAATAAATAAATAAATAACTTATCAAAAAAAATATTTTTAAAATTTTAATAAAAATATTAAAATGAGTCAAGGGGTGGAAAGAATAAAAATATTTTAATTAATCAGAAAAATAATTGTAAATGCTAAATTAATTTAATATTATCTAACAGTTAAAAAAAAAATAGAGAGCCAAAAAACGAAGGGAGGAGGCAGGAGGAGGCGGGGGGGGGGGGGGGGGGGGGTGAACCTACTAGGAAGAGAGTGCTGGGACCCAACACCTACTGATTTTCCAGCCATCCTCTCTATTGAGATTGCTCGGCCTCTTTTCAATCTCAAGAGCTTCCCTAAATTTCCGATGATGGAATTGCGAAACTCTAGCAATAACACTAGCCTCCTCAATACAAACATGATGATTGGTTTTTCCACATGTTCAACTAAGGCGGAAGACTTTGATCTCCTATGCTTAAGGTCAACTGCGTGCTCACTAATCCTTTGATTAATGGAGCAACCAGTCTCACCAATATAGGGGGTCCCACAGGAACAAGGGATAATATATACCCCTTTCATATCTTTAGGGTCGATAGGATCCTTCACTGATCTGAGGGACATACGAATGGTGTTAAGGGGCCTAAAGGTCACAGGGACACTATGCATCTTGAGAATCCTTGCAATCTTATCAGTGGTCCCCTGAACAAATGGAAGATGGACACCTGGAATCTGTTCCTTTGGTTCCCTTTTAGCAAGAGAATTCTTGGCAGCTTTAAGGAAAGCCTTCTGACCCATGTATCTACTATAACCATTCTCAACAAAGACATCAAGGAGATGGGATTTTTCCTTCTCAAAACTCTTTTTATCCGAGATCCTTAGGGCCCGAGTAGCAAGGGTATTGAGAACACCCATCTTTTGAGCCGGGAAATGGTGGGAACTGGCATGAAGATACTGCTCCATATGTGTTTTCTTTCGAAAAACTTGGTGGGAGAGGGAACCATCACTATTCTTAAAAATAAGAATATCAAGGAACAGGAGGCAACCATCAACTTCTTGCTCCTTAGTGAACTTAATGGCTGAGGATTGATTGTTGAGATGATCGAAGAAGAGATCTAATTCCTCTTGGCCATGAGACCAGATGACATTGGTGTCATCCACATACCTTTTCCAAAGCTTGGGAAGGAGCCAGGAAGATTTTAGAGCCTTGGACTCAAAATATTCCATAAAAAGATTAGTGATGACAGGGGATAGGGGTGAGCCCATGGCAACCCCACAGGTTTACTTGAAGAACTCTCCCTCAAAACTAACAAGAATAGGGATGCAAGTGAATAGGGAAACTACATCAAAACTAACAAGAATGTCCCCAAGGTCAAGCTTAATGTCCTTGAGTTCATTAATAAAGGAAGCAGAGTCTTTTACGAAAGACTCTGTACGACCAACTAAGGGCTTAAGCTTTAACGCAAGGAACTTAGCAAGAAGGTAGGTAGGACCTCCAATGGTGTTGACAATGGGCCTTAAGGGAGCTCCTTCCTTGTGAATTTTGGGGAGACCATAGATTCTAGGAGTGATAGGGTTGCTCTCAATGAGTTTATGGTGCAGGGAACTCATTGAGCTAATAGATTTAATGGCAAGAGCCACATTCTTAGCAACCTTCTTTAACGGATTTTTGGGAAGCTTTTTATAGCTACCACTATTATGAAGATAATCCAACATCTTGCTGCAGTAATCAACCTTGTTAAGAATGACGACAGCTCCACCCTTGTCTGTCTTTAGAACAACGATATCTTTGTTCTGGTTTAAGGATCTGAGAGCTATTGATTCTTCCTTGCTAAGGTTTCTTTTAGGGGGCTTAGCCTTTCTCAAAAAAACCGCACAATCTTGCCTAATAGTATCCTTGATCCTATCAGGTAAACCTCTGATCCCAAACTCTATGTCACAAATGATATCATCCACAGGGATTCTCTTAGGGGCTAAGGCAAAATTTAATCCTTTACCCAAAACTTTAAAAACAAAAGGGGGAAAGGAGAAACTAGAAAGATTTATAACCCTGTTATTAGAATGAGAAGAAGGGTGAAGATTATTAATACCATTAGTACTATGATTTAAATTATTATTATCAAAATTCAATATCTTATTATTTTCCATGTTAGAAATGTTTGTATTAGATACTGAATCCTTTTTATTAAAATTATCATTATTAATCTCGACCATCATACTATTATTATTACTAAACACTGAGCCCTGATTGAGAATGAACAACCCAAACTAGGAATAACAAGATTGGTATCCCTAGCGGAGTCACCAATTATGTTTCGGGTGAAAGCACCCTAGGGCTTTCGGTTAGAACCCCAACAAAGCAGAAGAAAACTACAACAAAAAATAGTCATACAGCTCAGGCAAGATGCTTATATTATCAAACTACGTAAGAGTGACTGTACCTGGATTTCCTTTGTTCGAGTAGGTCTCGCAGGGTTCAAACCCTCTACAACTCCCAATGTTCTTCAAACCTGAAAATCATTCAATTCGAACATACATAGCAGTATAGAAGTAAAGCATATTCATGAAATTGACTTTATATCATATAAACAAATGATTGATCATACATCAAAATGACATTCATATATGAATTAAAACATAATTTGATGCATAAACATAGTTAATTTTGGAAACAAGAAAACATTTCTTTTATTGCAGTAAGCTATAAATAACATGGAGAGAATTCACCTGAGTCTTTCTTTGGCTCCAAGTGGAACCGTCCTCCGGATTCGTCCTATCCCAGCCTTCAACAATCTTCTTCCATCACCAACACCATGATATCTCAAGCAAAAGGAAGGATATCTATAATCAAGGAAACAAGGATTTCCTGAAGCTTGGGGAAGTGCATGAGGCATAGGGATTCATCAGACTTAGTCAGAGATAATCTCAATATAATAACTATATCTCTTATCCTCCTTAAGGCCTTCCCATAGAGGTATATTTATACCTCTCCCAATTAGTTTTTTAGTTGGGAAACAGTTGGGCCATGGGCAATAGGAGGTAATCAACAGGTAAAACCCGTGAACTCCACCCATAATTAAGGAAATTTATTTTTTTAAGTGTTTTAATACATATACGTGGGTTGGGTATTGACTGACCTGACTGACCCGCGTGTACATGCTTTTAGCTCAGGAAAAAGTAGCATACAAGGAATAAAACACTATTTTTTTATATATTTGGACCAAGTCTAGAAGGAGGGGTTGCCCTAGGCCATAAACAAAGAATCACATATACCAAGAGTGCTAAATGGTACTATAACACTATGATCAACTGCGGTCAACTTCGGTTTTCGGTCAAATCTAAGTCAAACTTCTCGGTTGCATGCAGGAGGAGTTGTGGGAGCGACTGAAGGCCTCTAGTCGCACCCTTGAGCCTGCAAGCCAGCGACTCTGGTTGAAAGTTCCCTATGACGTGCCTGCGACTATAATCCAAAAGCCCTAAAATAGATTCGAGCCTCAAACCCTGTAATTTTGGACCTTTGTGAACTTATTTTGTCGTCCCAGCCTCAGAACTATGCAAACTATTGTAACGGCTACAACCACCCTCCAAAATTTTTCCTTCGCTTTGTTTTGGAGCCTCCCTCCTGAAAATCTTAGTAGCTTGTATCACACTACTTAGGTACTTGTGTTTTCATTTAAGTTTATATTTCACTCTGCATGTTGTGTTCGCTTACTTTCTTTTCTGACTAACAACAAGCTGACCCCTCGTGACTTGGTTTGCATCTGGTTCTTGCGTTGTCTTGACAAACTGTGCAGTTCTAGAGGGCAACTTGCCTTACTATTATAAATTGCACAGAGAAGCCCAGTAGCCTACCTTTCTCTCAGGAATTACGTAGAGCAGCCTGCCCGTCAACCTTTCTCTCCAGTATTACATAGAGCAACCCGACAATCAACCTTACTCTTTATAATTGCGCAGAACATCACGACAGTGAGTAGAGGCTCTAAAACTATGCAAACCTAGTTGGCATCTTGTCTTCAGCTGGGAATTTCATAGAGCATTAGAGGCAGCTAGAGCCACTTAGCCTAGGAATTGCGCAGAAGCATTCCCTCAGCTGTTGTTCAATGCATGTGTTGGCAGGTTTCCTGGTTCCCTCTAGAACTGTGCAATCTTTCTAGGCAGTGTATGGCAGTTCCCAAAAAAGCAAGAAGATAAGAGGAAAAGCATCCTTGGAAAGTAGGGATCTTTCATTAGTTTCCCGAAGGTGACACATTGCTATCTTTAGAACTTTCTGCTAAGTGTCGATGTTGTCCTTGATCTCAAGCATACTTGTCATGAACTCCATTTGCTCAAATTTATGTAATGGATGCCTCTAGAGCTCACTTATGCATTCGATCACCTAGCTCCAGCTTCCTTAGGAGATCAAATAGCCTTCGGAGCATTGTCGTTGCATTTTGGGGTGAGTTTTGCTTTTATCGCCTTTTTCTATTTTTCTGTCACTTTTGCTTGTTTATCTTGTGAGAATGTTGTTTCACTTGTTTTGTTCAACAAGTGCCAACGTTTTAACTTGTTTTACTTGTAGAAGTGTTCTTTCAAGTTTTTCATTGCCTTTCTTAAGCGTCGCATGCATGACCCATTTTTTTCTCTATGGGTCGTTGTTGCAATGACTCCCTTTACATGCTTCGTGTTCCTTCAGTTTAATTGATTATTGCACTTGTTACACTTGTTTCACATGCATACATCTACACTTAACCAGATCTACACTCAACCTTGCATCATCTTTTAGATATGCCTATTGGAACACTCCCCATGGAAAGATCTGGGCTCCCTCGCCCGAATCTCACATTCACTTTCATGCACAACGCAATATGGAAGCTCAAGGCCTTTGCCTTAGCTTCTGGAGTTGTGCAGAGGTTGTCCTAGGCTAGCTTCAACTACGTGATGTGCATTTCGGAAGCCAGTCTCCCAACTTGGTCATTGAGACAGCGGAATGCACAGCCTCTTCCAAGCCCTGTCCTAGACTGAACTGTGCATTGTAGAGTTCTAGCCAGCAGGCTTCCACACTAACTGTCAGGATTGTGCAGTGTGCAGTTCTCACAGTCAGTTAGTCACCCCTTGTCAGTCAAAATTGCACGTTTCCTCTCACCATATGCCTTGGTTGTTGCTTAATCATGCTGTAAAGCTAGATTTTTAAGATCTAATGTATTCTTGTCATGAGTGTTTGTTCTGTCCCACAGGTACCACACTCATGAAGCGCTTCTCTCTAGCAGTCATTGTACCATGGCGCCAAAGGGAGTTGCTTCAAGAGTGACCATTGAAAGTAGTATTAGGGAAGAAGTTGAGAAAGTGCCAGTTTACTTGCCCATATATGTAGATGCCCAATTGTTTATAAGAAAATGATTCAACACTAACATGGTATCAAAACAAAAAACATAGATAGAAGCTAGCAAGCCAATATAGGATCAGGGAAAGAGGAAGTTATTAACATAATAAAGGGAGAACAAAGCTACAGAGTGAAAGCACATTCAATCTTAATGCAAGCAGCTTTGATAACAGAAGCAAAAGGAAGCACATGACACATACAATAGAGCAAAGGAAGAGAAAAGAGAAGAACTTGCAGGTAGAAGAACTGAGATCGCAGCAAGCAGAACAAGAGTTAAAGGAAGAACAAGAGCTGAGAAGCATAAATGGGAATAAGAACAAAGGAAAGGCACAATGATAGAGCAAACAACGCCCATACAGGTTGATAAGTTAGAACAACCAACAACTGAGGAAGAGAGTGAACAAATGCAGGTTCCCTCACCAAAGCTAAGCATGAGAACCAAGTCCGGTCAGAGGTCGACAGGTACATGGAGCAGTTGATGTGCAAGGCCACCAGTGATGACTTGTAGCTGAGCGCAAACAACATGCAGAATTACATCAATGGTCCAACCACACTCAAGACAGTGCAACACATAATTCAAGATGAGATGGACACAGGTTCCAAGACCACATGCCCGGATGCCATGGAGGCAAGAGTCTGCTTTTAGCAAGACAACATCAAGCAATTTGGGAACATCATAGCACAACACCAAGCTTGGCATCAGTACATGGCCATGGAGCATCAAGTGGGTGTTGCCGATTTGGTCTTTCCCCAAACCTTGGAGTCATAGTGTTTTGTCATGTTAGGCTGTCTCTAGCCTATTTTCTCTCACATGGGTACATGTGGAAAATGTATATTATTGTAAACATGTTGTAAGTGAAATTCCAAGTGTCACTAATGGAATCTGAACAGTCACTATGTAATGTGAAGATTCATGAGGGTAGTCCAAGAGTCGCAAAGGGGAATGTCAAGGGTCACACCACCCTTTGTTATAAATAGAATCTTATAACTCATAGAATAGGATTTTGGGGAGCTAAGGTTTTGGCTAGGCATTGCGTAGAGAAGGCTTGAGGAGTATTGTGACAAGGCTTGGCTTCTCCACACCGCAGAGTGAGTACATCTCTTTGGAGGAGCATGCAGTGTTGACTGTAGTGTTCCACTATTGGAGCTAGTGGCTATCAATGGTGTATGTATGGATGGAACTTTCACTTAATATAATATATAATAGAGCCAACACGTTTTCATGCATATGTTTTTATTGTAGTTAGACTATTGTTTAGTCAATTTAATGTTCTTAAATTGTAAGCATAAATTATCGACTAGGGCAGGTAAACTGATGAAGTGAAAGTGCATTATATGTGCTAGAAGTCTTTTATGTTGTTAAGATGATTATGTTATCGTTATCTAAGTTAATGTCAAACTCTATAATTAGTGTTGAGATGATGCTATTTATCTATACTAGGATGTTATTCCTAAAATTTTATTGTTAATTGATTATCCTAAATGTTATATATAGAATTAGTTCTGATTAAATTGAATTTTTAGAATGATTGGATAATGATTTTAACTCTTTTCAATGAATATGTTATGTTAATCTTTTATTCAACTAATCGATTGTTTTTGGATTTTTATGCTACATCTAAACAAAGCTAACTATGAAAGCATGAAATGACATAAAGAAAATCCCAATTTATCAACTTGGAAATGAAATGTGCTTGAATTCAGAAGCTAAGAAAGACTACCACTCTTATCTACTACAACTTTATTTCAATGCAAAAAGTTAAACATAAACAAAATTACTGAGCTATGAAATCACTAAGCTATGCTAGAAAAATGAATGAAATGAAATTACTGAGTTTATGATAGGTATTCATCAAATGAAATGAACGACACAGAAATCAATCAAGTGAACCTCGTCACGAACTTCATTGAAATTCATCTTAAAAACATGAAAATAGGGCATCCATGAATTAAATCTATGAAACAAAGGAAAATCTAATTACTGCGAATCAAAGACCTGATCTATGTGCAGGGGCCCTCCACAAGGCAGTCAGTCGCCTTAAATCAACAACACATAAAATATATGAAACAAGAACTTTGCATTAAGTGAAAAAGAGTTCTACAAGATGCTCAAATTACATATGGTGGTGCATGCATTACACAGATCTGCTAGTGTTTTTATAGAGTTCTTATTACCAATATGAGAAATTTAAACCTACAGGACTTCACTATAATCCTTATAAAAAATAAATCATATCGCTTATTTGTCGATTTTCTATTGAAAAAGCAAATCGATGAAATCTCTTAAAATTCAGACTCTATTCTAACGTATTGTCCTGCTGTTGACTGCCATGATTGACCGTGTTATAGTGCAGATATCCTGGTAAATTAGCTTGAGTAAATAGGAAGAAATCCATGAGAGGATCATTCCCTATCTACCCATATACTCCTTTGTTGAGCTGGCGCACTCGAACCTTGTCAACAATGGAAGTAGTTGCAGATCTGTGGATTAGCTGCAGAATCAGATCAATTCTGTAGTTGCATGTAAACTTTAATAGAACAATAAGGCATATTGACAAAATATGAAAAAGAGGACATATGAATGTTTACCTTGTCAAAACCTTATGTTTACTGCATTTATTTGGATGATAGTGGTAGGAAAAAGGAGGTAAATATGGACAAAAAGGATGTCAAGATAAAGTAGTTCTTAGACTCTACATTCCCCCACACTGGAGGTTTTGTATGTCCTCATACAACACAAAATTGTCATTTTTTTGTATGTCTTTAGATACCTTTGCCAACACATCCAGGTTTCACTTTCTTCTTCTTCTTGGCAGTTACTACCATCCTTGGTTTCCTCATAAGGATCTTGTATTTCAGGTTAATGATTTCTCTTTTCATGGCCTTGTTTTCTTTCTTCAATTTCTTATTCTTTTTATACCATAGACTTAAGTGAAGAATGAGGTTATCACTTTTGGCAATTTGAATTCCATTTTGTTCCTTCATCGTTTGATTTTTCAGTTTTGAGTTACTTGTTTATGTCTCCATCTCAAATATTTCTTGTTTCAAGACATTAGATACTGGAGGTTCTTGTGGCTCATTAAACTGGTTGATTTCTTCTTCTGGGCTCTGAATTGATCCTTTGGCTGTTGCTTCTTTTCTCTCTAATGATTCTATGTAATCATAGATTTCTTGTTGTACAGGATCAATACCTGGGCTTTGTACTGGACTCCTTGGAGGTGAAATGAAGGGAGGTGGTGATACCCTTGGTGATATTCTAAGTGATTCTCTGCAAGAGTCCTTGATATCTTCAAATTTATCTTTTGACTCAAGATCAATATGCTCTGCAACTTCTGAGGCTGCTTCTTTCACTGTGTTCAATCTGGTGCTTCTTCTCAAACCTGTGGTCGGTATCCTTTGAATATTCTTTTCCTTAACTTTTGGAATTTCTTTCTAAGGTAAGGTTTTTATTTGGGGTAAAACTTCTATTTTCTTGCTAGATTTCTTTCTTCTAAGACTTTCTATGTTCATTTTCTACAAAATTTCTACAATTGGTAGATCATCCTCTGACAAATCTTGTTGATGTTGTGGTTCATGTTCTATTACTATCTCAATTTTTCTCTTTCTTCCCCTTAGGGTTCTGCTACCATTTGCCTGTCCAGGGGTTTTCTCTTCAAAGTGATTTCTCACTATAAAATCTTCCCAATTATCACCTATGCTTTGAAGATGAAACTCGATCAAAATTTTTACTAACCCATGATGGTACATTGTGTTGTCTATAAGCTGCATTTTATTCTGAACACTTACTGACATTTTCTTAAAGCTATTCAACAGAAAGTATGGAATATTCATTTTATGTTCTTTAAGGAAATTCATCAATAACCTAATGTGATAGAAAAACATACACCCAAAACAACCTTCACAAGTAACAAATTTCTGAAGGATAAAGAGCAAATTTCTCCATTTACTTTTGAGAGAAGAGCTAGGAATACCTTTTCTGAAGACAGTAGTATCCATGCTTGGGTTTTTTAAGAAAATTTTCCAATCTTCCCCTTCGATTCCTCTGTTCTTGAACCACTTTTCTCCAGCACTAGGTAGTTCGGTGGCTTCTATAATCAAAGACTTTGTCATTGCGAACTTGACATCACCTATTTCAACTTCCACACCATGAAAAGACTGTGCAAAGGTTTTTGTCACCTCCCTGTGGAAACCATAAAACTTCTCTATGAAAGCTAACCACTGAGCTTTTTGTAATAATTCTCTGGTCTAGGGGTATCCTTCCAAAATTTTCCTTCCTATTGGTTATGTTCGAACAATAACGCCCATGGTGAGAGATGTTTCGTCTCAAGAATTGTCTTACTTGATAGGGAAAATAGTTTCAGTAGGGTTTCGCTCTAGGATGGAAAAATTTGAAAGAATGAGAGAATGGGAAAGTATAATGAAGGTTCACGGGGATGAGTTAGCCATTTGAATGCATTTAATTCAATTATTCGGCGATCAAATTGATGGTTCTGAAATGAGTATGAGATAGGAGTTAAAATGGGTGTGGATTATAATGGATTTGACAAGGGACTATCATCCATGAATTGCAATGATTTCGGTTTTTTTTTTCCTGGTAATGTTATGTCCACATAATTCATATATGAAATATGTTAACCCCTATTGTAATATTAAAGTGTTACGTATCTTAGATTTATTTGCTAAACTTTATTTGTCCTTTGATGTCATTTGCAAGTACTTTGCACTTGAAAGGAGTCAATCATTTCTTCAATTTGAGCCACCAAGTGTCCCTGTCAAATTGGCTGCAAAAACCTTATCCGAGCTGCAGAAACTTGCCAGAGCTGTAGAAATTCGCTAATTTTGTAGTTAAAAAAAAATTCAAGAAAGGGATGTTTAGAAAAAGGGAATTTTTTTAGAAAAATTATTTAAGAGAAAATTTAAGGTGCCAACAAGAGTTGGTTTTCACTTTAAATTTTCTGTATAAGCATGCCAACAACTTGTTGGTTTTCATGTTTATACATTATTATTATTATTTTATTATTTTTATTATTTTTTTTTATGAAACAAAGAAAAATAAAATTTCTAAGGTGGAAAAGAAGAAGAATTCCTCTCAACCATCTTCAATTTTGAGTTATCTTGGAAAATTTTGACAAATTCCTCTTTTGTCAATGGCTTCTAATAAAGTCTAAGTCGATGTCCATTCACTAAAAGAGGAATTTTCTCTTCATCAATAGTCTTGATTCTGACTGCACCATTGTCAAAGACTTTTTCAACTTCATAAGGTCCAAGCCAATGAGTTTGGAATTTTCCTTGGAAGTTCTTGAACTTTGAATCAAAAAGTAATGCCCAATCTCCTGGATGAAATTTTCTTTCTTTGATATATTTGTCATGCCATCTGGATCTCTGTTGTTGAACTAGGATGGTCTTTTGGAAGGCATCTTGTCTTATTTCATCAAGCTCATTGAGTTGTCCCATCCTTTGCTTTTGTGCTTCTAATAAGTCAAGATCCAACTGGACTGTTGTTTTATAGGTCTGGATCTAGAACTCTATTGGAAGTAAGACTTGCTTCCCATAAACAAGTTCATAGGGAGTATGTCCTGTAGTGCTTCTCCATGTAGTTCTATAAGCCCACAAAGCTTCTGGAAGCTTTTCTGCCCAGTCCTTCCTATGTAAGTGTATAGTTTTGGTGAAAATTTCTTCAATCACCTTGTTTGTAGACTCAACTTCTCCATTGGCTTGTGGATGGTATGGAGTAGATTTCTGATGCTTGATTTTGTACCGTTCCATGTGGTTCTGCACTAATCTAGATGTAAACTGTGTTCCTTGATCTATTACAATTTCTCTTGGAACAACAAAACGAGTAAAAATATCCTCAAAAATAAATGAAACTACAACATTTTCAGTAGCAAAAGGAAGTGCTTTAGCTTCTACCCATTTAGTGACATAACCAGTACATACCATAATATACCTTTTTTGTTTTGTAGGTGGATTGATTGGACCAACAAAATCTAGCGCCCATTTCTCAAAGGGTTCAATGAGTACTTGAGGTTGTAATGGAATTTCATTTGGAAGAGTAGGTTTCTCCATCCTTTGACAACTGTCACATCTCTTAACATATTCTTTGGTATCCTTGAAAATGGAAGGCCAATAATATCCTAAGAGAAGGATCTTATAAGCAATTCTTCTATCAGAGAAATTTCCTCCACATGGTTCATCATGGCATGCTTTAAGTATTTTTGGTATCTCGTATTCTTGAACACATCTTCTGATGATGAGATCTGGTCCTATTTTGTACAATTCTTCGTTTATCCATGAGTAAGATGTGTTGTTTTGAATTATCCTCCTCTTTTCTCTAGGAGACAAATGAAATGGTAATTTCCCTGTAGCTAAATAATTAGCAATATTTGCATACTAAGTGGATTTAGTAGATACTGCAAAAATATATTCATTAGGAAATTTATCCTCCATGGGTTTATCATTGTTATCATTTTGAATTCTAGATAAAAAGTCAGAAATTGTATTTTGTTTTCTAGGTCGATCTAGAATGGTGATGTTGAATTCTTGCAACAGTAAGAGCCATCTGGTTATTATGCCATTAGTGATTGATTTATTCATTAGATATCTAATGGCAGAATGGTCTGTGTGAATGAAAGTTTCATAGCCAGTTATATAATGTCTGAATTTATTAATGGCATGAACTACAACTAAAAACTCCTTCTCAGTTACAGTATAATTTAGCTCTGATGGAGTTAAATTTTTACTGGTATAATAGATTGCATAAGGAGTAAGGTCTTTTTTTCCTAACACAACTCCTAAGGCTGTGTCTGAAGCATCGGTTGATATATGGAAAGGCAATTTCCAATTAGGTCCTTTTAAAATAGGTGCTTCAAAGATTTTATTTTTCAAAGTTTCAAAGGCATTTTGATAATCAGAATCCAAACGAATTCACAGTTTTTGGTAAGTAGTTTGAAGAGTGGAGATGCAATTTTTGTGAAGTTTTCTATGAATCTTCTATAGTATCCAGTAAAACCAAGAAAACTCCTAACATCTCGTTGACAATTTGGTACTGATAATTTAGAAATGACCTCTACTTTAGATGAGTCTACCTTAATTCCATCTCCTGAAATATGGTGACCTAAAACAATTCCTTCATTAAAAATCATAAAACATTTCTCATGAATTAACTAAAGGTTTATTTCTTTACATATTATTAGAATTTTTTCTAAATTTTCAAGTGCTTCTTCAAATAATCTCCATAAACTGTGAAATCATCCATATATACTTCTACACAATCATGAATAAGATCAGAGAAAATTTTGAGCACTGCTCTTTGGAATGTTGTTGGAGCATTGCATAACTCGGTAAGCATAAGTAACCCATGGACAGGTAAATGTGGTTTAATCTTGATCCTCAAGTGCTACTGAATCTAATTGTATCCACTAAAACCATCCAAAAATGAAAAATACATTTTCCCTGCTAATGTTTCTAAGAATTTATCTATTAAAGGAATTGGAAAGTGGTCCTTTAATGTTTCTTTATTCAATTCCCTGTAATTGATACATACTCTCCATTTCCAATTTTTCTTAGGAACGATTACTAGGGGTGAAACCCACTGACTGTCTGATATTGGATAGATGAAGTTTACATTTAGTAGTTTTTGTAATTCCTCCTTAACAATTTCTTTCAAATTTGGATTCATTCTTCTTTATGGTTGTCTAACTGGTCTCGCACTCTGTTCAATGTATATATGATGCATGCAAGTTTTAGGATTAATTCCTCTCATATCATTGTATTCCCATGCATAAGCAGAAGAGTGTTTTTGTAAAATTTCTACGAGTTGATTTTTCTGTAATTCTTCCAGGTTTTCATTAATTCTGTAGCTACATGTAAACTTTAATAGAACAATAAGGCATATTGGAAAAATATGAAAAATATGACATATGAATTTTTACCTTGTCAAAAAGTTATGTTTACTGCATTTATTTGGATGATAGCGGTAGGAAAAATGAGGTAAGTATGGACAAAAAGGATGTCAAGATAAAGCAGTTCTTGGACTCTCACTACAACAAAACCAGCGATTTGCACCAGATTTTAGTGCATTTTTTTTGTAATTGTGATGAGCAACCTGGCGCTAAATCTGGCTCTATTGTACAATTTTTAAAGCGTCCTTTTTTGCACCTGATTTTGCATCCTTTTTCACGCTAGATTTTGCATCATTTTTTACACCAAACTATGCATCATTTATTGCGTCAAATTTTGAACCAAGATTTGCATCTTATTTTATGACAGGTTTTGCTTCTAGTTTTGTGTCATTTTTTGCATCTATTTTTCATTCTCTTTTGCTTCCTATTTTGTGTCATTCTTTGCTTCCATTTTTGCACCATCATTTGCATCAAGTTTACACTGTATTTTGAATCCAATTTAACGTCTTTTTATGCATCCATTTTGTGTCAGTTTTTGCATCTAATCTTACGCCAGGTTTTGTATCTAGTCTTACACTAGTTTTTGCTTCTATTTTTGCACCAGCTTTGGTGCCTATCTTTGCACCATGTGTTGAATTTGATTTAGCACCAAATTTTGCATCCATTTTTGTGCCCATTTTTGCATCTTTTTTTGGACCATTTTTTACATCCACATTTACGTTTGATTTGTCTCCATTTTTCCCATCTCATTTTGCACCATATTTTGCGTCATTTGTTTCATCCAATTTTGCATCATTTTTAACACCATCTCTTGCATCTAATGTTACATCATTTTGAGCATCCAAATTTGCATTTATATTTGCATCTTATGTTGAGTCCACCTTTGCATCTTATTTTGTGTCTAATGGTACATTCAATGTAGAGCCATTTTTTACGTCTAATTTTGTATTTGTTTTTGCACCAAGTTTTGCATCCAATTTTAAGCTATTTTATGCCCCTTTTTGCACCATTTTTTGTCTACTTGTGTCCAATGTTGCACCATTATTTACACCGACTTTTTCATCCAATTTTGCATTTCTTTGGTGTCTAGTTTTACATCGTTTTCACCATCCAAATTTGCATCTTTTTTTGCCTCATTTTGTGTCCACATTTGCATATAATTTTGTGTCTGAGTTCGAGCCTAAATTTGCATGTGATTAGGAATCATTTTTTACATCCAATATGGCATCCTTGGTTTCACCTTTTTTCAGCCCCATTTTGCATCTTGTTTTATGTCTTTTCTTACATCTTTTTTTTTTCCTTTTTTGCACCCAAGTTTGCATCCCAAATTTACACCATTATTTGCATCATCATTTGGCATATTAATTTGTAACGTTTTTTGCTTCTTTTTAACGCTCAACTTTGCATCTTATTTTACATCTAGTTGTTGTCTTTTTTTGCATCTAATTTGGTGCCCATTTATGTGTCCTTGTTTTTGCCCAATTTGATATCCTTTTGTATGCCATGTTTTGTTCCCTTCTTTGTGTCAACTATTGCACAATTTTTCACTTCTAATTTAAAACACTTTGTATGTCAATTGTTTGCATTTT
The DNA here is from genome assembly GCA_031772625.1 of Pinus tabuliformis. Classification (NCBI taxonomy): domain Eukaryota; kingdom Viridiplantae; phylum Streptophyta; class Pinopsida; order Pinales; family Pinaceae; genus Pinus; species Pinus tabuliformis. The sequence continues at coordinate 686,288,386 of CM062813.1, forward strand.
GTATTAATTCCTAGTTTAACATCCAATTTTACTTTCAATTTTGCATCCATGGTTACATCCGCATTTGACTTCTTATATAGAGTATATTTTTCTTTACATATATGACCCCCTTTATAGATTCATAGTGAAATATATGATAGTTTCTAAATATCATTAAAGCAGATATCACAATTCAAAATCATTTGTAAAGAAATTTAAGAGAAATTGACAACATCCATCCAAAAAAATAACAATGTGCCATTAACAATTTTCAAAACATGTATAAAATAGCAACATAATACTAATAAAATCAGTATTATTTTTAATCAAAACAACTAAAATTCAAATATGATTAACAAATCAAAATATTTCATGAATATCGTTATTCTACGATAAATTAACAACATACATAAATCAAACTCATCGTATGATTACAAAATCAAAATGTCTCATTGATATAGGGTAAATTCACAACACCCATCTAAACATAACAATGTCATTCTACACAATAATTTCTTCATAAAAAACAATGCATGTGCATGCCTAGCTACCACCACCAAGATCATCCTCATAATCATCTTGACCATCCTCATTACTCTGATCCACATCATCACCAACACCGCAACTATCATCATCATCTCCTCCTTCACCACCATCATCCTCATCCTCATCATCTCTTGATATATGTTGAACATAATTTGGATCATCGTCTTGGCAATCATTACCTATAGCATTCTGACAAAAAAAATCAATATTACATGTTAGTATTAATTACATAACACAACGCATGTTTTTGTTATACAATGTTAACCATAAAATGAGGTAAGATATAATATCTAATAGTACTAAAAAATAAAATGAAAATATGGTTTAAAAGTATATTGGAAATCCAACTAAGATTACATACCATAGAGTCCATCCAAACAACAAATTCAACCCATCAACACAAATATAACTTGTTAAGTTGAATTTATGGAATTAATTAACACAAATATATTAAACTACATGCAAAAGTTTGGTACACTTGCCTACCAAACTACTACCCTAAATTTGCCTATCAAGAACCTATGCCTTTGAAGTTTGGTACACTTGGGCTCCTCCCAACACTGTTGTTTTTATCTTCTAAATTTTTTGCACTTGGAGTACTTCCAAGTCTTCCAACATCTTCTTCAAAGGAAAATCAATAGCAAAATGATTCTGATAATAAAGGAAACAAACAACATTCTTAACACTAGATTTGGGCAATTTCAATTGCTTCATTGTCATCACATACTCTTCTTTTGCACCATCCATCTGCATATAGGTATGGGCAAAGAATCTACCCGAAGTCTCAAAGACTCAATCTACTTTACTACCTCAGCCTACTTTTGTCAACCTGCTTAACTTGCCACCGAAGCTTGAAGCGCCCTTCTAAGTCATGGTTAAGAGAGGTTGAAGTATTCAACTTTTGTGCAAAAATGTAGTCTTGATTGCTTGATTAAAAAAGGAACAAAGTTTTTGTTCCAACCTTTAAGTCACTCTTGTGGTTGATTTTGTCCCCAAACCTACTAATTTGCCTCAAGTTTGGTCAAACATAATGAACATTTGCACTGCTTTGATACGATTTGTCATGAACCTACAGTTTGCTAGAATTTTTCTACAAGAACCTAAGTTTCCCCAAGCCTGTTTTGACTCTTGAGGTTGTGTGACACTAGTTTTACTCAACCACAGTCGGTTGGCCAACATACACCTACAACAACCACACTACACACTTTAACTTGAGGTCTACTCATAACTCTACTGTAAGCTACAATGTATCAAATGCAAATGAATCCAACTTAATCAAATTCATTAAACAATAGGCACATGTCCCACCACAACCTTTAAAACATCCCAACAATACTTAACACTTAACCAACAAAATACATTGCAAGGAACATAACATTCATTCAAGTAAACATATTATAACAACACACAAAGTAGAGGTAGCATCCAAGGCAAGTGCCTTATTGTTATCATATAAAAAATGTCACAGATATATAACAACATAATTGCAACTTTATTCTAGATATACAATGAGTCAAAGAAAGTATTGCCTTAACTACTACCCAATAGACTTTCACAATCCAAACCCTTTAAAAAATTGAAAGATTGCCTCTTGTAATTCTTGTCTTCTTTTTCTTCTCACTCAGTTAGTGCAGTTTCACCCTACCATGCCAACCTTGAACTTAGCACGATAATCGAGCTCATTTACACTCTTGGTGAATGATCAATGGATGATGCCTTAGCAACTTTGAGGTGTCCACTACTTATACAAGACTTGTCTCACACTTGCATCCTTCTTTGGCATATTACAAACCTCTCTATGCTTAAGTGGACTCAAGTGTCCACATCACCAACTTCTATGATCAATGATGCATTTAACCCCCTTCATTACTTGATTTCAAATTGTCCAACATCTAATGGTGTTGTGCTTAAGTCACAACACACCTAACAAGTGTGCCCAAGGCACCCAAGCACACATGGCAAGGGTGCACCCAGTAAGCATGTCTAACATATGTGTGCCTATTAGTCTCTACCCCTTCTTGTCCATCCACTATCTGACATCCAATGGTGTTGTGTAGAAGGTGCCCAAGCACAACCAACAAAGGTACACCCAACAAGTGTGTCCAGTTGATGTGTGCCTGACGAATGTGTAGCCAATGGTGCCTAAGGGTGCACCCAGTAAGCATGTCTAACATATGTGTGCCTATTAGTCTCTGCCCCTTCTTGTCCATCCACTATCTGACATCCAATGCTGCTGTGCTGAAGGTGCCCAAGCACAACCAACAAAGGTACACCCAACAAGTGTGTCCAGTTGATGTGTGCCTGACGAATGTGTGGCCAATGGTGCATTTTCCCACTTCATTCTTGTTCCATCAACTATCAAACATCTTTATCACGTTGGGCCCGAGATGCCACACACCCAACAAATGTGCCCATCACACCCAAGTGTGCTTAGCAATGGTGCACATAAGAAGTTCATCTAGTGGATGTGTGCCAAATGAATGTGAACCCAACTAGTGCATTGTACAATTGTACTCTCGAATGCTTACGCCTTAGGGCACTTCTACCCATCCATTGCAACCCTAAAATAGCAAATCCCCAACTCTTGGAATCTACATGTATCCTAGGATCACAAGTCTATAAAATCTAATCAAGTTCTTTATGCCAATCTTGTTCATCATGCGTCATACTTGCAAATCACCAAGTTCCCTTCCGAGCTTCTCTTAGTAGGCCTAACTAATGGGAGCTACACAAATTTGCAACGTGCCAAGTTTGACAAAGGGCAATAGACATGTCCATGGTGCACCTTGCCATCAACAAGGGTACCTATAAACTAACTATTTTTAGCTATCAACCTTTTGTCATGTCCATCCGTGCCAATCAATAACCACAAAGGTTATTGTCTTGTCTTAGTAGCTCAAGTGGTTGGGAGCATAGTTTGTTCTCCTATCCACCCAGGTTCAATTCCAAGGGGCATGTTTCGCCTGTTGTGATAAGGCTAGAAGGTTAGGCACCCTCACTACAAAGGACATCTCAACCCTTGCTAAGTCATAAATTATTGGTATATCCAGTTTTTGCATTGTTGGATATACCATTGGTGTTATAATGGCAGCCAGTAAGTCGAAGGTTGATATGTCATTACATTATGAAACTTTATCGTTTGGATTACAAGATAAAAGACGCTACTTATAATTAGTACATCCCACTCAAACTATATGTTATGAAATGCATGTGACGGCTCTACGCCCATCATATGCATGTGAATTCAATGAAGGTTTTGTGAGTTCTGTTTTGTTGTTTTTTTAAATGGAAATGCATTGCACAAATAGTTGTCAACAATAAACAACAACTTTGCACGATAATATAATGTGTTGGAAGCATTTAGGAAGTATGAAAGTATCCCTTTGATTAAGAAGTCAGAATTGGTACCTAGCATCATCTCCACACAAATATGTGAACATTGTTTTTACTAAAATGTAACAGGAGATTTGCATGGGACACCATTAGCAAACATAAATACAAGTACAATAGGAGATATTCTAGAAAGCTTTGCATGGGACACCATTAGCAAACATAAATACAAGTACAATAGGAGTTATTCTAGAAAGCTACGGTATGTATACCACTGTAAATTAAACAATGAAAACGGCACAACCAGAGTTAGTCTAGATATACACTATTATAAATTAAATAATGCAAATGTTATGTGGAGAGGGTTTTTTGTCTCACAAACAAGTGGGTCTCATACATCATTTTAGTGTCTAGCTAGGCCATGAGCTTGAAATAAATTATAAATATACAACTATCTAACTTTACAGCCAAAGGATGCCTCTTGTGGAAAGATTTCGAAAACCGTGTCCTTGGAAACCCTTCAAATATCAAATCTGGAATTCTCTCCATTTAGAAGATGGTCTAAAGTTAACAATCCTTCATTTTTGGCACATATATCCTCCTAGGCTGATTCACATTCTTCCCCTTTAAACGAAGTGGATCTATCCCATTTCCCTTCTTAATACTCTGAACACCCTTTGGACCTTTCTGACCCAAGTCCTGGATGGGAAAGCTCCAATAAGAAAGGAATAAGTAAAACAGGGCACCCAATCAAGAAAATAGATTGTTAAAGAAGGATACCTCAAACTTCGACCCAAGTCCCGGATGGGAAAGCTCCAATAAGAAAGGAATAAGTAAAACAGGGCACCTAATCAAGAAAATAGATTATTAAAGAAGGATACCTCAAACTTCTTGGAAGGAGCGGATCCTTCCTCTCTCTAGAAATCAAATGAAACAAGATCGAATTGAGCTATTCCATCTCCAAACTTGACTTTTAATGTCTGGCCAAATGAGACACTTTTAACAGAGGAGAACCTGGTGAAACAAGGAATCAATGATCCTTCAAGATGTGACTATTGTTTTGTAAACAACGAAACCCCCTTTCCTACGTTCTTCTGTTATAGAAATGAGTCTCCCCTCCTCTATTACAGCATCTTCTAAAGAAGAACTGTTCAGTAACTGGTTTCTTTTATTGCTTGAAGGATTCAAAAACAAGCCAATTATAAAGGTAATTTGGAATATTATTCTCTTTCGAAGATACAGCTGATCAAAATGACAAGATATTCAATGAAAATAGGTATATTCCCAATACGTCTAAAGAATCAATGCCAACTTGATTAGAAAAATTCAAAAATTAGGCAGAGTGAATTAAGCCAACAAGAAAAAGGTTGGAAGAATAGTTATGATTTGGCAAATTGGGAAGAGAAAGGGAGGGAAACCAGCACCGAAAAAAGTACATGAATGTAATCCCATTTAAGTAATCTCCTGCAAATTTGATTATATTAATGATTGGATGCGAAGATTTTAACAATGCTCTTTGATGAACATCAAAAGGAGATCCAAGCCATTCGTTCATGGCATGGATAATCTTAACAACAAAAGGAAGATTATTTGAAAATTTAACTTGGGACATTGGAGTAGCAACCAACAACTATGTAGAATCCTTGGCATCACTCAAAAGGAATACTTATATTAAAACTTACAAAAGAACACCTCAGAAGATCTAACAGTACTTAGAGACTGACAAGTAGTAGTAGCTTCATAAATGGGAATTTCAAGTTCTTTGAATGTCGAGATAGAAAGAAACATAAACAGATTTAGAGAGACTCTAAGGAAATTCCACGTTTGGGAGGGAAAGCACCTTGTATTGGAAAAAAATATAAACATGTCCGAATTTTCCATGAAAATGAAACACAAAAAACAAGGAGCTGGAAGAGGTGTGGTGTCCTTGCTTCAACATATGACATTATGACTCAGCTAGCAGGCTATATTGGGAACGCTTTCCTTCTCTCCGTGCTTCCTCTGTTCTCAACTCTCTGTGAAGGATTGGCTTCCAGCATTAATTCCTTGCAAGTGAGACCAACAACTATTGAAGTTCTCACTCCCTACAAAGCAACTTCACAAGACCAAATCCCAGATTCAAAAGGCTCTCAACTTCAAGAGACCAAATCCTAGCTTCAAAAGGCTCTCAACTTCAAGAGACGAAATCCCAGCTTCAAGAGGCCTCTGTACAGAGATTATGCAACAGAAAAGTTCCATCGAATAACTCTGTTTTCTTATCCCAATATGCTAGAATCTATGGTCAGCTTTCAAGGAAGTACCTCCCATCATAGTGGAGCGAAGGCTTTGATTCAAGCACTTCTTACTCTACTCCAAATGACACTCCTCTGGAGGATACCCTGTTGGGGGTTCCTGTAAGGCAGACAAAGATATACTTCGACATATTAACAAGTGGTGAATAGTTTTGTCAATCACGGCAAAGCAGTATTGAGAAATTACAAACTATAAGGATGACTGTCTCAGGAAGTCGGTTTCAATGCAGCTGTTTATGTAGCTAAGTGTCACTCTAAGTATGTTTTGCCTCTAAACAAGACTTCACAGTATGTAAACTATCTTTCGTAATATAAACATAAATTGTTCTTGTTTAAAAAATAAAAGAATGAATTCGTGTTCGCTTTTATATCCCAGAACACTATAGATGTTGGACCTAGATTTGCTAGCATAATTTTGGCTATACCTTTCATACTTTTTTCCAAATTCGAATCAGTCAACCTATGGTGTTGTTCAAGATCAACATAAAAACAATATCAAATTCCATTAAATATAGCATCGAGATGGGGAGAAAGGGAATACTGTGATTGTAAGTAGTAAATAATGAGAACGACCAAATTTTGTTTTATGCATAAGTCATTCCTCATGGAAGTAAAATTCCCAAATTTTGCTTTCCATTCTCTTGTTGTAGTCCTATTCACCAGTCATTCTTGATGGTATTAAGCCTTAGCAATAATAATCAGCACAATTTTGATAAATAAAGATGTTTTCTTCCTTTGTTCTTTATTCTAGTTCCGTTTCTGAATGAAACGAATTCCTATGCATTTCCTATGTTTGTGTGTAAGTGAGTGAAGCTTAGATGCAATAAAGCTGTTGAACTTGAGCAACAATGGAATGAAGGAAATTATATTCCAAAGCTTGAAACACAGGACTGAAGCATGGACAAGTGAAAAATACCAAAAAAATCCACCAACAAAGTGATCACTGGAAAGGAAAATATAATTATAGTATCTTTGGAGCCAATCAACCATCCACTGTCAACCTAATCTTCTATATGTTGTATTTGGATTTTCATTACTAATCTCTATGAATAAACTTGGCATAGCATGCTCACTACATCTTTTATCCATAACAAAAAAGAAAACTGAGAACTGAGAAATAATGCATAACTTCATATTCAGGGAATAGCTACTTCCTAAAAGAGATTCTGGAAATACAAACAACCTCATTAAACAAAGTGAAGGAAGCATCAGCTGATCCTGAACTCAATTATATGTCTCTATAAAATAGCATTAAGGAAACTGTTTCTATAAAGCATTATGTGCAACTCAGCATGGACAAAGAATCAAGGTTTGACTTAAAATCAGGCAAGACTTAAGACTTAATTCAGGAAAGTTGGGCAAAAGAAAATAACTTGGACAAAACTTTTATTTTCTAGTTGTCAAGTTTTACCTGATTCTTGCCAAGCCCAAGTCAGATCCTAAGATAACTCTCAAGTTTTGTTTGAGTCTGAGTTAGACCCTGAGTTCTGACCAAGTTAAGCTTCAACTCCGTCTGATCTGCTCATATTTAGATCCCAGCAGAGTCAGACTAGCCAAGTTAACTCAGCTGAGTCTGGTAACTATGGATACAATTATCTTTACCAGCTAACGTAGCAATGGCCCAAACGTGATATGAAAAATAAATACAATGTGATAGAGTCATCACATTGTATGTTGGTTAAAAACACAGTAATAGTGAATTCCATGCATGCAGCCATTAGCCGTAAGAGAGAATATGGATGGCTAATTTATTCTCAATTGCTAGCGGGCAAAGACCAATGGAGGGAACAAAGATTGATAGTAAACAAACTTAATTCAAATAATGAGGATTAAGTCAAAGATTATAAAACAAATTGAATGGAAACACTAAAACCCTGTTGAACCCTGTTTTTTAAATTTTATTTGCTGATGATCAAAAATGCCGAAGCTTTTTTACTGAAAGACCAAACTTGACAGCTGAATACTGGAAGACAAAGTTTATGGAAATTTTTTATATTTTAAGCTAGTAGGACAATGTTCTCTGCTAAGGACAATACCCCAAGGGCCTAACCAATATTCTCTCGCCAGGCCATAAGACTGGTTTAGGGCGATGTACCTTGCAGATGATGCATCGCCTCTTATGAATCCTAAGTTGTACGAATGGTTGATGAACAGATAAATGCAAATTGGGAGACTGGGGGTTATCCATATAGACATTCTTAGTCTCTATTCTCAATTATCTTTGTGATATCCATATCCACAATCACTGCAATTCTTATTGCTACAGTGGCATGTCCCATTAATAGCCCTCTTACTCTTAACACAAGCTTTTAGGAGTAGAAAAATGAATTACTTCCACTAAATTTGTAACTTCAAATTTATTAGGCATTTACATTACTAATATGAGAAAGCAACTCTGATTACTATTACGAAAAAGCAACTCCTATCACTAATTTACAAAAGAGGGAAGAAAACCTGAACACCTAAACAATGGCAACCAAAATAACACTGACAAAAAAGCCATGTAGAACGTAAAAAGTTGTCCTCCAGTTGTAGAACAGGCAATGGTAACCAAAATAACACAGATACAAAAGCCATGTAAAACATGAAATGTTGTTCTCCAGATGTAGAACATAAAATGCAACCAGTAAGGTAGTGAGTGCAACTAGTAGGTTTATCAGCGCAGCCAACAAGTTTATGAGTGCAACAGCAGTTGATGGTTACTTTCCAATGATTTCCAGCATTGAAATGGTTACATCTTCATCTCAAAGTGCTAGCCAAGTCATTAAATCCCCATTGTTCAAAGTAATTATCCTCTTTTGTCACCATACCACCAAATTGACTCTCAGGCCAAGGGAAGAACACACGAATTTAATTGTCACAAAGTGATAAGTTTTGCCAAGAGTCTTGCACTCCCATAAGGGCCCACTTTTTGCATGAGTGGTCATGGAGTCTAGCTCCACCCTAATACACTCAACATGCTGAACAGGATGCCTTATATAAGAAACACAAGCCAAGCCGAAATTGCAGACAAAGCAACTCAAGGAGAATGCATCCCCTAGAAGGAGGACCCACCATTCAACAAGTACCTCTGATTGTCTAAGTAGCAAGGTAGGAACAGTAGTCAGATGGCAGAAAGGATGCCATGTGGTACAGTGAAGGAAAAGAAGTTGATAGGAAGATCACAAGGTGCACTTTTGCATGTTGGAACATCTATGTGTAGAGCCAAAGACACATCTATATATATACAGAGGATAGTGAGACACATATGTGCAGTGAAGCCTACTATGTCGCAAAGGAACAATGTCTCTATGTCAATGTGACCATTGATGAATGGATGAACAGTGTACAATGTAGTATACAAGAGATGGGAGACTGTAACTGAGAGCAATAACAAGGTCCCTTAAGAACAATAAAGATTTAGAGCGAGAGACTTCCTGTGGCGAGAGTCATGTAAAAAAACCTACAAACTTTGTAACCAGTCATTACATCAGAGGGAACAACACATCAATACTATCATTACTGAGACAATCCATCTTTTATCTGGAACAAAATCATACATATCTTGATGAGAGAACACATTCTTGCAGTCTACAAAATCGATTGAAATGTCTGCTTCTGTTTCAAGAATAGAATCAGTTATACCTGAACAAGGGAACATATCCCACTGCCTCCCTGACCCGTGCACTTTCCTTCTCTCCTGCCACCAATAGCTTCAATAACTTCAATCTAACGATGATCTGGTATTGCTGGCCCTTTTTCGTTCCCATCGCGTCCTTTTCTGTTTTTGGTAATCCTCCCAAGTCCCCTCCTTCCACCTTTTTTCCTATTCCAAATCAGGGTTTTCCCAGAGCGAATGTTCTATGGTCAGCATATTGAAGATGGAGGAGATCCATAGGTTCCAGTGCTGGCCCTTTTTCGTTCCCACCGCGTTTTTTCTGGTTATCCTCCCAATTCCCCTCCTTCCGCCTTTTTTCCTGTTCGAAATCGAGGTTTTCTGGAGCGAATCGGAGTTTCCTGCCGCGAATGATCTACGAAGTTTTCTGGAGCGAATCGGGGTTTTCGTGTGCGAATGATCTATGATCAGCACATCAAACATGGGAGTGAGATCCATAGGTTCCAGCACTGGCTTTTTTTTCATTCCCGCCGCCTCTTTTTCGGGTTATCCTCCCAATTCCCCTCCTTCCGCTTTCTATCCTATTCGAAATCGGGGTTTCCTGGAGCGGATCGGGGTTTTCTAGAGTGAACGGTCTGGTCAGCCCATTGAACAAGGAAATGAGGGGCGGATCGGGGTTTTCTGGAGTGAACGCTCTGGTCAGGCCATTGAACATGGAAATGAGGGGCGGATCGGGGTTTTCTGGAGCACGATTACCAGCTAATGAAGAAGCAGTTGAGGCCAGTGAAACTACACCATCCAACCCCTATCCTGTTGCAGTTGAGTAACCAAATGATCCGCCCACTAATTAAGAAGCGGGAGATTTCACACACGCATAAAGATATGGTATCGATGCACTACTACCGGCATCCGAGCATCCAGGTAAGAGTGGTTAACTCTCTCACGCATCCAAGCCTCCTGCTATAGCCGCCTCAGAAAGAACTCTTTCTAAAGTTCATTTGTTAATAATACGTATAAACAATATATATATATATATATATATATATATATATATATATATATATTGTTTTTGTCTATTCTTTTCTTTCTTATTTCATCCTCCCAATTCCGATTCAGTTGTTAATACGTATATAAGACATCCTATTCTGTCTATTCTTTTTGGCTCTATTGGCAAGGTTCAATGCCTTCAATAGAGAAACCCACAACCCCCGGTAACCAGTACTTTGATCTGGGAAGCCTATATCTTAGGAGAACAGAAGATTTACTAGCACTAGTTGAACTTGAGATTTCTCAAAAACTAAAAGGAACAAATAAGGGTTGCTTTGCCAATCCACTCATAACCTAATCCACTTTGGTGATGAAGGGAAACCAACTATAAGATATCAAACACCTTCCCTCATGCACAGTGCATAGAGGCTCTACCCCTGTAAAGGTTTGAACATGTGTTGTTTACATTGTAGTGCCCATAGTTGTACCATTTATACTTTACTCCTGTCTCTTTGGGAGGAATAGATCACTTAGGCATCATTTTAGGATTTATTTATTTATGCAATAATTCTTTTAGTCATTATTGACTTAGGTTGGAAATGCCATAGTGTTTTTTTTCCAATAAGAAAAAAATATTATTTGTGTATTAATATTAATGCAAAGGTGTAATTTAGATCATCTAACATATATTAAATATGCTTCACATGTATGACATGGTAGTATAATATGTTCAACATCTAATGTTCGCTAAATATTGAAATCTCCATAGGATTCAAACAACGCTATGTTCCTAATGTACATTCAAACTAGATAGGCAACTTGATATCCATGTTAAAAACTAGTATATATCCAAAATTCAATAGATATGACCCTAATAATCAGAAGTGTAGATCTGCATGAAAAGTTAAGACTTCAACTCGGGTTCAATCATTATCATAAGAGTGTCACAACAATGGTGGAGAATTTCATAATTGAAAATGCAAATAGCTAACATGAAAAATAGAATGGTTGAAACAATGGAATAAGAAATAAGACTATAACAATTCCATAGATGACTTTAATAAAAATTGTTATCATTGTTGTGTATTGCAGGTGCTAGGAGAGGCCATGGAAACAAATGAATTTATTTCCAATGAAGACACACAACATGATTTAGGGCATCAGGTACTTGAATATTACATTAATTTATGAAATATAATAAAATGAAATTTAGTTCCTGATCCTTGTTTTCCTAAACCTAGTAATTTATATAGTTTATTATTCAAACTTGAAAAAAAATAATGCATGTCGTTGATTCTTTTAGGTGGAAAATGTGTTTTCAACAAATACAAAGTTGAACCCTTTTACTGTAAAACAACCAAAATATGTACACAAGGGTGGACACCATACTGTTAAAGCACATCGCATGAGAAAGTGGGTGGAAGAAGATATGACAATTGACTCTACAAATACAATAGAAATTGGTGGCAATGAACAAGAGGTTAGTCATGATGATAATACATGGAATGAATACTTTGATACAATTGTTATACTTTGTGGGTGTTATAAATAAGTTCAGTTATAAATTAATGGACGATATAAGTACATCATATAGTCTAATCTCTAACCTTGGAAAAAATAATGCATGTATCAATTATTTTAGGTTGGCAATGGAATCAGAACAAATGAGGAGTTTAATCATTTTGATAGACCAATACAAATACCTGCATATGGACGTGGCCTACGCCGTACAATTAAATCACGCAAAAAGAAATGGGTGGAAGAGGATATGACAATGGAGTTTGTAAATGAAATAGAAAATCAACACAATGAACAAGAGGTTGGTCATGATGATACTACATGCATAGATGAATAATTTGAGACAATTGTTGTTTTTGGATGTTCCTAAGGTAGAAAATCTAAGAATATGAAATTAATGTGGCTTGTTTTTAAAATAATGTGTTCAAAAATAATATTTTTAATTTATTGTATACATGTATAATGTTGTTTTGTTGAGTAATTTATTGCGTATATCTTTGAAATGGATCCATGTTCTATACAGTAATTGCTATCTAACATTAAATAATGGTTGCATTTAATTATAGGTAAACGATGTTGATGATACACCTATTAATGATCAAGATCCAACTAGACCATTAAGAATTCAACGAGATGATCCAATTCATCCTTTAAACCATACTAGGAGAAGAAGAGAAGCATTGAAGAGAGCACTACCACGTGAAAAATTTGAGGAATTGATGAAATTAGCATACATTGATGACATGCCATCCACTACTCAGAGTAGAGATGTCGATGGAAATGTAATGCATGAAGAAGGATTGAATGAAATGCTCACAAGTTTCTTTGGGGATGGAAACAATGATGAGGGTGATGATCCTATGCATAATAATGATGATGCTGATATAGAGGGAAACTACCGCCAACATAATTATGATGATATCAACATCAATGCATCAATTAAGCAAGCAGCAAAGACAGTGGTGTTCAAATCGGGTGCAAGTAGAACATCCAAGCTTTCATGCACATTAATATTATTGGAAATCAAGTCATTATTTGGTTGGTCAGACAAGAGCTTCACTACCTTACTAAAGTAATTATTTGAATTATTTTTCTAGTTTTGCACTGTCAATTTGTGTCCTCAATTAGAATATAAGTACTAACTTCATTTAATTTAATTTGAGGTGGATTTTACATTATGGTATATAAACAACGTTATAAATGACATTTTTAACGTGTAGGTTTGAAAAAAAAACTTGCAGGGCTCTAAAGGATAAAATATTCCCTGAAGATAATGTGTTGCCATCAACTTGTAGAGAAGCGCGTCAATTGTTAGTCAAGTTGGGGATTGAATATAAGCAAATTCATGCATGTAAAAATGATTGCATCTTATATAGAGATGAATATAAAGACAATGAAGAATGCCCTGTTTGCAAAGAGAAAAGATATCGTACGGATGTACAAGGTTCTACAGTTCCAAATAAGGTTTTAGGACACATGCCAATTATTCCTAGACTACAACGGATGTTTCGTTGTAAATCTCTTGCACAATTGATGGATTGGCATGCAAAGAATAGGAGTAAAGATGGATTCATGCGAATTCCTATGGACTCCAAAGCAATGAAACATATAGAGGAAAAATGGCCAAGAAAATTCAAGGATGAACCTCGCAGTATTAGGTTAGGACTTGCAATGGATGGAGTGTGCCCTTTCTCTTTCCTAAGCTCAAATTATAGTGTTTGGCCAGTTGGACTGATAGTATACAATATTCCCCCATGGATGAGTGTTAGAAAGGAACACCTTATGCTAACTCTCATCGTTCCAGGAAAACATCAAGTGAAAAAAATGGATGTTTACATTGCACCTTTTATTGATGAGATGCAATTGTTATGGAAAGGCATAAGAATGTATGACATATCACGTCCTCCATCAAATAGGTCCTTCATGTTTTATGGCATACTATGTTGGACAATTCATGATTTCCCAGGACTTGGTGTTTGTTCTGGTAAGAGATCAAATAATTTGCATATTCGTAGTACATCATAATTTATTTTCAATTCAAGTTGTATATAAGTATTACATTATTATTGTTTTCTTATGTAAGCTAGTTATTGATTATAGGGCTACAAACAAAAGGGATTTTTGCATGTCCAAGATGTGCAGAACAATTTGAGGGGCGATATTCTAAAGATCTACACAAAGTTATATATGCAAACAACAGGGTTTTTCTACCACCTGACCATAAGTTCAGAAGCCGCCTAAAGAATCAATTTGATGGAAAAATTGAAAATAAACCTCCTCCCAAGGTTATGGGTCCAGCTGATTGGCTTAAAATGTATGGAGATGCTGAATCAAAAGCTTGGAACCATTTTTTTCGTCATGATCATTCAATTGAGGAACCAGAACAAGTTATGGTTGAAATGCCAAAAGGAATGAAAAGGAAATCCATATTTTATGATCTCCCTTACTGGAAGGATCTATTAATATCTCATTTAATAGATCCTATGCATGTTTTCAAAAATGTCCCTGATTCTATTTTTCGACATATATCTAGCAAAGATAAAGACACTTTGTCATCAAGGAGGGATATTGCTCTTTCACGTACCAAATTTGATAGAAGACATTTGTGGCCAAGTAAGGAAAATGAATCATATGCAGAAGCTCCATGGATACTAAAAAGGAAAGAGTTAGATCAACTAAAAAATGTGATTCGTTCAATAAGAACACCCACTGGATATGGATCATCATTGAATAAAGCTTTTACAGTAGAGGGACATATCACAGGATTCAAAACACATGATTATCACAATTTTATGAAGGTATTAACATCAATTAATTGTTATTCTTATCATTTACTTACTAAAACTTATTTTGATATATTATGATAAATCAATACTAATGAACTATAATAATTTGGTTTGATAGCATATCATGCCACTAGCAATAAGAGGGGATTCATGCCTTACAACTGACTTAAGGAATGCCATATGTCGATTGTCAGCCTTTACGAGGTATGTGGTCGCTTGATATTTACAAGGTTTTACATGGTATGAAATGTTCCTCTATATGATACAATGATATATTATATCTCATTCTAAATGTCACTAAAAATTCATACTAACTTAATGACAATATCTAATTAGGTGGGTGACCTCTAAAGAGATCCATGAGTCTGAAGTGCCAAGATGGAAGAAAGAAATCACAGAAATTGTATGTGTATTTGAAAAGGAGCTCCCTACAAGTTTCATGGACCTACAGGTCCATTTACTTATACATCTAGTTGATGACATTGAAATGGCAGGTATCATTTCAACAAGATGGATGTTTTTCTTTGAGAGATACATGAAAACCCTAAAAAGATATGTCCGACAGAAGGCACATCCAGAGGGTTGCATGGCTGAAGGGTATGTACTAAATGAAGCATTTTTCTTCCTATGTGAATTCCTTGGTAAAGATTTTGAAGATGGTGCACAATTTTGGGATCAAGAACGTGCATCTGATATTATAGATGGAGAAAAGCCTCAAACTAATGGTGTTCAAGAAGTAATTGGTATGTAAAATATTCATTATTATAGTTATTTTAGAATCATTTACTATATCATTTTGGGCTTCCCGAATTGAAAGAATAATATTTTAAGTTTGAATTATACATGTTGATTTTTAATAGGTGTTGATGAAAGTGTTGTGCTCAACAAATTTGTCCTCTACCAAATGGAATTCATGAATAAATGGATTGATATGTATGATATAAAAAGGAAAGAAGTGTTAGAAGCAAGGAAACAATTTAAGATATCAAACCCAAGGAATACCCCACTTCCCACTAATATTTCCGGTCAATGGGGAAAAGAATGCACAATAGAATGGGTTTCTAAACAAATTCAAAACCAAATAGATGAGGAAGGAATAGATGCAAACATAATAGAAGATGAGATCAACATGTGCAGAGGATGTGAAAAAAAGGTAAATTTTGAATTATTACAAAATGTTGCTTGAATACATTAATCACATTGTTAACTATTTAACTATGCACAATCATATTTAATTTCACTCAAGTAAATGGCTTGTCACAGGTGAGGAAGTATCCTGCAATGTGGGCATACGGTCATCATTATCGTGTAGAAAGAGTAGATGCAAAAAGACGATCCTTCGATTGTGGGGTCATGGTTGATTTCAAGCAATCAAGTCGAGCAAGTTCAAAAGATAAAAATGTTATTGAAGGGAATCTTCAATACGTTGGAAAAATACAAGAAATTATTGAGTTAGATTACCGCTCTTTCAAATGTAGTATTTTTAAATGTAAATGGTATGAAGCATTTGACAGGACACGGAGACATGATATCCATAGTGGATTGTTTTCTATAGATTCATCAAAATACCTACCACTGGATAAGGAGCCCTATGTTCTACCAATTCATTGTGAGCAGGTATTTTTTCACTAAAACAATATAAGAAATATAAGAAATAACGGTTGTATGTAATTTTGTAATTCATTTTTTATTGTGGATATATACATTCTCATTGATAATAAAATTTGATACCACTGGAGATCTAATATATTTATCTTCTTCACATGCAGGTTTTTTTCTGTGAAGATATTTTGGATCCAAAATGGATATTTGTCATTCATTATGATCCAAGATTAAGGCATATATTCGAAGATGCCTCAATCAATACAGAGAAAAGTAATGATGACCAACCAAATATAGTTCAAGAATCGGGGAACATAGAACAAATTGGCATCAATGATGATGTTCAACCAGAGGACTGTGAACTAGATGATGGTGACAACATTCCTTTAGCAGTATGGACAAGCAGGGCTAGAGGTGTATTTTCACAAAATGATAAATTAGATGAGGCAATTCACCATGACAACCAACAATTTCCAAAGGCAAATGATCTTATAGAAGAAGGCAATATTAATGATATACAATATGAAGATCAAATTAATAGATCTGGTAACACTGATATTTTTGATGACGAAACAACTTTTATTGATACAGAATATGACGAAGGTGAAGATGAGGATGATCACAATATGACTTTAGCAGAATGGTTTAGGAAGAGTAATATTAATTTCTTGCAAGAACATATGAACATTGACAAGGAAGCATTGGAAGACATAGATGCAGATGATAACATAAATGAAGACTTCTAGATAATTTACAGGGCATGTCATTCATGTTTAAATAAGGACAATTATTATGTCCCATTTTGAAATGATTCATTGTTATTTGGTTGTAATAGTCATTTAATTACCATGTTTAGAACTCATAATCTAAATTGGTGTTTTGAATATTCTTATAGGTATACTCATTACTTGATGCAATTAATGTCATTAAAATGTATGTTAGTTAATATGGTTTGTTGGTTGGAAATAACAAGCTCAGTTAGTTAGATAAGAGTTACTATGGTTAGTTTCATCTATTAGTTGAAAATGGTTAGAAATAATATGAAGTTATGACTGAGACAAAATGAAAATAATTTATGTGTGTATAAATTGTCACATATTTTGAATATAGACAAATATAGCTTAACACACAAATATAACTTGTTAAGTTGAATTTATGGAATTAATTAACACAAATATATTAAACTACACTACAATAAAAATTCGAATTATTAAGGATATTTGGATGGGTAATGAAGGTGATTCAAATTTTCTATTGAGTTTATTCATTTTTGTGATCAATAATAACTTTCCCACACGCAGGCACTATTTTCCCCATATAGGGAATCCCTAATGGCATAGGGTCCCTATCATTGTATTGTTGTCATCGGTATCATCATTTAATCATCATCCTCATTGCCATTGTCATCGTCATCATATTCACCATCGCCACCACTATCATAGGTCATTTTTGATGACGATTATCATCATATCTTCCTTGGTTTCTAATATATATATGTATATGATGATGATGAGAAAAAAAAAAATCATTGGTCATAAAAGGTTACCATACTAGACTATCTTTAAAGGTAGATCAAATTATTTTTTTGCACACTTCCAAAACATATGGTTTCTATTCCAAGGTAGATCTTGAACACATTGATGAATGCAACTTTGTCTTGGATGTATCATCCAAGCATTCTGTATATTTACAAGTTCACTTGTCATTTTCATTGTTTTTTAAAATGTTAAATATTTTCACGCATGATATACTGAATAGTTAATGGACACTACAAATAGTTTCCAGTACGGTTGATATTATTCTACTTATATGCTCTTTGTAACTGAACAAAATTATTAATTTTGTCTTGAGAATTAGACTTGTAGCACAAAGAAAATGGTTGGGAATTATTTAATGACTATATCAATTCACAACTACTAACAATTGTTTTTGCTTTCTCCTTAAGTTTTGCAACCCAATTTGACTTAAATTTTCTTAACAGTGAAAAACCATTTGTCAATACTTCAGGTTTTACAAAATTCCTATAAACAACTATATCTACTTGGTAATCTAAAAAATATCAACAAATTCACAATCTCATATATTAGTCAGAAGAGGCCATCGTCAAAGTGAATCAAATACCAAGAATGATCTATGTCTGCTAAAACCTATAATCACATTGTTTCCTTAATAGCAACTAAAAACTTCTATACCCAGTTGTTGAACTTTTGCAACCAATTATAAACCTTCAACAAGAAGTAGTTTTCTAACGAGAATTATTGCCATATCTTCCTTGGTTTTACGAGGAAAAAGAAATAAAATTTCATTTGTTATCAAAGGTAAACCAAATTCATTATTTGCATACTTCCAAACCTAGGGTTTCGTATCCAAAGTAGATCCTAACCACATCAATGAAACAAACTTTGTTTTTATGTATCATCCAAACATTATGTACAATTACAGACTCACCTCTAATCCATTGTTTATAAAAATGTTGAATATTTTCATACATGATATACTGAACAGTTGGACAATGAAAATAGTTGTCATCGCTATTCTTCCATTTATATGCTTTTTGCAACTTATTTGAAAGAGCAATTTTGTCCCAACAATTATACTTGTAGCATAAAGAACATGGTTAATACATATGATTAGACCAAAAACTAGTTACTACCAAAATTCAACCAAAAAAAATATTACTTCATAAAAATAGAATTAAAAACAAAAAATATAAAAACAAAAATTTCCCAAATTAAAAATAAATAAAAGATAAACTTTTTTTACCAAAATTTAGTGATTTTTTTAGTGCTAATACTAACATCACCATTACAACAAGATATTTTTCTAGTGCTAATATTGCCATTACCACAAGATATAAGAGGGATATAATGCAAAAAGTTTAATAATAATATGTATGTAGAAGATGGTCTTCAGACTGGTGAATTCATGATAATCAATAGGACTACAGTCAAAATAATTGGATGTTATTTACTTTTTTACATAGATTTTCAAAATAATTGCATAAATCGGTTTTTTTTAACCAAAATTTAACAAAAACTTTGCTAGTGCTAACATTAGAACCACCATTACAACAAGATATCTTTCTAGTGTTGACAACACCATTATAGTAAGATACCTCAAGAGAGACAGAAAATTTTAAAAGTATGATAGCAATACGTATCCAGAAGATGGTATTGAAACTAGTAATTGTTCACGAATCCATAAGATTGTAAGGTCATTCTCATTATCATAATCATTGTCATCATCATCACCATCATCCTTGTCATTGTTATTGCCATCATTACATTATCATCATAATCACCATTCATGCCATCATCATCATCATTATGGACATTGTTTGCAATTGTTCATAATTGTAGATGTTGTAAGAAATATCATCAACCCAAAAAATGTGATCAGTGCTAGAAAAGGGTTGTTTAGGACACATTGATATACGTAAGAGAAATAACAACTCTATTTTTGACAGATGATCGATGATGATCATCATCACCACCATTATCATCGTCATTGTCATTTTTATCATCCCCATCATCATCATTAATGTAATTTATATCGACATTGTTGTAATCATGCATCATCATCATTCATGCCATTATTGTTTTTGATGATGACCTAGATGAAAATGATGATCATGACACCAAAGATAATGCTTATGATTATGACAATGACAACATCTAAAATTGGGAAGATTCGCCAATGTCATTAGCATCGTCATCATCATAATCATTGCCATCATCATCATTGTCATTGTAACCACTATCGTCTTTATCATCATAATCACAATTCATGTCATCGCCATCATCTTCATTTTCATCATTGTCAATATTATTGACATTGTCATGAATTGTTCATAATTGTCAA
The DNA here is from genome assembly GCA_031772625.1 of Pinus tabuliformis. Classification (NCBI taxonomy): domain Eukaryota; kingdom Viridiplantae; phylum Streptophyta; class Pinopsida; order Pinales; family Pinaceae; genus Pinus; species Pinus tabuliformis. Next base: position 686,308,881 of record CM062813.1, read on the forward strand.
TGCCATAAGGAATATCATCAATGCAGAAAATATGATGAGTGTTGGAAAAGGGATGCAAAAGCGAACATAGAAATGGGGGCAACAATAGAAGTAAAATTGGATGAAAAGTGGATACAACATAAGTAGATGCACAACAACATGAAAAACCTGACACAAAAGTGGATGCAAAAGTAGATGCAGTTGTCAATGCAAACTTGGATGCAAACATGAAGGCAAAAGTGGAAGCAAACATGGGTCCAATGGTAGGTGTAAAACTTGGCACAAATTGTGGTGAAACAAATGCGGATGCAACAACGGAAACAAAAGTATATGCAAAAATGGATGAAACAAAAGTGGATGCAATAGGGGATGCAAACGTGGAAGCAAATGTGGTTGCAATGGTAGGCGCAAGATATGGTGCAACAAAAGTGGATGTAACAATAGACAAAAAATATGCAAAATAAGATGCAAAAATGGATGTAAAAGTGGAAGCAAACATTGATGCAACAGGCAAAACAAAATTGGATGCAAAACATGGATATAATTTAAGTAGATGCAAAAGTAGATACAAAACGAGATGCAAAACCCAATGCATAAACCTGACATAAAAGTGGATGCAAAAATAGATGCAATATTTGATGCAAAAGAGGATGTGAACATGGTTGCAACATTGGAAGCAAACGTGGATACAACAGTGAGTGCAAAACATGGTGCAAATTGTGGCATAACAAAAGTGGATGTAATGATAGATGCAAAAAGATAATCAAAGTATGATGCAAATGAAGATGTAAAAAGGGATGCAAAAAGTGAAATTTAAAATGGGTGCAACAGTGGATGCAAAATTGTGTGCAAAAGTGGATGCAATAGAAGTCGATGCAAAAGTAGATGCAAAACGAGACACAAAACCCGATGCAAATCCCAGTCCAAAATTGGATACAGAAAGGGATGCAAAAATAGGTGTAGTAGTTGATGAAAACCTAGACGCAAATGAGGATGCAAACATGGATGCAAAATTATAATCAAAAGTGGGTGCAAAAGGAGGTGCCAAACTAGGTGCTAATTGTGGCACAAAAATATTAGATGCAATAGTGGGTACAATAATAGATGCAAAAGAGGATGTAAATATGGATGCCAAACAAGAGGGAAAAGTGGATGCAACAAAAGTAGATGCAAAATTTTATGCAAAACTAGACACAAAACTCGATGTAAAACTTGGCGCAAAAGGGATGCACAAATGGATGAAAAAATGGATGCAAAAAATGATTTAAAAAAGGATGCAAAAAAGGATGCAAAAGTCGATGCAAAAGTTGATGCAAGTGTAGGTGCAAAAAGTGGATGCAAATGAGGATGCAAAAGTATGTCAAACGAAATTAGGTGCCAAACTTGATGCAAAACCTGGAACAAAACCTGGTGTAAAGGATGACACAAAACTTGGCATAAAATTTGGTGCAAAACGTGGTGCAAAACCTATTGCAATACCTGGTGCTAAACTTGGTGTAAGATTTGGTGCAAAACTTGATGCAAATTTTGTGTCAAGTTTTGCACCATATTTGATAAATGGATGCAAATAGCACCAAAAATGGGCTCTAGATGCAAAAAAAGAAGTAAAAAGGGACGCTAATCGCTGGTTTTGTTGTAGTGTCTACAACTATTCTGGTTTCTTTAGCAATGTATGTTATTTAACTTACGCATTTTTGTATGAACTATTTTCTATGAAATTGTATGAATCTTGTTGCAAATGTGTTATTGGCTTAACCCATCACTTTGGATTGTGGACTATTCTGCTTTCCATGTTGTGATGTCATTCCACTCGTGTGTTCCTTTCAGGCTGCATACTATTATAGACTTCTAAGGGACACACTTAATTTTCCCCTCCATGTGTTAGAACCCCCATGCATCTCACTTGACTCACTGCAAGTTCACACACTTTCTTCCGACAAAGATATCAAAGTACTTTTGCGCCTTATCATAGTCAAGGAATTTCTTTACTACCCACTACTAGGACTCCTACTCCAAACAGTCTAAGGTCTATTTGGGACTTCTTACCGAGTAGATACGCTAACATCTTGGTGGGTCCAACACCGTCAACACAAACCAATCAATGAAGAAGAGAATAAGAAGATGATTGGTGAAATATAAATTAGCTTGAGGTCACTTATATTTATAGGCTTCCAAGGATAACCAATTTTCTTTAGGGTTGACCTTGTCTAAATGGGCATATATGGGTTTTCCTTCATAAGTACACTTTTCCTTATCTGATTTGAGTGATATTTAAGTCGATTTTGGTCATCTCGAAAAGATTAATTCAATGCAATCATCATCTCAATCAAATTAGTTATACAAAGTGGAATTTGACCATAGTTTCACAATTTAACACCACAGAAGGTTGTTATTTAACGTAAATATTAAACCACAAAGGAAAGTGGTTTATATGTATCCAACATCATAAAACAATTATGCAATATGAAAATAATTATAAAAGGGACAAACTCAGGAAAAATGTGTCGACCACAATCTAATAAACAATAGTTACACTAATACAAATAACACAAAATACTTTTGTCTGTATAAACCTTATAACCCTTAGATTTAAAAGACTGAATTTCCTATACTAATGTAAAAGGCATGTGCAGAGTGAGTTGTATTTTCCTTAGCATACATTCCCCTCCGCACTTTAAAGTGTTACATTTACCTTATTGTATGCTAAAAACAAACGAAATATATATAAATATATATTGTAACAACCCTGGTCAAAATTCCATGTAATAAAGTTAATAAAGGCAAAATAATAACCAAGGTCATGGACACTTATTCCAAGTTGAATGTTGGGCAAAACATCCTAGTGTGGGTGTTCATTTGGTTTATTATGGCTAATAAAATTGGCAAAGGCAATGATAAAGGCATTGGAAAGGCAAAATGACATTTTTGGCAATTTATTTATGAAAATAATGGAAAATAGGAGAAAAGAAAGGTGAAAGGTCATGGGTTGCATGTGAGAAGGAAAATGAAGGAAAATAATGGAAAATGAAGAAAATAGAGGCCTCGTTAATAAAAAACCTTATGAGGATCAATTTGTAGATTTTTGTTAGTTCGGTTTTGGAGCTCTCTCTCTCTCTCTCACTCTTGGACACTTAGAGTATTCTTGGAGCACACTAGCATTGGAAGAAAGAATGCAAAGGAAGGACAAGAAAGTAAGAGGAAGAAAAGATAAAGCAAGGAAGAGCATGATCAAGAAATTACAACGAGATTACTTGTAGGTATTGAGTTGCATGTATGATTTCCTTGCTACTTTGGGCATGCATGGTACATGCATGTGTGTTTTGCTTCTCTTGATCTCATTAGAATGGGTTTTTTCCAGGTGTGACAATGAATATATGACCTAATAGATATTGATAATGAATCTATTGTGATAAGGCATCAATTCTTCCTTACGAATCTCAAATAAGAAAGAGACCCATATTCTCATATTTGTTGTTATGACTTGTAGAATTCATATTTGTGACATGTTTGACGAAATGCCTATCATGGCTAGCAGGGTTTCGGTCAATTCATTGATCAAATGTGTGTATTAGTAGCCTTATTCCATTATTATTTATCATTCCTGAAAGTTTCATGAAGTTCTCGGGAGTCGCCTAAGTCCTGGCCTTGAAAAATTGGCACAAAATCTGGGGTTGCTGGCTCAAAATTTCCTGAAAAATTCCACATTCGCTGGCATGCCTTGTGGTGGGAGTGATTGGAAGGCCTCAGTTGCATGTATGGCTTATCATGGGAGCGGCTAAGGGTCTAGATCAACAAAAAGATAATTTTTCTCAGGGGTTAAGCATCGGGAAGGGTTACTTGCCTCCTGGAGGGTCTGTAGCTCTTTAGGAAGGTTAAAATGGTTTTGTTTGTCGATTCCATTTCCTTAAATGTACACGGGGAGTTGAATCACATCATAGTGGCCTCTCATCACATGTTTACCCTAGTGGACTGGTTAGCTTGGGTAAATGTGGGAGGAGGGTGTTACTGAGTGGTATTAGAGCATGATTAACCCCTTGGACTAGATGGGTGGTGTGTTGGTTATACATTCATGTCAGTTTCATATGTGTACTTTATTCTTGTGGTCTATGTACTTGTTGTGTATGCATGGTGGCTGTTAGGTTTGTAGTGTGAAATTTGATGGTGTGTTGTTGGGTGTTTTTTCCATGAGTGTATGTTGGTTATGCGTTGGTTATGCATGTCAGTGCTTATATATTGTTATGCATACATTGACATGGTAATAGTTGTCATGCATGAGGTCATGGTATGTGTTTGGTATGGTCATGCATTGATAACTAGATAATGGTTGAAATGATGATTATATGCTGATGTGATTATGATTATATATGTATTGTGCTAAGACGGTTGATATTGAAAATGAGATATCCTCCCCTGAACTAGACTGAGGTATGTTGAATTATGTTATATTTTGGTTTAAGTTGACATGGTATACTTGCAAACAAGAGATCAAAGATGACTAGCAAACTGGTAGACTACAGTTCATGAGATTCTCCCTATGAATCAGATGAGCAACATTGTGGTGGGCATTCTTTTGACTTAGTAGATACTTTGAGAAGTTTGAAGGCAAAAATAAGAAGTTGCAAGGAAGATGATGACATGATCATTCAATCATAGGGGAAACACGCAGAAGTTAATGCAGTAATCCTTCATAGTTTGTTAGAATTGCAGAGACATGAACCACTTCGGATTAGCCATGGGTAGGAGGATATGACTAATTGGGCATATGGCAGTAGATATTATAGTGGGCACAGGTTGGATAGGGATGAAACTATCATAGATGGAAGGCTCTTGGATACTTTAGATAGGAGAGGCGATGGACATAGGTTCTATTATAGTTCTGGTTCTGACACACACTATGATCATCTTAGACATCATCCTTATAGGAGGAGTGATAGGGGATATTTATCAGATGAATTCAAGAAAGCTAAGCCACGTACCTTTGGTGGGAATTTGGAGAATTCGGAGGATAATGAGGCATGGTTACTTGGCATGAAGAAATTCTTTGAGCGACATGAGTACACAGAGAATATGAAGGCCATAATAGCTATTTGCAGTCTCAAAGGGAAAGTACACATCTAGTGGGAAGATGTGAAGTGGGTTAGAGACATCATGATAGAGGAGTTGAGTTGGCATGAATTCAAGAGATTTTTTAGGAAAAAGTATTTGTCAGAGCGGTACTACAACAAAAAGGCCAAGGAGTTTTATGAGCTAAAGATGGGAACAATGAAAGATGAGGAGTATACAACCAAGTTCTTGGATTTATTGAGGTATGTACCATATCTTAAGGATGAAAAGGCTAAAGTTCAAAGATTTTTTAGTGGATTTCCATTATCATTTATAGATCAGATTGAGTATGATGAGAATTAGTCACTTGAGGAAGTCATTGGGAAACTGAAGCATTGTTATGAGAAATCAAAGCATAAGACAAAATCTCAAAAAGGTTGGAAAGGGAAAAACAAACCTAAAGGTAAATGGTAGCTGAAAATAACAAGACTTAAAAATGTGGGTGATAAATAAAATGTTGCACCTTATAAGAAGTTCAACATAGTTAGACAGGGACATGGGTCACAATGTGGAGGGAAGTAGAATAGAGGTGATGGTATGGGACCATTACATTGTTGGATATGTGGAAAGGAGCATCTCAAGAGAGATTTTCCATAGTATCAGGGTGGTAGACCTCATATATATAGTGCACGAGAGGCACAGATAGTGGGGGATGTTGGAAAGAGTATTCCTCAAATCTATGTAGCGTTGGATAACAGGTAGGCATATCACCAAACTTCTATTATCGAGATGGAAGGTAAGCTTTGTGATCAACTTTTATTTTTTATTTTTGATTGACCCTAGATCTAATTATAGTTATGTTAATCCTGACTTGGTGGATAAGTGTGGTTTGAATAAAGAAGTGCATGTAGAGTATTGTTTAGTGCAGTTGGCTACAGGTATTAAGAAGAGAGTTCATAATTGGGTAAGAGCTTATGCATTTGAATTGAATGATATGTCTACACCATCACATTTTAATATACTTCCATTGGGATTATACAGTATGTTGTTGGGTATGGACTATTTGTATCTTTGCAGGACTAAGGTGGATTGTTATGATCACAAAGATATTGAGTGCTTATATGATAATGGAGAATAAATAATCTTGCAAGGTAAGAAGAAGGTAACATCAGTTAGGATGGTGACAACTATACAAGCAAAGCACAATCATAGAAAAGGGTATGTGTCATTTGCAGTGCATATATCTAGTGATAAAGGTAAGAATGTTGAGGATGCGGAGGTATTGAGAAGGTACACGGTTTTACAACAATTTCAGGATGTGTTTCGGGCAAAGATTTAAAAGTTTCCACCTCATAGGGAAGTGGAATTTTCTATTGAGTTGGTACCAGGGGCAACACGAACATCAAAGGCACCATACATGATGAGCACACCAGAGTTGGTGGAGATGAAGTTGCAGTTAAAGGAGATGCTTAACAAGGGATACATTAGGCCAAGTGTATCACCTTGGGGTGCACCAGTGTTGTTTGTGAAGAAGAAGGATAGTACTCTCAAGTTATGCATTGATTACAAGCAGTTGAATAAGGTGACCATCAAGAGTAGGTATCTGTTGCCGAGGATTGATGAAGTGTTTTATCAATTGAAGGGAGTAGGAGTGTTCTCAAAGATTGAGCTGAGATTAGAATATCATCTGGTACACATCAAAGAAGAGGATATTTACAAGACTGCTTTCTGGACCAGGTATGGGCACTATGATTTTGTTGTAGTTCCATTTGGTTTGACTAATGCTCCAGCTAATTTCATGTGCTTGATGAATAGTGTGTTGCATCATTATCTGGAAAAGTTTCTTATTGTATTCATTGATGACATCTTGACATATTATATTGAGATTGCTGAGAGAGCTCTAATTGTTTTCTAATCTCAGTAAATCTAGTTTCTTTCAGACAAAGGTACATTACTTGGGACATGTGGTTTCAAAGGAAGGAATAACAGTGGATCATGGAATGGGAAATTCCTAGAAATGTGGAAGAGGTAAGATCATTTATGGGGTTAACATGTTATTATAGGAGGCTCATTAGGAAATTCTCTCATATTTCATATCCTATTATGCCACTGTAGAGGCAAGGTAAGAAATTTGAATGGACAGAGGAATGTGCAACAAGTTTTGAGCAATTGAAGAAGTTGTTGACAAATGCTCCAATGTTAAAGATTGCAGATCCATAAAAAGAGTTTGTGGTGTGTACAGATTCCTGCAAGAAAGGACTTGGTGGAGTATTAATCCATGAAGGAAAAGTAGTGTGCTATGAATAAAAGAAACTAAATGAGCACGAGAAAAATTATCCAACACGTGAACTTGAGTTGGCAGCGATCATCCATGCATTGAAGATGTCGAGACATTATATTCTTGGTAAGAGGTTTGTGTTGATGAGAAATCACAGTGGATTGAGGTATCTATTTAACCAAATGAATTTGAATTTCAGGCAAGATAAATGTTTGGCCACGATTATCAAGTTTGACTTTGATATCCGGTACATGAAAGGAAAGGAAAACAGGGTTGCAGATGCTCTTAACAGGAGACTACAGGTGAATCACATAGCAACTATGAGTTCTTATTGGATAGACTTACAGGATCAGATCTTACAGACAGGACAACAGGATGACAGGTACATGGAGCCTATGCACAGGTTACAATAGGGTACAGGTGAGCAGGATGTATATTATCATCTTGTAACAAATGGTTTGGTCAAATTTGGGGACTAGTTTTATGTGTCGAATGACAGTGATCTCAAGAAGATTATCTTGAGAGGGTTTCATGAAAAATTGTATTAAGGTCACCCAGGATACCAGAAAATATTGACGATAGTAAACAAGTCTTATCATTGGCCAAATCTAAAGAAGAATGTGGCAAAGTTTGTGGCTAGATGCTTGGACTGTCAGTAGGTGAAACTAGAATGTAAGAATCTAGGTGGACCACTACACCCGATTCTGATTCTAGAGTGGAGGTGGGAAGTCATTTCCATGGACTTCATCACAGGTTATCCAAGGACACCTAGACAACATGATTCCATCATGGTTGTGGTGGACAAGTTGACAAAGGTAGCACACTTAATTCTAGTGAAGTCTACTTATTTATCTAATGATGTAGCATAGGTTTTCATCAGAGATGTATTGAGGTTACATGGTGTTCCAAAGAATATTTTTTCAGGCAGAGATGATAAGTTCACTTTTAGGTTATGGAAAGAGTTGTTTGTAGGTTTGGGTACAAAGTTTGTCGTCAGCATAAATTATCATCTGCAGACAGATGGAAAGACAAATAGGGTCAACAGGATATTGGAGGACATGTTGAGGATGTATGTGATGCATTGGCAGAGGATATGGGAGGAGTACCTTCCATTGGTTGAGTTTTCTTACAACAATGGTTATCAGGAGTCACTGACCTTCGAGGCACTGTATAAACGAATTTGTAGTACTCCCATCAGTTGGATAGATCTGATGAATAGATTAGACTGAACATGTTGGAAGAGATGGAACATGAAAGTGGTAGGTAATCAAGAAGAATCTGAAATCAACATAGGATAGAAAAAAAAGTTATGTAGATCAAAAGAGGATGTTTAAGGAGTTTTGGGTTGGGGAACATGTGTATTTGCACATCAAGCCCAAGAAGATATCCTTGAGGATTGGATCATGTGCCAACATGGCACCTCAGTTTTATGGACCTTTCAATATTCTTGAAAGGATTGGACCAATAGCCTATCGACTTGCACTGCCTTCGATAGTGAAAGTCTATGATGATTTCCATGTTTTATTGCTTAAGAAGTATGTTAAATATGTTGATCATGTGATTGACTGGTTTGTATTACAGGTGGAGCCAGAAGGATAATTCTAGCTAGAACCTCAATGTATTTTGCAGAGAAATATGTTCATGCTCCAAAACTGAGCAATTCAACAAGTTTAAGTGTAGTGGAAGCACTTTAGGTCCAATGAAACTACATGGGAGATGGTTGATTAGATGCAGGCTATGTATCCTTGTCTATTCACTAGTTGACTGGATGTTTCGATATATGTTTTGGTATGGTGTTTTAGTGTATATCTCTCTCTCTCTCTCTCTCTCTCTCTCTCTCTCTCTCTGTATATATATATATATATATATATATATATATATATAGATGGATGTAAATACCGCCATGAGCTATGTTATAAAGCTCCAAGAAGTTTTATGGGTGTCAGGTCATTGTGGTTTTCATGATGATATGTTTATCGTGTTGTTATGTTGGTTGCTTTTAGCAGGTTGATCATTGTAAATACTACATCAAGCTAAGTTATAAAGCTCCATGGGAAGTATGTTTGTCTTTTCAGCAGTTTTTCGAGTTGTAGGTGTCATTGAACACCAAGGACGGCGTTCCCCCACGAAGGAGGGTTCTGCAACATCGCTGGTCAAAATTTCATGTAATAAAGTTAATACAGGCAAAATAATAACCAAGAAAGGCATTTGTATCTTCTTCTTCTTCTTCTCCTTTTTTTTTTTTTTTCAGTTCTGTTTTGGATCTCTCTCTCTCTCTCTCACTCTTGGAAACTTAGAGCACCCTACCATTAGAGGAAATAAGGCAAAGGAAGAACAAGAAAGAAAGAGGAAGAAAAGATAAAGTAAGGAAGAGAAAGATCAAGAGACTAGAGCGGGATTACTTGCAAGTATTGAGTTGCATGTATGATTTCCTTACTAGTTTGGGCATGCATGGTACATGCATGTGTGTTTTGGTTCTCTTGTTGTCATTGGCATGGGTTTTTCCAGGTCTAACAATGTTTTTTAGCCTTGTCTTTCCATTTTTGGATAGCCATGGTGTGATGGGGTTCTCGTGTTTTGGTTGAGTTGGATTTCCAGATGGACTTGAAGGTGAGTGGGGTGGTCTCAAGATTATTCAGAGGGCCTAGGAGTCCCAGAATGAGATACACGGTAAAGCCTAGTTGTGAACACCTCGATTGAGCCTAGGAATCATCGACCGATGAATGGTGGGATACATGGTAAAGATCATATGTGAATACCCTTGATTGGTCCTAGGAATCCCTTGACTGGTAATGACGGGATACACAGTAAAGCCCAGAGGATGGAGACCACCTAGGCCTAGGAATCCCTTGACTGATAATGGCGGGATACACAGTAAAGCCTAGAGGTTGAGATGGAAAAATTCCTCATGGTTTAGGTGGAGAGAACCAGAGGCATCCATGCCCGTTTAGGACCCAGTGATCTAGTGGGGATTGCAGTAAATTTTGGTTCTATTGATGAGAGTTGAGGTGGTTTTTCCTCAAGAAGCCCTGGTTGATTTTGTTGTGAGTCCCACATTCATGCTTGGAATATGGCATAGGGTGACTGACTAAAACAAAGATTTGGTTTAGCCCATTCTATGTTTGGGTGGTTCATGGAAGTTCCTTACTTGGTTGGCCTATGCATTCATTAATAAGAGCTCCTTCTCCTTGGTATTTCATGTGTAAATGTACTTTTTCATATATGACTCTTATGGTTGTTTTATCCTTGTCATTTCTGTTGGTTATATGTTGGTTATGAGTATGTCTTTTGACATGCTTGATGTATGGATATCAACATGTATTGATTAGCAAATGAATGAACAATGAATATATGACCTAATTGATCTAGGTGCCTTTAGAAACACTCAGAATCTAGCAGTGCCTATGGAAAAGCTCAAAAGTCAAATTCCCCTTATTGAAGTGAAACTAGGACCAGATCATAGTGCTCGTCACCCTGATTCCAACGATGTGAACGACACTCAATCCAAGTTCATATGGTCAAGTTATAGCTAGTTAATGTTTTGGTCAAACTTGGCCAAGTGGCAGGCTTAACGAGGCAACAATTTGGTAGTGACCTGGTGCATGAAATCCGGCCACTGGAACGGGCGAATTTGTTGCCTACTTAATTTCGTCAATAACCCTTAAAAATTGATCAACAAAAAATGACAGGTTGTTTTATTAAAAAAAAAAACTGGGGTGATAGGCTGCCACCCTTGCCATTGTTATGTTATAACACAAAGAAAATTAAATATGATTAGTCGGTGGACGGTCAAACCCCACCGACCCCAAATCTCAACATATTCCATAGCAATATATGTTAATCGTTCCCAAACATCAAACAATATGCTAACCACATTCCATATGGAACCAACACCAACCACATACATAACCGTGATATGCTGCCAACAACCAATGTTGGTCAAAAAAAATGTAACACCAACAGTTGTTATAACTACTGGTTGCAAATGGTTAATATAACAAACAACATGCAATGGCATCAACCGCAACCATTTCCATTTGACCGCGTCGTTTGGAACCATCAATCAATCACACTGAAACCAAAACCAACACTATTTAAAAATAAAAATGCTCAATACTGAATCAGGTGTCAGTGGGGTTGGAACCCTTGACCACCCCGCACCCAATATAGCCCGCTACTAACAGCCCATGAGGCCTCACCTTGTTGTCTCTGCCGGAAATTTAATATATAAACCTTCAAATTCATTCGACCTGTAGGCGGATTGGAGGAGCGACGGAACCTTGACCACGCGGAGAAGTGGAACCATGAGCGAGGAGAATCTCTTGATGCCAAAAAGATTCCCTTAGAGGGAAAGAGGTGCGAGTGTTAGAATTTATCAACTTGATATTCATTTTTTCATGTTTTCGTGCTAGGAGCCCAACTGAGTAGTCAGAATTTCCATCTGAGTAGCATAAATTCAGGTGTCTAGCAGCAAGGAATCTTTGGAGAATCTTGTGGAATCTAAAAAATTACCTTGGAGGATAATTTTTGACTGATGCAAAATGATGCCAACTTTATAGTCATTTTTTCACAGAATTTCACAGGGAGCACAGTGGTGTGCTCAGAATCTTCATTCGAGCAGCAAATTTTTTGGCCATCTTCAAGAAGAAATCTTTGGGGGAATCTTCGATGGTCCAGAATTTGAAGGTGTCAGAAAGGGGCAAATTTTGTAGTCATTTGACACGATTTCATGCCATGGGTTCAGTAGTGCAATCCGTTTCAGCAGCTGATCTTTACATTTTCAGTGATCCCCGAAAGTGGAGGTATATGATGTAGTTATGTCATGCTTTTCCTCTAATTTGCTAAGATAATGGTTTTGTTGTTGAGTTCCCTGATTACCATTATGTTGAGGGATACTTGTATGCCACAACTTGTGAGATTTTATTAGCTTTTCATGCTGAAAGAATGCCCATTTGAGTGAGAGTTCCTATAGGGAGAACGTCTCGTGGAGAGACATGCCACTCTTTTTGAGGGATTTTTCCCATATGAGTGAGAGTTCTTGAGAATGTCTCGTGGAGAGACATGCTACTCTGGTTGAGGAAATTTATCCTTGTAATGAGAAAGAACATACCATTTACATCATCATCATTTGTAGCATTTAATGAAGTGGCCTCCCCACTCTTGACACCAGGGCCTAGAGGCGTAACCCACACTGGGTGAACTCCGTTATCAATGTGTTTTATGTTCTTGATTTGATGGTTGTCGTATGTTTTATCTTCTTTACAACATGCATGTGTGGCTTTTCATACTCTTTTACATGCAATTATTCTAACATCATAGTAGTAAAAGATCTTGGATAATTCTAGTAGCTGAAGAGATCCAGATCAAATTTGGTAATAGAGTGGTCTTCTCGTTGATGTCAATTGTGAGTGTGAATGATTTAACATGCAACAAGAAAGAAAATAGAGGATGACAAATAAATGTACGAGGCGTTCTATAGGGTGTAAAAAATGGTAGACATAATGTATGCATATTATGAGGAGAAGATGGAAAAAGAAAGAGCAGAGGACGATGCTCCATCTATCCCCTCGAGTGTACATTCATCTTCTTCATCGCCTTCTCATCATTCAGATGTGGAGATCAGTCAGAGCCTTCAAGCTGAGAATGCTGAATTGAGGAGAATTATATGAGAAGAAAAAGAAGAGAAGCAAATATTGCAGCTTGAGTTACGAGCTCCAGAAGAGGCCTTGGAAGAATTGAATCACAACAAAGGCTCAGTGAAGCCATCATTGTCTGTTTTAGAATCAACAACTGAGGTAAACAATGTTGATCGTTCTTCAGTTTCATTTTCATATGATACTATTTATTTTGGGAATATGGAGGTGCCAATTTCAGGAACTGGCATGAGACTCCTTAACAAGATGGGATAAAAAGGAGGAGGACTTGGTGTTAATGGCTAAGGGATGACACAGCCATTTGAGGTTGTACAAAGACCTCGATTCGCAGGTTTGGGACACACTGAAGGAGAGTGATCAAAAGTATCAAAATCTACCAAGACATTGTCGAAGCCATCAGAGAAAGAGGATGATTGGAACACATCACCATCCTCCCATGACAATGCACATTGCAGAGGAAGAGCTGAGACAAACTCTCATCACCATGATTGCACTAGAGACAGTCGAGAAAGGTATAACAAGTCTCAGTATTCTAAATTTCATTTTTATTACAAGTATGTTAATGATGAACACAAACCATGTCATAAAAAACCATGTAGTTTTTATGGTTTACATAACCATGTGGTTGTTGAGTGCTGGACGAGAATGACAACAAGAAAAAGGATGAGGCGTGAAAGACCTTCTCCACATCAGGAAAGGAAGCGGGTTAAGCAGGTCTGGAGGAAGAAGAATTTTGCAGTCATTGCAACAAAGGTGGAGATCAAAGAACCACATGTTGGAGGCTCCATCTAGAGAAACGTCTTAAGGACAAAACGCCTATGTAGGAACTAGTTGGAAAAGTTGTTCAACAAGAGGATCCGCCACAGGGAGATGATCCATTCAATTTGATGAGTGAGAGATGGTTTTTCTAGATGTGGTAGCTTGTCATGGCCACATTTTGTAAATCATGTGTTGCAATTTAAATTGTAAAAGTGATGATGTGTTTTCCATCACTTAATAAAGCAATGATGATGTTTATAGCCTTTATTGATAGTTGAGGTATTGGTTTCTATTATGATGTAAAATTGACCACAGAATGTGTGTTATAAACTCGTGGCAAGTATGGGGATGTTTGGGTCATGGTTGGTCATTGAGCATGTAATTTGAAAAGATATATTACAAGTTTGTAGAGGATGTAGGTGTTGTCTCATAACTTATGGCTCTGAAGAACAAGGGTGAAGGAGAAGGAAGTGTGACCTGTCAGGACACTTGTGGTGCAGATAATTACACAGCAGTTACAGATTATGTTAATGCTTTTGGAGGACCAAAATATCCTTAGTGGGGAGGAATGATCCAAGTGGCTCCAGACACGCTCAAAATCCAACAATGGCTATGGAAAAGATCAAAAATAAATTCCTCATATTGAAGTGAAAACAAGACTAAGTCGTAGTGCTTGTCGCCCTAATTCCAATGGTATAAACGAAACTCAAATCCGAGTTCAGAGGGTCAAGTTATAGCTGGTCAAAGTTTTGGTCAAACTTGGCCGAGTGGTAGGCTTAATGAGGCAACAATTTGGCAGTGACTCGATGCACGGAATCTGACCACCAGAGCGGGCTAATTTATTTCCTACTTAATTTCGCTAGTGACCATTATAAATCGGTTAACAAAAAATGATAGTTGTTTTATTAAAAAATAAATAAAAAATAAAAAAAAATTGGGGTGGCAGGCTACCACCCCTACCAACCCCACCATCATTATTTTATAACACACAAAGAAAATTAATTGTGATTGGTTGCCGGGTGGTCAAACCTTGCTGACCCCAAACCTCAACATATTCTGCCGTAATATATGTTAACCGTTCCCAAACATCAAACAATATGCCAACCGCATTCCATATGGCACCAACACCAACCAAATACATAACTATGATATGCCACCAATAGCCAATGTCGGTCAACAAAAAATGTAACGCCAATAGTTGTTATAACCACTGGTTGCAAATGTTAATGTAACAAAAACATGCAATGCCGCCAGTCGCAATTGTTTCCATGTGACCGCGTGGTTTGGAACCATCGGCTACAAACGGTTAATATAACGAACAACATGCAATAATGTCAGCCACAATTGTTTCCATGTGACCTCATCATTTGGAACCACCAGTCAATCACACAACAACAAAAAATAATGTTGTTTAAAAATAAAAATGTGCAATACCGAATCAGGTGTCAGTGGGGTTGGAACCCCCGACCACTCCGCCCCCAATATAGCCCACTACCAACAACTCATGAGGCCTCACCTTGTTATCTCTGCTGGAAATTTAATATATAAACCTTCAAATTCATTCAACCTGGAGGTAGATTGGAGGAGTGGAGGAACCTTGCCCAAGAGGATGTTGGGAACGAGTTCCCCCAAGTGTAGTTTTGGGGCTAAAAGCCCATGTTTTGGGACAATTTTGTAATAAAGTTGTAAAGTCTCCGCATTTTGTGGTCACGGAGTGCGAATGCATCAAGAGTCATAAATGGTTGTCCGCCCTTATTTTGTAAAGTGTCAAGTTGGCTGTAAAGATCTACCCATGGTCCGCGGACCATAGGAATGTATAAAAAGGAGATAAGTAAGTAAGCTCTAAGTAGTTAGTAGCGAAGTAGAGTTGAGATGGTTTCTATAGAGTGATCTAGCTTGGAGAAGCCTAAGTGTTTCTAGGTCTTAGCGTAGGTAGAGGCTCTGCAACTGAGTGCGCAAAGGCCTAGGGTAGAAGTCCGCCGTTGAGTGCGCGAACCCTGCAGCTGTGTGCGCAGGGTGGATAGAGTCTATATTAAACTGGACATATCAATAAAGAGAAGTATTTTTCAATTACTGTGTATTTAGTCTCTGTTAATATATCTGATTATATTGCGTTACGATTTGGGTTTATATTACAATGTTTATTTGATGCGCGAATGTATGTGATTATATTTGTTAATTCAACGCAAGTAAGAATATCAGTTTACGCGATCATATATGTAAATGATTGGTAGAATAAGTAAAAAAATTGAGATAACTTGGGAACCTATACAATACATCGTCATAGGAGCACGAAGGTACCTGAACCACTGGTTAGGGCTGCACGAAGGTTAATCGTACACCTTCACGATAGTACTGAAGGGCGGGATAAAGGGTAAATCGATGAGCCCTAAGGCTTAGTGACCTGCGCGAAGGCAGGAGTAGGGGGTATAAATTGACATCACGACCATCTCAGGGTGCGGAAACTTGGTTCCAGCATCCCCCCATACTGCTTTGGATGAGACTTCAATCCACGCTCCGTGGGATAATGCCGAAAGAGCTAGTAGTGTAGGGATTTGTTTGGCTGACTAGCGTTGAACCCGGGTCAGGGCCCCCAAAGCCAACAAATGGTTCCATTGCCTGGATCGGGAATCTACATGAGAGATGTGTGATGTCGTATCACTGGAATCCAACTAAGAAAGAGATCGAAGGCTGGTTGGATAGGAAGATCCACAAATTCACGACGCAGGTGAACAGAAATACGTGGCTAACAAAGGAACAATGGCTAGACATGTAGCTATATACAGAAATCCACGAGATCTTTTTCTGTTCCTTTCCATTTGAGTTATACGGGTTGAGTTATACGAGTAGATAGCCAAGGAATTTGGAGGCTTGACGGTCCTATAGTTTGTACCCTGGAGTTAGTATAGAGACTGGAAGCCCCTAAGGATAAGATTGCCCGCAATGTCGATCATTGCTTAATCGTATCATAGGAGGGTTTGTGACTGAATTCATGGTCGATACCTCAGTCAGTTACAACGAGGCGGAGTGATGCTTTTTCAAAGGTCTACGAGGTAAGTACTTGAAGTCTTTAAATACTTGGATTAAGATGTTATTGTGCGAAAAGCGGGTTATGTAGCTACCTTGATGTTCGGAGCTACGCGAAGTGGAAAGACTTACAAGAACGAAGGAAGAAAGGGTCATGAATATAGCCCACTGATTTCACCTCCTTTGAGTGATGATGAGGGAGTAGCGCAGGCTTCTCCATGAAGTGTAGTTCAGTTGATAAAACAAGGGTTCCCGCGACTACCACCTCCACCTTAACCATCGTCACCTGTGACTTTCCCCACACCACCACCACAATTCAACATGGCGAATTCAGTGAAGCTACCATTGTTTAAGGGCTTGGGAAATGAGGACCCAGACTAGTTCTGGTTCATCATAAAAGCTGTATGGGAAGCTCAGGGTGTCATAGATGATCACATGAAGAAGGTGACGTTGGTTAGTGCTTCACAGGATCACGTGCTAACTTGGTACATCAAGTACTCTAATGATAACCCAAACGTTGTGTTGGCAAAGATCTTAGTCGTGCTGGATAAAGAGTTTAGTAGGCCTAAATCCGAGGTGCAGTCGATTGTGGGGTTTAAGGAAATTGCGATGAAACCCAGTGAGACACCTTGGGAGTTGGATCAAAGGTTAAAGTGTACAATCCACAAAGATAACATGAATTTAACGGATGGGCAGAACCATGAATGGTTCGTGGCTTCGCTCCTGCCTCACCTAAGGGTTGCGCTGTCACAAAAGAAGATTACAACTCAAGTAGAGGCCTTGGAGATTGCAATAAGACTGCATGAAACACCAATGCAAGATCCGAGTCTGGGGGTTCAACAGATCCATGCCCAGTTGCAAAATATTTGCCTCGAAATGCAAAGCCTGAAGCAGGACAAAACAGTTCAGCTAGAGGTGCGTGAAGAGATATGGTGCCTGAAATGTAAAGGTCAGGGGCATGACAAAGACCACTGCTCAGTCTTTGCGAACTATATTGTAGGAGGAGGATCGATGCCTTTGAAGCCGGAAGCCCAAGCATGGCCGAGCGCGGGGCGTGCGTTGTGGTGCGCTATATGTCAGGTGGCAAGGAAACATACAACTGATAATTTCATTTGCTGCAGAAGTTGTTACAAACACCGCAACAAATATTATGTAGCTTTTGTAAGTCGGTAGGGCATGAGGAGCACAATGGCCAAAGTTATGAATTGATGATGGATAGAACACCCGCCTATAGAGTTAAGGTAGAAAAGCAACCTCTTGATCAGGGTTCTGGGATGGCGCGGACATGCTTTTAGGGGCACGGACGAGGCCAAGGCGAAGGAGGACCTGGCAGAGGTCGGGGACAACTGATCTGTTACAATTGTGGAGGACCAAGACACTATGCTCGTGAATGTACTAACCCAACGCATCTGTCGTGCAAATATTGTACTTAGTTTGATCATGAGACTGAGGACTATCCTACACTAATAGCAAGGATATGCGACAAAGGGGTGCTACCTCTGTAGCCAACTCAGAACCTGTAGATGATGAGGGTTAAACCTCGCGAAGAAGATCCAAATGTGAATATATTGCTTTGAAGTGGAATTTCAATGAGTGATAATAAGGGGAAACAACTTGAAGACAATGTGTGGGTTCACAAAGCTCCAGAGAAGGAGACTGAATTTGATTTGGAGCGCGCACGTGAAACGTTCATGGAAGAAAAGAAGAGCTTCACTGAGGCCTCTACCTCACAGAGCCAGGATAAACTTGTTCAGGAAATGGACCCTTCTATGGTTATGAACTTTCTAGAGACGTGCATGAAGCTGTTGCACTATAGCAAGGCTGTGAAGGGGTTACAAGAACTTATAAATAGATGTGCTGGAAACACTCCGGGTGAACCACACGTGGTACGGAAGATTGGTAAGCATAAGGCAAGGACAGGACATTTTATGAGACTCACCGCGTAGATAGGAGAATATGAAATGGATCAAGTTATTCTGGATCTGGGATCAGACGCGAACATTTTTCCAAAGCAGACTTGGGAGCGGATGGAGAGACTCGCGCTGCAGTGGTCTCCAATTTACTTAAGGATGGAAAATCAGCAGAAGATAATCCCCATGGGATGGTTTTAGGGAGTAACTGTAGATATTGAAGGCGCGAGTGCATTGGCTGATTTTGAAGTAATAGAGATTGTGGATGAGAGCAACCCCTACCCTACACTCCTTGGCATTGATTGGGCTACGGACATGAATGGTGTAATCAACCTAAAGAAGCAAAAGATGCTATTTGAAAAGAAATTGCTTTGTATAATACTACCCTTAGATCCTACAAAAGTATTGCGCTATATTGAACCAGTCTGCGATTACGAAAGTGATGACGACTTGGACTGCATATATAAGATAACAACGCGAGACCAAGATTGGGTGAATCCAACAACGGATGGATGAATTACATGGGATCACGAGAGTTCCTGCACCTCAGACTCGGACGAAGAATTAGAGCGTTGGCATAATCAGCTACATGAAGTAACTACACTGAGCTGTAACATGATGACCTGGTCGCTACATTGTGTGTCATCAGAGGTAAGAAATCTGCCCACTTATGATGCCTTGAATGATGTGGATGTGTTTTTGGATGCATTTGAGAGGGAAGTACCAGAGAAGCAACACTTCCAGGCTTTGGATTGGGCACTACGCACTACGCCCGCAAGATGGTGGGGTATGCACAAGGGTATTTTTGATGATTGGCATGATTATAGGAGGATGATGGGAACACGCTTTAGGAAGCCGAAGGTACGAGTGATGGACAAGTATGATGGGAAGGATGATCTGCATGAACACTTGGCCAAATGGGCTAAGACCTATGCAGAGGAGCCCCAACCTAAATGGGTGCACTTGTTCTGTCATACCTTGGATGTCATCCCCATGAACTGGTACTTGGAGATAGAGCTCTGCCATGGCACATAAGAATGGGATATTTTGCGCGAAGGGTTCATAATGATGTTCATCTTCGAATACAGGTTTTATTGTATTAACGAAGTGCTACAAGAAGTTAAAGCAACGATCTTTAGGATACCGCGGGATCCTTTGGATCTGATTCAACCCGATTGGACTACTCAGCTGAGCCACACGCTGGGATGCTATAACGTGACTGTTGAAGAAGAAGACGAGGGCCCCCAAAAGATTAATATCCCTGAAACAAAGGGTCATCGCGAGGTTGAGGGACAACATATCGAGAATCCTGATATAACCGTGTCGCTGAAAACTAAACAGATAAATATTGGCACGAAGGCAGAGCCCAAATTCATGAAGATTAGAGATTGACGGTAGATAACGTCACCGAATTGCTCCGGGAATACCAGGATTTGTTCCCTACCAAGTTTACGGACTTAAAGGGGATAATAGGATACCTACGCATTATGAAGATCATGTTAAAACTCAACACGAAGCTGGTTAACCAAAGACCTTACTGTCTCAATCTGAAGTATAAGTAGAAGGTCCGCTTAGAGTTAGATAAGATGCTCACGGCAGACATCATTAAGCCCATAGAGGAATCTGATTGTTGAGCCCAATGGTGGTACAGGAAAAGAAGCAAAAGGATGAAATAAGGATATGCGTAGATCTCAGGAAGTTTAAGGACGCTTGCGTGCATGATCCTTTCTCGAATCCGTTCACTGATGAGGTATTGGATAATGTAGGTGGCCAGGAAGCGTACTCCTTCATTGATGGGTTCTCTAGGTACCATCAGATCAAAATCGTGCCTGAAGATAGAAGAAAGATGACCTTCACGACTGAATGGGGATGTTTTCAGTACACCGTAATGCCTTTCGGATTAAAGAATGCGCCTACGATTTTTTCGCACGTAGTCATTGCTGCATTCAAAGACTTCATTCATAAGTTTCTAGAGGTGTACTTTGATGATTGGATTGTGTTTGGGTTGGTAAAACGCCATGTGGCAAGTTTGCGCTTAATGCTAGATACTTGTCGAAGGTACCAGATTGCGCTCAATCTGAAGAAATGTTTGTTTTGTGTCCCTTTTGGGATTCTGTTGGGTCATGTGGTATGCAGACAGGGATTGATGGTAGACCCCACGAAGATCATAGTGATAATTAACCTGGAGGCGCCAAGGAGTGTGAAACAGTTGTGCGCAACATTGGGACATATTGGGTACTATAGGAAGTTTATCAAGGGCTATGCCCAGATCACTGCGCCTATGGAGAAGTTGTTGAAAAAGGATGTCACATTCTGTTGGAACGAGGATTGTCAGAAAAGCTTGGATGTGCTGAAAGGAAAAATGGTCACCACACCAATTTTAGTCTTCCTGGATTGGGAGAAGGAGTTTCATGTACATGTAGACGCGTCATGTATAGCACTGGGAGAAGTATTGACACAGGATGGCGAAGGAGAATCAGACCATCCTATAGCATTTGCAAGCAGGAAGTTATCAAAGATTGAGAAGAAATGTTCCACCACCGAGCACGAAGGACTAGCCATGGTATACACGCTCCAAAAATTTAGACACTATTTGCTGGGTGGACATTTTAAGATGTACACAAATCATTCTGTGTTGAAATACTTGTTCAATAAGCCTGTGTTGGGGGGGAGAATCTGCAGTTGGTTGTTATGTTCTAGGAGTATGATTTTGAAGTTATTGTGAAGCCTGGACGACTGAACGTGGGACCAGATCATCTGTCACACATCAAAACGGGAGAAGAGCCCACCAATTTGGAGGAGAGATTGTCTGACGCGCAACTATTTGCAGTGCACGTCACAGATGGTCACTTTGAAGACATCATACACTTCCTAACGACAGGAACTACCCCAGAAGGCTACACCACCCAGCATAAAAAGGAGTTAGTGGTGCGTGCGGTAGACTTTTCTGTCATTGTTGGACATCTATACAAAATGGGGTCTGATGAAGTATTGCAATGATATGTATCGGAGTTTGAAAGAAGAAGTATCCTCGCAGATGCTCATGGGGGTGCCACAGGAGGGAATTACACAGGAAGGGAAACCGTGCAGAAGATTCTATGTGTGGGGTTGTGGTGGCCAACCCTCCATAAGGATTCAAAAGCCTACTGTAGGGCGTGCAACATGTGTCAAAGGACTGGCAGGCTATCACGGATAGATAAGCTGCCTCTGAACCCATAGATGACATTACAACCTTTTGAGAAATGGGCAATAGATTTTGTGGGACCCATTTAGCCTCAAGGAAAGAAGATGGGTGCGTGCTACATTATCACTACGACTGAGTATTTGACTTGATGGGCAGAGGCACAACCTGTGAAGGATTGCACAAGTGTGAAAACTGCGAAGTTTCTCTTTCAATATGTACTGATGCGATTTGGGTGTCCAAAGATTTTGATGAGTGATCACGGTACGCACTTTCTGAACAAAACGATTAGCACAATGATGGCGGAATTTTAGGTATATCACTAGAAAAGCACGCCTTATCACCCATAGGCTAATGGGAAGGTGGAAGAATTCAGTAAGGTACTGGAGAATGCACTGACCAAGGTTTGCAATGCTTAGCGAAATGATTGGGACCTGTGCATACCCGCAGTACTATGGGCTTATCGAACGACATGCAAAAAGTTGACTAGACATACACCCTTTAGGCTTGTATATGGTGTTGAAGAAGGGATGCCAATGGAATACATTGTGCCTAGTTTGTGCATAGAGGCATTCACAGGTATGACGGGTTGCGGAGCCCTAGAAGAGAGGCTCTCGCATCTTTCCGAGCTTGAGGAAGAAAGGTTTCTAGCTGGCTTTCACCAACATGTGCAAAAGGAGTGCGAAAAAGCATGGCATGATCGACACATTAAACTGTGCACTTTTAAGGTAAATGATCTGGTTTTGTTATATGACAACAAGTTTGATAAATTTCTAGGGAAATTCAGAATGCACTGGCTAGGGCCCTATGTCATTAAGGAGATTACCGACGGTGGAGAAATTTAGTTGCTTAAATTGAATGGAGATCCTTTCCCAGGAAAGGTGAATGGAAATTGATTGAATCCATACACCAGTTATTAGGCTAGGTGACTATATGAAGGTACAATAGTCTTAACGCTCCAGGCAACTGAAAGGAGGTGCGGGACTATAAAATACACTACCCGAGTTGGGAAACTACGCGATCGGGGGATTGCATGGAACGAGATGTCACAAGGTTTGCAACAACGCGAAAAGAGCTACGCTACCCAGGGAAAAACCACGTAGGTCAGCTGAAAAGTGACCGTTAAAGTTACTGTTCATGATTTGACGAAGAGAAACGGTCAAATGGAGCGGGGGGGGCGGGGCATTTAAGACGAAATTTATGGGTAAGATCCTTAAAAATCTATCACCAATCTGGAATTGATGAACTGAATTTGGGGGGAACAGTCGGATTTGAATTCAAAATGGCTTATAAATTACATGTGGCTACCCAACGAAAAACACTTGGCATTTTGAGCAATGAGTTGGTGAGCTCTCATATGTGCATGAACTGCGCATTCTTCGAAGAATTGCTTGACTGACCAGCGTTTGATTGATTTCCAGAGTCCGACCGTAACATCATCTGTGACATTATCCTAGGATCAGAAGCTATGGATGCCGAAGCAGTGACAGCCGAGGGGGTTGTGCCAAAAGTTGTTATGGAGGTAAAGGGAGCTGCTTCAGAGGTTGCAGAGGTACTAGCTGAAGTCCCCAAGTCACCACAGATGCCTAAACTAAAGCCTACCCCGACCAAGGAGAGTGTGAAGGATAAGAAAGGCAAGCAAGTTATGACACCGGTGCGTGTGTCACCTATAAGAAACCCACAGAAGGACAAGCCCATCGCACAGGAAAAGGGCAAAACTATCAACTTGGAACCGAAGGAGGAAGAGATTAAGGACATCCCGATGGATGATGAAGATATGGGGGTGGAAGTGGAGGACGTTGAAGTCGAGGGTTTTGACCCTATTACTATGTTGCTCGAATACATCCCTCTGCGCAAGGGCAAGACCAAGGTGCCGAAGGACATTGACGAAAGCAAGGTCGCCTTGCACATACCTCTGCTACCGGATGAGATTGTCTTTGAAGGACCACGCTTGGGGTGGGTTCCGTTGTTGAAATTGGAATACTGGGACTTAGCTGACACTGAGAAGTTCCCTCACTTGGCGACAAACCAGCTAATGCACCACGTTGTTCATACAACTACCGGGATGACTACGTTGGAATCACAGAAGTGGCTCAAGGGTGTAGATAAGGTAGGTTTGCTCAACCTGCTATGGGTGCCACACTACAATTACACATCCATTACATTATTGGTAATCAAGAAGTTGCTATTCTTGGTGCATGATGGGTGTATGTGGCTGGAGGAGCCAATACCCATCACTAACATGTTGATCCATAGGATCACACTATTGCCATATACAGGGGAAAATCTAACCACGATGTTTGGCAGAAAAGGTGGTGAGCATACCCTCGCGGAGACCATGAAGGAGAAATTCAAGCTCGCGAAGAAGCCGCGAGGCTATGCCATCTCAAGTATTTATGATCCTGTGGTCAATGTGGCCATGCATATTTTGGCAGGAAAAGTTATGCGAACGTGTCGTACAGATGAAGTTCCAGTACCCGTCATTGCTTTAGCGGCCTAATGCACAGAAGGAGTTCAGTTTAATTGGGAGCAAGACCTTCCACTATGCGTGGCTCTTGCTGTCCATTGTGCTGGTAGCTTGGAAGCTGCTTGAAGATAATCGATTCCCCTCAGTTGCACCAGACCTGCCAGAAGCGCCAAAGTATGCTTCGCTGTGGGTAACCAAGGATGCTCAACTCATCAAGGATAACAAGATCTTTTAGATCTTAATGGAAATGAATATATGCATGGCTATCAACCGCAAGCCGTGATTTTCGCCTACTGTTTTTGACAAACTACAAGAGTACGTGGAGTTCAAGGTAGACTTTCACGCGTATCGATTAGTGCACAGAAGGACCCTAAGCAGAAGTGGCATGACTTGCCTTACTTGGCAACTGATGACACAATCGATGCAGTTCTTGATCGCTGGCTAACAGAGTGGCGCACTACCTCAGACTTGGAAGTGGGATCGAGCAAGTTCGACGCGAAATGCCAAAAGGAGGAGGCCAAGCTCAAGATGGCGCAACTGGCCAAGAAGAAGAGGAAAGAGGCCGATGACAAGGCCTGGGTAGAGTGTGATGCCACACAACAGGTGGAAGAGAAGACATGTAGAGTAGAGCGCGACTCTGACAAAGGTCCGAGGTCACCCTCACTCGAAACAATGGAAGAAATGGATGAGCAGACAGAGCAGCGTGGAGTGGACCCGCAGATGGCGTCGTTCCGTATCAAGTGTCCAAGAGGATAGGAAAAAGTTGGGCCATGGAAGAAATGCAAGGCCAGTAAGACGTCGCTGGACCCAATCACACTAACAGAGGGAGATTTGAACGACATTGGAGATATAGTGCGGGATGTCACCGTGGAGGTAGTACAGCAATTCGACCAGCAGTAGCAGCAAGCATTGGGGGCCATCCAGATGGGTATGCATGAGTTGCAGATCCGTGCATCACAGACCAATGCAACATCCACCAGCCTCGCCATCGGTACTTCAGAAGCCACCAAGATGTTGCACGCGAAGGGCTCCCGAGCGATAGTGTTGCCGGAGGGAGCACTATCAGTGCCCTCAAGGGAGTAGGGCTGAACTTGGCAGTGGTTCCAAGAAAGGCACTCCACCTACTACGGGATGGGGTGATCGTGGAGCTGAGGGCCCGCAAATAGTGTGCTTTGCAGGTGATTAGTGAAAAAAAGATCAATAATGTGCAGATGGCCCTACAACGAGACTCTACCATCACCACCGTGAACGACGTAACCAACCAAAATAAGCGCATAGCTTAGGTCGTAGAGGAAGCATGCCGAGTGGTCCTGGAGTTGGCCATTCTTGAGGGAGAATCGGTAGAGGTGTGCATTCGCAAACTTGCTACAGGGGTGCATGACGCTCACACAGAGTTGGCCAAGGTTCAGATGGAGCTGAACCTCCAGATTGCAAAGTTGCAGTTGAAGGCCCAGCCTTCAACTCCGTCAGAAGTAAAGGAGTAGTGCACAATCACTGTCACAAAGGTGATAACAGCAATAGACAGTGTAGTAACAGAGTGCACAAGGCTATTTGAATAGTCGTTCGAAGTATTGACCAGTTTGCAAGAGTATCCTAATGTACAAAGTTTGGAGATAGAGGCGTGAGAACTGCAGCAACGCTATGACAAGGTGAAAGGAACAACGCGCACTGTCGCCCTCACACAGAGACTTGTGAAGTTGCAGGAGGCCAAAACACTTAAGGAACATGTAGATGCAGCTCAACACAAAGAGGTAGTGTTGAAGGCACCCTTAAAGCCTTGGTTGGACGAGGCCTATTTGGTCACGACCTCCATTAAAGGAAAGCTTGCTAGTTTGTAGGCGACTCAGCAAAAGCTTCATGCTGACAGTTCAGGACCATTGACAGAGCAATTGGTCGAAGAAGTGAAGCAGGCAACCGCGCAATGCACCGCTGAGGTGGCAGTCATATAGGTCGAGCTGGGATGTCTTCGCACCAAGATCTCCATGCCCTCAGAGTGACTCGAGGGTGTGTCACCATGTTTGCGTTGGGGTCCTGTTGGGAACGGGTTCCCTCAAGAGCAATTTTGGGGCTAAAAGCCTATGTTTTGGGACAATTTTGTAATAAAGTTGTAAAGTCTCCGCATTTTGTGGTCGCGAAGCGCGAATGCATCAAGAGTCATAGAGGGTTGTTCGCCCTTATTTTGTAAATTGTCAAGTCGGTTGTAAAGATCTACCCATGGTCCTCGGACCATGGGATTGTATAAAAAGGAGCTAAGTAAGTAAGCTCTAAGTAGTTAGCGAAGTAGAGTTGAGATGGTTTCTACATAGTGATCTAGCTTGGAGAAGTCTAAGTGTTTTCGGGTCTTAGTGTAGGTAGAGGCTCTGCAGCGGAGTGTGTAGAGGCCTAGGGTAGAAGTCTGCAACTAAGTGCGCAAACCCCTGTATCTGTGTGCTCAGGGTGGATAGAGTCTGTATTAAACTGGACATATCAATAAAGAGAAGTATTCTACAATTACTATGTAATTAGTCTCTGTTAATACATCTGATTATATTGTGTTACGATCTGGGTTTATATTACAATGTTTATTTGATGCATGAATGTATGTGATTATATATGTTAATTGAACGCAAGTAAGAATATCAGTTTATGCAATGATAACTATAATTGATTGGTAGAATAAGTAAAACACTTGAGATAACTTGGGAACCTATACAATACATCGTCATAGGAGCGCGAAAGTACCTGAACCGCTGGTTAGGGTTGCGCGAAGGTCAATCATACACCTTTACGAAAGGTACTGAAGGGTGGGATAGAGGGTAGATCGATAAGCCCTAAGGCTTAGTGACCTGCATGAAGGCAAAAGCAGGGGGTATAAACTGACATCACGACCATCTCAGGGTGCGGAAACTTGGTTCCAACATCCCCCCATATTGCTTCGGGTGAGACTTCAGCCCGCGGTCCACGGGCTGATGCCGAAAGGGCCAGTAGTGTAGGGATTTGTTTGGATGACTAACACTGAACCTGGGTCAGGGCCTCCAAAGAAAACAAAGGAGAAGTGGAACCATGAGCGAGGAGAATCTCTTGATGCCAAAAATATTCCCTTAGAGGGCCAGAGGTGACAATGTCAAAATTTGTCAAGTCGATAGTCATTTTTTCACATTTTCTCATTAGAAGTCCAACCGTGTAGTCAAAATATCCATCTGAGTAGCAGAAATTTAGGTGTCCAACAACAAGGAATCCTTGGAGAATCTTATGGAATCTAAAAGATTCCCTTTGAGGCTGATTTTTGACCGAGGTAGAATGATGACAACTTTATAGTCATTTTTCACAGAATTTCACTCAGAGCGCAGTGGTGTGCTTAGAATATTTACTTGAGAAGCAGACTTTTCGGCCATCTTCAAGAAGGAATATTTGGGGGAATCTTCGAGATTCCTGAGGGTCCAGAATTTGATAGTGTCGGAAAGGGGAAAATTTTATAGTTGTTTGACACAGTTTGACACCATGATTTCAACAATGCAATCTATTTCAGCTACTGAGCTTTGCATTTTTAAGTCATCCCCAAAAGTGGAGGTATATGATGCAGTTATATCATGCTTTTCTTCTAATTTGCTAAGATGATGTTTTTGTTATTGAGTTCCTTGATTACCATTATGTTGAGGGATACTTGTATGCCACATCTTGTGAGATTTTATTATCTTGTCATGCTGAAGGAGTGCCCATTTGAGTGATACTTCCTATAGGGAGAATGTCTCGTGGAGAGACATGCCACTCTTGTTGAGGGATTTTTCCCATATGAGTGAGAGTTCTTGAGAATGCCTCGTGGAGAGACATGCCACTATAGTTGAGGGAATTTATCCTTGAAATGACAAAAAACATACCATGTACATCATCATCATTTGCAACATTTAATGAAGCAGCCTCCCCAATGTTGACACCAGGGCCCAGAGACATAACTGACACTGGGTGAACTCCATTATTAATGTGTTTTGTGTTCTCGATTTGATGGTTGTCATTATGTTTCATTTTCTTTACATCATGCACATATGGCTTTTCATACTCTTTTACATGCAATTCTGCTAACATCACATAAGCAAAAGATCTTGGATAATTTTAGTAGCTGAAGAGATCCAGATCACTAATAGATGGTAATGCAACTATTTTGATAAGGCATCAATGCTTCCTTACGAATCCCAGATAAGTAAGAGACCAATATGCTCAGATCTGTTGCTATGATATGTAAAATTCATATTTGTGACATGTTTGACGAAATGCCTATCATAGCTAGTTGGGGTCCAGTCAAGTTATTAATCAAATGTTTTTATTAGTAGCCTTATTCCATTGTTATTTATTATTCCTAGAAGTTTCATGAAATTATAGGTAGTGGCCTGAGCCTTGCCCCTGAAAAATTGGCGCAGAATTTGCAGTCGCTGGCTCAGAACTGCCTGAAAATGTCCATAGTTGCTAGCATGCTTTGTTGTGGGAGCGACTGGAAGGCCTTAGTCACATGCATGGCTTGTCATGGGAGTGGTTGAGGGTCCAAATTAGCAAAAAGATAAGTTGTCTTAGAGGTTAAGCACCTGAAAGGGTTAGTTGCATCCTAGAGGGTCTGTAGCTCTTGAGGAAGGTCGTAATGTTTTTGTTTTGTCGGTTCCACTTCCTTAACTGTAATGGGGAGTTGAATCACATCATAGTGGCCTCTTGTCACATGTTTACCCTAGTGGACCAGTCAGCTTTAGTAAATATGGGAGGTGGCTGTGATATATATATATATATATATCCAACTCGGTAAAAAGATCATGCAATATGCAAATAATCATAAAAAAACACAAACGCATGACAAATATGTGGATCACAATCTAATAAATAGTAATTACACTAATACAAATAATAGAAAATACTTTTGTATATATAGAGTCTACAACCCTTAAATTAAAAAGGCTGAATTTCCTATACTAAATTAAATGGAAAGGACCAACTACTTTGCAGCCATTTCACTTGTTCTTATTAGGAAGTACTTGATTATTATTATTTTTTTTTAACTTTCAATTACTTTTTTATTTGGACATTGAATATTTTATTATATATTTTATTAAAATATTTTCTTTTAATATTTTTTTCTATATATATGAAGTTGATAAGGACATAAATTAATTAACATAGTTTTTAAATAGTTTATCTAAATCTTGAAATATTTTTGAAACGTATAAAGTTTAAACATCTAAGTCATTTTTTTTTTTTTTTTTTTTTACTTCTAATTACTTTATCTCTTTTTAAAGTTGATATGAAATTATATTACATCATCTAGACATTGAAATGTTTTATATATAACTGAGAGTGAGTGAAATATTTTTACAGGTTGTGATATCAACAAGAAATCAATGAACCATAGTGAGGTTGAGATTATTGATGTTTTATAATGTTTTTAATTAAAACCAACTAAACATACTTATTTTGGCATAGTCTAACTTATAGATGAAATAGACTTTTTTCAGAAGAATCTGGCAAAACAATTTCAAGCAATAATGTGATTTTTTGTTGTTTAAATGTATTTTTGAATGCGTAAATAAACTCAATAGCCTGAAAAATCCCCTGAAGCACTCTAATTCTACAGACTAAACAACTTAAACTCAAGTTTTTAAAAATCTCTAAGGGATTTTGGTTAAAACTAACCAGAAAAAATGTCGTAATAAATTGTTATTTCATCTATAAGTTAGACTACGCCTACTCATTTTTTTTAGAATATTTTTCCTTTTATTAAAAAAAAACACATGCCAACTCCATGTTGAACATGAACTAAATCATACATCAATGAGTGGCAACAAAATACTTAACTTTAAAATATATATATATATATATATATATATATATAATTTATGATTACTAGTATAAATCATCTTTTTTTTAATTTATATAATAAAATAGATCTTAATCTATAACTATTATTTATAATTTTTTATATTTCAAATTTTTATATAGAAATATTTTTATTTCTAAATATATGTTTATTAATTAAAATTAAATATTTGGAGTGGCATGAGGGGAGGGATTCTCATTAATCCCGAAGGAATCATCAAAGATAGATATGCTTGGGGCCTAGGTAGGAAGACTAACAATCAAGCTGAAACTTATGGTTTGTTTCTCAGTGTAACATTGGCACAAA
The DNA here is from genome assembly GCA_031772625.1 of Pinus tabuliformis. NCBI lineage: Eukaryota > Viridiplantae > Streptophyta > Pinopsida > Pinales > Pinaceae > Pinus > Pinus tabuliformis. The sequence goes on from CM062813.1 coordinate 686,339,318, forward strand.
AAAAGGGCATCAGAAAGATCCAGGTCTTAGGTGACTCAATGTTGATTATAAAGCATATGAACCATATTTTATCAACAAAAAACATGAACCTAAATCAAATTATTAAGAGATCCCAGGGGATAATTCCATTCTTTGATTTTGTGTCCTTTTTTCATATCCGATGAGGGAATAACTAGGAAGCAGATAAGCAAGCAAATTTGGTTTTCCAGTTGAATGAAGAAAAAATTATAGTGAAGGAGATCGAGGAAACGATATGCATTCTCTAATCTTTTTCATGGGCTTCAATTATTGGTTTGAGGATGGCATTCTTGGCTCAGCCAAGAGGTTAGAAAGTATCAACAACTTGGATTATGCAAGGTTCGCACATATGCTTTCCTTACCCCATCCCTCGCTTCATTCTCTCTCTTCGCCACACCCCCCCGCCCCCCACCTTCCTCCTCCTCCCCTCTTCTCCTTTAACCCCTCTCCTCCCTAACCTTCATCATCCTTCTTCCTCTCATCTTGTTAATACTCACATTCTTATCGTCCCTCCTCTTCTCCATTTCATTATGGCCCCCTCCCCCATTTCTTTCAGCCTCACGCTCCTTGGTCCCTTTTGCATCGTCCCATGCTTGGCCCGACTTGTCCTTATGCCTCATGGCAAGGGTCATCTTAGTCTACTATAGAAACGTGTCCGCACCCTTCATATTAGTACTACACTTGTGCTTAGGAGATCACTCAGTGTGAGAATCCAGCCCCCACGACTTGGATTCTGTTACAAAGGCCGACATTCCATCACAGCCGAAGGCAAGTTAATGGGAGATTGGGAGAATCATTTATTTCCTCTGTTCAGAATTTCTCTAGGCACTCATGGGAGGAAGGCTTGGGTGAGGATGAAGGACCAGGAGAAGAGCTGGGAAATTATGGTTGATAGTTGGGAAATTAAGGAGGAGCATTGGGATCATAACTCCATTAGTACCATTCTCCAGTACAACATCATTATCCAGACTTGCACCTTCTATTTCAGGAGTAACGGTTTGATATGCTATTATGGTTTAAGGTTGATATTTGCTCAGGGAGCCTCTGTGAAGGCTTGGCGATTGAAGATGGGGTCTTTGAGCATATGTTGTGGGTTCTGGGTCAAAGTTTTGACCTTTAGGGAGGTCTTTGGAGGAGTTAGTTGCTGCAAAGGGAATCTGTGTGTCAAATTACAAAGTGCTGGTAGTTTGAGTGAGGCCACGAATTGTCGGGATAAACAGAGTTGGGTGGGGGATTTGGAGCAGAACCTCGCGAGCATTTTGGAGTTGGAAGTCGGTGGTATTTTGGAGTTGTGGGTCACGGGCATTCTAGAGTTGGGGGTCTGTGGTATATTGGAGTTGTGGGTCTATGGCATTCTGGAGTGGGGCGTATGTGGCATTCTAGACAAAATCAAGAGCGTGCATAGCAATTCTGCAGAGGACAACTCTCGGTCCGGCTCCTGGAGCCACCGCAGGCCTATGACAGGGGGTAGAGGGAGGGCAAAGCTCTGGTTAGTGGCGGCAACAGATAGACCTTTAATGACTGTGTGCAAGAACACTTGGAGATTTGGGAAGGTTTGGCAATTCTGCAGCGATGCATCCATCAACAACAAATTGAGGCTATGGCCATGCAAGAGCAGCAATTGGAAACGAGGGAGTGAATCCGCCAATTGGAAGACGAAGTGGATGCGTTGTGTCAGCAAATTGAACAATTGGAGCTCAAAATGGAGGAGAGTAGCAAGAGCAATGAAGAAGAATTCACTCGAATGGATCTGAACAATCTAGTGCCAATGGAAGAATAATTTGTTCTCTCACTCTAGTTTTGCAAAATGTTTTTGAATGACACACATTAAATGTATATATTTACTATTTCAGTGATGTCGATTGTATAACCACAGGCTACCAGAGATGATAAATTTTTGTAAGAAACATGAGGAAAACTCTCAGAAAATGAATGGGGAACAATTGATGTATCAGAGGCCCTCAGCAAGCTCGAAAATACGATGTAAAATCACAATTTTACACACGAACAAACACAATATATATATATATATATATATATATATATATATATATATATATATATATATATATATATATATATAAACACTATATATATATATATATAATATATATATATATATATATAAACACTATTCATTCTGGTTAAAAAATAAATAAATTTAAACAATAAATTACTATAAATCATCTCTTTTTAATATAATATAAATATTTTTTCCTCTTAATTTTTAATAACAAAAACAAAATTACAATAAAATATTTTTATTTTTTATTAATAAAAATAAAATTACAATAAAACAAAATAAATTAAATCAATTCATCATTTTTAATTTTTTTTATTAAATCCACACTATTTATTATTATTATGATACAAGTTACACCATGTCATTTAACGTCCTCAAAGTGTAAGAGGCATCTCGATTACATTTTCTACTTTTATAATATAATTTTTTAAAATTTTGTTTTACTTAACAAAATATGACATATAATCTTTCGGTGAAAAAAGTTTTATTTCCTCCTCCTCCGGGGAATGCTAAGATCCCGAATTTGGAAGTGAGACTATAAGCAAATGTCAAAATAATCTGCAGAGGGTACTCATGCAGAAAAAGAGAGGGTACTCAATTTTCTCATCTTTGTTATTAACAGGTTACAAGCTCAATTTTCTCGATACTTTCAAAGATGAGGTCCAGCTCATAGTGATCCTTCTGGTATACTTATCATAGTGATCCTTCTGGTATACTTATCTTTGTTCTTGACAGGTCACAAATTTTGTTATTAACAGATCAGTAATTCAATTCTCTGACAGGTCACAAATTCAATTCTCTGACTCAGGGATGAGGTCCGGCCCCAAATGATCCTTCGGGTATCTGTGAATCACATGGATAAAAAAAAATTGGGAACTTCCCCCTAAAGGCCAGGGTAGGAAACTGCTTTCGCTGCATGGGACTAGTCACAATTACAGCCTCTAATGGCGGATTCAAGGTAAATATTTCGTCATTAAGGCTTTACAGGCTCAAGGTCCACGTTCCTAAAAAAACATGCCTAGCCATTTCAAAATCAAGACTATGTAACCGTATGAAAGAAAGCTAAGGAGACGATTGTTTATGACAGGTCCGGGAATCTATAGTCCCTCCTTTTAGCTTCAACCCAAATCTTTTCAAATCAACCACTCAAACATTTCATTTTCCAAATTATGTGATCTACGGATAGCGACTGTCATCTCCATACAGACTGTCCTCTGTTTTCACTGAAAATTCTCCCTCCATCACTGCCCTCGGCGGTTATTTAAAACTCTCCCTCCACCAAGAGCAAAGATTGATGAAGCCATATGAGATTCACCCTGCTGCATTGGACACAGCATGAGTTCTGCATCAGTTGACTTTTATTGGAAGTCTATTTTCTTCCGTCATACGTACCGGGTACTCGACTCTTCCATTTGATTGGTGAGGCTCTGAGAGATTCTGTGACATTGCACACAGCATGACTCATGTAGGAGTGGACTTTTATCCAATGTCAATTTTCTTCCGTCACGCGCGCCCGCCCCTTCATGCTTATAGAACCCAAGAGTGCCTCGTTCAGTTTGTTAGCCTCTGGTGTGGGGTCAAGGAGATATTCATGAACTCCCAGATTACTAAAAAAAATATAATCTTAACAGCTAAGTCAACCAATAGATTGCAGAAAGATTGCAGGTAAGAATGCCGGTGAAGACGTCATGGAAGAGGCGTGCTGCGCCCCTTGAAGGATATTTTAAAGTCAAAAGCCATAAGCTTGATAAGAATTCATCTGTATATCTATAAATATCTGTCATGAATTGTCAACTACTTGGGCGCTGAGAATTTCTCCCTAGTTGGGCTCAAAAGCTATGAGCTGATAAGAGTTCATTTCTCTAGGTGTTTCCCATAAGTAAATATCTGTCATGAATTTTGCAGTTCCTGGGTACTGAGAAATGAGATCGGGAGGAGTGAATTGGGTACGAGGTGGACTTATTGGAGCTGGAGCTTTTGGCACAGTCAGCCTCGCCATTAACAAGTCCAATGGTCATCTGTTTGCTGTCAAGTCCACAGCAGCTTCTATTTCTTCACTGGAGAAAGAATACAAAATCTTGCAATCTCTCGATTCTCCATATGTTGTCAGTTGCCTTGGGCAGGATTACAGCATTGAGAATGGTGTGTGTATGTTCAATCTGTTCATGGAGTATGTGCCAGGTGGCAGCATAGGAGACCTGCTGCACAAGTTTGGGGGTCGGTTTGAGGAGTCGATCATCAAATCCTACACACGTGGCATCCTACTTGGGATCCAGTATCTTCATAGGCAAGGGATTGTGCACTGTGACATCAAGGGGAAGAATGTTCTTGTGGGTGCAAAGGGTGTGAAACTTGCTGACTTTGGTTCTGCCAGGAAGATTAGTGATGAGGGGGAGGGGCAGAAGACCCTGCAATTGAGGGGGACCCCTCTATGGATGGCTCCCGAGGTAGTGAACCAGGTGGAGCAAGGGCCTGCTTCTGATATTTGGTCTCTGGGCTGCACTGTGCTGGAGATGGCCACTGGCAGGCATCCGTGGAGCCAAGTTTCGAATCCCCTAGCCGCTATGTATCGGATTGGATGCACAGAAGAGTTGCCTGAGTTTCCTGCTTCGCTCTCGGATATTGGCCGGGATTTCGTCGAGAAATGCCTGAGAAGAGATCCCAGGAAGAGGTGGACCAGTGAGCAGTTGCTGAGCCATCCTTTCCTCAATGATAACACCTCTGTCCTAGAGGATGGAAGCCTCACCCATCCTCAATCCCCAACCAGTCCTCTAGATTTTGATGGTGCAGGGCAGAGATGGGATTCCTCCTCTTCTGCTGGATCCCAAATTTGTCTCACTTTGCCTAGGGATGTGCCTATTTGTCCTATATTTGCATTCTCTGGTAGCCTGCCCACTGTAAGGCAGGCATGTGAATATGGTGCAGGACGAGGTATGAAAGCACGTTGCCAGACTCCTTCGCCGCCCGATCGGATTCTGCAGTTGGCAGCAGAAAGTGAAATTGACAGCACTGAAGAGATGCCTAATTGGTTTGCGAGTTCCCCTCGTGAATGGATTGTTGTGAGATCTCCCAAAAGTAGAATTTCTCCAAATTTGGATGGCTCCTTCTTAAGCCTCACCAATATGTCATTCTCCAAGGGCTTCCATCTATCCAGCCTCAAGATAAAGACTGCGATTCAATCTCAAAGCCCAACGATTACGCCCCATATTCGGCCTTGGAGTTACATCTCTCCAGCAGTGTTGTTGGACAGCCCTCTTCAGCACTAACAGTTGAGCAAACTAAGCAATTGAACAAGGATTCTCATAGTGACACCGACTCTTGCAGCATGCCAATTCCCCTTTTACTTTCATGTGGTTCTCACATGCAACTGTTCATCTCCACTCAAATGACAGAGGATTGTTGGTCCTCTTGTTTTACCAACAGGAATCATTGTTTTCTCAAACTGAAAGATAAGAATTTTGTATTCTACAGTGCCAGAGACTATGCATCTGCCTGCAATTTTATTACATACCATTACAGTTGGCTTAACATTCTGTTTTTTCAACCCTTAAGATCAAGGGTAGCATTTATGGTTATGCATGAGTACTCTCTGCAGATAATTTTGATATTTACTTTTAATCTCATTTCAACATTCTTTGTAATTCATGATCTTAGCAATTCCCGGAGAGGGCTCAATGCCAAATCTTGGTTTTATATTTTCAGAGACAGAGTGTTGGTCTTTCGTTTTACTGCGTTTTTCAGATTTACAGCCGACCTGAAAGAGATGCCTGCATTAAAATTATTATCATGCAATTTACATTAAACATTTTTAGAAAATTGTAGGGGTATACTTGGGTTTCCCAAATAAATGTGAATGTGAATGAGCAGTTAGATTTATAATTCTTCATTCAATAAAAACTAAAACTAAAAATTATTCAACCAGCAACTTCATAGTTTTTATAAAATAAAATTATATTTTAAAAAATATATTAATAAACAAAATGAAATATGTAATAGTAAATATTTTTTTTTGTTTATTTGTGAGTTTTTAGATAACAACAAGCAATTTAAATTTTGCTTTTGAGAAACCTTTATCACTAGCTTAGATCCGTCTAACACCTGATCTATCATGGGCCTAGAGGGATTAAATCTCTTGAGGTGCAAACTTTCTTTTTGGAGTGTATAACTTGAGGAAATGTTTGCACCTCGAGGGATTTGATCCCTCTAGGGGCATGATAGCTCCCATGTTAGATGGATCTAAGTTGGTTCCACTTGAGGGAAACAATGACACATTTTTAGATTATCATTATTATGTATATGTTTGAGATAAACTTCAAAATTCACATTATGTTTTCTTTGCTTGGCATTACCATATCATGCTATTCTTTAATTTAGTCTTTGTTGCTTGCTTTGAATGGTTTGTTTGGATGCTTTGAGTGATTTATTTGTTTTTGCATTTGGATTTGGATGGTAATGTTTGTGAATATTACAGTTGTGTTATATTTTTATGTATATGTAATTATCTATTAGTAATTACTTGGTGATGAAGAAGGGAGACAATCTTGTCAATAGTTTGCAGGAGGATTGATATTGCACATCTATTTCATTTAATTTTAGGTATCACAACTTTTGACAACTAATTAATTCTTAATAATGTTCCTCCAGGTATTGCTAAGTATATCTTGAAGACTAGGTTTAATAATTTACTTGTCAATATTACTCTTGAAATAATTTGTTTCTTTGCTAATATTTGAAATAATTTATTTCCTTCAAGAATATTTTGCTGATTTGTTTTTTCTCTATAGTCTATTTTGCAAAGTCAAGAAATAATGTATTTTTGATTTATTTTAACGAGTGGTCAGATTTTAGAAATCAACATCTACTCTAAAATTAATGCATCTAGTGCAAGAAATCAAATAGGATTAGAAATCATCATCTACATTGAAATAAATGCATATAGAGAAAGCAATCAAATAGGATTATAAATCAACATCTACACTGAAACCAATGCATCTAATGCAGACAATCAAATATAATTAAAAATCAACATCTACACTGAAATCAATACATCTAATGAAAACAATCAAATAGGATTAGAAATTATCATCTACACTGAAATCAATGCATCTAGTGCAAGAAATCTTATTCCCTTTCACCCCTCTCCATCTATATCTTTATCTCCCTCCATCTCTCCTTTGTCTCTCTATCTCACCCCCCCCAAACACACACACACACACACACACACTCTCTCTCTCTCTCTCCATATCTATCTATCTCTGTCTCCCTCCTTCCCTCTCTCTATCTCTCTCTTCTTCCCTCTCTCCACCTCTCATCTATATCTCTATCTCCTTCTTCCTCTCCTTTGTCTCTCTATATCACCCCCAAAACATACACTCTTTCTCCATATCTAGCTATCTCTGCCTCCCTCTCCCTCTCCCCCACTTCTATCTCTCTTCCCTCCTCCTCTCCTGCTCTCCCTCCCTCTATCTCCCTTATTACTCTCTCTCTCTCTCCACCTTCCTCTCTCCATGTCTTTCATTTTACATCTCTCTCTCCCCATCCAAGTCCATATCTCTCTCCTTCCATCTCTCTCATGTCCTCTCTCTTCCTTCTCTCTCCCTTTCTCTCCCACCTCCCTTTATCTCCCCCCCTCTTTCTCTCTTCGCCCTCCAACTCTGTCACTATCTGCCTCCCTCTCTCCTTCTCTCTCCTTCTCTCCCCCTTCCTTCCATCCCTTTTTCTTTGTCTCTATATCTCACTCAAAAACTTGCACACTCTCACTCCATCTCTCCTTTGTCACTCCCTCTCTCTCTGTCTTTCTTCTTCACTCCCTCTCTCCCCCTCCAACTCCATCTCTATGTCCCTCCTTCTCTCCTCCTCTCTCTCAAATCCTCTCTCTGGTCCTTCCCCTCTCTCCCTTTCTCTCATACCTACCTCTCTCTCCCCCCATCTCTCTCTCTCTCTTACCCTTCTCTCCCTCTCTCACTACTCTCTTTCTCTCTCTCTCCACTCCTCCTCCCATCCCTCCTCCATTTTATCTCCATCTCTCCCTTGTCACTCTGTGTATCTCTCCACCTCTATCACTCTGTGTTTTTGTTCTTCCCTCCATCTATATCTAGAGTAAATATCTATCATTGTATATGAATATATATTATAATATGACAAATTCATTATTAAATTCAATAATATTATAATATATTAATATTATTATTATATTTAATATTATTATTATATTTAATATTAATATTAGATTTAATGGTTTTTTTACATGGTATGGTAACAAAATTTATAATAAAGTTACATCAAATTAATGTTTTCAAATATTACAAATTTGATATGGAAATATTTATGTGTTTAAAGATTTTAATATATATATATGACATGGTTTTTCCTTTTAAAGATTCATTTTACAAATATTTAATTAAAAAAATATTAAAAGAGTTTGGACCAAGATTCTTTATTCTTTGTGTTGAATTAACCTTTTTCTTTTGATTTAAGAAATGGTATTGGATTTAATAAATAGTAAAAATGTTTAAAATTTTAGGTAATTTGGAATTTTAATGTAATATATTTTTTATGTTAAAGGTAAATTTATGATCCATTCAAATTCACATAAAGCATGAGATAATTTATTATATAATCTAAAGATTCAAGTTTATGTTTTAGCCGACATTAGCCAAAATTAAATTTATTATTTTTGTAGGACATGACATACTTACACATAGGTGGGTCATACTGGGCTGTAGAATGCTCCTCTAATATGACAAATTGGATATTATATCATATTAAATTTAATATTGTATTAATCCAAAGTTATTGAATTTAATAATATTATAATATATTAATATTAATATTATATTTAATATTAATATTAATACTAATACTAGATTTAATATTATTATTAATATTGATATTAGATTTAATATTTTTTTTTACATAACTAGATTATTTTTGGATTTTCAACTGAGAGCGCTACAGAGGTGTGATGCTACCCCTGCTAGGGTTCCTGAGTAAACTCGCCGCCTATCTCCTCTGCGCCCTTGGCTTTCCTGTCCTACTTTGTTGCTGATCCTCTCAATATGGAACCGCCCTCCGGAGGGGTGGGCTCTGCCCCCCCTCTCGCATCATGCCCTTCTCTGACACTCCAATAATCGTAGATGTTCCAGTCGGCGCCGGCTCCACCCCATATGTCGCCCTCAACACCAATCCTGTCATTGACAACAATGGAGACTCTGCTGCAGGCCATGCGGCAGCCAAAGACAAAGGTACAGATCAGAACGACTCGATGTCACGGCCAAAAGCGTCTTCTACAACATGCATTCCCAAGTCTGCAGAGAGAATCAAAATAGATCTTCCCAGTGATCGAATCAACAACCAAATCCAATACATGAGGGATCATGCACTCATAGGCAAGTTCCTCGGATTCTGGCCAACTGAAAAGGCCTTGCATGGATGGATCGCCTCCAAATGGAAGCCCAGAGGACAAGTCACCCTGCAGCTTGGTCCCAAAGGTTTCTTCACTGCTACTTTCAATTGTCTGAAAGAAAAAACTCGCATCTTCTAAGGAGGTCCGTACTTCTTTAACTCCGTAGGCCTGGAACTTCGTGAATGGAAAGAAAGGTTCAATCCAAACAAAGAAGATTTCAACTGGGCTCCGGTATGGATACATATGTACTCTCTTCCCCTGGAATACTGGAACGAGGAGACCTTAAAAGACATTGGCAATAGCCTAGGAGTTTTAAGTTCCTCAAACAGAACACTAAAGGACACCGCTCACAACCAGATCACAGATCAATACACCAGTATTTTTGACGTGGTTAATACCCTCAAAGAGGGAAACAGTCCACGGCCTGAGCCAACGCGGCCACTTCAGGCAATTTATTAATAAAAGAATGAAAATTTACATATGTTTCTCTCATGCACGGATTACCCTACAAATGACCCTCCATGCGCTTTAAATAGAAATCATGGACCAATCGGGTGTCAAGCCATGGATCAAGTGTCGGTAATACCGAGGAGAGAATGAACCGTCGGATCACTACATATCGTGACTGTCAGATTGTAAGTTACAATATGTACAATGGTAAAGAAACACACTTTACCTAACTCTATACCTAACTCTATACTAGACCAAGTTGTGCTTAACTATTTCCTATGTGTCGGAATATCCTAACATCCCCCCTTAAGAACAACTTGGGATAGGATTGAAGGATTTACAAATATGACACAATAGGAGAAGGAAGGAGGCACTAGAGCCTATCCCCCCTTAGTGACAACTTCCTGAACTCCAACCATAAATCGAAGTTTAGTGAACTTCGCCTCTGTGAGAGCCTTTGTAAAGATGTCTGCAACTTGATCATCTGTAGAACAATAGTGCACTTCAAGAACATGGTCATGGATGAGCTTTCTGATGAAGTGCATGTGCAGTTCAATTTGTTTGCTGCGCTGATGTTGGACTGGATCTTTGCATAGCTGAATGGCACTTTGATTATCACACCAAAGTGTAGTCGGATGCTGCTGCTGAAAGCCAAATTCTGACAGGATCTGACGAAGCCACAAGGCTTCCTTACTAGCTTCTACGGCACCACGATACTCTGCTTCTGCTGATGAAAGAGAAATGGCAGCTTGTTTCTTACAAGCCCATGTAATAGGTCCTGAACCAAGAGTGAACACATAACCGGCAGTAGACTTTCGATCATCAGGGTCACCAGCCCAATCAGAATCAGTGAAACCAACCAATAGAGGAGCTACTTCGGCACTGTAATGAATCCCAAACTGAACTGTACCTCGAACATAACGAAGTATTCTTTTAGCTGCTTTCCAATGACTTTCACGTGGGTTTTGCATAAACCGAGCAACAAGACCAACAACAAAGGAAAGGTCAGGACGAGTATGAGTTAGATAGAAGAGTTTTCCTACAAGTTGACGGTATAAGGTAGCATCAACTTCGGGAGAAGTACAAGTGACTGAAAGTTTGACTCCAGACTGAAAGGGAGAAGGGGCTGGCTTACAGTCTTCCATGTGAAAATGACGTAGAATATCATAAGCACACTTGGACTGGGAAAGGGAAATACCCTCCTTGGATTGCAAGACTTGAAGACCGAGAAAATAGTGTAAGTGTCCTAAGTCTGTCATTTCAAATTTCCTTTTAAGGCTAGACTTCACATGGTTTATAAGGTTGGGATCACTACCAGTAAAGATAAGATCATCAACATAAAGAACAAGGATGATAAGAGAGTTGCCCACTTTCTTGGTGTAGACAGTATTGTCAGAATGACACCTAGAAAAGCCAGATCGCAGATCAATAAACCAGTATTTTTGACGTGGTTAAAACCCTCAAAGAGGGCAACAGTCCACGGCCTGAGCCAATGCGGCCACTTCAGGCAATTTATTAATAAAAGAATGAAAATTTACATATGTTTCTCTCATGCACGGATTACCCTACAAATGACCCTCCATGCGCTTTAAATAGAAATCATGGACCAATCGGGTGTCAAGCCACGGATCAAGTGTCGGTAATACCGAGGAGAGAATGAACCGTCGGATCACTACATATCGTGACCGTCGGATTGTAAGTTACAAAATGTACAACGGTAAAGAAACACACTTTACCTAACTCTATACTAGACCAAGTTGTACTTAACTATTTCCTATGTGTCGGAATATCCTAACAGGCTCTGCCCCCCCTCCCGCATCATGCCCTTCTCTGACACTCCAATAATCGCAGATGTTCCAGTCGGCGCCGGCTCCACCCCATATGTCGCTCTCAACACCAATCATGTCATTGACAACAATGGAGACTCTGCTACAGGCCATGCGGTAGCCAAAGACAAAGGTACAGATCAGAACGACTCGATGTCACGACCAAAAGCGTCTTCTACAACATGCATTCCCAAGTCTGTAGAGAGAATCAAAATAGATCTTCCCAGTGATCGAATCAACAACCAAATCCAAGACATGAGGGATCATGCACTCATAGGCAAGTTCCTCAGATTCTGGCCAATTGAAAAGGCCTTGCATGGATGGATCGCCTCCAAATGGAAGCCTAGAGGACAAGTCACCCTGCAGCTTGGTCCCAAAGGTTTCTTCACTGCTACTTTCAACTGTCTAGAAGACAAAACTCATATCTTCTAAGGAGGTCCGTACTTCTTTAACTCTGTAGGCTTGGAACTTCGTGAATGGAAAGAAAGGTTCAATCCAAACAAAGAAGATTTCAACTGGGCTCCGGTATGGATACATATGTACTCTCTTCCCCTGGAATACTGGAACGAGGAGACCTTAAAGGACATTGGCAATAGCCTAGGAGTTTTCATCAAAGCTGCTGAGGAAATGAAATCCTGAAGATACACCTCCTACGCCAGGATCTGCGTACACATGCATCTGGCCAAAGAACTCATGGATTCAGTAAGTCTATTTCATGATGATTTTGAATGGGTCCAAACAATAGACTACGAGCATGTTCCTTTTCGATGCAGAAAGTGCCATGAACATGGCCATCTTTTCAGGGACTGCCCTCTGAATCTTCAGTCTAAAGCTCTTGTAACTGAGATGAGTAAAGATGCTGAGGGATTTACAAAGGTCTCCAGTCGTAGAAAGCATGCCAAGAAACCTCCAGTTGCTCCAGATGATCCCAAGAAACCTGAAACACGGAATAGTTTTGAAATCCTGTCTTCACAAACCAACTTGGAGGATCATACATTCATCCCACCTTCAGATCCTTCCCCTTCTACTCCTACGCCTCCTCCAAATCCTTCAGCTACGCCCTCAATCTCCGATCTAAATAGCATCCCCGTCTCAACCTCCACTGATAAAAAAAAAGCTCCAGATATAGCCCTACAATCTTCCACCATGGAGATAGATGCAGCTCTAGCTCTCAGTATTCAGCAAAAGTCAGATGAGGAAGAACAGAACAAACTGACACACATGGAGGAGGAACCAGAAAGTGTAGATCTGGGAGGTCTGGACATTCTCAAACTGGAAGCGGCGTGTCGACAGAAAGAATTCAGTGATATACCCCCTCGGGAGATCGAAAGACTTGAAGTAGTTTTAGCCAGAGCACAACAAAACAAATATCTTGGCATTCAGGCAAGCAGTCCTTTGGATGGTAAAAAAATATTGAAAGACTCGAAGAAACGTGGGTGTAAAATGGATCTGCAAAGGACTATTATTATTGGAGAAATGCTGGTGGACTTTGGTAGATTCCCAAAGCTGACCAAGTTCTTCAAATCTCTTCCCCACTATTCCTCATGAAGCTAATCTCATGGAATGTGAGAGGGCTTAACAGCCCTGCAAAACATAGAATGTTAAAAAATATGATCCAGCAAGAAAAGCCTTCATTAGTCTTTCTACAAGAAACCAAAGGCAACAACACTGCACTGGAGAAAATTCTAGAAAAAGCATGGACAGGATGCCGCTCAGTCTCTGTGGATGTCTCAGGGGCTTCAAGAGGGCTAGCAATCATGTGGAACCCTCAAGTTCTCTCCCTTCAAGATTTTCATGCCTCACACTTCTTCATTCAGACTACATTCCACCTAATCGGGACCAATATCCATGGTCTTCTCATTGATGTGTATTTTCCACAAGATTTACAAAAAAAGTTGGATTTTTCTGAATACACTCACAACCCTTAACTCTAGCAGGAGCCATCCCCTTTGGATAAGTGGTGGTGACTTCAATATCATCACAGCGTTGGAGGAAAAATCAGGAGGTCGAGCAAGGCTAGAAGGGGACAACATCGGCTTTAAAGACTTCATCCACAGAAATCAGCTAATGGACCTTCAGACTTCTAATGGTATGTATACATGGACCAATAAAAGAAGGGGACCACAACATATAGCTTCCAGACTGGATCGATTCCTTTTGTCGGATAATGCCATTCACCTGGGCGGAGACTTCCATGCTTCCATCATGCCTCAAGTGGGCTCGGATCACTGGCCCATAATGCTACAGTGGTCGCGTCCAGGGTCTAAGTGCAACAGACCTTTCCGCTTCGAATCCTTCTGGTTTTCTCATCCTAACTTCAAAGAAGTGGTCATCGCTGCCTGGAAATCCTTCATTCCCCCTGCAGGAGCCAAGATGTTTCAATTTCAACAAAAGCTAAAATACCTTAAACAAGTGCTCAAATCTTGGAATCGCACACAGTTTGGTAACATATTTGATCAGCGGAAAGTGCTGGAGCAGCAAATGAATACACTGCAACAATGTATCATCTCTGAGGGAAGAACGAAAGATTATGCGCAACAGGAGCAGGCCCTCCTAACCCAGATTGAAACACGAAGGCAACAAGAAGAGACTCTCTGGCGACAAAAATCCAGGATCAGATGGCTTAAAGATGGGGAGAAAAATACTAAATTCTTTCACAGGTCAACCATTCAAAGGAGAATGCACAACAACATCGCTTTCATCAACAATCAGCAAGGGGAGCATCTGGAGGTGCATGAAGACGTGGCACAGGAATTCCAAGATTACTTTCAGGACATTCTTAGGGAACCCCCGGGTTGCAGAAATCAAGCTATACAAACTATAACGCAACACATTCCTAAAATCATAAATGCGGATCACAACAATAGGCTTCTCCAACCTATCTCTATGCAGGAAGTAGAGGACGCAATGGCCCAACTCAAGGATGGTAAAGCGCCCGGCCCTGACGGATTCACAGCCAATTTCTTTCATGCCTTTTGGGAGCACATCAAAACAGAAGTCTGGGAGCTCGTGGAAGAATCACGATCGATGCATTGGGTCCTTCCTTCCCTAAACACGACCTTTATAGCGCTCGTTCCTAAAGTGGAAGAATCCAATACTCCTGATAAATATAGGCCGATTGCGCTATGTAATGTAATCTACAAGCTCATATCTAAAGTTGTGGCGAATAGGCTCAAACCTCTTCTCCCTCTCCTCATTTCGCCAGAGCAAACAGGCTATGTAGAAGGGCGCCAGATTTTGGATGGTATCATTCTCTCCCACGAAGTGATCCACTCCCTCAAGATACTAAAAAAACCAGGTATGATTCTCAGACTAGATCTCTCCAAAGCATTTGACAAGCTCAGCTGGACCTATATTAAACACATTGGTGGGCTCCAGTATTGTAGCAATAATGCTACAACTCCTGGAGCTTCCTTCTCTAATTTTATCAACCCGGTAGTTCGTAACAAACTTGGATGTACTAGCTCTTGTCGCAGCTGTCACTTGGTCAGCTGGCACAAGTCCGCTAGGGCTCAAGCCAACTTCTATATGTTCTCAGAAGAAGCTTTTTAAGTGATGAACGAGAGCTATCTCAAAGGAAATTAACCTACTTTGCAAGAATGAACTGAAAGCCAACAAAACATGGAAACCCTAGTAAACCCTAATCTGACCAGCTTAATCCTTACGATGCAATGGTGGGAATGCAACTCCTAAAAATGATGCCATTACTTCTAGTGAGATGAGATGCATGAGTTTAAACTACTTCCATTGAAGAGAACATGTTTTTGTATTTTTGCTCAAGTGGTTGGAGTTATTATGATTGTGCTTCTTACTGGGTCTTGACTGTGCAGGGGTAGTTCAAGGGGAGGAAGGCTTGGGAAAGGTCAGGAGGACTCTGAGAGGTTCCAGGGGATCCCTAACATCATTCTACAGAAGTTCACAACGTTCAGGTGCCTGGCAACCGTGTTTGCAAGCTTCTACAGGATGTCTGCAGGGGATCCTACAGGAAGCTCGAGATTTCTACAGGAAGTCTGCTAACTTCTACAGGATGTTCTGCAGTCGGAGTTTTGGGTGATGGAGGAGTGAATGAGCTGTATGGGTGGATAGGTAGGATGAGAGGGGAACTTGTGATGGCTCATGGACAGAGAGATGATATGGAGAGGGGTGGTGTAAAGCTGGTTGGTCGATAGAAGGGTAGAGGCAGTGGAAGGCCGAAAAGATAAAACAACGTGGATAATAGAAGAGTTGGTGGGCAAAGGATCTAGCTGGGAGATAAGGAGATGGCTTAGGCACGACTGAGAAGGATCAGGAAGTGATAGAGTAGTGCTGCGCAGTGTAAATGAAACAAATCACCTCTGTCTTGCACAAAACCGAGAATTCATCAACCTATTCTAACTGTTTTATTAAAAACACAGAACAACGATGTAAGTTAAGAGAGAAATCGTGCATGGTGCTGAAACAAGGGGGTTATTGCTCAAGATCTAAATGCATGGACACTTCTACCATTGGAAATATGACTTTAAAGCTTGCATGAACATGTAAAACTGTGTTTTTTGGTGGTTGGCACGGTCTACACTCCCAATCTCTAAACAGAGGTGGAAGTGAGTGTACGATCAACCTTTTCTTGGAGCTCTGATGAATTCTAATCCTCCTACTCTAATCTAAACTGCTGAAAGCACTTTATCCATAAGACTGACCTACTTAATCACATCAAGAAATTCGAATCAGCAGACTGTGTTTTCCAAATGCATGTCAAGGCAAAGAAATGAAATGCTGAAAGGAAAGACAAGTAACAATACAAAGAAAGGAGGCCTATTGCTCTCAGGTTGGGCCCAAACCTGAGAGCTATAGCTCCTCTAAGAACTCAGAATTGAACCCAAATCTGCCTGCCTTTTATTAAAAGATCATAATCATAAGTCTAACAACATGCCAAGAATGGCTTACAAAGAGCAAAACAGAGCTATAGCTCGTGATTCAAAATCTGCAACAAAGGTTCAAAAGTTCCCATCGAAGGCTACAGCCTCAATATTTATACATTATGAGGGCCAAGCTGGCCTCCTAAATTAGTGGGGCTTGGCTGTCCAACTAAAAGTAAACTGCTGTTCCTGTAGAATCCGTTGGCTGCCTTCTAGCTCGGTGGTGATAGCTGTTGGAGCTCGGAGTTGGGGTGGAGATCACGAGGAAGGTCATTCAAGGCTGTGGACAACCTTCCTACAAACCCGCAATGCCACCTTGGCTGTCTCCTTGCCTCCATCTGCGTGGTTTTTGCTCCATTTAATGTCAAAAAACCTGAAATAAACATGTATTAGCAACATAGGCATAATGACTGCCCTCCTTCCTACAAACAACATGAATATACTAAGAAATGATGCATAAGTGATAAAAAATGAAGGGTTGAGCAAGGTAAGTAGGCCAAATGAGCCCAAAATGTTACCAAAATTTGGGGCTCATCATCACCCCCCAGCTAAAACATTTGCTCATCCTTGAGCAACTAGTCCAACTCTTCATCCTTCATTGCCTTTACCGCTACCCTTACATCCCAAGCCTCTGTAGTAGTGTCCTCCTTGCTGATATGAAACCCAGCCCTTCTGTTTACCTCTTCCCACTGTTCATTATCATCTTTCTCTGTGCTGCCTTCCATCAATCCTAGCAGTAGTGGTGGGCTGAGTTTAAGGCAAATCCAGCTGGCCTGGAGGTTTTGCATGGATTTATTATAGAGGGCTACCCGTACCAGAGCTTCCCTCATCCGAGTTGGGGTATGGTACTCTCATATTTTCAGACTGTGGGCCAATGTATTCCATCTGCGGGTGCATGCTTGGACAGCGTTGTCTCCTAACAGTCTCTCCATGTCCTCAAAATGAGCTATGGCTTGGGCCTGTTGATCCATATATCTTAATGAAGCTTGAGGGTCAGTGGAAAAATGTTGGTGTGCCGAGATTAGTGCAACTGGATCCCCTGGTTCTGGTCTGATGAGCAATGGCTCGTTCAGATCTCGGTTCATGACCGCTTTGGCTTCTGCTGCTCTTTTGTCCTCATGGTTCAGCCATGAGGCAAATGCCATTAATTGCATATCTCCCAAGGCCGTATTGGGATCCCATGAAAATACATTAGGCAGGGCCAGATTATGGAGGTAGAACTCCGCTAATTTGGCCTTATCCTCTGATGAACTAGTACTGCATACTTCAGCGAATTGCTGCGGGTCTTGGAGCTGAGAGATACCTCTTTGCGCCAAGGTATTGATTTGAAATTGCAGCCATTGGTCTTTCAAGTACAGGCCATAGGATTTGGCCGGCTGTCTGCATTGGATAGCATCCATGGCCCAGCTAGCCATGCAGGCCAATTGTGCCTCTTTCTGCTGCAGCTGTTGTCTGAGAGCTTGCACCTCAATTTGTGCTTGCTGTTCTGCTTCATGTAGATGTGTGGTTGGCTCCCCAAGACCGGTGTTCAGTTCCTTTTTGCCTTGCTGTTCTACTGTGGTGTCCTTGGAGGATGTACTTGTCCCTGCCCTCAGCTCCTGTAGCTGCAATCTCAACTTTTGGTTTTCTTCCTGTAGGAACACTCGTTGGCAATTTGCCACGTGTTTAGCCATGGACAATTCACTTCTGGCCTCCTTGAGCTGCTCCTGTAAGGGACCTATGTCCGCCACACCCTTTGACTTGGCTATTTTCATCCACGTGTGTGTACGGACTCTTTCTTCCTCCAATGCAAAAAACAGTGGCACAGTAAATTTCTGAGGTATAATTTTGCCAGCCTCTAAAAAGTTGTAATATGAACTCAGACTTGGCTGAGGGCTGGGCTCTGGTATATGCTCTTTCTCCACTTCCTTTGGTGGTTCTACTTCGCCCTCCCTTGGTGGTGATAAGGGTGCTTCTCCTTCCATTCTCTCAATTTCTTTAAGCCTGGCTAAGGTTTCCTGTAGAGCATCTTCAGCATCCTGTAGCCGAGCTTTTGTAGTCAGTTGGTCTAACCTTTCTTTCCAAGTAGTTTTCTTCGGGCTCCCCCTCTCGTAGGTGACTGATATCCTCGAGGGGGACCTTTCCTTGGTCAAAGTAGGGGCATCTTCGATAATGATTGGGCTGCTGGACAGAGGCTGTGGCTTGCCCGTCTTTATTCTCACACTTCTTCTAGCTTTAAAATATAGAGGGGTGTCCCTCTTTCTCTTCTCCTTTGGCTTAGGAGGTGTGCTAAGGGCGGCCAGCACAGCTGCTGCCTCCCTTACAAGAATGTCAGCTTTCTTCTCCTTGGGTTTCACTTTTTCAGGGCTTCCTGTAGAAGACCCTGTTTTAGTTAATTTCGGGCTTCCTGTAGAAGACCCTTTTTCAGTTAATTTCGGGCTTCCTGTAGAAGCCGGTTTCGGTTTTCCTGTAGAAACAGGTGTCACTGCTTTGGTTTGTTTTGCTGCATGAGTTTTACTTTTTGACTTGGTTGCGGTTGCTGTCGAGGCACTTTTGCTGATGTGGACCTTCTCAGCCTTGTCCACTCTGCTTTGCAATCTTTTCTCTCTTGCCGTCAAAATGGGTGTGTCATCTTTCTCTTTGGCACCCTTTTTCTCTTGTTTCTTCTCTTGCTTTTTCTTCTGCTCCGTGGTCGTGGTCTTCTGGCCTTTTTCTTTCTTCCCTGCGGGCACTGACTCTTTCTCCTCACTGCTAGATGAACCGAGCTCTTCGGTCAGCATCTTTATATCACCATCCTTGGTCAAATTTCTGAAGGCTTCCCATGAGAGAGGAACCTTGTATGTGTGGAGCGCATCCTCCACGAGGAGTTTGATGAGTCCATGATGGGCTACCTAGTCTGGTGTGCCTTCTTTCAACTTGGTGGCACACTCAATCAGAGACTGTAGTAGAAAGTAGGGGAGACTGAGTTTGTTTTCTACAGGTAGATCCATCTGGTGCCTTAATTCAGTGAGTAACCGAAAATGGTACCCATATACAATGCTAAAACGGCCTTCGCAGGTGATGTATTTCATAATCTGCAGGCTAACTTCATTCCATGGTGGCAGTAAACTGGTTCTACGAACCCCATTTTTATCTTCTGAGAATTCCTCCTCTGGTGGAAAGAATTCTTTCTTAGCCTGTTGGCCCAATTTCCTTTCTTCTTTATCCCATGGTAACCCCATTGGGAGCTCCGTAACTCGGCTGATGAATTGTGGGGTGAGTCTGAGACTCAAACCCCTGAAGTTAACGGTGGCCAATGTTTTGGATTTCGGCCTCAGGGCTTGCAAAAACTCCTCTGCCACCTCGTTGTCATAGCCCTGCAATTTGTCACAGAAGGATATCCATTGCGCTCGCGTGAAGAGCTCCACCACCTCAGGATTTTCTCTTAACTTCGTTGAGTCAGTTGGTTCCCTTCTGATGAACCCACCCGGCATGGTGAAAAACTGCTGCGTTAGCTGGAGGTGGCGAATGCGGAAGAAATTTGGCCTACTGGGACAGAGCGTAGAATTACGCCTCTGTCATGCGTATAATTCACGAGCTTATCTCCCGAGGACCTTAACACAGCTCAATTATACTGACATCCTGTAGGACGACAATTCATGCAACGACAGACAATATTTGCAAAAATTTTCTACGACCAGACTGTAGACGTCGATTCTGCCACCCTCAAAACCAATTGCATGGAGAGTTCAGGCTTACCTTTTTAATCCGCCACCTTTTGACGTGAGGAACCCGATTTCCTGTAGAAACAGCTTTCCTATAGAAGCAGCGCCCGAATTTTGGAGGATACTGCAGTGGGTCTGCGCTCTTGGTGTCGCTTAACAGGCGTTCGGACGGCCACAGACTTGGAGTGTCGAGCTGCAGAGGGATCCGGATGATCACTCGAGTTTCAAATGGTGAATGATAAATGCGTGGGGTGGCAATCTAGCCGATTAGATTTGAATTCGGTGGAATCCGTGGCGCGGGGGTGAGCTGTCCCTGCCGGACCGTTGGACGACGTCACTACATCATTCGTTTGCGAGTTCCCTTACTGCCACATCATTCCCCGCAGATCCGCCGCCGTCTCTTCTGTTAAAACTTGTTTTTCCCGACGGGATGGCTCTCACGTGTGCACTGCCCGTTCCTTTTTGCCACGACCACCGCCCAAACATCCGACTAAACCACTAACTGGTCGACGTGGCCAATCAGATGGCCATACGACCGCTCAACCCATTCACTTTACACTTCGCAAACATTTTCAAAGTAAAATTCATGCGATTCGACGGAAGAAAGGGTTGAGGCACTTACCTGTGCGGCCGCAACACGATTTTTCAGGCTCTTGGACGACGATGGGTGGATTTATTTGCTGCTGGTGGATTTGCACAGGCCCGGAGGTTCATATTCACAGGCCGCTGACGATGAATTTGATGCTTCGGCTGCATGCGCCCGCGTTTTCATTGCATGTGGCAAGCGCTTTGAATGGTGTACACTCTAGCGGGCTTAACTGTTACGGGACTCCTGCAGGATGTCCTGTAGCAGTTTTTCCTCCTTGGGTGCATGCTGCACGACAAAGGCAGTGGCCTCACGATCACGCTCACAGAGCTCATGGATGGCTGGGATGGATATGGTATGACATCTCAGCGTTTTTTTCATTTTTAAAAAATTGCTTTCCCTTGATAACTCAATGATCTGCTTTGATGGTGCAGGTAACTTTATTGCATGTCGACAGGGGTGGTAGAAAGAGGTGACAGCAGTGTGTAAGAGTGACAATAGTAGCTTGCATGCGTCCAAACCGATCCTTGGTCGTTAGATCTCCTCATACAATGAATTCTGGGCCGTCCCGAACTTCTACAGGAAGTTTCCTGTAGAAATACAGAACTTCCTGTAGAAAGTTTGCATTTCCTGTAGAAAGTCTGCACCTTCCTGTAGAAAGTCTGCATCTTCCTGTAGAAGACTTAAGCTGTGATGAAATCGTGCCCATACCTTGGAGAAGATGAGTATTCTTGGAGGAGGTGCTGGTGAGGTCTCCTGGCAGCATGATAAGGATCCTTGGCTTTGAGTTAAAAGACCTCCTCTCCTTCATAGAACACCTGCAACCTGCATGCATTTTCACATTATAAACTTGCTGCCCCTATCTTTTTTTTGCTGATTGTTTTTTTTTTTTTTTTTTTTTTGAAAGATAGCAGGGGCGCCTCAATGAGGTTTTCACCCTTGCCATCTGCCTTAAGCGCCTCAGAGAGGTTTTCACTCAAGGATCTTTTTTCCAAATCCCTTTTTTTTGAAAGACAATAGGGGCGCCTCAATGAGGTTTTCACCCCTACCACCTGCCTTGGGAGCCTCAGAGAGGTTTTCACCCCTACCACCTGCCTTGGGAGCCTCAGAGAGGTTTTCACCCAAGGATCTTTATTTATTTATTTTTTATTTTTTATTTTTTTTAGATCTTTCAGGGTATGCCCAAAGCAGAGGCAGAACCCTTCTCTATGACCAACACTGATTTCTCCATAGTTTTGATGAACTCTTGTCTTGAGAGAGGTTTCCTGTAGATCTTCAGTCGATGCCCATTGACAAGCATGGGGATGGCTTCCTCATCAATGGTCCGAATAAGAACAGATCCATTGTCATGACATTTTTCCACTGCATATGGTCCCAGCCATCTAGTTCTCAGCTTCCCCTTGAAATCTTTGTGCCTGGAGTCATACAACAGTGCCCAATCTCTTGGCTGGAACTGCTTGTCATTGAGGTGTTGGTCATGCCACACCTTTCTCTGAAGTTGAACCACTTCTGAGTGAAGGAGGGCCTGCATCCGGTGCTTGTCCAGTCCATTCAGCTGCAATAACCTTTCTTGTTGTGCATGGCTGAGATCCAGGTCTAGCTGAGCTGCCATCCTCAAAGTGTTGTATTCAAATTCAATGGACAGCAAAGCTTTCTTCCCATAGACCAGCTCATAAGGTGTGAAGCCGGTGGTGGTCTTCCAGGTGGTGTTGTAAGCCCATGTGGCCTCAACCAGGCGATCTGCCCAATCTTTTCTACTGCTGCTCACCACCTTAGTCAAAACCCCTTCCAATGCTCTGTTGGTGACTTCCACTTGCCCATTTGCCTGTGGATGATAGGGGATGGAAGTCCTATGCTTGATTTTGTGATGAGCTAGTAGGTCTTCAATTAAGTTGGATGTGAACTGGCTCCCTTGATCGGTGACCAGCTCTCTTGGGTAGCCAAATTTGTAGAAGATGTTCTCCCTTAAGAACTCAGCCACCTTTTCTTCTGTTGTTGCCTTGATTGCTTTAGTCTCTGCCCACTTTGTCAGGTAGTCAGTGCACACAATGATGTAAGACCTTTGCCTCGAAGGAGGGTTGATTGGACCCACAAAGTCCATACCCCACTTCTCAAATGGCTCAAGAGTCACTTGAGGTTGGAGAGGCATCTCATCCCTTTGAGTCGGTTTCCCCATTCTTTGGCATCGGTCACATTGGCTGATATACCTTTTGACATCTTGATGAAGTGTGGGCCAATAGTAGCCTGCCTGCAGGATTTTGAAGGCAGTCCTCTTTGCTGCAAAATGTCCTCCACAAGGCCCATCATGACAGGTGAGGAGGATATCAAAGACTTCCTCCTCCCTTACACAATGCCTTAAGATCTGATCAGGGCCAAGTTTGAACAGATTGCCCCCGATCCAAGTAAATGAGGCACTTTTTCTGATGATTCTGCTCTTCTCTCTTGAAGATAGGTGCGGAGGGAACTGTGCTGAAACAAGGTAGTTTGCTATATCAGCAAACCATGGAGAGAGTACTGAGATAGCAAACAGATGTTCATCGGGCATCTGGTCATCCACTGTTCCATCCTCATCTGCAGACAAATCCAATCTAGATAAAAAGTCAGCAACAACATTTTCTTTACCTGGTTTGTCAACAATGGTCAAATCAAACTGCTGCAACAAAAGTAACCATCTAATAATACGAGCATTCACATCTGGTTTATTCATTAAATATCTAATTGCAGCATGATCCGTATGTACAAAGGTTTGATAGCCAGTAATATAATGTCGGAACTTGTTCAGTGCATGGACCACAGCCAAGAATTCTTTCTCGGTTACAGTGTAATTCAGTTCAGATTTGGATAAGTTTTTGCTAACAAAGTAAATGGCATATGGAATTTTTTGTTCAACTTGTCCTAAAGCTGCCCCTATGGCTTTGTTCGAGGCATCAGTGTGGATGTGGAAAGGTAGGGCCCAGTTTGGACCTCTCAAGATTGGGGCTGACACCAACTTGTCCTTTAATTCATTCAAAGCCTTCTGACAATTGTCAGTCCATTTAAACTCCACATCTTTTGCCAACAGGCCAAACAATGGTGAGGCTAGCTTGCTGAAGTCTTTAATGAATCTCCTGTAATACCCTGCTAATCCTAAGAAATTCCGAACATCCCTTACCTTTTGGGGAGGTGGAACCTTCTTGATGAGAGCAATTTTGTTAGGATCCACTTGTAACCCTTGGCAAGAAATGGTATGGCCTAGCACGGTCCCTTCAGTCATCAGGAATTCACATTTTTCAGGACTAAGGGACAGGTTCATCTCAATGCACTTGGCTAGGACTTTTCCCAGATTGGACAATGCCTCCTGGAAATTGGACCCATAAGGAGTGAAGTCATCCATATAGATTTCCACCGCATCATGGACCAGCTCCGAGAAGATGCTCAAGACAGCTCTTTGGAAGGTAGCAGGAGCATTGCATAGCCCAAAGGGAAGAACTCGGTAGGCAAAGGTACCCCAAGGACAAGTGAAGGTGGTCTTATCTTGGTCTTCCGGGCTGATTTGGATTTGGTTGTACCCGCTAAACCCATCCAGGAAAGAGAAGAACTTCTTTCCTGCCAGTCCATCCAACACTTGATCTATGAAAGGTAGAGGGAAATGGTCTTTCTTGGTAGCTTTGTTCAGTTCTCGGTAGTCCACACAGATTCTCCACTTCCCATTTTTCTTGGGAACCAACACCAGAGGGGACACCCATTCACTATCTGAGATGGGGTAAATGAATCCGGCATCCAACAGTTTTTGCAATTCTTCCTTGACAATGTCCTTAAGGGCTGGATTCATTCTCCTCTGAGGTTGCCTAACCGGTTTACAATCCTCTTTGATGTATATGTGATGGGTACAGACCGAAGGATCGACTCCTTTCATCTCCTTATAGCTCCAAGCAAAAGCATCTAGATGACTGGCGAACAGGCTACACAGCTCCTTTTCCTGAGAAGGAGATAGGGAGGAGCTGATCTTTAACGTTCTCTTAGGGCCGAACTCCACATTCTTGACTCTGGGAGTGACAGGGTTGGTGGCACAAAGGTCCACTCAGGTGCTGGCTTGGGCATCCTCCACCAATTTCTCTAAGGATAGTGCACTGGGAGGTGGATTCTGGATCAAGGTCTCAATCAAGTCATCCTCGGTTGGGGGGTCTCTTCTAGTGGTGTCTAGGGTGCACAAAGGTGCTGAGTACACCTCATCCTCTTCTCCTTCCTCCAACCACAGTGGTAAGTCATGCTCTAAGGAGGGTTGGGCAGGAGGGTATAGGACTAGTTGCTTGGACATAGGACCATTTTTGATGGTCATGTTTCCTGCACGACAACTTATGTAAGCATCTGCAGTGGCTAACCAAGGCCTTCCCAAAATAAGAGGATATCCAGTGAGCTTTACCTTGGGTTGCAGAACCAAGAAATCTGCAGGGTATTCCCAAGAGTCGACAGAGACCAGGACATCCTCCACAATCCCTTCGGGAGTCACGGTGGAGCGATCTGCTAGTTGCAGGACTGTCGAGGTCTTCCTCAAGGAACCCTGAAGATTGAGTTTGAGCATGGTATCCCTGGTCATCACATTAATGGCAGCCCCCAGATCAATCAAGGTGTGAGGTATGATGGTGCCATTGATGTGGACATCTACTATAGGAATCCCAAGATCTAGGTACTTTGGGCAGATGACTTGTCCTAACATAAGGTCAAATAGTTGTCCTAAGACATTGATGGTTGAAGCATCTCTCTTTCGCCTGCCTGGGTGTTTGAAACACTTTTCCTTAACCAGTTTGTTGTATATTGGCACATCCTTGATGGCTTGGAGAAGCAGGAGGTAATGGTTGAGGTTGAACTGGTGGTGGAGGCAAAATGGCGGGAGGAGTGTTGTACTGGGGCCTCCACCCCGACTGAGGTGCATTCCACTGAGGCTGTGGCTGGGCATGTGAGTGATATGAATGAGTAGTGGGCTGAGTAGGGTACTGAGGTGGATAAGACCATGGAGGAGGCATAGACCAGGAAGGGTGAGCAAGGGGACCCCAGGAAGGCATAGGAGTAGATTGGTTGGGGCTGTAATAAGTTTGGGGTGCCCCTTGCATCCCCTGCTGGTAAGGTCTAGGTCCTTGTGGCCTCCTTTGGTTGAGGAAATAGAGAGGTTCAGTGGGGGCTTCTGTCCCTTGGTACCTGGCTTTAAGCCCAGGTAAAGTTGGACATTGATTTGTGGGATGGTACTCCTCACAAACGAAGCACACTTCAACCGAATGCAATGGGCATTCGTTCTTAGGGTGTCTCCTTGTACATCTAGGGCAGAAGATAGCCAAGGCCCTCTCAGCTTCTTCCTTCTTCTGCTGGATCCTGAATGTGTCAAGTTGCATGGCAATGGTCTGTCTCACCTCACTCTTGAGATCTTCTAATTGATTTGCAAACTCATGCTTGGAGAAAGGAATACCAGCTGAGAGGAGGTTTCCTCTACCTCGTTTCCGAGTTGCCCTAGAGTGGTTCCTAAACACAGTCTTGATGTCCTCATAAGGCAGTTGGTAAATATCTCCTCCAGCTAACATGTGAAGGGTATCTAAGAGGTCTTCAGGGACTCCTCGGAGCAAGACCAACTTGAGGGATTCAGGGTCAAGTGTGCACCTGGCCCGCTTATAGCTAAGTTGGAACCTCTCCTCATAATCCTCTAAGGACTTATCATTTCCCATGGTCATCCGAAAGATTTCTCCCTTGGTTTCCTTGGACCTACAGTAGTCCCGGTACTTGGTATTGAAAGCTTGCTGCATCTGAGCCCAAGTGGTGATACTATTCCCAGGTAAGCCCATGAACCAGTGTAATGCTGCATCCTTAAGAGTTGAAGGGAAGAGTTTCAGCTTCTGCTCATCTTCAGTATAGTCATAGGTTCGACAAAGGACAACAAACTCAAACAGGAAGGTATCAGGATCTTTAGTAGTCAGTCCATGGAAGTGAGGTAAAGCGGAGGGGCTAATGTTCTTCATTTTCATGTCTCCATTGGTTTCTCGGATGGGGAAGGCACCTTCTATCCTCTCATCTTCTCCTCTATTGTCAGCCATAGCTTCAGATGGGATGGTCTCTAATTCTTCTTCTGCTATAGGATCTTCGTATATCTCAGGAGGTTCCCCTATAGGTTCTTTTGGATCACTATCACCGAAGAAGAGAGAAGGGTGACTCAGTGATGTGGTGGGGGTGTTGGGTAAGAATTTGCCTGTTTTATCTCGATTCCTATGAGGCATGAAATGGAAAGACTTTTTTGATTGCTTTTGTTTTTTTTCTTTGGTACCTGCAAAACTGAAACAGGTTGATCTACAACTAACTATCTTGCTGAAATAAGAATGCAGTATTGAAATGAAAGCAGGAAAGAACTAATCTACTTTGCTCAAATGGAATTGCAGGAATGGAAATGCTAGTCTACGCTTGCAGAATTGAAATGCTAATCTATGCTTGCAAAATTGAAATTGCGGAATTGAAATGCTAATCTATGAAAGCAGGAAATGTCTATGCTACTTTTGCAAAATGGAAATGAAATAAACTACTTGGCAGAAGGCGAGAGTAGGAAAATAGAAGAAAAGCAACAATTACTAATACTCTGACGCTTCCCCAGCAACGGCGCCAAAAAGATGGTGGGCTCCAGTATTGTAGCAATAATGCTACAACTCCTGGAGCTTCCTTCTCTAATTTTATCAACCCGGTAGTTCGTAACAAACTTGGAAGCGACGGTGCTATATGCACAAGTACTAGCTCTTGTCGCAGCTGTCACTTGGTCAGCTGGCACAAGTCCGCTAGGGCTCAAGCCAACTTCTATATGTTCTCAGAAGAAGCTTTTTAAGTTATGAACGAGAGCTATCTCAAAGGAAATTAACCTACTTTGCAAGAATGAACTGAAAGCCAACAAAACATGGAAACCCTAGTAAACCCTAATCTGACCAGCTTAATCCTTACGATGCAATGGTGGGAATGCAACTCCTAAAAATGATGCCATTACTTCTAGTGAGATGAGATGCATGAGTTTAAACTACTTCCATTGAAGAGAACATGTTTTTGTATTTTTGCTCTAGTGGTTGGAGTTATTATGATTGTGCTTCTTACTGGGTCTTGACTGTGCAGGGGTAGTTCAAGGGGAGGAAGGCTTGGGAAAGGTCAGGAGGACTTTGAGAGGTTCCAGGGGATCCCTAACACCAATCTACAGAAGTTCACAATGTTCAGGTGCCTGGCAACCGTGTTTGCAAGCTTCTACAGGATGTCTGCAGGGGATCCTACAGGAAGCTCGGGATTTCTACAGGAAGTCTGCTAACTTCTACAGGATGTTCTGCAGTCGGAGTTTTGGGTGATGGAGGAGTGAATGAGCTGTATGGGTGGATAGGTAGGATGAGAGGGGAGCTTGTGATGGCTCATGGACAGAGAGATGATATGGAGAGGGGGGGTGTAAAGCTGGTTGGTCGATAGAAGGGTAGAGGCAGTGGAAGGCCGAAAAGATAAAACAACGTGGATAATAGAAGAGTTGGTGGGCAAAGGATCTAGCTGGGAGATAAGGAGATGGCTTAGGCACCGCTGAGAAGGATCAGGAAGTGATAGAGTGGTGCTACGCAGTGTAAATGAAACAAATCACCTCTGTCTTGCACAAAACCGAGAATTCATCAACCTATTCTAACTGTTTTATTAAAAACACAGAACAACGATGTAAGTTACGAGAGAAATCGTGCATGGTGCTGAAACAAGGGGGTTATTGCTCAAGATCTAAATGCATGGACACTTCTACCATTGGAAATATGACTTTAAAGCTTGCATGAACATGTAAAACTGTGTTTTTTTTTGGTGGTTGGCACGGTCTACACTCCCAATCTCTAAACAGAGGTGGAAGTGAGTGTACGATCAACCTTTTCTTGGAGCTCTGATGAATTCTAATCCTCCTACTCTAATCTAAACTGCTGAAAGCACTTTATCCATAAGACTGACCTACTTAATCACATCAAGAAATTCGAATCAGTAGACTGTGTTTTCCAAATGCATGTCAAGGCAAAGAAATGAAATGCGGAAAGGAAAGACAAGTAACAATACAAAGAAAGGAGGCCTATTGCTCTCAGGTTGGGCCCAAACCTGAGAGCTATAGCTCCTCTAAGAACTCAGAATTGAACCCAAATCTGCCTACCTTTTATTAAAAGATCACAATCATAAGTCTAACAACATGCCAAGAATGGCTTACAAAGAGCAAAACAAAGCTATAGCTCGTGATTCCAAATCTGCAATAAAGGTTCAAAAGTTCCCATCGAAGGCTACAGCCTCAATATTTATACATTATGAGGGCCAAGCTGGCCTCCTAAATTAGTGGGGCTTGGCTGTCAAACTAAAAGTAAACTGCTGTTCCTGTAGAATCCGTTGGCTGCCTTCTAGCTCGGTGGTGATAGCTGTTGGAGCTCGGAGTTGGGGTGGAGATCACGAGGAAGGTCATTCAAGGCTGTGGACAACCTTCCTACAAACCCGCAATGCCACCTTGGCTGTCTCCTTGCCTCCATCTGCATGGTTTTTGCTCCATTTAATGTCAAAAAACCTGAAATAAACATGTATTAGCCACATAGGCATAATGACTGCCCTCCTTCCTACAAAAAACATGAATATACTAAGAAATGATGCATAAGTGATAAAAAATGAAGGGTTGAGCAAGGTAAGTAGGCCAAATGAGCCCAAAATGTTACCAAAATTTGGGGCTCATCACACATCTTACTTGCATTCGACTTCAATGCTACCTGGACGCGATGGATAATGAATCTCATTTCCTCCCCTTGCTTTTCCATCCTCCTAAATGGTTCCCCTTCCCCACCTTTTCATCCTTCTCAGGGTATCCGTCAAGGCGATCCACTTTCCCCATTCCTTTTTGTTCTCATGGCCGAAGGACTAAGCCGCCTTCTTCATTCTGCTTCCAATTCACACTCTTTAAAGGGCATTTCACTGCATGGTCAATCCCCCATCACTCACCAACAGTTTGTCGACGATAATATGCTTTTTGGCCATCCGTCAGTTCAAGAGGCCTCTGCCTTCAAGCTCCTGCTCAATCTCTTCTCAGAAGCCTCTAGCACCACCATCAATGCCTCCAAATCCCACCTCTTTTTCTTCCATACTCCCATTCTCACTCAGAGAAATATAGCCAGGATTTTGGGCTTTTCGATAGCCAAGCTTCCTTCGAAATATCTTGGAGCTCCCCTGTTTGATTTTGCTATCAAACATGCTTCCTGGAGAACCCTCCTTGACAACTTAGAAACCAGGCTCTCCTCCTGGACTTACCGCTCTCTCAACATTGCAAGCGGGATAATCCTAATCAAATCTATTCTCCAAGCCATGCCTCTATATTTGTTATCAATCTTGGCTACCCTCAAATGGGTTCTTAAAAACATACACAATCTTCAAATAAATTTTCTTTGGGGCTCCTTGGGCCACAACAGAAAATGGGCTCTAGTCAAATGGACGGAGGTTTGTCTTCCGAAATCAGCTAGGGGGCTAGGTCTGAGGGATCCCCTTCACAACAACAACATCATGGGGGCGCGCATATGGTGGAATTGGATCTCTAAACCGAACACTCCCTGGGGTCATCTTTGGCAGGCCAAATATGCTCCAGGAAGTCCAAAGGAGGAGCTAATATGATTCAGTTCAACCACCCCTGGATCGCTGATTTGGAATGCTGCAAAGCAACATAGCGCTTTTATTCAAGCGTATAGCTTCTGGGAAATCCACTCAGGCACCACTGCAAGATTTTGGGAGGATTCCTGGCAACAACTTCCCAAAATTTCTTCTCTCTTCCACAAACCCAAGTGGCAAGCAACCATGCAACAAAATGAGCAAACCCATGTCCATCAATTCTGGCAACAACAAACTCCCCAAGGTTTTTAACTATGGATACTGGCAAACACATGGCAGGCCAATTGGCAGGAGGAAACCTATGATGAGATTGATCAAGAGCTCAAACTTAGGAAAATTAAACTTTCTGATCAGAAGGACCAAGTGCGATGGGGATATACTCCCAAGGGCATGTTCACTACCAAGGAAGCATATCAAATTCTCTATCAACCTATGCAGATTATAAAGGATCAACTATGGGACCAAGTCTGGCAACCAAACATCTGGCCTAAGGTCTCCACTTTCCTTTGGCTTCTAAGCAAACAAAGGATCCTCACTTGGGATAATCTACAAAAGCGAGGATTCATTGGGCCTTCCAGATGTTCCAACTGCAATCTTCATTCAGAGACCATCAAGCATCTCTTGGATACTTGCCCATTAGCAGCTCAAATGTGGGAGAGAACAACACAGTGTAATAGAAGAATAGGTAGAAGTGAGGGAGACATCGTAAACACCATCAGGAACTGGCCTTGGTATCCTTTCCAAAGTCCTCTACTCAATTCCCTCTGGAACCTCCTTCCGGGCTTCATTTACTGGATCATCTGGAAGGAAAGAAACAACAGGATCTTCAAAAATCACAGTTCGCCTCTTGATACTCTTTGGCTACTTCTCAAGCAAAACCTTCAAGAAACTCTAGCTCTCAGACAATGGCAAGACTCAGATATGCCAGTTTTACCCCAGGAACGCCTCATTCTAGCCAACTGGAACCTAGATCTCACCTCTATAGATCATATCAAGCCTAATACTTCAATTCACTCTGAGTCTGCACAATTCTGGTCTCCTCCTGCCATCCACCCTTACAAGCTGAACTTTGATGGAGCGGCTAAGGGCAATCCTGGGCCAGCTGGATATGGTGGAATCTTTAGAGATGTGGAAGGCTCTGTTCTGCATATTTATCACGGATCACTGGGTAGAGATACCAACAACGCTGCCGAGCTTGAAAGCTTATGGAAAGGTATACGCATAGCAGAAATAGAAAACTTGTTCCCTCTAGAGGTAGAAGGGGATTCACAAATTCTAATAGAGGCTGCTATCTGGATACAATCAGGATCCTCAGCAACAAAGATTGCTTCGAGCTGGAGGCTCCTAAGCAGACTGGAACAAATTGAAGAATGGCTCAAAACTCCATGCAGTATCTCCTTCAAGCACATTCGGCGAACAACTAATAAGGCAGCAGACAGACTGGCTAATCAAGGGGCCGATCAGCAGCTCCCATTCTTCTCTGGTCCGTTGAATAGTTCCAATGATATACAACTCAAACGCGACTGCACTCTCCTGGTGCAACAAGATTTATCTCTCCCGGATCCGGGTGTTTGAATGTGGTACAGGTACGTGGGTAGCAGAATGGGTGGGCGCGTGGCTCATCTCCACCACCTCTCGGCCTCTCACAGAACCGGTCTTTATTTCCCCTGAGCTCAAATTTAATGTTGCTTTAATGCAGCCTGTCCCTCCTCTCCGGCCTGTTTATTTCTTAATCATGGCACCCTCAGCTCGTCTCATTTGCGCTCCTCCTTTGCGCTCAAGTCCCTCCTTTGTAGCTGCAGAGATTCGTTCTCGAACCATCCCGGGGATACGTTGGGCTCTGGTTCGATGGGTGGATTTCTGGCTGGGGCTTCAGGTTTCTCACTGCCACACCTGCAAATTCGCTAGCTACTTGTCCTCTGCTCTCCCATCCGCCCATCTGGGTGCTGAAGCCAAGCTAGTTCTAATCCTTTTCTGCCTCCTTAGTTTAGCAGGTCACCCGGATCTTCCTGTTCTTCCGGTTATGCCGAAACTTCGCCAGAGGATGAGCTGCAGGAGAGGCAGCTCCTGGGGGCAAACGGGCCGCCAGGCCTCCTCCTCCACGATGGATTCCTTGACTTTTTGTTCGGACTTCCACATGGACCAGTATCCGGCTACAAGGAGTGGTCGGGGAAGGGGTAGAGGACTGCACAATTTGGCAGCGAGCTCTTTCAATTCTACTACTAATACCGCTCGGCTTCAATTCCCCTGCACTCATGGCAATTTCTCCTTCATGGCCTCTGTTACCATAGAGCTTAGCGAGATTAATGCTGGTCAAGAAGCTGTTTCCCTTGGGGTGACTAAGGAAATGCTGGCGGAAGACAGATATGGCACCATTCAGATGAACTACGAGCAGAGCAAGGCCTCAGGCTCGGGCAAAGGCATGGCATCCCAGATCATGAATGATCAGGCGGCCTGAGTGTCCCTATCGGTGGCGGCTCTACAAGCAAAGAGGGCCACTCCTCTGAGGACGAAGATGACTACAAATATGGATGCCGCATCATCGAAGAGCAGCCCTCCACTTCTCATGACGTTTAAACAGGTTTGCGCTCTATGGTTTTTTGGAATTCAGTATGCTCGAGGATATTCACTTATCACCTACTTGACCGTCATGATAAGCGCACCAGCTCTAATCGCTGGTTTCCCCTGTGAGGGGAGCACTCTGCTAGCCTATGGTTTTTGGTCTCGGTTGCAGTCTCAGTTGCTTCTGAAGTTTGTACTCAGTTTTTGTTCCAGGCAGTGCTTCTCAGTTCACTTGCCATGGTCTAGTCATCCTGTTACAGATGTTGTATGGCCTCTGTTTAAATTTTAGTTCCAAGCACAACAATGGGGGCTTTTTGCTTTTTTTGGTAATAGTCATGGTCAGGTTCCTTGCGGTCCTTCAGGGCAATAGTCAGCAGGGTATTTTTTGAGTATTGATCAGCTATGCTATGTAAACATGCCGCATCTTTGGGCTAGCTTTCACGAGGCCATGGCCTCGGTGTAAAAATATTTTGTATCAATATAGGAGTAGACAAGTTCAAATATATATATATATATATATATATATATATATATATATATATATATATATATATATATATATAATAAAAAATAAAAAATAAAATAAAATAAAATTTTACATGGCATGGTAACACAATTTATAATAAAACTATATCAAATTAATATTTTCAAATATTACAACTTTGATGTGGAAATATGTTTGTCTTTAAAGATGTTAATATATTCATTCATAGGATATGATTTTTCCTTTTAAAGATTGTTTTACAAATATTTAATTAAAAAAATATTAAAAGATTTTGGAACAAGATTTTTATCCTTTGCGTTGAATTAACTTTTTTTTTCAATTTAAGAAATGGTATTGACTTTAGTAAAGAGTATAAATATTTAAAATTTTACTTAATTTGGAATTTTAATATAGTAATTTTTTTTGTTAAAGGTAAATTTATGATCCATTCAAATTCGTATATGATAAGCATGAGATTATTTATTATCCATTAAAATTGTATATAACAATACATAGTTATATCTTAATAATTAATCTTAGTAAATATTTATATATAATGTAAATATTCAAGTTAATATTTTTGAGGACGTGACATACTTACACATATGAATCATACTGGGTTATAAAATGCACCTCTTCGCGCAAAAAAAATCTCAACCCTCAAAATTACCCAAAACAATTACAAATAAATATTTTTTATAATAAATATAATGGTTTTTATTAATAATAATTAATTTTCTTTATAATAAATATATTACACACTCAACAAAATGAAATGTATAATCACCAATATAATATATTAAAAAAATGATGATTCGATTATATAAATATAAAAACTAAAAATAAATAGATAAAAAATAATTTCATAAGTATAAAGTTTTTTATTAATAATGATTAAATTTTTTTAATAAGCGTACATCAGAATTTAGTATTAACAATCAAATTAATTTGTTAATGTTCCATTAAAGAATAATTTTATTTATAAAGTAGTGTTTTAGTAAGAGAATTATGATAATTAGTTTATCAAGTTTAAAGGATTAAATTTCTTGAAATGTTATTTTTTTTTTTTAATGTTTAAAATATTTATATTTTTAAAATTTCATATGTATATATATATTTAAGAAAAATGAGTTGATTTTATTGAGAAAATCTGGGCTAGGTTGCAGCAGATACATGAGGGTTACATCTTTTAAGACTAGAGATATTGGGCTTTTTCTCATAGTTGATTAGCCCATGACCCACTAAGGTCTTTAACAACTGACTAACAGACACTTGAAACAAGACATTGATAGAACATAACATAAATACTTCCACAACAATTACTAATCCTCCAAGGGCTAATAAAACCAGGCTTATAACATTCAGGACTTTACAAATAGTTTGCGAGCCAAAGAAAAAAATATTTGCCCCAAAAAAGCAAAAGTACAGGCCAGACTTGCCATGCTAAAGGTGGACTATTCGAAGCCAGGAACAAGCTGATTGAGGTCGAGATCCATACGTGCTTTCCTAGTCTCTTTGCCTTCTACTGCTACTTGGAGCTCCATTGCAAATTCTAGGTGAATAATCATATCTCTCAAGGAAAACAATTCATCCATCACTCGGGAGAGTTGGTTCTAGAAAGCTAACAACTTGTCTGAGTGCTCAATTTACGAGTTTGACAACTGGTGACCTGGACCTATATGTGGTAATCCACCTATTGGAGGGCTTCATGGGACTCGTGGCAGTGTGAATGGACACTGACTGAAGAGGAGGACCCTGAGAGAGAATCATTAGCCATTGAATTTCCATTAGAATATCTCTTCTTACCAGTTTGGCTTCAAGATAGGCGCCAAGCCTTTGCTGTAGGGGTGACTTTGACAAACTTCACATATATAACCAATATAGTTCAATTCTGTTTGACCTCCAACGCCTGGGATTTCACTCTGGATGCGAATTCCATAAAGATGGAAAGACAAATGTGAGAATAAGCAGAGAGCAATAACACCACCCATTTTGAACCGCCCTCCAAGACGAACACTTTCATCCCCTCTGCCCATGACCCTCGACGAGAAATTCCCTTCACATAAAATCCTGATGAAGTCTCTGGGTTGCTTGAATCTTCGCCCTTCACCTCCCAAACTATACAATACATATTGCCATTCAAATCGATTTTCCCCACCCACTTATTGTATCGCGTGCCCTCTCCTAATGTATTAACATTTTGCCTCGCTTCCATAATCATGATTGATGGAACCTTAGGGGATTGGGCACACACTTCTTTCCTCATTAATTGCTAGCTCTACTTTGGCCAGGGAGCATGCTACATTGGCTATTTTGTTAGCCTCTAGGGGAGGGACGCCATTACCTGTGCACCCTCCCCTCCACCTTAGCTTTTTCCACATGGACACCTGCCAACGGTGTACGATACCTGTCGAGTGGAGACTGCCATGTGTTATGGTGGATGGGGGCATTTAACTTACCACATAAATCGTCATTTAGGGTTTCATTTTGGTTGTTTTCTTCGATGTCTTCTCAGCCCTGTGTTGTTTTGTTCGTGTACGGTGTGTGGGCGATGTGCTCTGCTGACAATGGCTTGGGACAACTCCAACACTGGTTTGCCTTGTCTGCCATTCTTGAGCTGCTCACTCGGCGAGGTTTCTTGTAGTGGTTCGTTAGCAGTTTAGGGTTTATGCTGTGGTTGTTTACTTGTGGCTACCATTGCTGTTAAGGGTTTAGGGTTTTGTTGCTTCACCTGTTTCGAGGGGGGTTTAACTTTACTGTTGTTGTTAAATGCTCTGCATCGTTGGGGGTCTACAAGTGTCGTTGTTTTTGTTCGTTCTGCACCGTCGAGGGTTTACAGATACCTTGGTCGTTGTTTCATTCTCACGGCCTGTTGTTTGAGAAGAAGCCAGTGTGAAATTATAACTAGTTCGAGGTCCATGAAGGTAAATTTCTAAATACATGGGTTTTTTTTCGAATTGCCTGGAATTTGTTTGTATGTTTTTTTCGCATGCTAATTTTTTCATGTTTTACAAGTTTTACTTGCAAGTATGGCGAGGTCTGGGGGACATTTGGAGATAGTTGTGGCTTCTGTGTCTATCCAGTAGGATTCTAAATCCTGCTAGTCACCGTGTTTTTCAACACCTAAACTTGTTGTTGGGATTTTTGTTGTTTTTTCTCTTGTTGCACTATTGTGTTTTTGAACACTTGAATTTGCAGGGAAATGAGCTCTTATCGCATGTTTTCTGCATTTTCTTATGATTTTGTCAATTTTACTTGCTCTGTTACCCTCCCCTTACCCTCCCCTTGTTCATGGATGAGTGTTTTCTGCTATTTAGATGGAATTATAGTGAGGGCATTGAATACTTCCATCTACGGCTTGGACAGTAAATTGGCACCCGATTTAGGAGAGCTGAGGGGCATTGTGTCTCTTGACATGAGCTACAAATCGCTCTCGGACAAATCCCTCCATAGCTTTCTAACTGTAGCAGATTGCAGACTCTGTTCTTGAACAATAGTCATTTCTCGTTTCTTGCGTTCAATTTACCCAGAGATTTTCAGATTAACGGAGTTGGTGAACCTATTACCCTCCCCTTTCCCTCCCCCTATTGTTACAGGGAAAAGTGTCTATTTAGAACTGCTCTATCCCACTAAGGTGTGACAGTTACCTTAGAAACAAACAGAGAAAAACTACTTTTGTATTTCCTTTATGAACTATAGATAGAGAGGAATAGAAAGAACCAACCTATGTCTTGCGCTAGTCCTTTGATCAAATCACTCTCTTCTTTGATAGTCTCCAGCTACCTGCTCCCTTACTTGCCCGGCTTCACAAAGTACCTGTAAGATCACAGAAGAAGAAGAACACTATACAAAGACATGGATCTATATTCATAAACAACTTAGGATCAGATTTAAGTTAACCATACAAATGTAACAAGCATCAATGATACAAAAGCATGGAGGAAAAACTCAAATAGTTTTTATTGATAAACAAGAAAAGATCCAGGAAGAGTTACAACCGGTGGTTCCTAACCCAGCATCAACCTCCCAGCAAAGAAAAACCCCCTCTTCACCTCAAACAAAGCATAGATCACCCAATACTCTGATGTTTGTCTCAAAAACCAACAGCAATTCCTTACAATATGCAAAATTCCAGCCTTTGGATCTCTGGGATGAGGGATCCATATATAGATATGTGTAAGGAGGATGAGTCAGCTTGTGGTTTGATTAGTGTCTTCTCTCTGTCAGTTCTTGCTTCCACTTGGAGACTGAAGGCCTCTTACTCATCCTTGGTCGAATTCAGTGAGGCAAGTGTCACTGGAGAAGATTCTGGAAGCTTCCATTGTCTCTCCACCTCGCGGAATGACACTGCCATTTGTCATTTCTCGCCCAACGCACCCTCACAGTGTATTTAGGTGCATTGCAACGCACCTAGCCAGTGTATTTGGGTGCAATGCAACGCACCTAGCCAGTGGAGCAGCTGAAATGATCCTGTTTTGACTTATTCTGAGCAGTTTCTGGTGGAGAACTTCTGGGAGAAGCTGTAATCTGTTGACCTTGTTCCTTTAGGGGTTAGAACAACACTTTTAGGGACTTAGGAGCCCTTGGTTTATGGACATTTCATGCTTGGAGTTGTAAGGCACAAAAATGTCTATAACAGTTTCCCCCTAAAGTATGAGGCCGTTAACCTTTTGGTGTCGGGTGAAATGCTTTATTATGAGGATCCGAAGTTCTTTCAATGCTGGGAGGAGACCTGTAATAAGATACAATACAATACATTATCTCCATACTGTTTTCATGATCTAGCTGAGGCGGGCATTCCCATGCTCAACTTTATAAATTCATTTTTATGTACATAGGACAGACAATCATCTGAGCGTAGACTGATGATTCTGATAGAGCCATCATCCTTTTGGTAGGATGATTATCTGTGCTACAATGCTTGTACATTTAATGTCTTTATTTCCATGAATATATATCGCAGCCTGGATGGATGAAACTAGATCCGGGGTCTTCAATCTCGTCCGATCTTCACTCGAAGTACAAGTCGATCCATGTGAGAAATGTTCTGAAGTCGAACATGGAAAGACATCGCTTGATTACCAGTCAATGATGTAAACTGTTAACAAGCGCAAGAGGAATCACCGATAATGATAATGACCCTCAAGGTATTGCAGTACAATTCACGTGGTGTGAATAAAGGACTTGGCGTCGAACACCACACAAATTCTTTCGGTCGAAGGCCATTGATGTAAACCTGTCGCCGGAAGTGAGAAACCTGCCATTAAGGCATGCAAGCTTCAAAGTACTGAATGGGGTGTTCCTAGATCAACTTCTTGGATAATGAGCTGATGTCGACAAGAAGTGATCCGTCACAGGAGGGCCTTAATGAATCCCACATCAATGACACGGAACGGAGCAAATGATTTTGATGGAGGTGAAAACGATCTAATGATATATGGTTCAGGGTGGCGGTCATGAAAGAATGGAGTATAATGTATGGTAGTGGGTGAGACACAGGTGGCTTCTCTGGATGACTTCTCTTGAACATGTCGGTGACACTGATGTGATGGATTGGTAGCATTAACCCCAAATGTGGATGGTATGGTGTGACCATGGCGATGTGACCGGTGAATGAAACAACCCAACCCGACTCGGGCACGGAGCGGAAGTGTCATGTTCAAGAGAGACTTACTACCAATAAAGATTCTTTGAGTTTTCTTCCCAATTTTTCCCTAGTCATTGCTGACCAGTACCTCTTTATTTTTGTCAAGCTTGAGGAGGATAACATATGCTTGTTCTATAATTTGCCCTTCGAGCAAACCCATCGCTATGTTTTAACGAGCCTAGCGATAGTGAAACTCGTTCTCGTCTAAAGACAAGTTTGTCGCTATTAATCTTTTTAATGAGTTTAACAACAAAGATAACTCGGTCCTTTTCATTTTTAGAGAGTCTGAAAAGGTACGTAAAGGTAACTCCAAAATTCCTTTTTCGTTATCTAATCCCTTAAGTCCGAAAAAGTATAAAACAATACAGAAGGGATGAATTTTCGATAGTTTTAACGAGCCGAACAAAGCAAGCGCTCGATCTTTTTGTGTAATAATCCCTCAGGTCAAAAAAGATTAAAATCTAGATGAGGGATAGCACTTCCTGTCCCTTTAACGAGCTGGAGAGGCCAATGGCTCGGCAATCTTTTCATATTTTACGAGTCAGTTGAAAAGAGCTTAAAGGAGACTCGTCTTTTGAGGAACGAGTGATAAAACGGGTAGCAGCTGATTCCAGGTAAGGTTTGGAATTTTCCAATCACGGCAGTGTCACAAGGATGGCTAGTGAAATCACTCTTCGCAACTGTTCCTCAAAATGGGTAAACAATCAAATGGAGGTGAATGATCGGCCAATGAAAAAGTGGAGGTGACGGTGCAAACACGACCAAGGCTTTAATGGTTGAAGTACTTCATTCACGGTGGTTATTTACCGGGGAATAGTTCATTTTTTAACGAGCTTAAACGTGGGTGGAAACATTTGCTCATGTCTTATGTTTATTTTTTAACGAGCTTGAACTATGTGCTAAAACTGCTCAATTAATCCAGTCGTGTGATAAGAATGTCTCATATAAAACGGCAATTTTTAGAGTTTTGCCCCACATCCTTTCTTTATGCAAGTTAGGAAACGACCAATCCAAAAAACAGATAAATGATCGCTCTTTGCTTGCACTCCAAAAGGTTTGCATGCCCCTAGGTATAAAATATAGTTTCAAGGTTACCCCTACTTCTTTCCGCCAAAACATTTGTTTTGCCGAGAGAGGCCTACCTCTTACAGGTTACCCAAAGATTGTTCTATTCACAACGCAAACAAAGCACTTCTTCAGCGATGTCTACCGAGATAAACAAAGGTGAGCGGCGATGCCCGCCAACTCACATAACTTTGACAAGAGAATCTTGTTCTAGAATAACCCCCTCTTCCAATCTTGGACAGGGGTACAGACTAGTCATATTCTCCCGCGAAAACCTACCCTATACCCGAAGTTTTCCTGCCGAAGCAGACCAGGGTGCATGCCCCCTGGGTTTCAGTCATATCCCTCCGAATCACTCGCGCTCATCGGGAGGACAGACTGGAGATTGAGACATTTCTTGCGTGAAAAGACCATTCAGGGATGGTATATGACTATTTGCTCTGTATGATCCGGGGAATGAAAGATGGTCCACGAGCTTGACCACTCTTCCTTCGTGCGGAAAACACATTACTCTAAAGAGTGAGGAGACAATTGCTCCCATGCAATAAATATAGTCTCGTCCAAGGAGTAGATTGTAATCCAGGGGTCCTTGAACTACCATTACATTCATATGAACGGTTTTCCCTCTCAATGTTATGGGTACATCGGGAAGGATCCCTAACGGTCGACTGGTTCCTTTATCAAAGCCTGTCAGATTTCTCATCTCAGGCGAAAGCGATGGTGAACCAAGCACTTTCCAAGTAGTTGAGGAAAGGATACTCACAGAAGCCCCCTCATCTATGATGGTACTAGCCATAACCATTCTATATATTTGAACAATAATTCGGAATGGTACACTAGCTGGTAAACGGGGTCTGCCTAGTTGATTCCAATCGAAGGAGACAACTAGGTTGCTTGGAGGTGGGACCGAATAGACGGCCGAGTACGACTCTAACGAACTTCCTTCTTGCGGTAAAGGAACGGGTAAATCGCCCCCATGTTCGTTGGAGTCTGTGCTTATGAAAAGAATTTGGACGGTGTCATCCTTGTTCTCTTCAGTGATTGTATCATCTGAAGATGGAACCTCTGAAGGCAAGACTGGGTCAACTGCTGCCTCGACCTTTTGACTTTTGTCTGGTATGGATTCAGATGGTTCATCTTCAATGATAGATGCTTCGGCCGACCACCTGAGCGGGTCAGCGGGATTTTCGACTAGTGACGGACTCGGCAAGAGTTTTTTATATCCAGGAGGAAGTCGTAACGGTGAAACCGGACGATCATCCAAAACTCTTTTAACTTCGTCTAAGAAGGGACAACGGTGAACGTCATGATCGCCTTCACACAGTTTACAAGGAAATCTATATTTTCCTTTTTGTCCTGGGGCTTCACTTTCACTAGTCGACAGTGTTCTTTCAACATGATCATCAGAGGTTGACGACACCGGGTTGTGAAAACGAGGAGACCAGTCCCTTAAGATCTGAGGGATACAAGGACAATCTCTGTGAAAGTGGTCTCCTTTGCAAATGACACATGGCGATTTAGGCCTGGTCAGTGCAGTGTGCGGATTTTCGTTAGACGACACTCATTTGCCCCCGTTCGCCTTTGGCTCCTTCTTCTTCTTCTCTTTCTTCTTCTTTTCCTTCTTCTCCTTAGGAACTTGACTTTTGGCTTTACCAGCCCCATCAAGTGAAGAGGAA
Organism: Pinus tabuliformis; assembly: GCA_031772625.1. Lineage (NCBI taxonomy): Eukaryota > Viridiplantae > Streptophyta > Pinopsida > Pinales > Pinaceae > Pinus > Pinus tabuliformis. The sequence goes on from CM062813.1 coordinate 686,381,271, forward strand.
GGAGGAGAGGAAGAATTAGAGGAAGTAGAAGGTTGGCGGGTAACTCTGGATTCGTCTAATTGCTGATTCGATTGTTTAGGAATAGCGGTGTTCTAAACGACAGAGGTTGAGAAGAGCCATACAGGCAAACCAATTGTTAGTCTTGGAAGCGACAATGTGGCCATATGGGGTGCACCAACATCTCCCCAAGAGGAGAAGGGACTAGGATTTCCTCCAAGGGGAATTCCTTGGTTGGTAGACTCCATTTTCTCAACCCAAGATCAACGTAGGAAAGGGTAATGAGTATTCCGTTTAAAATAAATTTTAGACGCTTTGACACAACTTGTTTTTTCAGTTTTTAAGAGTCGAGAAAAAACAAAAGATGACTCTAGTCTCCTTCGATTTTTAATGAGCCTGAAGTGACAAGTGCTCAGATGGACCTTTTTCGTTAAGGAGTCTGAAAAGGAACGAAAGGGACTGCTCTGGAGGTTTAGGAAGAGGGAGTACCAAACCAATCGCAAAACTGCAGAATACTTTTTACGGTACGGCAGTCAATCTTCCCGAATGCTGTGTTCAGTGCATTGCGATCGATAGGGTGGCAGACACGGCTTCCTATGGATAAAGGATTTAAGCCTATAGGGTTCTCCCAAAATATACTCGACGGTACGTGGGAGCACAAGTCCGTACTGGCACTTATCGTCTCAAAGTGGAGGAATCACCCAACCATCAGTGAGGACAATAGTTACCAGGCTTTACGACGCCGGAATACGTCTCTAGCCTAGACCTCTAAATGTTGTGTGTTAAGTTCCAAAGCGTTGTTAGATTCATTGAATTTATTTTAAGTTGATCTTGCTTATGAAGTTTGCCTTTTGGGTTCACCACGAGATGTAGATATAATTCCTAAAATGCAATCTAAAGATGATAAACAAACTTTTATCTCTTTTGTGCAATGAAAATCCTAGCTACTAGAGGAAAAGAAAGACACAATCTTTTCAAAAAGAGCAAAGAGCACACTGTAAATGCACTTTCCTAAATCAAGCCAAACAGACTGTCTATATGCAAATGCACATGCATGTATTTGTTTTCGACTTTCTTAGTATTGATGCTAAAAAGAAAGTTGATGTACAAATCTGAATTTCTTTTCAAGCGACAAATATAAACAAGCTCTTTTTCGAAATAAAAAACAGAGATGATTACGACACCTAGCGATTTTGAAATGAACACTTGTTCTTGACACCAGAAAATCACAAATTCAGACCAAAGGCAATAGTAACAATATAATCGACCATCAACAGCGATCAAACTTTCTCCTATGATCGAAATCGACACTTGCGACAGATCCAAATCAAAGGACGACAGTACGACTATTCTACTTTTGCAATGGAAAACTGTAAACGACTTAACAAACACACAAAAACATTTACAGTTCTTTTGTACAAAGGAGGCGGAATAACAGCAAGGAAAAGGGGTTTTATACAGACATATACTGATCACAAGCAGCAAAATTCAGAGACAGAACTGGAAAGAATGAAGCACAAGAACCACAGCTGCACAGGGCTAGTCTGATCAGCGCACCTGTAACACAGAGAAATTGAAATGCAGCGCAGGTTGCCCTTTCGGGAAGTGCGTTGAAATTCAGGATCTCTTAACAGTACCTGCGTTGGGGCAGAAACGAGAATCTGTCCGGGTTCTGGGTCATAGTTTGCAGTTCAGTCTTTGGTTTTTTGGCCGAGTAAAAGCAATCAGTAACTCAACAATCAGGGGTAGATCTAAGGAGGATCTGAGAGCTATCACAAGGGCAATCAGATAGTTTGTGAATCAACTGTTCAAATCATAAACAGATCCAGTGAATGGATTGAAGCAGCAAATGTCTACTTTGCATTTGTTATGGCAAATGCAGTTCGAATGCTACTTATAAGTTTATGAAACAAACAACAAAGAGATATACAAACAAACTAATTAGACATTTGTCCCCAGCGGAGTCGCCATTTTGTTACAGGGAAAAGTGTCTATTTAGAACTGCTCTATCCCACTAAGGTGTGACAGTTACCTTAGAAACAAACAGAGAAAAACTACTTTTGTATTTCCTTTATGAACTATAGATAGAGAGGAATAGAAAGAACCAACCTGTGTCTTGCGCTAGTCCTTTGATCCAATCCCTCTCTTCTTTGATAGTCTCCAGCTACCTGCTCCCTTACTTGCCCGGCTTCACAAAGTACCTGTAAGATCACAGAAGAAGAAGAACACTATACAAAGACATGGATCTATATTCATAAACAACTTATGATCAGATTTAAGTTAACCATACAAATGTAACAAGGATCAATGATACAAAAGCATGGAGGAAAAACTCAAATAGTTTTTATTGATAAACAAGAAAAGATCCAGGAAGAGTTACAACCGGTGGTTCCTGACCCAGCATCAACCTCCCAGCAAAGAAAACCCCCTCTTCACCTCAAACAAAGCATAGATCACCCAATACTCTGATGTTTGTCTCAAAAACCAACAACAATTCCTTACAATATGCAAAATTCCAGCCTCTGGATCTCTAGGATGAGGGATCCATATATAGATATGTGTAAGGAGGATGAGTCAGCTTGTGGTTTGATTAGTGTCTTCTCTCTGTCAGTTCTTGCTTCCACTTGGAGACTGAAGGCCTCTTACTCATCCTTGGTCGAATTCAGTGAGGCAAGTGTCACTGGAGAAGATTCTGGAATTTTCCATTGTCTCTCCACCTCGCGGAATGACACTGCCATTTGTCATTTCTCGCCCAACGCACCCTCATAGTGTATTTAGGTGCATTGCAACGCACCTAGCCAGTGTATTTGGGTGCAATGCAACGCACCTAGCCAGTGGAGCAGCTGAAATGATCCTGTTTTGACTTATTCTGAGCAATTTCTGGTGGAGAACTTCTGGGAGAAGCTGTAATCTGTTGACCTTGTTCCTTTAGGGGTTAGAACAACACTTTTAGGGACTTAGGAGCCCTTGGTTTATGGACATTTCATGCTTGGAGTTGTAAGGCACAAAAATGTCTATAACACCTATTCATGGATGGGCGTTTCCTGCTATGGAGATGGAATTATAGTGAGGGAATTGAATCTTTCCACCTATGGCTTGGAGGGTAAATTGGCGCTCGATTTAGGAGAGCTGAGGGGCATTGTGTCTCTTTACATGAGCTACAGCTCGCTCTCAAGAAAAATACCTCCAGATCTTTCTAACTGCAGCAGATTGCAGATTCTGTTCTTGAACAACAACCATTTCTCGTTTCTCGGGTTCGATTTGCCTAGAGCTTTTCGGCTTGACGGAGTTGGTGAACCTGGATTTGGGACATAATTTCCTGTGCTCTACAATTCCTTTGCAGTCCAGCCCATTTGCATTGTGTTTTAATTCATTTGTCTATTGTTTGGAATAGAGTCTATGATAATATGCAAAGATTTCACATTGAGAGGTTTCACATTCGAACTTCTTAAACAGATACTTTAAATGCAGTGACTACATTAATCTGTGAAATTCATTTTCCAATTCACTTACAGTTAAAATATGTAATTCACTTAATGTTTGGGTTGGAATGAATGTACAGTTGAAAGATGTTTGGGTTGGAACGAATGTACAGTTGAAAGATGTTTGGGTTCATTCCTTTGTGGCATCTGGTTTGTGGAGAAATCTGGATTTTATGTCATTTTTGAAATTGTTTTGGTTCTGGTTAGATTTAGTCTGTTGTCTTATTGATTTGATATTAGATGGATCTAAGTTTTCCTTTTGTAAATTGCCATCTTGAGGAGCTTCTTTATTGCTCTGTCTCCATATTTGTTGATGTATTGAATGTTGGTTTATAAGGGAAATTCAATGCCCAGAGTGCATTGCCCATTTGTATTGTGTTTTAATTGGAAGTGCATTGATTTAAAAAGGTAAACTGATGCTCATAGTGGGCTGGTCTACCAGCCCATTTGCATTGTATATTCATTTATAAGAGTCATTCAATGTCCATAGTTGGCATAATTGGAGGTAAATTGATTTGTAAGAGCAACTTTGCATTGTGTTTGGATTCGAAGTAAATTGGGTTATAAGGGAAATTCAATGCCAAGAGTGCATTACCCATTTGTATTATGTTTTAATTGGAGGTACATTGATTTATAAAGGTATTTTGATGCTCATAGTGGGCAGTCCAACCCATTTGCATTGTGTTTTAATTCATTTATCTATTGTTTGGAATAGAGTCTGTGATAATATGTAGAGATTTCACGTTCAGAGGTTTCACATTCGAACTTCTTAGACATATACTTTAAATGTAGTGATTGCATTAATCTATGAAATTCATTTTATGATTCACTTACAATTAAATATGTAATTGCACTTAATGTTTGGGTTGGAACGGATGTACAGTTGAAAGATTTTTGGGTTGGAATGAATGTACTTGTGTATTGTTGTTTCATTCCTTTGTGGCATCTAGTTTGTGGAGAAATATGGATTTTATGTCATTTTGGAAATGGTTTTAGTTCTGGTCATATTTAGTCTGTTGTTTTATTGAGTTTATATCAGATGGATCTAAGTTGTCCTTTTGTAAATTTCCATCTTGAGGAGCTTCTTTATTGCACTCTCTCCATATTTTTTTGATGTATTGAATATTGGTTTATAAGGGAAATTCAATACCCAAAGTGAATTTCCCATTTGTATTGTGTTTTATTTGGAAGTGCATTGATTTAAAAAGGTAAACTGATGTTCATAGTGGGCTGCTCTACCAACCCATTTGCATTGTATATTCATTTATAAGAGTCATTCAATGTCCATAGTTGGCAGAATTGGAGGTAAATTGATTTGTAAGAGCAACTTTACATTGTGTTTGGATTTGAAGTAAATTGGGTTATAAGGGAAATTCAATGCTGAGAGTGCATTACCCATTTGTATTATGTTTTAATTGGAGGTACATTGATTTATAAAGGCATTTGATGCTCATAGTGGGTAGTCCAACCCATTTGCATTGTGTTTTAATTCATTTATCTATTGTTTGGAATAGAGTCTATGATAATATGCAGAGATTTCACATTCGAACTTCTTAGACATATACTTTAAATGCAGTGACTGCATTAATCTATGAAATTCATTTTCCGATTCACTTATAGTTAAAAGATGTAATTGCACTTAATGTTTGGGTTGGAATGAATGTACAGTTGAAAGATGTTTGGGTTGGAACGAATGTACTTATGTATTGTTATTTCATTCCTTTGTGGCATCTTGTTTATGGAGAAATCTGGATTTTATGTCATTTTGGAAATGGTTTTGGTTCTGGTTAGATTTAGTCTATTGTCTTATTGAGTTTATATCAGATGGATCTACGTTGTCCTTTTGTAAATTTCCATCTTGAGGAGCTTCTTTATTGCATTGTCTCGATATTTGTTGATGTATTGAATGTTGGTTTATAAGGGAAATTCAATGCCCAAAGTGCATTTCCCATTTGTATTGTGTTTTAATTGGAAGTGCATTGATTTAAAAAGGTAAAATGATGCTCATAATGGGCTGGTATACCAACCCATTTGCATTGTATATTCATTTATAAGAGTCATTCAATGTCTATAGGTGGATGAATTGGAGGTAAATTGATTTGTAAGAGCAACTTTTCATTGTGTTTGGATTTGAAGTAAATTGGGTTACAAGGGAAATTCAATGCCGAGAGTGAATTACCCATTTGTATTATGTTTTAATTGGAGGTACATTGATTTATAAAGGTATTTTGATGCTCATAGTGGGTAGTCCAGCCCATTTGCATTGTGTTTTAATTCATTTATCTATTGTTTGGCATAGAGTCTGTGATAATATGCAGAGATTTCACATTCAGAGGTTTCACATTTGAACTTCTTAGGCAGATACTTTAAATGCAGTGACTACATTAATCTGTGAAATTTATTTTCCAATTCACTTACAGTTAAAAGATGTTATTTCACTTAATGTTTGGGTTAGAACGAATGTACTTGTGTATTGTTGTTTCATTCCTTTGTGGCATTTGGTTTGTGGAGAAATTTTGATTTTGATTCATTTTCGAAATAGTTTTGGTTATGGTTAGATTTAGTCTGTTGTCTTATTGAGTTGATATCAGATGGATCTAAGTTGTCCTTTTGTAAATTGCCATCTTGAGGAGCTTCTTTATTGCTCTGTCTCCATATTTGTTGATGTATTGAATGTTGGTTTATAAGGGAAATTCAATGCCCATAGTGCATTGCCCATTTGTATTGTGTTTTAATTGGAATTGCATTGATTTAAAAAGGTAAAATGATGCTCATAGTGGGCTGGTCTACCAGCCCATTTGCATTGTATATTCATTTATAAGATTCATTCAATATCCATAGTTGGCGTAATTGGAGGTAAATTGATTTGTAAGAGCAACTTTGCATCGTGTTTGGATTCGAAGTAAATTGGGTTACAAGGGAAATTCAATGCCGAGAGTGCATTACACATTTGTATTATGTTTTAATTGGAAGTAAGTTGTCCTTTTGTAACTTTCCATATTGAGGAGCTTCTTTATTACTATGTATCCATATTTGTTGATGTATAGAATGTTAGGTTCTTTGAAATATTTTTTTTATGTATGGAATTCTAGGTTCTTTGTGAATATGAAACTAATAGCTATGTACTTTTGTTGTTCACTGTTTTATGGAATTTTCATATTAAAATAAGTGACTTGTTCAAGATTTCATTATTCACTTGTTTGTCATCATATTTACAACTCAATTATAAATGTATTGTAAGTCATTTGGTGTGTAGAGGCATAATATAAAATCCAATTTACATTCTTAGGTAAGATTTCTACATTATAATAGACTATAGATGTTCCTTCTAAAATGGATTTTGGTTACAATGCCGCAAACATTATGAAATAAAATAACCTAGGTTGTATGCCAAAATATTTTTGTGATAAGAAAAAGATACAAGTCATCCAAAATCCACATCATAATGTGGTTACAACCAAAAACATACGTCACCCCTATTCTTTATGGCCTTGAGAATCATGGGTGCCTAAACTCCCTGAGTTACCTGCTTGAGCTAGGTAAGTTGGCCTACCTAAAAAGGGTTGATTAGGAAATGGTTGATTACTGCCATATGATTCAGTCCAATTTTCACCTTCCAACCATGGAGGAATTGAGTACCCATACCTCACATTTGCACTACTAAACCCTGCATTAAGTGGAGGTGTGTAATGAGCATACATAGAATTGACACCTCCTCTGGTAGGAATAAGGCAAGTGGGTAAACCCTCAATTTGATAGTGAGACACTTGAATGTTTATGAGGTCTTTGAATAATGGTGTATTATTTGAAAATTGTCCAATGAGTTTGAAATAATCCTGGTTTCATTAGCTATGCTTGCATCATTGTCAACCATATTGATCATCCCTTGTTCCTTTTCAATCATTTGTTGTGTCTTTCTTGATTCCTTTTCCTGTCTTTCCATTTGTTTTTGTTGGTCCTTAACTTGCCTTGATTTATCTCTTTCAAGCCTTTCATATGCTCAACGTTGTGCTGCAACAATCCTTGATGCCTTGTTCTCCTTGACTAGATCCTTCTTTTTCTATTTTAATTCCTGCATTTCAAATTATTTATTTTTATTTATTTTATTATTATTATTATTATTATTATTTTTTTTTTTTTTTTTCCTTCAGACTCAACTAACATGTTTATATAGTCTTCTGAGGTGAGTAACTATGAACTTCGGCCCAAACGAAGACTACCCGGTGTACCTTGATTTTTTTCATTGATACTCTCTCAACTGGTAGCTTTAGGAACCGACCAAGTATCTTCTCCACCCCTCCCACCTGCATGTCATTGCTTGGTACTTCCCTTTCAGTATCTGAGACAACTGATTGAACTATATCATTATATTCTTTTGATGCCTCTTTATGTGCTTCATCTTCTTCCATTGATTTGTTTTCCACAAAAAAATGAACAATTTCTGTGTTCAATTTTGTTGGTTGTGAGGGCATGTTCATGCTTTGTTGATTGGTTGTTGAGACAATATGTTCATTCATATTAATCATGGCTTCTGCCAGCCATTACGATGGGGTTACCTGGCTTGGCAATGTCAATTGGTCATCGTCAACTGCATGTTCAACAATGTCATTAACAATATCAACAACAAGAGTTTCATGTTCTTGAGTTGGTAGAACGATCTCCATGTTATTGCGAATTTGTTCATGATTATACTGTGTTTCACATACAATTTAATCATCTTCATCATATAAGTCTCCTTGAGAGAGGGAAATCATATTACTAGTTGCAACCACATCATCTTGTTCATCTACTTCTTGCACTTCAACACATGTTTGGACATGCCCTTCTTCCTGACCATCCACATGAAACGCCTGGCTACAACCAGTATCATGCATAAGAGCATCATAATTCAGTGGCCAGATTCATGTCCTCCTAAAGCCAACCTTGATATTTGATGGTGTCAGAGCCCTTTTAAAAGCTTTACTTGCAAGCTCTGCTAGCTCGAACCTTTTCACCTCAACCCTTGGATTCTTTGCCATCCATGCAACACGCTCTGACCTGAAATAGTTCTTGAAAGGGCCAAACACACTAACATCAAGGGGTTGCAATCTATGAGTGGTATGAGCGGGAAATGTCAACAGGTCGATGCCTAAATTGTTTGCTTCCTCAATTGTTTGTACAACCATGTGGCTCCCATGGCCATCTAATATCAATAGATGTTTGTTATTAGGTGAGATGCCACCTGGTACCGATGCAACAAAGTGAAAAAGGAAACTTAAAAACAATTCTTTAGTCATCCAGGCATGGGGATGTGAAACCATGCATGCACCTGGTTCACAATTCTGTATATATTGTTTCAGTTGATTTTTGCCTTAGAATAGATAAAATCCCAGGATTGAAGTACCAATTGCATTAACACAACATAAAATAGTTATCCACTCCCTTCTCTTAGGAACAATATTTGGCACATTTCGACTCCCTCTCTTGGAAATTACCTGCATGCCATAATTCCTCCATTCCTGTAAACCTATTTCATCACAGTTCCATATATGGTATGCTCCATAGGAATGTTTATCGTAAGCACTAGAAAGAGTGTCATAGAACTTCTGCACAACTGTAGGGCACAAATTTAATGTTGAAAAGTGTGCAACAAGAAATGCTTGTTGAGAGTGCAACAAGATGATGGAGCTTAGTGAAAAGAGTCGCCTTCACTAAGTGGGCCCGCAGGCTATTTTTGGCGCAAGTATATTTTTAGACTATGTCTATTTTTAGACATATGGATCATGTCTATGGATTGCAGGTTGCTGTTTATGGATGATTGGTCAAGTTGGGAAAAATAGATGGACTTCTATTTTTGATGAAAGTGTGAGTGATCACAGTGTGAGTGATCAAAGTCTATTTTTAGACTAGCTATCAAAAATAGAAAAGTCAAATATTATTATCTCATAATAATATTTGGACTATAAACTTGATCTTATTCTCTTGGAGCACTTTAGTTTGAGCTACAGAGGTGGCACATGCAGCTGTCAGAAGGAAATATGCTTTTCTTATGAGTCAGTTGAGTTGTTGCATGCATGACTTCAGTTAGAACTCAAGTGAGTTGATTTTAGTGGACTGGAGGTGCAGTTGATGGAGTTGTGTTCAGTTTAGCTTTGTTAAACTAGTTGTATTTAGTCTAACTGATCAATAGACTAGAGATGAGTTGGGTGAATTAGTTATTAATTAATTCACAAGTTATTAACTCATAATGCAACTATAGAATACATCAGTTAACTCAGTTGCATGTCAGTGCATGTTCAGTTCAACAAGGACAGGTGGTAGAGAATCAGATTGCTATCAGTTGTGACTATAGTTGTTCACCAGATCTTGCACAATCAAGGGATTGAGTATGCCAATGAGTTTGCTAATGTATTTGCCCAGTATTGTAGCCTTTGCTCACGTCCAACAAAGTGTGAGTGATTATTTTGAGGTGAAATACGAGTTTGGGAAGCCATTCTCATCAGTTCTTGAGCAGGTATTGAGCAGTGGAGGCAGGCAAGCAGTGGAATAGATTTGGAGATCAGATCTGAGCTGTATTGTGTGTAACAGGTGGAGCTGGTACTGGATTGCTTGTGATAAGCATTGTACTTTGTAATGTTACATGATTCAATCAATATAATATACAGATAGTTGGGGTTTTTAGCGAGATGCTTTCCTCGGGATACATACTGTGTTTATGAGTTTGATTGATGCTTCTATGTGTGCCTGTGAATGTTTCTGCTTCTGTAAATTGATGATCAACGTAGAGGAGATTATGTATTATACATGTTCCGCTTATAATTGTATGATCAGGATAATCTCTGTGAATATGTGTTAAATTATTCAAAATTTCTACATGGTATCGGAGCTGCTTGATTTGTAGAAGAGATTTCTACAGGATATCAAGCGAGGATTGATCATCAGATCTACTATTCAGGAAGTGTTTACATTCTATTTCTTTAGGCAGAGTCTGTAATCGGGCCAGGTAGCCTCTGGATTCATCCTTCTTTTGGAAGGTGAGATATCCGGTGAATGCCCAGACAGTCAATCTTTGTACAAGAAATACTTTGTTCTCACGAATTCTAGATCGGAAGCGGTTGAGTTTTGAGCTGGTGGAACTCGTGTATTCCAAAGCAAGAGATAAACTCAGAAACATTCAGTGTGAGAATGGAGATAGTATGCCCAGGTATCTCACGAAGTTCACTGTTACACTAAAATTTGTCACCATGACTATCTACAGTTAGTATGGCTCCATCAACTGTCATGCTATCCTCCTTGGCAAGTCTCATACCTCTGCTCCTCATGTCAAACTCCAAGAAAGAGAGAAAGTCTTTAAAAATCTATATGACTCTGGGTATGCAGTTTCTCTTACCCTTACCTGCATGTACGCACCTCTTGTTCATAATACCTGCGTACTTGTACGCTCTGTCTGTAAAGGGGTGGGTGCGTACTCCTGTAAAGGTCAAAAGGCGCAAGTTTTACTCCAAAAAAGTTACTTGTGGTCGAATCTAGAGCATTCTAGAAGATGGTTTGACGTGTATTGAGCGCCTCCAGATGGTTCATGTATCCCTATGAAAGAGGAACTTATCCCATCAAGAGGGGAGCTATCCCATTGAAAGAGGGGCTTATCCCATTCATGGTGGACCTGATTAACTTCCTCTAAAGCACTATAAATACAGGCATTGGGCCAGAGGGAGGCGGAGGTTGAAAGCTGAACATTCCTAAGGGTAGATGCTGCTGGAATTAGGACTCCCTTATAGAGCTTGAGAGGAGAGATTCCCATCCTTTCTTAGCTTCATTTGGAAGTGGGTGAACTGATCAAAGTAAAGGAGAACTCTTGCTGGACCCTGGGAGGGACCTGCACAACACCAAGGCACTGGTTGTAAAGGTTTCTTTTGTTTCCACTTAATACAATTAAGCTCATTTTTCTCAACAAGTTGTTATACATGATTTGTTTCATATACTCCTTGGTCTTTATGATGAATATGTTTAATTTTATGAGTTATTCAGGTGCTATGTAATCGTTTGCTTGTTAGTGAATGCAGGTTTCGAAGAGAAGGAGGAGCTCATCCGGATCGGAGAGGCTGGACTACTACAAACAGTGTGGGACTAAAGGTATGCTTTGAACACCTGATTACTTGTATTCTAAATGCATATTTAGGGAAAGATAGTGTTTAATTGTCTTGTTTGTCACTAGAAAGCCTTAGCTTCTAGGGAGGTCCGTTTTGTCCGCAAAATTGACTCTTTCCGCATGACAAAATGGCGACTCCACTGGGAATCCATGGATTTGATGGATTTCTCTTTTGATTGATACTTTGATTTGAGAAAATCTTATTTCTTTCTAGTTTTTGACTGATTGACTGTGAATTTGGGTGGAATAGCTTAGGCTTGAGTTAGTTTTTATTTTTCTTGATTTTGAGAGCAATACGCACCCTCTGCGTTAAGCACAGTGCGTACCTGTACGCACTTTTGCTGTGTACACAGAGCGTGGCCGCACCTGTGCAAACAGGCTGCCTGCGTACCCCTGTCAAAAGCTTAGAAAATTTCCATTTTTTTCTTTTTCTCCTATTAGATTTTGTTTATAGCTTGTTTTTGCTGCCTAGATCCACTGTTCACCTGTCAGAAGCTTTCATCTTGGCTAATTTCATTGGCATTCCTGCTTTAAGCTTTTATCAATTGGGTGTTTTGAGTCTCTTTTTTGAGAAATTCTAAATTTGATTTCCTTTGGTCATTACTTGGAGGTTTGTCTCAGTCTTTTCACAATCTTGCATCTTTTTGCTTTTGTTTTTGCAAAAAAATTTCCCCCTCATTCGCCAGGGGGGGCTAAATTGTGTATGAGTGTTAATCGCCTTTGAGTGTTTTTATTTTTGATCTTTGGAACTCTCACCCAATTTTCTCGACTTGCACTTGATTGGTTCTTAGATCACATTAGAATCATCTTGTGTTTGAGAATTCTCTTGCACTAGATCACATTTGCATAATTAGAATTCTCATTTTCAGAATATGAATGAAAAATGTGCATAGATTACATTTGCATACTTTTCAAGTGAATTGTGCATAGATTACAATTGCATAGTTTACATTCTGAAAAATCAATCGTAGATTTAGATCAGTTTTCTTTGATTTTAATTTACACAAAAATAAAAATAAAAAAAATATTTTGGAATTGATTTGCATTAGTTTTTCTTGATGAAATTAGTGCATTAGAGAATTTGTTATATTTTCTCTTAGTGATCAATTTTTTGCATTGTTGGAAGTGAATGGAAACTCTCTCCTTACCTTAGATAGGATTCATCGAATTGAAAAGATTACATTATCATATTCGATTGCATTCAGTTTTGGGTCGGGTCATAACACCATTGGTTTCATATCCATTTACCCCTTTGAGTAATAACAGCCTTAATAACACAGCGCTTAATTAAAATCAACTTAGTAACTTTTTATTTACTAGGGCTCTGAAACACCAATATAGATCAGGCTAGTGTCTTGGAGTAGGAGAGTAATTAACTCTCCAAGACAGTAAAACCAAACAAGTAGCTTATCTTGTGGTAGGATAAATCCAACTGTTTCATTTGTACTCTGGGAAAGCTCCTCTTAAAGGAGAAGCACGAGACCATGTCCGAACCAGTGAGGGAATCAATCCTCCTTCATTGGGAACGACGCCAGATACGCACGTACTACAAACGGTAAACCTCGGATTAACCATTGTCGAGGAGCCTGGGGTCACTTGTCGGTAAACCTTGGATTATTGTCAAGGAGCCGGCAAGGGGATTGAGCTTGTTACTCTGCCCTTGCGTGCTATCGGGTCGTAGACTGTTCCCCCAGGTATATTTGTTGCTGTTGGTAACCTTAGTGACTATTATCTTTAGGATTCTACCCTAGGTGACGGTGGAGGGAAGATCCCACTGTACCTGGAGCAGACGTCGGCTAGACTCACTTGGATTTTCTGGGGGGTTCACTTCACTCGAGACGGTTAAGTGGAGGAACTTGGTCCAGTCTATTCATTAAGCAGGTTGTCGGGGTAACTGTTCCACCCGCCATTTCTGTACTGAATGCTGCGATGTTGAATTTCATCACCAACTAGTGTTTTCGGTATGGAAAGTTACTGTTTGTGTGTGGTTTGACTCCTAGATTTGATAGCGCGTGTTAATTTGTTTGTTTTTACTTTTAGAGACCATAGGTGTGAATTGTGAATTTTAATTGTTAGGTGTGAATTGTCAATTGTTAATTTTAGTTTTAAATTGTTAATAAAATTCACTGAAGTTGAATATAATGGCAAATGTTCCGAAATTTACCAACCTAGGAACCCCTCCTAACGAGAATCCTAATACTTTTCCTTATTTTGGAAATGTTGGTCCTCCTTATATGGCTACTTTGTCATTACCTGGATTTACAATAGGTTTACCGATATGGTTATTTTCAACTTCATTGGCCCCAAATACTCCAATTGTTCCACCTCAACCGAATGCTTCACCTCAACAGAGTTCACCATCTCAACATCACCAACCTTCTGTTGACCCTTTACCTTCTTCGCCTAATTTTTCTTCCTCCATTTCTTCCTCTTCACTTGGTAAAAGCCTTGATGCTAGTAACCAGGAGGCTAAGAAGAAGAAGAAAGGGAAGAAGAAAAAGAAGAAGAAGAAGCAAGATAAGAAAGAAGTCAACCAACCAACCATGACTGTAAGTGTTAGTTGTGTTGAGGAAAACTCCGACATGCATCGTAAACCCAAATACCCTTGCAGGCTTTGTAAGGGTGACCACTTCCTTGTCAATTGTCCTGGTATTCCAAAGGTCTTGGAAGTATGGTCAGAAAAATCTCATCAACTTTCCATTGATCCATCAACCAGTGATAGTCAGGTTCCTAGAAAAAAGGGTAAAGTTAGGTTTCCTTGTAAGTTATGCATAGGGAGTCATCAAACTCACATTTTCCCTCACATGGATGAAGCCTCAAAATTGTTGGAAAACCTTACTGTTCCACAGCAAGAATTTCCAACTGGTTACCGTAAACTTTCTCCCAACCTACCGTCAACTGACGGAGTGATTGATCTAATTTCAAGTACAGTCGATCACACTCTTCCATTGGAGAGTGAAACTCATGTCACTCAGGTTGATGATCCATTAGTTGATCAAGTGGTTGATTCAATTTCACATTCGGTCGATCCCACTTTCCCTTTAGAGAGTGAACTTCATACCGCTCAGGTTCTTCTTGTTACATCAGATTCTTCTATGCCGGGGGGCATTTCACCTGTTTCTATGGAACCCCCTCCAAGTACTGAGGTCTTTTCCTTTGATTGGAATAGACTGACAAAACCTCGTCTTCCTTCCTCCATCCCTTTCCAAATCATTGTCAAGGCTGGTGGTAGGGACATACATCGTACTCAGGTAGATGAAGGTGCTTCTGTTAGTATTTTATCCTCAACTGTTGGAAAGCTTTGGGTTCCCCCCAGCTTGCGCCTATTACGCAGAATCTGAAAGCTTTTAACAGAACCATTAGTGAACCTTTAGGGATCCTTCCTAAGTTTTCTATTACCTTGGAAGGTAAAACTGTCTGTATTGATCTTATGGTAGTTCGAGGTCCCTTGGATTTCAATTTACTCCTTGGGCGAGACTATGTTTATGCAATGAAAGCTGTCGTATTGACACTCTTTCGCGTGATGTCTTTCCCTCACAATGGAAATATTCTGACTGTAGACCAGCTTTCGTTCCCTAGTCTTGCTTCAACTACCAATAATATGACAGCCCTAAATGTTCCTGATTCTCAAGTGGTATCTACCTTGCCACGGGTTAATTATGTGGCCACTGGTCCCATGTTTTCAGTTACCGATGTACGTGAGCCTCCCACTGTTTGCTCATCTTCCTTTAATTTAGATCCGGTAATTGACATGGAAAACTCTATGGGATTACTTGAACGCGATGTTCTTATCCCTTTTGAGTCCCTTGACATGTGTTCCTTCCAGAGAACTATTCTTCCTTCTGATGAAGACCTCTTGGAAGCCATGATCAAGGTGTGTCCATTGACATGTCTTTCTTCCAGTTGGAAGCCATGATCAGTGAAAATGAGGATAGTTTTTTCCTGTATCAACCTCGTTAAAAAATGAAACAGGCTAGCATGAGGATAGTTCTTTTACTGAGTCAACCTCATTAAAAAATGAATCAGGTAGATTTCAGGATATGTAGGTAGATTGTAGAAACAAGGGTTTTGAGGATAGTTCCTGTTACTGAGTCAACCTCATTAAAAAATGAATCAGGTTTGAGGATAGTTCCTGTTACTGAGTCAACCTCGTTAAAAAATGAATCAGGTATGAGGATAGTTCCTGTTACTGAGTCAACCTCGTTAAAAAATGAATCAGGTATGAGGATAGTTCTTTTCTTGTGTCAACCTCCTTAAAAATGAAACAACTCCCTTTTCAAGTTAAATATTGAAATTAAACCTTCATTCCATCCATCTGGTTGAATGCAATGAAGCCTGGGGGGCATGTACCTCGCTTTGCATCATTATACTGGGGGCATGCGAACTTTTTGAGCACAGTTCCTTGTCTTGTGTCAAGCTTGTTAAAAAATGAAACAAAGAGTCTTGAGCATAGTTCCTTGTCTTGTGTCAAGCTCGTTAAAAAATGAAACAAGGGTAGATTAAGTAGGTAGATTGTAGAGAGTAGTCATGAGCATAGTTCCTTGTCTTGTGTCAAGCTCGTTAAAAAATGAATCAAGGATTTTAGAGCATAGTTCCTTGTCTTGTGTCAAGCTCGTTAAAAAATGAATCAAGGATTTTAGAGTATAGTTCTTTGTCTTGTGTCAAGCTCGTTAAAAAATGAAACAAGGTTTTCAGAGCATAGTTCCTTGTCTTGTGTCAAGCTCGTTAAAAAATGAATCAAGGTTTTTTAGAGTATAGTTTTTTGTTAAGTAGATTGTAGAAAGTAGTTATGAGCATAATTCCTTATCTTGTGTCAAGCTCGTTTAAAATATGAAACAAGGGTTTTGAGGATAGTTCTTTTCCTGTGTCAACCTCACTAAAAAATGAAACAACTCCCACAAGTCTTTCCAAGATCTTGAAAGTAAAGCTTCATTCCATCCACCTCATTGAATGCAATGAAGCTTAGGGGGTATGCACCTCGTTTTGTGTCATTATGCTGAGGGCATGTGAACTTATAACAAGCATAGTTTTTCATTTCAAGCTTGCATAAACATGAAACCGAATCCGAGCATAGTTCTTTTCCTGTGTCAAGCTCGTTAAAAAATGAAACAAATCCTCCTCTAATTGAGTCGAGAGTTTGACTAGATCTCATAAATGTTAAGTTGTATATTTAGGTTAGTTATTTCAGTTTTTGCATAATTTTCTTACAGTTTTAGGTCGGGTCTTTCAAATGATCTCGTACATGAACCTTCATTCCATCCAGCTTGTACTTAGTTGAATAAAATGAAGCTAGGGGGGCATGCACTCTAGCAGTTATGCTTAGGGGGCATCAAGCACAGTTTTATCTCTGTTTCAAGCTTGTGTAAAAATGAAACTACTTTGAAGCATAGTTTTTCTTTGTTTCAATCTTTTGTAAAAATGAAACCTATCTCGAGTCAATTTCAGTTATTTTCAAGGCTCATTAAACTCATGAAAATCTCGAGATTATTTTGCTATCTTTCATTCTCGTAAAACAAATAAAGATGCCGAGTTCTTTCCGTCTTTTCATGCTCGTAAATTAAATTGAAAGTCGGCCATATGAGTACATTTTTATCCCTTTTTCGAACTCATTAAAACTTACGAAAAAGTGAAACATGACGGTCCTCTTACAGCCCTTTTCTGACCGAAAAAACATGAAAAGATTGCCGGATTTTTGTCGTTTCAAATTCGATATTGGTAATAAAACGACGTGTCCTTGGTCGCTTTTTACTTTTCAGATCAGAGACACTAATTATGAAAGTACTCCTTGGTCGTAAAGATCAAGCGGTTCTCTCAAGCATTATTTTATACTTTTTCGGGCTTGGGAGACACAAATTTACGAAAAAGGTCAACACTGGATCTTCTTAAGTTTTTTCAGACTCTCTAAAATTGAAAAACACCGAGTTTCTCCTATACTGGACTCGTTAAAATTTCACAGTAAAGGACCTGTTCGATTACAAACAGGAACAGACCACTCCTTCTTAGGGTTCGAATCTAAACTAAGTTGGACTCATCCGAAGGATGAGCTTATAATCAAGCATATGTTATCCTCCTCAAGCTTGTAAAAAATAAAGAGGTACTTGCCAGAAATGGTGGGGGAAAAGAGAGAAAAATGAGCCTATTTGTTATCCTTCGTCTCAGAAAAAACCTTATCACCACTCTTGAACACGACACTTTTCATTCACCTGGGTTGGGAAATCCTTTGCCTAACAGTTGATAAAACCACATTGAAAATCTTCAGCCGGTTTCTGGGTATTAACTTTGGGTCAATTGTCACCAAGCCATCTGTTGTGTCGTTATGTGTTCAAGAGGTCACTGCAAATAAACCCTTCATCTGCAAAATACCTGTCATCCATCTCGACCATCCCTGAGTTAGTCCTTACAGCTACATTTCTTCAACTTGATTTATGATTTCGTGTTGTGGGCTTGCTTGCAACGGGTTGCTTTCTATCGACATCAACACATTATCTAGAAAGATGACCTAGAGATCGTCAGTACCTTGAAATCTGCATGCATCAATGGCAGTTTTCTCGCCTTTGACGACGGTTTACATCATTGAATTTCGATCGAAGGATTCTGTGAAATGTTCGACATCAACTCATTCATTCACATCTCATGGATTGTACTGGGTACTTTGAGAACCATTGACATCACTGGTGGTCTCTCTCACACTTGTTAACAGTTTACATCATCGACTGGTAATCAAGTGGTTTCTACCATGTTCGACATCAACTCATTTATTCGCATGGATAGAATCGTACCTTTTCGGGAAGTAGAAATGAAGACCTTGGATCTAGTTTCCACCATCCAGGCTGCGAGGAGTTTTGTATTCATTATACAGTAGACTAATCATAAGCAGATGGTTGCGTCCATACTGTGTCTACAAGAGTCTATGATTATGATGTACTGCGAAATCATTCCTGTATCAGAGCAATAGTTAGTTTGTTAGTTAAAGTTTTCAATCTGAGTATGGGAATGCCTACCTCAGTGATGATATGATCTTATATATGTATTTTGTGTTGAATATTTGCAAGTTCCGATTGGGCTCTCCACAAGATAATCCTTGAAATGATAAAGTACTTCACCCTTCCTAGATGATATGAAACCCTAATCTACTACAGGCTTCGCACTTTAGGGGGCAATCTGTTACACTAAAATTTGTCACCATGACTATCTACAGTTAGTATGGCTCCATCAACTATCATGCTATCCTCCTTGGCAAGTCTCATACCTCTGCTCCTCATGTCAAACTCCAAGAAAGAGAGAAAGTCTTTAAAAATCTATATGACTCTGGGTACGCAGTTTCTCTTACCCTTACCTGCGTGTACGCACCTCTTGTTCATAATACCTGCGTACTTGTACGCGCTGTCTGTAAAGGGGTGGGTGCGTACTCCTGTAAAGGTCAAAAGGCGCAAGTTTTACTCCAAAAAAGTTACTTGTGGTCGAATCTAGAGCATTCTAGAAGATGGTTTGACGTGTATTGAGTGCCTCCAGATGGTTCATGTATCCCTATGAAAGAGGAACTTATCCCATCAAGAGGGGAGCTATCCCATTGAAAGAGGGGCTTATCCAATTCATGGTGGACCTGATTAACTTCCTCTAAAGCACTATAAATACAGGCATTGGGCCAGAGGGAGGCGGAGGTTGAAAGCTGAACATTCCTAAGGGTAGATGCTGCTGGAATTAGGACTCCCTTATAGAGCTTGAGAGGAGAGATTCCCATCCTTTCTTAGCTTCATTTGGAAGTGGGTGAATTGATCAAAGTAGAGGAGAACTCTTGTTGGACCCTGGGAGGGACCTGCACAACACCAAGGCACTGGTTGTAAAGGTTTCTTTTGTTTCCACTTAATACAATTAAGCTCATTTTTCTCAACAAGTTGTTATACATGATTTGTTTCATATACTCCTTGGTCTTTATGATGAATATGTTTTATTTTATGAGTTATTCAGGTGCTATGTAATCGTTTGCTTGTTAGTGAATGCAGGTTTCGAAGAGAAGGAGGAGCTCATCCGGATCGGAGAGGTTGGACTACTACAAACAGCGTGGGACTAAAGGTATGTTTTGAACACATGATTACTTGTATTCTAAATGCATATTTAGGGAAAGATAGTGTTTAATTGTCTTGTTTGTCACTAGAAAGCCTTAGCTTCTAGGGAGGTCGGTTTTGTCCGCAAAATTGACTCTTGATGCTTCTATGTGTGCCTGTGAATGTTTCTGCTTCTATAAATTGATGATCAACATAGAGGAGATTATGTATTATACATGTTCCGCTTATAATTGTATGATCAGGATAATCTCTGTGAATATGTGTTAAATTATTCAAAATTTCTACATGGTATCGGAGCTGCTTGATTTGTAGAAGAGATTTTTACAGGATATCAAGCGAGGATTTATCATCAGATCTACTATTCAGGAAGTGTTTACATTCTATTTCTTTAGGCAGAGTCTGTAATCGGGCCAGGTAGCCTCTGGATTCATCCTTCTTTTGGAAGGTGAGATATCCGGTGAATGCCCAGACAGTCAATCTTTGTACAAGAAATACTTTGTTCTCACGAATTCTAGATCGGAAGCGGTTGAGTTTTGAGTTGGTGGAATTCGTGTATTCCAAATCAAGAGATAAACTCAGAAACATTCAGTGTGAGAATGGAAATAGTATGCCCAGGTATCTCACGAAGTTCACCCAATGCCGGGATGAGTTGGGAAGTGTGGGGGTGACTGTCGGTGAGGATGGTGAGTCTAGCACTCCTTGACCTTCCTAAGAGTTGGCATAGCTACCAGGACTCGGTGAATGGAAGGGAGAAACTGCCAGGATGGGAGAGACTTTGGTCGGATCTTGTGCAGGAGGAGATTAGACGGAGCACCAGAGACGGTTCTTCATCCATGCAGGATGAGGAGAACTGTGCCTTAGCGAGTAAGGCGAAGAAAGGGAAGGGGAAGGTTTCTCTTTCCGAATCCAGTTCTTCCAATGATGGGAAGAAGGTTGACAAATCGAAAGTGCGATGCTTTCGTTGTCATGATGGAGACTTGGTGGTTGAGAGGGAGCATACATTACCTCTCAACATGAAGAGCCAGAAGAAGTCTCAGACGATTGTGGAGGAGCCACGATTGGTGCAGCAGCTTCAGGAGGTTGTGGAGGAGCCACAACAGGGGAAGTTGAGAGGAGATCGAGTAGAGACATCTACTCATCCAGAGACCTCCAGTAGCGGGAAACTCCGAGCCAGGTGGGCTGAGGGATCGCATGCAGCCATACCTCCAGGTAGGAGGTGGGGTGATGTGGATTGATTGTCCTAAGGAGGAGGGGCAGGATCCTTGAGGTACCCAACCTCTTGGATGAGACCTTGCTACGGGAGCCCCGATGTGTAGTAGCAGGAACTGAATGATTGGGTAGAGACAGATGCGGATGGAGCGGCAGAGAGAGCGACAGTGTAGGTAATCCCAGGACAGCGCATAGCTAGCAGGCTGTAGCAATGCGAGAGGCACAAGTGTTTTGCACAGTGCTAGGTGGCACAGAGAGGTGTTCAATGGTGCGAGATGCATGGAGATGTTGCAGTAGTGCAGATGTCAGAGAGGGAGCACTTGTCAGCAGCAGGTAGAGCTTCAGCATTAGAGGATGTTTCTATCCCAACAGGGAGATCAGTTGGGAGGTGCAGTGCGGATGCAATGCTGGGAGATAGAACCAGCAGCAGCACGGATGCAGTCAGAGATCAAAGTGACAGAGGCTAGAGCAGTCAGATATTGAAGAGCACAGAGATGTAGAGTTTCAGTCGACAGAGGCAATAGCAGTCAGAGACTTTGATGACAGAGCAAGTGGACCGGCCAGATGTGTTGCATGGAGAACATTCTAGAGTTACAGGATCGGGTTTGAGAGGAAGCCTTTCTTGTTGAGAGGGAGTGTTGAAAAGTGTGCAACAAGAAATGCTTGTTGAGAGTGCAACAAGATGATGGAGCTTAGTGAAAAGAGTCGCCTTCACTAAGTGGGCCCGCAGGCTATTTTTGGCGCAAGTCTATTTTTAGACATATGGATCATGTCTATGGATTGCAGGTTGCTGTTTATGGATGATTGGTCAAGTTGGGAAAAATAGATGGACTTCTATTTTTGATGAAAGTGTGAGTGATCACAGTGTGAGTGATCAAAGTCTATTTTTAGACTAGCTGTCAAAAATAGAAAAGTCAAATATTATTATCTCATAATAATATTTGGACTATAAACTTGATCTTATTCTCTTGGAGCACTTCAGTTTGAGCTACAGAGGTGGCACATGCAGCTGTCAGAAGGAAATATGCTTTTCTTATGAGTTAGTTTAGTTGTTGCATGCATGACTTCAGTTAGAACTCAAGTGAGTTGAGTTTAGTGGACTGGAGGTGCAGTTGATGGAGTTGTGTTCAGTTTAGCTTTGTTAAACTAGTTGTATTTAGTCTAACTGATCAATAGACTAGAGATGAGTTGGGTGAATTAGTTATTAATTAATTCACAAGTTATTAACTCATAATGCAACTATAGAATACATCAGTTAACTCAGTTGCATGTCAGTACATGTTCAGTTCAACAGGGTCAGGTGGTAGAGAATCAGATTTCTATCAGTTGTGACTATAGTTGTGCACCAGATCTTGCACAATCAAGGGATTGAGTATGCCAATGAGTTTGCTAACGTATTTGCCCAGTATTGTAGCCTTTGCTCACGTCCAACAAAGTGTGAGTGATTATTTTGAGGTGAAATACGAGTTTGGGAAGCCATTCTCATCAGTTCTTGAACAGGTATTGAGCAGTGGAGGCAGGCAAGCAGTGGAATAGATTTGGAGATCAGATCTGAGCTGTATTGTGTGTAACAGGTGGAGCTGGTACTGGATTGCTTGTGATAAGAATTGTACTTTGTAATGTTACATGATTCAATCAATATAATATACAGATAGTTGGGGTTTTTAGCGAGATGCTTTCCCCGGGATACATACTGTGTTTATGAGTTTGATTGATGCTTCTATGTGTGCCTGTGAATGTTTCTACTTCTGTAAATTGATGATCAAGGTAGAGGAGATTATGTATTATACATGTTCCGCTTATAATTGTATGATCAGGATAATCTCTGTGAATATGTGTTAAATTATTCAAAATTTCTACATTTAATGCTCTGTCTCTGTCAAGGTCCTCAGTTTTACACAATACAAGGTCTGGATGCCTTTTTTAAACCCAAACCACCATGATTTACCAGGAAACCCATCTTTGAATGGGTTTGGCCTCCCTTGACAAATTTGAGCAACTGTGGATTTGATTTGTATCAACTCTAGACCATGTCGCAATTGGGCCATCTCTTTACACCAGTCAACCACCTCGGCCTTCTCCTCATCAGTGATAACTGTAAGAGGTCATCTATGTTTTGTATGAGTTAGTGCATTTCTCCAATAATGTATTGATGACGGAGGAATACCATGTATTTTTGCAGATGCCCAAATTGAGTATTCATTAAACTCTATGTCATCAACTGCAACTAACATTTCTTCTTTTTTCCATCCTCTTATAGCGCTAATATTTTTAGTTGAACTTGCCCCTTGGATTGTTGTTGATGGTGGCTATGGGGGTGATGGTGTGACAACATCAACTTCAGTCGCATTGTCATCCTCAATAACGTTTCTTGGGGCATTGTTGGCATTGACATCACCTGTCCTGTCCTCATCTGATGATGGGCATCACAACTGAGCACCCCGTGTCACTCTCCTGCCACTTCTTCTTGTATGAGAAACATAACTAACTCTTGCCATAGATGCAACAACCTACATAATTATTGCATGCATTTAGTTAAGAATATTTGTAAATTATGCTTTCATACAAGGCAAAAATACTTTTTCTTTATTACAGGAAATTTTCAACATGTATGTTAGTATGCTTGAAAAATCAAATCTACAGAATCATTTTGTTGTATGTCTTCAAAATTATTAGTGATTTTTGTTTTGATAACTTGTTTTTAAACTTAAAATACCATGACTATATTTGTCCTTGGAAAACTACTGTCGGTTTCCACCTTCTTCTAGTACTATGAGAAGATCTGGTAGTTACTATTGTTTGAATTAATTTGTTTAGAATCATGTTTGTTATCGCAATTGAATTCATTCATGGCCCACATTGTCTCACCAAGTGGACCTGCATTGTCAATCATGTAGTTCAAGTAGTGTTTGCCTTATGTTGCTTTCAAGTTGAAAAGAACTTTTGAGTAATAAGAAACTTCCACTGTAGTAGAAGTTTCTCTTGCAAGATTTGATCCAGGATTGTTAGTGTCAATATTGTAGACTTGTCTTGGTGTTTTCATATATTCTAGCCTCTGCCAACAAAAATGGTCTAAGTTACCATAACCAACTTGAGAACATATTGAAGGGAATGTACTTGGAAAAGTACTGTCGGTTTCCATCTTCTTCTGGTACTATGAGAAGATCTGGTATTTACTGTTGTTTGAATTAATCTGTTTAGACTCATGTTTGTTATTGCAATTGAATTCATTCATGGCCCACACTGTCTCACCAAGTGGACCTGCATTTTTAATCATGCAGTTCAAGTAGTGTTTGCCTTATGTTGCTTTCAAGTTGAAAAGAAATTTTGGGTAATAAGAAACTTCCATTGTAGTAGAAGTTTCTCCTGCAAGATTTGATCCAAGTTTTCTAGTGTCAATATTGTAGGCTTGTCTTGGTGTTTTCATATATTCTAGCCTATGCCAACAACAATGGTTTGAGTTACCATAACCAACCTGAGAAAATATTGAAGGGAATGTACTTGGAAAACTATTGTTGGTTTCCACCTCATTCTGGTACTATGAGAAGATCTGGTAGTAACTATTTTTTGAATTAATTTGTTTAGACTCATGTTTGTTATCACAATTGAATTCATTCATGGCCCACACTGTCTCACCAAGTGGACCCGCATTGTCAATCATGTAGTTCAAGTAGTGTTTGCCTTATGTTGCTTTCAAGTTGAAAAGAACTTTTGAGTAATAAGAAACTTCCATTATAGTAGAAGTTTCTCCTGCAAGATTTGATCCAGGATTGCTAGTGTCAATATTGCAGGCTTGTCTTGATGTTTTCATATATTCTAGCCTCTTCCAATACCAATGGTTTGAGTTACCATAACTAACCTAAGAACACATTGAAGGGACTGGTTGTTTGCCTACAAAGTAATGAACTCTAAGATGAGGTCAATATTTGGTATTCTCAAGGATGCACTGATGGGAGTGGGCTCATGTGTTTGGTAGGATGTATTTGAGAGTTATACTGTTGGAGGATCATGTAGTTCAAGTAGTGTTTGTCTTATGTTGCTTTCAAGTTGAAAATAACTTTTGAGTAATAAGAAACTTCCATTGTAGTATAAGTTTCTCCTACAAGATTTGATCCAGGATTGCTAGTGTCAATATTGTAGGCTTGTCTTGGTGTTTTCATATATTCTAGCCTCTGCCAACATCAATGCTCTGAGTTACCATAACCAACCTGAGAAAATATTGAAGGGAATGATGTTTTCCTACACAGTAATGAACTCTAAGATGAGGTCAACATTTTGTATTCTCATGGATGCACTGAAGTGAGTGGGCTCATGTGTTTGGTAGGATGTATTTGAGAGTTATACTGTTGGAGGATTATGCGATGATTTTGGGCTTGGATTTTATGAGGACAACACAAACATTTCCTTTGTTGGAGAAGGATAAATTTTTTACCATTAGAGACCATGGAGCTCAGATAGTGCCAATGGTGAAGAAGAGTAGTGTGGGATATCAGTCAATGCTATTAACAGTTGTGTTGTATGATATAGATCCTCAGTTACATAAGTTTGAGAAGGGGACAACCCTATATCATGATTAAAAAGAAAGGGAGTAGGTGGACATGCCTACATGAGCATCTTAAATTGACAGTATGAGTCAATTTGTAGGTTGTGCAGGATAAGTTGGATCTTCTCCCAATCTTGAGCAACATCGAGAGACTTCAACCAAGTGTCTTCATCAATAGTGTGATGTCAGAGTGAGAGGCTCGAGTGATTATTTTAATGAGGATTCTTTTATTGCATAAGTGAATGATAGAGATCCTATGGGTATTGTGGATTATTACAAATATGTGATGGGGATATATGATTTTCAATTGACTGAGAAATGGCTTGCAAAGATGAGTTGTTCGAAGACAAAGATTGAAGGAGTGCAGAGATACATGAGGAAAAGACATTCATTAGATACCTTAGTTGCTTAGAGTCAAGGGAGTGACTTTCGAGTCTTCCTATCTATATAAAATATTTTGTGTGAGGGATGACTGATTGCCTTAGCGTAGAAGTTTCTCCTGCAAGATTTGATCCAGGATTGCTAGTGTCAATATTGTAGGCTTGTCTTGGTGTTTTCATTTATTCTAGCCTCTGCCAACAGTAATGGTCTGAGTTACCATAACCAACCTAAGAACATATTGAAGGGAATGATGAGTACATTAATTGACCAAGTTCAATCTAATTGTAATAGTTCAGAATTTTATGAGGAAGACATAACAATTCATTCAAATATTCAGCACAAGATTAATGTCTCATAGGTTCTATTCTTTTTCATTTGTAGCTAGCCATACTAGCCAATACTCTTCATTATGGTTGTGTCATATTTTACAATCAACTTTAAAATGATTCAAAATATAGAAAAATAGAAAAAATATATATTTTCATGAAAATGAAACTATAAGAACTAAAATAAAAAACTGTGAGAAATGAAAATAGAACTGTAAGAAAAATGTGATGTAATTGAAATAACTAACCGAAATATACTGTCAAATATTCTGTGATAGTTTGTCTCCAAGGCTAGTGAATAGTTTGAATGCATAACATGCAACTTCAGCAGTGGTTGAACTTCTTTTATAGTTTTTTGCACTTGAATTTAATTGGTGGTAAGGATGGACATGGATTGCAATGGATTCATTTTGAATGTGTGATCTGGATTTAATTGGATGTGATCCAATGGTTGGGAATTTGTTATTTGTTGATCCATGTGCTTTGATCTGTTTTAATGAGAAATAGAATGAGTTGGGTGTCATTTATTGAACATGTACTTTGATCTGTTTTAATGAGAAATAGAATGGGATGGGTGTCATCTATTGAAGTTAATGGGTTGAGTGTCATTTATTGAACACAATAGGTTTAAATGTTATTGGGTTGGGTGTCATTTATTGAACACAGTGGGTTTAAATGTTGAACAACATAGTAGTTATGGCTGACATACATTCACTTTTATTATGTGCAGGTATGGATATTTATTTGGACTACATAGCTCCAGTTCTGATGAGTGGGGGTTCAAGTGATTGCTACTTTGTACTTCTGGAATAGATCATTTTGGAAGGATCTATGGTTTTATCTGTCTTCTAGTTGGGTCAATATGATTTGTACTCTTAAGTATTAAGATACTATTTACGAAAAATTGTGGGCCCAGTGAATGTACTGGGAAATTTTGGACATAAATTAAAACATATTTGCACTTAATGTTATTTATTTTTGTTTAAATATTGGTTGCATATCTCTTAATTTTTGGTAGTTTGGTGGGACCAGTAATATATCAATTATTGGTCCCTGCACAACATTAGGCATCTCTCCCCTATATTGTCACTTCTGAGGTTGTGAAAAAAGTCCCTTTTATTGAAACTTTCTAACAAAAATCTGACTCTAGACTAGGAGTGAGCCAAATGTGTCTTTCAGATGAGTTCCTTTTATGAGGAATTGGATGGTAATCATTGAATATCTAAAAATGGTTAAGTTTTCCAGACCTTGTAGGAGTCTATACATTTCTTCTTGGTTATTGGATCTGGACTGAGTCAACTGTTTCCTCCGGATTAACTAGAATCTGTCCCCCTCCTTCACCTCTAGTTTCATATTTTAATTATTTAATAAATTTAAAATAACAATAAAATTATATTACACCATGGAACTTTAGATTTAGATTGATAGTGAATGAGTGAATTGTTAAGGCACTCCTTATGATAAATCCTCTGTTCACTAGTTCAAACACCATGGGTACTCATAAAAAAAATAATAATTTATTTTAATAATTTTTTATTTAAATTAAAATTTTTAAATATCATAATATTTTCAATTTAATTTATTAAATTATTTTTTCATAATATTTAAACCTGACATATAAAGTTCATTACCTAACATCTAAAATACATATAAAATTCATTAATCGTTAAATGACAACAAAAAAAATGTATACTTATTTTCTTAATTTGCTTCTATATCTATGAAACTAATTTACATTCAAAACCTTTTATATATACTTATTTTTTTAGTATGAATATTTCCACAGTCAATAATTTGATGAGGATGAATAATTTTGGTAAATTGTGTGTTTTCATTGATTTGCCTCCTGACATTTCGAGGGAACAATTCACCCATCTCTTGAAAATAGCAACAAGAAAGGCTAAATATAGAAGTGCTAAAAATAGCATTGCTATAAATAGCATTTCAGGATACATTCCAATTTTAGTTAGTCCCTGAACTAAAATTGAGAATTAAAATTCGAATTTGATCTTAGCAGCTATTTGAAAAATAATTAATTAATTCATCTTGAGTTAATTAGTTGGAGAAAATCAAACATGAAGTCTATGTGAAGACATGCAACAGTTTTCCATTTGATTGAGGAAGTTATCCCTTAATTAAATTGACCAGGATGAGTTGTACTTTGAGTTGTAATTAGTTAGCTCAGTTAATTGAGTTAAATCCAGTTAGATTAGTTCCAATAGTTTGTGGAACTGATTGTGAATTCAGTTAGTTAATGTATGCATGCATGTAACTACTATACTTCAGATAACTGAATATTCTCTCATAAATAACTCATGCATGCAGTTCAGTCAGAGACCCAGTTGAGATCAGATGATGGGACATACTATCAGTTGGAGGAATATTCCATTGAGGATATCTCTTGCATGCAGAAGGAATTCATTCCTTGGAGATTGTGCAGTTACTTCTGAGTTTGGTGAGTTGTGTGAGAGGTGAATTCACACAGGTGGTAGTGAGAGGACCCATGAGAAACTGCGCAAGGAAATAGGAGGCTTGGAGGACTGAGGGAAGGCATATGTTGAGTCTATTCAGTCTATGAGCAGTGTTTAGGGATTATACTGAGACCTGGATAACTTGTGAGCTAAAGCTTTGTGTAATCTGGAGATACTTCCACTTGTATGATAATATAGATATCGAGGTTTTTAGTTGAGGCTTTCCCCAGAGTATTCTTCTGTGTTCATGTGTGATTGATTTCTCATTCTCTGTTATATGCGTTCTATTTGATCTTTCTCAAAATCGATTAAGCTTCTACAAGTTTGTTTGTAGAAGTCGATCAAGTATTTTTCTTTAGTATATTGCATTATCAGGTGATCTATAGTGGGAATTTCTACATGGTGTCGGAGCAAAAGTGATCAAAACGGAGAGCAATATACAAAGAAGGGAGAAGTTCAAAGTTTGAAGTTCCTGATTATAGAAATCGAATTCTTATTACATCTCCAATCTCACCAATGGCGTTCAACGGTTTGAGACTCGAGTATGCCCTGGATGGCAGCTCGAATTATATAGCATGGAAGGATCGCATGGAAGTGGTATTAGAGGACAACGGTTTGAAGGACTTCATTGATCAAGAAGTCCCCAAGCTAGCAGCTGCTAATGCCCAAGAATTGGCGGAATGGAAGAAATGTGTGGCTAGAGCGAGGAGGATTCTTTTGGAGGGAGTTCGAAACCACATTGTCTTGAGTCTCCATGGGAAGGAGACAGTGTTTTCAATGTGGAAAACATTGAAGGATATATATTGGAACAACAACGATCAGAGGAAGATGGCGCTGAAAGACAAGCTTCGGAAAATCAAGTGTGAAAAAGGTGACACGATCTCTACATATCTGAACAAGCTCACCACCTGCAGGGATGAGCTTGGAAGTGTAGGAATCACGAAAATCGATGATGACATGGTGAGTCTTGCTCTCCTCGGTCTTCCTAAGAGCTGGCATAGCTACCAAACCTCAGTAAATGGAAGAGAGAAACTGCCAGATTGGGAACGACTTTGGTCGGATTTGATGCAGGAGGAGATAAGGAGAAGCACCAGAGATGGATCTTCATCAAAGCAATATGATGAAGAAAATCTAGCCTTAGTGAGTAAGGCAAGGAAAGGGAAGGGGAAGGCTTCCCATTCCAAATCGAGTTCTTCCCATGGTGGGAAGAAGATTGACAAATTGAAAGTGCGATGCTTTCATTGTCCTGAGGTGGGCCACTATGCAACAAATTATCCACAGAAGAAATCTAAGAAGGGATCCTCGAAGGGATCAGATGATGAGGCACTGGCCTCACAGTTTGAATTGGATTTCACCCTCATCGCATGCACGGTTTCATCGATGGTGGGTTGTGTTTGGTACCTGGATAGTGGAGCTTCATTCCACATGACTGGAAACAAGAGTCTATTCAGTACCTTGGAGGAGAAGGACCTACAGATGCGCATAGAGATGGGCGATGATGGAAAGTACCCTGTTTTAGGTGAAGGTACGGTTGCGTTTCAGAGGGAGCATGGAGCTCCTCTCACCCTGACTGATGTAAAGTATGTGCCTGGTTTGAAGAGGAACCTGGTGTCCATTGCAATGTTGGAAGACAAAGGCTATGATGTAGTCTTTATTAAAGGAAAGGCATTCCCGAGGCACATCAGCATTGGACAGACCAAGAGGATTGGGTTTCGAGTAAAGAATCTATACAAGCTGGAGGTAGATGACTGTGCTGCATTGAGTTCCAATGTAGAGTTGGTGCAAAGCCAAGATATTGGCGAGCTATGGCATAGAAGATTAAGCCACTTGCATCATGGGGCCTTGAAGATCATGCAACAGATTTCTACCAGACTTCCCAAGGGTAAAATGGAGTAAGTGGATACATGCAAAGGTTGTACCTTGGGTAAGTACGCAAAATATTCCTTTCAGTATCGAGATAGTCGAGCTAGAGAAATCCTGGAGCAAGTTCATACAAATGTGTGTGGACCATTCTCGACAGCCTCCACTGCTAAAAATAGGTACTATGCTATTTTTATTGATGATTTTTCTCGTACATGTTAGATCTGCTTCATGCAGAGGAAGGATCAAACCTTCTCAGGGTTTTGTGAGTTCAAAGCCTTAGTTGAGAAAGAGTCTGGAAAGAAAATAAGGGCCTTGCGAAGTGACAATGGTGGAGAGTATGTCTCCCAACAGTTTAATGACTTCTGTGCAGTAGAAGGAATTAAATGGGAGTTGACGGCACCCCATAACCTACAGCAGAATGGGGTGGCAAAAAGGAAGAACAGATTGATTGTGGGAGCAGCTCGGGTGATGTTGCATGACCAAAGCCTACCACTTCATTTGTGGGCTGAGGCATGCAATACAACAGTATACTTGCAGAATAGAAGCCCACATCGTATATTGGGGATGAAGACACCAGTGGAGGCCTTCTTTGGGAAGAGACCAGATGTGAGTCAATTCAGGATATTTGGATCATCGGTTTATTGCCATTTGACCAAAGATGCCCATAAGAAGTGATCCGAATGGAAAATGGCATCAACCCATGGTACTCATCCACCCATATTATTCATTGACCCATGGAATTTACCCATGGTATTGTAAATGGCATCCGCCCGTGGTATTGTAAAATCCACCCATGGTATTCATTCACCCATGGAATTGACCCATGGTATTGTAACTAAAAAATACTATAAGTAACAAGTCACATTTTGTAAAAGGACAGATTGTCCGCCACAATGTAGCCTTTACAGTTCAGAGGCATGTAGCCACCACATCTCTTCTCAGAGATAAGCTACCATCGCCCTAGCTGGTTTATTTCCATTTCTGTTTGTAAGTATATTTCAGTATTTTACAGTAATGAATTGAGGTATTATTTCCATTGCATATCTGTCTTTATGGTTATCTCTGTATTTTATTGTGTTCCTGTTTAAATCCGGATCAGTGGTATCGGAGCAGGTTATGGTTTCTTGGGTCAAGCAGGAAGAATTTTTCTTTTTGCATTTTTTTGCAGGAATTTTTTTTGGGTGGCACCTTTGCAGATCAGATCTGAAACATTTAGTACAAAATTTACAAAAAAAAATACCAGATCTAGATTCCTCTCGAAAAATCACCCAATTTCAAAAAAAAATGGGTCGAATCGGAGTTCGGATGTGGGATATATCGCTGATTTAAAATCAGCTATTTTATCAGAATTTTTGTGACGGCGGAACCGTTGCAGCGCGAATCTGAGATCTCAGAGTGTCCAGATAAGGATTTCCAAGCCATGGGAAGATGAAAAATGGTCCTTCTGCTTCTAAAAACAGGTTATAATAAATATTCTGAGTTATATTGGCCGAGTTATGTCCATTTTAATTTTGGAGCAGCATTCGGAGTGGGTTCCCATTGGAGACGTGCCCTCCCACCCCACTTTAGTAGGCACCTGCTTCATATTCATCAGTTTCAGCATAGCAGCATTCGGCTTGGGTTATTTGGAGATGTGTCCTCCCACCCCAGGCTATGTAGGCACCTGCTACTTCATCAACAACCAACATCACGGTTATGGGTCAACCGCACAAAATCCTTGTCATCAAAGTCCATTTGCTAGGCCGCACACTGTTAGCATCACAGTTGGTCACAAGCATTACAGGGTATCTCTATCCTCGGATCTTTTTTATCATGGTTTTGGGTTAACCACATAAAACCCTTATCTTCAGCGGCTCTTCATATTCAACAAAGGCTTTGCAGGAGGGAACTTTACGTAATGGGGAAAATTGCTTCTTAAGGAGGGAGGAATGATCTGAATGGAAAATGGCATCAACCCATGGTACTCATCCACCCATATTATTCATTGACCCATGGAATTTACCCATGGTATTGTAAATGGCATCTGCCCATGGTATTGTAAAATCCACCCATGGTATTCATTCACCCATGGAATTGACCCATGGTATTGTAACTAAAAAATACTATAAGTAACAAGTCACATTTTGTAAAAGGACAGATTGTCCACCACAATGTAGCCTTTACAGTTCAGAGGCATGTAGCCACCACATCTCTTCTCATAGATAAGCTACCATCGCCCTAGCTGGTTTATTTCTATTATTATTTTAAATAAAAGTTTCTTTGTGGTTTTGTTTATTGGGCATTCTCCTTATTTTTCTTCTGGTAATTCAATCTTTCAGATCTTGGGGGTCTCTCACCCCAAGATCCATTTCAATCTTTCAAATCTTGGGGGCCTCCTCCCAAGATCCGGATCAAGAAGCTAGAGCCAACAACTGAGTTGGGGATACTTGTCGGGTACACTGATACACCCCACAACTATTGGGTGTTCTTGCCTACCATTCAGAGGACAATGGTACACAGAGACCTGAAGTTTGACGAGTAGAAATCCATGAGAGTATCCCTTGAGAGGGAGCTCAAGTTGCATGCAGAGGAGGAACTTTTGGTTCCTAAGGAGGAGGAGCCTCAGACTGATGCGGGGCAGTCGCATGCAGAGGATCGAGGAGTGGAGACATCCACTCATGCAGATTCTTCCAAAGATGGGCAAAAATACTCAAGAGAAGCTAACAGATTGGTGATGGATGCGAGAGAGAATGTGGGACAACCATCCTCTCAGTGCAGACAGAGGAGATCACCTGAGCAGTACACTGGTTACATGGACCTAGTTGGGGAGTGTGTAGAGACCGAACCATCTTCCTTCGAGGAAGCAGTGCAGCAACTAGTCTGGGTTGATGCTATGGTGGAGGATTATGACTCCATAGTTCAAAACAGTGCTTGGGATGTTGTCCCAAGACCGGAGGACAAGTCAGTGGTGAGTTCTCGTTGGCTTTACAAGGTAAAGCAAGCAGCTGATAGGACTGTGGAGAAACATAAGGCAAGGTTTGTTTCCTGTGGTTTCTCACAGGTCGAGGGGATCAACTATGATGAGACTTTTGCTCCTGTAGCAAGGTACTCATATACCAGATCGATGTTGGCACTATCAGCGCAGATGGGTTGGAAGATCCATTAGATGGATGTGAAGACTACGTTCCTCAGTGGCAAGATTGAGGAAGAGGTGTACATAGAGTAGCCAGAAGGTTTTGAGACCTTCGATCATGAGTCGCATGTGTGCCAACTCAAGAGAGCTTTGTATGGGCTGAAGCAAGCACCTCGTGCTTGGTACACTAGGATCGACAGCTATTTCACCGGGTTGGGCAATGCGAACCTTTACCACATCATGGTAGAAGGTAAGCCATTGATCATTTTTCTTTATGTTAATGATCTGATATTGACAAGTGATGATCAGTTGATCAAGTCTTGCAAGGAGGACCTTGCAAGAGAGTTCGAGATGAAAGACATGGGTCTCATGCATTACTTTCTAGGCATGGAAGTATGGTAGAAGGATGGGTAAGTGTTTGTGTCTCAAGGCAAGTATGCCAATGAGATACTCAGGCGATTCCACATGAAGAAGTGAAAGCCCATGCAGACTCCTCTAGCACGTAACTGGAGGAAGGAGGATGCTACTTCAGGTGAGGTAGTAGCTACTATTGTTTATCGGCAGCTTGTGGATTCATTAATGTATTTAGTGAACACATGACCATATTTGTGCTTTGCGGTGAACCAGCTGAGTCAAGCTATGGTTCAGCCTACCAAGCTGTTTTGGAAGGCAGTGAAGCATGTGATGAGATACTTCATAGGCACATCTTAGTATGGATTATGGTACATACAGATAGAGGAAGTGAAGCTTCAGGCCTTCATAGATGCAGATTGGGCAGGGAGTCCATCAGATCGGAAGAGCACTTCAGGAGGAATTTTCAACCTTGGTTCAGTTGCAGTTTCTTGGTACAGAAGGAAACAGAGGTCAGTTGCAATCAGCTTAGCAGAGGCTGAATACATGGCTGCTGGTTAGGCATCATGTGAGGCCATTTGGATGCGGAAAATTCTAGTTGGATTGTTTGGTCAGAGGATGGATCCAACTGTGATCTATTGCGATAATCAGAGTTGTATCAAACTCTCTGAGAATCCAGTATTTCATGACAGGTCCAAGCACATCGATATCCAATATCATCATCTTCGAGACTGTGTGGTGAATAGGATCATGTTGTTGCTGTATGTTTCAATCGAGGAGCAGGATGCAGATATTTTTACTAAGGCATTGTCAAAATGCAAGTTCAAGTTCCACAGAGACAAGATTGGGGTGACAGATAATCCCTTTCTTGTTGAGAGGGAGTGTTGAAAATAGCAACAAGAAATGCTAAATATGGAAGTCCTAAAAACAACATTGTTGTAAATAGAATTTCGGGATACATTCCAATTTTAGTTAGTCCCTGAACTAAAATTGAGAATTAAAATTCGAATTTGATCTTAGCAGTTGTTTGAAAATAATTAATTAATTCATCTTGAGTTAATTAGTTGGAGAAAATCAAACATGAAGTCTATGTGAAGACATGCAACAATTTTCCCTTTGATTGAGGAAGTTATCCCTTAATTAAAGTGATCAGGATGAGTTATACTTTGAGTTATAATTAGTTAGCTCAGTTAACTGAGTTAAGTCCAGTTAGATTAGTTCCAACAGTTTGTGGAACTGATTGTGAGTTTAGTTAGTTAATGCATGCATGCATGTAATTACTGTACTTTAGATAACTAAATATTCTCTCATAAATAACTCATGCATGTCAGTTCAGTCAGAGACCCAGTTGAGATCAGATGATGGGATAGTGTACTATCAGTTGCAGGAATATTCCATTGAGGATATCTCTTGCATGCAGAAGGAATTCATTCCTTGGAGATTGTGCAGTTACTTTTGAGTTTGGTGAGTTGTGTGAGAGGTGAATTCACACAGGTGGCAGCCAGAGGACCCAAGAGAAACTACACAAGGAAATAGGAGGCTTGGAGGACTGAGGGAAGGCATATGTTGTGTCTATTTAGTCTATGAGAAGCATTGAGGGATTGTACTGAGAGCTGGATAGCTTGTGAGCTAAAGCTTTGTGTAATCCAGATATATTTCCACTTGTATGATAATACAGATATCGGGGTTTTTAGTTGAGGCTTTCCCTAGAGCATTCTCCTGTGTTCATGTGTGATTGATTTCTCATTCTCTGTTATATGTGTTCTATTTGATCTTGCTCAAAATCGATTAAGCTTCCGCAAGTTTGTTTGTAGAAGTAGATCAAGTATTTTGCTTTAGTATATTGCATTATCAGGTGATCTATAGTGGGAATTTCTACACCATCTTCAAAGACATCATACTTATTTTTTCTAATTTGCTTTTAGATTTACGAAATTAATGTACATTGGTGAGATCCTTTAATTTTTTTTTTAAACATAGTATATATATATATATATAGATATATGATGCACACTCATTTATATCATAATAATATATTCATCCTATGTTTAGATATATATGATGCAATCACTCATTTATATCATAACTGTATATTTATCTTATGTTTAGATGTACGTGTGAGAGGAGAGATGTGATAATCCTCGATGGATGTGATCGCCGAAGTGAACTTTCCGGCGAAGAAGAAAATATTTCTTCGCTAGGCACAGGGAATGACAACCCATTTACTCCACATGCTAAATCGTTGCACTCATGTCCTCAACTAGAAACGAACTTTGGCGGTCCTTGTTAAGTGGTCTAGGCTCTATCAATTCATTCACATGCCTACCGTGTGGCAAGCCTGGGTCTGTGGTGCAGTCATTCACATGGTTCAATACAAGGTTTTAAATGCTTGACCTTCAGGCTTCGTCTTAATATGCACTCTGGGATCGTCATACTCATTCATTCCTTTTTTCCCTGGGATCATGGTGACACTCTCTCATGGTGGATTGGCTATCACTCGATATCCTGATAGGGGAATTTCACTCATTAATGGGTTCATAATGAGCTCTTGTCCGGTTTTTGGGAGCCTAGGGTATCCCTGGGAAACATGGCTCGCGTTGTGTGCTTCCCACAAGTTTGTCTCCATTAACATCATCAAAATTTCCATACATAAGACTGTATATAAATCTCTTACGATGTTAGTAGGGTCACGAAGTTTTGGAGGTTTGTTTTCTGATGACAATGTCGCTCTTTGGGTTGTGGAATTGTGGTTAGCTTTGGGTTGGTGGTTTCATCGCAGGGCGGTCGTGCCATATCAAGGTCTAGTTCATAATTGCTATTCATTTTCCCCTTCGTATAACCTCTAAGTTGTAAGTCATTCTCGACCTTATAAGAGTCCAAGGTTTCTGGGCAGAAGTTTTCCTCCATGTTTTTGTGCTATTATTGCACAATACAAGGGTTGGATTGTCTTTTGAGATGGTTGTCGTTCTGTCCCCAGATTTCCTGCAAAGCACAGACCCTATTGGGGTTTTGTTCAATTACCTAGTGCTTGTCTGTGGAGTATGGTATTCAGGGAACTTTTCAAATTGGTTTTCAATGTTTATTTAAGCGCTTCCACCTCCTCATAGTACAGTCACTTAACCCAATACAAGCCAAAATTTTTAGTCTAAAGGAGCATTCCAAGGTCCCTATGTTAGTTGTTCATTTTCATCTGCTCAATCGGTTCATGTGAGTAACTTTTTTCTTGTGTTGTTTGGTTAACCCAATGGGTCCCATTTCGTTTCAAATTTCATTACCGACCTCTGAAGACTATTATGGTGTTACTACCCACGTCAAAGTTTTACATCCCATCTCTCTCGTTATAAACCTTTTCCTATGGTCAGTTGCAGTAGTGTTTTTTGTTGATTGTAGGGAACTAACAACACCAAGGTTGCAACAACTGACAAGTAGAAGTGAGGTTGCAAGGTCTATCTCTTCTAGGCATCATCATCTCTTCGGATGGGAATTCGTTGCTAATTACTTTGAAGCTACTCCCTTGGAAGTTTGGAAGGACATACTGCAGCTGGAAGCCAAGGAAATTGGCTACTGCCAATACTTTTCTGACTCAAAGATTAGTGTAAATTGTTTCAAATGGGTATTGTACTTTGGAAAATTTAGAAAGAGACGTTCAAATTTCTACACTCCATCACCCGTCATTAACAAATGGAAACACTATTAAGTATGGTCATCAGAGATAAACAAATTGACAGCTATAAAATTTTTACAAGCCAAGAAGAACTCAAGTGCATCATGAGGGACATTAGCTTCAACTTGGATGACATCGTCGCAAGGTTGACTATGGTGGAAAGGTACATAGCTTCATACTCAGATACTAAAACCAATGGTCATTAAGAAGAGGATGTTTCCATCAATGTTGTTCCTCTCAATACCATCACCGCTAATTCAGTCTCATGAGCAAACAACTCCCACGATGTTGGCTCTCTAGGATCTCAGTCATCATCCTTGATTATACTTTTTCCATTTTAGTTCTAGTATCTAAGTGTTGTGGTTACTCTGTTGTAAATGTTGTAGTAGTTGGCATTCTTATGTTTGTTTTTAGTTATAATATCTCTTTTTGTAAAGGGTGGTCGAAAGAAAGAAGGTTTTATTTAAGTGACACCTTATTTTCAGGGGTGTTATCAAAGTCTAAAAAGGTCCCCACTTTTGTCTACTGGAATAGGGATTTTGGTCACAAAGGGGCTCACATAGTCATGTCAATTTCCAGAAGCAAGCTCTCATGTAATTCCCTTGGTTTTTGATATTAATATAAATTTATATTTTCAAAAAGAAAGGAGAGATGTGATAAGTGCTAATCTTCATTGAAATCAAATTTGTTTATTAGATATAAAAACTTAAAAAAAAATAAAAAAAATTCACTTTATATTTTGATATTATTTTTTCCATGAAAAATATTGATACCATAAGAAATATCTTAAAATTGCAATTTAATGTGTGTATTATTTATATTGATTCTTATTTATCCCTCTTTTTATATATATAATTATTGTATTTGTTTACCTTATATTATATAAACTTTACATTATATTATGTCACACATATTTTCATGTTATACTAAATTAGTATAGATTTATTTTAACTTTGAATCTTTTAGGTATGGAGAAGGATCAATTTATCAAGATATAAACCTCTTTTTGAGTGCAAAACTAATAAAATGATTGCACCCCAAAATATTTGATTCCTCTAAACTCTTGGTAGCTCATGAATTAAGATGGATATATATTGGTTCTTAATAATATTATTTATATTAATATAAATTTCACAGCTCTCTATACATATAAATATTGTTACTTTTAATTTTATTAAAACCTTGATGATACATGTAATTACATATATATGCACTTGGCATTTTTCTTTGACATGTTGTATAATTTTTTTTATGTGATATACATAACTTCAAGCTATTATATATATAGTTTAGAAAAACAATTTATTGTAAATATTAAGTTTTTGTATATTTACTAATTAAATTTAAATATGAAGTTTTGAAATATAATGGTTATGGATACAAATCATTACTTTAATTTATATGGTAAAATTGATATTAGTTTATAGTTTTTTTGTAAGGTGAATATTATATTAACTGGAAAACAAGTCATTACATCGTGAAACATATATTCCACGCTAGTCTCTCACTAGGGAGACTTTAACATAACCAAAATAAAATCCTCCTAAGAGAGGACAGTGGTACCAAAAAACAAAAAAAGCACAATAAACAACCATTATAGCAAGTGATTTTCCTTGGGATGCTCTGGCTATAAGGAGAAAAGATATTAAACATCCTCCATATAATAATTAAAATACTACATGACACCTAGAGCACTCCCTTCGAACTCACATTCTCATTTTGGTTCCACCAACCTCTTCCATTCCAAAAATTCCCAAAGAGCAGTGTAGAGGGAAATGGAAAGTTACCTTTCCACTGCGGCTCCTTCAGCAAAATCAGAGAGTGTTTCGGCACTTCCTACTTTAAGGTCTGTTAGCTGATTGTTCCTAAAAATATATTAATGTCATTACTACTTCAAACTAGAGCCTTTTCCATAAGTGACTTTCACATATTACCCTCCTATCCGTTCTTCTCCTTGACATATTATCCTTAGCTATAATTATTTCTCGATTATTTAGCCAATGGAACCTCTTGGAAAGGGAGATGGGTTCCATAAATCTCATGCGAGTTGCCTTACCACTACCTAATTTGCAGGCATACGACTTGGGCTCCTTCTCTACATCATTTATTGTACTAGATTGCATTAAGGGTATGATCAATTGGTTCATGTGTGTTTGATCTTTCTTGGGGATGGATGGTCATGTTCCCATTCACTTCCACCAAGTGGGGCGACAACATTCCATCTGCTCCCCATTTGCCTCATTCATCTATTAAAGTTGTAACTAGATTCGGTATTCATAATGAAATATAAATCTATCATTGATGTATTTATTCATTATTATTATTTTTGGTAAAAGCATGTTCTTCATGCTTATAGAGTAAAAAAGTATCAAAGACAAAATTATTACGAGTTGAAGAAAATGTATTTTTGTCATGTCTCATTTAGACATTTGTAAGAAAAAAAATGATTTTTATGTTGAGTCATTAGTCCACAAAATGTCAAGTCATCCCTCCTTGGAACAAGTTGGCCTGGCCCTCCAGAGTGGCATCTATTCGACCCTCTTTGACAGCTATATATAAGAGGTATTTTGACTCATTTGAGAAATCATCTAATGATACAAGAAGGAGCATATCTGAACCTAGTGAAGGAGAAGATAAATAGGAGTCGAAAGAGAGAGAAGTTCAAGCCAAAGACAAGATGAATAGCCCTTTTGTTGATTGAATTTATGATGTTGGTAGCTCGCATGTGTGAGGAAAAAATTATGTGAGTAGGATGAATTTTTTTGTGTTATTGTAGGCTTGGAATTTCAAGATGACCAGAATTGGATTGTTGGTTGTGTGCTATATTCTTTCCACGACTAGTCACACGTGCAGGGAATAACCTCCCCTGTTTGTTGTGCCAGGTGCAACAAGGGGATCATAAGGGGGGCATATCCCCCCTTGTCGGGGGGTTTCAGGGGGTCGGAAGCCCCCCTGCACAGGGTCTTTGGTAGCGCCTTAGGAATTGTTTTTGGATGCTATGTTAGGTGGGCAGACCTACCTATGGTTTTGTGCATGGGTTTTGCGCATGGTTTGGGCATGATGGTTTTCTTCCCATGTTATTTTGTAGATTCGGTCAAGGGAACTATGATTATGTTCTAATCTAAGGTTAATGGATTGGGGTTTATGAATGCTTCGACATGTATATATATTTCTTGTAACATTGAAAGGAATAAAATGAAAAATCAATCTGGTAATCCCAATTTTGGGATCTAGGGGAAAATATATGTGTATATATGTTTTATGTTTTATGTCTCGCCATTTTTTATTTTCGATTTTTAGAATCCTTATGTAGGTA
This sequence comes from Pinus tabuliformis, assembly GCA_031772625.1. Taxonomy (NCBI): domain Eukaryota; kingdom Viridiplantae; phylum Streptophyta; class Pinopsida; order Pinales; family Pinaceae; genus Pinus; species Pinus tabuliformis. The sequence continues at coordinate 686,422,180 of CM062813.1, forward strand.
ATTTTTGTATAGGGTTAAAACCTACATTTGGTATCAAAACTATTTCGGCTTCAAGGGGACGCCTTTGCCGTTGAGGGTTTTTCTCAGGCTTGTGGTACACCCTATTCAATGGGACATCTACAGGATCGATTCTTGCAGTGAAAGAAGATGGCGAGCAGTGGAAAGATAAAGATCGGGAAATTTAATGGTCAGAATTTTGAGTTGTTGAAACTCAAGATGGAGGATATGCTGGTGGATGAATATTAGTGGATCACGGTAGATCCAGGTACTAAACCAATGACAATGTCAGATGAAGACTTGGATCGGAAAGCAAAGAGCACAATACGGTTGTGTATCTCAGATTCAGTATTGTTGAATGTATCAGGGGAAGCTACAATGAAGGCTTTGTGGGACAATTTAGAGACTTTGTACCAATATAAGTATCTGGTGAACAAACTATTCCTACGGAAAATGTTTTATAACTTGAGGATGAAACATGGAGATTTGGTGACAGAGCATCTGAACACCTTTAATATTGTGTTAAGTCAGTTGTCATCTGTTGATATTAAAATTTTAGATGAAGATAAGTGCATCAGTTTGTTGTGTTCTCTATTGGATTTGTGGGATAGTGTGGTTGTTGCAATAGGTAGCAATACAACTACCTTGAAGTTTGATGAAATAGTCTCATCCTTACTATCGGAGGAGATGAGACGAAAAAATATGGAGGGCCAAAATGGAGATGCCTTGTCTTTACGAGGAAGGTCCCAGAACATAAACAAAATAAGTCTTCGAGTGGGAGATCTAAATCTAGAGGGAGATATAAATCTCCAGGAAAACCTGTAAAGGTGTTCTGGAAATGCAGAAAGGAAGGGCACTTTAAAAAGGACTATAGATCTAAAGCTCCTGAGAAAGGAAAGGAATTTGATGATGCTCCTTCTTCAGAGGCAAAAACTAACTCAGATAAAGTTGGGGATGTATACTTCACTTCTTCTTCAAGTACACATGTAGATCATGAGGCATGGTTGATTGACTCAGGTGCATCCTTTCACTTCACTCCCCATAGGGAGTGGTTCTGTGAGTATGAGAAATATGATGGCGATGATGTCTTCTTAGGGGATGACAAGAATGCTAGAATCCTTGGGTGTGGAAAATTCAAGCTGAAGTTGCAAGATGTAAGGATTATAACACTTTCGATTGTTCTGCATATTCCTTCATTGTCTATAAATCTGATTTTTGTAAGCAAGATGGATGATGCATGTGTAAAAATGGTGTTCGAGAAAGATACCTGCAAGATGGTTCAGGGAGCACTAGTATTGATGCGGGGAGTTTGGATTGGAACTCTATAAAGCTTCTGGGTAGTATTGTTATTGATGGGTGTAATAGTTCCGTGGTTCCTGAAAGTGGAGAAAAAAATCTAGTGGTATCTATGTAACAACCCTGGTGAAAATTCCATGTAATAAAAGTAAATAAAGGAAAAATAATAACCATGGATGATGGGACACTTATTCCAAGCTGAATGTTGGGCAGAATCCTAGTGACGGGGATCACTTGTGATTGTTTATGGCTAAGGAAATTGGAAAAGGCAATGGCTAAGGCTTTGGAAAGGAAAAATAGAATTTTTGGCACAATTATTTATGAAAATAATGGAAATTAGGAGAAAAGGGAGGTGAAAGGTCATAGGTTGCATGCGAGGAGGAAAATGAAGGAAAATAATGGAAAATGAAGAAAATAGAGGCCTCATCGATAAAAAGGCTTCTAAGGATCAGTTGATAACCTTTTTTCAATTCGGTTTTGGAGCTCTCTCATTATTCTCTCTCTCTCATACTCTTGGAGACAGAGTTTTCTTTGAGCACTCTTGGTGGGTGTGGCATATTTGGATTCTTGGAGAAATAAGGCAAAGGAAGAGTAGGAAAGTGCAGGAAGGTATCAATATCAACAACTACATTAGATTTGCTTGCAGGTACCGAGTTGCATGTATGTTTCCTTCAATAGTTTTGGCATGCATGGAACATGTATGTGGTTTCTTGGTTGTGATCTGTAATTGGCATGGAGGATTGCATGGATTGATAGTGGATTACCTAGCCTTGCCATTTCCTAGATATCCATGGTGATTGTGGGTTTACTTTCATAGGTTGTTTTTGGTTGGTTTTCATGTTTCCTTAGCGTGGGTTGAGTTACTAGTTCTTGGAGCCTTAGTTGGACAAACACTTTGGAGCCTTGTAACAACTTGGGTTAAGTTTCTAGTCATGTAGTCTTGGTTCGAGAAACACTCTGGAGCCTTTGGTGGGTTGAGTTACTAGTCCTAGAGATTTGGTTGGAAAAACGCTTAGGATCCTGGCGGAAATTGTGGGTTGAGTTACTAGTCCTAGAGCCTTGGTTGGAACAAACGCTCTCGAGCCCTGGATGGTTGGGATAGAGACCGATCCGATGATGGTTTTGTGATGTCCGACTGTGAGGTGGAATCATTGTTTGATGGGTTGAGGTGGATGGCCTCTGGAAGCCCTGGATGGTTTTTGACTGATGTGTTCTATGAGATCCCACATTCATGCTTGGAATATTTCATGAGGGTGAATGGTTGAAGTGAGATTTGGCTCAACGATTCTACGATTGGGTGGAACGTGGAAGTCCCATTCTGAGTTTGGATTTTGCATCATTAATGAAAGGTCATTTGTCCTTGTATTTATATGAGTATTATGATGGATTATATGTTGTTTATATGGCTGTGATTTCAAGGATAATTTTGTCCCTATTATGTTGGTTATTTACATATTTTATGATCGTAGCCATGTGTGGCCCCTCATTATGTTTTTACTTGTAATTGAATTATCAATGTATTTATGACCTAATGGATGGAATGTAAGTTGATGTGTTGAGTCATCAATGGCTATTAATGATTCTCAGCTAAGTATGAGACCCCTATGTTCAAAACTGTTAATTACACCTATAGATTACACATTTGCAATATGTTTGATGAAATGCCTGTTGTGGCTAGTAGGGGTCCAGTCAAGGTCTTGAACAAGTATTTTCTTTAGTAATATCATTTCCATGTTATTTTACTGATCTGAAGAGATGGTTCAATTCTAGGTAGTGACCTGGGCTTTGGGCTTGAAAAAGTGGCCCAAATCCCAGAGTCACTGGCATAGCACTGACAATTTTTGTCTCTGGTCACTAGTAGGCAAGCCTGTGAAAGCGACTTTGGGTTTCTGGTCGCCCTCATACCTATAACATGGGAGCGACCGAGGCTTAAGTTGTCCAAAAGTCTAGTGGGACCCCAAGGTAAGTTGTCTAAAGTATTGGATTGGTTCCTGGGAGTCCTGTGGCTGATGATTAATGTTTGTATGGTCTGTTTCCATATGTTCCACTTCTTTAATGAGACTTAGGAGGTCGAATCATATCATAGTGGCCTCTCATCGCATGTTTATCTTGGCTGGCTGGTTGCTTGGGTAGATGTGGGAGGAAGGTGTTACACTCCAGAGAAGAGACCATGCTATGACATCAAAGGCTTGGACATATTAGAGAGAAGGGTCTTCAAATACTTCATGGTAATGGTATGGTAGAAGGTGTGTCTAACTTCTCTATGGATTTTTATTTCTGTGAAAATTGTGTATATGGGAAGTAGAATCAGGTGAGTTTCCCCTATGGTGCTAAGAGGGAGAAAGTGATATTAGAGTTTATGCGCAATGATGTGTTTGGACCTATGTCAGTTCCATCACTGGGTAAGTTTGTGTACTATGTATCATTTATATATGAATTCTCAACGAATACATGGATATATTTCCTCAGGATGAAATCTGAAGTCTTTGACAGGTTTAAAAAATTTAGGGCTCTGGTGGAAAACCAAACAAAGAAGAATATAGAGGTGTCGAGGACTGTTAATTTTTGGTATGTTCTACGCTAAGAGAAATTTACTTCAATTTTTCATATTATCTCTATAACAATTCCATATTACCAATCACATCAGCATGATAGTAAAGTGCAAATAGAACATAAACATAAACAACAGAATACAAGCCAAGAAAAGAGGACACAAGATGTGGCACCAGCCAGGGACAAACCCCAATGTGGGGAAACCCTTGATCAATTATTCTTATCTTCTTCAATAGTTCAGCAGAGAGAGATAGTACAAATAAATTTGAAGTCAATACTTGACTTGCTAGAATAGGAGATCACAGATCTTCTCTAAAATGATGACACTGTCAGGTTGCATATATAATACCAAGGGCTGAATATATGCAGCAGATGATAGCTCAACAAATTACCTGGAATACTGAAGCTTTTCTTCCATAAAACTCTCCTTCCTTTATTGCTTCACTGATCATGTCAAGACTGGCCATCTGGCATCTTATATATGATGTAAGGACTGAAGCATATCTTGGAAAACCTGATCACCAGTTAGGGCACAAGCTCTGAGTGTCACAACACCCTAAACATACTCCACAATCCACCTATTTATTGCAGATAGCCTTTACACAGTTCTCCAATGAAACATTGTCTTTTAGGGTCTGAACGCAACACTTAAAGAGGCCTCCATCTACTGGCTATGGCCTACGACCTAGCTCAAAAGTTGACTGTAACTATTGTCCCTTCACACAAATATCCAAACATCCCTTACACAACAACTTCTAGCTCTTCCTTATTGTGTATTCTTCTGCCCAGCATACCAAGATCAAGAATAGCTTGATCATGCCCAAAACAGTCAATGTTGTCACCTACAACAATGTGACTTTAACGCTAATGAAATACTTCCTTTGCTGCAGCATAAGTCCACTCTTATTGCTATGTCTTAGGGTCCCTTGTAAGCTGTGATAAGGGATCTTCTAATTGTGACTTAGATATTTATATGCTTTTGATCAGGGCCTCTTCTACTGCGGCTAATAGAGCTACGTATAAGGCGTTTTATTGACAACAAATAGGAGCTTCACAAGACTTCATATGGGTCTCTCTTCATAGTAGATTAGGGCTGCCAATTAGGTCTCTCATTGTTGTGGAATAGGACCTGCGTTTAGGACATTAGGGCACCTCCAAGACATCGGTTATGTCTCCTCCTTTAGGACTGTGTTTAGGGCAGCACTAACCCTTCCTTGAGAGTGGATTAGGGCACAAATGAACAACAACTTGAACTCCTAGTTTGGACTACGTCTAGGGAATCTTATTCTACCGTGTAGAACCCTTCTTGACTACGGCCATATTATTTTCTTTCATGACTATGATTAGGGCTCTTTAGGGAAGCGTATAAGACTCCTTCATGATCCTCCATGACTGCGTCTAGATCTCATTAGGGCAGAGAATAAGTCTCCTCCATGGTCCTCCATGACTGTGTCTAGATCTCATTAGGGTAGCAAATAAGTCTCCTCCATGGCAGCGTATAGTTCTCCTCTTACATGAAAAATGATCCCCTCATAAGAATGTGGCTATGGCATCTTTAGTTCAGAGTCTAGGGCTCTCTAGGAAGACCCTTTCTTCACAACGTCTAGGGCTTCTCCCTCTAGATCTCTCTAACCACTAAACCCAAATGAGTGGAGAGAGATCATGAGTGAAGTGAGTGACAAGTGACTTGAAATCCTCTTCTATTTATAATAAAACGTTGAGGATAGGTTGGGGTAATTTGGTTGTTGGCTGACCTTGATGAATTGTCACATAACACAAATAAATTCATATCTCCATGAATACATGTCAGAATCAGATGATCTTTAGATCAATCCTACACCTCTCAGTGAGAGGAATCCAAGAAAAATATCAACTGCCATAAATAAAAATACCCACATGGAGTTTGGCCCTAGTTTCCAATTTTAACACTCCTTGTCAACTAGGGAGAACTCCATCTGCTAATCCATCTGCGAGTCTGTACTATCTCTGCCATTAGTGCCCTACACTACTTTTCTCTTTTGTACTCTGTTGAACTATGAAGAATAAGAAGTGATCGAGAATGTACCATACCATTCTCTACTGACATGATGTTAGTCCCATATAAAGAGAGTGTTTCATACCACTCTTACTGATCCGAAATCAGTTCCAAATAAAGAGTGTCTCATACCACTCTTACTGATCCGAAATCAGTTCCAAATAAAGAGAGTGTTTCATACCACTCTCACTGATCCGAAATCAATTCCAAATAAAGAGAGTGTCTCATACCACTCTTACTGATCCGAAATTAGTTCCAAATAAAGAGAGTGTTTCATACCACTCTTACTGACCCGAAGTCAGTTCCAATTGATCTCAGATCAATATCATCCTAGCATAGGGAGTGTTATCATCCAAAAATTCTCAAAACATCATTGTGTCAACTTTGCTTTTGGTCATGATTTCAAGGAGGTCTACAAGTCATTTTAGTCTTGATAAATGGGTAGGTGATAGGTTAAGAGTCTCATTTTCATATCAAAATAAAGTTAAATCAGCCTTATTCCATGTCCTAGAAGTTTCACATGCTGTTTAGAACCCATATATTTAACCATTTTGAAAACTGTGTTGAAAAAAGAGCATACACAACAGTTTTGTAGCGCGCTACGAAACTGTTGAAGGTGAACTTTTAGCACTTTTTTCTATTTTTAGTAGTCAACTTCCAAGGGGGTTCCTGAGCAATTGAAAACTCATTTTTGAAAACTGAAAGATATTTTTCTTCCTAACATACTTAAATACAAAAACCACTCTCATTTTATTTAAATTCATTATGAGGTGGGAGAAATGGATGACCTAACTTGCACTACAAAACTGTTGAAAGTCATTGAGAGAAAAAATCTGTTTTCTAGTTTTAGTAGTTCACTTCATGAACAATTTCTAGTCAAATTCAAAAATAGTTTAGAATTATGAAAGAGGTTTCTCTTCATAAAATCTCCAGATATAATAACCTCTCTCACTTTCCTCAAAATTATTACCAGTGAGAGAAACAAGGCTTTCTTTGAAGCCATATTTTCAGAAATCAGAATTTTCCAGTTTTACAAATGTTGTTCAAAGACAGTTTCTGAATAGTTAGGTCACGGATCAGCAGGGTTTGTAACAATGTTGGACGCATCATAAAGGTCGAAGACATGGATTACCAGCTGTCAAAGAATGTATTTAAGTCTTAGATAAGGTTGTTAAAACATGTTTTAGGAGTTTCACTCCTATTTGTATTAGGACTCCTAAAAGACAGTTAGTTGTCAGTTTGTAATTAAGAGTTTCTTTTATGAGTAGATAGGTGTCAATTTTAGAAATTCAAATTCTCCTAAACATGGATCATAGAATCCAAGGTTGTAAAGACTCTATATGAAGCATGAGGTCGAATTTCTCAAGGTTGGCATTTGTATTAGCAAAATAAGTTGTGTTATGGGAGCAGACTGTGTGTTTTTTCAACTTAATACAGAGATTAGTTTTATTACTCAAGATTCACAAGGGGTTTATGTGTTAGATGTTTCTATGGCCTTTTCCAATTACTTATTTGCATTGGTATGAGCATGTGTTACTTATAATTCATTGGAAAATGCTCTAACTTCCTTCACATGCTTGTAGACTGTGTTTATTCACTATGTTACTGTTTTAATTATAAACCTAAACTCCAAGTGCCTTGACTTCCATGTTTAGCTGATTATGATGTTTTGTTGAAGACTACTTTGACTCCATGGCCCAATAGATGTTTGCTAATCTGTAATTCAACTAGTTATACATTTTTGTCCATTTTTATGTAAATGCTAGGAAGGGACTGATATATACAGAGGCAGTTTATCTTTTCTGAAGCTGAGATTTCTTAGTGTACTTCAGTGAGCTTTATATTTTATCTTTGATATGTTTTACTTCCATATTCTTAACGCTTATTACTCATAATTCATTGAGGAACATGCTATGACTTCCTTTAAGTGTTAAACTATGGTGAATCGAGTTCTTGGGTCCTATCTTTGGATGTTTTTCTTCAATGTTCTAATACTTATCACTCAGACTTCAAGGTTATTCATGCTCTGACTTCCTTTAAGTATTAAACTTTGATGAATCACTTATAATACTTTCCTTTTGAATAACTTGATGTATCATTACTCAGAATTCATGCTCACATGCTCTGACTGATATGAACTTCAAGTTATTGAGACTTTCCTGAATGTGTTACTCTTTCATTGAAGTATATACAAGCCCCAGTTTTATAAGAAGAGCTATTTGTTATCTTTATCTCTGTTACTGACTCCATAGCCCAATGGTAGCAAGTCTCCATCTTTCAACCTATAAACATATAAAATCACAAACCATAGAGTTAACCATCTATATATATATTTAATCAATATCATTAACCCTTGAGAGAGCCCTCTCAGGCTGAGGAGGCTAAGCCTCAGCCAAAAGATTGGTTTGAAATAGTTACACTAAGATTGACTTGATAAGCAGCCTATCAGGGTCCTATTTTGGTGATAACATTTTGGTGCGTCTACCGAGAGCTTGAAGATTACTCATTCCTGAAATCAAGAAGCTGAACTTCTGAAGGTAGCAGGAGCTCAGGAAGCTGTTTGAGGATGCATCTACCTTGGTGACTCCACACATCAAATAACAAATTGGAAGGTGACTCCACTGCTAGAAGAGTAGCTTGATGAAGTTTCAAGATGAGTGCCATTACAAGAACGAATGACAGGTATGCCCCTATGAATCAATTTCATATCCCTAGTTTTCCAAATCCTATGCCAAAGGTCGAATGGTTAGATGATCTTCCAATATTCAAAGATGAAAATAAAGACAATGCTGCTCTTCATTTGGTTAGGTTCCATATGCATGTACACAGTCTTAAGGTTCAGTTCCCTGAAGATTGTCTCATGAAGATGTTAATGACCACTTTAGAAGGAAAAGCATGGTCTTGGTATAAAGGTTTGGAAATTGGTTCATTATATTCTCTTGCTAATTTCCATGATGTATTATATGAGATGTATAAAGAGTGTCATCCCTCCTTATTGCTGGTCAAAGATTGTTGTAAACATTCTATGAGTTTTATTCAATATTTGGAGGATTGTTATGATGGTGATGAATTCATGGATGAAGAAATTTTAGAGGCTCTTCATAACAATACATTTCAACACCAAGAAGAAAGGATAACATCCCATAAAATGCGACATGAAAATCAGTAGGGGTTTACTTATGAAGACCATGTTACATCCTTTGAGATTAATGTAAAGATGCATAAAACTTGCCAGTCTTTTGATCACAAAGATTATGAAAATCATTGCAAACACTAAGAAGAAATACTGGAAGATAGCTTTTATAACCCTCAGGCAGAGGAAAAGGTTGATTTTTATGTCATACTTTGTAGCAGCTTACATCAAAGAATGATCATAATAATGAGGAAAATTATATTGTTTTTGGGAATCATTCAGAAAAGAAGTTGGATAGCATATCAAAGGAATTTTGTGTGGCTGAGAATAAGTTGTCTGAAGATATAGAATGTTATGAGAATCATCAAACTAATAATGTCTTTTTTGACCCTATAGCTGATTAAATGGAAAAGATTTACTGTTCAGATTTCCAGTTATATTTTCATCTTGAAGATCAGTTATATCTCATGCTGACTCAGTTATTTCAGTATCATGTTTATTTTTGCTTCAAGCACAGTCAAGAGATTCAATTGTCAGATTAGATCAATGACTGACTTCATTGGAAGTTTCATGTTCCTTGAGCTATAAATGGAGGTTGCAGTTGATAGGGTAGGTAGGAGTGTGTGAATAAGCTCAAAGTTGACTGAGCATCTTTTCAGTAGATACAGATTTGTTTCTTCTGCAGTGATCATCAAGCTTGAGCCCGAGGTGAAGGCCATTAAAGCTTGGGGAGCAGATTGGGTAGAATTTCATAGTTTTATTATAAAGGATGGATAGTAGCACTGGAGCTACTGGTTCTTAGTGTACCACTAGGGCACACTATCCCTAGTGGAGCCACTGTTATCATCCAAAAATTCTCAAAACATCATTGTGTCAACTCTGCTTTTGGTTATGATTTCAAGGAGGTCTAAAAGTCATTTTAGTCTTGATAAATGGGTAGGTGATAGGTTAAGAGTCTCATTTTCATATCCAAATAAAGTTAAATCAACCTTATTCCATGTCCTAGAAGTTTCACACGCTGTTTAGAACCCATATCTTTAACCATTTTGAAAATTGTGTTGAAAAAAGAGAATACACATAAGTTTCATAGCGCGCTACGAAACCGCTGAAGGTGAACTTTTAGCACTTTTGCCTGTTTTTAATAGTCAACTTCCAAGGGGGTTCCTAAGCCATTGAAAACTCATTTTTGAAAACTGAAAGAGGTTTTTCTTCCTAACATACTTAAATACAAAAGACTCTCTCAGTTTTTTTAAATTAATCATGAGGTGGTAGAAATTGATGACCCAACTTGCGCTACAAAACTACTGAAAGTCATTGAGAGAAAAACTCTATTTTCTGGTTTTAGTAGTTCACTTCATGAACAGTTTCTGGCCAAATTCAAAAGTATTTTAGAATTATGAAAGAGGTTTCTCTTAATAAAATCTCCAGCTATAATAACCTTTCTCACTTTCCTCAAAAGTGTTACTAGTTGAGAGAAACAAGGCTTTCTTTGAAGCCATATTTCCAAAAATCAGAATTTTCCAGTTTTACAAATGTTGTTCAAAGACAGCTTCTAGACAGTTAGGTCACGGATTAGCAGGGTTGGTAACAATGTTGGAGGAATCATAAAGGTCAAAGAAATGGATTAGTAGCTGTCAAAGTATGTATTTAAGTCTTAGATAAGGTTGTTAAAACATGTTTTAGGAGTTTCACTCCTATTTGTATTAGGACTCCTAAAAGACAATTAGTTGTCAGTTTGTAATTAAGAGTTTGTTTTATGAGTAGATAGGTGTCAATTTTGGAAATTCGAATTCTACTAAGCATGGATCATAGAATCCAAGGTTGTAAAGACTCCATATGAAGCATGAGGTCGAATTCCTCAAGGTTGGCATTTGTATTAGCAAAAGAAGTTGTGTTATGGGAGCAGACAATGTGTTTTTTCAACTTAATACAGAGATCAATTTTATTACTCAAGATTGACAAGGGGTTTATGTGTTTGATGTTTATATGGCCTTTTCCAATTACTTATTTGTAGTGGTATGAGCATGTGTTACTTAGAATTCATTAGAAAATGCTCTAACTTCCTTCACATGCGTGTACTCTGTGTTTATTCACTGTGTTACTGTTTTACTTATAAACCTAAACTCCAAGTGCCTTGACTTCCATGTTTAGTTGATTATGATGTTTTTTTGAAGACTACTCTGACTCCATGGCCCAATAGATGTTTGCTAATCTGCAATTCAACTAGTTATACATTTTTGTCCATTTTTATGTAAAGGCTAGGAAGGGACTGATATATACAGAGGCAGTTTATCTTTTCTGAAGCTGAGATTTCTTAGTGTACTTCAATGAGCTTTATCTTTTATCTTTGATATGTTTTACTTCCATAGTCTTAACTCTTATTACTCATAATTCATGGAGGAACATGCTATGACTTCCTTTAAGTGTTAAACTATGGTGAATCGAGTTCTTGGGTCCTATCTTTGGATGTTTTTCTTCAATGTTCTAATACTTATTACTCAGACTTCAAGGTTATTCATGCTTTGACTTCCTTTAAGTATTAAACTTTGATGAATCACTTATACTACATTCCTTTTGAATAACTTGATGTATCATTACTCAGAATTCATGCTCACATGCTCTGACTTATATGAACTTCAAGTTATTGAGACTTTCCTGAATGTGTTACTCTTTCATTGAAGTATATACAAGCCCCAGTTTTATAAGAAGAGCTATTTGTTATCTTTATCTCTGTCACTGACTCCATAGACCAATGGTAGCAAGTCTCCATCTTTCAACCTATAAACATATAAAATCACAAACCATAGAGTTAGCCATCTATCTATATCTTTAATCAATATCATTAACCCTTGAGAGAGCCCTCTTAGGCTGAGGAGGCTAAGCCTTAGCCAAAAGATTGGTTTGAAATAGTTACATTGAGATTGAATTGATGAGCAACCTATCAGGGTCCTATTTTGGTGATAACAGGGAGTATGGTAGTACATGATGTGTCCATCGGTAGTACTATGGTCCCTATCCTCATTTCCCTACTCATTGGCTAGATGAGAGGTACTTCCCATGAGTCCCAGATTGCATGGGTAGGATGTCTTAGTAGGAGAAGGATGAACCACTCATCATGCCTACATGTCACCATGGGGTATCCTAGGGGAAGTCTAAACCACTCACCCTGCAAACAAAAAATCACTAGGGGAAGGCTGAACCACTCACCCTACGATTGTGACTTAGCAGGAGAAGGATGAACCACTCATCCTGACTACATAGGACACCACTAGGGGAAGGCTGAACCACTCACCCTATGGTTGCTCATCCCTCCAAGAAGTACCCCATGACCCCTGGAGCTCCCAGAGCTCAAAGTCCATATCATATAGGACCCTCAGGAGAGGGTCTCTCCACAACTCTTATTCATTCTTAGAAAGTCAAGAATTTGACCTTTCCCAAGGGCTTCATCTAAATATTGACGACTTGCACATCAGTCTCAATGTGATGGAGCCTTATTTGTCCTTGATGTACCACATCCCAGATAAAGTGGTACCTAATTTCTATATGCTTGGAGCGATCATAGAACACATGATTCCTCAACAATCGAATCCCCCTCTGGTTGTCACAGAAAATCACGATGGTATCCAACACGTGTCCAAACAGCTCACAAAAGAGCTTCCACAACCAGACAACTTCACAGGAGGTCATACTCTCACCTATGTATTCGGCCTCAGCGGTGCTCAAAGAAACTATCTTCTGCTTCCTGCTCATCTAGGATATCGAAGTAGAACCAAAAGAGAACCAACATCCATAAGTGCTCTTGTGATGATCCACACTACTTGCCCAATCAACATCAGAATAAAAATACAGCCTCACAACTCCAGTAGTGTATCTCAATCCATGAGTGATTGTGCCCTGAAGATATCTCAGAAGATTCTTGGCACCAATACAATGCAAGAGATGAGGCTTAGCCATACGTTGGCTCAACATTCTAACTGCAAAACATATATCCGGACTGGGGTTCACCAAGAACATCATTGCTACTATGAGTTGAAGAAACTCAGAGGTATTTCCCAAATCAGGCCTGACAGCACTACCACATAACTTCTTAAAGTTAAGCTCCATCGAGGTAGTCACGAACTTGTAGTCCACCATTCCAAATCCAAAATCCAACTCCCTCTTACTTTTGCAAATGAGAGAGTCAACACCTGTCAGAAAGAGGTCGTCCACATCAAGTACCAATATGAGAGGTCTATTATCCACAACCTTAAAGAAATGGTTTGGATCGGCTTCACTCCTAGTGAATCTCAACTTCATCAAATAGTTGACAATCCTCTCACACCAAGCCTGGGGTGCTTGCTTTAAATCATAGAGAGCTTTCTTCAACCTGCATACATGATATTCTTGATCATGAATCTCAAACCCCTCAGGTTGTTCCATATATGTGGTCTTGCTATTACATGAGGGGAATGGTCCCCTTGTAATATCTCTTGTGGTACATCTCAGACATGTACCTTCATGCTCTTCTTTGAATTCAAGCATCCCTATCACCATGTATCTCACATTGGGTAGGGCCTTACAATGAACATGGGCAGACCTCTCGTGCCATTGAAGAGATGTGTCATATGACATGGTCCCCATTAGACGTCCTGCAACTTGATACAAATTTCCAACCCTGAACCCAAGAGTAAAAGCATCTTTAAAATTCCTTTTCCAAGCACGCACCTTTCCATCGATGAATGCCACCTTGTAACCTTCCCTACACCCTTTACGGGATATGTGGCATCGTTTCCAAGAATAATCTCCAAGTTTGTTTCCTTCTCTATCAAATTAGAGAGAGATTCCTTGTATCTGGTGAAGTGCCTTGAGGAACCACTATCAATAAGCCAATTTCCCAACGAGTCCAGAGGAAAGATAGAGGAGAGGGACGATATAAAATAATAGTATTTTTGCTTATCATAAACTACATTTGATTATTCATACCTGGAGTTTCTTGCTTTCTTGGAGGGTTGGCCATTTCCTTGATGTCCTGCATTCCTTTTTGCTTTTCCATTGTACCTTTCATTCCTTCGATCATTGAATATGCCCTTAGAATGATTGTGATCATCGTCATGTGATGTGTCCCTTCTATTTGGACACTCCCTCACATAATGGCCAAACTTATTGCAAGCAAGTCATCTTCCTTTCCTTCCACCCTTAGATCCAGACTCTCCATTGAAGTGATATTTAGGTAGGCCACTAGATGCTTGTCAATGGAATCTCTTCCCCACTTCGACTCCACCCTTGGTGTATTTTTTATTTGGAGTAATCAGTGCATTTGATGGGGCCTTAGGGATTTTACCCTTCACTTAATCCAATACTTCTTGCTCTTCTACTTCAGCTGGGAAGTGGGATGAGGAACCCATTGAGCCTTTGACCTTCACCAACTGCCTTTGGTGATTTCTTTTTCAATTTTTCTTGGGCTTTGTCTTCACCTCACCTTTGATACCATGTTAATTTTTGGTATGTTCTATGCTAAGAGAAATTTACTTCAATTTTTCATATTAGCTCAATACCAATTCCAGAATAGCAATCACATCAGCATGATAGTAAAGTGCAGATAGAACATAAACATAAACAACATAACACAAGCCAAGACAAGAGGACACAAGATGTGGCACCAACCAAGGAAAAACCCCAATGTGGGGAAACCCTTGATCAATTCTTCTTATATTCTTCAATAGTTCAACAGAGAGAGAGTAAAAATACATTTCGAAGTAAATACTTGACTTGCCAAAATAGGAGATCACAAATATTCTCCGAAACGATGACACAATGAGGTTGAAGATATGACACCAAGGACTAAATATATGCAGCAGATGATAGCTCAACTAATTACCCAGAATAATGAAGCTTTCCTTCCATAAAAATCTCCTTCCTTTGTTGCTTCACTGATCATGTCAAGACTGGCCATTTGGCATCTTATATATTTTTGTAAGGACTGAAGCATATCTTGGAAAACCTGATCACTGGTTAGGGTACAATCTCTGAGTGTCACAACACCCTAAACATACTCCACATCCCACCTATTTACTGTGGATAGCCTTCACACATTTCTCCAATGAAACGATGTCTTATAGGGTCTGAACGCAACACTTAAAGAGGCCTCCAACTACTGGATGTGGCCTGCGACCTAGCTCATAAGTTGAATATAACTATTGTCCTTTCACAGAGAGATCAAAACAACCCTTACAGAGTAGCCTCTAGCTCTTCCTTATTGCATATTCTTATCCCCAACATGCCGAGATCAAGAATAGCTTGATCATGCCCAAAACAGTCAATGCTGTCACCTACAGCAATGTGACTTATCATTGATGAAATACTTCCTTTTGCTGTGGCATAAGTCCACTCTTCTTGTTGTGTCTTAGGGTTCCTTGTAAGCTATGATAAGGGCTCTTCTAACTACAACTTAGATCTTTATATGCTTCTAATTAGTGCCTCTTCTACTGCAGCTAATAGAGCTATGTATAAGGCTTTTCTTGATAGCAAATAGGAGCTTCACAAGACTTCATATGGGTCTCTCTTAACAATAGATTAGGGCTTCCGATTAGGTCTCTTGTTACTGTGGAATAGGGCCTACGTTTAGGACATTAGGGCACCTCCAAGACAATGGTTATGTCTCCTCCTTTAGGACCATGTTTAGGGCAACATTAGCCCTTCCTTGACAGTGGATTAGGCCACAAATGAACATCAGCTTGAACTCCTAGTTTGGACTGCGTCTAGGGAATCTTATTCTACCGTGTAGAACCCTTCTTGACTACGGCCATATTATTTTCTTTCATGACTATGATTAGGGCTCTTTAGGGAATCGTATAAGACTCCTTCATGATCCTCCATGACTGCGTCTAGATCTCATTAGGGCAGAGAATAAGTCTCCTCCATGGTCCTCCATGACTGTGTCTAGATCTCATTAGGGTAGCAAATAAGTCTCCTCCATGGTAGCGTATAGTTCTCCTCTTACATGCAAAATGATCCCCTCATAAGAATGTGGCTATGGCATCTTTAGTTCAGCGTCTAGGGCTCTCTAGGAAGACCCTTTCTTCACAACGTCTAGGGCTTCTCCCTCTAGATCTCTCTAACCACTAAACCAAAATGAGTGGAGAGAGATCATGAGTGAAGTGAGTGACAAGTGACTTGAAATCCTCTTCTATTTATAATAAAACGCTGAGGATAGGTTGGGGTAATTTGGTTGTTGGCTGACCTTGATGAATTGTGACATAACACAAATAAATTCATATCTCTATGAATACATGTCGAAATCGAATGATGTTTAGATCAATCCTACACCTCTCAATGAGAGGAATCCAAGAAAAATATCAACTACCATAAATAAGAAGACCCACATGGAGTTTGACCCTAGTTTCCAATTTTAACAAGGACTGATAATGGTGGAAGAAGGAATTTGAAGAGTTTTATAAGAAGTGTGGTATAACATGACAAAAGACTACTCCATACACACCTTGGAAAAATGGAGTTGTATAAAGAATGATCAGGATGTTGATGGAAAAGAAAAGAAGCATGCTCAGTGGTGTCGAGTTAGGATAGGAATTCTGGGCAGAGGCAGTGGAGACTGCATGTTACCTGGTTAATAGATCACTTTCATCAGTGTTGGAGGATAAGACTCCACATGAGGTATAGACTGGTAATAAACCCTCTCTTTCACATCTGAGGGTATTTGGATGTGATGCATATGTACTTGTTCCAAAGGAGAAAAGTACCGAGTTTGATAGTAAATCTAAAAGGTGCATCTTTATAGGGTATAAGGATGGTTTAAAAGGTTATAAGATTTGGAACCCAGAATCAAGGAAGGTTGTGTACAAATGAAATGTGGTATTTAGAGAGGTGAAAGATGTTTTTAAACATGAATTCCTACCAAAGGAACCTCAGAAGATAGAGTTTGAGCTAAAGGAGGAAGAATCATACTCTACAGCAGAATAAGAACCAGAATATGAAGAGCCACAAACTCCAGGTGTGAGAAGATTAGTTCGAGAAAGAAGGCAACCAGAAAGGTATAGTCTATCTACTTTCTATTCAAAATTTTCTTTATCTATTACTGATGATGATCCCATAACTATCAGGGAGGCAGTAGATTCATAGTATGGAAAAATATGGAAAGAGGCAATGGTTGATTAAATGGCATCTTTAGACAAAAATGAGGCTTGCGATCTCGTGGAGTTTACTGCTAGAAAGAAATCCATTGGAAGAAAATGGGTGTTTAAGAAGAAGATGAATGCAAAAGGCAAGGTGGAGAAATACAAAGCTCAGTTGGTAGAAAACGGTTATTCCCAGGTTTCGGGAATTGAGTTTTTTCTCCTGTTGCCAGGTAGCTTCTATTAGATTACTTTTATCTGTTGCTGACACTTTTGATTTTGAGGTAGAACAGATGGATCTGAAGACAACATTTCTTCACAAGGATATAAAAGAAGAGATCTACATGAAGCAACCTAAAGGCTTTGCGGTGAAGGGTAAGAAAGAATTGGTATGTAGGTTAAAAAAGTCTTTGTATGGGTTAAAACAACCACCAAGTATGCAGTATCAGAAATTTGATACACATATATGGGGACTTGGATTCACCATAAGCAAAGCTGATCACTGTGTGTATTTTAGATTAATTGGTGACCATGTTATTTATTTGGTCTTGTATGTGGATGATATGTTGCTGATTGGAAATTACAAAGAAATTATCCAGGATTTGAAGACCTAATTGTCCTCCAAATTCGACATGAAGGATATTGGTGTTGCAAACTATATTTTGGGCATGGAAATTAAAAGAAATTGGGAAAAGAGGAAGCTCTAGTTAAAACAAAGGAAGTATGTTGAGACAATATTGCAAAGGTTTAATATGCAGGATAGTAAACCGATGGAGGTTCTTATTCCTATAGGTGTAAAGTTATCGGTTGAACAGTGTCCCAATACACAAGAAGAGGAAGAGGACATATCCCATGTTCCATGTGTTCCATATGAAAGTGCAGTCAGTAGCCTGATGTATGCAATGGTCTGTACTAGAACAAACATTGCACATGCAGTGGGAGTATTGAGCAGGTTTATGTCAAACCTAGGGAAGGATAATTGGACAATAGTGAAGTGGGTTTTCAAGTATTTACGTGGCACTAGTGATTATGGTCTATGCTACCAAGGAAGAATAGGATTAGACAAATTTTTGTACATATGTGGCTTTGTTGATGCAGACTAGGCTGGAGATCTAGATCGGAGAAGTTCTACAAGTGGGTATGTGTTCAACCTATTTGGAGTAGCAAGAGATAGTTTGTAGTGGCACTTTCAACTACAAAGGTAGAATACATGACAACCACTCATGCAAGAAAAGAAGTAGTTTGGTTGCAAATATTGTGTTCAAGTATGGGGTTAGTACATCGAGCTATAAGGATAGACTATGGCAGCCAAAATGAAATTTTCTTAGCAAAGAACCCTGCTTATCATTCAAAGACAAAGCACATTGATGTTCAGTATCACTTTGTGAGGGATATGGTTGAGGAAAAAAAGGTGTTGCTGGTAAAGGTGGACACTTTGAATAATGTTATAGATGCATTGATGAAGTCTGTGAGCACTGAGAAGTTTTCTTGGTGTAGAGAAACAATGGGCGTTGTAGGGCTAAACCAATGACTAAGCTCTCTTGTGACCCCCTGTGTGGAAAATAAATCAACAAGTGGGAGAATGTTGGGTGTGTGTTATATTCTTTCCATGACTAGTCGCATGCACACGGAATAACCCCCCCTGTTCGTTGCATTAGGTGCATCAGGGGGCTGACAAGCCCCCCTGATGGGGAGTTTTAGGGGGGTGGAAGCTCCCCTGCACGGGGTCTGGGCCAACACCCCAAGAATTTTTTTTGGACCCTATATTAGGTGGGAAGACCTACTTATGATTTTGTGCATGGGTTTTGCACATGGTTTGGGCATGATATTTTTCTTCCCATGGTATTTTGTAGATCTGGTTAAGGGAACTATGATTACGTTCTAATCAAGGGTTAATGGATTGGGGTTTATGAATGCTTCGACATTTATATATATGTATTTTAACATTGAAAGGAATATAATGAAAAGTTAATATATTAGCCTTGGGTTTAGGATCCAGGGGAAAATCTCTGTGTATATTTGTTTTATGTTTTATGTTCTCGCCATTGTTTATTTTCTATTTTTAGAATTCATATGCAGGAAATTTTTTACAAAGTTAAAACCAAAATGGATTAGGTTTGACCTGCATTGACTTTGACTCTTAGAGGTGACTTGGAGGAGGGTCGAACTTGGAATTTTTGGCATAAGTGTTATTTTTGTCTTGGTCTTGAATATCTCATTTTGATTTGATTCTATAAGAGAAGGATTATTGGATTTTCCCCCTTGTCGGGTTTTTTCCTGGCTTGGAGCCTAATTTTGGTGTCTCTTGTCTCTTTTTTTTCCTAGAAGATTGAATATTTATATAATTGATTGACGAAGAAAACATAACAAGTAATAAAATAAATTTAACATTCACATGTAACTATCCAAAAGAGAAATCAAGCCTAATATTACTATGTACACTTGGTTTCTCAACATGGTATTAGAGCTATGGTGGAGACATAAGCAAAGGAACCCTAAATAGGCCTAAGTCTAAAGTATCTCTGAATAACCCCTAAGTAGGCTTAATTCATCTACATTTGGAGTATAAAAGAATGAATAAGGCCATAAATACAAGGATTGATTTGAATACCCTCGCTCAAAAAGAAAGTCAACTAACAATCCAAGCCTCTTTAATATTTTTCTATGGAACTTGAATTCTCTGAGGTACACTTTTCTAAGGACAAACAAATTTTTTCTGAGGTACTATACTTCTTAAAATGTGAGCTACATGGAGGTTATTGTCTATGTGAAATGTGAGCTACAAGATAAGAATTATTACTATGGAATACAAAATTTCTAAGGCATCCAAACTTACTGTGGTAATATCTTCCTATGACATTTGAGCTTGTTGTGGAAATATACTTTCAAGGTATCCGTGTTTACTATGATGGATTTAGAGCTATATAAGACATTATATTTTAGTGGACATGACATCTTAGTGCAAAAAGAAAGACATCCATACAATACGAATTCCAAATTATACAATGCATCCATTAACTTATGAAGAAAGACTATTTATTGTACACTAGCATCTCTTAATCGAAGCTCGTAAACACACATAATAAAAGAAGACAAGGAAATTTGAAAGGTTAATCAAAAGTAAAGGCATGAAAGATATGAGGTATAAGGTTGAAGAAATAACGTGAAAACTAAAGATATATTGAATCCCTTAGACATAACAAAAGTGTGAATAAATTATGAAGCTTAGAAACAATGTTTTACCTCCATATAAAAGGGACTATGATCATAGAAATTCAAAGTCTATACACAACCTATATTGAGCCTTATCCTCATGACATTTGAATTTGTGGAAAAGTAAATACATTAAGCATGGAAGGTATATTTATGACAAATTCAAGGCATCTACGATGACACCAAATAACAATAGCACTTGTCCAAGATCCGAACTATACAGTGACATTCAAAAACATTTGAGCTGTCAAATACAAATGATGAAACTATGTGCGGAAAAATCAAAGTTTTATGGCAGCCTTTGCAAAGGCCTAAAGGAAATAGTTTATATGTGAAGGACAAAGTTTAGATGCAATTTTGTTATTGTTGAGAAATAAATAGGTAGGTAAAATAGATGTTTTCTCTTACTTGATAATTACTTGTGAATTTATTGTTGGCTTATTATTAATTCATCAAGAAATTACCAAACTAAAAAAAATAGAGAACATGAGAGACATGATATAGGCTCCAAGCTAGGGCTAAGACTCCACAAGAGGGAAAACCCAAAAAATATTCTCTTCTTATAGAATCAAATCAAAGTGAGATATCCTAGACTCAAGGCCACCACAAGAACCAAGTAATCCCTCCTTCCAAGGTTCATCTTCCAACTTCTCATAAGCTCAGATCTGGATTCTTTTTTCAATATTATCATAATGACCTATCACAGTACCTCTAGCCAGGGTACTCTTTCAACAAAACTCAGTTACTTAGAACAGAACTCAGGCATCCTTCTCATAGAACATAACTTGGTGCCTTCCCTTAGAACAATACTTTATTTCCTTCTCTTGGAACAAAACTTTGTTGTCTTCTCTTAGAACTTTGTTTCCATTTCTTTTATAATAAAACTTCATTGCCATATTTTTAGAACTTTGTTACCTTCTCTTTTAGAAAAGAACGTTGTTTCCTTCTCTTTTAGATCATAAATTTGTTGCCTTCTTTTTAGAACAGAACTTCGTTACCTTCTATTTTAGAATAGATCTGAACTCGGGTATCACAAAAGAATAACAGATGTAAAACATGGTTTCTTTTGGAGCAGAACTTTGAGGTCTTCATACTCTTGTCACCTCAAGAAACTCACACATTGACCTTAGAAAAATTTTCGCAGAATTTGCTACAGAAGATCAATTTTCTTGCTTTCCTTTTGGTGGATGTTAAATGCCAATTTATAGTTGTTTGTCTTGTGCGAAGGGTCACGACCCTTGGGCAGGTTGACTTTTCAATCTTGGATGATCGACTTGGTCTTGTTTTTGACTCTTTAACAAGAATAAAATCTATTTTTCTTTCTTTTGCAAAAATACCAAATGGGGAAAAATTAAGTACATGACATTGAATTATAAAGAAATTTCTTTTGACTCAATAAACCCTAGAAGCATGAATAACATGCTTTTAACTAGAAATAAATAATAATAATCTTCTTTTTTCTTTTACGTGAAGTACGTATTGGCACAAATACAATTATGAAGACCAGACCTAGTTATATTTTCCAACACTGCCTCTTAACTAGGGAGGTATTCCTAATTACATAACCTGTACAATGATAATGTCAAATTGAAATATTATCATAATAAGAATTGGATTGATAATCCATCTTTAAGCATCAACATCATAACCAACATTGTCAAATAACAACATAGCAAGACCTTCACTAACAAGCTACAACTCTCCACAACATTAGAGCACAATGTTGGGAGGCATATGTATGGATACCAACACTACAACCTCTCAAGGCACATACCCCATCCATATGTTCACTAAGTGTGTACTTCTAGGACTATTCTTATCTTGGATTCCCAATCCTCAAAGAATATTAGTTCTGTTCAACCACTCCTATATTAGATATGTTGTATGATCCTTAAAGAGTGTCGGTGCATGGGACTACTACCTATCTTGGATTCCAAATCCTCAAGGAGTATCAGTCCTAGAAGCTTATCCAATCCTCCAGTCTCCCTCCCAATGCCTTCACTAAGGTTACGAATGTTAGTCCTGGCCTAGTGCATGACACATAGAGAATATGTTATCCCACATCACTCCCTTTCAATTAGGGAGGAGATCCTCACTCCCTCTCAGCCAAGGAGACATAAACACAGTCCTTATCTAGTCTCATAATTCATTAATACATCAACTACTTATTCTTCCATGGAGATATAATTATAGTTGTAGGGATCCTTTCTCACATTACATGATACCTGATCTTCGACCTTCTTGAATGTCAAACATTTTATGTAGCCAAATTATTTCACACTCTATCTTAACGATAGGGTTTCTCGGTTCCTTAACAAAAAGACAACATATCAAACTTCGACCTTAATTTTAATCATCATGCAATTTTTTTCATCAAATGGTTCATCTATCATCTTCAAGGAGCCAAACTTCCTCACAACTGCTATCACATGCCTTCTATTCTTCATAACACATTTCTACATCATATTATTTAATAAGTCATGTCAACCTTCCAAATATCAATTCTTCCCTCATGCTCTTCCAAGCCATCAATAGTGCTACCCACACAATCAAACCAAGCAGCAGTAGGTACATCAATATTATCCAACAGATTATTTGAACTACTATATTTCTGGCCTTTACATATTCCTTCAGTATGTCCTTCCAAGGAGTGAAACCATATTCCATGATTATAAAAATTTCCATATCACAATAGCCTCTGGTCAAGGTGTGGAATTATTCTGCTACTGGTTCCCTCTGAGGTCAACATTCATTTTCATGGTCTATCTTCATATTGTAACATAGTTCTAGTTCATGCACTTAAGCCTTCAATCATCAATAAATGTGAATGAACCAATAAAAAAGATTCAATATTGTATCCATCAGGGTATTTATAGCTTCCTCTTTGCATCTGAGTTTAGTAAACTTTTTTTTTCATCTAATAGTCTTTTTTGATGCATACATAAAAATTATCTTTTCTTTCTTGGTTTTCGTCTTCATGTATATACTTACCCATATCATCATCAAGAAGTTATTGTCAAACATGAGTTTTATTCTTCCATCCTTCTCATCTTGCTTTCATAACTTTGAAAACCTTCATTATGTACTTGCAATCCTCACCATCAAGTACAACCAAACAAAATATACAAAGACAAGAGGACAAAATCAAGAAGGTAATTATCTCTAAGAGTATGTTAGGATGTTGTCAATTATGTCATCCTTAAAATCTAGGATTTTCTCATAAAACATAATTATCTAGGGTTTCTAAGGTTTTCTAATTCAAATACTTGATAGGGTTCATAAACCCTAGGTTCTTTATTTTTCATGTAAACCTTAGAATTCATGTCATTAATACTCTTTCAAATACTAAAGGGTTAGTGACAAAACCCTAGAAACACCACTTCTTAATCAAGAAATTTTCAAAAGTATGCAAGAGAATGTTAAGAATCTCCACATCAGCCCCATTCATGATGCATTTCAAAAATAAAAGTATACGCACCTCGTTTTATACTTTATCTTATTTATTCTAGCAGAGATTAGATTCTTTAGTTAGCTAAGTACTAGGGGTGCTTCAATTCTTCTTCCATAGAGATTCCTTGAGATGATGGCTTTGATTAGTCTTTATAGGTTGGCTTCATTGATATAGTGGATTTTTATTGTATAGATGCTTCTCATGGTTTTGCTTCATAGACCTTTGTTTCTTTGGTTACTTCAAGGAAGTGATCTTCTAGATGACAATGCTTTACTTTCACAAGTATTTAAATCTAGAGTTATAGATGCCTTGACCTTATAACAAATAACTTAGAACTAACTCACTTTTTCAAGGGTACACTTTTGCTATATTGTAATCAATCATACTTCATTTTCATTGCATATCAGGGCTACTCTTATAATGTTGTCATCATATCATTGTTAAGTTAGCTCATAGGTCTTTGACATACTACCATAAGTTTTCATTGTCTTAAAGGGACTATCAGATGTATTATTGTATCATCAATTCACATATCACTGTTATTTTTCCTTGGATACATCACTCAGAAACTCATATTACTATCACATCAAGCCAATGAGGAGGTTTGCATTACTGTTAAGTCAAAATATGACTTTCTTCACTTTGGGAAGGATTCACATCACATTGTAGTACAAAACCATTATCTCGGACCATTGTGGATGAGTATTGAATCACAACCTCTTTGTAGAAAAGGTAATCTGACTTGCATGTATTGGAAGGGCCTTCATATTTCTGTGATTACTTAGATTACTTTGTATCACATTGTAGAACTCATGTGGATAACATCATGGATCACTTTATTAGACATTGGATCAAAGTCACCTCACTAAAAGAGTAACTCGTATTATCATTGTTGTCATAACTTCCCATTGTTGGAAGCCTAAAGAAGATAATTTGGTATCACTATAGAGTCATTGTCTTGTCTCAGAAGACAATATCGTTATCATCACCAAGGTTTCTAACTATCACAGGCTCAATCGTACCATTGATTTGGATTGACACCAATTTTTAGACTATTTTAGGAGCTCGAATCACCATCCCAGATCTTTGCATCATAGTAGTTTTTATTTGCATTTATATAAGTAGAATTATAGTCATACTTGCATCTCAGAGGAAGATCTCACATTTCACATCATAGTCCAAAGGCTCATATTAATTTCAGTAATATCCACAAAGATATATTTCACATTAATTGTGGTAGAGAACAGTAAGAAGGGTGGGAGCTCAGATTAGTTCATCACCTTAAGAGATTTTAGACTTCATCAAGTCTAACCTCCATCAAAACTTGCATTAGATCACATGAGGTGTATCTTCATAAATTTGTATGTATGCCTTAGAAATCACTAAAATTTCCAACAAGAGTGTCTTCAATCACCTTTGCTTTGATACCATGTTGAGAAATTAGTAGGTAGGTAAAATAAATAATTTCTCTTACTTGATAATTACTTGTGAATTTATTTTTGGTTGATTATTAATAAGCAATTACCAAAATGCAAAAATAGAGAACAAGAGACACAGGATATAGGCACCATGCCAGGGCTAAAACCCCACAAGGAGGAAAACCCAAAAAGTCTTCTCTTCTTATAAAGTAAGATCAAAGTGAAATATCCTAGACTCGAGACCACCATAAGAACCAAGTCAACACTCCTTCCAAGATTCATATTCCAAATTATCATAAGGTCATATCCAAATTCTTCTTTCAATATGATCATAATGACATATCAAAGTACCTTCAGTTAGGGTACTCTTTCAACAGAACTCGGTCACTTAGAACATAATTCAGGCATCCTTCTTATATAATAGAACTTGGTGCCTTCTCTTAGAACAATACCTTATTGCCTTCTCTTAGAATAGAACTTCGTTGCATTCTCTTAAAAATTTCTTGCCTTTTATTTTATAATAGAACTTCATTGCCTTCTTTTTTGAACTTTGTTTCCTTCTCTTTTAGAAAATAGCTTCATTTCCTTCTCTTTTAGAAAATAACTTCATTTCCTTCTTTTTAGAACTTTGTTGCCTTCTCTTTTAGAACAAAACATCATTGCCTTCTTTTTAGAAAATAACTTTGTTACCTTCTCTTTTAGAACATACCTAAGCTCAGGTATCACAAAAGAATAATAGATACATAATTCAAATGCTTTTGGAGCATAAATTCGATTGTCTTCATACTCTTGTCACCTCAAGAAACTCACACATTGACCTCAAAAAAATCTCACAAAACTTGCTACAGAAGATGAATTTTCTTGCTTTCCTTTTTCTGGATGATAAATGTCAATTTATAGTTCTTTGTCTTGTGCAAAGGGTCGCGACCTTGGGGAAGGCCGACTTATCAATCTTGGAGGGTTGACTTGGTCTTTTTTTTGTAAGCTTGGTAGGACTACATTTTCATCATGTCCAACTTCTCACCCCAATCAGGGGGATAGCACAAGATTTGAACTTAATTCTTCTGATTCGGTGAGACTTCAGTTCCTTGGCCATTTCCAATTGAGCTACCCTAAGCGAACCTTTTTTTGACTCTTTAACAACAATAAAAAGAATTCTTTCTTTTACAAAAAGCCCAAATGGGGAAGACTTAAGTACATGACTTAGACTTATAAATAATTTTCTTTTTGACTCAATAAACCATAGAAGTGTGAAGTACATGCTTTTAACTATAAATAATAATAATAATAATAATAATAATAATTTTCTTTTTCATGAAGTACGTATTGACACAAATACAGTTATCAAGACCGAACCTAGTTATATTTTCCAACTGTTATGGAGATCTAAGGCTCATCATCTTGTTGACATATAAAAAGATTACCTTTCTATGGTATCTAGTCATTGGAAGAGACCTAAACTATGTAAATCATGTATGTAGTTAAAGGTCGAGAATTTGTGAACTTTGTGGAAGAACTGTGACAAGATATCTGAAGGTTTTTGAAGCTTATCTCTGTGACACAAGTATGTGAAGCAATTATGATACCAAGACTTCCTTCCTATACATAAATAAGGACCAACTATACCATTAAATATAACCTATCTAATGTAACAATGAATTTTGATAAGGGACTAAAGATTATGGATAGACTAAAGCTTCCTCTATAGACTATGTATGTGCAAACTATGTTAACCAAGTCAAACGACCTTGCTAGCAGCTCAAAGAAATCTATGTGGTTCGATGGCTAAAAATATAAGGAATCTCTCTTGGAGAAAAATGATACATGTCAAATGAAGAAAAGTCAAAGGATCATATCTCCACAAGGATGGATAAGGTAATATTGAAAGAGGTACATATAATCTTTGTTCATTTGCAATCAACATATAAAGATAAGATAATGACCTAATGATCTCTTGAAACATAGTAATGCATTATAAAAGGGGTTTGTGTAGATATATTTTAGAGATCATTGATATGCTAGCATTTGGAGTCTTATTTGCATAAAATACTAGGTTTCTGAAATGAAGGAATGAAATGAATTCCATTTCATATACAAAGCTTGTCAATGACATTTCTAGGGCTTGCATCTAACCCATAGTATGCCTATAGAAATTGAATTTTTTAAAAGAATGGCATGTCTTGAAGAATTTAGACATCAAATCATTTAGGGTTTGTAAACCCTGACAAAGATTTGAATTAGAAAAACCTAGAAACAAAACCCTACCTAATCCTTTCCTCTGTAAGAAGAAGTCATAGCTCTTAAGAATGATAGAAACGACATCATGCTGAGGTGAGGCCAAGATTGGTAAAAAGATTCAATATTGAGAGGGAGTTGATCTTCATCTAAAGATAAGTACTCTACATCTCCTTGATTTCTACTATTGTTATTGTCTTTGTACTTTTCTTATTCATATTTGCTCTTTTATATCCTCCTAATAAAGTGATCCATACTTATGCAGTAACGCAACAGAATATAGATATAGCCATAAACATAGAGATGCAACAAGGATAAAACTTCATTTCATTAATATCAAAGAACTAAAATATGCTTACATATAGAATGGAAATAAACTAGCTCAGGCGATGGTAGCTTATCTTTAAGAAGAGATGTGGTGGTTACATCCCTCTAAACTATGTTACAATGAGGCTCGAAGGACTATTTATTATTGAGAAATAATGGAATACCCTAAACATCCAAAAATATAACCCTAGGAGATGAAGCGCCAAAACTATGGGCCCCGTTTGGGTAAATTGGTACATCTACTTCCCAAGGTCGTAACTTTGGCATATGATCTTTATTTGACGTGCACAATACCTCGTTAGAAACATATATATGAGGAATAAAAATTTCGAATGAAAACATCAAAAAAAGAGTCATGTTTTCCCAATTTTCCCAAAAAACATCGTTTAGGGCCTCAAAATGGCTCTGGAAGTTTAGGACCCAAAAAACTGCCAAAAATAGTAAACTGTGCTACAATTAAGGAAAATGAAAGACTAAAAGAGAGTGGTGGGGGTCAAAGTGGAATAGGCAGGTGTCCACCAATATCCATCTGGATCAGTTGTCCCCCCCTTAGGAAGTAATGGTCCCCATTGCATTGAGCGCCTCCATGAGATGGAGAAAATTCTGCTAAACTTGATCCCTGGTGAGCTACTTACCTTGGTGCAGGAGTTGGCCAGATTTGATAACTTCTATTCTAGAAAATGAAGCGATCAAGTGGAAAATCCAGAAGTTGTTGTAAAAAGGGCACATCTGACAAAGTTCCTCACCTTGTGGGAGCCTGATTATACTTGTACAAAAGAAGGATGGGACCTAGAAGCTCTGCATTGATTATCGGGCACTAAAAAAAATAACTGTCAGGAACAGGTATCTAATTCCATGGATTGATGACCTTCTGGACCAACTCAAGGGGGGCAAGTATTTCAGCAAGATCTATCTGAAATCTAGCTATCACGAGGTTCCAATAGAACCCACAGATGTATGGAAGGTCACCTTCAAATCCAAGGAAGGTTTGTCGATTCGATCGAATGCTTGACTTGACAGTGCAAGGGTACCCTTATGGGTGAGGAGAAGATGTCCATCTATTCTTCCATGATCATATCCAAATTCTTCTTCTGCATGGAGGAACCCTTCCCGGGGCCATGGATGTGGGTACGATCTTCCCCTTACTTTGAGAGTGAATCAGAAAGAAAGAAAAATTTCCCAGTCTAGGAGATGATCTTATTGCATTGCTTAACAAAGATCAAAGAGATGGTGGTAGGCGGGGCTACCTCCGATATCCTGTATAACTTATTTCCCAAAGAAATAATAAAAATGTGAGGCATCGACTCATATACAACATGATACTTCCAAAAGTATGGTCAGCCTAATAATACATCACAAACTTCAATAGGAGAAATGTCACACAATACCTCATCCGTGAAGGGCTTAATATTGTATGGAAGGTGGCACTGCTGGCTGACGCGAAGATCTTGTCCTTGGTGAAGCCACCCAATGGTGTACGACTGAAGGTGCGGTGTAGTTGATAGGCCCAACCGATTCACAACCTCTGCTGAAATGAGGTTCTTTTGGCTCCCAATGTCGACAATGAATTGCGGTGGCGAACCCTTCACCCACATATTTGAGTGGATGAAACGCTCCCCCTCCTCTGGATCTTCAGGCTAAATCTTCTGGATCTTGGTGGTGGAAACTGTAGTGCTGGGCTCCGCATCAATAATCTTCTTCCCTTTATCATTCTCCTTTTTGGGTTCTAACTTAGAGTCAGAACATGCATCTGATTGTGAAGCCTTCAGCTCGGCCACCAATGACTTCTTGGCTCGTCACTCACTTGTGTTATGAGTGGGACTCTTATGGAACTCACACCACTTACCTGTGTCCTTCTTCATCTTCGTGGTGTTTCTCTTTGCTTGCATCTTCAACGGGTTGTCCTGGGTCACCCTCCTTCACTTTGTCCTTTTTTTTGCGGTTTAGGGGTGCCTTTCCCTTTCTTCAGATTTGCAGATCCAAAGTATCGCTTCTTCTATTTTAACTTCTGCTTGATATTTACAGTGTATCGGTAGGTAGTGCCAACAAAGGAGATTTCTAGGAACTCCACCTCGTCTTAGATGTATTTGTGTAGACAACCGTGGTACTTGAGTACCATATGCCGCTCAGAATCCCCAATACCCAACTTCGTGAGAAGGGTATGAAAAATATTTGTGAACTTCGACACATCCTGGTCCCTTCCCGGTTGTAGTGTGGTCCACTTTATGTATTTATCTTCATAGCTCCCGACAGGGTAATACTGCTCCTTGATGGCATCTCAAAAAGATTTCCAAGTGGGTGCGACTGAAAATAGTGAGTGTTCCCTCTCATCCTTCTACTTATAGTAGGTTTCCCCCCAGTCCTTGACATGGGGGGTGGCTTTGAGGAGTGCAAAAGTAATCATTTCCCTACTGGAAAAATCATGAACTGAAAAATACCCTTGCAATAGATTTAACCATCTATCTACGGCGTCTGCATCTATTTGGTATTCAAATATGGGAATACCAAAGTTGCCTTGGACCTTGAGGGGAGTGGTGCCTCCAAAGTGGTTTTCGGATGAAGATGCATCACCTGTGGGCATCCACCAAAGGATATGGGAAAATTTGTCCATCATCGCGTTCCTCTATCGCTCGAGGGCTTCTTCAGGAAATATTTTGAAGGGATCTCCTGCTCCCTCATCTTTCTTTTCTTCCTCCATGGGAGGCTGTCAGGGTTTGTGAGGCTGGTCTTGCAAAGGTTCAACCATTTGAAGCCCTAACTCCTTATACTCTGACCTCGTTGGGGACATGCAAAGAAAAATAAAGAAAGATTAGACTGCTCAGATACCACTGATCCAAACTTATGTAGGAATGCAACAGAATATAGATATAACCATAAACATAGATATGCAACAAGAATAAAACTTCATTTCATTAATATCAAAGAATTGAAATATGATTACATACATAATGGAAATAAACTAGCTTAGGCTATGGTAGCTTACTTTTGAGAAGAGATCTGGTGGCTACATGCCTCTGAACTATGTTACAATGAGGCTTGAAGGCCTATTTATTATTGAGAAATAATGGAAAACCCTAAACATCCAAAAACCTAACCCTAGGAGAGAAAGCGCCAAAACTATGGACCCCATTTGGGTAAATTGGTACATCAATTTCCTGGGGTCGTAACTTTGGCATACGATATTCGTTTGACACGTGCAATACTTTGTTAAAAATATATATCCAAGGACTACAACTTTTGAATGAAAACATCAATCAATGTCTCACATTTTACCGATTTTCCCAAAAAGCATTTTTTAGGGCTTCAAAATGGCTCCGAAAGTTCAAAACCCAAAAAACTGCCAAAAATTAGTAAATTGTGCTACAATTAAGGAAACTGAAAAACTGAAAGAGATAGTGGTGGGTTTCCAAGTGGAATAGATGGGTGGCCACCAATATCAACCTGGATCATGAAGTTTGCAGAATAAGAACTACCCAAGACTTGATGATAGATGAAACAATGGAAAGAACATATCTAAGCATGAAGATGGAAGAACATGATTGAAAAAAGGGAAAGCTATTTGAAGGTTTACCTAGTAAGAGGGAGATGATCAAGTTAATACGATTTCCCCATTTAGAAGAAGAAGCTTCATGATTAAAGAAGGCGTTGAAATTTGAAAAGGAAGGACTCATGAAAAAATATTGACTTTATAGGGAGATGGAAGGAGATTGGTATGAAGGATCTTACAATTTGGGACTTGAGGTTACATTGATTGAATTTAAAATACTAATGATGAGGAGAGATACTACTAATGATTGGAATCTAGTACAGTTTATTGGAAGAGTATGAAACAAAATTTTATTGCACTACAGAGGCAAAAGATATGGTTGTTGGTACAGTCAGTTGTTAAGCAGTTTGGCTTCATGAAATGTTCGATGGTCAATTTGATGACATGTTGGATTCAATTATGATATCTTTTACAAATCAAAGTTATTTGAATATTGTCAAAAATCCAGGAAGTTCAAAGCACTTTATGATTCGTGACTTAATGGAGCCATGAAGCTACAAATATATCTCCTCTGACGAATAGGTAGTCGATGCACTAATGAAGTTCCTTTTCATGGAAAGGGATGAGTATTTTTTAGACAACCTTAGGCTTGTGGATATCTCCTCCTTGGTTGAGAGGGAGTGAGGATGGACACTATTTTCTCCATGTGTCATGTACTATGGCCAAGAGTAACCGATGTAAGTCTAGTACATGGCACATGATTAGGGAGAGTGGTGGATTGGATAAGCATCAAGGATGTAAATTCTTGAGTCGTTTGCTATGACCAGGAATAATAGTCACAAGTGTCAAGTACATGGAAATGGTAAAGAATAGTCCCGAGGATGAAATTTTCCTTGGATTAGGAAATGGTATTGTGAGGACATATCTTTGGAACACCTAGGTGGGGTATGTGCCTTGAGAGGCGGTGATGTCCAAATTAATGCCTCCCAGCATTGTGCTCTGATCTAGGGGAGAGATATAGCATACTTGTTAAGGCCTTGGTAGTTTGACAATATTTCTTGTGATGATGTTATCATCATTGATGCTTATCAATCTAAATCCTTTCTTATGTGAATATTTCAACTTGAGAATATCCTGTTGATTCATTATGAATACCTCCCTAGTTAAGATGGATTGTTGGAGTTGTAACTAGATTCGTTCTTCATAATGCAATATAAATCTATCATTGATGTATTTATTTATTATTATTATTTTTGGTCAAATCATGTTCTTCGTGCTTAGATATTCAAAAA
The DNA here is from genome assembly GCA_031772625.1 of Pinus tabuliformis. Taxonomy (NCBI): domain Eukaryota; kingdom Viridiplantae; phylum Streptophyta; class Pinopsida; order Pinales; family Pinaceae; genus Pinus; species Pinus tabuliformis. Next base: position 686,454,725 of record CM062813.1, read on the forward strand.
GAGTGAAACAAAATTTATTATGAGTCAAATAAAATGTATTTGAGTCATGTCTTGTAACAGCCCCACTTAAAATCCATGTAATAAAGTTAATAAAGGAAAAATAATAACCAAGGTCATGTGACACGTATTCCAAGCTGAATGTTGGGCAAAAAATAGTGATTGGGATCACTTGTGATTAATTAATGGCTATGGAAATTGGAAAATGAAATGACAAAGGTTTTGGAAAGGCATGACACATTTATTGGCATTTTATTTATGAAAATAATGGAAAATAAGATAAAAGGAAGGTGAAAGCTCACAGGTTGCATGTGAGGAGGAAATTGAAGTAAAATAATGGAAACTGAAGAAAATAGAGGCCTCAATGATAAAAAGGCTCTTGAGGATTAGTTCACAACTTTTGTCAGATCAGTTTGGAAGCGCTCTCTATTCTCTCTCTCATACTCTTGCATACTTAGAGTTTTCTTGGAACACTCTTGGAGTAGGGTGGCATATTTTGGATTTGGAGCAAGAAGGTGTTAGTGTCAGTCTTTGAAGCCTTCCATCAGTGATCAAACATGTTCTTACAAAGTGGTCTTAGGGTGTCAAAGTCAAATTTTGTCATTTCAGTGAGTCTTCAAGTATAATTTGGTAACTAGGTATTAGGTCTAGGATTTGTTTTCATTCCTTCCAAATTTTTCCAAGTGTCAGTCCATGTCACCATTCGAATGAGTGTACCATCATTAAAAGAGTTGTCATCATTTTTTCATGTTCCAATGGGTCATTTTACACCTTGTTGTGCTTTAGTTGTGCTCAGGTACGACTCATTTCCCTCTCCTAGGGTTTTTGTTTCTGAGCAAGAAAAAATGAATTTGGAAAACGTGGGAGAGGTTTTTGTCCACAATAGGCCAAGGAAGAAAAACCTCCTCCACATTTTACACAGGTGTCATGGTTTTAGAGAAATGTAAAAAATACAGTTGCCTCAGGAGGGTTGTTGCACCTCTGGAGTGACCTTGGTAAAATCAAGATTTCGCCTAGCCTAGTTGGCCAAATGACTTGCTTGATGAGTCAAATGATAACTAAACACAAAGAGATTTCCAATGAGCTATTATGAGCTCAATTTGGAGTTGAGGAAAACCTTAAAAAGTTGACTGAAACAACACTCTGCATTTTGGCAGCCTCATTCTGCATATTTTGACCAGTCTTGGGAGATTGGACTTTTGACAGGGAAAATGAACTCCAAATTGGAAAATTCAATATGTTCTGGAAATTATATTCGATACTCTTTCCAACAAGCTATCACACACTCAATTTGGACACAAGGAAGGCCTCTAAATTTGGGTCTAAAGCAGCGCTGCGCATAGGATAAATTTTGCAACACAGGAATTTGGCATAGGTGCGCAGCGCCAGTGATGGAGACATTTTCTGAAAGAATGGCTTGCATATTCAGATTCAGCATGATGAGAAAATTAATCCTTGAAAGTTCTAACAAATTTGGAGAAAATTTTGGTCACCTAAAGGTCAAAAAACCATCAAAAAATGCCCTCTCTACCTCTTTTTGGACACACAGGAAGCAGCCTTGGGAGATTCCACCTTTTAGGGGGGAAATTACCTCCAAATACAAAAAATCAAGATGGTCCAGAAACTAGACAGGAAGAACTTTCCAACAAGCTATCTTGTGCTCAATTTGGTTAAGAGGAAGGCCTCCAAAATTGGGTCTGAATCGGTGCTATGCATAGGAACAGTGGCGCTACGCATAGGATAAATTTTGCCAGTTTTGCTCAAAAATCTAGTTTTCGCCTAGTTATTTCACAAATTGACCTTTTCTCTCATCATGGATGAATTTTTGATTGTAAATAATGCTATGCTATGTAAATTTAATTACAAAATGACCTTAGAGGGTAGATTCATCATTTTGAGGTGGTTGAGGGGTAAATGAATCAGTTTCCATGGTTATAAAGGCAAGTTGTTACACTGCCTATATTCCCGTTCCTAATTTAGAAATGGTTGAAATCACCCATCTTCTCATGTATTCAACCCCTGATGGTTAGCATAGGTGGTTTGATGTCTATATTATGTATTTTTTTAGTCATTAGCAAAGGTTGGACTCTCTTGGATGCTCTGAGCTACATTGTACATCTCTACAGCAGTTTGGCAAGGAAATAAACCAGGATTTGCAGCTATTTTTGTGTGATTCTTGTGGTAATGTGTTTTTGCATTGTTTCTCCTTCTGTCATTAGTTTTCCTCATGTGTTATGTGTGCGGAAATCTAATTCATTCTTCTAAACTAAATGAAATCAAGATAGATAGGTAGAATACATTGGTAACAGTGCTTTGTCTTGGGAATACATTTATTTTTTTATGTTTTCAGCTGCTTGAAGAGGACTCATGATCTTCGCTTTCCATCCTCAGCTCCTCATCAGTCTTAGACCTACCATCTCACTCAATTACAAGTGCTTAAACATCTACCTACCTCGCCCCACAGAACACCCTGCATTCCTGACTTGATTTCCTGGACCCAAAGCTGCCTGCTCCATTTGATTCAGCAACAAAACCATCAAAATCAATCAAAAACCCTAGAGCTACTATACCTAGCCTAAAATCCATATCTGATCCAGTCATCTTCACTGAGATTCACAAGGAGAGAGCCCTCTCCCAACCTGGTAGGGCTAGCTACCAAGTTAAGCGTGGTTTGTGTTTACCCTAGAATTGCCTCCCTTCAGCCTGAGGTCAATCTAGGCTCTAACATAGTGGCGACCATACTGGGGAACGTCCTCATTTTATGTTCCTCAAAAAAATGTATCAAGTTTAGATCTGATTGTTGATAGTGGACAACGATCAGACACCAAAAGGCTAAAATCATTCACATGGCGACTCCAGTGTCGAAGAATCCCAAGGTTCAGAATTTTTAAGGCAACTCTACTCTTCAAGAATCAGTAGCCTGAAGAATTTCGTGGTGAATTCATTGTTATCAAAATGGATTCGCTGGATCGAAGGTATGCTCCCATGAGCCGAGATCACATTCCAGGTTTCCCAAATAAAATTCCTAAGGTAGATTGGAAAAGGAAATTTCCTATGTTTAAAGATGATGATAAGAATGATGTTGCTTTACATTTGGTTAGATTTCACATGCATATTCGCAAGTTGAAGGTTGATTTTCCTGAAGACTGCTTGATGAAGATATTCATGGCCACTTTGGAAGATGAAGCCCGATCTTGGTATGAAAGTTTGCCGCCTGCTAGTATTTATCGTTTGAAGGATTTTCATACCATGTTCTTTGAAAGGTATAAAGAATCTTGTCCATCCTTAATATTAGTTCAGAACTGTTGTAGACATGCTTATAGTTTTATTGAAAATCTTGAGAAATTTTATGAAGATGATGACTTTATGGACGATGAGATCATTGAAGCCCTGTATGAAAATCCATTTCAGGAGCATAAAGAGAGCTTAGAGGATACTTATCAAGATGCTTAGGAAAATTTGCAGCAAGATCAAGATCTTAGTACAATGGATAATGATGAAAGAGAAGGTCTTATTTCAAATCTGCTCATAGCAGAAGACAATATGCAGGGAAATCAAGATTGAATTTCAGATTGTGATAAAGTCAAGTTGGCTATTCTAGATCTAGATTCAAATCGTGATGATGAAGAAATCATGGAAACCAGTCACTTTGTTACACAAGATCATAATCATATATAGTAGCTTCTTCTTTGCTTGAAGATGAGGAAATTTTTCATATTGATAGTCAATAGGAATCATATAAAATGAATCAATAGTATGAGAAAAATTTGTATACTCCTTTGCTTGAAATTAATGAAGATATTCAACAACCTTGTGAATCTTTAGGAGGGAAAGAAGACAATTAATGTTTGAGCAAAAGAAAACAAAAAGTATTATCTCCTCTGTCTAAAGATGAGATAGATAAGCTCCTGAAAGATCATGTTACAGCCCAAGCTAATGCAGGTTTGCAGTGCTCACAACGTTAAGAAGGTATGAGTGAAGCTTCTTCCACTTTTGAAAATGAGGACAGTTTTGAAATTAGATTTGTAGATCAATGAATAGATATTGTTTTCTTTCATTAAGATGATAGGGCTGTCATTTTTTATAATCTTGAAGAATGTTTTCTGTTTAGGAATGACTTAGACTATGAAATTGAGGAATATGAGCCTGAGAGGGATAGTATGCCAGAAATCGAGTCATAATTTCTCATGGTAAAGGAATTTACAACCAACACTCAGATAGCAGAAGCTTATACTTCTCTAGGCCTTCCTATCAATCAACAATCAACTGTTCTTTCAGATCATAATGAAGGGAGTGCTTGTGTTTTTGCTGCAGGATCTCAAGACAAGCTAGTGCTTTCGAATTTTCAAGATCCCTTCAGCATTCTTTTGCAAGCATTAGAAAAGATGAATGTTTCCTGGTTTTTTAGCATAAGCCTTGGTTTAAGTTGTTATTGTGAGTTGGCTACATGTACATCGTTCTATCTGCTGGGGGAAAGTGAGAGCAGGATTTCAGTAAGTAGCCATCTGCTGGATTGGTTACATTGGAAGGTCCACTTCACATGATTGTACATTTTTCATCAGTAGGTAGGTGGTTGTCATCATGATTTGAAGCCTTCAAAATCCTGATGGTTTGCTACCATTAAAAAGCTTTGTAAGTACTTGTTTCAATTAAGTAAGTCTCGAGTCATTTTTTCAATCATTTTCAATATAGTTTCAGGGTCAGTTTGTGTAGTCAAGTCGTCAGTTTTCAGTCATGCATTTCAGTTTGTGTTTTTTACTCCATTCCCAATGGATAAGGCTACTTGGTCTATGGTGTTCTTGGCATCTCGAAGGAGCTACCATCCCCAATGGAGCCAATGTTAGTGTCAGCCTTTGAAGCCTTCCACCAGTGATCAAACATGCTCTTACAAAGTGGTCTTAGGGTGTCAAAGTCAAATTTTGTCATTTCAGTGAGTCTTCAAGTAAAATTTGGTCACTAGGTATTAGGTCTAGGATTTATTTTCATTCCTTCCAAAGTTTTCCAAGTGTTGGTCTATGTCACCATACGAATGAGTGTACCATCATTAAAATAGTTGTCATCATTGTTTCATGTTCCAATGGGTCATTTTACACCTTGTTGTGCTTCAATTGTGCTCAAGTAAGGCTCATTTCCCTCTCCTAGGGTTTTTATTTCTGAGCAAGAAAAATGAATTTGGAAAAAGTGAGAGAGGTTTTTGTCCACAACAGGCCAAGGAATAAAAACCTCCTTCACTTTTTACACAGGTGTCATGGTTTTATAGAAATTTCAAAAATACAGTTTCCTCAGGAGGGTTGTTGCACCTCTCGAGTGACCTTGGTAAAATCACGATTTCGCCTAGCCTGGTTTGCCAAATGACTTGCTTAATAAGTCAAATTATAACTAGACACAAAGAGCTTTCCAATGAGCTATCATGTGCTCAATTTTGAGTTAAGGAAGACCTTCAAAAGTTTACTGTAACAACACTCTGCATTTTGGCAACCTCATTCTGCACATTTTGACCAGTCTTGGAGATTGGACTTTTGACAGGGCAAATGAACTCCAAATTGGAAAATTCAATATTATCTGGAAGGTAGACTCGATAATATTTAGAATGAGCTATCACATGCTCAATTTGGACATCGAGAAGGCCTCCAAAGTTGGGTCTGAAGTGGTGCTGCGCATAGGACAGTGGCGCTGCGCATAGGATAAATTTTGCAACACAGGAATTTGGATTAGGTGCGCAGAGCCAATGGCGTTGCGCTTTTGATGGAGACATTTTTTGATAGAATTTCTTGCATATTCAGATTCATCATGATGAGAACATCAATCCCTGAAAGTTTCAACAAATTTGGAGCAAATTTTGGTCACCTAAAGGTCAAACAACCATCAAAAAATGCCCTCTCTGCCTCTTTTTGGACACACAGGAAGCAGCCTTGGGAGATTCCACTTTTGAGGGGAAAAGTGACATTCAAATGAAAAACTTGAAGATTTTCCAGAAACTAGACAGGAATACCTTTACAACGAGCTATTGTGGGCTCAATTTGGTCAAGGGGAAGGCCTCCAAAACTAGGTATGAAGCGGCACTACGCATAGGAACAGTGGCGCTGCACATAGGGTAAATTTTGCCAGTTTTGCTAAAAAATCCAGTTTTTGCCTAGTTATTTCACAAATTGACTTTTTCCCTCATCATGGATGAATTTGTGACTGTAAATGATGCTATGCTATGTAAATGCAATTACAAAATGACCTTAGAGGGTAGATTCCTCATTTTGAGGTGGTTGAGGGGTAAATGAATCAGTTTCCATAGTTATATAGGCAAGCTGTTCCATTGCCTATATTCCTGTTCCTAGCTTAGAAATGGTTGAAATCACCCCTCTTTTCATGGATTCGACCCCTGATAGTTAGCATAGGTGGTTTGATGTCTATATTATGTATTTTTTTAGTCATTAGCAAAGGTTGGACTCTCTTGGATGCTTTGAGCTACATTGTACATCTCTACAGCAGTTTGGCAAGGAAATAAACTAGGATTTGCAGCTATTTTTGTGGGATTCTTGTGGTAATGTGTTTTTGCATTGTTTCTCCTTCTGTCATTAGTTTTTCTCATGTGTTATGTGTGCCAAAATCTAATTCATTCTTCTAAACTAAATGAAATCAAGATAGATAGGTAGAATACATTGGTAACAGTGCTCTGCCTTGGGAATACATTTAGTTTTGATGTTTTCATCTGTTTGAAGAGGACTCATGATCTTCACATGCCCTCCTTAGCTCCTCATCAGTCTTAGACCTGCCATCTCACTCAATTACAAATGCTTAAACTCCTACCTACCTTGTTCCACAGAACACCCTACATTCTTAACTTGATTTCCCAGACCCAAAGCTGCATGCTCCATTTGATTCAGCAACAAAACCATCAAAATCAATCAAAAACCCTAGAGCTACTATACCTAGCCTAAAATCCATATCTGATCTAATCATCTTGACTGAGATTCACAAGGAGAGAGCCCTCTCCCAACCTAGTAGGGCTAGCTACCAGGTTAAGCGTGGTTTGTGGTTACCCTAGAATTGACTCCCTTCAGCCTGAGGTCAATCTAGGCTTAAACATAATGGTGACCATACTGGGGAACGTCGTATTTTTATGTTCCTCAACAAAATGTATCAAGTTTAGATATGATTGTTGATGGTGGACAACGATCAGACACTGGAAGGCTGAAGTAATTCACCTGGCAACTCTAGTGTCAAAGAATCCAAGGTTCAGAACTTTTATGGCAACTCTACTCTTCAAGAATTAGTAGCCTGAAGAATTTCATGGTGAATTCATTTTTATCAAAATGGATTCCCTGGATCGAAGGTATTCTCCCATGAGCCGAGATCACATTCCAGGTTTCCCAAATAAAATTCCTAAGGTAGATTGGCAAAGGAATTTGCCTATGTTTAAAGATGATGATAGGAATGATGCTGCTTTACATTTGATTACATTTCACATGCATATTCGCAAGTTGAAGGTTGATTTTCCTGAAGATTGCTTGATGAAGATATTCATGGCCACTTTGGAAGATGAAGCCCGATCTTGGTATGAAAGTTTGCTGCCTGCTAGTATTTACTGTTTGAAGGATTTTCATACCATGTTATTTGAAAGGTATAAAGAATTTTTTCCATACTTAATATTAGTTCAGAACTATTGTGGACATGCATATGGTTTTATTGAAAATCTTGAGAAAGTTTATGAAGATGGTGACTTTATGGACGATGAGATCATGGAAGCCCTGTATGAAAATCCATTTCAGCAGCATAAATAGAGCTGAGAGGATACTAATCAAGATGCTCAGGAAAATTTGCAGCAAGATCAAGATCTTAGTACAATGGAAAATGATGAAAGAGAAGGTCTTATTTCAGATCTGCTCATAGCAGAAGACAGTATGCAGGGAAATCAAGATCCAATTTCAGATTGTGATAAAGTCAATTTGGCTATTCCAGATCTAGATTCAGATCGTTATGATGAAGAAATCACTAAAACCAGTCACTTTGTTACACAAGATCATAATCAGCATATATTAGCTTATTCTTTGCTTGAAGATGAAGGAATTTTGCATATTGATAGTCAACAGGAATCATATAAAATGAATCAACAGTATGAGGAAAATTTGTATACTCCTTTGCTTGAAATTAATGAAGATATTCAACAACCTTGTGAATCTTTAGGAGGGAAAGAAGACAATTACTGTTTGAGAAAAAGAAAACAAAAAGTATTATCTCCTCTGTCTGAAGATGAGATAGATTAGCTCCTGAAAGATCATGTTACAGCCCAAGCTAATGCAGGTTTGCAGTGCTCACATCGTTAAGAAGGTGTGAGTGAAGCTTCTTCCACTTTTGAAAATGAGGACAATTTTGAAACTAGATTTATAGATCAACGAACAGATGTTGTTTTCTTTCATGAAGATGATAGGGCTGTCATGTTTGATAATCTTGAAGAATGTTTTCTGTTTAAGAATGGCTTAGACTATGAAATTGAGGAATATGAGCCCGAGAGAGATAGTATGCCAGAAATCAAGTCAGAATTTCTCATGGTCAAGGAATTTAAAACCAACACTCAGATAGCAGAAGCTTATAATTCTCTATGCCTTCCTATCAATCAGCAACCAACTGTTCTTTCAGATCATAATGAAGGGAGTGCTTGTGTTTTCGCTGCAGGATCTCAAGACACGCTAGTGCTTTCGGATTTTCAAGATCCCTTCGGCATTCTTTTGCAAGCATTATAAAAGATGAATGTTGCCTGGTTTGTTAGCATAAGCCTTGGTTTAAGTTGTTATTGTGAGTTGCCTACATGTACATCATTCTATCTGCTCGGGGAAAGTGAGAGAAGGATTTCAGTAAGTAGCCATCTGCTGGATTGGTTACATTGGAAGGCCCACTTCACATGATTGTACATTTTTAATTAGTAGGCAAGTGGTTGTCATCATGATTTGAAGCCTTCAAAATCTCGATGGTCTGCTACCATTAAAAAGCTTTGTAAGTACTTGTTTCAGTTAAGTAAGTCTTGAGTCATTTTTCAGTCATTTTCAAGACAGTTTCAGGGTCAGTTTGTTTCGTCAAGTCGTCAGTTTTTAGTCATGCATTTCAGTTTGTGTTTTCGACTCCATGCCCAATGGATAAGGCTACTTGGTCTATGGTGTTCTTGGCACCTCCAAGGAGCTACCATCCCTAATGGAGCCAATGTTAGTGTCAGTCCTTGAAGCCTTCCACCAGTGATCAAACATGCTCTTACAAAGTGGTCTTAGGGTGTCAAAGTCAAATTTTGTCATTTCAGTGAGTGTTCAAGTAAAATTTGGTCACTAGGTATTAGGTCTAGGATTTCTTTTCATTCCTTCCAAAGTTTTCCAAGTGTTGGTCTATGTCACCATTTGAATGAGTGTAACATCATTAAAAGATTTTTCATCATGTTTCATGTTCCAATGGGTTGTTTTACACCTTGTTTTGCCTCAATTGTGCTAAGGTAAGGCTCATTTCCCTCTCCTAGGGTTTTTGTTTCTGAGCAAGAAAAAATGAATTTGGAAAAAGTGAGAGAGTTTTTTGTCCAAAATAGGCCAAGGAATAAAAAAATTCTTCACTTTTTATCCAGGTGTCATGGTTTTAGAGAAATGTCAAAAATACAATTGCCTCAGAAGGGTTGTTGCACCTCTGGAGTGACCTTGGTAAAATAACGATTTCTCCTAGCCTGGTTTGCCAAATGACTTGCTTGATAAGTCAAATGGTAACTAGACACAAATATATTTCCAATGAGCTATCATGAGTTCAATTGGGAGTTAAGGAAGACCTTTAAAATTTTACTGCAACAACACTCTTCATTTTGGCAACCTCATTCCGCACATTTTGACCAGTCTTGGGAGATTGGACTTTTGACAGGGAAAATGAACTCCAAATTGGAAAATTCAATATGTTCTGGAAAGTATACTCAATAAGATTTCGAAGGAGCTATAACTCACTCAATTGGGACATCTAGAAGGCCTCCAAAATTGGGTCTAAAGTGGTGTTGCACATAGGACAGTGGCGCTGCGCATAGGATAAATTTTGCAACACAGGAATTTAGCTTAGGTGTGGCGCTGCACTTTTGATGGAGACATTTTTTGAAAGAATTTCTTGCATATTCAGATTTATCATGATGAGAGCATCAATCCTTGAAAGTTTCAGCAAATTTGGAGCAAATCTTGGTTAGCTAAAGGTCAAAAAACCATCAACAAATGCCCCTCTTTTTGGACACACAGGAAGTAGCCTTGGGAGATTCCACTTTTGTGGCAGAAAATGACCTCCAAATGAAAAAATTCAAGATTTTCCACAAACTAGACAGGAAGACCTTTCCAACAAGCTATCTTGGGCTCAATTTGGTCAAGGGGAAGGGTTCCAATACTGGTTCTGAAGCGGCGCTACGCATAGGAACAGTGGCGCTGCGCATAGGATAAATTTTGCTAGTTTTGCTCAAAAATCCAGTTTTCACCTAGTTATCTCACAAATTGACTTTTTCTCTCATAATTGATTAATTTGTGATTGTAAATGATGCTATGCTATTTAAATGTAATTACAAAATGACCTTAGAGGGTAGATTCATCATTTTGAGGTGGTTGAGGAGTAAATGAATCAGTTTCCATGGTTATAGAGGCAAGATGTTCCGCTACCTATATTCCTGTTCCTAGATTAGAAATGGTTGAAATCACCCCTCTTCTCATGGATTCAACCCCTGATGGCTAGCATTGGTGGTTTGATGTCTATATTATGTATTTTTTTAGTCATTAGCAAAGGTTGGACTCTCTTGGATGCTCTGAGCTACATTGTACATCTCTACAGCAGTTTGGCAAGGAAATAAACTAGGATTAGCAACTATTTTTTTGGGTTTCTTGTGGTAATCTGTTTTAGTATTGTTTCTCCTTCTGTCATTAGTTTTTCTCATGTGTTATGTGTGCCAAAATCTAATTCATTCTTCTAAACTAAATGAAATCAAGATAGATAGGTAGAATACATTGGTAACAGTGCTCTGCCTTGGGAATACATTTAGTTTTTGATGTTTTCAGTTGTTTGAAGAGGACTCATGATCTTCACATACCCTCCTCAGATCCTCATAAGTCTTAGACTTGCCATCTCACTCAATTACAAGTGCTTAAACACCTACCTACCTCACCCCACAGAACACCCTCCATTCCTGACTTGATTTCTCGGACCCAAAGTTGCCTGCTCCATTTGATTAAGCAACAAAACCATCAAAATCAATCAAAAACCATAGAGCTACTATACGTATCCTAAAATCCATATCTAATCTAGTCATCTTGATTGAGATTCACAAGGAGAGAGCCCTCTCTCGACCTGGTAGGGCTAGCTATTAGGTTAAGCATGGTTTGTGGTTACCCTAGAATTTCCTCCCTTCAGCTTATGGTCTGAAGTGGTGCTACGCATAGGACAGTGGCGCTGTGCATAGGATAAATTTTGAAACACAGGAATTTGGCTTAGGTGCGCAACACCACTGGCACTGCGCTTTTGATGGAGACATATTTTGAAAAGATTTCTTTCATATTCAGATTCAGCATGATGAGAACATCAATCCTTGAAAGTTTAAGCAAATTTGGAGCAAATATTGGTCACCTAAAGGTAAAAAAACAATCAAAAAAATGCCCTCTCTGCCTCTTTTTGGACACACAGGAAGCAGCCTTGGGAGATTCCACTTTTGAGGGGGAAAATGATCTCCAAACGAAACACTTCAAGATGTTCCAGAAACTAGATAGGAAGTCCTTTCCAACAAGCTATCTTGGGCTCAATTTGGTGAAGGGTAAGGCCTCCAAAACTGGGTCTGAAGCAGCACTGTGCATTGGAACAGTGGCGCTATGCATAAGATAAATTTTTCCAGTTTTGCTCAAAAGTCCAGTTTTCGCCTAGTTATTTCACAAATTGACTTTTTCTCTCATCATGGATGAATTTATTATTGTAAATGATGCTATGCTATGTAAATGTAATTAAAAAATGACCTTAGAGGGTAGATTCATCATTTTGAGGTGGTTGAGGGGTAAATGAATCAGTTTCCATGGTTATAGAGGCAAGCTGTTCCACTGCCTATATTCCTGTTCCTAATTTAGAAATGGTTGAAATCACCCATCTTCTCATGTATTCAACCCCGGATGGCTAGCATAGGTGGTTTGATGTCTATATTATGTATTTTTTTAGTCATTAGCAAAGGTTGGACTCTCTTGGATGCTCTGAGCTACATTGTACATCTCTACAACAGTTTGGCAAGGAAATAAACCAGGATTTGCAGCTATTTTTGTGGGATTATTGTGGTAATGTGTTTTTGCATTGTTTCTCCTTCTGTCATTAGTTTTTCTCATGTGTTATGTGTGCCAAAATCTAATTCATTCTTCTAAACTAAATGAAATCAAGATAGATAGGTAGAATACATTGGTAACGGTGCTCTGCCTTGGGAATACATTTAGGTTTTGATGTTTTCAGCTGTTTGAAGAGGACTCATGATCTTCACATGCCCTCCTCAACTCCTCATCAGTCTTAGACCTGCCATCTCACTCAATTACAAGTGCTTAAACACCTACCTACCTCGCCCCACAGAACACCCTGCATTCCTCACTTGATTTCCTGGACCCAAAGCTGCCTGCTCCATTTGATTCAGCAACAAAACCATCAAAATCAATCAAAAACCATAGAGCTACTATACCTAGCCTAAAATCCATATCTGATCCAGTCATCTTCACTAAGATTCACAAGGAGAGAGCCCTCTCCCGACCTGGTAAGGCTAGCTACCAGGTTAAGCGTGGTTTGTGTTTACCCTAGAATTGCCTCCCTTCAACCTGAGGTCAATCTAGGCTCTAACATAGTGGCCACCATACTGGGGAACGTCCTCATTTTATGTTCCTCAACAAAATGTATCAAGTTTAGATCTGATTGTTGATAGTGGACAACGATCAGACACCAAAAGGCAAAAATCATTCACATGGCAACTCCAGTGTCGAAGAATCCCAAGGTTCAGAATTTTTAAGGCAACTCTACTCTTGAAGAATCAATAGCCTAAAGAATTTCGTGGTGAATTCATTGTTATCAAAATGGATTCGCTGGATCGAAGGTATGCTCCCATGAGCCGAGATCACATTCCAGGTTTCCCAAATAAAATTCCTAAGGTAGATTGGCAAAGGAATTTGCCTATGTTTAAAGATGATGATAGGAATGATGTTTCTTAACATTTGGTTAGATTTCACATGCATATTCGCAAGTTGAAGGTTGATTTTCCTGAAGACTGCTTGATGAAGATATTCATGGCCACTTTGGAAGATGAAGCCCGATCTTGGTATGAAAGTTTGCTGCCTGCTAGTATTTACTGTTTGAAGAATTTTCATACCATATTCTTTGAAAGGTATAAAGAATCTTGTCCATCCTTAATATTAGTTCAGAACTATTGTAGACATGCTTATAGTTTTATTGAAAATCTTGAGAAAGTTTATGAAGATGATGACTTTATGGACGATGAGATCACGGAAGCCCTGTATGAAAATCCATTTCAGGAGCATACAGAGAGCTTAGAGGATACTTATCAAGATGCTCAGGAAAATTTGCAGCAAGATAAAGATCTTAGTACAATGGAAAATGATGAAAGAGAAGGTCTTATTTCAAATCTTCTCATAGCAGAAGACAATATGCAAGGAAATCAAGATCCATTTTCAGATTGTGATAAAGTCAAGTTGGCTATTCCAGATCTAGATTCAGATCGTGATAATGAAGAATATTCAGATCGTGATGATGAAGAAATCATGGAAACAAGTCACTTTGTTACACAAGATCATAATAAACATATAGTAGCTTCTTCTTTGCTTGAAGATGAAGGAATTTTGCATCTTGATAGTCAACAGGAATCATATAAAATGAATCAATAGTATGAGGAAAATTTTTATACTCCTTTGCTTGAAATTAATGAAGATATTCAACAACCTTGTGAATATTTAGGAGGGAAAGAAGACAATTACTGTTTGAGCAAAAGAAAACAAAAAGTATTATCTCCTCTGTCTGAAGATGAGATATATCAGGTCCTGAAAGATCATGTTACAGCCCAAGCTAATGCAAGTTTGCAGTACTCACATCGTCAAGAAGGTGTGAGTGAAGCTTCTTCCACTTTTGAAAATGAGGACAGTTTTGAAATTAGATTTATAGATCAATGAATAGATATTGTTTTCTTTCATTAAGATGATAGGGCTGTCATGTTTGATAATTGTGAAGAATGTTTTCTGTTTAAGAATGGATTAGACTATGAAATTGAGGAATATGAGCCTGAGAGGGATAATATGCCAGAAATTGAGTCATAATTTCTCATGGTCAAGGAATTTACAACCAACACTCAGATAGCAGAAGCTTATGCTTCTCTATGCCTTCCTATCAATCAACAACCAACTATTCTTTCATATCATAATGAAGGGAGTGCTTGTGTTTTTGCTGCTGGATCTCAAGACAAGCTAGTGCTTCCGGATTTTCAAGATCCCTTTGGCATTCTTTTGCAAGCATTAGAAAAGATGAATGTTGCCTAGTTTGTTAGCATAAGCCTTGGTTTAAGTTGTTATTATGAGTTGCCTACATGTACATTGTCCTATCTCCTCGGGGAAAGTGAGAGCAGGATTTTAGTAAGTAGCCATCTGCTGGATTGGTTACATTGGAAGGTCCACTTCACATGATTGTACATTTTTCATCAGTAGGCAGGTGGTTGTCATCATGATTTGAAGCCTTCAAAATCTCGATGGTCTGCTATCATTAAAAAGCTTTGTAAGTACTTGTTTCAGTTAAGTAAGTCTTGAGTCATTTTTTCAATCATTTTCAAGACAATTTTAGGGTTAGTTTGTGTTTTTGACTCCATGCCCAATGGATAAGGCTACTTGGTCTATGGTGTTCTTGGCACCTCCAAGGAGCTACCATCCCCAATGGATCCAATGGTAGTGTCAGTCTTCGAAGCCTTCCACCAGTGATCAAACATGCTCTTACAAAGTGGTCTTAGGGTGTCAAAGTCAAATTTTGTCATTTCAATGAGTCTTCAAGTAAAATTTGGTCACTAGGTATTAGGTCTAGGATTTTTTTTCATTCCTTCCAAAGTTTTCCAAGTGTTGTTCCATGACACAATTCGAATTTCATCATTGTTTCATGTTCCAATGGGTCATTTTACACCTTGTTGTGCTTTAGTTGTGCTCAGGTAAGGCTCATTTCCCTTTCCTAGGGTTTTTGTTTCTGAGCAAGAAAAAATGAATTTGGAAAAATTGAGAGAGGTTTTTGTCCAAAATAGGCCAGGGAAGAAAAACCTCCTTCACATTTTACACAAGTGTCATGGTTTTATCAAATTTCAAAAATACAGTTGCCTTAGGAGGGTTGTTGCACCTCTAGAGTGACCTTGGTAAAATCACGATTTCTCCTAGCCTGGTTTGCCAAATGACTTGCTTGATGAGTCAAATGATAACTAGACACAAATAGATTTCCAATGATCTATCATGAGCTCAATTTTGAGTTAAGGAAGACCTTCAAAAGTTTACTGCAACAACACTCTCTGTTTTGGCAGCCTCATTCTGCACATTTTGACCAGTCTTGGGATATTGGACTTTTGACAGGGCAAATGAACTCCAAATTGGAAAATTCAATATGTTCTGGAAATTATACTCAATAAGATTTCGAAGGAGCTATCACGCACTCAATTTTGACATCGGGAAGGCCTCAAAAATTGGGTTTTAAATGGTTCTGCGCATAGGACAGAGGCGCTGCGCATAGGATAAATTTTGTAACACAGGAATTTGGCTTAGGTGGCGCTGCGCTTTTGATGGAAACATTTTTTGAAATAATTTCTTACATATTCATATTCAGCACGATGATAACATCAATCCCTGATAGTTTCGGAAAATTTGGAGCAAATTTTGGTCACCTAAAGGTCAAAAAACCATCAAAAAATTCCCTCTCTGCCTCTTTTTGGACACACAGGAAGAAGCCTTGGGAGATTCCACTTTTGAGGGGGAAAATGACCTCCAAATGAAAAAATTGAAGATTTTCCAGAAACTAGACAGGAATACCTTTCCAATGAGCTATCGTGGGCTCAATTTGGTCAAGGGGAAGGCCTCCAAAACTGGGTCTGAATCGGCGCTGCGCATAGGAACAGTGGCGCTACGCATAGGATAAATTTTGCCAGCTTTGCTCAAAAATCTAGTTTTCGCCTAGTTATTTCACAAATTGACTTTTTCTCTCATCATGGATGAATTTTTTATTGTAAATGTTGCTATGCTATGTAAATGTAATTACAAAATGACTTTAGAGGGTAGATTCATCATTTTGAGGTGGTTGAGGGGTAAATGAATTAGTTTCCATGGTTATAGACGCAAGTTGTTCCACTGCCTATATTCTTGTTCCTAGTTTAGAAATGGTTGAAATCATCTCACTTCTCATGGATTAGACCCTTGATGGTTAGCATTGGTGGTTCGATGTCTATATTTTGCATTTTTTCAGTTAGTAGCAAAGGTTGGACTCTCTTGGATGCTCTGAGCTACATTGTACATCTCTACAGCAGTTTGGCAAGGAAATAAACCAGGATTTTGTGTGATTCTTGTGGTAATGTGTTTTTGCATTGTTTCTCCTTCTGTCATTAGTTTTCCTCATGTGTTATGTGTTCGAAAATCTAATTCATTCTTCTAAACTAAATGAAATCAAGATAGATAGGTAGAATACATTGGTAACAGTGCTCTGCCTTGGGAATACATTTATTTTTTGATGTTTTCAGCTGCTTGAAGAGGACTCATGATCTTCGCTTTCCATCCTCAGCTCCTCATCAGTCTTAGACCTACCATCTCACTCAATTACAAGTGCTTAAACACCTACCTACCTCGCCCCACAGAACACCCTGCATTCCTGACTTGATTTCCTAAACCCAAAGTTGCCTGCTCCATTTGATTCAGCAACAAAACCATCAAAATCAATCAAAAACCCTAGAGCTACTATACCTAGCCTAAAATCCATATCTGATCCAGTCATCTTGACTGAGATTCACAAGGAGAGATCTCTCTCCCGACCTGGTAGGGCTAGCTACTAGGTTAAGCGTGGTTTGTGGTTACCCTAGAATTGCCTCCCTTCAGCCTGAGATCAATCTAGGCTCCAGAAGGAAAAATAATAGTAGGAACATTTGAGATCAACGATGACAACATGTTTTTCTTGCAGGTAATGAGTTACATCTATGATTTCCTTGATAGTTTTGGCATGCATGGCATGTGCATGTGGTTTCTTGGTTATGATTTGTCATTAGCATGGAGGATTGCCTGGATTGACAGTGGTTTTTCCAAGCCTTTCAGTTTCCTAGATAGCCATGGTGTTGTGGGTTTCTTTCCATTGGCTTTCTGATTGGTTTTCATGTTCCTTTGGCTATGGGTTGACTTACTAGTTCTGGAGCCTTAGTTTGACAAATGCTCTGGATGCCTTGTAACAAGTTGGGTTGAGTTACTTTTCTTGGAAGCCTTGGTTAGACAAACACTCTAGAGAGCTTGGTGAGTTTATTTACTAGTCCTGGAAGCCTTGGTTGGAACAAACACTCTGGAGACCTAGACAACTTGGGTAGAGACCAATCTAGTGATGGTTAGTGATGTTCGACTGTGAGGTGGAATCACTGGTTGAGGGTTGAGGTGGTTTGGCCTCTGAAAGACCTTGTTTGGTTTGGTTTGATTTATTTCATGAGATCCCACATTCATGCTTGGAATATGGCGCAGGGGTGATTGGTCGAAATAGAGATTTTGTTCAGCCAAATCTATCGTTGAGTGGTTCATGGAAGTCCTTGACTTGGTTAGATTTTCATATGTTAATAAGATCTCCTTTTACTTTGGTATTTTTATGAGAAAATTTGCTTGTCATTATGTGGCTTTAATAGTTATTTCATCATTGATATATCTATGGTTATTTGTTGGTTATGAGCATGTTTTATGACAATCTTGATTTATGGCTCTCATCATGTTTTTTTAATAGATGAAATAATAGAGAATGAATGATGTAATAGATAACAATGCAACTATTGGGAGGAGATATTAATCCTCCTTGAAGATTCTCAAATAAGTATGAGATCCTTATTTTCAGATCTGTTTTTATGACCTGTAGATTTCATGTTTACAATATGTTTGATGAAATGCCTGTCATGGCTAGTAGGGACTAGGCCATGTCCTTGCTCAAGTGTTTGCATTAGCAACCTTAAATCAATGTTAGTTATATTTTCTAGAAGTTTCATGAAGTTCTAGGCAGTGGCATGAGTCCTGACCTTGAAAGCATAGCACAAAATCTGTGGTCGTTGGCACAAAACTACCTAAAAAAGGCCACAGTTGCATGCATGCCTTGTTATAGGAGCAATTGGAGGGTCTCAGTCACATGCATTGCTTGTCATGAGAGAGATTGAGGGTCTAGATCAGTAAAACATCAAGTTGTCTAAGGGGTTTGGCAACTGGAAGGGTTGGTTTTCTCCTGAAGGTTCTGTAGCTCCTCTGAAAGGCCAGAGTGGTCTTGTCTTGTTGGTTCCACTTCCTTAACTATAAATGGGGAGTTGAGTCATATCATAGTAACTCTTTGTCACATGTTTACCCCAGTTAGCTGGTTCACTTGGGTAAATGTGGGAGGAGGGATTTATAGAGTGGTATCAAAGCATGGTTCTGTTCTCTTTGGGTGATGTTTGGTTTCCCTTTCTCTTTAGATGAATTTGTTGTCATGCGTACATATCAGTTTCATATATGTTCAATATGCTTGTGTTCTATGTGCTTGCTATGTATGCATGGTACTGGTCATTGTTTCTATTGTGATGTCATGTAGAAGATGATGATGTTTTTGTTAAGATGTGTTGTCATGAATGTATGTTGATTTTTATGTATTGTTATGCATATGTGTCCATATGTTTATTATGCATAGTACCTAATTGGTGTTATAATTATGGGATCATGCATGGTAACTAAGATAACAATTGAGATGATGTCTATATACTATGATGATTATGATTATACATGTACAGTGCTAATTTGGTTGATCTTGTAGATGAGAGATCCTCCCTTGAACTACACTGAGGTACGTTGGTTTGTTTATAATTTGGTTTAGCTGACATGATATACCTTGTAGGAAGAGAATATCAAAGATTACTAACAAGATAGTAGACTGCAACTCACGAGATTCTCCCTATAGATTAGATGAGCAACATGGTGAGGGATATTCCCTTGACATAACAGATACTTGCAAAGAAGATAGTTGCAAAGAAGATAGTGAATGAATCATTCAATCACAAGAGAGACTTGCTAGGGCACAGGAGAAGAAATCAGAGGTTAATGCAGTTATCCTTCAGAGCTTGTCATACTTGCAAAGAAAAGGACCATGTAGAATCAATCATGGGCAGGTGGATAGGACTAATGGAGCATATGGTAGAAAGTCACATGGCGGGGACAGGTTGGATAGAGATGACATGGTCAGAGATGGCAAGTTCTTGGATACACATGACAGGCGAGACAGTGGAAATGTGTTGTTGGGAAAAGTATCCAATTCGGAATGCCCCTATCCCACTCTAAGGTGTGATAGTGCCTTAGCAACAAACAAGGAAAACTATCTTCGTATTCTTCTTTATGAAATGTAAATGGAGAAGAAGGATGTAACTAACCGGTGTCTTCCGCTAGTTTGTCGATCCAATCACTCTCTCCTTTGTTCGCTTCCTGCTGCTTGCTCCTTCACTGGTCCAGCTTCACCAAGTTCCTGCAAGATCACAAGAGAGGAAAACTACACAAAAGACATAGATTTACATTCATAACTAGTTTAGGATCAGATATAAACTAAATATGAAAATACAACAAAGCATCATTGATATACAAGCATATAGGAGAAACTCAAATAGTTTTATTGATATGATAAGAAAGTCCAAGAGGAGATACAACCAAGTGAGTCCCGATCCAGCATCTACCTCCCAGCAAAGGAATCCCTTCCTCTCCTCCAACAAAGCATAAATCACCCAATGTACTAATCTCAATCTCAAACCAACAACAATTCTCTGCAAAGTACAAAATTCCAGCCCCTTGGACCTCTGGGTGAGAGATCCATATATAGATGTAAGCAGAGAGGATGAGTCAGCTTATGTTTTGACTTGTGGCTTCTCTCTGTCAGTTCTTGCTTCCACTTGGAGGTTGAGAGCCTCTTACTCATCACTAGTCGAATTCATTGAGGCAAGTGTCATTGGAGAAGATTCTGGAAGCTTTCATGGTCTTTCCACCTCGTTGAATGAGCTTGCCATTTGTCATTTCCCGCTCAGCGCACCCTGGTAGTGCATTTAGGTGCGTTGCAATGCACCTAGCTAGTGTACTGGGGTGCATTGCAACGTAGGCAGCTAGAAGAGCTTCTGAATTGATCCTGAATTGACTGTTTCTGAGTGGTTTTTGGTGGAGAACTTCTGGGAGAAGCTGTCATTGGTTGACCTTGTTCCTTTAGGGGTAGGAACAACTCTTTTAGGGACTTTGGATCCCTTGGATTATGGACATTTCATGCTCAATGCTGTAAGGCACAAAAATGTCTATAACAGTTGCCCCCTAAAGTATGAGGCCGTTTATCGGGTTGTTACACTAAAAAATGTCACCTTGACTACTTACAGTTAGTATGGCTCAAATCAACAGTCATGCTACCCTCTTAGGCAAGTCTCATGCCTCTGTTATCCATCTCAAACTCAAAGAAGAGAGAAAGTCTTGTAAAAACTATGTTTATCTCTGGGGTCGCAGGTTCTCTCTAGCCTTACCTGCGGGGACGCTGACCATGTTCACAAAATATGCATCCATGGACGCTCTGTATGTTAAGGGACAGGTGCGTCCCTCTGTAAAAGGCAAAATGCGTGAGTTTTATCTTGAAAAAGTTACTTGTGGTTACTTCTAGAACATTCTAGAGGTCGGTTTGATGAAATGGATGCGCCTCCAGTTGGTTCATGTATCTCTATTAAGGGGGAACTTATCCCATCAATAAGGGAGCTATCCCACCCAAAGAGGTGGATGATCCCATTGATAGTGGACCTGAATAACCTCTTTACAGCACTATAAATAAAGACATTGAGCCAGAAGGAGAGGAGGTTGGAGCTATACATTTTCTTTGGGTAAATGCTGCAGGATTTAGGTCTTCCATTAGAGCCTTTGTGAGGAGAGATTGTCTTCACTTGATTCTACTTGGGAGAGGGTGAGCTTTGTCAAAGTAGAGGAAAACCCTTGATGGACCCTGGGAGGAACTTGCACAACACCAAGGCCAGGTTGTAAGAGTTTCTTTGTTTCGTTATTAATACAAACTGGTTTATTTTTCTCAATAGCTTGTGTTAATGAGCTATTTCATGTGTTCCTTGGTCTGCATGTTGAATATATGTTTTATTATATGAAATGCAAGTGCTTGGTAATTGTTTGATTGTTTGTGGTTGCAGGAATTGACTTGAAGGAGGAGCTCATCCGGATCGTCAAGAACGGACTTCAACAACAGCGTTTTGGAATAAGGTAAGCCTAAACACTTGTAGTTTTCATGTTGTAAAAGGTGTATTTAGAGAAAGATCACTCCATTTTGTCTTGTTTGTCATTAGAATGTCTTAGACTTCTAGGAAGGTCAGTCGTGTCCGCACCCTTGACAAATTCCGTGTGACACGGGTGAAATGCTTTATTAGGAGGATCCGAAGTTCTTCCAATGCCGGGAGGAGACCTGTAATAAGATACAATACAATACATTATTTTTCATACTGTTTTCATGATCTAGCTGAGGCGGGCATTCCCATGCTCATCTTTATAAATCCATTTTTCTGTACATAGGACAGACAATCGTGTGATGGTAGACTGATGATTTTGATGAAATCATCATCCTTTTGGTAGGATGATTATTTGTGCTGTAATGCTGTACATTTCAATGTCTTTATTTTTCCTGAATATATATCGCAGCCCGGATGGATGAAACTAGATCCGGGGTCTTCAATCTCGTCCGATCTTCACTCTAAGTACAAGTCAATCCATGTGAGAAATGTTCTGAAGTCAAACATGGAAAGACATCGCTTGATTACCAGTCAATGATGTAAACTGTTAACAAGCGCGAGAGGAATCACCGATAATGATAATGACCCTCAAGGTACTGCAGTACAATTCACGTGGTGTGAATAAAGGACTTGGCGTCGAACACCATGCAAAATCTTTCGGTCGAAGGTCATTGATGTATACCTGTCGCCGAAAGTGAGAAACTTGCCATTGAGGCATGCAAGCTTCAAAGTACTGAAGGGGGTGTTCCTAGATCAACTTCTTGGATAATGAGCTGATGTCGACAAGAAGCGATCCGTCAAAGGAGGGCCTTAATGTATCCCACATCAGTGACACGGAACGGAGCAAATGACTTTGATGGAGGTGAAAACGATCTGATGATATATGGTTCAGGGTGGCGGTCATGAAAGAATGAAGTATAATGTATGGTAGTGGATGGGACACGGTTGACTTCTCTGGATGACTTCTCTTGAACATATCGGCGACACTTGTGTGATGGATTGGTAGCATTTACCCCAAAGATGGATGGTATGGCGAGACCATGGTGATGTGACCGGTGAATGAAACAACCCAACCCGACTCAGGCACGGAGTGGAAGTGTCATGTTCAAGAGCGACTTGCTACCAATAAAAGTTCTTTGAGTTTCTTCCCAATTTTCCCCAGTCATTTCTGACCAGTACCTCTTTATTTTTGTCAAGCTTGAGGAGGATAACATATGCTTGTTCTATAATTTGCCCTTCGGGCAAACCCATTGCTATGTTTTAACGAGCCTAGCGATAGTGAAACTCGTTCTCGTCTAAAGACAAGTTTGTCGCTATTAATCTTTTTAACGAGTCTAACGACAAAGATAACTCGGTCCTTTTCATTTTTAGAGAGTCTGAAAAGGTACGTAAAGATAACTCCGGAAGTCCTTTTTCGTCATCTAATCCCTTAAGTCCGAAAAAGTATAAAACAATACAGAAGGGATGAAATTTCGATAGTTTTAACGAGCCGAACAAAGCAAGCGCTCGATCTTTTTGTGCAATAATCCCTCAGGTCCAAAAAGATTAAAATCTAGAGGAGGGATAGCACTTCCGGTCTTTTTAACGAGCTGGAAGGCCAAAACTCGGCAATCTTTTCATATTTTACGAGTCAGATGAAAAGAGCTTAAAGAAGACTCGTCTTTTGAGGAACGAGTGATAAAACGGGTAGCAGCTGATTCCAGGTAAGGGTTGGAATTTTCCAAACACAGCAGTGTCACGAGGATGGCTAGTGAAATCACTCTTCGCAGCTGTTCCTCAAAATGGGTAAACAATCAAATGGAGGTGAATGATCGGCCAATGGAAAAGTGGAGGTGACGGTGCAAACACGACCAAGGCTTTAATGGCTGATAAATTTACATTCACGGTGGTTATTTACCGGAGGATAGTTCATTTTTTAACGAGCTTAAACGCGGAAAATCACTGCTCGGTCTTATGTTTATTTTTTAATGAGCATGAACTATGTGCTAAAACTGCTCGATCTTATGTTTATTTTTTAACGAGCATGAACTATGTGCTAAAACTGCTCGATTAACCCAGTCATATGATAAGAATGTCTCATGTAAGATGCCATTTTTATGGAGCTTGTGCCTTACAAAAGCTTTGCCCCGCATCCTTTCTTTATGCAAGTTAGGAAACGACTAATCCAAAAAACAGATAAATA
Source organism: Pinus tabuliformis (assembly GCA_031772625.1). NCBI lineage: Eukaryota > Viridiplantae > Streptophyta > Pinopsida > Pinales > Pinaceae > Pinus > Pinus tabuliformis. The sequence goes on from CM062813.1 coordinate 686,478,418, forward strand.
ACCGCTCTTTGCTTGCACTCCAAAAGGTTTGCATGCCCCCAGGTATAAAGTACGATTTCAAGGTTACCCCTCAATTTGCAGATAAAACATTTGTTCTACCAGGAAAGGCCTACCTCTTTCAGGTTACCAAAGATTGTCTCATTTGCGCAGCAAACAAAACATTTCTTCGGCGATGCCTACCGAGATAGACAAAGGTGAGTGACAACGAGCGCCAAACACATAACTTTGACAAAAGAATCTTATTCTAGAACAACCCCTCTTCCAATCACGGACGGGGTACGGACTAGTCATATTCTCCCGTGGAAACCTACCCTATACCCAAAGTTTTCCTGCTGAAGCAGACCAGGACGCATGCTCCCTGGGTTCCAGTCATATCCTTCCGAATTACTCGCGCTCATCGGGAGGACGGACTGTAGGTTGAGACATTTCTTGCATGAAGAGACCATTTAGGGATGGTATATGACTATTTGCGATGCGTGATCCGGGAAATGAAAGTTGGTCCACGAGCTTGACCACTCTTCCTTCGTGCGGAAAACACATTACTCTAAAGAGTGAGGAGACGATGGCTCCCATGCAATATATATAGTCTCGTCCAAGGAGTAGGTTATAATCCAAGGGTCCTTGAACGACCATCACGTTCATTTGAACGGTCTTCCCTTTCAATGTTATGGGCACATTGGGGAGGATCCCTAAAGGTCGACTGGTTCCTTTATCGAAGCCTGTCAGATTTCTCATCTCAGGCAAAAGCGATGGCGAACCAAGCGCTTTCCAAGCAATAGAGGAAAGGATACTCACAGATGCCCCCTAATCAATGATGGTGCCAGCCATGACCATTCTGTATATTTGAACGATAATTCGGAATGGTATGCTTGCTGGCAAACGGGGTCTGCCTAGTTGGTTCCAGTCGAAGGATACAACTAGGTTGCTTGGTGGTGGGACCGACTAGATGGTCGGGTATCGCTCTGACGAACTTCCTTCCTGCGATAAAGGAATGGGTGGATTGCCCCCGTGTTTGTCGGAGTCTGTGTTGATGAAAAGAATCTGGATGGTGTCATCCTTATCCTCTTCAGTGACTGTATCATTTGAAGATAATACCTCTGAAGGCAAGACCGGGTCAATTGCCGCCTCGACCTTTTGACTTTTGTCTGGTATGGATTCAGTAGGTTCATCTTCAATGATAGACGCTTCAGCTGACCACTTGAGCGGGCCAGCTGGGTTCTCAACTAACGAAGGACTCGGCAAGAGTTTTTTATATCCAGGAGGAATTCGTAATGGTGAAACCGGACGATCTTCCAAGACTCTTTTAGCCTCGTCTAAGAAGGGACAACGGTGGAGGGTATGGTTGCCTTTGCACAGTCTACAGGGAGGTCTAGCCCTCCCTTTTTGTCCTGGAGCTTCACTTTCGCTAGTTGATGGTGTACTTTCAACATGGCCATCAGAGGTTGACGACACCGGATTGTGCAAACGGGGAGACCAGTCCCTTAGTATCCGAGGGATGCAAGGACAATCTCTGTGAAAGTGGTCTCCCTTGCAGATGACACATGGCGATTTAGGCCTGGTCAGTGCTGTGTGTGGATTTTCATTAGACGACACTTGTTTTCCCTTATTTGCCTTTGGCTCCTTCTTCTTTTTCTCTTTCTTCTTCTTTTCCTTCTTCTCCTTAGGAACTTGGTTTTTAGCTTTACCAGTCCCATCAGACGAAGAGGAGGGAAGAGAGGAAGAATTAGAGGAAGTAGAAGGTTGGTGGGAAATTCTGGACTCGTCTAATTACTGATTCGACTGTTCAGGAATAGTGGTGTTCTGAACGACATTGGTTGAGAAGAGCCAGACTGGCAAGCCAATTGTCAGTCCTGGAAGCGACAATGTGGCCATATGGGGCGCACCAACATCTCCCCAAGAGGAGAAGGGACTAGGATTTCCTCCAAGGGGAATTCCTTGGTTGGTAGGCTCCATTTTCTCAACCTAAAGATCAACGTAGGAAAAAGTGGTGATTATTCCGTTTAAAATAAATTTTAACGACGCTTGGACACAACTTGCTTTTTCAATTTTAAAGAGTCGAGAAAAAGCAAAAGATGACTCTAGTCTCCTTCGATTTTTAATGAGCCTGAAGTGACAAGTGCTCAGATGGACCTTTTCCGTTAAGGAGTCTGAAAAGGAATGAAAGGGACTGCTCTGGAGTTCTAGGTAGAGGGTGTGCCAAACCAATCGCAAAACCGCAGAATACTTTTTAAGGTACGGGCGGTCAATCTTCCCGAATGCTGTGTTCAGTGCATTGCGATCAGTAAGGCGGCCGACACGACTTCCTATGGATAAAGGTTTTATGCCTATAGGGGTCTCCCAATATGTACTCGACGGTATGTGGGAGCACAATCCGTACTGGCACTTATCGTCTCTCAGGAGGAATCACCCAACCATCAGTGAGGCAACAGTTACCAGGTTTTACGACGCCGGAACACGTCTCTAGCCTAGACCTCTATGTTGTGCGTTAAGTTACAAAGCGTTGTTAAGTTCATTCAATTTATTTTAGGTTGATCTTTCTTAGAAGTTTGCCTTTTTGGATCACCACGAGATGTATGATACAATTCCTAAATGCAGTCTAAAGATGATAAGCAAGCTTTTATATCTTTTCAACAATGAAAATCCTAGCTACAAGGGAAAAGAAAGACACAATCTTTTCTCAAAGAGCATAGAGCACACTGTAAATGCACTTTTCCCTAAATCAATCCATACAAACTGTCAAAATGCAAATGCACTTGTGCATGTATTTTTTTTCACTTTCTTAATATTGATGCCTAAAAAGAAAGCTGTTGTACAAATTTGAATTCGATTTCAAGTGAAAAACACAAACAAGTTTCCTTTTCGAAATCAAAAAGACGATTACGACACTTTATGATTTCCTTGTTTCGACACTAGAAATGCATAAATTCAAACCAAAAGACAAAAGTAAAAGCACAATCAACTGTCAACAGCAAACAAACTCACTCCTAAGATCAAAACGACACTTACGACAGGTCTAGATCTGAGGGCGACAGTATGACTAGTTTACTTTTGTGATGGGAAACTGCAAATGATGTAACAAATACACAAACAAAAAATACAGTTTCTTTATACAACTGAGGCGGAATTGAGGCAAAGAAAAGGGGTTTCAGATAGGTACCCACACTGATAATAGGCTGCAAAAAATAGAGATAAAACTGAGCAAAAGGAAGCAGGGAACCACAGCTGCACAAGGCCAAAGCTGATCAGCGCACCCCCAGCACAGAGAAACTGAACTTCAGCGCAGGTAGCCTTCTTGGGACCTGCGTTGAAATGCAGAACCTCTTCACAGAGTCTGCGCTGAAGCAGAAACGAGAATTGTTTCTGGGTTCTGGGTCACGGTTTGCAGTTTAATCTACGGTTTTTGGCCGGATAAAAGCTATCAATTAGGTACAATTAGAGGGATGATTTAAAGGAGGACTAAGAGCTATCACAAAGGGCTATTAGAGCATTTGTGGATCAGTTGTTCAGATCATAAACAAATTCTAGTGAAAGGATTGAAGTAGCAGCTACTTTGCATTTGATAATGGCAAATTCTTTTCGATTGCTACTTCTTGTGTTTATGAAACAAACAATCAAAAGAAACACAAACAAACTAACAAGATACGATCCCCAGTGGAGTCGCCAATTTGTTTTTGGGAAAAGTATCCAATTCGAAATGCCCCTATCCCACTCTAAGGTGTGATAGTGCCTTAGCAACAAACAAGGAAAACTATCTTCGTATTCTTCTTTATGAAATGTAAATGGAGAAGAAGGATGTAACTAACCGATGTCTTCCGCTAGTTTGTCGATCCAATCGCTCTCTCCTTTGTTCGCTTCCCGCTGCTTGCTCCTTCACTGGTCCAGCTTCACCAAGTTCCTGCAAGATCACAAGAGAGGAAAACTACACAAAAGACATAGATTTACATTCATAACTAGTTTAGGATCAGATATAAACTAAATATGCAAATACAACAAAGCATCATTGATATACAAGCATATAGGAGAAACTCAAATAGTTTTATTGATATGATAAGAAAGTCCAAGAGGAGATACAACCAAGTGAGTCCCAATCCAGCATCTACCTCCCAGCAAAGGAATCCCTTCCTCTCCTCCAACAAAGCATAAATCACCCAATGTACTAATCTCAATCTCAAACCAACAGCAATTCTCTGCAAAGTACAAAATTCCAGCCCCTTGGACCTCTGGGTGAGAGATCCATATATAGATGTAAGCAGAGAGGATGAGTCAGCTTATGTTTTGACTTGTGGCTTCTCTCTGTCAGTTCTTGCTTCCACTTGGAGGTTGAGAGCCTCTTACTCATCACTAGTCGAATTCATTGAGGCAAGTGTCATTGGAGAAGATTCTGGAAGCTTCCATGGTCTTTCCACCTCGTTGAATGAGCTTGCCATTTGTCATTTCCCGCTCAGCGCACCCTGGTAGTGCATTTAGGTGCGTTGCAACGCACCTAGCTAGTGTACTGGGGTGCATTGCAACGCAGGCAGCTAGAAGAGCTTCTGAATTGATCCTGAATTGACTGTTTCTGAGTGGTTTTTGGTGGAGAACTTCTGGGAGAAGCTGTCATTGGTTGACCTTGTTCCTTTAGGGGTAGGAACAACTCTTTTAGGGACTTTGGATCCCTTGGATTATGGACATTTCATGCTCAATGCTGTAAGGCACAAAAATGTCTATAACAAAATGGACTCTACTCTAGTTCTGATTTAGACAGGTATCATGATGATCATCATTAACATCCTTACATGAGGAGTGATAGGGGATATTTTCCAGATGAGTTCAAGAGAGAAAAGCCACCTACATTTGACGGGGAAATTAAGAAGTCACAGGATACAAAAGCATGGTTTCTTGGGATGAATAAGTTCTTTAGACTGCATGATTACTTAGAGAACATGAAGGCCAGAATAACTACATTCAATCTTAAAGGTAAAGTACACATCTGGTGGGAAGATGTAAATAATGTGTTGGCTGCATGGGGCTTGACCTAGGTTCAGTGTTAGTTAGCCAAACAAATCCCTACACTACTGCCCCTTTTGGCATCAGCCCATGGAGCACGAACGAAGTCTCACCTGAAGCAGTATGGTGGGATACTAGAACCAAGTTTCCACACCCTGAGATGGTCGTGATGTCGGTTTATTCCTTCTGTTTCTGCTTTTGCGTAGGTCGTTAAGTTCTATGGCTCTGTCTGTCTAACCCTTTATTCCGCTCTTTGGTACCTCCGTGAAGGGGTACGATTGACTTTCGCGCAGCCCTAGCTTGCAGTTCAGGTACTTTCGCGCTGCTAGGGTAGCGAATCGTGCAGATTCGAAAACTAGCTTAAGTGTCTTTCTTATCTTATTAATAATCCTAGTTATAGTTGCATAAATAAGTATCCTTACTTGCGTTCAATTATCCAACGTAATTACATACATTTGCACATCACATAAGAATTATAAATGAAATTCATACACAATATGACAAGATGCATTAACAGGAAACAAAGACACAGAATTTGGAAAATTCTTCTCTTTATTGACATTTTCAGATGATTATAGACTCTATTTGCCCTACGCACACAACTGCAGGGGTCTGTGCACTCAGCTGTAGAGCCTCTACCTACAATAAGACCCGAAACTTAGACTTCTCTCCTTATCGCTCAAGACTTCTTACTTCTCCCCAAAACTTACTACTACTTAGAGCTTACTTAGCTCTTTTTATACAATCCCATGGTCCATGGACCATGGGTAGATCTTTATAGTTGACTTTATACTTTACAAAATAAGGGCGGACAACCCTTTATGACTCATGACACCTTCGTGCTCCGCGACCACAAAATGTAGAGACTTTACAACTTTATTACAAAACTTGACCCAAAACATGGGCTTTTAGCCCCAAAATTGTCCTTAGGGGATCCCGTTCCCAACAGGCCCCCAACACAAACATCATGGCTCGTCCTCGAGTCACTCTACAGGCATGGAGATCTTGGCGTGAAGACCTCCCAGCTCGACCTGTATGACTGCAACCTCGGCACTACACTGTGCGGCTGCCTGCTTCTCGTCTACAACTATCTGCTCGGTCACTGCTCCTGAATTGTTGGCCTGAAGCTTTGCTGAGTTGCTTATAGAGTCACAATATTTACTTCAATAGAGGTTGTGACTGTGTAAGCCTCATCCAGTTAGGGCTTCAGTCGTGCCTTCAACACTGCTTCCATGTGCCTTCAACATTGCTTCCTTGTGCAACGTTGCATCCACCTGTTCTTTTAGCTGCTTGGCCTCCTGTAGTTTTTCCAGTCTCTATGTGAGCGCGATGGTTTGCGTTGTGCCTTTGACTTCATCATAGCACTGCTTCAGCTCACATGCTTCTATGTCCAGTCGCTGTACAGTAGGGTCCTCCTGCAATATTTTCAAGAACTTGAATGACTGTTCAAAGAGTTGTGTGCGTCCGCTACTGCGCTGTTAGCCACCGCTATTGCCTCTATGACAGTGGTTTCACGTTGCTCCTTTACTTCTGGTGGAGTTGAAGGCTAGGCCTTCAACTGTAACTCGATGATCTGCAGGTTCAACTCCAACTGAACCCTCGCCATTTCTATACGAGCATTGCACACCCTTGTATCCAGCTTACGGACACGCACCTTGACTGGTTCTTCCTCAGGAATGGCCAACTCTGGGACCATTCGACATGCCTCCTCAATGACCTACAATGTCCACTTGTTTTGGTTGGTCGCCTTGGTCACGGTGGCAATGGAAGAGTCTCACTCGAGTGCCATCTTCTCATTGTTAATTTGCTGCTCACTAATCACTTGTAGGGTGCGGTGCTCACGGGCCCTCAAATCTGTAATCACTCCATCTTGCAATAGGTGGAGCACCTCGCTAGGGAGCACTTCCAGATTCAACCCTACTCCCTTGAGGGCATTGATAATGGGCCTGTTAGCTTCATTCTCCATGGTTAGTGCTCCATCAAGCACCACTATCGCACTGGAGGCCTTCGCGCGCAGCATATCGACAGCTTCTAAAGTGCTGATAACAAGGTTGGTGGACACCGTGCCAGCCTATGACACGCGGGTCTGTAGCTCCTGCATACCTGTCTGGATAGCCCCCAATACTAGTTGCTGCTACTACTCAAACTGTTGTAGGGCCTCCACGGTGACATCCCGCACCGTGTTGTTGATGTCATGCAAATCCCCCTCGATGAGGGTGATTAGGTCCAATGGCATCTTAGTGGCCTTGGACTTCTTCCTTGACCCTCCTTTCTCTTGTTCCCTTGTATGCTTGATGTGGATGGACGTCGCCTGTGGGTCCGTGCCATGCTGCTCTGTCTGTCCGTCCGTCTCTTCCTGTGTCTCAGGTGAAGGCGACCTCGTGCCTTTGTCAGAGCCCCGCTCTGTTCCACCTGTTTTCTTCTCTGTCTGCTGAGTGGAAGTGCACTCCACCTAGGCCTTGTCAGTGGCCTCCTTCTTTCCCTTTTCAACTAGCTACGCCATCTTGAGCTTGGCCTCGTCCTTCTTGTGTTGCGCGACAGACTTTCTCCCTCCCATCACCAAGTGTGTTGTAGTGTGCCACTCTACTAGCCATCGATCAAGTACTACATCAATGGCGTCATCCGTTGCCAGGTAAGGCAAGTCATACCATGTCTGCGCAGGGTCCTTCCGTGCCCTGATGGACACATGGTGAAAATCTACTTTAAACTCCGCGTAACCCTACAGGTTGGAAAACACTATAGGCGAAAACCACGATTTGCGATTGATGGCCATGAAAATGTTCATCTCCATCAAAATCTAGAAGATCATGCTGTCCTTAATGCACTGCGCATCCTTGGTCACCCACAGCAAAGTCCTTGATGCACTGCGCATCCTTGGTCACCCACAGCGAAGCTTACTTCACTGCTTCTGGTAGGTCTGGCGTGACCAAAGGGAATTGACTGTCCTCTAGTAGCTCCATGCTACCATCACAATAGATAGCAAGAGCCAAGCATAGTGGAATGTATTGCTGAGCTCCTATGCCTCACGGAAGTTCGCAAGGAACTCACCGCGAAGATAGTCCCCCCAATTGAACTTGACTCCTTCGGCGCACTGGGATGCTAGCACGACGACAGGCACTGACACCTCATTGGCGCAACACTTCCTCACCACTTTCCCTACCAGAATCTGCGTAGCCACCTTTACAGTAGGGTCACAGATGCTGGATATGGCATATCCACATGGATTCTTTACCAACTTAAACTTCTTTTTCATGGCCTCCACGTGGGCCTGCTCACCACCTTTTCCGCCAAATATAATGGCTAGATTTTCTCCTGTGTAGGGCAACCATGTGATCGTGTGGATCAATCTATCAGTGATGGGTATTGGCTCCTCCAGCCACAGACACCCATCATGCACCAAGCATAGCAGTTGCTGATGACCAAGACTGTAATCGAGGTGCGGTTGTAATGCGGCACCCATAGCAGGTTGAGTAGACCTACCTTGTCTACTCCTCTGAGCCACCTCCACGGCTCTAATGCGGTCATTCTGGTGGTTGTATCGATAATGCGGTGCATCAGTTGCTGGGTCGTCAAGTGTGGGAACTTCTCATAGTTAGCCAATTCCCAGTCTTTGATTTTTAATAGAGGAACCTGCCCCAAGCGCAGTCCTTCAAAAATGATTTCATCTGGTAGCAAAGGGGTTTGCAAGGGGACCTTGCTCTCGTCGATATCTTTTGGCACCTTGATCTTGCCCTTGCGTGGAGGGATGTACTTAGGCAACCGAGTGATAGGGTCAGCACCCTGGGCTTCAACTTTCCCCACGTCTATTCCCACATCCTCATCATCCATCAAGATACCTTCGATTTCTTCCTCTTCTGGCTCCAAATTGATGGCTTTGCCCTTTTCCTGTGTGGCGGGCTTGTCTTTCAATGGGTTTCTTCTCGATGATGTGCGCACCAATATTGCAGGCTACTTGCCCTTCTTATCCTTCGCACTCTCCTTGGTTGGGGTGGGCTTTAGTCTTGGCGTCCTTGGTGATTTGGGGACTTCTGCTAATACTTTGGCAACCTCTGGAGTAGCTTTTTCGGCCTCCATAACAATTTCTGGGATATCCTCCTCGGATGTTACTGCTTCGGTGTCCATAGTTGTGGTAGGTGTCGACATAACGCTAATCAATAATGCTTGTGACATCTCTGGTAAGTTCTCAAACGTTGAACTTGCTATGAGAGCCTCGAAGAATTCTCGGTTCATGTGCGCCTGAGAGCTCAACAACTCAATTCTCAAAATGTAGTGTTTTTTGCTGGGCAGCCACCTATAATTTATAGGGCATTTTGAATTCAAATCTGACTGTTCCCCCCAAATTTGGTTCATTAATGCTGAATTGGCGGCAGATTTTCAAGGATCTGACCCATAAATTTCGTCTTAAATGTCAGCCACCCACTCCATTTGGTTGCATTTTACCGTCAAATCATGAATAGTGACTTTAATGGTCACTTTCTGACTAACCTGCACGATTTCTCCCTGGGTAGTGTAGATCTCTTCGCGCTACCACAAACCCTGTGACACTTCCCTACTTCGCAAAATCCTCCAATCACACAACTCCCCAACCCAGGCAATGTAGTTTATAGTCCCGCACCTCCTTTCAGTTTCCTGAAGCACTAAGACAGTGTGACCTTCATATAGTCACATGGCCAGACCACCAGTGTATGGCTTCAATTGACTACCATTCACCTTTCCTGGGAAGGGATCTCCATTCAATTTAACCAACTGAACTGCTCCTCCATCGGTAATATCCTTAATGACATAGGGCCCTAACCAGTGCATTCTAAATTTCTCTGGAAATTTATCAAACTTGCTGTCATATAACAAAACTAGGTCATTTACCTTAAACGTGCGCAGCTTAATGTGCTGATCATGCCATGCTTTTTCGCGCTGCTTTTGGACCTGTTGGTGAAATCTAGCTAGAAATCTCTCTTCCTCAAGCTCAGCCAGCTGCGCGAGCCTCTCTTCCAAGGCTCCGCAATCTATCATACCCGTGAGTGCCACTATGCGCAAACTAGGCACAATCTATTCCATGGGCATCACTGCTTCAACACCATATACAAGCCTAAAGGGTGTTTGTCCAGTCAACTTCTTGCATGTCATCTGATAGGCCCATAGTACTACGGGTATGCGTAGGTCCCAATCACTTCGCTGAGTGTTGCAAACCTTTGTCAGTGCGTTTTCCAGCACTTTATTTAAGGGTTCCACCATCCCATTAGCCTGCGTGTGATACATCGTGTTATTCTGGTGATATACCTAAAATTCCACTATCAACACGCTGATCATCTCATTCAGAAAGTGCGTACCATAATCAATCGTCAAAACCTTTGGACACCCAAATTGTGTCAGTACATACTCAAAGAGGAACTTTGCAATAGTCGCACCTGTACAGTCCTTTACAGGCTGTGCCTCCACCCATCAAGTCAAATACTACGTCGCGGTGATAATGTACCTCTCTCCCATATTCTTCCCTTGGGGTTGAATGGGTCCCACAAAATCTATCGCCCATTTTTCAAAGGGTTGTAACGTCATCTGTGAATTCAGAGGCAACTCATCCCTCCACAATGGCCTGCCAGTCCTTTGACACACATCACACGCTTTGCAGTAAGCTTTTGAATCCTGATGGAGGGTTGGCCACAACAACCTTACATGTAGAATATTCTGTGCGGCCGCTCTCCCTGCATAATGTCCTCCCATGGCACCCCCATGAGCATCCGCGAGGATACTATTCCTTTCAAACTCTGGTACATATCATCGCAATACTTCATCAGACCCCATTTTGTATAGATGCCCAGCAATGACAGAAAAATCTGTCGTGTGCACCACTAACTCCTTCTTTTGTTGGATGGTTTATCCTTCCAGGGCAGTTCCTGTTGTTAGGAAGTGTATGATATCTTCAAAATGACCATCCACGACACGCACTACAAGTAACTACGTGTCAGGCAATTCTTCCTCCAAATTAGTGGGCTCTTCCCCTGTTTCGATGCGCGAAAGATGGTCTGGTCCCGCGTTCAGTCGTCCAAGTTTCACAATAACTTCAAAATCATATTCCTGGAACAATAGTAACCATCTGCAGATTCTCCCACCCAACATAGGTTATTGACCAGGTATTTCAATGCAGAATGATTCGTATACATCTTAAAATGGCCACCCAGAAAATAGTGTCTAAACTTCTAGAGTGTGTATACTATGGCTAATCCTTCACGCTCGGTGGTGGAATAGTTATTCTCCACCTTGGATAACCTTCTGCTTGCGAATGCTATAGGATGGTCCAAGTCTCTTTCGCCAACCTATGTCAGTACTGCTCCCAATGTTATACATGATGCATCAACATGTACATGAAACTCCTTCTTCCAATCCGGGAAGACTAGGATTGGTGTGGTGACCATCTTTTCTTTCAATACGTCCAAGCTTTTCTTACAATCTTTGTTCCAGAATGTGACATCCTTTTTCAACAACTTCTCTATAAGCGCGGTGATCTGGGCATAACCTTTGATAAACTTTCTGTAATATCGAGTATGGCCGTAGCACACAGTTGTTTCACACTCCTCGGTGCTTCTAAGTTAAGTATCACCGCGATCTTCGCGAGATCTACCATAGTCACTGTCTACAAAAAACATGACCCAGCAAGGTCCCAAAAGGAACACAAAACAAACATTTCTTCAGATTAAGCGTGATCTGGTATCTTTGACAGGTATCTAGCATCAGGTGCAAACTTTCCACATGGCATTTCACCAGCCCAAACGCAGTCCAGTGATCAAATTACACTTCCAGGAACTTATGAATAAATTCCTTGAAATCCGCAATGACTACACGCGAGAAAATCGCAGGTGCATTCTTCAATCCGAAAGGCATTATAGTGTACTGAAAACAACCCCACTCAGTCGCGAAGGTTTTCTTGCTCCTATCCTCCAGCGCGATTTTGATCTAATGGTACCCAGAGAACCCATCAGTGAAGGAATATGCTTCCCGGCCACCTACATTGTCCAACAATTCATCAGTGAATGGAGTCGGGAAAGGATCATGTACACAAGCATCATTGAACTTCCTGAGATCTACCCATATCCTTATTTCATCCTTCTGCTTCTTTTCCTGTACCACCATTGGGCTTACCTAATCAAATTCTTCTACAGGCTCAATGATGGCTACTGCAAGCATCTTGTCTAGCTCTAAGCAGACCTTCTCCTTATACTTCGAATTGAGATGGTAAGGTTTTTACTTAACCGGCTTCGCATCGGGCTTTATCGTGATCTTCATAACACCCAGGTGTCCGATTATTCCTTTTAGATCCGTAAACTTGGTAGGGAATAAATCCTGGTATTCACAGAGTAATTTAGCAACCTTATCCACCATCATGTCATCCTAGTAATCTCTCATCTTCGCGAATTTGGGCTCTGCCTCCATACCAACATTTACCTGTTTCGTTTTCAGTGGAGCAGTTATATCAGGATTCTCAATCTGCAGTCCTTCAACATTGTGGTGACCTTCTATTTCAAGGATGTTAATCCTTTGTAGATCCTCATCTTCTTCTTCAGCAGTTATGTTATAGCATTCTAGCACGTGACTCAGCTGAGTAGTCCAATCGGGTTGAATCAGGTCCAAAGGATCCTGCGGTATCCTAAATATTGTTGCTTTCACTTATTGTATTGCCTCATTAATACAGCCAAACCCATCTTCAAAGATGAATGTCATTATGAATCCTTCGCGCAAAATATCCCATTCACCTATACCATGGAGGAGCTTTGTTTCTAAGTACTAGTTCATCGGGATGACATCCAGGGTGTGAGAGAACAAGTGCACCCATTCAGGTTGGGGCTTTGCTCCATAAGCCTGAGCCCATTTGGCCAAGTGCATGTGCAGATCATCCTTCCCATCATACCTGTCTGTCATTTGTACCTTCGACTTCCCAAAGCATGTTCTCATCATCCTCCTACATTCGCACCAACCGTCAAAGCTACCCTTGTGCATACCCCACCACCTTGCGGGCGTAGCACACAGTGCCCAATCCAAATCCTAGATGCGCTGCTTTTCTGGTACCTCCCTCTCAAATGCATCCAAAAATACATCTACCTCATTGAGGCCATCATAAGTGGGCAGATTTCTTACCTCTGACGACACACAACATAGCAACCAAGTCATCATGTTACAACTCAGCGTGGTTACTTCGTGTAATCAGTTCTTCCAGTGCTATAATTCCTCATCAGAGTCTGAAGTGCAGGAAGTCTCACGATCCCATGTAATCCGTCCATCCACTGTTGGATTCACCCAATCTTGGTCTCGCGTTGTTATCTTATAGATATAGTCCAGATCGTCATCGCTCTCATAATCGCGGAATGGTTTAGTATAGCGCGATCCTTTAACAGGATCTAGGGGTACTATTATGCGGAACGATTTCTTCTCAAATATCATCTTTCACTTATTTAGGTTGATTACCCTATTCACATCAGTAGCCTAATCAATGCCAAGGAGTTTAGGGTAGGGGTTGCTGTCATCCACAATTTCTATTACCTAAAAGTTAGCCAACGCGCTCGCGCCTTCAATATCTACAGTCACCCCTTACAGCGGCACCAAGGGGATGATCTTCTGCTGATTTTCCATCCTTAACTGAATTAGAGACCACTGCAGCGTAGGTCTTCCCATCTATTCCCATGTCTGCTTTGGTAGGAGGTTTGTGTCTAACCCCAGATCCAAAATAACATGATCCATTTCATATTCCCCTATCTGTGCGGTTAGCCTCATCTCTCGTCCTGTCCTTGTTTTATGCTTACCAATCTTTCGTACCACGCGCGGTTCACCCAAAGTGTTTCTGGTGCATCTATTTATAAGCTCCTGTAATCCCTTCATAGCCTTGCTATCACACAGTAGCTTCATGCACGTTTCTAGAAAGGTCATAATCATAGAAGGGTCCATTTCCTGATTGTAGAAATTTTGAATAATAAACACATATTCAACAGAGATTATCCTGATCATGCACTATTGCGGAATATATGCACAATACATAAGCTCCTCTATGTTGATCATCAATTTAGCAGCATCAAAAACAATGAAACATCAATCGCATGTGCACATTAACACAGTATGTAACCCGGGGAAAGCTTACAGCTGAAAACCCCACACTATCTGTATATTAATGATTGAGAACATGTAACATTACATAGTACAATAATCCTCACAAGTACTCAGTACTATCTCCACCTGTTACACACAATACAGCTCAGATTTGATCTCCAAATCTCCTCCGCTGCTTGCCTGCCTCCACTGCACAATCCTGCAAGAGAATGAATTGAATCCAAACTCGTTCCAAGTTCTATTTACCTTGGAGAATCACTCACACTGGAAATCACGTGAGCATGGGCTATATCACTGGGCATATGCAATTCTCATGGGCATACTCAATCCTTTGATTGTGCAAGATCTCATGCACAACTATAGTCACAACTGATAACAATCTCAACCTCTAACACCTGTCTCCATTGAACTGTACATGCACTGAGTTAACTGATGTATTCTTCAGTTGCATTATGAGTTAATAATTAGTGAATTAATTAATAACTAATTCACACAACTCATCACTTAGTCTATTGGCCAGTTAGACTAAATACAACTAGTTTAACTAAGTCAAACTGAACACAACTCCATTAACTGCTCATCCAACTCCACAGAACTCAACCACATGAGTTCTAACTGATGTCCTGCATGCAATAGCTCAAATGACCCACAAAGAAAGTGTATTTCCTTCTGACAGCTGCATGTGCCACATCTATAGCTCAAACTGAAGTGCTCCAAGAGGATAAGATAAAGTTTATAGTCTAAATATTATTATGAGACAATAATATTTGACTTTTCTATTTTTGACTAGCAGTCTAAAAATAGACTCTGATCACTCCTGCTGTGATCCAAAAATAGAAGTCCATCTATTTTTCCCAACATGACCAATCATCCATAAACATCATCCTGCAACTCATAGACATGATCCATATGTCTAAAAATAGACATCGTCTAAAAATAGACTTTGCGCCATAATTTGCCTGCGGGCCCACTTAGTGAAGGCGACTCCTTTCCACTAAGCTCCATCATCTTGTTGCATTCTCAACAAGCATTTCTTGTTGCACACTTTTCAACACTGATCATGCTTATCCTTGCTCCATGAGGTAGAGGCCTCAACAAAGCTCTTCTTTGCTTCCATGAACGTTTCACGTGCACGCTCCAAATCAAATTCAGCCTCCTGTGTCGGAGCTTTGCAAACCCATGTGTTGTCTTCAGACTGTTTCCCCTTATCATCTCTTGTAGCAATTCCACTTCGGAGCACTATATTCACATTTGGATCCTCTTCGCGAGGCTTAGAACTCATCATCTATAGGTTCTGAGTCGACTGAGGTGGTAGCGACCCTTTGTCGCATATTCTTACTATCAGCATAGGGCAGTCCTCCATTTCATGATCAAACAGAGTGCAAGATTTTCACGACGGACATGTTGGGTTAGTGCAATCACCGGTGTAGTGTCTTGGTCCTCCGCAATTATAACAGATTAGCTATCCCCGAGCTCTGCCAGGTCCTCCTCCGCCTCGGCCTCGTCCATGCCCCTAAAAGCCTATTCGCTCCATCCCCACACTCTGGTCAGGGGGCCGCATATATGCCTAAACCCTATAGGCGGGTGTTCTATCCATCATCAATTCATAGCTTCTGTAGTTGCGCTCATCATGGCTTACCGACCTACAGAAGTTTCAGAACAATTGTTGTGGTGTTTGTACAAACTTCTGCAGCAAACGACAGTTATCTTTCGTATGTTTTCCTGCTACATAAAATATAGCGCACCACAATGTAGGCCCCACACTTGGTCCTACTTGAGTTTCCAGCCTCAAAGGCATCGGTCCTCCTCCTGCAATATAGTTCGCAAAGACTGGACAATGGTCTTTGTAGTGTTCTAGCTAGGGTACTAGACTAGACTATATTAATTATCGACCAGGATGCGTAAGCTTAGAGGCATGCGTCTAAAGTATATAGACATAAAGGATTGTTGGCTAAGTGGTTATGATGTAGGTCACAGGGCTTCTTTATGGAAGACTGGGGTATGTCACCTATCATCCAAACACTCAGGTCACTCTGCTAATATACCTGATTACAATACTATCATTAAATGCATTTACCAAATTACACACTGAAACTAAACACTGTGTATCACTGCAACAATGATCTCAATCTCCTTACAAAGACATTACACATAAAACCCTTGTTCAGTAAACACCCAGTATTCACTAATATTTATACAATATCAAAATATACAGAGATCATAAATGGATTGTGAACTGAAAACAAAGTTTATGACAGTGCTTTTAAAAGACAACACAGGGATCGAATCCCTTACAGGACGCACTTCCAGATCTTAGTGATGACTGTTCAGCATTACCATAAACGCAAACCATATACATTCGATGGAAATCAAGAGCTATGGAAATCGAAACCAATTAATTGTAACTGCTGTGCAAACCATATAATACCTATTGAAATCGAAATCCAATCAATCGTAACTACTGTGCAAACCACACGAAAACCTAAGTGCAAATAAAATGAAAAGAACAGTGTACCGGTTGAGCGCAGGGCCCGTCCGCGTTCCAGAGGTACACTGGACTATATTCGACCGAATATCAAATCAATGCACTAGACACAAGTCGTAACTGCAACTGGGTTCTTAGTATTAAGTTTGAAACTCTGTTTCAGAATGATACAACGATTAACTCCTTACATCCATTACTCGGACTGTATTTACATATGTTTTTCACAACCATGTCATTTCGATAATGAATGTACATTCGGAATTTGGCTGTTGCCGCTTTTATTACATCGAGCTTTTCAAAATGTTTCTATCCTAACTGATTTCAAAAAGAACAAAAACTAAATCAAAATAGAATGAGCTGTTGTTTCTGCCTTTGTCGCCAATGTGCCATGCTTTGACCTGAGTTGACCGCGCATGTAGGAGAGTCAATCCGACTGTAAGATAGGTGTTTTTCCATGCTTGGACATTCTACTTTTCATCCATGCCTTTCGTTCTCGCCCAGCTGTTGTGCCACATGTCAAACAATGAGCTAATTACAGGATGTTGGAACTTCCTGTAACCATTTCACCAAAAACTTCTAATTCTTCAACATAAAATTCCTAAATCAATTTCAATGCATTTTAATAACTATAAGACTATTAATAATTAATTTTCAAGGATTCTAAGGAATATATGATGAAAAGGAATGGGTAAATGATATGTTTTTAGGAGGAAAAAGGGGTCTTGGGATGATACCAACATCTCTCCCCGACTTAAGGAATTAGCATGTCCTCATGCTATCCCCGAAGTGCTTCCCTTGAATTCTGTCCCTGCCTGGATCTCTGCTGCCTTGAGCAATGTGTCCACATTCGTTTTCACCTGGTTATCTTTCTGACCCTTGAGCTCCTGCTTTAACCTTTTATATTTTTCTTTGAGGGTCTTCTTCTGATTGTACCACTTAGTGGCCCAATTAGAGATCTCAGTTTGCTCAGCCTCCAGTTCACTGATTCTTTCCCTCAACTTTTCATTTTTCTTCTGAGTTTCTTTACTCTGCGCCCGAAGCATTTCATTTTCTCTCTTGATAACTTTTTCTAGCATATTAGCCTCCATGAGCTCTTCCTTTAATTCTTCAATTTGTTTTTCCAGTTTCTTCTGTCTCTTAATGGGAGGTGGTGAACATTTTTCCTGCTTGTTATTACTTTCCACCTCTATATCAATTTCTGGTCCTGGTAGTGAGTGGTCACCACTCTCAACATCTATTTGTGCAGGTGCATTGGACTCAAGTTGGTCCTCTTGTAACTGGGCTTTTGGTGTCCTCCTTGTTCTTCGTGAGTAAGTGGTGAAAATTTTATCTTTTTCGGCCCTCTTAGCATCTTCCTTTCTCATGTTCCTGGTCCTTATGCTGCCCACAAGTAGAGGTGCCTTGCTGGCTTTGGATACTGGGATTTCTTCATCAATGTCCTTCATGAACCCTGAGTCCTCTTACACTTCTTCTTTATCTTCCTCATCTCTAATTTGATTAACAGCTAGGAATTCTTTCCATGGTTTCCCTCTTCTCTGCAATTCATGCTTAATAAGGATTTTAATTAAGCCAAAGTGATATAGGCTCTTGTCTTAATTTCCCTTCTACTTCTGGATAGTCTTGGACATCTTGGTTAAGCTTTGTAACAGAAAATATGGTATACTGATAACACATTGTTTCTTCAAGTGGAGGAGTAGTTTAATGTGGTATAGATAGACAATACTGTAACGACCTTCACAGGTTATGAATTTTTGAAGGATGTAGACCATCTCATCCCAGGGATGCATCAACCAACTTCTTGGAACACCCTTCTTCCAGTTCACTAATGAGACTCTAGATCTAGACATAAACTGTGTCCACAATTTCTCTTTAAATTGCTTGGTTTTAAAATACTTCTCCCCTTCTGGACTAATCCCTATTGCCTGAGCTATAGTATCCTCTGAAACCCTGAATGAGAAGTTACCTATCAGGGCTTTTTCTCCATTGAAGGTGAAAGAAAATTGCTTGGTAACCTCCTCATTGCTTCCATGAAATTTCTCTAGAAATGGTAACCACTGTATTTCTCTGAGAATTTCAATGCAATTCTCATGATATTGTGAACTGTCGAACACACTCGGTTCGACCCTATTAGTCATAGTGGCAGAGGGTCATGCTTCTAACCCTTCTCTGTTTATGTTCTTACAATTTTAACAAAGAAATTTCAAACTGGTTACCTGGTGTATCGCTTCCCTTAGTCTTCAATATGATGCTTGGCCGATATGACTGTGGTGGGAATCGAAACAGAGTGGTGATACTTTCCTCTTTCGGCGCTCACTGCTTCCAATCCTCACTGTGTAAATCGAACCCAAATGATAATACTCTTTTCGGCGCTCACTGCTTCCGATTCTACTTTGAAAGTCACAGGAAATCAAATGCGAAAATGATGGTGGGATAACCGGCTGTACTCACTTCACAACGTATTCATTCATTTTAGAACAGAGGAGTGTTGTACGCTTACATAGATGTCACCACAAGAGTGCTGGGAGCATGTATATATAATGCTGGGTATGGTTTTGGGAAGTCCCTTGAATCATTGGGTACGTCGGGTGGTGGAGTCATGATTCGGCTGTGTGGAATGAAATAGAGAGGCCGCTTTACATTTGTCTCTTTCCCTTGTATTTAAAAACACAATCCACCACGTGTCCCATTTCAGTTGATATTCGGTCAGATGGAGGATGTTGGTATGACTATAGGATGTATGACAAGGTTGATGTGTTGGTAATGGGTTTAGAAGTATGAATAGGTTGATGTATGAGAATGATGAGAATCGGTGGAATAAGGGATGATAGGAAATGTAGGTGTCCTTGAAATCAATCATAACAGTTCACAGTCATCAAAGTTACATTAAAAATCAATCTAAGAAATTAAATGTTTAAGAACAAGAAACATATTACTCTTTTGTTGGTCATTGTTGTATTGACATGCTGAGTAGCTAGTCCCTTTTTGACTGTTCTTTTGCTTGTTGTAACAGGTCCTCTAAGGAAGATTGAATGCACAGGTCCTTTGAGAAAAATTTGAAAATGTTCATGCAGCTCCTTATATTGATACAGGTTCACTGAGCTTGGGCATTTGATGGAGTCTTGGTGCCCAAATCCTTGTAGAAACTTGATGAAACTTTGTTGAAGTAGCCCTTGGTGTCAATTTCTTTAACAGGTCCCTTCTGAATGTCTTAAAGAGGTCCCATTACTGCTGGTGTTGGTAGCATAGTTGTCTGGACAGAACAGGTCCCCCTGCATAATGTTTATAACCAGGTCCCTCTGAGATAAAATAATGACAAAACAGCTTATTTATTGAAGTCTGGAATGCTGGAACAAGCGGTTTTGGAAATTTACAGTGAAGATATAGGATAAGAAATCTTTAAGAATTTACAATGGAGAGATAAAAGAACAAAGTGCTGATGCCTCTCTCCCCGACTAAAAGTTTGACTTGTCCTCAAGTCATGATTCAGCTGATAAATCAAATAGTAAACAAAAGAAAGAGAATTCATACTCGCCAACGAATTGGTTTTCAAGTAGGAATTCGAGGTTAGAGTGTGCCAGAGACTGGTTTTCACATCTAACCCATTATTATTTTTTTGTTTTATATTTTTTATATTTTTTTTTTTAGTTTTTGTTTTATATTAATTTTTTTATTATTATTTTTTTTTTTTTTCTTTTTGACTCTGAAATTGAAAGGAAATGAAACTAAGGCAGTGATACTGCAGCTGAGGGCTGCAGTACCTCAACCTCTCTTTGCTGAGATAGTGTATGGAGAAAATCTTGCTTGCTAATGGGCTTGGTGTATAGTTTCAGGCGATGACCATTGACTGTGAAGGAGTGACCTTCTCCATCAATAGTTTTGAGCTTGACTGAACCATTGTTATAAGCCTGAACAATTTCATAGGGGCCCATCCAATGGGTGGTGAACTTGGCTTTATGATCTCTGAATTTTGAGTCAAAAAGTAAAGCCCAGTCACCTTCCTTAAACTGCTTCTTCTTAATATGTGCATCATGCCACTGCTTCCTTTGTTTTTGCATGAGGATTGTGGTTTCTTCTGCTTGCTGCCTCATCTCATCCAGCTGGTTCAACTGCTGAATTCTTTCTTTTGGTGCTTGGTCCAAATCAATTTGTAAATCTGCAGCCAGTTTAAAAGTGTGTATTTGGAACTCAATAGGAAGCATTACCTCTTTGCCGTACACCAATTGATATGGTGTAAATCTTGTAGTGTCTTTCCAAGTAATCCTGTAAGCCCATAGTGCATCTTTGAGCTTCTCTTCCCAGTTTTTCCTGTTCAGTGCAACAGTTTTAGTAATGATGCCTTCCAAGGTTTTGTTTGTGGATTCCACCTGCCCATTGGCCTGTGGATGGTAAGGGGTACTTTTCCTATGCTTGATTTGGTATCTGTCTGTGATGTCCTTCACTAACTTTGAGGTGAAATGAGTACCTTGATCAGTCACAATTTCCCTTGGTACTCCATACCTCACAAAAATCTCCTCAAAAAGGAAATTGACTACTGTGTGTTCGGTTGCTCTAACCAGTGCTTTTGCTTCAGCCCACTTTGTGACGTAATCAGTACATACTAAGATGTACTTCTTACCATTGGAGGTTGGGTTAATGGGTCCTATAAAGTCTAGAGCCCACTTATCAAATGGTTCTAAGTGAACTTGGGGCTGAAGGGGCATCTCATCGGTAGCTGTGGGCCTGCCCATTCTTTGGCAGCTGTCACAACTCTTTACATACTTCTTGGCATCCTTGAAAATGGATGGCCAGTAGTATCCAAGAGTAAGAACTTTGAATGCTGTCCGCTTCGCTGCAAAATGCCCACCACACGGTTCATCATGGCAAGATTTTAAAATATCAATTACCTCATCATTTCTTACACATCTCCTAATAATCATATCATGACCAGTGTAAAATAAATTGCCATTAAGCCATGAATATCTAGCACTTTGTTTGACTAGTCTCCTACGTTCCTTTGCAGTAAAGTGTGGAGGTGTCCTTCCTGTAGACAAATAATTGGCCAAATCAGCATACCAAGGAGTTACTATGGAAATTGCAAATAAGTTTTCATCTGGAAAAGAATCTTCAACTAGAACAACCTCACCTGGATTTTGCAGTCTAGAGAGAAAATATGCCACCTGGTTCTCTTTGCCTGGTCTATCTAACACTGTGATGTTAAATTCCTGTAACAATAGTAGCCATCTGGTAACTCTGCCACTAGTTATTGGTTTATTCATTAAATTTCTAATGGCCGAATGATCAGTATGTACAAAGACCTCATAACCAGTTATGTAATGTCGGAATTTATTCACAGCATAAATGATGGCAAGTGTTTCCTTTTCTGTAACTGTGTAGTTTAACTCTGCAGGTGTTAGATTTTTACTGATGAAATAAATGGCATAAGTACAAGATTCCTCTTTTTGGCCCAAGGATGCACCTACTGCAGTGTCGGATGCATCTATAAAGATATGAAATGGGAGGCTCCAATTAGGCCCTCTCAAGACCGGTGCTGTAGATAGTTTCTTTTTGAGCTATTCGAATGCTTGTTGGCAGTTCTCATTCCAGTTAAAAAGTACATCTTTGGTTAGAAGTTTAAACAAAGGTAAAGCTACCTTACTAAAATTTTCAATAAATCTGCGGTAATAGCTTGCATACCCAAGGAAACTTCTTACCTCTCTTTGATTCTGTGGAATTGGCAAATCAGCTATGATCTGGATCTTGGCTGGGTCAACCTGGATGCCTTGAAAAGAAATATAGTGGCCTAACACTATCCCTTCATTTAACATCATAAAGCACTTTTCATTGCTGAGGGACAGGTTAGCTTCAATACATCTTTTCAAAACTCTCTCAAGATTTTCTAATGCATGTTCAAATGAATTGCCATATACTGAAAAATCATCCATGTAGACTTCAACACAATCATGAATTAAATCAGCGAAAATAGCTAACACAGCTCTCTGAAATGTAGCTGGAGCGTTACAAAGTCCAAATGGCAAAACATTGTAGGCATAGGTGCCCCAAGGACAGGTGAATGTGGTTTTGTCCTGGTCTTCAGAGGCTATCCTGATCTGGTTGTAGCCACTGAATCCATCAAGAAAAGAAAATGATGATTTGCCAGCTAGGGTGTCTAACACTTGGTCAATAAATGGCAGTGGTAAGTAATCTTTTAGCGTTGCTTTGTTCAGCTGTCTGTAATCAACACAAATGCGCCACTTACCATTTTTCTTGGGCACTATAACCAATGGGGATACCCACTGACTGTCAGAAATAGGATATATAAAATTAACTCTCAAAAGTTTTTGCAATTCCTCTCTGACAATATCTTGGAGCATGGGGTTCATTCTTCTCTGTGGTTGCCTCACTGGTTTAATGGTGCTATCTGTATAGATATGGTGAGTGCATGTGTCGGGGTGAATCCCATGCATATCAGTGTAGTCCCAAGCAAAGGCTTTTTGGTATTTTCTCAAGAGTTTAATCAATTTCTCTTGTTGAGATGAGTCGAGGTGATTGCCTATGTTCAGAGTTTTCCCTGGACTGATCTCTATGATCTAAGTCTGTGTATTGGTGATGGATTGAACTGGAAAAATGTCGTGAAATGTAGTTTGCAAGGATTGGATAGAGCATGTTTCTTGAAAGTTTTGAGCCAGAAGTAAATCTGCAGCATGATATTGTTCATTTCTCAAATTTTCAGACATATCAGGTTGAGAAAGGAATAATTCTACCAAATCATTATTGTCTTGGTCCTGGAAATCATAGATTTGGTCAATGCTAAAAACAGATTGTACTTCTTCTTTATCATTAAATTTATCATCAAGCCACAAATTATGTGTTACTGCTGGTGATTGTGCCGATGCATAAAGGGTGATTTGTTTTCTTTCGGTCCCCCTTGAAATGATCATGTTGCCTGATCGACATCCTATAAATGCATCAGCAGTCGCTAACCATGGTCTACCTAGGATGATAGGGTGTCCTCCTAAATTGGATTTGGGTTGAAGGACTAGGAAATCCACTGGATACTCCCAAGAGTCCAGTGAGACAATGATGTCTTCCAAAATCCCTTCAGGAATGACTTTGGACCTATCAGCTAGTTCTAGAACAATCGTGGTATGTTGCAAATTCATGAGTTGGAGTGTTCTCATGGTTTCAAGAGTCATGACATTGATTGCGGCTCCAAGATCTATCAAAGTGTTTGGAATCCGTATGTTGTTAATGATGGTGGTCACTTTGGGAATGCCAGGATCAACATATTTCTCCATGGAGATGGTATTGGTCATAAGGCCTGCTAAATTTCCTAAAACACGAATGGTTTGAGGATCAATCCTTTTCCTAGCAGGCTTCTTGAGGCACATGTCTTTGATGGCTTTGGTATAGATAGGAATGTCTTTTATAGCTTGCAGCAGTGGGATTTTTATGTAGACATTTTTGAGTTCATCTAAGACATCAAATTGTGGTATAGACAGTGGTGGTTTTACTTGGATCAATCGGTCTGGAAAAGGTGGATGCAGTGGTTGCATCTGTTTGTCTTTGGTATCATTGTTTGGTTTTGTTTGATTTGTCATTTCATTTTCCTTTTCGGTGTTTTCTTCTTGCTTATCTGTTATTGGAGAATCCTTGTGGAGCACCCTACCAGACCTCAAATTAATGTTTTGCAAAGGCAGTGTGGAGTATGAGGTTCCTTCTTCTACATTGTAGGCTGGCCTCTCTGCTCTATTATTCGGATTTGGGACAGTTTGAGCAGGAATTTGAGTGGGTCTGGGAGGTTGTGAGTTAGCTGAAAATTGGAGTTGTGGTGCATTTATTGATGGAGGAGCAGGCAGAGCTTGTTGAGGAGGTTGGGGCTGATAGACAACTTGCTGAGGATACTGCTGATATGGTTGAGAATTTGATGGATACGGCTGTTGGTATTGTTGATATGGTTGTGAGTAAGGTGGGTATGACTGAGGATATGTATTATAAGATTGGGAGTACTGTTGAGACGGTCTCCATTGGTTTTGTGGTTGGTTTTGGTGCTGTCATGGCATGGGTACATTCCATGAGTTTTGTGCATACATTTGATCATTCATAGGAAATTGCAGATTTTGATTTGGAAACATACCTTGGGTTGCTGGCCTTGGTTGCCATGGTCGCTTTGTGCCCATGTAATACACATTTTCCATCTCTGTATTGGCTGCCATATTACAGTTCTGCAAAATTTTAACTTTAGGACAGTTAAACATATCATGATGTTCAGTACAGAAAGCACAAACTTGGATATTTTCTAGAGGGCAATCTTGTAATGCATGTTTCTTTCGGCATTTTGGGCAGAAGATAACCATGATATGATCTTCATCTTCTTGTTTCTTCTTGGCTTTTAAAGTGTCAATTTGGTTCCCTAGAGTGCTTATCAGATCTGTTTTAAACTCTTCTAAAAGATTCCCTATTTCAGCCCTAGTGACACTTGCAGAGGCAGTTTTTGTGACCCTTGATGACAGACTTCTCTTTCCCATTTTAGCTTTACTCCTTGAATACTTTTCGCACAACTCAGCGATTTCTTCAAAGGGTAAGGCAGAAATGTCACCTTTGCCCATTAAGTTGAGATCATCCATGTATTCCTCTCGGATACCTTTCAAGAATATTGTGCGGACCAGATCAGGAGGCATAGTTCGGTGTTTAGATTTTTGTAAGTTGTAGACAAACCGTTCTAGATATTCTTCTAAGGTTTCATCCTCTTGCTGACTCATTCTAAAGATATCATCTTTAGAGTCTTTGGATCTGCAATAAGGTTGATATTTCCTTAGAAATATTCTCCTCATGCCATCCCAATCAACTATAGCATGCTCACCTAGCCCCATAAACCATTTTAAGGCTGATGCCTTTAATGTGGCTGGGAACAATCTGAGTCTATGGGCATCATCTGTATAGCCATAAGTTCGACATACAATGTCAAACTCGAACAAGAATGAGTCTGGATCCTCTGAAGCCATACCATAGAAATTTGGTAGGACGGATGGGGGTATGTTTTTCATTTTGATCTCCTCATCCTCCTATGGTTCATGTATAGGGAACTTAAAAGTTGACTCCTCTTCATCTCCTTGGAGTGGTACTGATCTAGATCCTTCCTCAGCCATTCTAATTGGTCTCTCTGTGTTAGTGTCACTTGGTGGAAAAAGGAGGAAGGAAGATTGTTCGGTAACTGTACTACTTTCTCCTTGTGTAGAAGGTCTAGGAAAGTGCTTCTTCTGCGATTTATGTGTGAATAAAGTTTCCCTCTCAATAAGAGTAAGTTTCTGTCCTGAATAAAATTTTTCTGCCAATGTCTGGATAACTTCCTCAGCTGGTGTTGTATTCCCTAGAGAGTCTGCTCCTGCTGATGATGGGTTAGTTTTTAGATGGTGGGGGGTTTTTACAAATCTCCCTTGACTGTCTCTAAATCTAGGCATAAATGAACATGATTTCTAACTGTGTTTTTGTTTATTTTTGTGTATTGAAATTTTTTTCTTTTTGTCTGAATCCTTTAAGTACGCATCCCCGGCAACGGCGCCAAAATGTAGTGTTCTAGCTAGGGTACTAGACTAGACTATATTAATTATCGACCAGGATGCATAAGCTTAGAGGCATGTGTCTAAAGTATATAGACATAAAGGATTGTTGGCTAAGTGGTTATGATGTAGGTCACAGGGCTTCTTTACGGAAGACTGGGGTATGTCACCTATCATCCAAACACTCAGGTCACTCTGCTAATATACCTGATTACAATACTATCATTAAATGCATTTACCAAATTACACACTGAAACTAAACACTGTGTATCACTGCAACAATGATCTCAATCTCCTTACAAAGACATTACACATAAAACCCTTGTTCAGTAAACACCCAGTATTCACTAATATTTATACAATATCAAAATATACAGAGATCATAAATGGATTGTGAAATGAAAACAAAGTTTATGACAGTGCTTTTAAAAGACAACACAGGGATCGAATCCCTTACAGGATGCACTTCCAGATCTTAGTGATGACTATTCAGCATTACCATAAATGCAAACCATATACATTCTATGGAAATCAAGAGCTATGGAAATCAAAACCAATTAATTGTAACTGTTGTGCAAACCATATAATACCTATTGAAATCGAAATCCAATCAATCAACTACTGTGCAAACCACACGATAACCTAAGTGCAAATAAAATGAAAAGAACAGTGTACCGGTTGAGCGCAGGGCCCGTCCGCGTTCTAGAGGTACACTGGACTATATTCGACCGAATATCAAATCAATGCACTAGACACAAGTCGTAACTGCAACTGGGTTCTTAGTATTAAGTTTAAAACTCTGTTTCAGAATGATACAACGATTAACTCCTTACATCCATTACTCGGACTGTATTTACATATGTTTTTCACAACCATGTCATTTCGATAATGAATGTACATTCGGAATTTGGCTGTTGCCGCTTTTATTACATCGAGCTTTTCAAAATGTTTCTATCCTAACTGATTTCAAAAAGAACAAAAACTAAATCAAAATAGAATGAGCTACTGTTTCTGCCTTTGTCGCCAGTGTGCCATGCTTTGACCTGAGTTGACCACGCATGTAGGAGAGTCGATCCGGCTGTAAGATAGGTGTTTTTCCATGCTTGGACATTCTACTTTTCATCCATGCCTTTCGTTCTCACCCAGCTGTTGTGCCACATGTCAAACAATGAGCTAATTACAGGATGTTGGAACTTCCTGTAACCATTTCACCAAAAACTTCTAATTCTTCAACATAAAATTCCTAAATCAATTTCAATGCATTTTAATAACTATAAGACTATTAATAATTAATTTTCAAGGATTCTAAGGAATATATGATGAAAAGGAATGGGTAAATGATATGTTTTTAGGAGGAAAAAGGAGTCTTGGGATGATACCAACAGTCTTTGTCATGCCCCTCACCCTTGCATTTCAGGAACCATACCTCTTCGTGCACCTCTAGTCGAGCAATTCTGTCCTACTTCAAACTTTGCATTTCAAGGCAAAGATTTTGTAATTGCGCATAAATCTGTTGAACCCCCATATTTGGATCCTGCATCGGTGTCTCATGCAGTCTCATTGCATCTCCAAGGCCTCTGCCTGAGTCATTATCTTTTGTTGTGACAGCGCAACCCTTAGGTGTGGCAGGAGCGAAGCCGCAAACCATTCATGGTGCTACCCATCTGTTAAGTTCCTATTAGCTTTGCAGATTTTACATTTCAACCTCTGATCCAATTCCCAAGGTGTATCGCCTGGTTTCATAGCAATTTCCTTGAATCTTACAATTGACTGTGCCTCGGATTTAGGCCGACTGAATTCTTTATTCAAAGTAGCCTAGATGTATGCCACTTTAGCATTTGGGTTATCATTCGAGTACTTGATGTACCACGTTAGCGCATGATCCTACAAAGTACTAACCAATGTTTCCTTCTTCATGTGATCATCTGCAACGCCCTAAGCTTCCCACACAGCTTTCACGACGAACCAAAACTGGTCCGGGTCCTCATTTCCCAAGCCTTTAAACAAAGGTAGCTTTACTGAATTTTCCATGCTGAACAATGGTGGAGGTGGAGATAGTATGGGTGAAGTCGCAGGTGATGGTGGTGAAGTTGAAGGTGGTTTGGGTGGAGGTGGCAGTCGCAGGAATCCTTGTCTTATTAACTAAATAGCACTTTGCGGAGAAGCCTTCGCTACTCCCTCTTCATCACCCAATGGAGGTGAAATTAATGGACTATATTCAAAACCATTTCTTCCTTCGTTCCTGTAAGTCTTTCCACTTTGCGTAGCTCCAAACATCAAGGTAGTTACATAACTCATTTTTCACACAATAACATCTTAATCCAGGTGTTCAAAGACTTCAAGTACTTACCTCGCGAACCTTTGATAAAGCGTTGCTTCGCCTCACTGTAGCTGACTGAGGTATCGACCGCGAATTCAGTCACAAATACTCCTATGATGCGATCGAGCCAATTTTCGACAACGCAGATGACTTATCCTCAGAGGCTTCCAATCTCTGTAATAACTCCGTGGTCTAGACAATAGGACCGTCAAGTCTCCACCTTCCTTGGCTATCCACTAGCTTCGCTATCCACTCGTATAGCTCAACTGGACAGGAACAAAAAAATATCTCGTGGATTTCTGTATATAGGTACCTGTCCAGCCATTGTTCCTTTGTCAATTGCGGGTTTATGTTCTCGTGCACCACGAATTCGTGGATCTTCCTATCCAACCAGTCTCCGATCTCTTTCTTAGTTGGATTCCAATGATATGACATCACACATCTCTTATGCGAATTCCGGTCCAGGAAACGGAACCATTTTTTGGCTGCGTGGGATTAGTTAGCCAAACAAATCCCTACACTACCAGCCCTTTCGGCATCAGTCTGCAGAGTGCGAATTGAAGTCTCACCTGAAGTAGTATGGGGGGATGCTGGAACCAAGTTTCCGCACCCTGAGATGGTCATGATGTCCGTTTATTCCTTCTATTTCTGCTTTCGCACAAGTCGTTAAGTTCTAGGGCTCTATTTATCTAGCCCTTTATTCCTCCCTTCGGTACCTTCAAGAATGGCTACAATCGACTTTCACGCAGCCCTAACCTATGGTTCAGGTACTTTTATGCTGCTAGGGCAACGTATCGTGTAGATTCCCAAACTAGATTAAGTGTCTTACTTATCTTATTAAACAATCCCAGTTAGAATCGCATAAACAGATATCCTTACTTGCATTCAATTATCCAATGTAATTACATACATTCATGCATCACATAAGCATTATAAATGAAATTCATACACAATATGACAAGATGCATTAACAGGAAACAAAGACATAGAATTAGGAAAATGTTTCTCTTTATTGATATCTTCATATGATTACAGACTCTATCCGCCCTGTGCACACAGCGACAAGGGCCCGCACACTTAGCTGCAAACTTCCACCCTAGGCCTCTGTGCACTCAGCTGGAGAGCCTCTACCTACACTACGACCCGAAACTTAGACTTCTCTCCTTATCACTCAAGACTTCTTACTTGTCCCCAAAACTTACTACTAATTAGAGCGAGCTTACTTAGCTCTTTTTATACAATCCCATGGTCTGCAGACCATGGGTAGATATTTACAGTCGACTTTACAGTTTACAAAATAAGGGCGAACAACCCTTTAGGACTCATGACACCTTCACACTTTGCAACCACAAAATATGGAGACTTTACAACTTTATTACAAAACTTGACCCAAAACATGGGCTTTTAGCCCCAAAACTGTCCTTGGGGGATCCCGTTCCCAACATAATGTAAGAGGTATTCATGAAGAGGAGCTGAAATGGAGTGAGTTCAAGAGAATTTCCTGGAATAAGTATCTATTAGAGAGATAATCTGATGATAGGGAAAAAGAATTCTATGAGCTAAAGATGGGATCCATGACCAATGTGGAGTACAGTGGAAGATTCTTGGATTTGTTGAGGTATGTGCCTTATCTTAAGGAGGAGAAAGTGAATATTCAAATATTAATCAGTGGCTCATTTGTTACAAATCCATTTGGGCACATCAACCCCAATCTATAGATCAGTACTATTAGGGCCCATCAAACCCTAATTTAGTTGTTACATGCCCTAAAGAAGTCAACCATCAGAATGCCTAGCTTCCCAAGAAGTTCCATGACTAAAATCATCCAAAAACTGCCTCTAAGAAGATCAGCGCAAGCAGGCCTTCATTAGGGTAACTGCAGTGTAGTCCATACACTGATAGGGTGTTATGTAGCACACTTGAGCCCTCTTTGGCCTGCGCTGGGTGAATTTGAGCAAAATTGCATTGGGGTTTGGGAATATTCTTATCCATTGGATGCATCTAGAAGTTTCCCAAGTTTATCTACTCCTTTGAGCTCGAATTTTCATGAGGTAGGGAGTTAAGGAACATCAATCCCTTTATCCCTTCCTCCATGGAACTAAATCCTAAGTTTGGGAGTGCATTCATTATCACCATTTATGCCATAACTTTATTTTGACATGGCAAATTTTCGTGGTGCCAACAAAGGGAACCAACCCGGTCGCAGACCCCAACTAGATCCGCTTTCGTTTGGAGTGGCTAGTTCCAACTAGTTTTAAAGGATCCTGTAAATTGTTATGGGTGTTGAAAGATTGCTTCTTGGAGGAATACTTCAATTAATTCAACAAAAGAAACAACTAACCTATACGTATCAAGTCCTATCTACACTAATTCTACCTACTTATGCTAGTTCTAACTATTCTAATCTATTCTGCAGGAGCATAATAAAAGAGATTAAACATCATATATAGATTCCAAGTCCAAGTAAATCAATTTCTGAGTTCACCGATGAACAAGACTATATTTAAGCTTGATTGCAATCTAATTATTCATACAAGAATAAACATTTCTGTTCCTACAAATAAAACTTGCAACTGATGTTTAATGTAGCTTCGAATTGGAGACCGCTCATGAGTTAACCAATAACGAATTATATTCAAATAACCAAGACTAATCATAAGCTGTCTGTTATCACTATGCACAAAAACAAAACATATATATCCTAATGCCAGTGGCAGCACCCTAATTCCAAACATAAAAGAAAGAGGAAAATGAATCTGAAACAAGGCTTCTTCTTGACTAAAACAGTCTTCTTTATTAGCATAATAAAATCGACCCTTCTTCTGCCAAAAAAAAGTCCTTTTCCTCTATCCAGAGGTGATACTTATGGAGAAAGAGAACTGACCGTTGGTTTCCCCTGACCTTTGGCCTTTCCTCTTCCTTTCCATATTCAAATTAAAATATACAAAATGTAACGATTAATGAAACAACGAACACGTTGAAGCCATTACTACTGGAGCGTTTATTTCCTGAAGAAAAATGAACGTATGTCGGCAGAAAGAGGAATGACTGCATGCCATCCCTTTACACACATATTGACTTAATGTTATTCCTTTTATTCCCTAAAGGCAAATGCAGACAGTGCGCTCATTTTTCAACATCTGGCTTGATTTAAGGTGTATCCGGAGGTAATAATAACTTGATGGATCTACGCTATCAGGAGTACCTTTACTAAGTATAGAGTGTGCCTCCTTTTCTTGGACAGGTATTCCAGGATGTAAGATCCTTTTGCAAGTCACTAGTTGCAATTGAAATCTCTGTTACAAGAGTGGAATGGCTAGAGGGAGGATAAGCAACAAGAAATCACCGTAGTCTGTTGCGTAGCTCCCCACTGTGTATGCCTTCCCTGTTGCTTGTCATAAATTCCTCTGTTTCGGCTAGGTCTCGATTGCATCTTTTCCCCACAACCATTCGTGATGCTTATGCATCAGCTTGTCGACCTCGCTTTTCTTCTCATGGTCCTCGCCTACTGAAATAATTAACATTAGCTATGATTATGAGAGATATGATAGAAACACCCAAAAACAAACCTTGCCTTCATTAAAACTTTCATAAAGAGACAAACTCTATAACTGGGAGCTCTATGAATCCTTCGGGATCTAAGTCTCAAGAGGGCATAGTGATCTTTATTTGGTCATGGCATAGTGATGGCTCTAAACTTGCTAGGTGATGGGGAACTGATGATTAAAGCAAAATGGACAGCCATGCGATGAAATGGTTAAAGTCATTCATCGCGGTGGGGATGCATCTCTTTTGAATTTTGTTTTCACTTATTCACATTCGGTACTGTGAACTGAGAGCCCTCAAGGAACTTCCCCGAAATATAGAGTTCAGGAATCAGTGGAGGCATCAGGGGAAGCGATCACACGATGATCTCGGACTCCTACTATCTTATGCTAGGTTTCAACGCCGGACACAATTCAACCTTCAGGAACCTTTAGGTTGATTCCACGAATTATAGTATCAAGTATTTCGTGACACCTTTCAGGCATGCACAGTCACAGTTTCCATTTTAATCTCAAAACGTATTGCAACCATAATTATTAAACCATTGAACCATTCAACTTTGAAGACATAATTCCATCTGACAACTCTAGTTATCATTCGGAGAAATGAAAGATCAAACTTCTTAAGGGACCCATTCAAATTTGCCTCCAAAGCAGGTTTTAATAGGGTGGTGGTTGTGGCCACATCAAAAACTCTAAAAGTGTCATTCCCTTGAGGGAACAACAAAAAAAACTCCAAAAAGGTGTTGTTCCCTTTAGGGAACAGTAGCTATTCCCTGGAGGGAACAAAAAAAACACTCAAAAAAAATGTTTTTGTGGTGGTGGTGGTTGTGGCCACAACAAAATGGCGAACTGCTGGGCGAACCAGTTATCTCTGTTACCAAATAAAATTTGATCTGTAGAACATCAGGGTGTTAAGATAAACTCAAAATGCAAATTGTATAGACGGACAGGCATGGGTTCCACTTCAGCATTAATCGCTTTAGGCGGGATAGAGACAAATAGATTCTACTTACTGATAGGGTTTTGACAGGCATTCTCCAATGGTCATATTATGGGATTTATTGACCCTCCTTTACCTGTTTTCTACTTTCAAAATCCTTCCGGGGCCATCACTGGTTTTTCAATACCTGTTTAGGTGTGTACCTCATTTATTTATCGCGCATCAAGCTTGATGAATATATGTAGATATGTTTATCCGCACTTTGTGTAAGAATTTTTTAGTGCTATACTTTCGTATGATCGAATGGGGCAAAGTCATGGATCATGCCATATTTTTAAACCACTTAAGCCAGGTTGGGCTTGCGGTGTCAACTGGTACTTTGAGTCCAGCAACAGTCCCTACTCCAACTAGCTTCCCAAACAACCTGTCCTTCCGGATTGGCACAAGGACTCAACATTTCATCTTCTCTTAAATAAATCCTTCTAGTTTCTGGCACAAGGACTAGAGCATAATTAAATTTGCCACAAGATATACAAAAACGAGCTTAGCCCATGAAAGGAGGTTTACTTGTAGATGACAGATATTGGAAATTTAGTGTGGTGGACGGAACCAATGGAGAATGACTGCAAATTTCATAGGCAAGTATACGCTAGGTCTAGGTGGGATTTAAACAAAAACAAAATGTAGTGTTCTGCCATGCCAGTCCAACCGTGGTTACACATTTTTTCGTTTTATAAAGATGTCCCTACATGCTTCGGGTGTCCAGGTTATCAACAAAGCCTACCTAGTTCCCAACGGATGCCTTTTGGGCCGCTAGTTTTTTCATTATTATTATCACTCTTTAACGCCTATTTCATCCATTTCTACCATTATTTATCATATCATTTATCATACTTTATCATATAATTCCATTTTATAATTATTTATGCTCTTATGGATAAATATTATTTCTTCTCCTTTATTTTTAATAAATTAATGATTGTTATGCACGATTTTACCAATGATGATTTTTTAATAAATTTGTTGTAACTTCATTCACCATTTTAGCCTCCAAGATATTTTCTAAATTGCAGATTTGATCTCCAGCTCATCATTAAATATTCCAATTCAAAAATTCATTGGAATAAGAAGTGACAGTTTTGTGTTGGATGTTTCGAGAAAATTGAGAAGAATCTGGAAAGTCCAAAACATGGGTTTTGTTCAGAATGGACCGAATTAGTTTTGTATTAAGCGGTTTTCCCAAATTCGGTCCGTATTAAGAGAAACAGAAGGTTCTCTGAAGACGATTTTCTCAGATTAGTTGTTGTGGCCGGTTTCCAAATTATCTCAGTTGCAATACCAAATTCGACCTATCCTGTTGAATGTTGATGGAAAGATATTTCAGATACGATCTTGCTAATCAATTTGTTGTGAACAATCTAATTTTGTTATGGAAATCATTTTGTAATCATATCTATTGTAACTTCTCTCTGCTCTCTGTGTATTTAAATGAGAACAGAGATCAAAGAGGGATATAGATTATTAGAGATAGATAGGATAGGATAGGAGGAGAAGGGCTAATGGAGAGATTTAGCTTTTTGCTTGGGACCTAAATTGTAATATACAAAATGTTATTCTGAAGGACGCATCGTGCTGTAATGAGGATTGAATTCAATGGTTAATACATACTTTACGTTGCGGTTCATTCGCATTCTTTGAAGTAGCTCAGCAGTATTCACTGGTGGCTAAGGGCCCGGCCTCTGGTGGATCAACTTGATCTCATCTGTTTTATATCTTTCTACTTCCCGTGAGTTCATTTGGTTTGATGTCTTTCCATTTCCTACTAGTTTACTATGTTTGATATCTTCCTATTTCCTGTGAGTTTACTTTAAGGTTAGTTTACTTTCCTTTATTCTGATCTCATGTACTTATTTCAGTAATTTGCAACTCTGTTATTTGATTTCATTTATGCTTACTGCAGGATGAAATTAATTATCAATTAAGACATTTATTTTTGGTTGATTACAATAAGAGTGTAGTTAGTATAGAATAAGCTGAAAGAGCTCAGTTACTGCTACTATGCTCTCGGTTGATGCTATTTTCAATTGAATTGCTTGCTTCCAATTTGATTATGGTTTTGCTTGAGATTAAGTCCTAATATTTAGATGTATTATTTCCTTTAAAAGTTACATCTTGAGATTTATGAGTGCATCCAGTTACTCTTGTATTAAGTTTTATAGTTCAACTTAAAAATCATTACTCTCTGGATTTATAGCTTGCACATATTGTGTACACTCTTGAAATAAAAAGACTTACCTAGGTTCATAATTAATGTGAGGCAATTAGGAGTTTTAAAAGAAACCTTTTAGCACCCAACATTTTGGTGCCGTTTTTGGGGAGAGTGTTGCCATTTCATAGAGAGTGATGTATGTTTGATATTTGCTACTGGGAAAGAATTGGGTATTAAAAACGGAAGGTAAGAACCTACATAACGAGCAAGTAAAGTGCTTGCTCCTCCGCTCGCTTTTCAACACAATTTCATAGAATTTGAATTAGGTGTTTGCTGTTTGTCTTTTGTGAAAGAATTGGTATTGAAAATGGAAGGTAAGAACCTGTGTAACGAGAAATTAAAGTTCTTGCTCCTCCACCCGCTTTTCAGCAGAATTGCGTAGGAATTGAAGTAGGAATTTTAGAGGTAGAATTTTTGAAAAAAATCTCATAATTCCACTCAAGTGGTGATGTAAGCACCACCCATTTCACTAACCAATTGACATGAACATTTGAAGGAGGATCCTCAAAGAAACACATAAAAAACATCTTCTATTATGGTAAAAAATGGCTCACGTTTCTACTTTTTAATTCCCTATCAAAGATCTAGGAGGAGTGACACAAATGCACATAATTCCCCCATCTTCTCTACCAAATTTTCATGGTTTGACAAATGAAGATCTAGATACATTCTTATTTGAGTTCGAAATACTTTGTAGAGGATATGATTATTGTACTAATGATCAAAGGTTGACAGTGTTTCCTCTTACTCTAAAAGGAGCAGCTCTCCGATGGTTCATGAGCCTAGGTGGGAACTGCATCCAAACATGGGAGGACATGAAGAACATATTCTTAAAGAAGTACCAGGAATATTGCAAGGACAATGAAGATATTTTCGATGTGATACAAGGGGAAGATGAAATCTTGGAGGACTATGTGGAGTGATTTCGATACAACCTTCAAAAATCAAAGCATAAGTATTTGGAAAAAGAGATCTTAAAAGCACTCCTACTCAAAGGAATCAAAGATGAATTTTTAGAACTCTTAAATATGATAGGAAAAGGTGATGTTTTTTAATTATCATATGATGATGTTTGTGAATTGTGCATAAGTTATTCAAGAGGAATCTCCAAGGCTGGTAAGAATTTTAGAGAATTTTCTTCTTTCTTTTCCAAATCTGCTACAAGAATAGGAGACATAAGAGCTGAAATCAATGTTTTATTTGAAAATTTTAAAGTTGATTTTATTAGCTCTCTAAATTCACAATTGGATGTTTTGTAGGTTCAAAAAAATTAAGAAATTGATGAAGTGTTTTTCCCTCATTACAGAAAGGAGCATCCCATAGATAGTTGTCCTTCCTTATCTAGGATGGAAGTAACATATCAAAGAGACGGGGAAGCTGCAACAAGGTCAGAACCATGGAAATCGTGGCCTACATATATGGTACAAAACACTTCCTCTCCATTCTCTTACTTGCATAATCCATTATGGAATACTCATGTGTTATGGCAGCCATGTCCATCTCAATATAACCACCACCAATCTTGTTTACAAGTTTGGCATGGTTCATCTTATGATTGCATGACTACTCTCCCTCATCTTGTAGCACAAACACATCCTCCATATTCTCCACCAGCTTTTCCACAACATCTTGCTTGCCTATCAAAATCATCCACTCAACCCAATCAACTACATCATCAAAATTCTCTATTCCTTACACAATTTCCTGCTCAAATCATTCCACACTCTCACCATAATAAACTAGTACAACATGCTTACAGTGTTGAACTGCAAAATTTACACACCTTTCCCACCCATTCTATCTCACATGCACCATTGGAGAAAACTTATATTGAGATTCAGAATGTTTCAAATTCAAAAATTGTAGAAGTTATGGAAGAAAATGAGGTTTCTTTTAGTCTACATCAACAAGCTGTTTTAAAAGCTCAAGAACTTCATAATATGATGGCTATGGGAAATCAAGAAAGTAAATGATATATTGAAGATTGGTTTCACTCCATCATTTGCTTACAGCATCACTCCATACTTCAACAATTTTTGACACCATCTTTTCAAGGGAAGTTGGCTTCTCGTACCCTAATATTCATTAACATGCATTTTTCAAATTTGGGTATACACACACTTGAGGCCTTATTTTGAAAATGGTTCCACTGGAAGTACTCCTATACGTAATCATATTCATTTTTCAAATTAGAATAGGTTAGTGTAGAAAATAAAATAAATAAGGAAATAAAATAAACACAACTTTTTAATGTAAAAATAGTTGTTTCTGTTACAACACGCTGTGGAAATATACATCGGTGATAAATATATTAATTTATTTATGTATGTAGATGAATTATAATGGAAATAACAGTTCTATGAACACTCATATTCATTTTTATCACCGATTTGGGAAAATGCTTGAATATCATATTTTTTAGCTTGTGGGCTTGATGAAATTTCTGAAAACACAGCCGAGACAATCATGTTTTGAGGGAACCAAAGGGAATAGTTTTAAAAATTGTTTCTATCTTAAGTAGCCCTTCAGTTTTACTTTCCAACCCAATTTGAATCACTTAATTTGGATTTGAAATGAAAACATTATAACCAAAAGATTGACAGGGTGTCTAGTAGGTAGTTCAGGAACAGAGTTGGGACAGTCAGTTTTTGGACGCCTAAATGACTATATTTTTAAAACATTTTTCTATCTTAAGTATCTATTGATGTCTACTTTTCAACCCAATTTGAATCACTCAATTTGGATTTGAAACGAAAATGTTATAACCAAAACATTGACTGGGTGTCTAGTAGGCAACTCAAGAATAGAGTTGGGCAGTCAGTTTTTGGAGGCCAAAATGACTATATTTTGAAAACATGTTTCTACAGTATATTCCCCTATGAATTTAGTTTACAATTCAATTTGAATCACTCATTTTTGATAGCGTATGAGAAAGTTATGACCAAAATACTGACTGTCTATCGTAAATCAGCACTCTTAAAACTCTGTTTTTCTCGCTGTTCACTAGAGTATTTGACCCATAATTTTTTTTTTTTTTCAAAACATATTTCTATTGGCGATAAATAAATGAATATACTTTTATTTCCAATTTTAATCATTTGAATCTGTCATCAAACGAAAAATCTATGCTTAAAATATCCACTGTTGTTCTAAGTGGGGAAATCGAAAATGACTTTGTTATGCAAGTTGTTCCAAGTAAAATTGACATATCATATCATTGAATTTTTAAAACTTGTTTCTATTGGTGATATCTCTTTGAAGTATCTCTCATTTGGCTTTGGAATCACTCAAATTGGACAGAAAACAAAGGATTTGTGATTAAAACACTACTGGTTAGTATGGTCAACCACTTCTCTCCCACCGGTGACAAATAAATTTTACTTTGTTATTTTTTCCATGGATTTGTTTTAAAGAGTAACTATTTGTTAGTTTTTTGCATAATTCTTGGATTAGGGGAGCCCGATCACCTCTCTTTCTCCATGATTTAATGTTTTATTGCAGGTAGACACTCGTTTTTTGCAGGTCTTAGGAGAATAAAGGTCAATTTATGGACGAGTGATTCTTGAAAGAAATTTTAATGAAACAAGGGCATTTCATCCAATTCATTACCTAATGGATTCATAACAAAAGAAATGAAGAATTGATTTCCATTCGAAGATTCATGTCATTGCTGCCACAACATTTTTCCAAGAGATCATTTTTTTTTTCCATTGACAGATTGATATTCCCTTAGGAAATAACATCATAGCTGTTGTAACTTAATTTATTTATTTATATACTATTTTTAAATAAAGTGTTGTTTCTTTTCTGATTTCTCTTATGTTTGTGTGTTTCAGGTGTTGCTTCCTTCAAATTGTAGTTTTTGCTCCATTGGCGATTGAACAATGAGGACCCCACCATGCAAGTTTCAGTTGTAGAAGGCAACTCTTCGGCAGCCCCAATTCTGTAAAAAGTTATTTTGAGACCTGTACATACAATTGTTTTTTTGTTTTCTTTCTATTTGATTGTATTTGCTTAGAACAGTAGAGATGATTGTTTTTCGGTTTTTTTCTTGTTTTCCTTTGCTGTTCCCTATAGGGAACAACACTTTTTCGTGTGCATTTTTTGTTGTTCCCTACAAGGAACAACTGTTGTTCCCTATAGGGAACAACA
Source organism: Pinus tabuliformis (assembly GCA_031772625.1). Lineage (NCBI taxonomy): Eukaryota > Viridiplantae > Streptophyta > Pinopsida > Pinales > Pinaceae > Pinus > Pinus tabuliformis. The sequence goes on from CM062813.1 coordinate 686,517,744, forward strand.
CTTTTTCGTGTGCATTTTTTGGTTATTCCCTATAGGGAACAGCACTTTTTATTGTGCATTTTTTGTTATTCCCTACAGGGAACAACACTTTTTCGTGTGCATTTTTTGTTGTTCCCTACAGGAAACAGTTGTTGTTCCCTATAGGGAACAACACTTTTTGTGTGCATTTTCTTTGTTGTTCCTCGTGTGCATTTTTTGATGTTCCCTACAGGGAACAACACTTTTTCGTGTGCATTTTTTTCACTGTTCCCTACAAGGAACAACACTTTTCATGTGCATTTTCTTTGTTGTTCCCTACAGGGAACAGCTGTTGTTCCCTATAGGGAACAACATTTTTTCGTGTGCATTTTTTGTTGCTATTCCCTACAGGGAACATCACGTTTCGTGTGCATTTTCTCTGCTATTCCCTACAGGGAACAACTGTTATTCCCTATAGGGAACAACACTTTTTCGTGTGCATTTTTTTTGTTGTTCCCTAAGGGAACAACACTTTTTCGTGTGCATTTTTTTTACTGTGTGCATTTTCTTTACTGTTCCCTATAGGGAATGTCACTTTTTTCATGTACATTTTTTGCTATTCCCTATAAGGAACAACACTTTTTGCATGTGTTTTCATTTGTTGTTCCCTATAGGGAACAACACTTTTTGTGAGTATTTTTTGGTTGTTCCCTATAGGGAACAACACTTTTTGCATGTATTTTTCTTTGTTGTTCCCTACAAGGAATAGTTGTTGTTCCCAATAGGGACTAGTACTTTTGCGTGTGTTTTCCTTTGTTGTTCCCTACAGGGAACAACACTTTTGCGTGTGTTTTCTTTCGTTGTTCCCTAGAGGGAACAACACTTTTCCGAGTGTTTTTTTTTTTTGTTCCCTCCAGGGAACAGCTGTTGTTCCTTCAAGGGAACAATACTTTTTCGAATGTTTTTTGCTATTCCCTCAAGGGAACAACACTTTAGGAGTATTTTCAAGAAAAACCCTTCCTTCCTCTTGTGGTACTATTCCTAGTTCATCTCAACCAAATTTTACTGATTCCCTTTCATGTCATGAAGTACACTACTTTTATGAGGACAAGAATTATAGATTATATTAAAGCGAGTTAATATCATTCACGTTATGATCTTTAACAGTACAACTCCTTAATGATAGATTCTTTTCAAAAGGGACACAATTATTTATATACTACTTTACTGCATTGTTTTTTGTTGTATATGATACTGATTGATTATCTTAATACCATGCTAGTTCCACCCTTCTTGTGATCCAGGTGGATATTGGTGGCCACCTGCCAAGTCCACCTGGACCCCCACCATTGTCTTTCTCAGCATTTTCAGTTTCCTTAATTGTAGCACAACTTACTATTTTTAGCAGTTTTTCGGGTCTTGAACTTCTGGAGCCGTTTTGAGGCCCTAAACGATGTTTTTTGGGGAATCCGGGGGCAACACGAGTCCATGGAATGGACTGGTCTGGTGTTGCCCATTCCAACAATGATAGTGCTCGGATAGATCTTTCTAATGAGCTATTGTACGCGTCAAACGGAGATCATATGCCAAAGTTACGACCCCGGGAAGTTGATGTACCAACTTACCCCCAAACGGGGCCCACAGTTTGGCGTTTCATCTCCTAGGGTTAGGTTTTGGAATGACAAGGGTTTTTTTCATTGTTTCTCAACAATAAATAGGCCTTCGAGCCTCATTGTAACACAGTTCAGAGGCATGTAGCCATCACATCTCTTCTCAAAGATAAGCTACCATCGCCCTAGCTAGTTTATTTCCAGTTCTGTTTGTAAGCATATTTCAGTATTTTCCATTAATGAAATGAAGTATTATTTCCACTGCATCTTTGTGTATATGGTTATCTCTATAATTTGTTGCGTTCCTGTTTAAATCCGGATCAGTGGTATCAGAGCGGTTTGTTTTTTCTCTGTTTTTCTTTGCATGTCCCCAACAAGGTCGGGATATAAGGAGTTAGGGCTTGAACTGGTTGAACCTTTGCAAGACCAGCCTCGCAAATCCCGACGGCCTCCCATGGCGGACGAGAAGAAAGACGAGGGGGTAGGAGATCCCATCAAAATCTTGCTCGAAGAAGCGCTCGAGCGACAACGGAACGCGATGATGGACAGCTTTGCGCAGATCCTTCAGCGGCTACCCAGAAGCGGCGCATCGGCTTCCAGCAGCTCCTCTGGAAACGCCACACCCTTTAAGGTACAAGTTAATTTTGAAATCCCCATCTTCGAGGGTCAGGTAGACGTCGATGCCGTAGATAAATGGTTAAATCTGCTAGAGGGTTACTTTTCTTTTCATGAATTTTCGAGTCGGGAAAAGATTGTTTTTGCTCTTCTCAAAGCAGCCCCCCACATCAAGCACTGGTGGGAAACCTACTGCGAGCAGAAGGATGAAAGTACTGGCTCACTATTTTCAGCCGCACCCACCTAGGATTCATTCCGGGATGCCATCAAGGAGCAGTACTACCCTGTCGGAAGCTATGAGGATGAATACATAAAGTGGACCACGCTGCGGCAGGGAAGGGACCAAGACGTGCCGGAGTTCACCAATCTTTTCCATACCCTTCGCACAAAGTTGGGTATCAAGGATTCGGAGCAACATTTGATACTCAAATACCGTGGCTGCCTGCACAAGTACATCCAGGAAGAAATACAGTTCCTAAACATCCCCTCGCTCGGCGCAGCATACCGGTATGTCGTCAAGGTCGAGCAGAAGTTTAAACAAAAGAAGCGAGACTTTGGATCTGCGAATCCAAAGCAGGGGAAAGGTGCCCCTAAACCACAGAACAAAGGACAAAGCCAAGGCGGGACAGCCCAAGACAACTAGCCGAAGCTGCAAGCAAAGAGCAATGCCGCGAAGCCGAGAAAGGACACTGGAAAATGGTGTGAGTTCCATAAGAGCTCCACTCACAACACAAGTGAGTGTCGGGCCAAGCAGTCACTGGTGGCTGAGCTAAAGGTTTCAGAATCAGATGCATGTTCCGACTCTGAGTCAGAACCCGATAAGGGGTATGAAAAAGGGAAGCAGATCATTGATGCGGATCCCAGCGCCACTGTTGCTACCGCAAAGATCCAGAAAAATGAACCCGAAGATCCAGAGGAGGAGGAGCGTCTCTTCCACTCCCAGATGTGGGTAAAGGGCTCCCCGATACAGTTCATTGTTGATAGCGGGAGTCAAAAGAACCTCATTTCGGCCGAGGTCGTGAAGCGGTTGGGCTTACCGACCACAGCACATCCACAACCATACACCATTGGGTGGCTTCACCAAGGGCGAGATCTTCGCGTGAGCCAGCAGTGTCGCCTTCCATACAACATCAAGCCCTTCACGGATGAGGTATTGTGTGACATTGCTCCCCTTGAAGTTTGTGATGTATTACTAGGACAACCATACTTGTGGAAGTGACATGCTGTGTATGAATCAAGGCCCCGTGCTGTTATTATTACATTGGGAAGTAAGTTGTTCAGGATACCAGAGGTAGCACCACCTGCCGCCATCTCTTTGATTACTGCAAAACAATGCAGTAAGATCATTTCCAAAACCAGGAAATTTGTTTTCCTGATGATATGCCCTCAAGGGAAGAAGAAGACAGTGGCCGCGGCCTCCAAACGGGGTCCCTCTGCACGGCAGCTACAGATGGACAAGATTGTGGAGGAGTACGAAGACATCTTCACCTCCCCGGCAGGGGTTCCTCTGCACTGTCAAGTCAAGCACTCCATCGATCTGACCCCAGGTGCGCCGCTACCCAATGGACCAATTTATCGGCGCTCCGTTCTGGAGAACAATGAAATCAAGAGGCAGATTCAGGAGCTCCTGCAGAAAGGTCACATCCGTCCGAGTTCTTCGCCCTGTGGGAGCCCGATAGTGTTGGTACAGAAGAAGGATGGGACATGGAGACTCTGTATTGACTATCGGGCGCTGAACAAGATCACTGTCCGTAATAGGTACCCGATCCCGCAGATTGATGACCTCCTAGACCAACTAAAGGGGGCGAAATATTTCAGCAAGATCGATCTGAAGTCAGGATATCACCAGGTACCAATTGAACCCTCAGATGTGTGGAAGACTGCCTTCAAATCCAAGGAGGGCCTCTTCGAATGGTTGGTCATGCCTTTCGGATTGACGAATGCTCCTGCAACCTTTATGAGGCTAATGGATGACATCTTGCGGCCATTCACCAACTCCTTTGTAGTAGTATACTTGGATGACATTCTGATCTTCAGCCAGAGTTGGGAAGAGCACCTCCACCACATCCGACAGGTTCTCCAAACACTGCGGCAACACAAGCTATGTGCCAATTTGGAGAAATGCAATTTTGGCATGACCGAGGTTCAGTATCTGGGATACATCATTGATGAACAGGGGGTGCATGTTGATCCAGCCAAGGTCCAAGTCATTCGGTATTGGCCCTCTCCAACCACTCTAACAGAGCTCCGCAGCTTTCTAGGTCTTGCCAACTTCTACCGTAGGTTTGTGTTGGGATTTTCTCATATTTCTTGGCCCTTGAGTCAAGTCACCAAGGGCGGGGCGAAAGCAAAATTCTTTTGGTCTGAATCTCAACAGAAGGCATTCAGGGAGTTGAAGGATCGCCTCTGCACGGCACCAGTGCTCGCGTTACCAGATTTACAACAACCATTTGAGGTCGAGACAGATGCCTCTGACTATGCTATTGGGGCAGTCCTTACTCAACATGGACATCCAGTGGCATATCACAGTGAAACACTTTCAGACACAGTCCGGAAGTACCCCACTTATGATAAAGAGATGTATTCCATTGTACAGGCCTGCCGACAATGGAAGCATTACATTTTGGGGAAGGAAACGGTCATCCACACAGACCACCGACCTCTGCAGTTCATACAGACCCAAGGGAAATTGCAGAATGATCGCCATCAGAAGTGGTCTACATACCTGCAACAGTTTCACTTGAATATCAAGTATAAAAAGGGCAGCACCAATAATGATGCAGATTGCCTCAGTCGACCACCGATCATGGCGCTAACCACCGTGCTCAACTCTTGCGGGCACGAGACTTCTGATTGGCCACTTCTCTACAAAAGCGACCCAGAATTCGGCCACACATACCAGACACTCTTGGAGAGTCGGCAGGTTGCAGATTTTCACCTCCAGGATGCCCTGTTATGCCACCTCGGTCACCTTTGTGTTCCTTCAAGCGAGCGTGCCAAGATGATTTGGGAAGCACACTACAGTTGGGCTGCTGGGCATTTCGGGGTCGAGAAAACAGTGGCAGTACTGCAAAACTATTTCTATTGGCCGAATCTTCAACAGGATGTTGGGAAGTACATCCGATCATGTACTGCCTGTGCCATTGCCAAACCGACCATTAAGAAGCAAGGCCTCTATACCCCGTTGCCTACCCCTAGTCGGCCTTGGGAATCCATCTCCATGGATTACATGTCAGGCCTTCCTTCCACTAAGCATGGAAATGACTGTGTTTTTGTGGTCGTCGACAGGTTCTCAAAGATGGCCATTATGATGGCCTGCAAGAAGAATATCACAGCAGAAGCCACTACTAAACTCTTCTTTGAACGAGTGTGGGTGCACTTTGGGATCCCACAGTCTATCATCTCAGATCGGGACAGTCGGTTTCTCAGCACCTTTTGGTCCAGTCTCTGGTCAATGCTGGACACCAAACTCACGAAGTCCACAGCCTTCCATCCTCAAACTGATGGCCAGACAGAGGTTGTTAATAGGATGATTGTGCACATTCTGCGCATGTATAACTCAAAGCATCCACGCACATGGGACGAGAGCCTCCCCTACGTTCAGCATAGCTACAACCGAGCTCTTCACAGCTCCACTGGCCATAGCCCTTTTCAGGTGGGTTTGGGATTCCAGCCACTATGCCCCATTGATGTGGCCATGCCACTTGCAGCTACTCACGTGAATTCAGCTCATGTCCAGTCCGAAACAGATAAGGCCACCAGCTTCATTGAGCGCATCCAACATATTCGCCAGCAGGTCCATGACATTCTTGAGAAATCAAATGCCAAGTACAAGCAACGACATGATCAACATCGGGTGCCACACAAGTTTCAGGTGGGCGACAATGTCTGGTTGCATCTGCAAAAGGAACGCCTTACTGGAGCCTATCGAAAATTGAGACCACTCCGATATGGTCCTTACACCATTACTAAGGCTATGGGAGACAATGCATTTGAGCTCAGCATTCCCCTATTCCTTGGCCTGCACCCAGTATTCAATGTGGACCGCCTTCGGCCATACTTTCCACCATTGCTAGACACCTCCGACATTGCAGAACAGCTCAAACCCACAGAATTAAATCCAGATTGCATGGAAAAAGCTGCAACTGATCGGATCATGGACACACAGATCAAGAACACTCGCCAACAGAATATCCAACTGTATCGAGTTGTCAAAGCGGGCCAACTCCTTCAGCAGGGCAAGTGGCTCACCAGGGAACAAGTTCAGCAGAAGTTTCCTCATCTCATGGAGGAGCTGAACGCAATGGGGACCATTGCTTCCTAAGGGGGGAGGAATGATCCAGGTGGATATTGGTGGCCACCTGCCAAGTCCACCTGGACCCCCACCATTGTCTTTCTCAGCATTTTCAGTTTCCTTAATTGTAGCACAACTTACTATTTTTAGCAGTTTTTCGGGTCCTGAACTTCCGGAGCCGTTTTGAGGCCCTAAACGACGTTTTTTGGGGAATCCGGAGGCAACACGAGTCCATGGAATGGATTGGTGTTGCCCGTTCCAACAATGATAGTGCTCGGATAGATCTTTCTAATGAGCTATTGTACGCGTCAAACGGAGATCATATGCCAAAGTTACGACCCCGGGAAGTTGATGTACCAACTTACCCCCAAACGGGGCCCACAGTTTGGCGTTTCATCTCCTAGGGTTAGGTTTTGGAATGACAAGGGTTTTTTTCATTGTTTCTCAACAATAAATAGGCCTTCGAGCCTCATTGTAACACAGTTCAGAGGCATGTAGCCATCACATCTCTTCTCAGAGATAAGCTACCATCGCCCTAGCTAGTTTATTTCCAGTTCTGTTTGTAAGCATATTTCAGTATTTTCCATTAATGAAATGAAGTATTATTTCCGCTGCATCTTTGTGTATATGGTTATCTCTGTAATTTGCTGCGTTCCTGTTTAAATCCGGATCATCTTGGTTATAATCTTCTCTGTCTGTAATAAATGAGATTATGAGTATATTTTTTTCTATTGACATTTTCAACTTCTTCCACCATCCCTACTCTTAAGGAGTACTGAGCCTCCCTCTTTTTATCATAAAAATGTGTAATAGCAGCAAAATTTTGTTTGCAGATGGAGGATAGGGGGTCTCATTACGAGCCAGCCTACCATTTTCATAAGGCTGTAACGAAGTGACATTCCCATTATGGCCACCACACCATGGTTATGATCCATTGGATAGCCAAATTATCCTTGGAACAAGAAGTCTCATCACGAGCCGACCTGATCACTTTTGCTACATCCTAGTGAATGGCAGTGTGGTTATCTGGTTACCACATTAGCACACTGATCTCTTTTGTAGAACAACACTAGAACTCTCCATTTATAAATTGAGGATCCTGACTCGTACGGGTTAAAAGGCAACCCTGCCAAGGCTATGGAGGGTTGTTGGCAGCAGAGGCTCTGCTTATAGTATTGAAGTTATATCTTATCACCAATTATTACTATAATACCCTTTTTATTATTCTCTCTTTTTATCGGAGAAGTTATTTCCTTCATTTTTCCCTTTTTTGAACCTTTATGCATGAGAAATTGCTTTCCAATCAATCGCATCATTCTCGACTAGAATACGTCAGCAAAGAATCTTTTTGGCATATTGTTGTCCTTTTTCTTTTTTGCATAAATTATTATCAACCCAAAGTGTCCTATCTCTTATTCATAACTATCTTTATACACTCTGCTTTCATTATAACCATACCTCTTGTCGTCCTATCATTGATATGTGTCCTCTGCTTCATTTACTGTTGTATTGTTCATTTCCTTGCCTTGCCGTCAGTGCAACACTTTTCATATGCTTTATGGTCATGGAATCCCATTTCCAATTGGAGGGGGGAATGTATGCATTATGGGATAGAATGCGATATAATTACTGAACTTTGCCATAACTTGATGTTTTGACAAAATATTAGTATTGCATTTATACAAAAGTTTTTCTGATTGAAATTTTTGTATGCATCTTATCTGTTGCTATTCGAAACTAACATTGTAGATTCTCACATGCAGAACAGTCAATTGTTTATAGGAGAACAACAAGCATGGGGGGAATTCTATTCGTAGCAAGGACGCACTATTGCACCTAACAGCAAAGGCTTGAGCAACTCGCGAATGTGCACAATTGTTCAGACATGATGTGCTTGCATGGCTTCCAACTTTTGCATCAATTTTAGTGTCCACTCAGCCTACATCAGCTTCAACAATTACAGTCCATACATGTCATTCCACATTTTTCTTTTCGGAGGTAACACTTGAGGTAAAATAGCATAATTTTCTGATTTATTATGAATTTAGGAGAATTTTATGAAAATACATTGAGCATTATTTATCATCATTCATTCCACATCTTTACCATTTCCCATTTTTCAGAGATATAATCTTTCAGTTTGGGGGAGTGTTCCTTTCATTTATTTATTTATTATGATGATGCCATTAATATTCTTTATCATCCATTGATCTTCTTATTCATTCTCAACACCTTCCTTATTCCATGTTGTTTTACACCAAGCATAGATTTCAACAGATTGTAGCAACCACCTCTATTTTTTTTCTAGCATTGCATGAGGTCATGCTAATTCTTCAGTTTGGGGGAGGCATTGCTATACACGATAGATGTTTTCTACTTTATTTCTCATTTAAGGCATACACTTTCATTTTTATCCAGCACAGAAATTGATTTGCATATATATTTAAAACTATGAATTGAATTCTTGTGATTTCTGGATAACAAAGAGGTATCATTAAAATACATAAACCCAGATAATTCCAAGTTAAATTAGTTCATAAAATTTCGGAAATCATGCACTATCACCTACAGCCATTTTTTTTATATCTCATGATCCATGCATCAAAACGATCTGATTTTTGGATCATAGAAGCATTAATATAGTAGAAATCTACTTGCAACATTTCAACAAAAGCTGGTTTGTAGTTTTTGAGAAAATGGTTAATGAATTTTGTTGTTATTTATATCATATTTTGCTGCAGCTTCATATACATATAGTTGAACGTCAATGTAAAAATTGTTATGCCTTCATCAAGATTGCTAAAATTGAATATTCATTATTTGAGGAAGAATTCATTTGTTTCATCCATTTCATGAGTTGGGATGAACAATTTTTTTATTATTGCTTAGTTAATATAGAGGCTTTGGGTTGCATGAGGACATGCAATATATTCAGTTTGGGGGTATGTTGGGCCACTAGTTTGTCATTATTATTATCACTCTTTAACGCCTATTTCATCCATTTCTACCATTATTTATCACATCATTTATCATACTTGATCATACAATTCCATTTTATAATTATTTATGCTCTTATGGATATATATTATTTCTTCTCCTTTATTTTTAATAAATTAATGATTATTATGCATGATTTTACCAATGATGGTTTATTAATAAATTTTTTGTAACTTCACTCACCATTTTAGCCTCCAAGATATTTTCCAGATTGTAGATTTGATCTCCAGCTCATCACTAAATATTCCAACTCAGAAATTCGTTGGAATAAGAAGTGACAATTTTGTATTGGACGTTTTGGGAAAATGGAGAAGAATCTAGAAAATCTGAAACATGAGTTTTGTTCAAAACGGACTGAATTAGTTTTCTAATGAGCAATTTTCCCAAATTCGGTCCATATTAAGAGAAACAGAAGGTTCTCTGAAGACGTTTTTCTCAGATTCGCTGTTGTGGCCGGTTTCCAAATTATCTCAGTTGCAATACCAAATTCGACCTGTTCCTGTTGAATGTTGATGGAAAAATATTTCAGATATGATCTTGCTGATCAATTTGTTGTGAACAATCCAATATTGTTATGGGAATCATATCTGTTGTAACTTCTCTCTGCTCTCTGTGTATTTAAATGAGAACAGAGATCAAAGAGGGATATAGATAATTAGAGATAGATAGGATAGAATAGGATAGGAGGAGAGGGGCTAATGGAGAGATTTAGCTTTTTGCTTGGGAACTCAATTGTAATATATAGAATGTTATTCTGAAGGATGCATCGTGCTGTAATGAGGATTGAATTCAATGGTTAATACATAATTTACGTTGCGGTTCATTTGTATTCTCTGAAGTAGCTCAGCGGTATTCATTGGTGGCTAAGGGCCTGGACTCTCGTGGATCAACTTACTCTCATCTGTTTTATATCTTTCTACTTTTTGCGAGTTCATTTGGTTTGATGTCTTTCCATTTCCTACTAGTTTACTATGTTTGATATCTTCATATTTCCTGCGAGTTTACTTTAAGGTTAGTTTACTTTCATTTATTCTGATCTCATGTACTTATTTCAGTAATTCCCAACTCTGTTATTTGATTTCATTTATGCTTACTTTAGGATGAGATTAATTATTAGTTAAGACATTGATTTTTGGTTAATTATGATAAGAGTGTGGTTAGTATAGAATCAGCTGAAAGATCTCAGTTACTACTACTTTGCTCTCGGTTGATGCTATTTTCAATTGAATTGCTTGCTTTAGATTTGATTATGGTTTTGCTTGAGATTAAGTCCTGAGATTTAGATTTGTTATTTCCTTTAAAGGTTACAGCTTGAGATTTATGATTGCATCTAGTTACTCTTGTATCAAGTTTTATAGTTCAACTTAAAAAGCATTACGCTCTGGATTTATAACTTGCACATATTGTGTACACTCTTGAAACAAAAGGACTTACCCAGGTTCATAATTAATGTGAGGCAATTAGGAGTTTTAACAGACACCTTTTAGCACCCAACAATGCCGATGAGTGGCTTCAATTCGAATTTTACCGTTGATTTTGCAGTTCTCATTGGCTCATTGAAGGTTCGCTTGAATTGCAAGGTAATATTGAATTTAGGGTTTACAAACTCACCAGCAGGTTAATGAGGGAAGCGAAAGGCTGAAGGTAGCGAATGAGGGCAATTGGAAGAGAGTTATAAAAGGTGAAGACAAGACTAAAAGACTGAAATCAATTGACTGAAAAGGACTAAAATTCAAAACAGAAGGAAGATAAACTTGCGCAAGACAAGAACGGACAGGATGAAAATATAACTAAGCTAACAGCAAAATAAAATGAATCCTAACCTACTCACGAGGTAACCACCATGTGGTGGCTACTGGAAGTATCTCTTAAGATTTTAGCCATTAACAAGGATTTTTTCGGTTTCTCCCTATAAAGTTTTCAATCTGTAGGTTCCCTGACCAATTTTTTCCTCAACTTGGAACAAACCTAGCCATAAGTGTTGAATTTCATGTGCTTACCTTTTTCCTCACTCAACTCGTCCCATTTCAAGACAAGCTCACCGACTTGGTAATTTTTATCTCTTACCAGATGGCGATCAAACCATCTCTTCACAATCATTTGGTGATTCCTGAACTTGTTTCTGGCATTATCTCTCAATTCCTCCAACCTCACCAGTTGGTTGATCCTTTTTTGAAGTAAGGTTGAAGGGGTCCCTCTTGAGGCTTGGGAGAGCTGTAAAGAGGGAAGGGTAATGTTGGGAGGCAAGATGGCTTCCTGTCCATAGACGAGGAAGTATGGGGAGTTTCCTAATGCTACTTTTGGGGTGACCCAATCGGCCCATAGGGCCTTTGTTAGAGCGTTATGCCAATTCCTATGGTTGTCGACGACAGATTTACGGATTATGCGGATGAGGTTTTTGTTTGAGGACTCTGCAACTCCATTTCCCTGGGGGTAATAGTTTGATGCATACCTTATGCGAATTGATTTATCGATAGCAAATTCAGTCAATTTTAGTGATGAAAAATAAGAAGCATTATCAAATATGAGAGCATCAGGGATGCCAAACCTGTTGATAATAAATTTCTCAATAAAAGATATTACCTCGTCTTCGTTAACCTTCCGAAGCGAGATGGCTTCGGTCCATCTGGTGAAGTAGTCGGTTGTCGTGAGTATATACTTATGCTGTTGTGAAGAGTTCGTAGTGATCTCACTTATGACAACTATTCCCCATTGCTGGAACAGGCGATAAATCATAATGGGCCTGAGGGGAACTGCTGGCTTTCTTTCTCGCCGTGTGGTAATTTGACACACCTTGCACTTTCGAGCATAGGCATGCAAGTCTCGGAACACTGTAGGCCAATAATACCCAGCTCTTAATATTTTGTGAGTAGTGGTCTCTTCGCCATAGTGACCACCTATTGGGCCGTTGTGCATTTATTTCAAGACATGATCAACGTCATCCTAGCTCCCATTCATAAGCTTGTCATGCTCTTTTTCATCAATGAATGCATTTTTGAATTTCTTTTCGCAATGTAGGAACTCAAGGATTTGCTCATCACCTTCAAACACATGCCAATTTGAGATGTTATCAGGCATGAATGGTCTAAAAATCAATTCAACATAATATTTATTCTTGTTTAATCTAAGATTAGGCAAAAGTTTTGTAGACATACCAGCCATCAGATCGGCATCTTGGTTTTGCCATCGATGTATGTGTGTGATATTAAAAGAATAAAAACTTTCGATTAAGCTCCATACCTCATGTTGGTATCTTACCAGGTGTGGTGAATTGCAAATGTATCATTTTCCTTATCTGGTCCACAATTATCTGTGAGTCACCAAAAACTTTAAGATTTCTCACCTTCATATCAATGGATTTCTTCAAGCCTTGTAGCAAGCCTTCGTATTCTACCATGTTGTTGGTGCACACAAACTCCAACCAGTTGGCCATCAAATGTTGGTTCCCTTGTGGGTCAATGAGAATGCTCCCAGCACCTACACCTTCTAGGCAGTTAGAGCCATCAAAATAGAGTGTCCAAAACATAGAATTTGATGTTATATCAAATGAACTGCCTTCTACGAAATTGGCCTTATCATCTACCATATTACAGGGTAGTTCATCAGTCAGACTATAGGGGAGAGCTTCCAACTATTTGTTTATTACAGTTTCTTCAACTTTCTCTGCATGGAATTCTCCAAAACAAGTTTCCATGGCACAAATGTTGAAACTATAATTCCCAAGGATAGGGTTGGTAAAAATTACAGGTTCATTGGGGTATTTTAGTTTTGTGACTACATACTTCATGTATCTTTCTCCATCAACTCTCAGCATATCACCTTTTCCCTTCTGAGGCAACAAGAGATGGGACTAATCAATGAGAAACACCCATTCAAATTTGCTAACCAGTCCCTACTAAGCAGCATTCCATATGCCTCGGGTATGTCGACTGCCACTATGTCAATGACTTGTGTGTACTGTGGTTTGGCAGCCATTCGAATCAACACATCTTTCAATTCTCCAATTACTTTCACATTCGTTCTATCTAGTTGCATAATTCAAGTTCCAATTTTCTCGGGCATTGCATGAAGTCTTTTAGTAATAGCATAAGGCATAACAGTGGACAAGGCACCAGAATCTACTAGGCAATTGTATATGTTCATGTTGAAGATTTCAAATGTGATGAGGAAAGGTAGGGTCATGGATTTTGATTTCCTTCCTATCATGGCTGCACTGACATCTTGAGGCATTCGATTCATTTTTGAAAAAGTGGCTTCCATGGCTAATGGCATTTGGGCTGTACTGGGGGTTCTAACAGGTCTAGACACTGAATTCTTGGTTTGGCTAATCGGATTGGTGGGAGATTTGCAATTCCGTTCATTCATAGCTTTCAAAAGCAGATCTATTCGCTGCGTTAAATTTAACAAATCGAAGTATGTGATATTAGCACGATATTTCTTAAGATCATCTACAATATTATAATCAATGTTATAAATAGGGTAGGGTAGAGTAAACATACTAGTTTTGTTGTTCTTACGTGGGAGTTTACCATTTTGGGTCACCTTCGTTGCATTTGGAGATGTATTATCCTTCTCTGGATAGTTTGTGACTGGAGTACTCTTGGAATTACCACTAGGTTTGTTCTTCTCAACGGGAGCCTTAGGAGCGGATGTCTTCGAAGGGTGAACATCTTTCTTTGTCTGGTCTACAGGCTTCATTACGCCTGCAAGTGGCCCTTTACTTCGTGTGTGGATTTCATTAGTGTGGACTTCTACTGTACTATCTCCTTTGTCATCATCGTTCCCATTTGGATAGAAATCCCATAGTATATTGACTTGAGATGCCTCGTCCAAGGGCTCTTCTACTTGGTACTCTTCCTCAACTTCTTTTTTTGGCTTAAGCTCTACTATAGGTTCTTCTTTGGTAAGAAGTGATCCAATAAGAGCTAGATCTTACATATTTAAATTCCCTTCGTTGGGTGGAGCAGGCAACGCAAGTTGACCATGACCACCTTCTGTCTTCTTACGATAGAAAGGTTTGAAGGGTTTTCTGTTCTTATAATCTCCTCCATTCCCACTTGTACTCTCTCCAGAATTCCTTTGCATATCGATGACTGTGTTTTTCAATTTCTTAATGATCAGATGCAAACCTTTCACATTTGTGGTGTCCTTTTCCTTGATCTCAGCCACTTTGTTATCACTCCCATTATTATTCTTGGATGACTTAGAGGCTTTCTTTCCTTCGGTCGCATGATGACATGTTGTGAGATTGATCATTTCATTCTTGACTTTTACTGCTTCATCGATAGCACCCTGTAAGGTTTGTGCGTTACTCCTTTTAACCCACATCGCGGTAGGGATAGGGAGAGTAGTGATGTAGAATTCCATGAGCACCTCATCAGTAGTTCTAGCGTTAGCCGGGATTCTGTTGAAAAAAATGTTGAACCGAATGTTAAAATCCTTGACCTTTTCTTTGGTTTCCATTTTTAAATGGGATAGTTCTAAAAATAAGGCCGCAGGTGTTTTGTCATCGCTAAACTTGTCTAAGAAGGCCTATTGAAAGGCACCCCATGAGGTGATCGATCCTATTCTCAAGCTAAAGTACCATGTGGAAGTCGTACCAATCAGAGTAAAAGGGAACAAGCGACATAACACATCTTCATCGGCTACCCCTAACATGCGCACGACTAGGAAGAAAGAGTGAATATGGTTATCAACAATGTCTCCCCGCTTAGGGTCAAATTTATGCAATACTCTTTCTGCGTTCTTGGCTAAGGCATGTTGTTGCCCAGGTACTACTATAGCATCCTATGCAAGCTAGGGATGGATTCCTCCCGGAGGGGGTGGGGGTTGATTCCCACCTAGAGGAGGCGGTGGAGGTTGATTCCCACCTGGAGGAGGAACGTTAGCCATAGTATGATTGAGGAGGTTCTAGTTGAAGGCTTCCCCCGAGTGTTCTTTGTTAGGATTTACCAAATCGAGCCATGAATTACCTTTAGAGAGGGGATCCTCAGGAATTTCTTCCCAAGAAGTGTCGATGCTTTGCAAGGACTCTAGCACAATATCTTCAAGGGAAGGGACTGCAGATGTATCGTCATTTATGGGACAGATCCTTAGCTTTCTTTTAGTTTTTAGAGGTAAAGAATGAAAGATGGGGAGTTGAGATAGGGAACGAGCGTAAGCACAAGTAAGTACTCTGACTGGTTGTTCCCAAGTGACAGGATACTCCCACAGTCTCTCTTCCTTGGGTGACCCAAACACGGGACTTAGAGGGACCTCTGCTTCTTCGAAGTGAGGCTCTTCCCAATGGGCGGAAGGATCTTTTCGACCTTTACGATCAATACATTAATATTTTCGAATCCATGCACAACATTTATAGATGAAATCCTGAAAGCTGTGGATGGTGGTTCAGGCCCTCCTTCTAGCACCAAATCTGTTGACACGACAAATTTTCGTGGTGCCAACAAAGGGAACCAACCCGACCGCAGACCCTAACTAGATCCGCTTTCATTTGGAGTGGCTAGTTCCAATGGGTTTTAAAGGATCCCGTAAACTGTTATGGGTGTTGAAATAATGCTTCTTGGAGGAAGACTTCAATTAAATCAACAAAAGAAACAGCTAACCTATATGTATCAAGTCCTATCTACACTGATTCTACCTACTTATGCTAGTTATAACTATTCCAATCTATCCTGCAAGAGCATAATAAAAGAGATTAAACATCATATATAGATTCCAAGTCCAAGTAAATCAATTACTGAGTTCACTGATGAAAAAGGTTGTATTTAAGCTTGATTGCAATCTAATTATTCATACAAGAATACACATTCCTGTTCCTACAAATAAATCTTGCAACTGATGTTTAATGTAGCTTCGAATCAGAGACTACCCATGAGTTAACCATGATAACGAATTATATTAAAATAACCAAGACTAATCATAAGTTGTTTGTTATCACTGTGCACAAAAACAAAACATATGTATCCTCATGCCAGTCACAACACCCTGATTCCAAACATAAAAGAAAAAGGAAAATGAATCTGAAAAAAGGCTTCTTCTTGACCGAAACAGTCTTCTTTATTAGCATAATAAAATCAACCCCTCTTCTGCCAAAAAAAGTCCTTTTCCTCTATCCAGAGGTGATACTTATGGAGAAAGAGAACTGACTGTCGGTTTCTCCCGACCTTCAGCCTTCCCTCTTCCTTTCCATATTCAAATTAAAATATACAAAATGTAATGGTTAATGAAACAGCGAACACATTGAAGCCATTGCTACTGGAGCGTTCTATTTCCTGAAGAAAAATGAATGGATGTCGGTAGAAAGAGGAATGACTGCATGCCATCCCTTTGCACACATATTGACTAAATGTTATTCCTTTTATTCCCTGAAGGCAAATGCAAACAGTGCGCTCATTTTTCAACATCTGGCTTGATTTAAGGTGTATCCGAAGGTAATAATAACTTGATGGATCTGCGCTATCATGAGTATCTTTACTGAGTATAGAGCATGCCTCCTTTTCTTGGACAGGTATTCCAGGATGTAAGATCCTTTTGCAAGTCAGCAATTGCAATTGAAAGCTCTGTTACAAGAGTGGAAGGGTTGGAGGGAGGATAAGCAACAAGAAATCACCATAGTCTATTGCATAGCTCCCCACTGTGTATGCCTTCCCTGTTGCTTGTCATAAATTCCTCTGTTTCGGCTAGGTCTCACTTGCATCTTTTCCCCGTAGCCATTCTTGATGCTTATGCATCAGCTCGTTGACCTCGCTTTTCTTCTCTTGGTCCTCGCCTGCAGAAATAATTAACTTTAGCTATGATTATGAGAGATATGATAGAAACGCCCAAAAACAAAGCTTGCTTCATTAAAAATTTCATAAAGAGACAGACTCTGTAACTAGGAGCTTTGTGAGTCCTTCGGGCTCTAAGTCTCAAGAGGGCACAGTAATTTTTATTTGGTCATGACACAATGATGGCTCTAAACTTTCTAGGCGATGGGGAACTGATGATTAAAGAAAAACGGACAGCCATGCGATGAAATGGTTAAAGTCTTTCGGCATGGTGAGGATGCATCTCTAGTACTTTGAACTGAGAGCCCTCAAGGAACTTCCCCAAAATCTAGAGTTGAGGCATCAGGGGAAGCGATCACACGACGATCTCGGACTTCTACTATCTTATGCGAGGTTTCAATGGCAGACACGATTCAACCTTCAGGAACCTTTAGGTTGATTCCACGAATTATAGTATCAAGCATTTCGTGACACTTTTCAGGCATGCACAGTCACAGTTTCCATTTTAATCTCAAAACACATTGCAACCATAATTATTAAACCATTGAACCATTCAGCTTTGAAGACATAATTCCATCTAAAAACTCCAGTTATCATTCAGAGAAACAAAAGATCAAACTTCTCAAGGGACCAATTCAAATTTGCCTCCAAAGTAGGTTTTATTAGGGTGGTGGTTGTGGCCATAGAAAAAACTCTAAAAGTGTTGTTCCCTTGAGGGAACAGCAGCTATTCCCTGGAGGGAACAACAAAAAACACTCCAAAAAGGTGTTGTTTCCTGGAGGGAACATCAAAAGCACTCAAAAAAATGTTGTTGTGGTGGTGGTTGTGGCCACAACACTTCCTTCATTCACCTATAAAAAGACCACTCATTTGAGTGATCAGGGCCTGGAAATCATTGAATTATAGGGAGATGCTGTTAGTA
This sequence comes from Pinus tabuliformis, assembly GCA_031772625.1. Lineage (NCBI taxonomy): Eukaryota > Viridiplantae > Streptophyta > Pinopsida > Pinales > Pinaceae > Pinus > Pinus tabuliformis. The sequence goes on from CM062813.1 coordinate 686,535,906, forward strand.
TGAGACTTGAGTTGATTTTAAGTATTGTAATGATGTCAAAATGTCTTGCTTGTTATGAGGAGAGGATGGGATTGAACTGGAGGAGTGATGCTGAATCAAGCAAATTGGGTTGTAACTCTTCCTTTTACTAATAAAGTGTTCAAAGCTTTTTCCATATGCTTGTATTGTTCATTGATGCTTTTATATGTGTATCATGTACTTGATTCCATGCTATGTTTAATCAATAGATCATTATCAAATGCTTTGATCAATTTTTGTCTCCTGTCTATGTGCAGGTACTTTTTAAGCGGATTAGGTACGGAAAGGAGCGACAGAATTGGTCAAGGGAGATAAGGAGTAAGCAAAAGCTACAGGTAGGCTTCTTTACCTCTTATTTAATATATTGGTCATAGAAAAAGTAGAGAATGTTTTGCACTATTATTCTAGACTTAGCTACTAGTCTAGGGGTTTAAGCATTTATCCGTAGACACTAAAACTTCCCAAAAAAAATTGGTGACTCCACTGGGGAGTGATCATCCATCTTACTAGCTTATCAGCCTCTGTAGACATTTCTACATACTGTACTTGTGGTCCTTGATTGAATTTCAGTCTTCTTTCATTAAAAATTGAGTCAAAATTGTGTCAAAATTGCCTTCAAAATGGCTTACTATCACCAACGCAGCCCAATGAAGGACACAGTGCACTGCAATGCACTTCCTGCATAGAGCTAGTGCGCTGAAGCACACTGTCTCTCACTGCTGCCTGCATTGATCCCTTGAGGGTTAGTTTCCCATCTAGGAGATGAAGTTTTTTGCCAATTCTCTCATGTTTGAATGGTTTGCTGAATGTCAATGATGTCTTGTCTCTGAAAATAGGTTTTCATCTCCTTACCTGACCCTACTTAGACTAGTATTGATAAATGTTTCTTATGTATTTGCTTTGTCATTTTCAATCTATAGTCGAAAGGTAGTTTTTTGGTTGATTGATCTTTGTCAAAAGAAGGTGTCGTAAAATCATTTTCTCCTTCGAAAATTGAATTGAAGTCAAGTCTTCATTCATGAAAGATCAATTGATTGATGTGTGCATATGATTAGTCTTTTCTTTGAAAGTGTCGTAATTCCTCATTTCTTCGAAAACGAAAGTGTCGTAAAGTCTTCCTTTCCTTGAAAAGAAATTGTCGCAAAATCGTCATTTTATGAAAAGAGTTTATTTATCGATTGTGCATTAGTTTTCCTTTTTGTTCATTCACATTAAGGGAAATCGAAAAGAAATACATGCATGTTGCATTGAAAAAGTTTTTGTGTGTTGATAGGAATAGTGTAGGGAATTTGCATTTAGATTGTGCTCTTTGCTCTTTGATCGAAAGAAATATAATTTCTCTATCCCTAGGTAGCTAGGATTTTCATCGTTAAATTGAATGGAAAGAATTCTTATCATGATAGTTGCATTCCTAGGAATTTCAGAATACATCACGTGGTGAACTTGAAAGGCAAATTCCTAAGCAAGATCAACTTAAAATAAACATCAATTTACTTAATGGAGCATTGTCATTAACGAGAACATTTAGTGGTTCTAGGCTAGAGACGTGTTTTGACATCGTAAAACAAAGCAGTTGTTGCTAACTTGTCTGCAATACATCCCGAGTGTGATACCTCATTCCACGTACATGAGTATATCGTAGCTCGTCCACGTACCTTCAAGTATATAGGGTGGGGTTACGGTACGTAAAGTATATGGGAATGCTCTCACTGTGTAGTTTTGCATTAGACAACACTTATATAGACTGGGCCTCCACGTACCTTCGGGTATATATGGGAGGACAACTCTAGGTTGCTATCCATCCTTAAGTAACCGAGTCGGCTGCCTTGTAAACTGTGATACACTGAACACAGCATTCGGGGAGATTGCCTGCCCATACTTCTTGGTTCGCTAGAAGGTATTCTGTAGTTCACAGTTGCTTGGTAAACCTTTTGCCTAGTATACCCCTTTTTTTTGATTTCTTTTTTGATAATAAAATTAATCAGCAATCATGGAGGAACATCAACCCATATCTCGTCGTTCGCGGAGAACAACAAGCAAACTGCATTTACCTCCTGAAGCGACACCAATTCGGGCAAAGTGGTCTCACTTAATTGAGTCTAGTACATCAAGAACTCCTAGTTCTTCATCTGAGTTACCTAAATCATCTATTTCGGTAAGTACAAAGACTCCAGTTACTCCAACTATTTTTGGTACATCTGTTCCTGAAGAGGAAGTTTCACAATTACCTAAGGACATTAGCACTAATCTTAGTGAAACAGTAACTGAAGTTGTTCAACCACAAGTTGATCCTCAACTTGAAATTGCTTAACAAGAAAGTACTTCTGAACTTGAATCAATTCAACCAAAAGTTAATCTAGAATCTATCCCAATTCAAACAGAAGTTACATCTGAACCTGAAGTTGTTCAAGAACCTCTTACTGAAACTGTTGTTCATTTATCCAAACATCTGGACTTTGAATTTGAACATTCAAAAGTTGTTACTTTACGGGAAGACGATCAACCAGTCACCCCTCAGACATCAGTAACTATTGAACCTTCAACTTCATCAACACCAGGAATCTTTTACAGACCTGACGGTGAAGTTCTTCCACCAGGTTTAATTGTTATAGAGGAGGAATTGGAAGAAGATTCCACACCTGGAACACCATTTCACTTTGGAACTGGGCTTTATCTTTACCATAACACTCCTTATTTCTTTGCTTCATTTGATCCTGCTTCTTTTCAAGTACTTTTCAAATCTTTAGGACAACTTTTGGGTCAATTAACTATGGCTGAACAACCATCAACATCCCAAACTATATCATCTGATGCAGCTCCAGCAAAATCTTCTGTTGTAACCTCTTTGATGTTTTCTACCACACCTGAATCACACCTGTATGGTGAATCATCTATCCCGGTTAGTTACCAATCATTGTCTAGAACCCACTCAGGGGTTGCTTCTACACCATGGTCATCACCCATGTCCTCAACCAGAATTTTACCTAGTTCTTCTCTAATGGGAAATCAATAGTTTGATCCTGCATATCAGTATCAAGTTGGGAAATCTAGTCAAAAAAGACCTATGTATCCATTAAATACTAGATTGCCACCATATGGAGAGAAATATGCTTATTCACCATATCCTCCTTATTCTGGGGGACTACCATATGGTAATATCCCACATTATTCAGGTCAATCTGGAATTAGATTTTGTCAATGGCAACCAACAATTCCAGTTCAACCAAGGCTTGTGTATCCAACACAACCAATGCAAATTGTGTCAACTATTCCTACTATACCTGTTGTTACTATTGTACCATAGTCACAAGTTCAAACTGTTGTATCTCAACCTGTTCAAATTGGTCCTTCTACCTTGCAATCACAAGTTTCAAGTCAAGAAGTCCAAGTTCCTCAAGTTTTTGTAACACAACCACTTGTTTCTGGAGTTTAGCAATAACCTTAGGTTAGTGTACCCTTATCTGGACTAACCCAGGCTTACATTGGTATAGTTTATTCACAACCTGGCCAACCTTTCATTGCTGGAAAACAACAACTATTAAATCCACAACAGTTGTACCAACAACAACAACAGTTGATTCAACAACCATGGTAGCCTCAATTTCAACAACTCCAATTCCAACAATTCCAACCCCAGTTTGGACTTGTTTCAGAAGCTCAACCTGGTTTTGGTCAATCTCAAGCTTACCAAGGTCTTGGTCAACAAGGCTTTATAGGTTATGGACAACCACACAATCAACCTGGTTATCAACAACCACCTTATACTAGTTTTTTTCAACAACCATACCAAGGTTACCAAATGCAGATGCCCTATGTCGGTATGCAAAGACCTATTGTTCAGGCAATTCCATCATATCCTGGGTATTCCCAACCTTACTTGAATCAACAGTTTCCGTTTGTAGCAACTTTAGAATTACCAGATTTAAATCAGCTCACTAACGATCCAATCTTATATGCACCTTGGTAGCCAGTAATTCTGCATAGGTTACCATCTGACATTCCAAAGTTTAACGAAAATCCTGGAGAAGACCCATCAAATCATGTTATGACCTTTCATTTGTGGTGTTCATCAAACTCCTTAAATGATGATTCGGTCAGACTTCGTCTTTTCCAAAGAACACTTACTGGTCCAACTGCTAAATGGTACATTGAATTACCAAGAGCTTCTTTTGATAACTTCACCACTTTAGCCACTACTTTTTTGACCCACTTCTAGTTACCTATCAGATACGAGACTGGAACGGAACTCCTAACCAACTTTAAACAGACTACTGCTACCCATATATCAGATCATATTCATGAGTGGTGGCATCGTTGTTGAATGGTTAAGACATATGTTCCCGATCAACTTTTAGCTGAGTGGTTCATAAAATCCTTATTGCCATCAATCACCAAGGATGTGGTAAAAGGTGGAGTTGTCACAAAAGAGCAAGTCATTGCTTGTGCCCAATACTTGGATTTGATTTACACACAATCCGGCATGCTTTATGATAAAATTCCCAATGCACCTCGACCAGCTTTCACTGTTCCACCTCCTCCATAATCGAGTAAGGACTCTCATGCCAGCGACGGTGTGATCGGTTCTTCAAGCACACAGTTAGCAGGAAGACCATCTGGTCAAACTCTTGTTGTTTCCAATAAAACTACCAATGCATTAGAAAATACTCTTGCCTTCAAGATTAATGTCGTGCCTTTGACAAAGGAAAAAATCCAAAGCAACCAGCAGGTAAGAAAAACGGGAAGAACAAAAAGAAGCAAGAAAATTCCCCTCTAGAGAAATCATCTGATTCCTCTACTTCGGTAAGGAAACCTCATTATCCATGTCTGATATGTAATGACGAGCATTATACAAGAGACTATCCACATCGCTCTGAGGTCTCTAAACTTTTAAAAACTTCAAACACATCAGAAGTGTTGACTAATTCGTTTCCAACCTTGGAGACACATTTTGTTGCAACAGAACATGCTTCCACATCCCAAGTACTCATGTTATCCATCACAAAGCCACAAACCGAAGTTTTGGTGTCAACAAGAAACAAAGATTATGGAAATCCATCGTCGTCAAATAATTAGGCCACTGATCAACCTAATCCTTCGACCTCGACTTCATCTGAAGTTGTTCCACCCATTGTACCTGAATTGTCAATAAAACCACCAAAGGGAGTTGTGCACAAATCGACATTCAACCCTCAGGCTCGAGCAGCTCAAAATTATAACATAGTGGAAGATCTTACTCAATCACCTTTCGCTATGTCGACACTCGAGGTGTTCCTCCCAGACAGACTTACTGTCAGCAATAGGCGGAATAGATCCTACGGATTCAAATCTTGTGGTTTTTAACCATGTGGGATATTCACCACAGTTACCGGCGCAATTAAATTTCCTAATCCAAGTAAAATATCTCAATTAAAATGTTCACCGAACTACTATTGATGAGGGGGAATCTACTTGCATTATGTCCATGAGCTGTTGGAAAACACTTGGTTCACCGCCACTATCACGATCACCAACCACGTTGAAAGCTTTTGATGGAAGAACATATACTCCATGTGGGATTTTGAGTAACTTGCAAATCAAAATTGGGGGAAAAATGGTTACTATTGAAGTTGAGGTAGTTAACGGACCCCTCGATTACAACATTTTATTGGGAAGGCCTTGGGTATATGCTATGGCTGCTATGGTTTCCACGTATTTTCGTGTTATTGCATTCCCTTTTAAGGGTGGAATCATAGTCATTGATCAACTAGCCTTATTTTCCAATAGTTCACAGGCTACAGGAATCATTCCGTTGGTACACGGACCCCCGCTGTCACTTCAAAGTGTTGGAGTAGGTCTCTTTAAAGATCCTTCCCTAATGGGTACTTTTACCCTCCCGTCACCATCTGATTTGACAGAAGTGGCAAGAGTAGAGACTTGCAACATGATTTCCTCCACCTCATCTGATTTAAGGAGGATTTCCAACCAAGTTGAAGTTGATAGTAATATTGAGGTATTGCCATTAAGCCCCATTGAATCATCATAGCAATCAATTTTTCAGGCTTGTGCAGAAAACCCAAATCTGCACTCAACTTTTGTATGGGTAGATAGATTGTTCGAATATGGTACCTCTTCGGATCATTTTTCACATATACATTCTACGGATGAAGGAATCATCCAATCAATGATGATAGGAGAGGAACCGTGGGAAGATTATCATCATCGTTCCCAACTTCCAAATGACAATGAAGATTATTCGAATGAACTAAACCACCCATCAATCGTTGATTTCTTGTCGAATTCCATTAGAGTAGATACTGTAGATTCTGAACGTAATTTTTCAAACATAGAAGAAACAATTTCTATAAAAATTTCGACCAAGCCTAACATTGTAGAAAACGTTCATGTCGGCAAAACTTGTTCTCCATTGGAACTTGATAATTACTATGCTCTATTTCATGAATTTAGAGATATTTTTACATGGTCTTATGAGGAGATTCCAGGAATTGACTCAAGCATTGTTGAACATGAGATTAAAATATACCCTGATGTCAAACCAGTACGACAATGGCTTTGACCTGTTCATCCTAATAAAGTCGTTTCCATTAAAGCAGAGGTTGAAAAACTTTTGCGTGATGGCTTCATTTTCCCTGTACCTCTTACCGACTGGGTATCTAACATTGTTCCAGTCATGAAAAAACAAGGGACAATCTAAGTGTGTGTCGATTATAGGGATGTAAATCAAGCATGTCCAAAAGACAATTATCCTACACCCTTTATCGACCAGATTATTAACAAATGTGCCAGATGTGAAATCTTTTCGTTCATGGATAGATTTTCTGGCTACAATCAAATCATTATCTGCCCACAAGACCAATCTAAAACAGCTTTTATTTGTTCGTGGGGCACATTCGCCTATCGAAAGTTACCTTTTGGTTTGAAGAATGCAGGGGCTACATTTCAGAGGGCAATGAATTATGCCTTCCATGACATCAAGCACATTTTTCAACCTTATCTTGATGATTTACCTGCTCATTCATGAAAGCGGTCTGATCCCCCGCAACATTTGAGAGCAATATTTTTACGGTGTCGACACTACAAGATAAGAATCAATCCACACAAGTGTGTGTTTTGTGTCGACTCTAGTCGATTGCTTGGATTCGTAGTCTCAAAAGATGGAATTCGACTCAATCCAATTAAGGTTCAGGCAATCCTTGACTTGCCTCCACCTTCGAACTTGTTACAGTTACAGAGACTTCAAGGGAAGGCAAAATTTTTGAGGAGGTTCATTCCAAACTATGCTGAGTTGGCTAAAGGTTTTACGCATCTATTGAAGAAAGGGGTACCTTCCATTGGCATCAGGTTGCGCAAGCTTCCTTTGATGCTCTTAAAGATTCCTTGATTAAAGCATCATTAATGTATGCCCCAAACTATCAAAAATACTATTATCTGTCTCTCGCAGCTACAGATACAACCATTGGCATGGTTTTAGTCCAAGAAGAAAGTGGAATTGAACATCCTATTTATTACTTGAGTCGTAATCTCAACGATACAAAAAGCAAGTATTCTTATGTCGAAAAGTTAGCTTTGGCAGCCGTTCAAGTTGTGCAGATATTTCGTCATTACATCCTCTTTCGTAAAACTACCATTATATCGGATTGCAACCCTATGACATATATTTTGTCACGTCAATTGCTGGGGGGAAAATATTCCAAATGGATAGTTATTTTGCCGGAGTTTGATTTGGAATTCATCAAATCTAAATCAAAGAAATCTCGTGTCTTCGCCAAGTTACTTTTTGATCTTCCCTCATCCTCCAATGATTCAACATTAGAAGCATCAATCTTGGATGAGTCTCTGTTTCTTATTTCGTCAAGTGATCCATGGTATGGAGATATACTGGTCTATCTCCAGACCAAATCTTTTTGGCCTAATACCTCTCGCTCTGAACAGCGACATATTCGATACCAAGCCAAAGATTACCTGATCATTGGTGATACGCTTTATCGTCATGGTGTCGATACAATTTTACGTAGGTGCCTCACTCATGAGGAAGCCGAAAAAGCTTTGAATGAATGTCATTCAGGTGCTTGTGGTGGAAATTTATCTGGTTACGCTACCGCACAGAGAATTCTCCGTGCTGGTTACTTCTGGCCAACCATATTCAAAGATTGCATTATTTTTGTCAGAAGTTGCCATGCTTGCCAGATATTTGACTGAAAAACCAGATTACCACCTGCACCACTGCATCCAGTGGTTGCTATTGGCCCATTCGCCAAATGGGGCATTGACTTTATGACATGTAACCCCACCTCAGTTGGGGGGATGGGTATATTATAGTCGTCGTTGACTATTTTATGAAATGGGTTGAGGCGATGCCAACATTGAACAATAGTGGCAAAACGGCTGCTTTATTTTTCTTCAACCATGTGGTTTCCAGGTTTGGTGTACCACAAGCCATAGTTACAGATCATGGATTACATTTTTGCAATCACATGATGGTTGAGTTGATTACCAAGTTAGGACTGTCACATGATAGTTCTACTCCATACTACCCACAAGCTAATGGACAAGTTGAGGCTATCAACAAGGTCCTTAAGCGCATGTTGCAAAGAATGATTGGAGTTCATAAAAGAAATTGGCATTTAATCCTATACTCGGCTCTATGGGCATATCAAACCTCGATGAGAAACGCAATCGGATTCACACCCTTTCAATTGGTGTATGGTTTGGAAGTAGTCTTACCAATCCAATGTGAAATCTCGTCTCTCAAACTCGCAATTGACTTGCTACCTGACACTTTTGAAGAAGAAGCATGTTTCTTAGAGTTAATCCATCTGGATGAAACCTATCGTGATTCCACATTGGCTAACAAAGCGCACAAGAAACGTATTAAGGCGCAATATGATAAAAATGCAAGCCTCGTGTCTTCTCAGAAGGTGACCTGGTCTTGTTTTACAATCAGGAGTCTGATAAAATTGGCACAGGAAAATTTGAACCACTTTGGATGGGCCCTTATATTGTTAAGTGTGTTTTGACGAAAGGTGCCTACTAGTTAGTGGACTATGATGGGATTCCATTGTCGCAGCCCCGAAATGGGTTGTACCTTAAACGTTACTATGCCTGGTTAAGTGTAGTAACACTCACTATATATATGCTTTGATTGCATGTGTGTGTGTGTGTTTCCTTTAGAGTTCTTATTTGGTTAAGTAATCCACTTTGCATTTGTTGCCGATGTCAAACTTTTAGGAACCATTTGTTGGTTACGCTGATGGGGCTAGTCATAGTACGCAGAATCTATCCTCTACAGCATGGGCCATTTTCGCTCCAAGTGGCAAGTTAGTGATTTTTAAAGGGATTTGTATTGGTCGATGGACGAACAACATCGCTGAGTATAGCGCGTTGATTGAACTTCTCTATGATGCCATTTCACTTGGCATACGCCGAATCATCATTAGGCTAGACTCACAACTCGTTGTACTACAACTCACTGGCATTTATACCGTCTGAAACCAAACAATTCATCGCATGTTCCTTAGAGTTCGTATTTTGGAAAGGTATTTTGAGTTTATTCAATATCCACATATTTCCATAAATCTAAACACATTAACTGATTCTCTAGCAAATTATGTGTTAAATAGACATTTTCGACATATGTAAAGTAAAATATTTTCAATTCACATCATCAGTTGAATAGGATTGCATCACATAACCATAATAAAACTCTGAAAGTAAAATAGATAGTTGTTTTAAAAGTTTTTACAAACAGTTTGCGTCCAAGACAAAAATTGGTCATCTGACTAAAAAACTCAAAATGTATGTAGAAAACATCTAAGTAAACTAGTGGTGCTCATGATAACTGGTCACAGCCTGTAATATCATGCGTAAAAGTCTCATCCAATGACTCAGCACACCAATGGTGTGGCGCTGCAATCGCATAGGCTACTCCTCGATCCGAACATCTGGAATGCCTAGGGTTAAACCCTCTATGTGGTCTTGTAGCTTAGCCAATGTCTCAGCTGAATCTAAGTCTCAGAGAACTGCTCTCCCAATAGGTCTCTGTGCTGGCCCACCTACCTCTCGTTGGTGTCCCACAGGTTGAACAAGTCCAACATCTGCATACATAAAAAATAATTTTGTTTAGTCTTGGAGTTAATCAAAAAACACAAAAAATGTAGAAACTATAAAATCAAAAACACTTTGGTCAAACAATTTACCTATAGCACCCCACTATTCTCCCACTGGTAACATCAAGTTTGGATCACCACGAAAATCCATTCCTGAATATGGATACTCTGCGATGGCCATATCCTGTCGATCAAACCACTCAAAGAATGCAGGAGTAAATGAGATCAATGACTGACCAGCATGCCTAGCCATAAGATCTACCCATCTCTACATCCGTGGATCCCTAGGTCCAGATACACCCAGTGAAACAAGTTGTGGCTGCATAAGTGGAATTCTCTCCAAGGCGAAAGAAATCAGGATCGACCCATAGCCAAAGTTCTTCGTCTTTCCGCTTTTCACCTTGACCAGTCGTTCTTTCGCAGATGAAAGTACTGCCTCACACCAGTTGAACACTTTTGGCTCTAAACACTCTAAAGCATACTGCATGTATGATCTGTTTGCCAAGTGTAGTGTTGCGCTGCCAGCCAATTTGGAAATGGTAAAGAGGATCTTCCTTAATGGTAAATCACTAACATTCTAATGTTAATCTTTCCGTCTCTGCTAGGTTGTGCACCTTCTCGACAGAACTGTCGTATGTAATCTCTCATTGATTCACCCCCTTTGGCAAATCCATATAGTGAGATGGGGGCACCCTGCATCGACAATCCAGTCAGAATGTAGATGTCATCGATGGTAAATGGAATCACTTTGTTCCTAATGTGAAAGGCCTAATTAGTAGGATCCCATGAACGAACAAGGAATTGTAAAAGCTCAATCTATTGTCGCATGCTAGATAGTTAGAAATACTTGAGTAACCCGCAATTCCTTAGGGCCTCAACCGTACCCTAATTATTTAGGTCAATCATATCTTGTTCTTCATGCTCTCGTTCTCTCCATATAATCACCATTTTGATCTGATGAATGTTTGCAATACAACCATTAGAAAAATTAGGATACATTTCTTGCAAAAAACAGAGCAAAATTTGGGAGAAAATAACTATGTGAATTTGGGTTTTGTGCCCAGTGCACCCTTGCCTTAGAGACAGTGTGCTACAATGGATACAGCCTTCTATGTGTGTGTAATGCAGCGCACCTTTCGATGTTGAAAGGGTGCGTTGATCCTAGAGTTCAAAATTGAAACCCTAGGGGCCTAAAAAACTCAAATTTTTTGCTTGAAACTGAAAATGAATGGAATGAAATGAAAGAGAATAGAGATAGCTCATGAGGAATGGTCCACTGAATCCTCTGCAATTAGCTGGTGAACTTCGAGGTAAAAATTGCTCCAAAGCACCAAAATCAAAGGGTAAATGTGAAATGGTAAAAATGAATGGTAAAACTTGTTTTTATGTTTATTTTTTTCACATTAATCGAGTAAACATTAGTTCTTATTCATTTTATCCATGAAATAGGTATTTTTAATCTATTTTGATAGTGTTTTGAGCAGGTTTAACAACTGAAATGTAGAATTTGACGTGCTCGAATGTAAATCAAATATCTTTGACCACAAAGCAAACTTTTATCTCTTTTTCGAGCTTTGTTAAAAATGAAAAAGGAATCCCCTTGGAGTCCTCTTTAAGCTCTATTCAGACTCTCTAAATATGAAAAGATTGTCGAGCACTTGTCTTTTCCAGCTCATTAAAGAATTGGAAACGATATCTCTCTTGTATTATTTTACGCTTTTTCGAACTTGAGAGATTATTTTACGAAAAATAACTTGTGGAGTTTTCTTTTTGTCCCTTTTCAAACTCTCTTAACATGAAAAGGACCGAGTTATCTTTGCCGTTAAACTCGTTAAAAACATCGAATAACGACAAACTTGTCCATCTAGACAATATCGAGTTTCACCTTCGCTAGACTCGTTAAAACAGCAAATAGCGATGGATTCACCCGAAGGGTGAAATTATACAACAAGAATATGTTATCCTCCTCAAGATTGATTAAAAATAAAGAGGTACTGGTCAGCAATGACTGGGGAAAATTGGAAAAAGGGGAAAAAACTTTATGGTAGCAAGTCGCTCTTGAACATGAAACTTTCACCTCATCACCGTGACTATGTGGGTTGGGTCATTCAGCTTGATGGTTATCATACCGTTGGTCTATCATACCTTCCATTACTTTGTTTTGGGTCAATGCTACCAATTCATCTTAGTGTCAACGACATGTTCAAGAGAAGTCATTTAGTTCAAACTTCATCCTTTGTAATACCTCAAACCTTCATTTTCATGACTACCATTCCTGAACCTTCTATCGTCAGTCGATTTTCATCTCCAAAATCATTTACCTCGTTTCATGTCGTTGATGTGGGATACATCAAGGCCCTCCTGCGACGAGTTGCTTCTTGTCGACATCAGCACATTATCCAAGAAGTTGACTTAGAAACACCCCTTCAGTACCTTGAGGCTTGCATACATCAATGGCAAGTTTCTCGCTTCCGGCGATTGGTTGACATCACTGGCCTTCAACTGAAAGAGTTTGTATGGTGTTCGACATCAAATCATTTATTCAACCATGAAAAATGTATTGTAGTACCTTGAGGCCACTTCACTCTCTTTCTCTGTCTAGAAATATGGCTACAGGTACAAAGAAATAATGTTCGTGGCCCGTGGGCTGCTACAGTGCACAAATGCTCTCTATGTACTATACCTCATATCTCTCCAAGCTATCTTTTCTTAGCTATGGAACAAAATTATCTCGAAAGATTGGAATGTCTCTTCTTACTAGTGACCCGGTTATAACACAGCTCGATAGCATACTAGTGGTCAATTTTGACTATGTTAACTCTTAACAAGAGTTACAATATAGAGTCTTCTAGAGTCTTTTACATCATTCTCACATGGAAAGCCCCTTTTCCATAAATAATGGGGGCTGACGCGACATCCTCCCAAACTATAGGTGTGAAAATAGGAAGGTCAAGTTCTTAGTGGAACGACTTTTGCATACAGACTCTGATTGACACACTCCTTATGTCGTTGGAAAGATATATGTGTGTAGAATAACATGAAATGAGGTTGCGTTAATGTAGTAATTTTTTACCCCCAAAAAATGTCATTTGATGCCTTAAAATGCTCCCGAAAGGTTTTAGACCTCATTTTGCCAAATTGTGTCTCATTGGTAAAAACGGTCCTATGAGCTTATAACTCCACTTTTTCCACTCCAAATGCATTGAGATGAATGACAAACAATATAATGATCCAATCCATATCAAACCATAAGGAGAATTCTAGTTGGAACCTCAGTGCATTTGCAGAGAATGATTCTCTTGCTCTGGAACTGAGCAATTGAGAAGGTTAATGTGCAGTGGAAGCACTTTGGGCCTGATGAAGCTACATGGGAGATGGCTGATCAGATGTGGGCTATGTATACTTCCTTTTTTCTGGTTGAGGCAAAGCAGTTTTGGTATATGTACATATTTATATATGGTTTTCATTATAAATACTGCAACGAGCTGTGTTATAAAGTTCCAATAAGTGATATGGGTGTCATTTTGTTATGTTTGTCATGTTGGTTTTCTTTCAGTAGGTTGTTCATTGTAAATGTTAAAAACAGCTAAGTTATAAAGATCCATGGGTAGTATGTTTTTCTTTTTACCGGTCTTGTTGGTTGTAGGTTTCATTGAACACTGAGGACAATGTTCCCCGAAAGGGGAGGCGTTTGTAATAGCCCTGGGTTAAAAATCCATGTAATAAAGTTAATAAAGCAAAAATAATAACCAAGGTCATGGGACACGTATTCCAAGCTAAATGTTGGGAAAAACATAGTGATGTGGATCACTTGTGATTAATTAATGACTATGGAAATTGGCAAAGGCAATGACAAAGGTTTTGGAAAGGCATGAGGCATTTATTGGCATTTTATTTATGAAAATAATGGAAAATAAGAGAGAAGGAAGGTGAAAGGTAGCAGGTTGCATGTGAGGAGGAAATTGAAGGAAAGTAATGGAAAATGAAGAAAATAGAGGCCTCAATGATAAAAAGGCTTATAAGGATCATTTCACATCTTTTTTCAGATCAATTTAGGAGCTCTCTCTCTATTTTCTCTCTCATACTCTTAGACACTTAGAGTTTTCTTGGAGCACTCTTGGAGGAGTGTGGCATACTTGGGATTTGGAGCAATAATCAAAAAGAAGAGTAGGAAAGTGCAAGAGGACATTAGGATCAACAACAAAAATTGGTTTTTATTGCAAATACCGAGTTGCATGTATGATTTCCTTGCTAGTTTTGGCATGCATGGCACATGCATGTGGTTTCTTGGTTATGATCTGTCCTTGGCATGGAGGATTGCCTGGATTAACAATGGTTTTTCCTAGCCTTTCCATTTCCTGGATAGCCATGGTGTTGTGGGGTTCTTTCCTTTTGTGTTCTAGTTGGTTCTCATGTTCCTTTGGCTGTGGTTTGAGTTACTAGTTCCTGGGGCTTTGGTTGGACAAATGCTATGGAAGCCCTATAACAACTTGGGTTGAGTTACTAGTCCTGGAAGCCTTGGTTGGAAAAATGCTCCGGAGCTCTTGGTGGGTTGAGTTACTAGTCCTGGAAGCTCTGGTTGGACAAACTCTCTAGAGCTCAACAACGGTTGTGGGTTGAGTTATTAGTCCTAGAAGCCTTGGTTGGAGAAAATGCTCTAGAGCCCGGGAAAAGTTGGGTAGAGACCGATTTGATGATGGTTAGTGATGTTCAACTGTGAGGTGGAATCACTAGTTGAGGGTTGATGTGGTTTGGCCTCTAGAAGCCCTGGTTTGGTTTTTTTTATTTGTTTCATGAGATCCCACATTGATGCTTGGAATATGGCGCGGGGGTGATTGGTTGAAAGAGAGATTTGGTTCAGCCCAATCTATGGTCAGGTGGTTCGTGGAAGTCCTTGAATTGGCTGGATTTGTACATTTTAATAAGTGCTCCTTTTCCTTTGGTATTTTCATGAGAAAATGTGATTGTCATTATGTGGCTTTAATAGTTGTTTCATCATTGATATATCTCTAGTTATTTGTTGGTTATGAGCATGCTTTATGATAATCTTGATGTATGGTTCTCATCATGTTTTGGTTAGTAGATGAAATAATAACGAAAAAATGACCTAATAGATAACAATGCAACTATTGGGAGGAGATATCAACCATCCTTAACGATTCTCAGATAAGTATGAGATCCCTATGTTCACATTTATTGTTATGTTTACGATATGTTTGATGAAATTCTTGTCAAGTCTAGTAAGGGTCAGATCAAGTGTTTGCATTAGTGCCTTATCTAAGTTTTACTTATCTTTTTTGAAAGTTTCATGAAGTTTTGGGCAATGGCTCCAGTCCTGGTCCTGAAAAAGTGGCACAAAATCTGGCGTCGCTAGCACAGAACTACCTAAAAAGGGCCACAGTCGCATGCATGCCTTGTCGTGGGAGCGATTGGTGGTTTAGATAAGCAAAAAATCAATTTTTCTTAGGGATTGGGCACTTGGAAGGGTTGGTTATCTCCTGAAGGTTCTGTAGATCTTGTGTAAAGTCATATTGGTCTTGTCTTATCGATTCCACTTCCTTAAATGTACATGGGGAGTTGAATCATATAATAGTAACTCTTCGTCACATGTTTACCCCGATTGGCCGGTTAGTTTTGGTAAATGTGGGAGGAGGGTGTTACATGTCTCATTTGGACATTTGTAAGAAAAATAAAATTGAATTTTAGGTTGAGTCATTAATCCACAAAATGTCAAGTCGGCCCTCCTTGGAACGAGTCAGTCTGGCCCTCCAGAGTGACATCTATTCGACACTCATGGACAACTATATATAAGAGGCAGTCCGATTCACTTGAGAGATCATATAATGATACAACAAGAAGCATATCTGAACCTAGTGAAGAAGAAGAAAAGGAGGAATCAAAAGAGAGAGAAATTCAAGCCAAAGACAAGAAGAATATCCCTTTTGTTGACTGAATTTTTGATGCTAGTAGCTCGCATGTACGAGGACAAATTTCTATGAACGGGATAATTTTTTTGTGCTACTGCAGGTCCGAAATTTCAGGATCAAAATTTCAAGATGGCCAGAATGGACCAAGTTTGACCTATGTTGAGTTTGACTCTTAGAGATGAATTAGATAAGGGTTGGACTTGGATGAGGGTGGCAACTTTTTCTTGGTCTTGGTCTTGGATATCTAATTTTGATATGATTTTATAAGATAAGGATTGTTGGGTTTTCCACCTTGTGGGGTTTTTCTCTGGCTTGGAGCCTAATTTTGTTGTCTCTTGTCTCTTTATTTTCCTGGAAGATTGTATATTTGTATAATTGTTTGATGAAGAAAACATAGCAAGTAATAAAATAAATTTAACATTCACAAGTAATTATCAAGAAGAGAAAAGCCTAATCTTACTACACTTGGTTTCTTAACATCGTCACCCTATCTCGGGTTAGTCCATCCTTAACTGCCAATGTCCAACACTCCTCTTTCAATAGGGATTGAGACCTATCATTCCATGAGGTTGATAGGTAGAAACAATTCTCTTGGAAACCATGATTTCCCAGCTGATCAATAATTTTGTTGTCTATTCTGCACACATGAAGGAAGGTGAGAGCAAGGATTTCAGATATATGAGTTGTTTCTTGATTTAGAATGACCTCCAGGTACTAAGTGGAGGAGACATTTTGAATCTATGTTCCATTTTGTATCTTCTCCAACATGTCCATTATAATCTATGAGTCACCCTCAAACATTAATTTAGTAAAACCTTGATCTCGAGCACACGCCAGACCTATAGTGAGTGACATTAACTTCGCCACATTATTTGTGTTCGACCCCGCCAATCCTGAATAAATGTGAAGTACTCTGCCAAAACAATCTCTAAACACACCATGTAACAACTCCCCATCCACCCCATAGCCAACTATAAGGTTAGAAGAATGTTTTACTAGCATTGACCCGACCTCCATAGTCTGATCATGGAAATGGTGTCTTAAAATTGTTGAAAAGTGGGCAACAAGAAATGCTAAATTTAGAATGTGCTAAAAATAGAATGTCTAAAAATAGCAGTTTGGCCAGTGAGGTCATTGGCCACCTTGGGTGAGAGGTGAAACTGCTAAAAATAGAAAGTTCTAAAAATAGCATTTCTGGGTCCCTTCCTATTTATAGCAGTGCCCGGTCTATCTATAGGAAGTAAAATTAATCTTGGTCTTAACAGCAGTTGGAAATATTAATTAATTAATTTAGTTGAGTTAATTAGTTAAGGAAATTCGAATTTGAAGTCTTTGTGAGCATGCACGAGTTGTCCCACTGATTGAGGAATTTATCCTTAATTTCCTCCACTGATTGAGGGAATAAGTATGAGTTCTATAATGAAAGAATCAGTTGACTTAGTTCTAACTAGTCAAGTCCAGTTAGATTATTTTAACAAGTTGTTAAAATAATAAAATATAATTTGTTAATGCTTGCATGCATGTGACAACTATTATTTTAGATAACTGAGGATTCACTCATGGATAACTGTTGCATGTCAGTTCTGTTAGAGACCCAGTTGAGATCAAATGAGGGACAATGTACTATCAGATGCTTGGATCTTCCCATGGAATATTCCTTGCATGCAGGGGGAACTAGTGTCCTCAATGATTGCGTAGTTGGACCTATGGTTGACAACAGGTATGATTTGGGGCCAATGCTCACATGTTATGAATTGGACCCCAATCAAAATTGTGCAAGGAAATAGGGGATTGGTGGACTTGAGGCCTACATATTGAGGCATAGTGAGTCTATGATCATCATCTTTTGATTGCAGGAAGTACAGGATAGCTGTTGAGCTGATATTTTTTGTAAACAGAAGAGGATTTCCACTTGATTGATAATACAGTGTTGGGGGTTTTATGCTGGTGCTTTCCCCAGTGATATATCTATGTTATGTGTGATTATTTCTCTTGATCAGTTATATGTGTTTATGGTTGATGTTGCTCATGAAATCGATTTTGCTTCCGCTTAATGATTTGTACAAGTAGCTCATGTGTTTTGCTTTAGTACATTGCATTACCAGTTTGATCTGCAGGTGAAATTTCTACAAAAATTTTGTCATTTTTCAAACTCCTTGAAACTTAAAATAAACATTGTCATTGTGTCTATCTTGTCAATATCTTTCTAACCATATAAAATTTTCCTTAATCCAACTCCCAAATAAAAAGATATGGCCATGTAAATATTTGGATAATCATTTCTTGCCATGTCATTGAACTCTACCATGTGGCACTCCACATCATGCCTTGTCATCTCTGTGTGGGTCCACCTCGACAAGTCACGTCATATAGTGATTTGTGTGATGTAAAAATCCCTTTTTACATCATTTACCAGACTTTTCTCCATTTTGACATAAAAACCTTGCTTACGTCGTTCTGACATCACATCATCTCATCCACGTGGCTTCCATTGGGCATGCCACACATCACTCGGTTTTAGTTTTTTTGACCCTCCAATGTGGCCAAATATGGCTGCCATATGGCATACTACCGTAGCGTCATGTCAGCCTAGATATACGTCACTTCCCCTTGTGGCCTAGGTCTCACTGGTCCGACCCTTTGGTGCAAAACATGGATTTCACATTATAATGCTTTGGCATTGAGTACCGTACTTTCTTTTGTCTCAACCTTTTATCTCAGCTAATTTCAACACTTAGTCATATATATATATATAACCAATCCTCTGCCCTCCTAAGCTTTACATTATATATCTATATATGATAAATTTATTATTATTAATAATAATTAAATAATTTTTATAAATAAATATTAATAATTAAATATTTCATAGGTTATAGTGAAAATTAAGTACTCATGCATAATTGGATATTTTCAACGGACAAGTAACCCTTTTATATCCAAAATCTTTTTCCCTTCACTTTTTCTTTCTCCATTACTATTTTCCTCTCAAAATTTTGCGAGTTTAAAAAAATTATCTGTGAATCTTTTAAGTTGTGTGAGTTTTTGTTTCACTTTTATCATTTAAAGAATGGATCGGTTTTAATTCTGAGTTTGCGTGCATCCCTAATGAAAGCGTTACCTTTAATTTTGTAGGTTAACTTATCATTAAAATATGCTTTGACTTTAATTTTTTAATTATATTATTATCAAATTATCAAATAATGATTTGACTTTAAATTTTTATTTATATTATTATAAAAATCATAAAAAAAATTAACTTCAATTTTTAATTGTATTATTAAAAAATATATTGGTTCATTTTTAAGATATGAGATTTTAAGAGATGAGTTGGTTCATTTTTTAATTATAGTATTTAAAAATGTATTAATGTTAACCATTTAAAATTTTTAAGATATGATTTTTAGCTTTTAATTATATTAATTTTTTAAATGTAAATATCTATTACTTTGGGATATTATAGAGTTATAAGAGTTTTTTTTACTAGTTATTTCTCAAAATAATATGTAATCATTTTCAAAATATATTGTGAGTTTAAATTAGAGAGTTAAATATTGATTCAGATTGGATCATTATATCGTTTGTCATTCATCTTGATGAGTGGAAAAAGTGGAGGAATCAACTCACAAGAGTGGCAAAACGAGGTTTGAAACCTTCTAGGAGCGTTTTGAGACATCAAACAACAATTTTTCGGGGTAAAACTTTGTTGCATTAGCCCCACACATTTCCATGTTGTTCTACACACAAAGATCTTTTCAACAATGCAAGAAGCACGTCAATCAGAGTTCATATACAAAAGTTATACCACTCAGAATTTTACCTTCATATTTTCACACCTATAATTCAGGAGAACATCGTGTGAACCCCCATTATTCATGGAAAAAGGGCTAGCCATGTGTTTGTGATGTAAAAGACTCTAGAAAAGTCTATATTGTAACTCTAATTAAGAGTTGATGTAGTCAAACTTAACCACTAGTAGGCTATTGGGTTGTGTTATAACTGAGCCACTAGGAGGAAGAGGCATTTCATTCTTTCGAGAATATTTTTGTTCCATAGCTGAGCAATGATAGGCAAGAGAGATAGAAGGTAGAGCACACAAAGATGATCTCTGCACTATAGAAAACCACATGCCACATACATTACTTCTTTATACACACAACCTTATTTTTTAGACAGATAAAGAGAGCGAAGTGACCTCACCTTCCAGTTGGGTTTTCTCCCGAAATATTTTCCCATAACATATTTTGTCTATTATGTGTGTGTGTGTGTGAGCTTATTTTTTCATTCTCTATTTTTCTATATAATTTCCTTTCGCATGCATGCACTAATTATAGTTAAATCTACAAATCCTAAAGTTTAATAAAATTGTAATAGTGTAGAATATCAAATTTTTAATATAATATTATCATATATGTTGTGACAAAATGTACAGTAGAATATCCATGGCATTTTACGGATCATTTGGTATCAAAGCAGGTTTCTTTGGGTATTTTGTGAAGATTGTAGGGATCTAGATCAGTGGGGCCAAAAATAGTAAAACCCTAATCATGGCTGAAAAAATCTGTAAACGAATCTGGTAATGCTCCAGAGGTGAGGTTTACATGGTTGGAACGACAAGTTTCAGATATCAACCACAATGTAAAACTCCTCATTGCAACCTTGAATAACAAGCTGTGGATATTTGGAGAAGTTGGGGGTTCAAATGTAGAGGACAAATCAGAACAAGGATCAAAAGATGGGGGAGAAACAGAGAACCAGTCAAAGAAAGAACCTAGAAAATATCAACCTAGTTCGAGTGTCATGAACCAATCCTTGTTTAAAATGGAAGCAAAATTCGATATCAAGCCATACCACGACGAGATCGATGCTTTGAATTTGAATCACTAGTTGCAGAAATTGGAAGTTTATTTCAACATCCATCAAATTGAGGAAGGATAAAATATCTCATTTGTGTGGCTAAAATCAGAGGGCCATGCACTGACTTGGTGGGAGAGCCACAGAGAAACCCTGAGGTTGGAGGGAGAACCTCCAGTAACTAAGTGGGAGGATTTCAAAAGCCTAATTAAGTCACGATTTTGTCCCATTGGGTACATGGAGGATCAGTGGACCTGGTGGTATTACTTCAGGCAAAAGCTGGGCCAAAGTGTGCAGGAGTACACCACGGAATTCAGAAAAATGGATATAATGTTGGGTATCTCTCCAAAGAACCTAGATGTACTCCTCAAGTATTTGAGGGGTCTGCACCTCCATCTACGTGAGCAAGTGATGTTATTAAGCCCAAATCTGGGGTATGTGATCGATGGAGGAGAGCTGAAGATAAATCCTTCGAAGATGGAGGTCATCATGAAATGGTCGGTGCCTACTAATGTTTCTGAGGTTAGAAATTTCATTAGGGCAGCACAGTACTTGAGGAAATTCATAGCCTCATTTTCAATGGTAGAAACACCGCTCCACACCATAGCAACAAGTGCCAAGAGTTTCCAATGGGGAAAAGTTCAGCGGAGGGATTTCAAGGAGTTAAAGAAGAAGATCAGTCAAGCACCAATTCTAGTATTACCAAACTTGCAACTGCCCTTTGAAGTGGAGATAGATACGAGTGGGTATGTTATGGAGTTGTCTTGATGCAGGGAGGAAGACCTGCATGCTACCATTCTAAAGTATTTCATGGGGAAGTTCTTAACTACCCTACCTACAACAAGGAGCTCTATGCCATGGTGCAAGTTATGAAGAAGTGGAAGCACTATCTGATGGGAAATGAGACAGTAATCCACATAGATCACTGGCCATTATAGTACTTGCAGGTCCAGAGTAAGCTACAATAGACCAAACATTACAAGTTGTTGGCATGAAAGAGTCATCAGGGAGAAAAGGCCCTGGGTTCGGGCACAAAGGGCCAATAATGGTCCATTGTACTCTAGGACAACGCTAACATTTTCACCTTACCCAAAGGGTAAGGAGTCTCACTCGAGGTGTTTTGCAACCAGAAATAAGAAAGGTTCAGCATGGGGTCAATGGAACACCAACCGAGGCATCATCCAATAACAAAAGTATATCCATTACACGCGAAACAGTGATACAGTATAACATCAATTACATAAGAACTACTAAATGCATGCATTTGGTGGAACATTTAATTTTTTAGAAACTCATCATACCAAGGGATCCATACACATCATGATTTGTAACCAGTCTAGCTGTCTTTCTATTAACTTAACAATAAAACAGTATAACATGTCTTTGGCATTCACTACAAGAACCTACAAGGAATACCTGAATCAGATCCATGAGTTCGATCTCAGCCTCAAGGGCCTTGTTCATAGGGGCTCTTGTGTTCTGCTACCCATCTATCGCAACCAAAACTCTGCCGCTAGCTCCAACAACCTTTCCTGCTATATCATTCACCAGGCAACCTCTCTTCTTTTCTGGCCCTCTTCTTTTATACTCCTTTCTGCCGTTTGAACTGACAGTTCCCACTCGACTGCTCTTTCACCTTCCCGCCCACTCGACTGCCTTTGTCTTCTGCTGCCACCTTGCCGCAATTCTTGTGCAACTACCTATTCTTGCCTTGCTATCTAGCTGACTCTTCCGCAAGCTAACCGTTGCTACCACCTGCTTCCTTCTCATCCTTCAGTCAGCCAAATTTTGTCAAAACCTTTTCAAAATTAAGAGAAGGCCCCAACAGGCCCCAACCACAATCCTTTGACTCGTCCCCGAGTGAATTCATTTCGACCTCAATCGTTTCTGTTGGTATTTCCATTTGTCCTACGGGTGGTTTTTGTACTTTTGACTACGTTGGTTCTACTGACGGCTGGTCTGGTGCCTCTTTTGCCTCGACCATTGCTCGCGAAGTGGAATCTGCACTTTCCTGCCTCTGAGGGTCCCCCTGTTCCAAACAAAGGCTACAACTTCGGAACAATGGCTGTGCTCTGCTGGCTGTGCTCTGCTGCTTGAACTCTTTGTATCTTTGAAGGGTAGTGTCCCATAAGGCGAGGATTGCGTCAACACGTTGAGCGAATGCCTTGGCCAATTTCGACATTAACTCTATGGGCCGCTGGTTTTGCAGGTCGCTCCATTGTTGTCCACTGGAGTCACACACCTCCTTCAGGGTCAGAACCTGTATCCGCACTGGTGGTTGTAGATCTCTGATTACCTTCTTCGTCTTTGCGGACTCCTCCTCAATATGATCAACTTGGGCCTAAATGGCATCAATCTGATCGTTGATCTACTGCAGTTGGGCGGGGTCTGTACAATCCTTTGTGCTGGGAAATAGGGCCTGTATTTGTTCTCTCATCGGATATACCAAGTGATTCTTCAGCCCAAAATTCCTGGCTAGTCATGCACTTTGTTCATTAGAGCGTAGTCGTTGACGAGGGCATCTGTTAAGGCTTGTTTCTTTGCTTCTCCTTCAAAAAATTTTCCCTCGACCATTCTCGTGTAGATCTCCATTGGGTTTGGTAGTGTGAACCTCACCATCTCCAACTTCTTATTCATGTCATTATTGGTAGCTATTAGGTTCGAGCATGCCAGCTAGATGTGATCGCAGCATTTTTCCAGCATGCATGTTGTGATGTCCGCGGGTGCCTTTGTGTTTTCCTCAACGATTGCTGGCCAGAATGTCCAGAACCGCTGTGTGATTTGATCAACCTAGGCTTGCAAATCTGAATTTGCTTGTCATAGGTTATCACGCTCTTTTGTTACTTCCTGCAACTACCTTGCTTGTCGTTCGTGTTCCTTGGTCAGATCCTCATGGATTATTTCGGCCCTGTGCACTGCTTGTTGTATAAATGTAAATAATCGGGCCGACGATCAGTGCTGGAGCATGTCAGCCTACATTTTATTGGGTTCAGGGAACTGTTGTTGGATGGGTAGGCTGTTGGAAATGGATTTTTTAGAGTGGGATGCGGGCGAATGAGGTTGCTGTGACTGCGGAGTGAATTGTGGAGTGGGTGGAATGATGCTAGGGTTTGGGACTATTGTGAGATTTATAGGGAAAGGTGGCATGTACGGTTCAATCCTTGCTTCCTGCAAAAGAGCGTCTAGGCTTCCCCCTTGCGGTGGGTTTGACCCAAGTGTTGGTGGTGCAAGTGATGTTGGTTTTGTTTCATTGGCATGAGTGGTGCCCTCTGTCCAGCCGGTTGACTAAACTTCCAGTTCCACAGTCGTATTTCGCTGGCCTACTGGGAGGGTCTCTGACAGGGTTGCGGAGGTGGAGGTTGTGTGTGGGGAAGACTCCTACAACTGAGGTAAAGTAGTGGAAATGGAGGGGACCTCCTCAACTATGGGGGTTGCGGAGAATGAAAGCTCGATATCGCCAGTAAAGTCAATAATCGGCGCTAGCGCAACAGTTTTCGGCTTTTTAGCAGTTGGAGTGTGGACAACTTGTTTCTTATTTGGCTTAGGGACCATTGGCTGGGAAGGAGCCTGGGCTACTCCGGTGGGGAGTATCATGGCCAGCGGGGTTTTTATAATAAGAGAAAAAATGGTACAGACCTGAAATTGGGCAGGGTAATTTCTCTTACCTAATTCGAAATTGGTAATTATTCGTCTCAGCTTGAACATCTTTTCCTCCATCTGAAGCACCATTGGTTGGATTTCATCATCGGTTGGCCTCTTCCTACTTCTCTCTGCCACATCTCCCCCTTGCGCCTATTGCTACAAGGCTCCAAAAATGTAGTTCCATTTCTCGTATGTGATTTTGCAAGCCACTCCCGACCATGACCCTACCTCTTTGTGTAGCACTTCTGCCATTAGTACAAACCTCTGTGGCCTCATCTTAAACATCTCTGGGTGGACACACCGCGGCCTTAGGTAGGCGTGTGCATGTGAGGCCTCGAACCATAGCTCTTCTAAGAATTCATCCAGCAAAGTCTTGGTATCCTCTCCATTGACCTTATGGTCACCAACATTTGCTCGTACCAATCCTTGAAAGATATTTCATTTATTCCTTCATGATGGGGCCTCCCGATGCCCTCCATGGGTCATAACAGAGTGCCAATGGTTAGCGTTCGATGATGGTCGCCAATTCCCTCTCCTTCGGTGGCCTCCACTTCCACATTGCCAACAACACCAAAATATACCCAAACATGAAACTGGTAGCCCGCCTGTACACATATTCACAAGCTTCAAATAGCTCACTAAGAACAAAGGCAGACCAGTTCAGTACTTCTCCCTGGCAACAATGTTCTGCCACCGAAATGGCATCCAACGTGCATTCATTCTTCATAAAGTGACGCATTGTTTTGCCTGCTATGAGGTAGTAGGCAAACCTAATGTCGACCTTATTGATTATATCCAACTTTGCTCCTCTCCCACCCCGCTCAGTCCCATATCTGGCATAGATATTATCCTTAGACTGCTTCTTAGCTCTCTTAGTCCCTATTTGGAATGTTGAACTAACAACATTCCCTCCCATGGATATCCCTGTTAGCCGACTGATATTCTCCACATGGATGGGATACTCCTTGTCCAACCACAGTGATCCTTCGCACATCCTGCTTGCCAAAGTTTGGTACACTGCATTGCGGCAAATTGGGTGCCAAACATAGGAAAACTCCTCAAATGGAGTAGCGTCGATCTCTGTAGCCCTTTGAACTCCTCCCTCACCCTAAAGGTCTTGGTGCTATCCTCCTTTTGGAAATCTTCTGTATAAAATTCTCTTTTCATGGCTGGGAACTGGAAACAGTCTATAAAATCATTGTCAAAAAAATTCACCTTGTCATATTTGCCATACAGGCTGTCAACCACTGCAATTATTTCATCTAATGTGTCTTGTGGGACAGATACAATTCCTTTCACCATCTCCTTTTGCCTTTGATAAACAATCTGCACCTAAGGTTTCTTGCTTCTCTATCTCTACAACTGTTGTTGAGAGCGGCTTTGTAATTCTTCTGCTATCTTCGATTGAAGTTCTGGAATGCCCTTCATTATCCTACGAATTTAAGTAGCCAGACCTGAAACAATGTTTCTTGACTGACTAGACCTTAGACCTTAGCAACTAATTACTCCAACAACTTTCCCATGTGTTCTAGCTATGCCTTGCCATTGTCTGTTGACCTGGACGTGAAAACCCTGACGTGGACTGGAAAAGTACAGAGTGGGCTGCATGGCGTACTTATTTTTCCGTAATGGGGTTATTTATTAAATAATTTTGTACTTAATGAGAAAATATTTTGCAGCTCCTAATTTGACAGTTGCATTATTGGTTACTTAATATGGAAATGAATGTCAGTATGGTGGAAAGGACGGGTATAACGTGTGATCATAATGTTTGGAAAAAGTGTATGCCTATGTGTACCTTGTTGATGGGGATTACATGTGTGACTACTAACTCTACCTCTTCTTTCCCCCCCCCCCCCCCCGACCACAAATGGGTTGTGGCATGCTGAAATTGCTGCCGCAACCTTATTGTCCTTCCACTCATTTTTATGACATGACTAGACTGAACCTAATGGATTTTCTCTCTCTCTCTGTTTTTTTTTTTTTTTTTTTTTTTTGATGCGTTGCATAACGGCTTTCCCCGTGCGCCATTCACCCATCCATGTAATAGGACTCCATCCAATTGTCCAAGCCTTACTACTCCCAAATCTTTGATTTTCGTGACTATAAACAGGCCTAACTAGTGCATCTGCAGTTTCCCTGGGAACTTCTGGAACTTGTTGTCATATAGGAGTACTTGTTCCCCTATTCCAAAAGACTTCTTCCTGATCTACCTATGATGCCAATATTTTTTCCTTCTCTACTCTACTAACCGATGAAACTCGACCAAGAAGCAGGTTTCATAAAGTTCCAACAGCTAACCCAGTCTGTCCCAGAAGGCTATGTTGTCCGTCATTCCTGTGGCTTCAGATATGAACATACTTGGTAATATAAATTTTGCTAGAACCACAACTTCTCTTCCGTATACTAGTTGAAATGGAGTTTGCTTATGAAGTCTCTTTACTGTTGTCCTGTACGCCCATAGAGTTGTAGGTATTCTTTCATCCCAGTCATCCCTGTTGGCCGACACGACCTTTGTTAGCCCTTTCTCCAGAATTTTGTTGAATGCTTCCACTGCGCCATTGGCCTGTGGGTGATAGGGGCTACTCTTGTTATGCTGAATCATGAAGGTCTTCAACAGAGTCTCAATGGTTTCATTCAGAAAGTGCATTCCCTGGTCACTTGTGAGGCTCCTTAGGCATCCAAATCTTGAGACTATGTTCTCGAAAATAAACCATGCAGCTATTTCCGCTGTATAGTCTTTGATAGTTGTTGCTTCTGCCCACTGGGTGAGGTATTTTGTTGCTGTTATTATGTATCTCGCTTGCGAGTGCCTCGCCGATGGCATAATGGGTCCAATGAAATTTACCGCCCATTTATCAAAGATTTGCACTGTGTGGACAGGGTGCAAGGGAAACTCATCCCATCGCAAAGGCTTTCTGACCCTTTGAAAAATGTCGCAGGTCGTAACGAATGATTTCGAATCTTTATGAATAGTTGGCCACCAGAGTCCTGCATGTAGTATCTTTCTTGCGGTGGCTTTATCTCCCACATGGCCTCCTGCAACCCTCGTGTGGCATTCCCATAGAACATCATTTCTTTCATGCTGGAGGACGCAGCGCCTTAGTATTTGATCTAATCCCATCTTGTAGAGGTGTCCTGCGATCAACTAGTAATATTTTGCCCTTTCTACCAAGTGTCGTCTTTGTGCTGCCGTATATCCTTCTGGGCACTGACTCATTGATAATAATGTGGCGATCTCTTCTAGGTGGTCTGGGATTGCCTCTATTCTGAATAAATCGGTGTTGGGAAACTGATCATCCACTGCTCCTTCATTCTCCCCTGTCTCCAGTCGCGAGAGGTGGTCTGGTCCCACATTCAGTCTGCCAAGTTTTATGACCACCTTGAAAGTGAATTCCTAGAATAGCAACAGCCATTGACATATTCTCCCTTCTAGTACTAGCTTGTTTACCAAGTATTTGAGCACGAAATGGTCTATAAATAATTTGAATGGTGCGCCCAATAAATAATGCCTAAACTTTTGGAGAGAATAAACCATTTCCAGGGCTTCTCTTTCAGTTGTTGTGTAGTTCCTCTCTGCAGTTGACAACTTTCTGCTAGCATAGTACACCGAGTGGTCCATATTCTTCTCCCCTGGCTGTGCTAAGACCGCTCCCAGTGCTATACCTGACGCGTCGATGTGCACATGGAATATTTTGTTCCAATCGGGATATACGAGTATCAGTGTGCTTACCAGTCTTTCCTTTAACTTATTCAGAGTTGTCTGACAATCCTCATTCCAAACGAACTCCTCTGTTTTCTTCAGCAACTTTTCCAGTGGGGCTGTGATTGATGCGTAGTTCCTGATGAATCACCGGTAGTACCCCGTGTGACCTAGAGTTGATCTTAGTTGTTTTATGTTGTGCGGTGGTTCCATGTGAACGATTTTCACAACCTTCACTGGGTCTACACATACTCCATCCTTGTAGATGATATGGCCTAGTAGTGTTCCAAACGGGATTGCGAAGATACATTTCTTGAGATTTAAAGAAATTTGCAGTTGCCTGCACCTTTCAAACATTACTCTTAATAAGTTGGTGTGTTGTTTTAATAGACTATACATTGTCCAGTCATCCATGTACACCTCTAGAAATTTGTGAATATAGTCTCGGAATGTAGCTATGACAATCCTTGAGAAGACTGTTGGTGCATTCTTTAGTCCGAATGGCATCACATTGTATGCATATGACCCCCACTCAGTAGTGAATGTTGTTTTTCTTTTATCCTCCTCAGCTATTCGAACTTGGTGGTACCCCAAAAATCCATCTGTGAATGAATATGCTTCATTCCCTGCCACATTGTCTAGGACTTCATCACTGAAGGGTGTCGAGAATGGGTCATGCACACATGTGTTGTTAAGGCTTCTGTAATCAACACATACTCTGATCTCGGTTGCATCCTTCTTGTTCTGTATGACTATCAGGCTTATCCATTCAACTTCATCTACTGGAAATATGATTCCTTCTTCTAACATTTTGTCGATCTCTTTCTTAACTTTCTCCTTCACCCTTGGGTTTAATCTGTATGGTCTGTGCTTTACCAGTCGGGCCTCCGGTCTTAATACAATCTTCATTTCCCCTATATTTCCTTTTATCCCCTTCAAGTCTACTACTGAGGCTGGGAATAGGTCCTGATATTCATGTAGTAGGTCAAAAATATCTTTTGTGATCTGTTCGTCCCAATAGTCTCCCCCAGATGCTATTTTGGGCACCTCCTGTTGAGGGGCTTTCCCAAATGTCCCTCTCTCCTTCTGTTTCCCCGAAGGTTAGGTGTCTCAGTCCATTCAACCCATCCTCCTCTGTCTCTACTTCCACCTTGTCGCAGGTCGCATATCCTGGCGACTCCATGTCGAACAGATATTGCAGAAAATTTTCTTCAGGCCCTCCCTCAACCAATGGCTCTGGGGTGAACAGAACCCGCTTTATCGCCTGGAGTGCCTCTGTCATGTGTGCTTCCTTACTTCTGAATGAAAATTTTCTAACAAATTGTACCTCCAAAGCATCCCAATCTTCTACTCACCGACGGAGCTCCTCTTGTACATACCAAGCTCGGGGGACAGTTCTGAGGGTATGTATAAATGCGTGTACCCATCGGTCCTTCAACATTCCCTGGCTCTTCCACTTGGTTATGTAATCTGCGATGTGCTTCTCAGGACTTGAATCCCCCTAGTACTTTGCCTTATCCTAAGGCTGACCTTCCTCCTGGGAAAATCTCTCCTTCATGGCTTGCTTGATGCTCGTCCAGTCTCTTAGTGAATTGTGGTGCACCTTCCACCATCTTGCCGGTGTTTCCATGAGGGTGATATCAAGAAAGGGAACCTTTTGATCCTCTGTTATTTCTTGGTCTATCTTGTTCAAGAAGGCGTCCACTTGTTCAAGGCCATAATATTTGGGATAGTTTCCCATCTCCATTCCTATCCAATTTACTCGGGTTACCATTACACAATGTCTAGTATTTAGTTCATACTTGCCTTGTTGCCATGCATCCCATGCATCTTCCAAGCCAGTCTCTGAGATTTGGATACTTCTCTAGCCGACGGAGTCTCCTGCCATGGGATTTATATAATCTTCCCTCTTCCCTGCTGTGAGCGTGTAAAGCTGGTCTAGCATTCCTGGTTCATCCCTGTCATCTACCAGCTCTGTGAACCTAGGTCCTTGATAGGGGTCCAAGGGTTGGATCACCCTTAATCCTTCTACTTCAAAAATCATCAGTTCTTTCTTTAGGTCGATGACAGCATAATTTTCATAGGCCCAATCGATCCCAAGAAGCGTCGGGTATGGGTCCTTATCCCCCATGATGTCAATCACCTCGAATTCAGTGTGTGTCTTCACCCCCGCTACATCGACTTCCACGTTCTCCAACTTCCCAATGGGCAGTATATAGTATTGATTTGCCATTCTTAGTTGAATTGGCAAGTATTTCAGTTGTGGCTTCCCCATTGCCTCCCATTTTTCTAGGTAGGATGTTTACATACAATCCCAAGTCTAACATTGTGTCCCTTATCTGAAACCTTGCAACCTACACATTAATTCAAAACTCTTTTCCACTTCTCCTTTCGTTCCTTTTCACTCTTTTGGAGTTCTTTTTTGACAAATCTGTAGGTGATCACTCCACTTCCCCTTCTTCTACAGATACTGTTAGAGTCGGTCTGGTCAGCCCTTCGTCAGAGATCAAAGCTCTTTGTGCATTTCAAATTTAGGTGTCCCGCTCCATCCACTCAGCTGCATTTCGCTAGGGACATGTCATGGTCTGACGGAGATAGTCATGCTACTCATTTTCCTCATCTCTGGCCCCTGCTGGTTCAGGTCTTTGTACATAATCACTGAAATTTCATGATAGTCAAGGTCTGGCCATATTACAGGACAGATTCATTTTCATTGTTGGGTCTAGGAAATCATCAATGTGGTCCTTGAAAAACATGTCCAAAACAAGCCATGCAGGCCAGAGGGAGACCTTATATAGCTACAGTTCAGAAAGCTTCATCATCACCTGAAGAGACATCGACTCTTCTTCAAAACTCTGTTTTGAAGAAAAGTCAAACAAGGTCAACTATGAAAATTTTTTCCAAAAATTGACAATTGACATTTTCAGATGCAGTCATGGATTTCAAAGCCAGAGGCCCAGTCACATAGTCCCTGCAAAGAAATGCTCAAAATTTTATCATGAGAGCCAAAATTTCAAAGAAAAAGGGAAAAAGCAGAGTGTTTTAAAGTCAATAAAAAGTGCAAAACATAAACATTATAAAGTGGGTTTTCAAAGAGGAAAAAATTGAACCCAACTCTCTCAAAGCCTATATATATATTTGTTTTGACCCAAAACTAAGTCATTGTGATAAGGAAAAGCTTGAGAGAGGCATTGTTGAAGAAAAGAGAGCTAAGTAGGAGGAATTCGAGAAAAGAGGGCAGATTTTTAGGTGGCGCGGCGCACACGGAGGGCACAACGCACCGGCAACCAATCCCCAGTGAAAAATCAACAAGGGCGTGACGCACTCAAGGTGCGTTACGCACTGAGCTTGGCGCGCGACGCACACAGCCAGGTGCCTAAAAAACATTGCAATTCATCTCAAATCTCGACGAAGTCAGCGAATCAAGAGGTAGGCCATGATCGACACCTCTTCTCCATCACTTTTGTCATTAATATGAGGTTTGTAAGATGTCTAATGGTACCCAAAAGCACAATGGCCATCCATGGAAAAATCACCAAGGAAAACGAAAAATGGGGTCGCAAAAAGTGATGATGAGCACCAAGGTTTTGCTCCCCTCCCCTTGTCCCCTCATTCCTCATCATTTACACCTCCATTCCATCATGTTCCCTAAAGCAACCACCCTAAAATCGCCCTAAAACTCCCTCCCCTGTTCTTCAAACAAAAATTGCGTGAATTGACAGCGCGCGGCGCACACACAAGGTGGCGCGGCGCACTCAGGGTGCGTGGCGCACTGGGAGCCCGCCCATAGTGTCAATAATGCACTGGCACGGCGCATACCCGGTGCGCGGCGCATTCGGCAAAGCGCGCGACGCACAGGCCTGTGAACCCAAAAAAGCACCGAATCGCCCAAAATTTTTGAAATTGCTCTCAAAATTGCAAAGGTGGCCCTAGATCCTTTCACCATTGATCCTTAACTAAAAGAAAAAGATGATGTTGGTGACAATGAAATCAAAAGCAAATTTTTATTAAGCAAACACAAAAATGACACAAACAAGGGAAAAATGCTAGGGTTTTGCTACAGTAGCATGATTGCTAAATATGCTCCTATCCTATCTCTATCAGCTAATTCCCCTGGAGCAGTTTCTCCTAATAGTTACCCTAGCTGCATTGTAATCATATCCATTTTGTCCCTTTTATTCCTATAGCCCAAAAAATCCCAAACCCTACCCCATCAAAACCATACCCCAAACACTCCCAAATCCCTGATAAATTTCTCCTATAAACCCCTATTCCCCTTTTCATCATTCCCCTCCTAACACTCCCCTGTTGTATTGTCCCCTTGGTGACATATTTTAAGAGCATTCATCAGTTTCATTGGATTCATAGGGCAGCATAAAACTCAGGGTACAAGCAGCAGTAAAGGCAAAAAAATTCATCAGATTATGAGGGGGATACACACAGTGACACATCTTCAGGAGAGAGGGCCCATAGGAGACATCACCGGAGTGGCAGAAATCTCAGAGACGAGCCAAACACCCTCACAGAGCTACAGGCATGCCCACTTGCCATGTCTTGTTTCCAGCACTTGGCATGTTATGAATTTTGCCAAAGGGTGGCAAATGTCAAGGTCCATCATGAGTTGGCCCGCCTTTTTGCACTTCATCTACAGGGAGGCCAATCTATCCTGGCTGGGGTCACTTTCACCCTGACACCGGAGGCTATATCAGTGGCAACAGGGATGCCAAACGTTGGAGAACAGTGGCATAAGAAGAAGAAAGTGGAGAGGAATCACTATGAGCCTTACATCAAGAACAGCTGCTTGAGCCAGCTCACTAGAGCTTTTCCATTCAGATTTTTGAGGGAAGAGTATTCCCCACTCATGAGATTGATCATGAAGTATTTCAGTTGCGAGGGGAGGTTTTCTCGCCTTTATGCCTATCACATCCGCTTTCTCATGCACTTCACCAGGGTGCGGATGATGAGCCTCCCATTTTTCATCTGGAACAACATTGAGAAGATGAAAAACTTCATGCAATGTAAGACCCCACGACAGCAGCTAAACAATGTCTATCATTTTGCTCTCATCCGGATTTTAGTGGACCATCAGTTGGGATTGCAGGGTATTGCTTGGGAGGACTTCATCTCCTGTGATTTCTTCAGCACTCCAACGGTGATATCAGAGGCAGAACATGAGGTGGGAGGTCCTTCACATCAGTCTGAGCATGAGCTGGGAGGTCCTTCACATCGGTTTGAGCTTGAGATGGGAGGTCCTTCACATCAGTTTGAGCCTAAGATGGGAGGTACTTCACATCAGTTTGAGCCTGAGATGGGAAGTCCTTCACATCAGTTTGAGAGGCATGAGACTACCACCATGCCAGTTTTCATCACATATCAGAGAGGCTATCCGAAAGGCACGAGACCATTGTTCGCAGCAGCAAAGCGAGTGTTATCTCCACCCGGGGTGGAAGGGGCCTCGCTTCCGACATCAGCACCCCAGGAGCAGAGTAAGGGCAAGGATTCAGTGTAGGAGGAAGGGCCATCAGGTGAGCAAGAGACTGAGTTTGTTCTCCTCCAGGATGATGAGACAGATGCAGAACCCACCAATGAGGAGCTTATAGAGATCATCAAGGAGCAGCAATCAGAGATTGAAGACTTGAACATTGATTTAGAAAGGGCAAAGTGGAAAATGATCCACCTGGAGCGGAAAAACAAACAGCTTGAAGACCAACATATCATCATGGAGCTGCAGAACATCCGTGAACAGTGCCAAGCTGCTCAAGCAAGAAGGGTTCCACTCACCTCTTTGGAGCAAGAAATCAATGAAGACCAGGAGTCCAACCTTGAGAGGGTCAACATGCATTTGGAGAGGTTGTTGGACAAAGCAAACAGGGAGAAAGACATGCTGAGGTGCATGACTTATCACTACCAGGCTCGCAACATGAGTTCCAAGGCAAGAATCAGGAGCCTAAAGGCAAAATTAAGCACGGCAAAAGAGGCAAAGGAGGAAAAGGAGCAATATCGGCTTTGAATCTTGGCTGAGGCTTCCTTGGCATAGCAAAGCACTTCATAGGGAACCTCCAGCCCAAATTTCAAAAAAATTGGGCAAATTTTGGTCACAGGGAAAATTTTTGGGCTCAAAACAGGAAATTCCTCCCTGTGCGCCGCACCACTGGCGCGACGCTAAAATTCTAGCACTCCAATTGAGGAACGGCTTGCATATTTGGATTCAGCATTGAAAAATACGTCTATTGGTGTCTGGGAAAGAAATTTTGACAAGTTTTGGGTCTCCTAAAGGTCAAAAAACACCCAAAAAGGGCCTCTCTGCCACTTTTTGGACACACAGAAAGCAGTCTTGGGAGAATGAAGTTTTGGAGGAGAAAATTAGCTTCAAATTCAGAAATTCTAGTTGGGTTGGAAAGTAGACAGGACAAGCTTTCCAACAAGCCCACTTGGGCACATTTTGGACACCTGCAAGTGCCCCAAAACAGGCTCCAAAGTGGCGCAATGCACAGGGAATTTGGTGCGGCGCACAGGGGTAAAAACTGCCAAATTGCTCCCGTTTCGCGAAATTTCGGGTCGCGACTTCTCCAAGTGGGCCCAGTCCTCTACTCTTCGGTTTTCGGGCACCAAAGGCGGCTTTTAAAGAGTTTTCTCTCCAGGTGGGCATCTATCCAAGTGGCAAAGGAACTGTCCTCATATTCCTTGTTTCATTTTTTAATGAGGTTGACACAAGACAAGGAACTGTCCTCATATTCCTTGGATCACAACTCATAAGAGGTCATGAAGGAGAGATCTGGTTCCAATGCCCCCCGTACATGATGTACAACATCACTGAATTGATCGTCAGTTGATGTAGGTATGGAACAGGTTTCCACATAATTAACCCGTGGCGGGGATGATACCATTGGTACAAAAGGCCCATTTAGGGAAGATGGTTGACTGGAAGTCATATTTGGACTGCGAAATGAAAGCTGGTCAATGGTGAAAATTCGGCCTTCATGCAGGAAACAAATCACTCGAAAGAGTGTTGAAACAATAGCTCCCATGTCATAAACATAGTTACGCCCAAGAAGTAAATTGTAATCTAAAGGACTTGATTCAGATAAATGATTTTTCCTCCCAAAGTAATAGGTAACTGAGGGAGGATCCCTAATGGTTGAATGCCTCCTATGTTAAAACCCAACAGATTCTGGGTAACAGGCACAAGTGGCAGCAAACCGAGCTCTTTCCAAGCAGTTGAGGAAAGGATACTCACAGAAGCACCTTCATCTATAATAATGCCATATACAATCATATTACAAACCTGTACTATGATATGGAAAGGCACATAAGAAGGAAGACGAAATCCCACCAGTCAATTCCAATCAAAGGAAGTGACTAAACTACCTGGAGGGGGTACCATAAGAACGGGAGAATTAACCCCTTGAGTTACGAGAGCAGGAGGATTTTCTTCCTGTCTTGATGGAACAGGACGACTACCCTCAAGCTCATTAGGATCTGAAGAAACAAAAAGAACTTGAGTGGTATCATATTCACTCTCTTCAGGAAAGGTACGAATAGCTGAAGGTGAAATTGGGTCAACTATTACCTCAACCTATTGATTTGGGTCGGGTATAGACTCATTGGATTCACTTTCAGAGAGAGTGGGTTTAACTAACGGTTGATTTTGTTCCGTCAATTCATCAACTAGCGAAGGATTTAGGGAGAGCTTCCTATAACCAGATGGAAGTCGCTGCGGTGAAGCAGGATGGTTATCCAACACTTTTTTGGCTTCATCCAGATAGGGACAAAGGTGAATGGGGTGATTCCATTCACATAACCTACAAGTAAACTTAACTTTACCCTTGGTTCCATGAACTTTACTACCACTAGTTGATGGTGTGTCACCAGCATGATCTTGAGAAGTTGATGACAAGGATGATGTGAACGGGAAGACCATTCTTCTAAGAGCTGAGGAATACCAGAACAATTTCGAAGAAGATGGCCTCCCACACAAAGTTTGCATGGATATTGAACTTTGTGAGGCTTGATGGACGGTTTCTCATCAGATGTTGCATTCAAATCAATGGTTGCTTGGTTGCCCCTCTGCTGAATTTGTTTCTTCTTCTTCTTGTTCCCTTTCTTCTTCTTCTTAGCCACTTGGTTACTAGTACCAATACTTTCACCAGGCGAAGAGGAAGAAGGGGAGGAAGAAACAACCGAGGAAGAAGGCAAAGGGTCAACTTTAGGATCAATTAGAGGTTGATTTTGTCCAGTTGGAGGAGTACTCGATTGCAGAGAAACCACAACATTTTGAACCAAGGAGGTTGAAAACAACCATACTGGCAAGCCAATGGTAAATGTTGAAAGGGACAATGTAGCCATATAAGGAGCACCAATATTTCCAAAAGGAGGAAAAGGATTAGGATTCCCATCAAAAGGAATTCCTTGATCGATGGAATCCGGATTTATTGCCATGTGTTTCAACCTAAGATAAACTAAGGAGTGAGCGTGGAGGATGTTATCCGTGCTCAATTAATTTTATTTTAATCAAAGTAACATAACAAAAAAAAAAAGGGATAATCTAGGAAAAAGGTTTACCAAGCAACTGTGAGTTGCAGAATACATCCTGGCGAACCAAGAAGTATGGGCAGGCAATATCCCCGAATGTTGTGTTCAGTGTATCAAAATGTACAAGGTGTCCAACTCAGTTACCTAAGGATGGATAGAAACCTAGTGTTGTCCTCCCATATATACCCAAAATTACGTGGAGGCCCAATCCATATAAGCGTTGTCTAATGTAAAACCACACAGTGAGAGAATTCCCATATACTTTACGTACTGTAACACCGCCCTATATACCCGAAGGTATGTGGATGAGCTACGATATACTCACGTATGTGGAATGAGGTATCACACTCAGGATGTATTGTAGATAAGTTAGAGACAACTGCTTGGTTTTACAATGTCGAAACACGTCTCTAGCCTAGACCTCTAAATGTTTTTCATTAGGTGACAATGCTCCATTAGGTAAATTCAGATAAATTTTAAGTTGATCTTATTTACAATTTGCCTTTTAAGGTTCACCACGTGATGTATATTTGCAATTCATAAAATGCAACTAATATTATAAGCATTATTCTCATTCAATTTAACGATGAAAATCGTTAGCTAGTCGGGATAGAGCAATCAGATTTTTGACAAAGAGCAAAGAGCACAACTAATGCAATTTCCATAGCTATTCCTTTCAAGCATTAACAAAATACAATATGAATGATGCAAGTTTTTCTTTTCGATTTCCTTAATGTGAATATGAACAAAAGGAATTATGCACATACAGTCAATCAATATTTCATAAGAATGAAGACTTTTATGACATTTATGTTTCGAAGGAAAAGAAGACTTTACGAAACTTTCTTTCTAACCAAATATTAATAAACTATATTCTAACTTTCACTATAGACTGATAATGGCAAAGAAAACATTTAAGAAACATTACTCAATCAAGTCAAATTAGGGCTAGACAAGGAGATAGAAACTTGTTCTCTGAGACATGACATTCATTGATCAATCAACAATCAAACAAACATAGAAAATTTGGCAAAAACTCAATCCAAAGGTGGGAATTTGACCTAAGGTGGATCAATGCAGGTCAAAGAGGGCCTAACTATGCTGCAGAGCATTGTCTCTCACTCAAGGGTGCTCTGTAGAGCACTGTCCCCTGACCAAGCCTACACTGATTTCTAAGAGGCCACTCAAGAGTCATCTAACCTCAATTTTTGACCAAAATTCAATGCAAAAGGACTGAAATACAATCAATGAACACAAGTAGGATCTACAAGAATGTCCTAGGAGGTGGATAAGCTACTAGGAAAGGTGATAGTTTCCCCAGCAGAGTCGCCAAATTGTTTTGGAGAATTTAGCATCTACAGATAAACACTAATTCACTAGACAAGTAGTTGTTCCTAGAACAACAGTTTAAAGTGTTTTAAACTTTTCCTATAAACAATAGATAAGAAGAGGGGACAGAAGGACTACCTATAGTTCTGCTTTCCTCTCGTCTCCCTTGTATCGATTCCGTCACTCCTTCCCGTACTTAATCCACTTGAGAAGTACCCTGTAAACACAACAGAAGAAAAAAACCGATCAAAGCATACGATCCATTGAATATAAATGAAAGGAATCAGAAGCAATTTATAAATATAAGCATTATGAAAGAAAACAACATATGGAAAAAGGTTCAAACACTTTATTAGATAGAAGAAGGAATTACAGCCATCAGTGTCTAATTCAAATTCATTCCTTCAGCTTGGATCCCATCCACATCACATCAAAAGCAAGACAATCTTGTGGCATCACATCATTTGCTCCAAAGTCAAGTCTCATAGTAGCATTATCTCCTTACAATTCAATATAATCCAGCCTTTGATCACTTAAATGAGTGGTCAATTTATAGGAAGATGAAGGAGGTTTTGTCATTAATGGTGACATTGAATAGCCTTCCATACTTAGAATTAGTTCCATGGAGGAGGGGATGAGAGGATATGATGCTTCTTAACTCATTCCTCATCCATTTTCGAGCTCATAGGAGTTGATAAGATGGGGAAACTTCTAGATGACTCCAAAAGATAAGAATATTCCCCAAATCCTATGTGAATTTCACTCATTCTCACCCCGCGCAGGTGAAAGCAAGCCTAAGTGCTCTAAAAAGCACCCTGGCAGTGGACTTAACTACTCTGTAGCGCACCTTCATAAGGGCTTACCTGCGCTGGTCCCTTTAGAGGCAATTTCTAAATGTCTTCAAGTCATGAAACTATCTGGGAAGGAGGCATTCAAAGGGGTGACTTGTTTAGGGCATGAAACAACTGAATTTAGGGTTTGATGAGCCCTAAAACACTGATCTGAATGTTGGGATTTGATGTGCCCAAATAGATCTGTAACAATCTCATAGCACATCCAGGACTCTTTGACACATCCAGATCAATTATTCACGAGTAAGTGGCCTCAACTTGTCTTTTTCAGCATTTCTATCACTTTTTGTGTTTTTGCTTGTGTGAGTGTTGTTTGCCTGATTTATATGAATGCTTACTGTCGTTACATGCATACTACCTTGTCCTAATACTATTTTAGTTTTCGTTGCTATCTCACTACTATCGCATGCATGAAACTATTTTGCACGAACGGTTGCCACTTTGGCGACTCAATTCACCCACATGCATGTTGGTCTGTTTACTAAATCTTTCATTAATGTTTGCATGCATTGTCAAACACTTCTGCTTTCACTCAGTGTCGCTATGCATTCACTTTCATATTTTCTTTCAGTTGCCCGTCGGCAAGTCTGGAAAACCTTGGCCCGAACTCTTCCTTCACCGAGACAACATTGCGCAATCTTGGGAAGGAAGGCTCTCCCTTCCTCTCTAGAAATGCACATTTCTTCCCAGGCACTGTCCTCGAGGAATTTTTTGCACATTTCTGAGGGATAATGTTTGTTGGCCCAAAAAATTGTGCAATGCAGTCCCTGAGCCTGTAGTCACTCCCAGCTAGAATTGAGCATTGTACAATCCTAGCAGCCAGAAGCCAGTCTGGATTGCGCATTGTGCAAATCCAGTAGCCAGTCTTGCCTCCCAGATAGTCTAGACTTCCTTTTGCGCATTTTTGGTAGCTAGTCACTCAGCCTCCCAAAAGAAATTGCGCAATCTTGCCTATCAGTTCCCCATGTAAGTGTTATGTCATTCCCCGAATTTGCTTTGGTTTTCGCTGATAGATTTCTTTCCATGCATGTTGCTTTGTCTCCAAATCTTTCAGGTGTTCTCCCACCTCTTAGCAGTACATGATCAATGGCTTCTGTTATCACAAAATCGTGTACTAAGGGCTGCTACTTAGCAAGATCTCATGTAACTATTTCAAACCAGGCTTTAGACTAAGGCTTAGCCTCCTTAGTCAGAGAGGGCTCTCTCACAGATTTTTGATATGCATTAATAACAATAAAAATGGCTAACTCTTCAAACAGTACATGAAAATAAGCTGGTTGGAATAAAAAAATAACACTTCTTCCATTGGGCTCATGAAGTCAAACACCTCTGCAGTAAACTATTAACTACTCAATCATGGAAGCCAAGGCATATTATGTTTAAACACTCAGAACATTTCTCAAACAGAACCTCAACTCATAAACATACACAGGAAGTCTGAGCACTAGGTGAATTCAGAGTGATTGCATGTCTATTGAGCTGTAAAACAGAAAGGATAAAGACAACTCATAAATATGCACAGGAAGTCTGAGCACTAGGTGAATTCAGAGTGATTGCACATCTATGGAGCTGTAAAATAGAAAGGAAAAAGACAAGACCACATATATTCTGAGCCTTTGAACACCAAATGAATCTTGGGAAGAAAAAGTAGTCTTTCTATTACTGTCAAAGTCTTTTACATCAGCCAATATAAAAACTCTGTTTTTTCATAAATCTCCAACCCCTATTACATCCTAATTTGATCCCTTTATAGGAATACCTTCTTCCCTCTCTAGAGCGAGCTCGAAAGCCCTATTAACTACTCCTACATGCTATTTAACTAATTCATTAATTACAAACATGCTGAGCTGTAATTACACAAAATCCTAATCAAACTAAAACACTAATTCCATTCTCCTCGTAACATGATTCTTCTTGGATCCTTGACAGCTGTCTTCCTTTAGTTAGGCTGAGATGTGTTGGAGGAACATTCATTGAACAAGCTGACCTCGGGTGCTAGCTGTGCAGATGACTCATAAATTGGCAAACCTGAACACCCTATTTTCACGGTCCCTGTCTTCCATTTTTCTTTACCATTTAAAGAGCACACTCCAAGTTCTTTAATACCTTTAATAACCACGTATAACACCATATGCCTTATGATCTGGATGCTTAGTGAACTGAACAGGTGTCTGCAGTTGCTTGTTGGCCCTTAATATAATATGTTTTCCATCACCCTGAAATATAGGAAACTGTTCCTGTTTTTCGGTCTTTGATTTGCCTCACCATATTCGAATCCAAAAGAGCTTGCCTTTTATCTTTAATCGACCAAAATAGAGCAGAATGCCACATCTTGGATGTGCTGTAGGCTATACTGATAGACATGTGTCTCTCTTTCAAGTTTCTCAATCATCTCACCAACATAGCTGCTCTGCGTTTAAAATCATCACCTACAGCAGTTTCGTAGCGCGCTACGAAACTGCTGTGTGATTTAAAAAACACAGTCTTCCTCTAAACCCCTCACAAAATTGAATATCTGTTGTTTTCTAGGCTTCACGGTTCACCATTTGAAAAATACAAAATAAGGCCTTGCATATAAGAGATCAATTGAAATCCCACTGAATTTAAACCGCATCAAGGAAACCCTTTCTATCAATGCTATAAACCCCATTTTCAAACAATGCTACAAACGTAGGAACCCATCCTAGAACGTTAAAACAATGGCTTACTTGTGAACGCTGTGCCAAGGTACATATACCCACCTACAATCTCGCTGAATCTGGAAGCTCCCAAATGCAGAAAACCGGGTATGAGAAACCCCGACATATCCACAACTATCTCTGCTACTCCCGGTGCAAAATCCCTAGATTATTATAAGCTTCTGTATATGCAGGATTTTCCATTATAGCCTTTTCAATCATGCTTGCAACAGCATCCATTTTACCCTAGACAGTGTAGACCACACCAAGATAATTAAGAGACTGTGAAAAACCAGGTTTGATCGACAAAGCCATCTGGTAGCTCTCAACAATGAGTTATCTTTAATGAGATATCATCGAGGCCTGGGACTCTTCTGTTAAATTGGTAAGGTGACAAAACACCTGATGGATCTCGAGCTTCCCAATGTCACATCTTCTGCTAATGCTATTTTCTTGAACCGTGGCTTTTAAGTGAGCGCCAGAAATTATATGACAATCCTCCTTCTCTAAGCCAACAACTGGAGCATGTAACCGGCACGGTTACAACGTTTGTAGAAGACAACATCAAATTAATACAGTCCACCTTGACTGAGGAAACTTGTCTATTTCGAGCTCTGCCATTTGCTTCCTTGTCTCTACGGCAGCGATTTTTCCTCTCTGTCATCGACATTTGATTATGAAGATCATTTGAAAAATTAATGCCAAACAAAGATTATTTGGAGTGTTCAGATCAAGAAACCCTGAATTGATAGTATCTTTCGTAGGAATTGCGCCATCCTTCTTTTGTTTTTATTCAATGCGCACTCATCTTTTAACGACACCAGTTAACATAATTCCAGCTCCTGTGCCACATCTCTATCCCGGTGTCACTAATAATGGCGGCCTTGTGGCAATCAAATCCTTATAAAAACCACTTGACACTTGGCATTTAATCACTGCATTCCATAAGAGAAAATTCTAAAGCTGATATTGTCAAACAGTTTACGCGCCTTCTCCATGCTACTGCACATAAAAATCAAGAGTAATTTTAATGTTTTGACCAAGTTCAACATTACGTGGGCATGGATCCACACTTGCAATTCCTGTGCCAGAGAAAGATTTGCTGAGCCTGAGGATAACGCACGTTCACGGACATGGCAATGTAGAGCATCCATTCGTGCCTCATGATCAAATGTGCAGCCTTCCAAGAGGCCACGAACTCTGCGGTTCTGAATATTAAGATAATGCCAAACTGGATCTGACTCGGGCTCCAACTCCAGCAAAAACCTGATGGTATTCTCAAACTAAGTGGACAAGATACATCAGATGCAACAGGCAAGGTATTTACTAATTTCATCCATTGCAGAGACCAGCATTTCACCAAAGGATAGAAGCAAAGAAGAAATAGCAGACGCTGATCCACTGCGTTCAAGAATAGAAACTGGCACCTAATATTCATCATTGACAATATCTGATGTAATCGTTTTCATCCAAGAGCAGAGCCTCAATATGAACACCTTCATAACTTCAGTTCGTAATGCAAACAATGTTTGCACTGCATTCAAGGGTGCGCAGTCCTTCCCTTACAATTCACTTTCATGTCTTCAATATGTGCATTAATAATGAACCAACGTGCTTGATAAGATTCACGACATTTTCATCTATATCAGTCATCTGTAAAGCAAATGCAGAGTTAGAGCAGGCTAATATTTTGCTCCCAACGAGCTGCCAACACTTGGAAACCTATTCTCTCTTAACTTAGAAAACACAAGATCACCATTACACATTACTTCAAAAGCCCCTGTGCCTTAAAGAAACGACTGCAATGCATTTCCAAGAAGCCAGGTAGTTGCGATAACTCTAAAGCGTTTCTGTTTCAGAGAGTAGTACCAAGGAAGAGGTGCTGTGTATCACAGTCTAGGAAAAATGTGATCCCCTGCAGTAATAAACGCAATGCTGCCTATCTGTAACACTGGCACAAACCTGCTGAGCACGCGCTTCGATAATGGTGGGGGGGTAATTTGAAAGTTCCACATCAACTCCAGGAAATGCGCTCTCTAACATTTTCTTTGACTGGAATCAATAGGCTGGCCCTTCCATAAAGGAAAGCTGAAATTTTTTTCAAGATTGAGAAGTTCAAATGACAAATATAATGGCTGTATAAAAATCAATTTTTCAACATGAAGTCTTGCTCCTGTGAAGCAGTCATCAACAATTTTGCAAATGTCTTGATCCAGCTTTGCTACATCTACCAGAATTGTAAGGTCAATTTCCTTGAGACCGAAGTAAAAAGTGTTCACCGAAGTATTAGGCAAAACATCACCAGGATTTACCATAATGCCTTCAGCCACAAAAGAAGTAATTATTAAACATGATTCTTCTTGAAGATTAATCTTAATGAGCTGCAACTGAACAACTGTTTGTGATGAACCAAAAAGGCTCTGGTGTGGCTCTAAACACTGCAGTGTCAATAGTAGTAAGCACCATTCGGGCAGGAACCTTATCATCAAAATTTAGTAAATGAAGCTTCTGCTGAAAGCTCGAGCCAATCCCCAATTTCGTAGCGCGCTATGAAACCGCCTAAACATGTAGCACTGCGAAGCTGCTAAAAGAATTCTGGCGCTGCGAAAACACCCTGTCTTTAAGCTAGGCTAAAAAAAAATTTGGCAACAGCATTTTCAGTGATAACAGTGGCTCCACTTGGGATAGTGTGCCCTTGTGGTACACTAAGAACTCGTAGCTTCAGTGCCTTATAGAATTTATTTGACAAACAGAAATTTGCTTGACCAGCATGACTGTAGGAGAAGGAAAACTACTTCTAATGAAAAATGCTCAGTTGACCTTGAGCTTATTTGCATTTACCTATACCTACCTACCCTAACAATTTCAATTTCTTTCTGCTCAATCAATATGAAATTTCCAATGTAGCCAATCATTTGTCTTATCTGACATTTGAGTCCTTTGACCGCATCGGAGTTCAGAGCTAATATGATAGTCTGATGACCGCTGCCACTAAATTTGCCTCTGATCTTCTTTGAAAAACTGAAATACTGAAGAGTAAAACTCTTCCATGTAATCAGCTACAGGATCCCAGAATACATGATCAGCTTGATTTTCGTTGTAACTTTCCAGCTGTGCAAACTGATCTTCAACCACAGTGTTCAGTTCCTCAATCGTGAAAGAGAAAGGAACCAGCATTGTCTCCTTGCGTTCTGCCATAGA
Organism: Pinus tabuliformis; assembly: GCA_031772625.1. NCBI lineage: Eukaryota > Viridiplantae > Streptophyta > Pinopsida > Pinales > Pinaceae > Pinus > Pinus tabuliformis. The sequence continues at coordinate 686,580,744 of CM062813.1, forward strand.
AAGCTGCTGGAAATAATGATCATGATAACACTCTTCATTTTCAGGCCACTGATTCTCAACCACACAAGACCCCTTTGATGTGCTATCCACTTTTCTATTTGACAAGCTATCCAACTGCTTTTCTGAATCATTCCAACAAACAATGGAATTTTCCTCACTATTATGATTATTATTTGGAGTAAGCTGCTGCAATGAATTACAAAATTGAGCAAGCTTTTCCTCTGCCTGAGGGTCATAGAAAATTTCCTCCAATATTTCTTCTTGCTGGGTGCAATCAATTTCATCTTCATCATGATCTGAAGCCGGACCAATCTGCTGCATCTCTACATCAATATCAAAGGATGAAACATGGGTTTCACAACTAAACCCCTGCTGCTCCTCATGCTGCGTTTCATGGGATGATATACTTTCTCCTTGGTGCTGAAATGCATTGTTATGGAGAGCCTCTAAAATTTCTTCATCCGTGAATTCATCATCATCATAACCATCCTCTAAATACTTAATAAGACTTAAAGAATGTCTACAGCAATCTTTAAGCATCAATAAGGAAGGATAACCTTCTTTATACATTTCACAGAATTCATCATGGAAATCAGCAAGAGAAGATAATGAACCATTCTCCAAACCTTTATACCAAGACCATGCTTTTCCTTCTAAAGTGGCCATAAACATTCTCATGAGACAATCCTCAGGGAAATGAACCTTAAGACTGCGTACATGCATATGAAACCTAACCAAATGAAGAGCAGCATTGTCCTTCTTTTCATCTTTGAATATTGGAAGATCATCTAACCAATCAACCTTTGGCATAGGATTTGGAAAACCAGGGATATGAGACTGATTCATAGGAGCATACCTGGCATTCATTCTTGCAGTGGAACTCATCTTGTAACTTCATCAACCTACTGATCTTCTAGCAGTGGAGTCACCTTCTAATTTGTTATTTGCTGTGTGGAGTCGCCAAGGTAGTTTTGCAGCCTCAAAAAGATGTCTGAGCTCCTGCTACCTTCATAAGTTCAGGCTCTAAATTTCGGGAATGAATAGACTTCAGGCTCCCGGCAGACGCACCAAAATGTTATCACAAAATCGTGTACTAAGGGCTGCTACTTAGCAAGATCTCATGTAACTATTTCAAACCAGGCTTTAGACTAAGGCTTAGCCTCCTTAGTCAGAGAGGGCTCTCTCACAGATTTTTGATATGCATTAATAACAATAAAAGATGGCTAACTCTTCAAACAGTACATGAAAATAAGCTGGTTGGAATAACAAAATAACACTTCTTCCATTGGGCTCATGGAGTCAAACACCTCTGCAGTAAACTATTAACTACTCAATCATGGAAGCCAAGGCATATTATGTTTAAACACTCAGAACATTTCTCAAACAGAACCTCAACTCATAAACATACACAGGAAGTCTGAGCACTAGGTGAATTCAGAGTGATTGCATGTCTATTGAGCTGTAAAACAGAAAGGATAAAGACAACTCATAAATATGCACAGGAAGTCTGAGCACTAGGTGAATTCAGAGTGATTGCACATCTATGGAGCTGTAAAATAGAAAGGAAAAAGACAAGACCACATATATTCTAAGCCTTTGAACACCAAATGAATCTTGGGAAGAAAAAGTAGTCTTTCTATTACTGTCAAAGTCTTTTACATCAGCCAATATAAAAACTCTGTTTTTTCATAAATCTCCAACCCCTATTACATCCTAATTTGATCCCTTTATAGGAATACCTTCTTCCCTCTCTAGAGCGAGCTCGAAAGCCCTATTAACTACTCCTACATGCTATTTAACTAATTCATTAATTACAAACATGCTGAGCTGTAATTACACAAAATCCTAATCAAACTAAAACACTAATTCCATTCTCCTCGTAACATGATTCTTCTTGGATCCTTGACAGCTGTCTTCCTTTAGTTAGGCTGAGATGTGTTGGAGGAACATTCATTGAACAAGCTGACCTCGGGTGCTAGCTGTGCAGATGACTCATAAATTGGCAAACCTGAACACCCTATTTTCACGGTCCCTGTCTTCCATTTTTCTTTACCATTTAAAGAGCACACTCCAAGTTCTTTAATACCTTTAATAACCACGTATAACACCATATGCCTTATGATCTGGATGCTTAGTGAACTGAACAGGTGTCTGCAGTTGCTTGTTGGCCCTTAATATAATATGTTTTCCATCACCCTGAAATATAGGAAACTGTTCCTGTTTTTCGGTCTTTGATTTGCCTCACCATATTCGAATCCAAAAGAGCTTGCCTTTTATCTTTAATCGACCAAAATAGAGCGGACTGCCACATCTTGGATGTGCTGTAGGCTATACTGATAGACATGTGTCTCTCTTTCAAGTTTCTCAATCATCTCACCAACATAGCTGCTCTGCGTTTAAAATCATCACCTACAGCAGTTTCGTAGCGCGCTACGAAACTGCTGTGTGATTTAAAAAACACAGTCTTCCTCTAAACCCCTCACAAAATTGAATATCTGTTGTTTTCTAGGCTTCACGGTTCACCATTTGAAAAATACAAAATAAGGCCTTGCATATAAGAGATCAATTGAAATCCCACTGAATTTAAACCGCATCAAGGAAACCCTTTCTATCAATGCTATAAACCCCATTTTCAAACAATGCTACAAACGTAGGAACCCATCCTAGAACGTTAAAACAATGGCTTACTTGTGAACGCTGTGCCAAGGTACATATACCCACCTACAATCTCGCTGAATCTAGAAGCTCCCAAATGCAGAAAACCGGGTATGAGAAACCCCGACATATCCACAACTATCTCTGCTACTCCCGGTGCAAAATCCCTAGATTATTATAAGCTTCTGTATATGCAGGATTTTCCATTATAGCCTTTTCAATCATGCTTGCAACAGCATCCATTTTACCCTAGACGGTGTAGACCACACCAAGATAATTAAGAGACTGTGAAAAACCAGGTTTGATCGACAAAGCCATCTGGTAGCTCTCAACAATGAGTTATCTTTAATGAGATATCATCGAGGCCTGGGACTCTTCTGTTAAATTGGTAAGGTGACAAAACACCTGATGGATCTCGAGCTTCCCAATGTCACATCTTCTGCTAATGCTATTTTCTTGAACCGTGGCTTTTAAGTGAGCGCCAGAAATTATATGACAATCCTCCTTCTCTAAGCCAACAGCTGGAGCATGTAACCGGCACGGTTACAACGTTTGTAGAAGACAACATCAAATTAATACAGTCCACCTTGACTGAGGAAACTTGTCTATTTCGAGCTCTGCCATTTGCTTCCTTGTCTCTACGGCAGCGATTTTTCCTCTCTGTCACCGACATTTGATTATGAAGATCATTTGAAAAATTAATGCCAAACAAAGATTATTTGGAGTGTTCAGATCAAGAAACCCTGAATTGATAGTATCTTTCGTAGGAATTGCGCCATCCTTCTTTTGTTTTTATTCAATGCGCACTCATCTTATAACGACACCAGTTAACATAATTCCAGCTCCTGTGCCACATCTCTATCCCGGTGTCACTAATAATGGCGGCCTTGTGGCAATCAAATCCTTATAAAAACCACTTGACACTTGGCATTTAATCACTGCATTCCATAAGAGAAAATTCTAAAGCTGATATTGTCAAACAGTTTACGCGCTTTCTCCATGCTACTGCACATAAAAATCAAGAGTAATTTTAATGTTTTGACCAAGTTCAACATTACGTGGGCATGGATCCACACTTGCAATTTCCTGTGCCAGAGAAAGATTTGCTGAGCCTGAGGATAACGCACGTTCACGGACATGGCAATGTAGAGCATCCATTCGTGCCTCATGATCAAATGTGCAGCCTTCCAAGAGGCCACGAACTCTGCGGTTCTGAATATTAAGATAATGCCAAACTGGATCTGACTCGGGCTCCAACTCCAGCAAAAACCTGATGGTATTCTCAAACTAAGTGGACAAGATACATCAGATGCAACAGGCAAGGTATTTACTAATTTCATCCATTGCAGAGACCAGCATTTCACCAAAGGATAGAAGCAAAGAAGAAATAGCAGACGCTGATCCACTGCGTTCAAGAATAGAAACTGGCACCTAATATTCATCATTGACAATATCTGATGTAATCGTTTTCATCCAAGAGCAGAGCCTCAATATGAACACCTTCATAACTTCGGTTCGTAATGCAAACAATGTTTGCACTGCATTCAAGGGTTCGCAGTCCTTCCCTTACAATTCACTTTCATGTCTTCAATATGTGCATTAATAATGAACCAACGTGCTTGATAAGATTCACGACATTTTCATCTATATCAGTCATCTGTAAAGCAAATGCAGAGTTAGAGCAGGCTAATATTTTGCTCCCAACGAGCTGCCAACACTTGGAAACCTATTCTCTCTTAACTTAGAAAACACAAGATCACCATTACACATTACTTCAAAAGCCCCTGTGCCTTAAAGAAACGACTGCAATGCATTTCCAAGAAGCCAGGTAGTTGCGATAACTCCAAAGCGTTTCTGTTTCAGAGAGTAGTACCAAGGAAGAGGTGTTGTGTATCCCAGTCTAGGAAAAATGTGATCCCCTGCAGTAATAAACGCAATGCTGCCTATCTGTAACACTGGCACAAACCTGCTGAGCACGCGCTTCGATAATGGTGGGGGGGTAATTTGAAAGTTCCACATCAACTCCAGGAAATGCGCTCTCTAACATTTTCTTTGACTGGAATCAATAGGCTGGCCCTTCCATAAAGGAAAGCTGAAATTTTTTTCAAGATTGAGAAGTTCAAATGACAAATATAATGGTTGTATAAAAATCAATTTTTCAACATGAAGTCTTGCTCCTGTGAAGCAGTCATCAACAATTTTGCAAATGTCTTGATCCAGCTTTGCTACATCTACCAGAATTGTAAGGTCAATTTCCTTGAGACCGAAGTAAAAAGTGTTCACCGAAGTATTAGGCAAAACATCACCAGGATTTACCATAATGCCTTCAGCCACAAAAGAAGTAATTATTAAACATGATTCTTCTTGAAGATTAATCTTAATGAGCTGCAACTGAACAACTGTTTGTGATGAACCAAAAAGGCTCTGGTGTGGCTCTAAACACTGCAGTGTCAATAGTAGTAAGCACCATTCGGGCAGGAACCTTATCATCAAAATTTAGTAAATGAAGCTTCTGCTGAAAGCTCGAGCCAATCCCCAATTTCGTAGCGCGCTACGAAACCGCCTAAACATGTAGCGCTGCGAAGCTGCTAAAAGAATTCTAGCGCTGTGAAAACACCCTGTCTTTAAGCTAGGCTAAAAAAAATTTTGGCAACAGCATTTTCAGTGATAACAGCTTCCAAGAGAGTGGGATCAAAACACACTGGAGAAAGTTCAACTAGAGAAGTTGTTGAACGGGTGTCCACATGTCTACCGATCTATGAAGATACAAAGTTGCTTTTAGACAAGGACATCAAGCTGAAGTGGTAAGAGGTCAATGAAGCATTTTCAGGCACTTTTTAGGAAGACCTTGAAGACCGTCAGGTGTATGTGAACATTCACAAGTCTGGCTTGTACTGGATTGCATGCAGATACTCGGCGTTCCCATGCGTGGTCATGATACACTGGAACATCTCTCGCACTGATCCCGAGATGATGACCTTGAGCAGTGTCAGTGGGACGAAGCTTGCAACCTTCTAGGCACGAGATTATGATGAGATGTATCAGATGTCAGAGCCCATGACTATCATGAAGACTGCCTTCAGCTTACCCAAAAATAGTGCTAACTCCAGATACATTCTAAAGAACTGGGTAAAGGAACTGGCTCGATTTAGGTTGACACCCAGGTAGATATACAAGAAAAATATACTGTGGAAGGCGTATCAATACTTGGTCATATTTTCATGTCTATTGTATGGCCAAGAAAGCATGTAAACCTTCCCACAGAGTTGGGTGGTCGTGTTGGACCAACTGGTCTGACATGTTAGCTCATCCTCTAAAGGAATAAGTAATGAAGGCTCAATAGTCACTCATAGGTATGCATGCAGATATTTACATGTCCGCCTACATCTTAGATGCAGTCTGTGACCGATAGGAGTTCCCGGGTTTGGAGTGGCCATGGTCACTGACAGAGACTGTTGTGAACAGATATTTCAAGTTTTTGTCCCAATGTAGCTTCAGAGGAGTAATCACACGGCTATCTGATCATTTTTTCACCCTAGTTTACAAGATGATATTCGAACAAGATCCACCCTGCATGTCGAAGGAAGCAATGGAGGCACTGATAGACATTGCTGATTGGTATGCATTATCGTCCACCACCTTCATCTGATTGTTCAGCATGGAGAAGCCTCCGCATGTTCTACTGAAGTTTTCCTCAGACATACTTGTCATGCAGGAAGTAGCATATCACATCTTGGTAGGATTGACAACTATATTACATTGGAAGAACAAGGCACCTTGGCCTGCTCTTCCATTGTGGATTGGGTTATATGAGATCCAGAGTATCAAACAAGCGGATGTTGAAGCAGAACATATGAAGAAGTATCCATTCGACCTCCGAAGTTACAATCCGTATGACCCACATTCCATTGTGAAGGATCACTGCACAAGAGTATAGTTCAAATGGATCCATGGGGAATTTCATTGGGCCGAGGAGGACCCATGGAGATATTGCCATAGTTTCTCTAGACCCAATGAACAGGTCGGCTTCACTATGGAGTGGTTAGAAAAGTAACATGAAGCAACATCTTGGAAAGCACCAGCACCAGCAGCACCAGTAGCAGCAGAGGGAAGCATACCAGTGTGTGACAAGGGCAAGAGGAAGATTATCAGCCGCATGGAGGAGGAGAAAAGCTGCAAGTTCTAAGTAGATCCATTAGTGGAGAAAGTAGCTATGGCTATAGAAGAAAAGAGACACCAGTGCGACATGCGAATCATGAAAAGGAGGAAGGATAAATGAATAATGGAAGAAGAGGAGAAGGAGTTGCATGAGTTGAGGGAGAAACTCTGGAAGGAACAAGAGCTGCGCAAATAGGAGAGGGAAGCACAACAGTAGCAGGTACAGAAGGGGGCACAACATTTTTAAACAAATGAAACGACGCCCATATAGGTAGTGGATTCATCAGAATAGCTGGCATCAGGCAAATAGTGTGAACCATTGTAGGAGTAAGACTTCGCTCATGAGATAGAACAAGCACTCCAAGAGTTGGATGCAGACATGGAGCAACAAGAGTTGGAACATGACACCAACCTCATGCCTCACCACCAAGAGGTCGACTTACCCACTCCATCGCATCCAGATGATGAGCAAGTCTCAAGTGACCAAGGAGGCACTGATATCCTTGGTGATCAGCCAGAAGGAGAGATGCAAAACATCTCATTCAATGAATCTCAACATAGAGTTGTGCAGTCTCACAGAGTGTCAACTCTGGAGGATCATACATCTCTTGTGCAAGTTGAAGAATGAGTGATCATGACTGATGTGCGCAAACATCCAACAGCCTTGGCTGATGCAACTAGAGTGTATGCCGAAGCCACTAGCTCAAGTGTTCGCTTTCTGATATCTGAGAATGAGCGAATGGAAAAGGAACAACAGACGGCCAAGCAAGGAGGAGAGTTGGTGACAGCGTCCGCCTGAGCTGAACTGAAGAAGATAATACTAGATGAAGTATTGTCCCTTGACACAATTATGCGAGCATTGTACTCTAAGTTTGGTACTGTGCATAAGGCATTCATCCATCTCAATAGATGGCAACAACGATGTGATAGAAGAGCATGTATCTTAACAAACTTTCATGCTTTTGTTGATGACATGCAAACATGGACGATGAAATACAAGGGAGCCCCACTTCACTTACCTAAGATGATGAGGGCCAATGTGGTCGAGCTGAAAGCACATATCCGGAGTCAGATCCAGAACTATGAAGAGCTTTCATAGCTCATCACTAGCATACAGGCTTCCCATGCACGAGTATTCCCATCTATTGGGACTCTCACCCAGGCAAAGACAAAGGCATAGGTCCGACTAGAGCTTAACTCGTACTTCGATGAATTGATGTGCATTGCCACCAGCCTAGACTTTCCCATCAACATAAACATCATGCACAAGTATGTTGTTGGTCCGGCCGCATTGAAGACAATGATGCACATGCTTTCAGACGAGTTGGGTAGAGGAGCCCGAGCAGTGTACCCAAATGCTATGGAGGCAAGAGTTAGGTTTCAGATAGATGTCACCGCAGAGCACACAGACACCATCAAGGACAACCAATATTGGCATCAATATGTTACTGTCGATCAACATGAAGATGTTGAGGAGTTGGACTTCCATGGTTGTCTAAGTCAGAGTGATGTATAGCATCGTTTGCTCAAGCCATTTTGTTTCACATGGGTACATGTGCATTGTAATGTAATGTCTTGTGAAGTGTAAGTCAAATGTCGATAGTTGGATGTAACAATCATAGAGTAGATGAAGAGTCATGAAAGTAGTTGAACTGTCACAAAGGGGAATGTCAAGGGTCACCCACCCTTTGCTATAAATAGTCCCTCATAACTCATTGTAGAGGCTTTTGGTCAGCCAATCTTCCGATAAGACAATCTTGGAGAGAGCTTGGACAGTATTGTAACAAGCCTTGGCTTCTCCACTACACAGAGCTAGTACATCTCTTTGAAGGAGCAGGTGGTTGTGGCTATAACGTTTCGTTGTTGGAACTAGTGGTTGGAAATGGATGTATTGTATCACTGGAACTTACACTTCTTAATATAACAAGGGCCAATACGTTTCATGCATATGTTGTATTGTATTATATGCTATTTGGTTTACTCTAAATGATATATGTATTGGTTTACTTATGCATGCATTCATAGATATCTATGTATGTATGTATGAATCTTTCTGAAATGTGTTGTTGGTTTAACCATCACTTTGGATTGCTTGGTAACTTGCCTTTCATGTTGTGATATATCTTTTCTCATGTGTTCCCTTCTTAACTGTGTGCTATCAATGCTTTCCAAGGGGCGCACTCATCTCAACCCCCATGTGTTATAACCTCTCATGCACCTTCCTTGGCTCGTTGTAGCTGTCACACCCTTTCTACCAACAGAGTTATCTTACTTACCTCTGTGTGAAATTGTGGTCAAGGCATTACCATACGACCCACTGTTGGGACTCCTACACCTAACGGTCTGAGGTATAATTGGGACTTCTTACTGGGGAGATCCCCTGACATGTTGGCAGGTCCAACACCATCAACATATGGCTAAGGAGATTGGTAAAGGAAAAGTCATTAAAAGGAAAAAAGGTATTTTGGCACATTCATTTATGAAAATAAAGGAAAAATAATGGAAAATGAAGAAAATAGAGGACTCATTGATAAAAATGCTTCTTAGGATCAGTTGGAAGCTCTTGGTCAATGTAAGCTCTTGGCTCAAATTTTTTCTCAGGTTCTGCTTTCGACAAGGGAAGGGAAAAGAAAGTAAAGGGAGAAAAAGGAAAATGAAGGAAGAGAAGGATTAAGCAGCATTAGTAGGAATACTTGCAGGTAACATATTGCATGTGTGATTTCCTAGCTAGTTCTGACATGCATGACTTTGCATATTGGTGTATGGTTCTCTTGTTGTCGGTGGCATGGTTTTTCTGGGTTATGACAGTGGTTTTCAGCCTAACCTTGCCTTTTCTGGATGCCATGGTGTGTTGGGATCTTTATCTCGCTTTTGAGCTTTGGATTTTCCGGATGAATTTCAAAATCCGAGGTGGAGGTCTCAAGGTTCATTCCCAAAGGCATAGGTATCCCTTGAGTGATTTTTGTGGGATACATAGTAAATTATGAGGGAGGAGTCTCGGTTTGGGGCCTAGTGATCTAGTGTGGATTACGTTAGAGCTTGAGAGACTGGTGTCTCGGTTTAGGGCATAGTGATTTGGGATTGTATTGTAGTAAAGCCTGAGAGATAAGGAGATGGAAAACTACTCAAGGATAATGATGGATTCAAAATGGAATTCCAAGTTCAGTTTGGTTTTGTGATCAAAGCACCGATTTTTGTGTGATCACAGTTTGGTTATGGTGGAGGTGGTTTAACCTCTGGATTCCCTTGGTTGTTTTTGGATTGGTTTATCCATGAGATCCCACATTCATGCTTGGAATATGGGATGGGGGTGATTGGCTGAAAGAAATATTTGGTTCAACCATGTCTACGGTCGGGTGGTACGTGGAAGTCCCGAACTTGGTAAAATTTTCTTATGGTTAATAAAAGCTAAGTTCTCTTGCTTTTGTACTTGTTTATATGTGGATTTAATGGTTGTTATCTCATTGTTATTTCCACGGTTTTATGCTAATTATAAGCATGGTTATTGACTACTTCATGTCATGGTTATCTCATGTATTTAGTTGTAATCATTAAATTGACGCATGAAAGACATAATTGATGTTATAACAATTCAATGGAGAAGGTGGTGATCCTTCTTGTGATGTTTCAATAAGAGTTTTCAGTCATTCATGTTGTGTCTTGTATCCTAGATCTATAGGTTGCATTGATGCCAATTGTTCAACATAATGCCAATCCCGGTTGGGGATGGTCAGGCCTAGTACTGAGGTTTATTTTTAGTTTATTAGTCTTTTCACCATGTCTTTGATGGATTCTGAAAGTTATAACAAGTTCTAGGTAGTGGCTAGAATTTTGGGCTAGATAAGTGCCTTAAATTCCATAGACGTTGGCATAGGTCTGCTGGGAAAAGTCCTTGGATGTTGGCCTGCAGGCTTGTGAGAGTATTCAGAGGTCCTTGGATGATGGCATGCCCATAGCATGAGAGCATCCATAGGTCAAGGGGTCTAAAAGATCAGTGGGACCGAGGGGCAGGATGTCTGAGTGGCTGAGATGTTTCTTGGGGGTGTTGTTGATGATGTGGAAGGTATGGTTGATGTGTCACCAAGGAGGTTGAATCCCTTCATAGTGGCCTCTCTCATTGCATGTTTACCCCGGTTGGACGGTTACTTGGGTAGATGTGGGAGGAGGGCGGTTACAGATTGGTATCATAGTGTGGTTGCACTCTCCTTGGGTGAATTAGTTTGTCATGAATACATGTTGGTTGCATATGTGTTCTGTATGATTGTGGATTATTTTCTTGTTGTGTATGCATGGTGGTGGTCATTGTGGTAGTTGTGTCACCATGTGGAAGTTGATGGTGTTGTTGTTGGATGTGATTGTCATGAGTGCATGTCGGTTATGCATTTGTTATGAATGTCACCGTCTATATGTTGTTAGGAATGTATGTTCATGGTGAAGTTTGTCATGTATGAGGTCATTGTATGAAATTAGGTCATCATGATGCTATTGGTATGTTATGATGCTAATGTGTTGGTTGAGATAGAGCAGGAGATGCATAACATTAAAGTGAAGTTGCAACATTGGACCTTGAGGCAAGAGCATGTCATCATACAGGTTTGTATGTTTGGCATGCATGTATGTTAGTTAATGGATTGTTATATGCATTAGGTTTATGTACATGTCTATTTATCTTATGGTTACATACATGATAGATGCTAGTTGATTAGTGTATTCATAGGAACATTTGTCAAATAGTCATGAGTGGTAGTAACCTGTGGTTGTATGCATTACTCTTGTTGTTTTATGTTAGATAACTTGATGATTATGTTATATGTTGTTGATGAGTATGTTATAGGTTAACTTGTTGTTGTTATATGATAGTTAACTTGATTATTAGGTTATATGTTGTTGATGAGCATCATATATAACTTCTTGTTATTATATGCTAGTAACTTGATGGTTAGGGTTATTACATTAAGATATCGATGTTATATGTATCATGCTAAATTGGATTGGCCTATGCATATGGTTAGGGTTATGACATTCAGGTATGAGTCGACTTATTTGTGACATTGTATAGTACTATTATAGATTGATCGTACATATGTGATTGTTATGCATAAATGAAAAATGTTTATGAGTTTATGATGTGAACATGTTAGCTAGTGACTATTATGGATATCATGACCTTATTTATTTTTGAGTTGATATGTCGTGAAGTTATATCATGCTAATATGGATTGATTGTGCAGACAATATAGCCTCCCATGAGATACATTAAGGTATGAGATTGCTTATGTCATATACTTTGTTCTTGAATGTTTGATTATGTCGTTTAATTGGTGTTTGAGTGTTGGTATCTATTATACCATCTATATGTTATCTAAATGTTTGATTACTTGCATGATATGAGTATATGTCTGTAAGATTGCCTGAATGAATGATCTTGTTTTAAGATGATTATACTAACACATATGGGTTGAGATAGATGACATGTTCTTAAGTGTAATAGGTGACAGTTGTAGTATTATGTCTAATAGTTGACTATGAATTATGACATGATTTCTAGTCTTGGTAAAGGTTGATTTCAAATTTATAGATATGATTGTTTTGATATTTGGAATATGTGTTTGACATGTGTAAACAATGCAGGAAAAATTCTTGGTATTATCTTGACAAGGTAATAGTTGATGTGTTTATATAAATAACAATTGGGTGATGTGATAGTACATAGTAATACTCGATTGCAACAAGGTAAAAAGATAAAAGAAAGGAATTGGGTAAGAATTCCTTTAGCAATGCCTGGAAACCCTAATTCCAAATGAACAATTTCTTTGCATACATGAAGTCTTCTTAACCTTGATTTTGTATAATATTATGTGGATATGTGCTATAGTCATGAAAATGTATTTGACAGGTATATCAACTATTTTCCAGTTAAGGATGGATTTGTCAAGGGAATTGGAGCCCCTTGAGAGATGGCATGGACGTGTTCAGTTAAAAGGCAATATGATTGGCACAACAAGGCAAGGTAACTAGTATGTTGCTATGTTTATTTATGCACTAACAATTATGCGTTCATGGTAATATGATGTAGGGGATTGCATGGAAAAGAGATTTCCATGAAATCTTAAAGCGAGCTCAGGTTGAGCTTTCACTTGGAGGCAACCAAAACCATTGGGATTGAGTCATGATGTTTGTTTCTAGTCTTGTGTTTTTGGTCTTTTGTGTTGTGCCTGATTGTGGCTTTGTTTACATCTGGTGTATGGCCATACTGCTTTGTTGGGGTGTCGTATTGTTATTGGTTTCATTTTTTTCTCTTTTTTTATTCTTTGCCTTGCATTTTATGTTTTTAGAGTCTTGTGAATTGGTTGGGAAAGAGGAAAGTTAATGGAGATCGAGGAGAGATGTGTGGTACCCAACAGGTAATGTAAGACACAGATGAAGCTCAGTGCATGAGTAAGCGTAGCATAAGGTAAGACTATGAAAATCAGTTAGATTGGTTCGATCCATTGGTGTAAATGGAAAGTGGCAGTACAATCATTAGAAAGGTAACATGAAAGGTGAAGTAGATGGATTTGAGAGGTCATATGCCTTGGCTATGTTGGGAACTGATGTTCTCAATGTTGCACATGTTATGCATGGGTAAAGGGAATTCTCTTAGCCTTGACCTTATGGTATCTGGTAATTATGTTGTGATCATGATTATGCTGATTTTTATATATGTATACATGCATGTATGTATGTCGTGTCTGACAAGATCGTCATGGATCATAGTTGTTTAATGCTAATATTTATGTGTATATATATGTATGTATGTATGTTTTTATCTGATAGGGTCATCAAGAAGCATGATTGGTTTATGTTGATGTTTATATGTATACATGTATGTATGTATGTTGTTGTCTGACAGGGTTAGTAAGGATCATTCTTGTGGAGGAATGATTTCTTATACATGTGAATGACATGAAGAAGTTCCTGGTTTATGAGGAATCAAATGGGAAGAGTAGTCATGAAAAATATATGAGGTCAATATCATGTGTGTATGAATTGATATTGTATGCTTGTATTATGCCTATGTTTATTTTATAACAAGTAACACTGAAGGATACATTAGCGGAATTAAAACAATGTGCTTGTGGCATACTAGGATAAACATGGATGTCAGAGAGACACTGGAAGGAAGCTTGCTTGGTAGAGACAGTGTGGCTTTGGATGTGTGGTACCACTATTGTGCATATGTTGTATATGTTGTACATGTTGCATTTGCGATGTTGTGACCATGCAGCGTTATGCATATATAGTGTGTGTACATGTTGTTTACGCAAGGATTGTGTACAAGGCGGTACAAATAGTGTTGTGTGAATGTTGCATATGCAGTGATGGGTATATATGGTGCTATGTACATGTTGGATATGCGGTGTTGTGTACATATTGCACTGTGCACATGATGGATATGTGGTGTTGTGTGCATATGGTGTTGTGCGCATGTTGGGTATGAAATGTTGTGTACATAGGGAGCTATGTACATGCTTTATATGTAGTGCTATGTACATATGGTGTTGTGTACATGTTGTACATATGGTTCTATGTACATATGGTATTGTGTGCATGAGTGTACAAGTGGTTATGTGAGCATGTGGTGACGTGTACATGTTGTACATCTGGTGCTGTGTGTATGTGGTGTTGTGTACATGTCGTGCATGTGATGTCATGTACATGTGGTATCGTGTACACATTGTACAGGTGGTCTGTGTACATGTGATGTTGTGCACACATTGTCCAGGTGGTGTTTTGTACAGGTGGTACTGTGTACATGTTGTACATATGGTACTAGTATATGTGTGGTATTGTGTGCATGTCATACATGATGTGTTGTGAGCATGTGGTACTACGTATGTGCATTGTGTATTCATTATGTTGTACTATGTGTACATATATGTATTGTGTGGGGTTGTACATCGGGTATAGATGTATGTATTTTGTTGTACACCAGATGTGGGCATATGTATTGTGTTGTGTAATACACTGGGTGTAGGTGTATGTATTGTATTGTGTTGTACACAGGTTGTACGAGTATGTATTGTGTTGTGTTGTACACTGGGTGTAGGTGTATGTGTGGTATGTCAGGTGTAGGTGCATGTATTGCATGGTGTTGTATGTCGTATGTGTGGTTGTATGTGTGTGATGCACACTATGTGCATGTGCACATGGTTGAGGAGAAGGCACTGGGTGTTTGTCAGGTGTGGAAACTGATCTGGAGTATGTATGGATAAAGACAAAGGTAGAAGCTAAGGATTGATTAAAGGATAAGTATCATCATTTTATTTTAGTTTATTATGCATGTGATTTATGATTTTGGTCTATGCTGATTACATGTGATTTATGATTCTTTTTTATGATGACTGCATGTGACTAATGATTTTGATCTATGATGGTTGTGTTTTGAGCTAACCTGACGTGATATTTTTATACATGTCGATTTGGTCTAGTTTGACTTGTTGTGGTAGGAAGTTAACATGATTGCAAGTGTACCTTATTGACGAGCTACTAATCAGGTCTGATTTGGAGTTATTTCAATTTATTTTGGATCTAATGGAAATTATGTACTTGTAACAGGAATGCATGAACATGCCCAGTTGAGTGGTCGAAATTGATTGCAAGAATTAACAGTATGTTGGTAAAACACTTCAGGAGCAGGGCCATTGTGGGACACTAGTACCCAATAGTGTTCATTGATTTTCGTGGGCATGTTATTGCCGATATGATGGTTTTGAGGGATATACCTTGTTTTTATATCTACCAATGTGAGGAAGCCTTTCCAAGGGATGGATGGCCTGAGATAGGGGATGTCAGGGAACTTGGAAGGTGAGTGACTGCACTAAAGGGGGTGGCCGGATTTCCAGAGGGACTGTGTAGCAGAGAAGGGAAGGTCGTGGATATAAATTTTTTGGTCATTAGAATTTCCATATGGAATCAGATGCACATTAGGAATGCACCTTTGAAAAATGAGCCGAAAACTATTCACTGAGAGGATAGGTGGCGCAGGATTGTAACATTGGACATTGGATGCATCTTTGACTGTGACAGTGGATTCTGGACTTCCTGGGAAGGAGGTGAATCCTGGTATTACTTTGACGGTGGAGGTGTGAACTTATGGATTCCCTTGTTGATTGATACATGCATCATATCCTTTTATTAGTTGGTTCAACAAATGTTCATATGTGTATATGTGGTTATTGTAAATACTGTAATGAGTTTTGTTATAAAGGTCCAACAAACGGTATGTTTGTCATGTTGTCATGATGTTTTGCTTTTGAGCAGGTTATTCATTGTAAATACTGCAAAGAGCTAACTTGTAAATCTCCATGGGTAGTATGTTTGTTTTCAATGATTTTGTTGAGGTCTTGGTGTGGTTTAACACCGAGGACAGTGTTCCCCAAGGGGGAGGATTTTGTAACAACCTTGGTGAATATTCCATGTAATAAAAGTTAATAAAGGAAAAATAAGACCACAGTTAAGGGACATGTATTCCAAGAAGGACATCTTGGTGTGGGTGTTAATTCAATTTATTATGGCTAAGGATATTGACAAAGGAAAAGGCAAAGGCATTAAAAGGAAACAAGGTATTTTGGCACATTTATTTATGAAAATAAAAGAAAATAGGAGAAAGGGGAGGTGAAAGGTCACAGGTCGCATGTGAGGAGGAAAATGAAGGAAACTAATGGAAAATGAAGAAAATAGAAGCCTCATTGATAAAAATGCTTATAGGGTTCAATTAGAAGCTCTTGGCTCAAATTTTTGCTCAGGTTCTTCTTTGGAGCAAGGAAAGGAAGAACGAGCAAAAAGGAAGAGCAAGATCAAGAAGCTTTAGTAGGAATACTTGCAGGTAACATATTGCATGTATGATTTCCTAGCTAGTTTTGACATGCATGGCTTTTCATGTTGGTGTATGGTTATCTTATTGTCGGTGGCATGGTCTTGTCGGGTTATGACAATGGTCTTCAACCTAGCCTTGCCTTTTCTAGATGCCATGGTGTGTTGGGATGTTTATATCGGTTTTGAGATTTGGATTTCTCGGATGGATTTTGGAATTTGGGGCAGAGGTGGTCTCAAGGTTCATTCCAAAATGACGAGGAATCCTTTGACTGATTTTGGTGGGATAGACAGTAAATCGTGAGGGCAGAGTCTTGGTTTAGGTCCTAGTGATCCGGTGTGGATTACGATAAAGCCTGAGAGACTAGTGTCTCAGTTTAGGGCCTAGTGATCCGTGATTGGATTGTGGTAAAGCCTGAGAGAAAAGGAGATGGAAAATTCCTCAAGGATAGTGATGGATTCTGGATGGAATTCCAAGTTCAGTTGGGTTTTTTTATAAGAACACTGGTTTTGGTGTGATCACGGTTTGGTGAGGGTGGAGGTGGTTTAAACTTTGGATTCCCTTTTTTGTTTTTGGATTGGTTTATCCATGAGATCCCACATTCATGCTTGGAATATGGCATGCAGGTGATTGGCTGAAAGAAATATTTGGTTCAACCATGTCTAAGGTCGGGTGGTACGTGGAAGTCTCAAACTTGGTCAGACTTTCCTATGGTTAATAAAAGTTAAGTTCTCTTTCTTTTGTACTTGTTTATATGTGGATTTAATGGTTGTTATCTCATTGTTATTTCAATTGTTTTATGTTGGTTCTAAGCATGGTTAATTGACTGGTTCATGTCATGGTTATCTCATGTATTTACTTGTAATTGTTAAATTGATGGATGCAAGACCTAATTGATGTTATAACAATTCAATGTAGAAGGTGGTGATCCTTCTTGTCATGTTTCATAAGAGTTTTCAATCATTCATGTTCTATCTTGTATCATAGACCTATAGGTTACATTGATGCCAAGTGTTTGAAAGAATGTTAGTCCCGGTTGGGGATGGTCAGGCCTAGTCCTGAGGTTTATTTTTGGTTTATTAGTCTTGTCATCATGTCTTTGATGGATTCTAAAAGTTATAACAAGTTATGGGCAGTGGCCAGAATTTTGGACTAGAGAAGTGCCTTAAATTCATCGGACGCTGGCACAGGTCTACTAGGAAAATTCCCTGGATGTTGGCTTGCAGGACTTTGAGAGCATTCAGAGGTCCCTGGATGCTGGCATGCCCATAACATGAGAGTGTCTAGAGGTCAAGATGTGTAAAAGATTAGTGGGACCCAGGGGCAGGATATCTAAGTGGCTGAGATGCCTTATGGAGGTGTTGTTGCTGATGTGGAAGGTATGGTTGATGTGTTCTATGGATTCCATTTCCTTAAGGTTGCCAAGGATGTTGAATCCCTTCATAGTGGCCTCTCTCGTTGCATGTTTACCCCGGTTGGCTGGTTACTTGGGTAGATGTCAGAGGAGGGTGGTTACAAAGAAACATTTTCATATGTAGCTAAGTTGAACACTATTAGATTGTTAATTGTATTAGCTACAAAGTACCATTGGAATAATCACCAATTAGATGTAAAATATGCATTTCTGAATGATGAGTTAAAGGAGGAGGTCTATCTTACTCAACCAGAAGGGTTTGTGATAAAGCGTTAAGAACATCTAAACTACAAATTCAAGAAAGCTTTGTATGGCCTAAAATAGGCACCCAGATAGTGGTATGAGAAGATAAATTCCTTCTTTCTTCAATAGGTTTTATGAGGAGCCAAAGTGACCCAAATCTATATACCAAATTTGATTCAAAGGCACAGGTTGTACTGATTTCCTTACATGTTGATTATTTAATTATTACAGTAAATTTTGGTAAACTAATTGATGGAATTAATGTGAAAATGTCACAAGTATTTGAGATGAAAGATCATGGAGAGTGACATTATTGCCTAAGTCTTGAAGTTTGGAGACATGTTGGTTAGACTTGTGTTTCTCAGGGTAAGTATGTCAGACAATTGCTTGACAAGTTTAAAATGGATCATTGTGAAGATGCTTTTATTCCAATCCAATAGAATGTGAAATTTCACAGTGATGATGGCTCTAAGGAGGTAGATGGTACAATTTATAGATAATTGGTGGGAGGCTTGAATTATCTTATTACAACCAGACCTGATATAACATACTATGTTAGTGTGTTTATTCATTTTATGGTGAGACCTCTATAAATCCATTGGCAAGCAACGAAAGTTATACTTAGGTATCTTAAAGGAACAATTAATTTTGGTATTAAGTATACTGATTCGTTTGATGTTGAGATGACATGATACGTAGATTCAGGCTAAGTTGGTAATCCAGACGATAGATCTACTACAGGTTATGATTTTAGCATTGGATCTCAGATTATTTCATGGAGTAGTAAGAAGCAACCTACTATATATTTTTCATCCACCGAGGCAGAGTATAAAGCTTCGTGTGCAACAACTTGTGAAGTTGTTTGGTTGAGAAGAGTTCTTCAAGATGTTGGAGAAGAACAAAAGAAGGCTACAATGATTAGATGTGATAACCAAAGTTCAATCAAGTTGGAAAATAATCCAATTTATCATGAAAGAAAAAAGAATGTTGATACTCAATTTCATTTTTGTTAGAGAGAAGATACAGTCTAAAGATATTACTCTAATGTATTGTAATACTTGTGAAAATGTTGCTGACATTTTCACTAAGCCTCTTGGGAAGATGAAATTTAAGTTATTTAGGGAGATACTAGGTGTAGAAATAAATCCTTTATCCATTAAGGGGGGACTTGGAATAATGAGGAAAGTAGTTGTTTGGTTGTTTTGATTATGTACTTATTTAGGAATTAGATCTTATTTCTTAGGATTTTGTTCTGATCTCCCTAACATAATGTAATCATATAAATATGTGTATTTCTGATTGATTTGATTAATGAGTAATTGAAAGTGTTGTTGATCTATTAGCAGTCTCTAGGTGTAAGCTATCTCACCTATGATCTGTCTGATTCAATCCTCAAATTTGTCCTCCATTTTTAATTAAATTATGATTTAGCTCTAAATATTGAATAATCCTTTATCTTATTATATTATTTACTATGATTTTAAAGCATTACTTTTTTATGAATAAACATGACTTTAGAAATAAATAATTCAAATTAAAACTAAATTACTATGATCTTCAAGCATACTTTCAGCCTTATGAAACCATTAGAATTTTAAGAATAAACTTGACTTCAAAAATAAATAAATTCAAATTAACTCACAAGTACAATTAAAGTGCTCCTCCTCAGACCTTTCCTCTCCTTTCGCTATAACTTTCTCATTGAACAACTTGGTAGCTTCATATTCATGAACAGCCTGAATACATTCAATAAAATTCATTAACATCAATTCAAATAAAAATAAATGAATCATTGAGAAAACAAAACTATTTTACAGAAAATGTAAACTAGTTGAAAAGACTAAAACTTACATATTTTGCATCAAGTGGGTGTGTTGTGCTTGACTGGATTGATATATAGAAATGAGTTATACTACTCTTACATTCTATAATGGTTTTCCTCAAGCCTTCAAATATGCTTCATCATAACAAATACCATGGGAAAAATCATCGGTTGTCATAAACTAGAGCTAAAAACCCGTCATTGTTAAATTACTATTTTTATTTTGTTATTTTATTTATTTATTTATTACTGATGTTTACTTCGCAAGTCGTTACAACATCTATTTGAGATTGAGAGCCTTTTGGCTCATAATTAGCTATGTAAAAAATCAAATTCTCCATTATTAATTATGGAAAAGTTATTATTAAAAGTACTTGATACTTTTTAGAAAAATCATAACTTTTTGTTACTTTATGTTACAGGTTGAGTGGGCCTAATGTTTAAGAAAACGTGTTTCCTCCTAAAAGGTCACAGGTTCGAAGCCTGAAGGGGGTAGAGTATGTATGCCTTCATAGACTTAACATCCAAATCGTTGAAGGGGGTAGAGTATATATGCCTTCATAGACTTAACATCCAAATCGTTGTGCGAAGGTGGGCCCCTTGTCCCACAAACAAGGGAGTCAGTGTCATACACCAATTTGGTGTTTGGCTTAGTTGTGACTTTAAAATTAGATAATAATAATAATAATAATAATAATAAATACAAATTTTAAAAAAATAATTAAATATCATTTTGATAATAATATAAAAATTCCTTTTTAAATATAAATTTTAAATAATTAGTATCTGGATAATTATTTAAAGATTTTTTTATTAAATACAAATTATAAAAAAATATTCAATTAATACATACATATATAATTTATTCCTATCCATTAACATATAGTTATTCTGAAATATTTTATTATGAAAACAAAAGGGAATATTGATGAGGTGTTAATTGATTGAGCTTGAAGCATTTTATAGATTCCATGAGGCAATTAATATTTTTGGAGTTATCTATCCATTAATTTACGAGGCAATATATACCACCTGTGGGATTTAAGCGAGTACAAAATGTAACATGTAACATATATTGCCTTGCATTAATGGATGAATAACTCTAGAAATATTGGATTCGAGTTGACATTTCTTGCGAGTAAATTTTCTTCCGTTACCCATGATTTGTGTACAAGTTGACATTTACTTAAAACTCTCGGGAGTAAATTTTCTTCCGTTACCCATGATTTGTGTACAAGTTGACATTTACTTAAAACTCAATTTTCTTTAGTCAATGGTGCCCTCCTTTTTCATGTTGTTAGGGGTGCCTCACATTAATTACGCCTATATGTGTAGCTATTTCAACTTTGGATATAGGTTTACATAATTTTAATTTTTTTAATGAATGAACATATGATTCAATGTTAATGGAATATTCTTGGTCGTATAACTTGATCGACCATTTTTATTTCACTGAGGGTTGTTGGAAGGTTGTCTCTTGCACGTTACATAGGGTTTAATAAATATTTAAATAAAGATTTTGAATCAACACGCGTGTCACCTACTCAAGGCCGCCACATTATAAAATGTGTTACCATTAGTTGTTTATCATTCTTCATCACGCAAGTTCAGCCATATTGACAATTTTTTTTCGCAAATTCACCGATTTGGTTCGGTTAATAATTTAGCCAATTCGAAGTCGGTACGGTGCATTATTTTGGCATATATTATTTTTTCAAAGTTCACCACCTACGTGGCTCTCATGGAAATAATGCTAGGAAAGACCAAGCTTATACTAAGAGATAAATTCGCTTTTATAAATTTTATATCAGGGAAAATTGCAGTTGCAAAGCAGAAATTTTTATAAGAAAAAAATAAAAAAATATACTTAAAAAAACAAAAGAAGGAAAATTTATAAAATGACAAATTACAATGTAAAAAAAAAAAAAATACTATAATTTTTATCTAAAATAGTAAATTGATGGTAAATTACAATAAATTGGTTGCAAATTAGTAATCAACTAATCAGTTCCGGATTGAATCATTCATGGATTAATAAAAATGAGTGATAATATTTTTTCAGAGGAAAAAAACCAGTATAGATTTATATTAAGAAAATATAAAGGTCTTCAATACATAAGACAGATGAATGAGCTATAAGATAAAGCCCCCCACTATTTGCAGAATAACAATAGACAGATAGTCCAAATCAACCAGTGACTGAACCGGGAAAAACTCATAAAACACATCTATATAGCCCGCTTGTCCAAGATTGCCACAGATTACAAAACTGGAAGAAACAGCCCACATAATGTAGAAGGATCCGACAGCTTCTCCTTTTAATGGAGATCCAAAAAGACTAAATCCATCAATGCTAGAAAAAAAAGCAGCCGCATAGTCATGTATCATGAACATTTGGCGAAAGGACATTTTGGTGAGAAGATTCATGGAAAGCCAGGATCTTTTGAAGAATAGCATGTAGGGGTTCCCTTGAGCCTTGGAAGATATGTGCATTTCGCCAGATCCACATGTACCAATAGGATATAATAAACAGCGACCTCCAGGACGAGGATTGCCTACTCCACCATATAAAAGCATCCTGAACAGAAGAAAAAATCATGTAAGGAAAACCAAACTGTAAAGACAAATCATACCAGATATTGAGGGTCGAGGCACATTGAAAGAACATATGCAGATTTGATTCCGCTTCGTTGAGGCACATGGGACATCTGCTCGGGCCCTGCCAATTTTTTCTCTGAAGAACCTCCCAAGTAAGATTTTTATTCCAATATAACAGCCAGGAAAAAATGATCATTTTGAGAGGACATGTAGCCTCCCAGAAGCAGGAAGGAAACAACGGATGAGGACTCCCTCCAAAGACAGAGATCAAATCAGCGTAAATAAGCTTCACGCTCGCAGGCTGATTGGTTCTTTTTAGGCTCCAAACCAGAAGGTCTTTAGTGCCCGATCGCATGATTCCCAAGCTGCTGAGACTTGCTTTAACCGAATTCCATAGAGAGAACATCGAAGGAGGCAGATGCAAGTCCTCCCCTTCTTTCCAAACCGGGAAAGAACCAGACCATTCCTTTATCAACTTATCCCATGTAAAATATCCCAGCCTGTGAAGAAAGAGGACCAACGGCAGAGGAAAAGAGAATTTCCGGGCGCATGAAATTGAATCATAACCAATGAGCATACTAGAACCCGAGAAGAGATTCCAACTTAAATACTGCTTGAATAAATGCTGGACTTTCCTGAGACTCTGCCAAATCGATGATCCACTCCTGATGCCAATGGACTCCCTCCTGTACCAGTGTTCAATGCACCTTCCTCTTAGATATTTTCCTTTTATAATCTTGCTCCACGGCCCATCACCGAAGATACCTCGATGGAGAGACTTACATAGGGGAGTATTTCCAAAGATGCGCAGGTCGAGAAGACCCCATCCTCCAGCATTTTTTTGTTTTGATATAGCCGCCAACTTAAAAAGATGCATTTTGTTCTGAAATGAGCGTCCTCCCCAAAGGAAATTTGCGATCAGCCTGTTCATATGATTAATAGTACTTGAAGAGAGATAGAAGATATGTGCCCAATAGACTGAAAGTTGAGAAAGGACAGCCTGTACTAGAACGAATCTGCCAGCCAAAGAAAGAAGTTTAAACTCCCATCTTGAAATCCTTTTATAAAACCGATCCAAGAGCCATAACCAGTCCGATTTTGTGTTTCCTTTTGCCTTTAAGGAAAATCCCAAGTATTTAAATCCTTGCGATATAGAAACAGGAGCAATACTCATCAGATCAACTATCCAAAGAACTATTTCCATATTTGAATCATTATGATACAAGGAGGATTTTCCCCTATTAATAAACAGACCAGTGGCTTTCTGAAAATTAACAAGAATATCATTTATGCACAACCATGAGGCCTTGCAAAGCATAGCAAAGATAAGGACATCATCCACGAAGAGATTATGAGAAAGGGAGACCTACTTGCAAATCTTTACCGGGCGACATCACTTCTCCACAACTGCTTTATTCAACTGCAAGCTAAGAGAGTTCATAACCAGAATAAAGAGTAATGGGGACAGGGGACAACCCTGTCGGAGACCTCTCTCCGCCTGAAAAAAAGGAGAGGGGTATCCATTTACAATCACTGAATATTTAACATTCTCAACACAGCTCATAACCCAGTTGACACTTGGGGACTTCAGTCCAATTTTTGCCAGCAGGATTCTTAAAAAACCCCAATCCACGCAATCATAAGCTTTTTGCAAATCAATCTTGAGGATGGTCACGTCCATATTCTTAGACAGCATTGAGAATAGAGTTTCCTGCATCATAGCAACCGCATCCAAGATAAATCGGCCCTTTAAGAAGGCATGTTGATCCCTCGAGATAAAGGAATTTAGTGTAGGCTTCAATCTTTTTGCGATGATTTTTGAGGATAATTTGAACAAGATGTTACAAAGCGAGATAGGCCTGAAGTCATGAAAGGATTTAGCCCTGTACTTTTTTGAAATCAGAGCAATAAAGGTTGAAGAGGTGGCAGAATGTATGCTTCCAGACATCCTAGAAGCATCAACCATCCGTAACAAGTCCGTTTTAATAAGATCAAAGAAGTGGGAGAAAAATTCGATTGGCCACCCGTCCGGACCCGGACTTTTATCCTTTTTAAAGGACTTGATAGCGCTCAAGAGTTCTTCCTCGGATATTGGCTTTATAAACTCATCATTTGCAGCTTCATTGAACATTTCCGGAACCAACTCTATGCCCCACATAGCATCTTGAAAGAGAACCTCCCTTCTTTTAAATTGGTTTTGGAAAAATCTCACGGCCTCCATTGTGATCTCATTCTGTGATATGAGAATATTTCCCATTTCGTCTTTTATGCTCCAGATAGAGTTACTTTCTCTCCTTGCATTAGCGAACTTATGGAAAATACCCAATATTGGGTATGGACAACTATTCGCTGAGTTGGTAATACCCAATATAGAAAATTTATGGCCCATTTGGTGTGATTCGCACCAAATTTCAAGTGCTAACATTTATTTAATAGAACAATAAATACATCTAAATCTATGCCTCGATCAATCTAGCAGCTCTTTGTAGGCTATTCTTGATCAGCATATTATTAGTGTTTAATAATATTATTTTATGTAACATGCGACATTTTATAACTAAAATGTCATTTATATATACGATTTAGCCCTGAAATTTTGAAAAAGATGCGATTTAGATAAAAGTTCATCACTATCCCTTGTCATTTAAATATACAACAACATAAACCCTAGAAACTTTGAAGATTTTACAGAATCGAATCCAAAGCATGGTCACATGACCATACTGTATCCGGTAGTTAGTTTTAGATGTTTATTCTCTTTAAATGTCCCTTACAATAGTTTAATTATAAAAATTTATGTCTAATTATATTTTTTATAAATGGTTACAGAACTGTGTCATTCTCTAATATTAAAATAATAAATTATTTATTTATATTAAATGTCTCACAGAATTAATTACGGTAAGGGGAATTAACCTGAATGAATGATTAATGGTTAGGAATTATGACTTTGATTTTTTTAAAATAATTTAATAGTATTAATAATATTAATAATGTCATTAATAATAATAATATAATAATTCAAATATTATTATAATTTAATAATATTATTTAAATCTAACATATTAATAACTATATATTAATACATTAGTTTATAACTTAAAATTATTAAAATTATAATAATATTAAAATATATATTTCTCGATGGCGTGAGGAACGGAGAGGAGGATGTTCTCGAGGGAATGCATGGGCATTTATGGTAAGCACGTTGCTACAAGATGGCAGGTTGAGCTCACGACCCTCCCATATTACCTTGAGCACAAGACACAATAAATACCAGCGTGGGAAACCTCAAGTCACATTAGGTCTTGCGGGGGGTGGTGAGCGCATTAACGTTATGGAGGGCGTCGAGGATGTTTGATGGTCATTCTGTAGTGGAGAGAGTTTTGGAGCCTGTGTGTGGAGTGTTGGGAGAAGAGGAGGGTGTTGTAGAGGTGCTTCGAGCTGGTCGACATTGTCGTAGAAGGTTCTGCCCTTGCTGGTCGGTGTGGGTAGTTGTCAATTCTCGAATTGGGCTTGGTAAGAGCAAGTTTGCAAGGAACCTAGTGTATGTGCACCTGATGGGGGTGGTTTGATGTGGCTTCTGGTTTGTTTGGTGTGGTTTCAATTTGGGCTGGTTGGGAATTTGCCTTTGGTGGAGCGGGATTATTGAAGTGCGCCTCCCTAGCTAGTTCACAGGGTCCTGGGCTGCGGGGTGATGCCATTGGTGAGCTTGTCGTGGACTTTGGTTTGCTAGATTTGTGAGGGGTCTCTTAAGGGCGGGTGTATGCTGCTAGTTCGAGGTAGCAAGTCTAGAAAGTCTAAGTGCAGAGGGTTCAAGCCACGCGGCTTTAGGAGGCAGAGGTGTTGGCTAGTCAGGGTGTTTTGAACATGCAGGGTTAAAAACTCGAGGTGGTAGACATGGGGCTCAGCTGGGAGTCGAGGCCACCTATCTTCACCTGTTATATAGTGAGGGGGTTCAGTTAATCGTGGTGGTTTTGGGCATCGTGTGCTGATGCATCAGGATGGCCATGGTCAGTGACAAGGCTGCCACATGGAACACTGTTGAGATGTGGTAATTAGGGGAATTTTGAGGTCTAAAATGGGCCTCCTAAGAAAAATGTACAATAAAAATAAACTTTATAAGAACCAATAGGATTCAAGATGATGTCAACCATGGGGGATGATTCGCCATTTTTGGAGTAAACAAGTAAAAAGATTAAAAAATAATAAAATAATACAACTACTCTTTCAACTTGTATTTTCAAGTTATCTCCCTAAGGTTTTACTCAAATTTCGAGTGGGAGTGCTTGTTGGATGAAAAATTTAATTCCTCATCCAAGGAGTACCCATGGTGCATACTTTTGATGGACCCGACTACAAGAAAAATGAGAAATACATGAAAAAACGTGATTGCAATCATGTTTTTCATGTATTTCTCATTTTTCGTGTAGCAATGTCCATCGAAAGTATGCAACATGGGTACGCCTTGGATGAGTAATCAAATTATGCATCTATCGAGTGTTTCTGCTCGAAATTTGACTAAATGCATAGGGAGATAAGTTGAAAATATGAGTTGAAAAAATAGTTTTCCTTTTTTCTCTATAAATTTGATGATATAATCTAATCTTATTTTATTATTTCCACTATTATTTTATAATTTCTTTTGGAGACTCATTTTAGACCTCAAAACTCCCCTAATGTCAATCAATTCTGGATCGTTTGGAGAATTTAGAGTAGGTTAGACAGGAGCAACACATCGAATTAATAACAACTCTGAACAAAGTGCATTATTTCTTATGTCATACCTGGGAGTGTGTTGTGTTGGTCTAGCATGACCGTAATTTTCTATCAGAGAAGTTCGAGAAATTGGAGGCCTGGATGACCCATTTCGAGGAGCATGTCCAATGCTCCTTTCGTGCTCACCACCTCCTGGTATAGCTCTGGAGAACCCAACCTCCATCACCTCCGATGACTAGCATGGATACAGGTATTTTATATGTTTTGTTTGTTTACTGGGGCCTATGGCCTTTGAAATTGCAGACTGTGTCTCTCTTTGGTTTTTTGTTTCATTTTCATATGCTTTCAGCAGTAGTCAACAAACTTGATCAAGGTGAGACTACCTGCGTTTTTCCTCTCATGTATTTCCTTTTGAAACTATGAATAAAAAATTGACTTACATATATATATATATATATATTAAAACATATATAATATCATTCTAATATATAATATTATGTTTTGCTAATATATTTTAGAGAATAAGCTTCAATACCATATTAGTAATGTAGAATAAGCTACAACTTGAGTGGGCCTAATGGTTAAGAGCATGTGTTTCTTCTTATGAGGTCACAGGTTCAAAACCAGAGGGGGGTAAAGTATGTATGCCTTTGTAGACTTAGCAGTCAAATCATTGCACAGAGGTGGGTCCCTTGTCCCACACAAAAGGGGGTCTTATACACCAATTTGGTGTCTGGCTTGGCCGCAACCTTAAAATTGGACAATAATAATAATAATAGTAATAAATTAGATTATGTAAGATCTTTAGTTTGCATTAGTAATCTTTAATAACATTAAAATTAATACATATAAAAAAAAATTATATAGCTAAATCTATAGTTGGGAAGGCCTAATCGCGATGCCACCCAAGATCGACCCTGGTTGCTACTTCTATTACCACTGGAGAATTGTCATGGCTTGCAAGCACAATCTTCAGATTTGAGAGGGATTCGAATCAAGGCTGAGATGTCCCCGTACGGGGCACCAAATTGTTCGGCCAAACCCTCATGGGAAAAATTAATACATATCATTAATATAATAATAAAAACAACATTGTTAATAATATTAAGATTATTAGTAGAACATTAATAATTTTCAGAACAATAATATTGTTAATATTATTAACATTAATAATATGCTAATATTATTAATAACATATAAGTAATGACATTAATATTAACATATTTCCATAGTAACTATAATTATTATGCCTTCAATAATGTCCTATTAGAATGTTAAGAGAAAATGAATGATCTACAAAGATATGATTCCACTTGAATGTTTCAATATTCATCACTATTTGATATATAAATTTCTAACTTAGTAAATGTTTAATCCAAAATATATATATTGCATAGATCCATAATATATAATATTCCTAAGTATACATTAAACAAGAGATTATACCTCACATTATTTTTCTTTAAAATATGGTTTATAATATTACGGTTTATAATTTTAGTCAACCATGGTTCATGAAAGTTAAACATTATCAACTTTAATCATCTAACATCATCCTTGGATGGTCACAATCAAGATTTAAAAATGTTTAATAATAACAATATTAATATTATTAAGGTTGGTTAATAGTAATAATAATATTCTTTGACACTCAGTTGATTTTTCATATTCGGAAACAACCTATGACTTGCCAGTAGAAACCCTATCTCTTTCCAATGGCATTCGCAGAGGAGGTTGCTCCCCCTCCGCCCCCTCCCCCTTCTCACACTGATGAATATGCATCCTTTCAGACGTTATTGGCTTATCTGCCTAAGCGATCATGCCTATATAAAGCTCCATCCAAATTTGTTAAAAGGAATGACGAAGTCAGAGAGGTGGCCTTGCGAGTGGGTGGTTGTCGAACCTCTCTGGCCTACTATGAGCGGGCTTTGATCGGCAAGTTCACCGGAATGCAGCCCTCTCCTAGATCTATGGAGGTTTAGATAGATAAAACTTAGTGATCCATGATGAAGGAGAATATTGCTTTGTTCGCTATTGGTAATGGATTTTTTGTTTTCTTTTTTGAGCTAAAATAAGATAAAGATGTCCTTTTCTAGAATGGAATGTACCTGAACAAGTGAACTCTTAACTTTAACCCAGAAGAGGATATTTCCATGGCCATCCTAGTCTGGGTCAAGATGCCTCGTTTCCCTCTTTCTTGTTGGAGCGATGATTGTCTAAGGGCCATCAAAAATGGGTTGGGAAAATACTTGGATGAATTTGAACCCAAGAGTTTCCAATTTTCTTGTGCTAAAATTTGTGTTGAAGTAGATCTTGAAAAAGGATTGCATGTTGAGATCAACCTCATCTAGGAGAATGGAATTGTAGGCAAATCCTGGACTATGAAAAAATATCATTTAAGTGTCATTGTTTCCATGAATATGGTCATTTTGTAAGGGACTACCCCAAAGCAACCCAGAACAAAAAATTGGACAACTTATCTCCCCAAAAGGAACAATGGAAAACACAGAGAAAATGTGGATCTAAAGGGAGAGGACCGACGCAAAAACCCCATGGAGCGAGAGTCAGTAACACAACTTCCATTTCCTCCAATCCCTTTAATCCTCCTAGTAATTAAAATGGTGAAGAAGAAGGTCCAAATCAAATAGATGTCGCTGAGGGTAAGGAGAACGAATTAGATCATGAAGGATATGAGGAAGGTTAGATCAACAAGGAAATAACCCAAAAGTCAATGAAACACAAAAATATCCTTCGACCCAAGCGACTATGGGATTGGATACCCCAGGCAGTCCTCCCACCAGTGTGGCTAAGGATATAACAAGGGTTGTCACTCAACATATGGCCCAAACCCTTTCATGGGTTGATGATGGAAGTAGTCAAGAAACTAAGAGCTCAAAGAAAAAAGGTCGGCCAAAGCAAAAGATAGTAAGGGAAAAATAAGCAAAGCTCAATAAGAATCTGGGGAATAAACCAGTCACTACAGAAGTCCTCAAAGGGAAGGGTGTGAAAAACTGTGAAGGAAATGAAGGTAACCCTGCTAATAGATGAAAGTACAATCATGGAACATCAGGGGACTAGGGAACCTTGTCAAAACCCTAACAATGAGATATAATAAAACAAGATTTGTCATGGAATGTATTTCTGCAAGAAAGAAATATGGATGAACCAAACGTAATCAAGGCAACGGATGTATTATGGAAAGAGAGCTTGGGGATAGTTTAAGCCTCAAGAGAGGCCTCAGAATGTCTATGTATATTTTGGTTGAATAATCGCTTCTCTCTCATTAAAGAAATCAAGACAAAGTTCTAGATCATGGTCATATTAGAGGTTAAATAATAGAGCGAGTGGATTCCATTCATAAATGTATATGCTCATGTTTTGTATAGTGAAAAAACGAAATTTGGGACTCATTAGAGGATCTCAAAAATCGAAACATACATTTGAATAACGTGATAGGAGGGGATTTCAACACTAGTTTGAGTCTAGAAGAAAAAAGAGGAGGAACTATAATTCGATACCCATTTAGGGAAAAAATGAAAAACCTAAGAGATAGTTTGGATTTTTTGGATATCATACCAAGATTTTAGGGAAGTATACTTGGTCAAATAGAAGAATGGGGGATCAATACATAGTAGCTTGACTTGATCATTTCATTATTCACAGTAATTGGCTTCTCAAAAGGCTCGACTATTCTTCGACATCGAAGAACAAGGAGAATCGGATCATCTTCCAATTTCACTTTGTTTGGATAAGATTGAAAACCTTGGCCCAATCCCCTTCAGATTTAGTGCAGATTAAGTTCAAATGGAAGGAGTGGTGACATTGGTGGAGCTAGCCTAGCATATCCTAGTTAAGGATCTAGACCTTGTTTGGGAATCAAAGCTACAAAATGTGAAGTAGGCTCTAAGGAAATGGCTTAAAGAGAGCTATCAATCACCTGGGAAAAAAAGACAAGACAAGGTTTAAATACTAGGATAACACTACAAAATGATGGAGGATATTCAAATAGAGGAAAAACACCTGTAACAAGAAAAGGATATTACTCACCAAATTTTCTCTTTGAGTAGGCAAGAAGAAAATATTTTGCATTTAAAGTCTCATATCCTATGGCTGCATGTCGAGGACTCCAATACGCCCTTCTTCCATAGGAAAGAAAAAGCAAGGGAATCATGCAACAAAGAGAGAAAATGTTCCTAAAGGACGACCAAGGGTAAGTTCCTTTGAGGGGATTAAGGAAGAGGCTTATACCTTCTACAAAGCTCTATACAAAGAAGATAAAATATCTTTAGATCAAGTTAATTACTTTCTCTAGGCGATGCCTCAAGCAATTTCATTCGCAGCCAATCAGGAACTTATAGCTGAGATAGGGGAAGAAGAGGTTAAAGAGGAAATCTTGTCTTTAGATCCATAGAAAGCTCCTGGGCCTGACGGTTTCTCAATAAGTTTCTTTCACCTCTTTTGCTCAATGATTAAAAATAACCTCCTCCGAATGTTGAATCACTCTAGAGTTAAAAAGAAATTAGGTGATGGCACAAACTCTTCCTTTTTAGCTCTTATCCCTAAGGAAGAAAATCTTATCAATTTTTTAAGATTTTAACCCATCTCTCTTTGAAACTCATCTTATAAGATCTTGAAAAAAATCATAGCCAATTGATTAAATAATTTTCTCCCTTCATTCATCACTGAGAATCAAGGTGGTTTCATGTAGCAAAGGAACATTTTCAACAACATTATTTTGGTCCAGGAAGAAATACACTCAATAAAGGAAGTAGGAGAAGTAGGAATGGTCATCAAATTGGATATGGCTAATGTGTTTGACAAGGTAAATTGTTATTTTCTCTTTCTTATTTTAGAAAATTTTGGTTTTCTGCTACGAATTCATGAAATGGGTCAAGGCTTGCATTGGATCCCCTTGTATCTCCCCACTGGTTAATGGTAGACCAATATCCTTCTTTGCTACTTCTAGAGGACTTCACCATGTTTTTTCTCTATCACCTCTTCTCTATATAATTATGGCAGAATTCCTTAGCAGGAATCTCGAAGTAGCTAGGTTGGATGGGGATCTTCCTGGTCTAAGCATAGCGAGAAATGTCAAAGAAATTAACCATTCCCAGTTTGCGGATGATACTCTGCTACTGGGAGGAGGCTCAAGAACCATTGCTTCTATATTTAAATATTTTCTAGATTCCTACCTTCATTTGTATGGAGGAGTGATCAATAGAATAAAGAGACAACTCATAGGCTAGAACTGCATGCAGGAAATATCCCGAATCTTTGGCTTCCTAGTCAATAAGGATTGGAATTCATTTACTTATATCAACATCCCTATCTCTTTCAAGTAGGTGTCAAGGGAGGATTTGGATACAGTTGTGCGAAAAATATAAAAAATAATCCAATCTTGGGGAGAAAGATGGATGAACGTAGCAGGGAAAGTCATCCTTATAAAATCAATGTCATCTTCCTTACTGGTGTATATTAGGTCAGGACTATTAGCACCAAAGAATATAATTCATAGTATTAGTAGCCTTATCAGAAAGTTCTTATGGTAGAGAGGAAAAAATAATGAACACAAATTCCATTTTGTGAATTGGAATACGATCAGATTGCTAGATAAATTGAGTGATCTAGCCATTAAATACACTAAATATATGAATATGGCTTTAGGAACTAAATTGGTATGTATACTATTATCAAAATCCAATGAATGGGTAAAAAGGCCTTTATAAGGAAGTATTTTCACAAGAATTTGTTTCTCAGGCTAACAAATGAGTCATGGAATGGGAAAGGTACTAAAATATGGAATCTATGCAAGTCTATGTCTCCCTTCTTGTTCGAGCATCTTGGATGGTAGTCGGGAAATGGAATGCGCATTCATTTGTCGAAATATCACACCCCCTTAGTTGTCTTGGCTTCAACGAATCAAGGTGTTGAGGAACTAACTAGATGGAAGGAAGAGAAGGGAATAAACCATTTAGTCGATATATCCATTTGGGATGAGAACAAAATATGGTGTGAATGGAGAAATATATCATGTCCATCTCACCTTCAACATCATTGGCGAGATCTGTTAAAAATACTGAAACATTTTGCACTAGTAGCAATGCAAAAATTGGATAGACGTATATGGTTGGGAGGAAAAAATCCACACTATACTGTGTAGGAAGGCTATGCTCTCCTAAAAAATCTCACCTCCCCGCCTCCTTCATAGGTATGGGAGAAGATATGGAACAAGGATGGACTGCCAAACGTTAATACAATCTATTGGTAAATGGCCCATGGAAAAATTATAACAGCGAAAAGCCTTAGAGAGAGGAACAATCATGGTCCTTCTCGTTGTGTCCTCTATGGAAAGGTGGAGGAAGATATCAAGCATATTTTCTTCTAGTTCCCTTTCACTTTGGAAACCTAGAAAATCTCCCTGCAACTGCTAAGTCAAATTTATAACACACCAATGGAGTGGACTGAGATGTTCATACAATGGCGATCCTAGTATCCTTTAAATAGAAGCAAACATTATTTAATTATGAGATGCTAGATGGAAGTCCCCAAATATTTATGTTGGTCGATATGGTTATGTCAAAATCAAGAAATATTCAAATATAGTAGAAACTCCCCATAATCAACAACTATAAAAGGAATGCAACTGCTTTTCGAGGTGATCTCTACCAGGGGATTAAATGAATTTGATATGATCAATCTCAGGGCAGATGAAAAAGAGTGGCTCATGATAAACAAACCGCAAGATCATGTTGTTAGCTTCATTTCCTATAAAATACTTTCCTTTTTTATTAGGTTGTCCAGGGAAATATTTGAAGAATGGTAATGAAACCTAGGTAGATCATAATTCTTTTTTGATGGTGCATCGAAAGGAAATATGGGGGAGGTAGGAGCAGGAAGGGTGCTTTACAACCCTGATGAAAAAATAGAAACAAGGTATGTATGGGGATTGGGGAATGCTTCGAATAATCAAGTTGAAGCATTATCTCTCTGTCAAAGACTAAATATTTCTATATCCAAACATCTACAGAAAATAAGTATAGTTGGAGATTCAATGATTGTTATTCAAAGGTGTTCCAAGATTAGGCATCAAAAAGACTTTGAACTATCTCCTACTCTCCTAAGGATAGGGATACTTCTAAATAAATTAGAAGATTATAATTTTTTTCCATGTTAAAAGAGAGAACAATGAAGAGGAAAATTATCAAGCTAATAGAGGCGCTACCCTAGAACAAGGGTTATTGATAATAGACCAAATGCTCCCCCAAATATTCCATGTCCCATGATTAAAGACTCATGAAACATGACCTTAGGTGATTATTGGAATAATTTGAGCATTAATGTTGTCAGAACATTATCCTCCATCATTTGCTTCGAGATATGGTGGGAGTCTCTTGGGGGTCGAGGAAGGCAACTAGGATATTATGATTCTAGATGGAGGCATAAAGGATTAAGCATCATGGCGATGACCAGGTGGAAAAGGAAAGGAATAACATTAAATGTTGAATCTAGGGATTGCAATATTAGTACACCACTTCAATTGCATCGAGAATTATCAATATAAGCTACAATCAAATTGGCAGTTGCAAGGATGGAGGCTCGTGTCGATACTGATCAATAGTTTTGGAATACCATTCAATGCAAAAGGACGTGTGCTGCACTAGACAAGGAAAAATGTATTATTTTAATGTAACCTCCTCCTCCCACATTTACCCACTTTCATTAACCTTCCAAGGTAGACATGAGCTGATGGATACTAGTACAATTAAGGAAATGGAATCGACAATCGATAGCTTTACTAACTTTCCTTAGGTGTTATAGGACCCCCAGGAACTAAACAACCACTCCAGGTGTGCAAACCCCGAGATAAATTTTATTTTTAAGGATTTGGTCTCCTAGTAGATTTCATAAAAGGAAATCTAGTGACTATAACCCTCCAGCTGCATGGATAACCTTGCCTACCAGTGACTGTAGTCTATAATTTCTAGTTCTGTGCATGCGACCTTGAAATATGAGCCACTTTTTTAGGGATTGACTCCTACTCACTACCTAAAAATTAATGAGACTTTAAGAAATGATAAATGACACAAATATAAAGCCTTTAACACAGAACTTTATCAATGAATTTACCTAGCCAGGCCTGTGGTGAAGTAAAATTATAAGTACGGACATGAACAAATTCCTCTAGCCCGATAATGGGTCTAGCCACAATAGATACATTCTATGGAAGATTTACGTAGGTTAGAATAAATTGTTAGGGCCTACCTCTTGGTTTCTTATCCTGCTTGATGGTGTCCTCGCTTTCTCACTCTAGCAATCTCTCGCTTCCTTCTTCAAGCTCCTGAAACAAGTAAACAACAACAACACACAAACATAATAATAGACAAATTGCAATTCAACCTACTTAATGAGTCAAGAATCATCAAGACACGAATATGTAATATTAAAAAACATGTAGGAAATCAATCGATAGTTTCATATATTAATATCAAAGAGAGATTACAACCATTCGTCTTGACGTCGCAGTATTCCTCTGACAAGACCAGGTTCCCACACACTTCTGCTAGCACTTCATGATGGCTTCAAACAAAAATAGTTTAAAGACTCTTCCCTTTAGGCTTCACTCCAAACCAAACACACTTCTCCCTCACACAACTAGATGGCTACAACTAGTAATAGCTTGCTTGTCTAAAATAGTATACTCACACTCAGCCAAAACTCTAACTCTGATTTTCACACTATTTTGTGCTTGGGAAGAAGGGAGGTTTATATAGGAAAGATGGATGGGAGATGGATCCTCTTCTCATGGGAGAAGGACTTATCCCTTGAGTTAGTTCCATCATTATAGGGAAGAGGAGCCCAAACTGTCATCCTTGACCCCATACGGCCAAACCATTTACCAGACTTATGTTACGGAGCTTCAGCTTCAAATCTAATTTAAAAAACTTTCCATAACAGGACTGTCGCAACTGCAACACAGCTCAGTCGCACCGATTGGTGTGGGGAATAGTGCTAATCTCTGCACATCGGTGCGAGGGAGACAAAGGTCATTAGCTTCGGTCTTGTAAATTGGGAAAACATAATTTTTAGGGGAAATGGTGCAAAAGGGAAATGATCTACTCATGAAGAGGGACATAATGGGAGTTTTTCCATAAAGGCAAGGCATGCGGGGTTCACTGTAGAGGTCATCCAGGATCAAGGAATGGGGAGTATAGGGACAGTGACAAAATTCTATGTAACAGATGCCCCCTAAAGTGTGAAGGCCGAACCAGAGTGAGGGATGAAATGCTTTATAAATCAGTGCGGGGAACCGATCTGCTGTCGAAAAACCTGCAAGCAAGTACAGATACATATACATAAACTAAGATCTCTGTCAAATGATACATGAATCATGGCATGGACACAACCATCCAGAGAATGATCATGTAAATGGATCCAGGTATGGGCGCAACCATCCATCAAAGAGGATCATAATGAAACCAAGGTATGGTTGCAGCCATCCAATAATGAGAAGGATCACATATGATAACTCATGGTTTGGTTGTAGCCAGCCATCTGAAAGAGACATGCATATCATCACAACCATGTCACATCACTTCACAACCTAGACCTTTTGTAATATGAGTCCAAGGTCTTGTGCTCCAACACAACCCGATCAATGTACAAATCTTAGCATGCGAATAGATGTGTTGACGTCAAACATGCTAGAAAGTTTCTTGATTACCAATCAATGATATAAAATGTTAACAAGCATGAGAGAAACCACCAATAATGACAATGGCCATCAAGGTACTATCAACACAATTCACGGAATATGAATATAGGAACTGAAATCGAACACCTATGAAATCACTCGATCAAACGCTAATGACGTTGACTTGTCGTCAAGTGTGAAGAACTTGCCATTGAGGCATGAAAGCTCTAAGGTACTAGAACGGAATCTCTCGGTCAACTTCCTAGATAAGGAGTTCAATTTGACGGAAAGTGACCATGTTGAAGGAGGACCATAATGAATCCCACATCATCGATGTTAGACAAGAGGATGCAAAATGACATTGGATGATACAGAGAAACAGAGGTAAATGTAAATGCAGAAGGACAACCCTTGAACATATCGGTGACACAATTGGAAGTTTGCTAGCTTTTGGATCCATAGGATTGGTGGTCATGATGAAATCGCAGAGATCAAATGGAAGGCAAACTGAATGGCCCAAACCCAAGAAGGTCAATGATACAAAGGGAGGATATCCCAACCCGAAACGAAGCAAAGAGTGTCATGTTCAAGAGTGAGCTTCAAACACGACTCGATAGATTTCCAAATTTTCCCCCACCATTTCTAGTGAATACCCCAATTATTTTTTAATCGCAAGCTTGAAGGGGATAGGGTATGCTTGCACTGTAAGTTCATCCTTCGGACGAATCCAACCTAGTAATTTTAATGATCCCTAAGAAGGAGAAGCTCGTGTTTTTCATGGTGACGAATCCGATTTTGTTTAATAGTTTAACGTGTCTGACAAAGGTGTAACTCGGTATCTTTTTCATGTTTAGAGAGTTTGAAAAAGACAGGTAAAAGAAAACTCCACATAGTCCCTTTTCATACGTTTGTGTCTCTCGAGCATGAAAAGGTAGAAAAGAATACTTAGGAGAACCACTTGACCATTTCAATCAAGGAGTACCTTTTTCGTAAATAGTGCTTTGTAGCCCGAAAACGGGGTAAACATATACTAGGCACATGATGTTTTGCATCCATTAACAAGTTCGAAACGACAAGGGCTCGACCATCTTTTCGTTTTTAAAGGGTCGGAAAAGATCTGAAAGCGGACCACCCGTTTTTTATTCTCTTTAATGAGTAAAAAAGGGAAAAATACTCAGCGATATTTTCATATGGGTTTAATGAGTCGAGAAAAGAGCTGAAATATGACTCATTGCCATCATCGAACATCCATCACCTGTTGCTGTACAAGCAAGGCAAAGTGTATTATCGAGTCCTCGAGGCAAAATAGGTCAAAAATATTTACAAAACCTTATATTTTCATGAAAAAATGAATAAAAAGGGGAAAAGTAAATATATTTTTACCATTTACCATTTTACCTTTGCAGTGAAGACGTTTTATCCACTTTTTCCCTAGTTTTTCCAGAGCAGATTGCGTGAGATCCAGGAGGTCAATTGATGAGCCATCAGTTCCAGGTAACAACCAAAGCCTTAAGCTCCATTTTCATGCCATTTATTTATGTTTTTAGCCATTTTTTTAGGATTTTTAGGGAGGTTTTTTAGAAAAAAATTCACCCTCGGTTGACGCGATTTCCGGGCACGGGATCACGCCGGCCGAGGGTTATTTTCACAACCAACCCCATCGACTAGTGCGACTATTTCTAAAATAGGTGTGTCGACTTCGTGGATAGGGAAAAAACATTTTTTCTCGAGAACCAACCATTAGAACTTGAATTTTATATGTCAAAATTGATGATTGACTCAAATAAATGGCTTTTGCAGGAGAGAAATTGTCGAAAATGGTGGATTGGAAGGAAAGAGAACATGAAGATGTGGACACTCAGGCAATGAATGATCCAAATTGCTTGGAGGCTTTGAGGGCTCCTTAAAATTTTCCTTACACCAGGGATGTGGGCCCAACCCAAATTGCTTTGGTACTTGATAAGCCTTTGGGACATCAATAGTGAGATTTTTGTCATTGGGGACCAAGAGCTGGAGTTGAAAACTTCAGACATCTACTTCATCGCTAGGCTATCCCATAGAGGGGAGCCAATGAACTTTTATGGGTCACGTTTGATTGGGGCAAGCATATCTTCCCTGCTTGCCAAGCATTGTCTTGAGGCCCTAAAAACCAAAAGTGGCAAGATCGAGATTTCTAGTGTACGAGATGTGACACTGAGGGTGATTCTATTGACCATCAACATAGTGGCAGGGTCCTAGGTGGAACATGAGACTAACAAGTCAAAGTTCCTTTATGCTATTGACTGCACAACTCCTACTATCTTCAACTGGGCAGAGGCCATGAAGATGGACATCAAGTGCCAGTTGTCCAAGGCCAAGGCGGGAAATCTGAAGCAATTTGGCTTTGAATCAATACTTGTGACCTTTTTCTTAGAACGAGTGCCATTGTTCAAGTACCAGTTGACTGAGGTTGACCCTCCTACACCATGTGATTTGTGGATGTCGCTGGAGTCGTTTGATGCCTAGGATCACTGGGGGTTAGCAGATGTCCTATCAACCAACATTATTTTCACGGCTACGATGACATAAAATCATCGTGGAGGACTAGCCATACAACAACACTGATTTCCGTGGAGACTTGAATATGCCCTTGCTAGATGGGGAGGACTTTGATGGCGAAGGTAAAAACCAAACCAAATTTTTGATTTTATGTTTTTAAATTGTTTTTGGTATATGCATGCTTATAACATTTCCCTTGTGTATGCAGATGTAGGACCAGAGAAGCCAGCCGGGATGTCCGCAATAGCCAGGTGCTATCCCCGTCCTATTGATGTTGTCGCCCCTTATCAGGAAGGGAGCGATAACGAGGAGGAGATTGCGAGGAACCTCGAGGGGTTGACTCATGGTATCCTTGAGTATGCTCAGATAGGAGACATGCCTCGGTGGTACCAGAGGCACACCGTGGGAGTCTTAGATTGGATCCGTCGATTGTTGAGTCGTGTCGTATGAGTTGTCTCATGCTATCATGACCACCATGCTGAGTAGTTCCTAGGTCCAGCACTTATATATATTTTTGAGGCCTGTGTGCCATAGACGTACGAGGCCTACGAGCCACCGATGTTATTATGGACATACATGTTATTTTTTAGGGTTTTTATGTATCAAACATTCTCTCTCACCCACACACCAATGTTGTATTTTCCTATCTATTATGGTACAAATGTTTTGTCTCATCTTTTACATGTTTTGCAAATGTCTATCCAACACGTAATTAGCTAATGCATCTATTAATGTATTCATACGTCTAGGAATATGATGATATGTATATAATCAAAATGTCTTTCCAATAGACAGATATGAAGATACATTCGTAATATTTGAGGGTTCCTGATGGAATATTTCACATTTAGTTGAAGGACAACAAGATGTGAATCCAGGTTGATAACCAACTCTCTGATGCCCAGAGCGATGGCTTCTGACAACAGCTCGATGACCGCACTGTATTCAGTAATTTTGTTGGTTGTATGACCTAGGTAGATACCTTGAAGGTCAATCAACTCACCGTTAGGGTTATAGATAGCCCATGCTGTGGATGATAGGTTCTGGGTACTTCGGCAAGAACCATCAGTGAAACCAACGTGAGGAGTTGCAGACATCTACAAAGCAAGAAAAGCACAGTAAATAGGAAGGCCATTTGAAAACTTTCACACAGAACCATGCTATACAGAAATGAACCACACACTAATGTACATAACTAACCATGCAAGATGACCTAAGCATACTACTTTTTGAGGTAAAGCCCGTTGCGGGGCTTATCGAGAGGATTTCCTTCATAATCAATAAGTTCATAGGCTCCTTTCTGCAAAATGCGTTTTACAATATAGGCCTATGCCACATAGGTTCGAACTTGCTTGCCCCCAACTTATCATTAGCTTGGTCATATAGCAGGACCAAAACACTATTAGAGAAAGCGTGAGGGGAGACCGACTGGTCAAAATGGGTTTTGACCCATTTCTTTTGTGCTTCGATGACCAAGGTAGCGAGATGGCAAGTATCATCCAGTCGTTCTAAATATAAGAGATGTTCCTCTTGAGGTGATGTTTCAGGGAGGAGTTCAAAATCTAACTTAAGTGAAGGAATCTCACATTTGAGTGGTAATGTTGCTTCCAGACCATAGACCAGCTGGAATGGTGTGAAACCAGTTACATCTTTGGTTGAAGTTCGGTAGGTCCACAAGCTGAAAAAAGCATGAGATGCCAATTTGACTTATGCATCCCAATAGTAAGTTGAAGCATGGTGACCAAGACTTTGTTCACAACTTCAAATTGGCAGTTGGCCTGAGGGTAATATGGGGTCAAGCCATCATGGCGCAAGCCTAATGCAGATGTCAGTTCTGCCATCATGTAATCTCTGAAATGGGAGCCATGATCTGTGACAATGGCTTGGGGTACGTCAAACTTGGAAATAACATGGTTAAAAAGGAATTGAGTTGCCGTCTTACCATCTACCAAATATGTAGGCATTTCTTTGGCCCATTTGGTGAATTAATCCACATCAACGATAATGTAGCCATGCCCCCTGGTTGAACGAGGATCACATGTCATATAATGGATGCCCCATTTGGAAAAGGGACCAATGGTAATGACAGGGTGTAGGTGAGCAGGTTTCGCATTCGGATACATTGGTATTTCATGCACCACAATGTTGGGATCAATGCCAGACATTTCTTCATAAGACCACGCAAACACATCACAGAATTCCTGAAAAAGACGAGTATATGTCTTGATCTCATATGGAGAACAAGATACCCCGATATGAACGTGTTCAATGACACCGGGTTTGATAGAAATGTCAATTGGCATTGTTTGGGTAATATTACCCAAATTTCCTTCTAACCATACTTCATGAGTAACAGTCAATGGTGGAAATGGAGAAGAGGACTCTTTGAAAGAGGTAGACATGACCGTCGGGCGAGGTAGGAATGAGGAGCGATGATGAGTATCGATCCATGGCAGTTCCTTGAGAGACATAATTCCCATGATACCTTCATCGGTGAGGAAGGTCTCGGCTAAGGGATCGGATGATTCCAAAGTGCCAAGCCCGGGGGATTGAGAATACATGTTGAGAGAGGTCTTCGAGATATGAGATTCAAAGGATGCAGAGTTCACAACCGAAACAATTTCCACGTAATTAACTTCAGCGGGACTAAGCAGCATAACGTCACCCCAAGCATCAACCAAATCTGGCACAGGTATGATCAAAGGATCAGATTTGACCGAGATCATGTTGACAGAGGCAACATGAGTAGGTGGGAGTGGAAAAATCCCCATTAAGGTAGAATATTTGAAGAGACATGTTGAACCTCAGAATTACCTTCCCCTTGACATTTGTTCTCACCTTTTTCTCTTGATTTCTCACAAGACTACAGATCCAATCAATGATAAATGCTAGATTTTGTCTTAGGAAAGCAATAAAATGATCACCATATTATATTTTCATGTTCTTGCTATTTTAATAGATTTTTGCAAATTAGCTACAGAACGCAGCGTATTCCATAGCTAACTATGGGTTCCGTAGCTACTCTCATGGTTTGGCAGGTTGCCGGTGTCAAATGAAGAACTAGGCCACATGCGCATCTCCAAAATCATCTCTACATGGATTCTATCCTAGTCACTCAATCCAGATCGACAGAGAAGCATGCCTAAAGTCATGGTCAAAGATGGAGTCAAATACGTTATCTAGTAGCAGTAGGACTCTTGATTTTCTCTTCCGTAGCTAATCAAGAGTCTAATAGTTTCGTTAAAGAGTTAATGCAGATTAGACCACCTGTAGCTGATCAGAAGTTGGGGAGTTAATACAGATTAGGCCACCTATAGCTATTCAGAAGTTTAACAATCTCATTACAATTCAAATTAAGCCACTTGTAGCATGTCTTTCTATAAACAGTCATGATAGATTCGTATCAAGCCACCTGTAACAAGATTTTCTCTTAGACAGTTATGTTGTTTTTCTATAAATATCGGTTAAATGAGACCGAGAAGTAGTTAGAAGCTAGAAGGGATTACAGGATTTTTGTTAAAAACTCTGTTCAGACTTTGTTTTGTTGATAATACAAACTCTTTTTTGTCAATG
The DNA here is from genome assembly GCA_031772625.1 of Pinus tabuliformis. NCBI lineage: Eukaryota > Viridiplantae > Streptophyta > Pinopsida > Pinales > Pinaceae > Pinus > Pinus tabuliformis. The sequence goes on from CM062813.1 coordinate 686,624,011, forward strand.
GTGGTTTAAAAGTGCATCTTTAATTAGCTGTCATCTAGCCACATTAGTTGTAGAGGGCCCCTGCACTGAAGGAGGTTTTTCACTTGTTGTTTTCAATTTAACTTCTACTACTCTATTTTCTACAAGTCTATTTTCTCTAGTTTTGTTTCATTTCAGTTTGTAACCAATCGTGTAAGGATAAAAATCACAATTGTGCAAGTCTTATTCTTTTGAGATATTGTATGAGAAATGACTGAATCAAAAATGAAGTAATGAGAATACACAGTTTTTTAGCTTCTTACTATTTTTATTACTCATTTTCTTAGCATAGAACTGTCAATTAGCTATATTAATAGATGTTCTCAAAGCCATTTCGAAATGATGACAATTCTAAATTAATTTGTTGAATATCTAATTCATGCAATGATTGAACTTACTCAACATATTGATAGTTTTACATTCTGTCATCTTTTCTTTTCTGTTTTCAGGTCATTACTTAGTTGCATCACTTGACATTCGAAAAAATCATTTCAAGGAGATTGATTCTATCATGTTCCAACATTGAATGGTCGAATGGCTAAATGAATGAAATTATTGAATTACCTTCTACATCAGTATTAATTTTGGTTTTAAGAATTAGATCCATGGATTAGGACTAAAAGGTAGATAAGATAGATGCTCTGTGTCTCTTATTAGGTCCTAACTAGTTAAAAATGATTCTTGGTCCATTTTTAGGAGATTAGACTAACTTAGGAACCTATTCTTCCTTTAAAAACTCATTATATCCATGTAAATATCTCATAGATTGTATATTCTTAGACATCAAAGAACAGAAACCCCCAAAACAAACATAAAAATACAAGACAACGAAGTAAGAGAAAAGTTAACTAAGCACATATAGTGCATCACACTTCATCAGTCTACAAACCTCGGTTGACAATTCATGCAAGGAATTTAGGACACTAGATTGACTAAACAAGACCTGCCCCCACACTCTCAAAGGTCCTAACTAGTTAAAAATGATTCTTGGTCCATTTTTAGGAGATTAGACTAACTTAGGAACCTATTCTTCCTTTAAAAACTCATTAGATCCATGTAAATATCTCATAGATTGTATATTCTTAGACATCAAAGAACAGAAACCCCCAAAACAAACATAAAAATACAAGACAACGAAGTAAGAGAAAAGTTAACTAAGCACATATAGTGCATCACACTTCATCAGTCTACAAACCTCGGTTGACAATTCATGCAAGGAATTTAGGACACTAGATTGACTAAACAAGACCTGCCCCCACACTCTCAAAGGGAGCACCAGAGTGCTTGACATATAGAACGTTGCCATCAGACGAGGAAGAGGCAAATAAAGGCAGTTGATCAATAGTGACAATCCTCCCTTGATGAGGAAAACGAATCACACAAAACAAAGAGGAGGCCACGACATGCATGGCATGGGTCCAACATCGGCCGAGTAGAAGATTATAATTGAGATTGGTGTCAATAATCTCTACTTCGACTTGCACTGTCTTGTCTTCCAGGGTGATGGAAAGGTTGGGTAAGACACCAAAGGGTCACAAATCATGCCCATCGAAAGCTTCCAATGTGTTCGGAGACTGGTTCAGTGTAGGGGAACCAATAGCCTTCTAGCATGCAGTTGACATGATGCTGGTAGAAGCACCTTCATCAATGATAGTGCGGTGGATGGTCTTTTCATTATTGATTACCTATATAAGAAAGGCAATATGATGAGGGAGTCTCGGAACATGGTTCTCTAGATTGAAATACATCAAATTAGAATCAGTGGGATCGATGCCCCCGATAGCCGACAGTAAAGATTTCTGTTGTGAAGGGCAGCTTTGGATTACCTCAAGAGTAGACATAGCCGACGGCACCTGAGCCAAATCTTCAACAATATTGTAATGCTGAGTGGCTCGGGTGTTGGGATTATATGAGTATTTACGTAGCACACCTTGAGAGGGTGGTCGTGAAGCAGAATTAGGGTTAGGGCACTCAATTTGGAGAGGGCTAGAACTCAGGGTAGAAGAAGAAGGTGGAGCTTCTTTTTCTTTCCCTACTGTGGGAGCTGGAGTTTGATAATCCTTCGATCGAGTAGCCACATTAATGGGCGTTCCCATCATGAACACTTGAGATCCAGAGGAAGCAGATTGGGGTTGGTCTACCATCTGAGTCTGCTGAGACGGAAAAGGGTCTTTGAGGACAGCAGGGGTCCCCTTGAGCAAACGACTAACTTCAAATCGTCATGGAAAATCCTTAGTATAGTGATCCTCCTCGCAAATGAGGCAGGGATACTTAGGTTTTTGTTGCGAAGATTCCCTAATAGACAATTAGGGAGGACCTTATTTTGGGGCATCAACTTTAACTTTGCCTTTGCCTTTATTTTTTCCTTTCAAGGATTTGTCTGCTACGGTATATTGGACAGCATGGACCTCTGAGGTTTTACCAGGGCCTTGAGGGTTTTGAGATGAACTATTGGGAGCAGTATTCGAGATTGAATTCTATTTGGAAGAAGTTTTGGCAAGGACCTAGGATACTGAACCAATAACTCCATCAATGGGAGGAACAACGAGTGACTTCGATGTCATGATGGCCACTGAGAATTGGGTAATAATTCATATAAGGTGCTCGACTGAGAGTAGATTAGGTCCAAGTACTGGGCATGATCGATGGCTTTCTCTTCTGTGAAACATCCACCCATGGCTATATCGCGAGCAATTGGGGCTATGAACGATTTGGTAAACCATTTGGTGAGCAACTGATCAGCTATCTTGAACTTGATTAGTCGATGTCTATGTCTCCGTTCATGGATATGATTAGAGATGTGTGTCATAGTGTCTTGCTTAAGCGATGTGAGCAGATAGGTTCCCGTTTCATAATGAACCGATAGCTAAAAATGTGTGAGAAAGGCCATGGCTAACGAATTGAAATCATGAAAAGTACTTCGAGGTAGCTCGATGTACCATTTTGCTACGGCACCCATGAGGGTTCGTTGGAAAAGACAAAGACGAATGGAATTGTCCACGTATGAGTTCGACGAGCACCAGAGGTGATATGTCATCACATGGGCCTGAGGATCTTCTTTAGCTTTTCCATCAAACTTTGGGCAATCACTTGGCATCTTGGACAACACCAGAGACCAATATGGCAAATGAAGAATTGGATCATTCGTAAGATGTGATACATCCAGAAACTCAAGTGTAGCCAAGAAAGGTAATTGAGTGTTAAAAGGCATGGGAGGTCGATAAGTGGGCCCATAAGGAGGAGCCCATCCCTACTGGTAAGGATTTTGACCCCATAGTGGGGGATTTTGGCCATATGGCATCTGAGGCTACCCCCATTGCAGATTACCTTGACTAAAGGGAGGATTTGGACCTTGAATACCTTGAAATTGTCCATGGATAGGTTGCTGATGGGAAACGTATGGGTAAAAAGGTTGCTGAGCCTATTGACCTTAGACATATGGGTATGGGACCTGTTGTCCTGGAACATAGGGTTGTCGGGCCTGTTGTCCCTGAACAAGAGGGTTCTGGACCTATAGTCCTTGGGCATAAGGTTGATATGTTTGTTGCCCTTGGACGTAGCGATTTTGTACCTGGTGCCCTTGGCCTACAGGATTTTGAACCTGTTGACCCTGGACAAGAGGATTCTATGTTGAGTTGTGTTATATTCTTTCCACGACTAGCCCATGTAGTTAATCGGGGGCTTAGAGGGGCCCCGTTCGTTGCACCGATTGCGTAGCGAGGGGGTCACAAGGGGTTTGAGGGGTGCAGGTGGCCTCCCTCTATGAGGTCCGGGGCAACGCCCTGGAAAATTTTGTTTTTGGACCCTATATTAGGTTGGGCGAACCTACCTATGGTTTTGTGCATGGGTTTCACACATGGTTTTGGATGCGATGGTTTTTGGTCCATGGTTTTGGATGCAATGGTTTTCAGTCCATGGTATTGGATGCTTCGACATGTATAAATATGTATTGTAACATTGAAAGGAACATAATGAAAAATCAATTTGGTAGTCCCAGTTTTGGGATCCAGGGGAAAATCTCTGTTTATATGTGTTTTATGTGTTATTCTCTCACATTGTTTATTTTCTGTGTTTTAGAACTCGTATGCAGGTAATTTTTGTATGAGATTAAAACCTACATTCTACACCTGATGCTGTAGGATTTTACCTTAAACCTATCCCTGCAATGGTTTCCCTTGTTGATAGGTATACAAGGGTTGCTGCTGCTCAAGTTGGTTTTGCTAACCTTGCGGTTGCAAAATTTGTCCCTGGGTTTGCAGAGGTTGGCCCTGCGAGGGTATGGGTTGAGAGGTATGCAGAGCATATTGCATCTACTGTTGCATAGCCTACTGTAACTGTTGAAAGGACTGACCTTACAGTTGTTTCAAGTGACCTTGTTGTGGATAATCTGCCCTTGCTATTGCGCGGAAAGCCCTTGCTGCAACAAAGGTTGCCCTTGAAGTAACAAAGGCTGACCTAGTTGTTACAAAAGTTATCCTTGTTGTTGCAAGGGTACTTGAACAGTGCCTGGGAAATTACCGAACTGAATCTGGTTGTAGCCAGGCTGGATGTACTGCCCAGGTTGGAAGGTGTAAGGTTGATTAACCAATCCTTGAGAACCATATGGAACGTAAGGATTTTGGTATTAGACCTATGCCCCATAGGGTTGCTGATACTGGATATTTCTCGATCCAAATGGACCACCAGGATTCTGGACCTATTGGTACTGGACATTGCTTGATCCAGTAGGGTCAACAGGGTTGTAAATAATACTAGAAGAGGGCTGGTTTATATCAAGCATGTGAGCTTCTGAGCTGCTGACATTAGTGGCACCTGACACCATAGAGACATTCAGGTTCTGCCTCCCAGGCAGTGGCACAATCTGGCCACCAACTAATGGGACAGAAGAACTGGCAGAGACAATCTTTGAAACCACCGGTTGCGACTGACGCATACTTGGGATCGATGATACAAGTGTTCATGATGGTGGACTGCACTGGGACTGAAGTAACAACTGGTTAGGAAGTTGTGCTCATGATGAACGAACCTGACGTAGCCCTCACGCCTAACGCCCAAACAGAGTTATGGTAGAGTGATGAGGCCCAATAGTCTTATCAACCATTCAACATTCATAACAAGTACGTGCAATCATAAACTGTAAAGGGATGTATAAGAATATAATAGAATCATAAACATACAGATCTACTAGTAGATGCACAATATCTCAGAATCCTCTTATCTTTTATTAAACTTATGTTCTGTTACAATCCCAACTTCGCCCTGTACGCTTAGCTGCAGGGGTCCACGCACATAGTTGCGGACTCTACCAGGCCTCTGCACACTCAGCTGCAGAGCCTCTTCCTACTACGGCGACCAAAGACTTGGACTTACAAACTCAGAACGAGTTTCTCATTCAAAAACCCATATCACTTAAGATCAAAACTAGCCAAAGAACTGACTCATACACCTAGAGCCTTGCTCTCTTTATACATTCCCATGGTCCACGGACCATGGGTAGGCCGACACATTCAATATTAATTTACAATATTTTAGGGCGAACAACCCTAGACTCTCACGCTCTGCGCCTGCATTTCGCAGGATTTTTACATTACATTGACCCAAAACTCGGCTTTAAGCCCCAAAATCTTGCTATGGGGGGGATCCGCTGCCCAACACTGAACAATACCTATTAAATTCTTTGTTGCAATATTCACCTCGATTGTCTGATCTAAGACACTTGAACCTTTTTCCTGTCTCATTTTCAAGCAAAGCTTTCCATTTCTTGAAAGTATCAAATACGTCAGATTTATTTCAAATACAATAAATCTAGGTTTTTCTGGTTGCATCATCAATAAAAGTAACATAATAATGAGAGCCACCGAGAGATGATACCTAAGCAGGTCCCCATATATCTGTATGCACAAGATCTAATTTTTCGCTCTTTTTTCTTTCCTAGCTCTAAGGAATCTGACTATCTTCTATTTTCCATAAACACAATTCTCACAGAATTTTAAATCAACATGCTTCAAACCTGGCAACAAATTTCTTGAGTGAAGAATCTGCATCCCCTTCTCACTCATGTGCCCAAGCCTGTGATGCCACAATGTCATATCATCTCCTCTAAAGTTTAAAGAATTAACATGATTAGAAATACCATTGCATAAATACAATGTACCAACCTTGTCTCCCTTTGCTATTACCAAGGCTCCTTTAGTAACCTTCTAGGTTTTATCTATAAACGTAGTTACGCAACCTTCACCTCCCAACTACCCTATTGAAATTAGATTTTTCTTCAGATCTGGAACATGTCTTACTTCCTTCAACAACCATTGATTTCCATTCTTTTGTTTTATAAAAAAATTACCCATTCCAATGATTTTATAGGGTTTATCATCACCCAATCAAACCTGTCCAAAATCTCCTTGAACATAATCATGAAAATATTTCCTATTAGGTGTGGCATGGAATGAGGCCCCTGAATCTACCACCCAGGAATCAATAATATTTTCTAATGAAATAATCAAAGCATCTTACAACACATCATTTGTCACATTCACTTCATGATTGTTTTCTTGCTGCACGTCTCCTTCTTTTCCCTTCCAAGACTTGAAGTATTTCTTCAGGTGTCCTTTCTTCCAGCATTTCCAGCACACTATCCTCGATCTGGACTTAGATCTGCCTTTCCTTGACTTACTACGATATCCTGATCTCTTTCCTCTTTCTATTTTTCTTCCCCTAGTCTTTGTAGTCAAAGCTTTACCTGATGTCTCACCGAAGTTTTTCCGTCGCATTTCCTTGCTAAGGATTGCACCGACAACATCATCAAACTTTAAAGTACTAGATCCAAACACAGAGTTACTAATGGCCATAACTAAACCATTCCAACTTTCTGGCAATGAGCACAGAAATAACATAGCCCTAACTTCATCATCAAAATTTACCCCTATAGAACTTAACTGACTCCTAACTGTATTAAATTCATTTATATGATCAACAACAAATCCATCTTCTGACATCTTCATATTAAATAAACGCTTCATAAGAAATACCTTATTTAAGGCCGAGGGTTTTTCATATAGTTTGGCCAATGCTGACATTAAACCATCTGTTATCGTTTCCTTTGAAATATTAAATGCTACTCACGTCGCTAGGCATAGTCATATTTTTCCAAGCGCCTTTCTGTCGAGAATATCCCATTCTGTGTCTGTCATACTCGTCGACTTCTTTGTCTTTCTGCTCAATGGTAGGTACAGATATTTCTGATACAAATACTATTCATCTACATCTTCCACAGCTAGTAGTTTTGGCTGTTAAATTTTTCAACCCTAAACCTACCATCTTTTGCCATTGCTCTCACTCGAACCAGCAACCCTTCTCTCCTGCAAGTTTATTCGCCAAATAGACCTTCGACTCTAATACCAGTTGGTAGAAAATTATATATTACAAAGCAATGGAACACATAAAATATTGCAGAAATATAACCACAGAACATGCATAAAACAAGAGAGACACATATATATGTGGTTCACCAAATTTAGGCTACCTCCATGGAGAAATAGCCAGTACTTCCTTTTATATTATCTAGCAAACTGAAGAGATACAACCTACAACAGATCCGTTGTAATTCCCTCTTCGCTCTCACACAATCTCCTCGCTCTTTCTCACTCAGAATACAGATCTACATAGACGCAATACAATTCCCTCATATATAGCGATGGGTTGCCTTCTAGGGAAAAAAAACCCTAAATTAAATATAACTTCTACCATCAGATCTCCTCCTAATGAACGGCCCAAATTGACTACGAAATTATAACATTTTACAAGGAAATTTTACATCTATTTTTAGCTTCGGGGGCACTGCCCCAAATCCCCCACCAAGGGGGGGCTCCAAATAATCGTCATCACCCCCCCTGGACACCCTTGGTGGCATACATAGATAGGTGGCCTTGCCGCCACATTACAAACTAGGGTCCAATGCAGTGATACCTCTGAATAAAGAAGATAATCAAGCTCCACACCCAACATTGAGTGCCTCCATGAGATTGGGAAACCTCTGCTGAACTTGGCCCTGGTGAGCCACTTGCCTTGGTGAAGGAGTTGACCTACTTTGACAACTCGATATAGTTGGATCCTCTACTGGTGAGTGTTCTTGATTTGTGTGTCCATGATCCTGTCAGTTGTGGCCTGCTCGATGCAACTTGGGTTGAGATTTTTTGTTGTCAGTTGCTCAGCAACGTTGGATGTGTCCAAGAATGGGGGAAAGTATGGTTGCAACAGGTACACATTGAATACTAGGTGCAGGCCAAGGAACGATGGAATGTTGAGCTCGAAGGCGTTGTCCCCTACAGTCTTGGTGATGGTGTACAACCTATATCGGAGTGTTTGAAGCATGTGGTTGGGCCCAGCGAGGTGCTCCTTCTACAAATGTAACCACACTTTGTCGTCCATCTAGAACTTGTGTGGCACTCGAAGCTAATCATGACACTGCTTGTACTTAGCATTGGCTTTATCCAATATGTCATGGACCTGCTGGCGAATGTGCTGAATGTGCTCAATGAATATATTAGCTTGGTCAGCTTCAGGTTGGACGTGAGTCGAATTTACGTGAGTAGCTACAAATGGTATGGCCACATCAATGGGACATAATGGTTGGAATCCCAACCCCACTTGAAAGGGACTATGGCCAGTTGAGCTATGGAGAGCTCTGGTGTAGTTGTGTTCGACATAAGGGAGGCTTCCATCCCATGTGTGTGGATGCTTTGAGTTGTACATGCACAAAATGTGCAGGATCATCCTATTGACAACATCTATTTGGCCATCAGTTTGGGGCTGGAAGGTCGTGGACTTAGTGAGATTAGTATCCAGCATTGACCAGAGGCTTGACCAAAATGTACTCAGGAACCTACAGTCCCAATTTGAGATAATGGATTATGGAATCCAAAAATGTACCCACACTCGTTCAAAGAAGAGCTTAGCAATGACTTATGTTGTGATACTCTTCTTGGGAGCTGCCAAAATGGCCATATTAGAGAATATGTCGACGACCACGAATACACAATCATTTCCATGATTATTAGAAGGAAGGCCCGATATGTAATCCATGTAGATGGATTCCCAAGGCCGACCAAGAGTAGGAAAAGGAGTATATAGGCCTTGCTTCTTGATTTTCGATTTGGCAATGGAACTAGCAATGTAGGATCTAATGTAATTCCCAACATCTTGTAAAAGGTTCAACCAACAAAAATACTTCTGCAACACATCTATTGTTTTCTCTACTCTGAAATGTCCAACGACCTGACTACAGTGCACCTCCAAAATCATCTTGGCACGCTCGCTTGCAAGAATACAAAGGTATCCCAGGTGGCATAATAGTGCGCCCTAGAGGTGAAATTTTGGAAGTTGCTTGCCTTCCAGGAGCATCTGGTATAGTATTATGTCCACAAGATTCAAGCACAGTGGTCAATGCCATAACGAGTGGTTGGCTAAGACAGACTGCAACATTATTGGTGTTTCCCTTCTTGTACTTTCTGTTCAAATGGAACTATTGTATATATGTGGACCATTTTTATGCTAATCGTTTTGCAAATTTCCTTGTATATATATGAACTTAAGGGGTCGATGGTCTCTGTGGATGACCATTTCCTTCCCCATAAAGTATTGCTTCCATTGTCAGCAGGTCTATACAATAAGATCCATCTCTTTGTCACAAGTGAGATACTTTTAGACTGTATCTGAAAGTGTCTCACTGTGATATGCCACCGGATTCCCCTGCTGGGTAAGAACTGCACCAATAGCACAGTCAGAGGCATCTGTCTTAATTTCAAATGGTTGTTGCAGGTCTAGTAATGTGAGCACTGGTGTAGAGTAGAGGTGATGCTTCAACTCGACAAATACCTTTTGTTGGGATTTATACCAAAAGAACTTTGCTTTCACTCCTCCCTTGTTGACTTGAATCAAATTCCAAGTGATATGAGAGAATCCCAACATGAACCTACGATAGAAATTGGAAAGACCCAGAAAGTTGTGGAGCTCTGTCAGAGTGGTTGGGGCTGGCCAATCCTGAATAACTTGTACCTTGGCTAAGTCCACATGCACACCCCATTCATCGATGATGTACCCAAGATATTGAAACTAGATCATACCAAAAGTGCATTTCTCCAAATTGGCAGACAATTTGTACTGTCGCATGGTTTTGGAAGACCTGTTGGATATGGTGTATCTACTCTTCCCAACTCTAGCTAAAGATCAGGATGTCGTTCAGGTACACTACCGTGAATGAGTTGGTGAAGGGCCACAAGATGTCGTCCATCAGTCATATGAAGGTTGCGGGGGCAATTATCAACCCAAAAGGCATGACCAACCATTCCAAAGGGCCCTCCCTGGATTTGAAGGCAATCTTCCACACATCAGAGGGTTCAATTAGTACTTGGTGATAACTGGACTTCAAGTCAATCTTGCTGAAATATTTTTCCCTCTTGAGTTGGTCCGGAAGGTCATCAATCTGTGGGATTGGATATTTATTCTGGACAGTGATCTTATTCAACGTCTGATAGTTAATACAGTGTCTCCAGGTGCGGTCATTTTTCTATACCAACATGATGAGGCTCCCACAAGGTGATGAACTTGGCCTAATGTGCCCTTTCTACAATAGCTCCTGAATCTACTTCTTAATTTCATCATTATCTAGTACAAATCGTCAGTAAATCGGTATGTTGGGTAGCAATGTGCCCGGATTCAAATCGATGGATTTCTTGACTCTATACTCTTCCACAACCTTGTCCATTTGTTGTTGTTGTGCAGAGGAGCCTTATCTAGAGGTTGTGGATGTGGCCACAGTCTTCTTCTCTCCCTGAGGGAGAATCATAAGGAAGACATATTTCCCGGTCTAGGAATGATCTTACTGCATTGCTTCATAGAGATCAAAGAGATGTTGATAGGTAGTGCTACCTCCTGTGTCATGTATAACTTATTTCCCAAAGAGATGATAACAATGTGAGGCCTAGAATCATACATAGCATGACGTCTCCACAAGTATGGTTGGCCTAATAATATATCACAAACTTCAAGAGGAGCAACATCAAACAGTACCTCATCTGTGAAGGGATTGATGTTGTAGGGAAGGCGACATTGTTGGCTGACACGGAGATCTCATCCTTGATGACCTCGGGTGGCTTCACCAAGGATGAGATCTCCACGTCAGCCAACAATGCTGCCTTCCCTACAACATCAATCCCTCTGCTGAATTCAGCTAATCTGGACTTATGCAAGAACGCAACAAAATACAGATATAAACATAAACACAAATATGTAGTAGAAATAAATATTCATTTCATTAATATCAAAGAACTGAAAGATGCTTACAAGCAGAATGGAAATAAACCAGCATGAGCAATGGTAGCTTATCTCTAAGAAGAGATGTGCCAGCTACATGCCTCTGAACTGTGTTACAATGAGGCTCATTGGCCTTTTTATCATTGAGAAATAATGAGCAATCTTAAGCATCCAAAAACCTAACCCTAGGAGATGAAGCGCCAAAAGCTTGTGGGCCCCATTGGGGTTAGTTGGAACATCAACTTCCCGAGGTCATAATTTTGACATACGATCTTCGTTTGACTATCATAATACTTCATTTTGAAGATCTTCAAGAGGTCGAAAAGAAATTGGTAAACTAGTTTGGCACTTTTTTCGGTCTCTTTATTTTCCCAAAAAAATGTCTTTTAGGCCCTCAAAATGGCTCTGGAAGTTTAGGACCCGAAAAAACTGCTAAAAATAGTAAGTTGTACTACAATCAAGGAAACTGAAAAGAAACAATGGGGATCCGAGTGGAATAAGCGGGTGGCCACCACTATCCACCTAAATCACTAAGGGTTATTGTGAGATCTCTAGGTGATTTTGACGACTTAGATGCCTTTAGTTGGCGACTACTCTAACCACAAGTTAGGTATACCAGTCATCTCAAGACTCACATTATCTAGCATTGCTATACTCTATATTTATTGATTATATTTTAAAACTTTAAAGTTGTAATAATAATAATATTTTTTTATTAATAATAATGGATAATAAAATGATATATAATAATATTATTAAAAAAATTTATAAGAAAAATAAAATTAGATTATAATTTATATAATTAATAAATAATAGTCAAATTAATATCATTAATTTTATAAAGAATTCATCAAGTTTTAAGAAAATAATAATAAATAAATAATTATTATTATTATATAATTTTATCAATCTTTTAATCATTTATAGTGAATTTAATTGCTTAAAAATTACTTTTATTATATAATGAGATAATTGCCATATTAAAAAGGTTGAAGATGAAAATTATTTTCACACTATCAATCTTTTTGATTTACTAAGTCAACAAAACTATCCATATTAATTATAATCATCATTATTAATAATAAAATTAATTATTTTTTACATTTAATAAAATCAAGTATTTTTTATCTTTAGATCATTTTCAAAATAAATTACAACTTAAAAAAATTATTTTATAACGTTTAATTTATATAAATAAAAATTATTTTAAAAAGATAAAATCTTCAAAGAAATTTTGGAATGTCCTCTAAGAGATCAATCTACTTTCTGGTCTTTCATTTTGAGTCGACAAAGTAAACATTATTTGATGAAATGTTTGAATGGAGGTATGCTTCTCAAGTCTGCAAGCATATGATAATATTTTGAGTGTCTAGGTTATGTTTGGAAAGGTAAAATTAACAAAGTTTGAAGTGAAAATAATAAAAATAAAAATAATTTATTAATTTTTTTACATTTGGAACTAACAAGTGTGGTTTATTGTCAAGACAAGTTGAAGAACTAGATTATGACAACACTTTAAATAGAGAGAGCAGATCATCCAACGAATATCTTTGACCAAGAAACGACTATATTTGACCAGGAAACAACTATAATTGACCATACTGGACCGAGAGATAGGATAGAGAAATTCAATTAATTCAAAAGTTAGTTTTGTTAAATTTATTACTATATTTAATTAAATTTAGCTGTTTATATTTAATGAGAATAAACTAATAATAAACTTATTATTAAAGCTATATATAAAAATACAAACTAATATTACTAAATAAATTAAAATTGTTTATTAAAGACTCACCTGCTTAGTTAGAGTAAAATTATTTTAAAGTTATTAGTTCTTATTCATTTATATCATTCTTTAAATTTTACTTCGTTAAATTAAAACTTATTATATTAATTATTATACTAATAATTAATTAAGTCTTAATTTAACTTTATATAATAGAATTATTATTAATGCTAAAGCCATATTAATATTAAATTTTTCCTTATTCTTTAAATTTTTCTTTATTAAAGTGAAACTTATTATATTAATGATTACATTATACTAATACTTAACTAAGTCTTAATTTAACTTTATATAATTAATGAATATAAAATAATAAATTTATTATTAATGCTAAAGCCATATTAAAAATATATATATAATTAAAAAAATGCCCCCTTTGATGTTAGACCTTTCCATTTTTTTTGAAAAAATATATATAAAACAAAAACTTTTTAATCATCATCAAATTAAATACATGATATAACTTTTTTAAAAAGTTCCTTAGCATATTTAAGTTGAAGAATACGCCAAGCCTTATAAATAAGGATTTGGTTTCAATCGAACTTCTAAGTCCACTTGCAAACCTAAACCCCCACTTGCAAACCTACACCCCTATGATATCATCATCAGAGAAAAAAAAAAAAGACCGACCATTATGATATCATCATCAAAAAAAACAAAAAGCATCAGAAGTGAATTTGAATTTTCTTGCAAGTGTTTTTATGCCATTTGAATGATGAAATCTGATGGATACTTTGAATCCACTCAATGCTATGATCTTGATAGGTCCCCACTTGTGCCACAAGTCAAACATTTTGTGGAGAAAATTGTGGCATATCCTACTCCCTACAAATTTCTTTGCCTTTTTGCCTCTCCTCTCTCACGTGGTTGTGTATGTTTTTTCGGTGAAACTTTCCGTATGAATTGTGTGTATTATGAATTTTTGTGGGGTGTCTTTGTATCATTTTTTTTAATGTGATTTGCGCGTTAAAAAGCACCATCAACCCTGCCATCACACTGAAAACTAGATTATTTTTAATATTTTTAATTTTGATTATTATATATATATATTTTTGATTGTGTGAATATTTTATTTTTATTTTTAAAAATATGATTATGAAATTCAAATAAAATACGGAAAAAATTAGATATCTTTTTAATATTAATTATAAAGAAAATTTTATTATATTGATTTAAACTTAAATTTTTTTTTTAAATATTTCAATTGATAATAATGTTATTATATTTTTATTAGGCATTTAGTTTTTCTTTTGATTGCTTATTAATTTGTTTTTAACCAAAAAATTTTGTCATATTGGGAATTCAATTTTTGTTATTTTTAGTATTATTTAAATTTATTTATTTGTAAGGTGATTGGTTGAGGTCTTTGAGTGTTGTTTAGTAAATTCCATTTTTCTATTAAGTTTGAATTTTTTTTTGTTTTTTTTTTGTTTCCTATTGATTCTATTTTCATGTATCATAGTTTTTTTTTCTATATTTTCAATTTAACATCACAAATTTTAAAGAGGAAAAATTAATTAAAAAAAACTTTCAAATAATTTTTTTTAGTTTTATTACTTTTTAATTTCACTTATACTTTTATTTTTTCTTTATTTTTCAATACTAATTCCATTAATCATTGTTTTTGTTTTTATTTTTTTAATTGTTAATTTTTAATTTTAGGATCTTGTGACCATTTATTTCTTAACTTTGTTGAATTTGTTTTATTTACACATAATTTTTATAATTCCTACCTCCAAGCTATATCAAGGATTCAAGAAATTGATATTATTACAAGAAATTGAATTCAAGAATTCAAGAAATTGATCTTCTTAGATTCAAGAAGTTTTCTTCTTTTTTTTCTTCTTCTTTTATGTGTCTGTGATTAATGTCTAGGTGTATCTGTTCAAAGGAATTGAAACTCGAGCAGAGGTGGACACTTGGTTGGTCGCAAATCCAATGTAATGCATTGTATCCCTTCCTTTCATTTTAGGGGATTCAAATTCTACATTGCAGAGGTTGGGTTATGGGATCCAAACTAATTATACTAATGCGCAGCAGTGGAGGTATTACCAGGATCCCACTTTGAAGTTCCATATTCCGCTTCAAGTCATTGCACGGCTAGAGATTGCTTGACATGGACTAGAGATTAGAAATTGTTTGACATTTATTGGTCGGTTAATCTTCAATTTCTCATCTATTTCAATTGGTTTGTTAAAGTTATTTTACCTTCTTTCCTCAAACCAAACATAGAAGATTGGTCTCAGATACCATGCAAAAAGTTAATGTGTGAATTTTTTAAAGTTGTTTAATCTACTGCCTAGGTTTATTCAAAGTGGATGTGTCAAATTCAACCAATTTAATACTAAATCACAAATCATAGATATTTAGAAAATATTTGAAAATGGCTGATCATATATTTTATTTTTTTAATAATTATTTTGACAATATGAAATGTTTTAAGAATTATGTATTTTGATTAGAAACTAAGTGTTTTGATATCTATCTATTTAAGGGCTAATCATAATTTTTTTTTTTTTTGACAATATGAAATGTTTTAGGAACTAAGTATTTTGATTAGAAACTGAGTGTTTTGATATGTATCTATTTAAGTTATATAACTGAACTAATTATAATCTAGTTGTTAAATTAATGGTAAAACAATTGTTATTGTGTATTATTCATAAATATTAATTAACTTGTCCTTACAATTTAATTTAAAAATTAATTTAATACTAAATCACAAATTTTAGATCATCCCAACTCCATTTTTGTTCTGCAAAAGCAAACAATCTTGTTTAAAACAAGACCCATTTGAGAGATAATAATAAAACTTTTGTTCCATTTTCCTTCCTTAACTACCACAAACACAATTGCATTCAACTCTATATCAGTCATGTACAATACCCGTGAACTTTGTAGGAGACAAATGGTTGTGCAAAACAAGTTTTCTCCATATCAATTTGAACGAATGAAGGAAACACTGCCAAAAAAATAAAGTTATAAAGCTTCATTACAACCAATGAGGTATGATGCTCACCAAAGCATCATTTTAGCATAACATTTTACTTTCATATTTTTTTTTTATAAAAGCTTTAATTGATCAGCTCACAACCTATAAGCAGTTCAGATTCCAATTAACTATATTTAAACTAAGTAACAAGTACTACTAAGTAACATTTGTTTAAATCTCATACCAAATTTAAAATTACAAAAATAATTGATTTTCAGTACCTATTACTTAATTTAAAATTTGTAAATTCCACTTCAAACTATATAAACATGATTACGCTGTTTATACTAACTATTACTTAATTTTAAAATAGTAAATTCCACTTCAGATTATATAAACTTTCTACCTCCGTAAGGTAGAAAGTTATTTTCTGAAGAATTTAATATGGCGCTTCCAAGCCGGCAATAAGATCCTTATTGGGAAAAACCAGTTTTTGAGTGGTGCCGAGGAGATCAGTGTGCCTGAATCGCTATTGAACTTTTTCCATAGAAAAGGTTTTTTCTATTGGGACAATTTGATTTCTGGTTGGCAGGGATCGATCCCTCTTTGGAAAGAAGCAGAATTTTTGGAGATGCCGGTTGCTACTGCTCATCAATGGGAGAACATCAAGACGTGCCTCAGAAATTGCGGTATTTTCCGATCATCGGATCCTGATTGTCTCATCTGGAAAAATTCAAAAGGGATTAATCTAGTGCGTGTTAAAGATGTTTATCAGGATTTAATTGGGATAAAGGAGGCCTCTCACGGTCCTATATTCCCTCTTGTTTTTTGGAAATCTGGATGCCCTTCCAAAATGATTTACTTTTCATGGTTAACCTTCCATAACAAAAATCTATCTTGGGAAAACTTGAAAAAGCGGGGATGGCAAGGTCCAAGTTTCTGTCCAATATGTAGATCAGCTGAGGAAAACAATTGTCACATGTTTTTAAATTGCCAAAGAACTCAGCAGCTGTGGCAATCTCTAGAGTTTTATTATGGAATCCCTCATATTTCTCACGCTTCCATAATTGAAGCATTTCTCTAGTGGAGTGAGCAAAAGGATTTATGGAGGCCGTTAATTATTATCACTCTTTGGAGCATTCGGAAATGGAGAAACAATGTTATTTACAATGACAGAAAAGTTCCATTCTTGGAAATCTTTTCCAATATTGTATCTTTCTATGACTCTCTTCCGGAAAAGCCTCACAAGCAGAAAATGGAGGGCTGTAAAGATCATACACAGGAGCACTCAATGTTACCAAGAGTGTATTTTGACGGAGCAGAAAAGAAAGGTTTTTGTGGTTGTGGAGTGCACATTATAGTAAACGAAAATAATCAATTTCTCATCCATTGGAATGGGAGAATGGGCTCCAACAACAAAGCTGAGGCGATGGCTCTCGCTGGCCTGCTAAATTTCTGCTTTTTTTTTAAACATTCACGCTGTTTCAATTTTTGGAGATTCAAAAGTAATGGTGGATTTTGTAGCAAGGAAAAATAATATTTACAAGCCTCACCTTGTAGGATGAATGGACAGGATCAGGTTCTTCTAGGAAAGGATGGAAGGAAGTTCAATTCATCACATCAACAGGGCTCAAAACCAGCAGGCAGACTTGTTGTCAAAGGAAGGTCTTTAATTGGCTCCAGGTTTTTGGTTTATGAAGGTAACTTCTGAAGGGAAAATTTTTTCTATCCAGGAATTTTCTCCTCCTGATTCCTAATATCATTAAAGCTTAATCTTAGGTGTGCACTGGTTTTCTTCTCTTTTGTCTTATGATCCCTCGGATTTTGTTTATAAATGATGATGTATCATGTGATTTTTACTATGTAATGATTCCCTTCTCCGGAACTTTTCTCCTATGTCTTTTCTATGAAAAATGTAAATTTTTGAATCTGGATGACAGTTTTCTGAGCTGTTGTTTCTCCCGACAAATTTTTCTTGCCACTTTTTGGGATTATGCTTCCCTCTCCTATTAACTCTTCAATTGATCCAGTCCTTCTGGTCATATACAAAATTACAAGCAAATGTACTCATCTGAATTACAAGCAAATGTACTCATCTGTCTTTTTATATAATACGATCTTGCTTTTTTTTTGCCACGAAAATTGTTTCAATGGTTCACGAGTCTTCGAAAGTGTTTTTGAAATTTCTTAATTCGTGATGGATATGGTTTATAGATATTTTAATTTATAACACCACATAACAAAAACAGAATACAGAGACCCACCAACACGATCCTGGGCATAAATTTAAGTCGAGATCCTATGTAAAGCGGAGATTTATGAGGCGCTACGAGATTGACCCTGTTGCATGTGCGCAGTATACCAGTGTACGAGGTAACTTCACTAAGAGTCAATTCTGCTCCGTGCCTGCCTCTTTCACGCTGTTAGGAGCAACTGAATCAAATTTTGTGGGCCACTTGAGAGGCGTGAGAGGACAATAAGATCCACAACCTATCAGATTCTGAAAAAAATATTTAATACTAAACAGACGTAAGAGGACAAGAAGATTTGTGTCTATCCAATATTCATGGATGGCAGATTTTGAAAAAATGGAAAAAATCTAACACTAAACAACGAAACAATTCAGGCCAATGACTTCACATAAAACACGAAAGAGTTTCGGCTGAAAAGACATGGAACAGGCGCAGGCGCGCCTCATGGATTTTTTAGAGGCCCCACAAAAGCCATGAGTTCATAACAATTCCCCTCTTTCTCTCTATATTTAATTCTATATGTAAATATGGGTCATGAATTTTGCAGAACTTGGGCAGGGAGAACAGAATGAAATCGGGAGGAGGAAATTGGCTAAGAGGTGGGCTTATTGGAGCTGGAGCTTTTGGTACAGTCAGCCTCGCCATTAGCAAGTTCAATGGCCATCTGTTTGCTGTCAAGTCCACTGCTGCTTCTATTTCTTCTCTGGAGAATGAGTACAGGATTTTGCAGTCTCTGGATTCTCCATACGTTGTAAGCTGCCTGGGTCAGGATTACAGCATTGAGAATGGTTTGAGGATGTACAATCTTTTCATGGAGTATGTTCCAGGTGGCAGCATCAGAGATCTGTTGCACAAGTTTGGGGGTCGGCTCGAGGAGTCGATCATCAGATCATACACACGCGGAATCCTACGTGGGATCCAGTATCTCCACGAGCAGGGGATTGTACACTGTGATATCAAGGGGAAAAATGTTCTTGTGGGTGCCAATGGGGTGAAACTTGCTGACTTTGGTTCTGCTAGGAGAATTGGTGATGAAGGGAAGGGCAAGGAGTCCCTGAAATTGAGGGGGACCCCTCTGTGGATGGCCCCGGAGGTGATGAACCAAGTGGAGCAGGGGCCTGCTTCTGATATTTGGTCTCTGGGTTGCACTGTGCTGGAGATGGCCACTGGCAGGCATCCATGGAGCCAAGTTTCCAATCCCCTTGCTGCGATGTATCGGATTGGATGCACAGAGGACATGCCTGAGTTGCCTGCTCTGCTTTCGCCTCAGATGCAGGATTTCCTTGAGAAATGCCTGAGAAGAGATCCCAGGATGAGGTGGACTAGTGAGCAGCTGCTGAGCCATCCTTTCCTCAATGAGAACACCTCTGTCCTAGAGGATGGGAGCCTCAACCATCCTCGATCCCCAATCAGTCCTCTGGATTTTGAGGGTGCAGAGCAGCGATGGGATTCATATTGCTCTGCTAGTGGATCCCATATTTCTCCCGCGTTGCCTAGGAATGTGCCCATTTGCCCTCTATTTGCATTTTCTGGCAATCTCCCCACTCTAAGGCAGGCAGGCCAATGTGGTGGACAAGAAATGAAGGCATTTGAGCAATCCAATAGTCCTTCACCACGAGATCGGATTCTGCAATTGGCAGCAGACAGTGAAATCGGCAGCATAGCAGAGAAAACTAACTGGTTTGCAATTCCCCCTGCTGTTTGGATTCCTGTGAGGTCTCCCACAAGAGGAACGTCTCCAAATTTGGATGGCCCTTTCTCATGGCTCACCAATAGGTCATCCTCCAAGGGACTTCCATCTAACCAACCTCAACATGATGAATGCAATTCAATCCCAAAGCCCAGTGATTCCGCTGGCGATTCAGCCTTGAAGTTACATCTCTGCAGCAGTGTTGTTGTACAGTTACCATCAGCCCCAACGGTTGAGCAAGCTAAGCAATTGAACAAGGATTCTGACAGTGACACCGCCTCTGGCAAAATGCCAATTTCCATTTTACATTCATGTGACTCTCGAAGGCAACTGTTAGTCTACACTCAAATGGCAGAGGATCTTTGCCTCTCCTTTGTAAAGAATAGTAACCAATGTAAACTGAAGACTAAGGGTCTTCTATTCTATGGTGGCAGAGCCTATGTATCTGCCTGCAATTTTATTCCACCCCATTTCACCTGGCTTAAAAATTTGGTTTCTCAGACCTTGAGAAGAAGGGATACATTTATTTCTATGTATCTCTTTCTATAAATTTTTGACATTTACTTGTAATCTCACATCGAAATTCAATGTATTTCATGGTATTTGCGTGCTAAATACTAAAATATTGGTATATTATGAAGAATACCAATTTTGTGTTTTCACTATGCTTCGACAAATATGCATCACACAGGAAAACGGTTTTGCATTCACGAAAATAAAATTGGTTTAAAAAAAAATTTAAACAATTCTGAAATTAAAACATTCTTAATATGGTTGGTATATGTTCCTAAAAAATTTTTCAAATGTATCCCAAAAAAAAAAAAAAACAAAACAAAAACCTTAAATCATTACATAATAAAAAATAACAGAACCAAAATGTGTTGCAAAATAATTATATTTTATAGGATAATGGAAACAAATCTATATATTATACATTTAATCAATATATAATTAGTAAATGTTTCATTATTATTTAAAATATAAATAAAAAAATAATCGTCACCAAATTAAATACATGATATCATTTTTTTCTATAAGTTTTCCCTAACATATTTAAGTTGAAGAATATGCCAAGCCTTGATAAATAAGGGTTTTGTTGTTTTTAATGAGATTTTTTGGAGTTTTTAGTGGATTTTTCGTGGGATGTGAACTTTTTTTTACTTTATGTAAAGCTTGGTAGAACCTTCTATTTTTTATTTATGAAACACAAGTTTTCATCACATAGATGAGATAGGTGGCCTTAACTTACCCAATGGGAAACCAAGTCTGTTGGCCACCTATCCTCGTTATATGCCATCCAAAAGTAATATAGTTTAAAGCGATCTACCCAAGCTACATATACATCTATATCGTGATAAGAGTATGAGTTTTTGTCTATCATAAGCATACATTAATAAAAGTAAATGCTATCCATTAAAAACCAAAAAGACATTCAGGAACCTAACTATTCCCTTTGCTCCTCTAAGGCTGAGTCAACCGGGGCCGGGTCTTCAGTTGAGTCTCCTGGTGCTTCTGCCAACTTGTTAATACACAGGATATGCCTTTGAATATGATCTAGGCGAATGTCCTGCTTGCAAAGTTGGAACTGGATGGCCTGCAGGTCTTTCTTGTAGTTTGGCATATCCTGGAGGGTCAGTGCCATCCCCATTGATATCTGCTCCATTACTTTTCCCATGAGGCTCTTCATAAGCCAGTACAAGTATAATGTCTACTTGAATTGTGTGAGTCTTCCCCTTGTATTCCCTGGGTCCAGGATTACCTCACGCCAGGCCTCCATTTCCTCTTCTGAATCTGCCTCCTCTTTTATCTGTGCCTCCCAATCTTCTAAGATCTTCCTGATACCTGCATCCGTCCCTACCCTGTATGCTGTGGCCGCTTCATTAATAAGCCTTTCTACTGGCTTCCTTCCACGTCGAGGTTCTGAGGTGCCTAGGTCTGCTGCACGAGGCAGCTCCCTTCCCCTTCGACCTCGTCCTCTTCCACGGGCTGGTCTTGCCATATCTCCTGTTGCGCGTACCTGTTCACATAAATTTCGAGTTAGAGCATGGAGATTATGACCCGGATTTGCCTCAATGTTGTCGCTTCCCCTCTCCTCGCCTTTCCTGCCACCCTCATCTCTACCTCTGTGCCCCTCTGCCCATGACTGCTTCTCCTCTGCCAGAATTGCCTGCGCCTTTCCCCTGCCAAGCACTATCCTCTACACTTTTTTTGTGTTTGCCTCTCCCTGCTCTGCACTCGGGAGTCGTGTCCTGGTGCCGAGTTCGAGTGACGCTTACAGCATGGTCCACCCTCACCTCGAACCAGATTGCCACTACAACCATCTGCTCCTCTCTGCCACTCCCAATTACCTGCCCTCTCATCTCCTTATCTTCCTGCTCCCCTTCCTTACTGGTTAACGGGCACGCCAACTGAATTGCGGGTGATTCCTCAAGGTCCCGACTCCTTATAGGTTCTGTCCCATTCCCCTTCGCTCCCAGTAAGCCCAGGTCTCTCCTATCTATTTCCTGGCACCCCTCCCTAATTTCATCCATCATTCCCCTTCCATAGAAACTCACAGGCATCATTGTAAACAATGGATAGAGCCATATAACATACCCGGTTTTGTTTTGCAAGTGTCGTTGCAAGTCTTGTTGATCCTCGTTGGTTCTCCGTCTCTCCTCCGAAATTATGCTCTCCCTATCACCCTTTATCCTTCATACTCCCCAACCTTCCCTCTTTGTCCCATCCATCCTCTTGGCTTGTCCTTCCCACCTCCGTCACCACCCTGGCATGGCTACCACTTCTCCATTCCCCTCTGTACATTATCATACAGGAGGCCACCGTACCCATCGCCATGAGCATGTGGGCTGCAGTGGACTGTACCTAGCATTTATTCCCCCTGACACCCATATCTGTCCTGAATTCTTGGGCACTCACCCCGATTGGGGGCTCGCGGGATGTGAACTTGATTTGTGTTGCATAAACTGTTTTTTTGACTACATAATTGGATTCAACACCATGGAAAAACTTTGGGGCACTTCGATTGTGCAGAGTTCACCAGTCAAACTTGTGATTTCAATAAATCCCTGTCGAATTCTAGACAAATTATATTGGATAATAAGAAAGAAAACTTTTCAAAAACTCACATTAAAAACAACTAAAAAAAACATCCCGAAATAAATTTGAATTTTCTCGCTAATATTTTTATGCCATTTTATCTGAACAACTTTGATTCCACAGATGAATTTTGATAGATAATTTGAATTCTCTTACGTGTGTTTTTATGCCATTGGATTTGGTGGATAGAATCATCCACTTAATCCTATCATCTTGATAGGGCACCACTTATGCACAAGTGAAACATTTTGTAGAAAAAATTCAAGCACCTCCTACTAGCTACAAATTTATTTGTGTTCTGCCCCTCCCCTTTCAAGTGGTTGTTTATGTTTCTCTTTGTATGAATTGTGTGTATTATGTGTTTTTGTGTGGTGTGTCTTTGTATCATGTTTTTATGTGATTGGGGTGTTAGAAAGCACAAAGAATAGAGTCATTATATTGAAAATGACATGATTGATTTTTTTTATATTTATAATTGTAATTATATATATATATATATATATATATATATATATCTTTTTTCCCCTAGAAAAAAGTCGTAATTTCCATTAAAGTTTGAAAATTACATTTTGTAGATGCCTTAGCATATGCATATGTGAGGCAAAGTAGCCTGTCAGTATGTAGACGTACAAAAATAAATAAAAAATAAACATGTGTTCCACACAGGGAGCACTAATATATCAATATGGGGGGAAATCATGTTTTCCTCCCCTTTTTCTTCTCGACCTTGCGCCACTCCCCTTGAGACGGTATCGTGGGAACAAGTTGAAGTGGATTTTCAGCACCTGGTCGGGGATTTTCCTTGTCAGAATCAGAGGTGTCTGATGCATGTAGCCTTTTGGTTCCACTGTTTTCCATTGTATCTGAAATCTTTTCCGGTTGTGATTCCATAGGTCCTTGTGGAGATGTCTCTTGGATTTCTGCTTGATTGTTCTCATTTGGGATGGGCTCTTCCACCTCAAACTCCTCCTCCTCTTCAGGATCTGGTGGGGAAAATTCCAACCCTTGTGGTGTTTTCCAGTTTTCTTCTTCCTGCGGCTGTCTTTTTTGTATTCAGGGCATGTATTTTGTATATGTCCTATTTTCCGACATATTCTGCACCTAAATGTTGTGTTTTCATAGTCTAGTGTCTGTGTCCAACTTCATTGTTTGTGCTTCAACTATATGCAAACCAGTAAGCCCTTACAGAGATCTACTTCCACACATATGCGTGCGAATGTAAAAATTCTTTCCTCCATTCTTTGTGTGTCCATTTTAATATATCTGCCAATGGAATTGCCTATACATGCAAGAACCTTTTGGTCCTAGAAGTGTATTGGGAGATTATGTAGACACATCCAGACTGGCATCCTGGAAACAACCATAGTATTGGCATCGAAATCTAGGAACCATGGTGTGGTGAAAGGGCCCGAAGATCCCCAGAACCATGGTCCCTCCTGTATCACTATGTCTCTTATCTCTATTGATTGGAATTTGACAATGAAAAACCCTTTGGAGCAGAGGTGAATCTCACAGTGTAGAGTCCATTTTGTGAAAATCCAATGGAATAGTTCAAACGGTTTTGGCCAAAAACCATTGAAATGACAAATGATGGCTTGTGATTCATAATTATTACATACCTCATCTGTTTCTGGTATATCTATTTTTAGTTCTGGTGTATAGTTCAGTTGCTCCACTATGTATGGACTAGGTTCTGTTCCAGCCTGCTTTGGAGCTACTGTAGGAGACTTTCCCCCTTGTAAGATGTTCTTGAAAGATATTCCTTCATTTCTATGCTACTGTTGTGGCTCTATGTTGTTTTTTGTTTTTGTGCTTGTCCCACTACCTCCTTCTGTTTGTTTTGTTGAACTGAAAATTGTTGCACCACCTCGCAGTCTCAAATTGAGTGTTATAGTAGACTGTGGCATAACGTTGTAATCCATATTGGATCTGCAATCCTGTAGTGTTCTGCCCCCATATAGCAGATGTTGTTGTCCATCTGGGTAGCTGATTTGATGGGCAATGATATTCTTCAGGTTCATAACACAGTCTGTAGCATGGACCCAAATCAAGGTAGATTTCCCCGAAGGGGTTTTAATAAAAATTTGAAAGCGATTAGAAGTTACCACGGAGGGGGGTTCTGTGGTCTTCTGGTTCATGCATGGCCGTGCAGCTTCTCTGTCTCCATAATTCTCTGTAGTCTATGGGTACTCCTCCAACATCTTGGTGGATTTGGCTAATTTTCCGAGAGTTTTGAACGACCTTCGCAAAGAGGTGAAAATTCCTTCGTTACTCACAATCTGGTGCTCCTCAGCTGCCAACGGGAGAGGATCCCTGTGGCCTCTGTCGCCTCAGCGTTGCCCTAAGCCTCATCCGAAACCCACTCCTCGTCTTGCCATTGTTTCAGTCTTTGGGGTTCTGCTAGGTGTGCTCCGCATCAAAGATGCTTTGAGATAATCGACCAAAGCAAAAGTGTCAGCGGCGGTGAATTTTACAATGTTTATTTTTCCATTTCCACCCATATCAGCCTTGGCAATCATCTCAGAGAGCTCTCGAAAATACAGGGCATGGCCCATTTTGTCCATGGACCACGTGAGCTCCGCTGCCATGATGTAGCCCTTATCGTCCCTGTGCAAGGAGCGGAGTTGTGCCATTAGTTGCCCCTGATTAGTTGTGACCTCTATCTTTACTGCAGGGTCGATCGGGCTCTTCGATTCCGTGAAATTTTTCAGCCCTTGTTCGCAACTAGGCTTCAGTCCCAGGGATCTCAGAAGAAACCCCAGCTCTAATTGCGTTAGGCTTCCGTCTGAGTCAAGTTCGAGCCTTGTAATGATCTCCTTCAGCTCCTCTATTTGCTCCTCTGAGAGGCTATTCTCGCAGCCCATGGGGATTTTTCCTTCCAAGCTCTCGGGCCTGAGCCATCATTTGTACGCAGACGCGAGGACCCTAGGTGATCTGTAACAAATGATAGTGCCACATCGTAATTTCTAGGGAGCTCCAATAACCCTATCCTCGCCATTTTCCAAAGTCGGCAAGTGTCTATACTTCCCTTCAATCATCTTCACTTGGGCTTCTACATCCAGGGACTCTGTCATGACAAATATGGGGTTCCACGTCATGACCTTTGAAACCAGTGTGCTGCAATGCTTTAAAGCCTTGGCTAAAACCCTCATTGCCACGTCCTTGTCGATTCTGATTCCACAGGGTAAGGCACTGTGAACCTTAAGCAAAGCATCGTCGACTCTGCGTAAGGCCACTCCTGCCGTATTCTGTTCCTGGTTGTTCATCTTGTCGGAGCCTCGAAACCCTAGTTACCCTCGGCTCTCCTCCTTTCCTCCTTAATGAAATTATCGAAATATATATATATCTTATTTAGTGAATATTTTATTTTCCTTTTAAAAGAGATATATTTTCTCAGTCTTGAAGATGATGCATATAAATTTATAAATTTATAATCTTTAAGTTGATGCATCTTAGAGTGCGGGATCATGTTTATTCTTTCAAGGAAATGAAGCAATTTGGAGGAGATATGTGACCTCCTCAAGGGGAATGGCCTAGGAACTTTATGAATTCAAAGAGAAAATTTTGATGTGAGGTAGATTCACTGTTTGGTTAGAGAAGCATTTCTAAATGAATAACAAACCCATTGATTTAGAAATTCTCTTTTAATTATTAGAATATCAAATTATTACAATATCAAATTAAGACGAGATAACTACAAGATTGCAAGAGCAGAACTACAAGGAATTAGACAATTGAGATGCAACAGATAATCATTTATTTCATTATGAGGAATAATATGAGCAAGGTGTTTAAGAAATATAGACTGGCCCATAGACATTAAAATTCTATTTAATCATGATGATAATGTAGAGGTAGCAGATGACTTTATTTCACTTGATTCCACTAGTTTGCTCATGATGGGGGAGGAAGAAGCTTGATTCCACTGGTCTGCTCATGATGGGGAGGAAGAAGAAGTGTAGGAGGAGGAAGTGTACTTAAATGATGACCATCCCTTTAACATGTCCCCTACTCAGCTCAAAATGGTGTCTGATAATATCATGGTGGATGTGAGAAATAAATATGACCCTCATGGCCTTCTTAAAGTTTTTTAGTTTATTCAACCAATTCTCTGATTTTCCTATGTTCTTATACTAGTCTTTTCATTCTCCTTCTTATCGAGGTTCATTGTGATGTGCTTTAATTACGCCGTAAGGCGTTCCCTTATGAAATGAACTACCCAAACTGCTTACGTGTAAAAATGTGTTCCATTCGATTTTGTTGTTAGACGATTAGGTAATCGTTAACCGTTAGATCTGAATTGAACCATGCCAGCCGTAACGCTTGTTACTGGGTCGTTCAACATTCCACGATGTTTCGTCTCTCTGGCTCACTCTCTATTATAGGAAGACATCCATTCAACTCCTGTACCAGGGGTTGCCAATGGTCTGGGTAAATTGTTCTACTACCTCGGATTTTCTTTTGGGAGACGCTAGATGCATAGAAGATGGTTGGCTGTGGATAGAGCCCTCATCATTCAACCATTTTTATTCACCGTGTCACTGTGCAAGATTGTAAGGGCTTTAACCGTAGAGATAATGTTTTTTTTGGGCGGTTCTTGCTTGTTTGGTTTTGACGCGATTTTTATCCGTATCAATGTGTTGCAGTTACATATTCTGAAGGCATGCTTGTTTGCCCTTGCGATTTTATTTTGTATTTTGTGGCTGTATGGAGGGCAGAAGAGTCGTTAGAGATAAATTCTGTGTAGCCCATTGTGAATGGAGGTGAAGATATGAATTTGCTTTTCAATTTATAATATATTCAGATATGTTAGCAGTGGCATTGTCCTGAAACCGATGCTGGGTGATTTCCTCTTTGGCCTGAACAAGTTTTCCCATTTCAAGGTTCAAACTGGAAGCTCCAGGATGGATGATTTGAACTATCTCGCCAAGGATGGCAAAATTGGCAGAGCTCTGCTCATTTTTTCCGGCCTTCTTGAAGTCATCGAGCTCTGCCAAGAGGGCAGATGCCCACGATTCAGCACAGCTCATTTCATCTTCGTTATTCTCATCCATA
Organism: Pinus tabuliformis; assembly: GCA_031772625.1. NCBI lineage: Eukaryota > Viridiplantae > Streptophyta > Pinopsida > Pinales > Pinaceae > Pinus > Pinus tabuliformis. The sequence continues at coordinate 686,652,150 of CM062813.1, forward strand.
TGTACAGTAGATGCCACGCTGCTGGCATTATCTACTGAATGGCGAGAATGGGAACGGCGGGGAGATTTCAAGGTGGGTAATTTTGATGCAGAGAGCTGGAGGAGGTCATGGTCCAACAAGTTTTTGCTTGAATCAGGTGAGGCTGGACACGGTTGGTTAATGATGATCTGCTTGGCTGGGATATATTCTTGCCCTTCTTTCCCACTAATCCTCTCAGCCTCTGGCATTCTGATTGGAGCTGAGCAATCTTTTTGACATTCTCCAGGTATTGCATGTGGGAAACCTCTGCAGCTTTCATGGAGTGCTCCCTCTCTTCGCTCCGGATTTCAATTTCCTTGTTAAGCAAGTGAAGTTCATACTTCAAACGAGACTTTTCCTTTTCTGCAATCTCCAGTTTCATCTCCATGGTGCGTAATTCATCTTGGGATCTCCTTTTGGAGTGGAGGACGTCTTGGTATGATGTGAAGAGAAGATTCTTTTCGGATTTCACCTTATCGATCTCTTCCCTGCCCAATTGAAGTTCTATCTGGCATTCATTCAAGGATCTTTTCAGTTCAACCTTCTCTGCAATTGCGACCTCCAGCTCACGCTTTGAAGTTGCCGCTTCAGCTTGAGCAGTTTCCCATCCTACCTCGAAAACAAAAAGAAAAGAATGTATTATCAAATTTCAAGGATTGTTTTTTCACTGGGTGGGGTAATCTACAATAGAACGCCACTGGATGCATGAAATTGAGTATGATCCAAACAATCTGGGGCTCATAAAATACACCACAGGATAATTGGAACTTAGTGCCATGTGAAGTAATTGAAGGTTACGTGGAAATAAGCAATTGAAACCCACACATTCTTAATTATTATTTATTCATGTGATGCAAAGGGGTTTTAGAGAAATAGGTTCGGTTTACCTGTATATTTTTATATGCATTAGATAATGCTCGTAATGTTGGTAGTGATAAATATACTTCATCTGTTATATAAGGTTTTCTCTATAGTCTAATTTGTTTAAAATTTAATAGAGATTTATTGAAATTATATTTTAAATTGTGAAATTTTTATAATCTAAGTATATAAAATTTTTCAAAATACTGGATTTATATATACTATCAAAAACTCATATTAAAAAATAAATATCAAAATTTAACAATTTTTTTTTTTTTTCTAACCAAATTCTAACTAAAAACTTTAAATATTTAAATAACAAAATAATAATATGGTCGACCCAACTTACCTACATACAACCCATACCAGAGTAAGGCATTTGTCCAACATATTTGGTTAGCAATATCTTATGTTTTCTCTATTATTTCTTTTGCCTGCCCTCATATATATAAAAGAAAGTAGAATCGATTCAATTGGAAAAAAAAAGCATATGAAATTATTCAAAACCAACCTATATGATTTATCTATAACAGGTGAATTTATTTAAAGATATTATATATGATTTATCTAATTGTAATATTCAATATTATTCATATATTTATTCACAGAAAAGAAAAAGTTAATTAAACTTTTAGATTTATATGGTTTATGGTTTTAACTAAGTTAAATTGTGTAAAGTAGAATAAAACCTACCATGTTTAAGATGAACACTCTACCTATTATCAAAGATAAAAAAGCGTTTTTAGAAAAATGAGAAAGTGGATTGCTGAGAAATAAAATTTTATTCCTTAATACTCTCTATTCTCATCTTAAGCACTATCTATTTTTATTTGATACTCTCTATTCTCATCTTAAGCACTCTCTTAAATTTAACATGGAGAATCAAAGAAATTTCACAACTAGGCGAAGCATTTGTGTTGGTAAGTGAGACTCTTTCTAAGAAGCAATTCTGACAGCGAGGTGACAAACTACTGGGTCAAGGAGAAGATATACAAGGTCTATAATCTATTTTTCGAGGCATCAAACTTTGCCATCATATTCAAAAACACTCGCACATACTCACTGACAGAAACACGTTACACATTGTGGAGAAGAAAACTCAGAAAACATATATATTCAACTCACAAGTAAACAACCACAAATCATCACCTAGAATGAATCTCAATCGAAGAAGTTACACAACCAGGTCAACCAACAATTTGATATTGACTAAACCATTTTGACACAATCTCTGGAACGTGCTTGCTTCTTCAGATCACTGATCGCATAGTGAAATTGAAGATATAAACAATCCTGAGGTGTATCCTAACCCTGCCTGTAAATGGGTAGAAGATTGTGACCTGAAACTGCCTCTTCCAAAAGTTTTTCACGCTGCTTCACCATATCTTCTTTGCTTTCTGTTGCCAATTCTTCCTCCAAGTGCACTTCCTGCTACACCAATAATATAGAACATCAAAAATCATTTCAAAGCATTAAATCTATATAAAATGAGTTCTGATATATAAGAAATTAATGCCCCACCTCATGAGTCTGACCAGACGAGCAGGTAACATTAGGCTTCTCTTCTTCCCTTTCCTCCTGCTTCTTTTTCCATGGCCAATTTTTTCGACCCATCTAGTTATACAAACATGAAATACAAAAAAAGCTGGTTCTTCTACCCAATTTCTTCAAGCTTTGTCACAATGAAACTTAACATAATAAAATTAAGGAAAGCCAAATTCCTTGTGCTTCGTTGCAGCTTTGTCTATCTAAATGTAATAAAGTGCATCATCCATAGTTACCTGCACTGCACCCTGATCAAGTACTGTTGCAGAATGTCAAATGACAGGACAGTATTGTTATTTTTGTTGGAGATATGTCATTATAGTTGGATTGGATTCATCTTCTTCAAGAAATGTGTAGGCAAAAGTTCTTTATTCCCGGGCTGACGAACTTTCAAAGGATCGCTTCCTCTGGCTAAGGTTGGAAGAATATCATAAAACAAAAAAGCATGGAGGTCCAACACTAAAGTTGAAAAAAAAAATCCAAAGATACGCTACCCACAGGGAAAAAATGGCAGGGGAACCAAACAGAAAGAGTTCATCACGCATCTGCCACCTTTTTATGACTTTACTTCATCTCAAGGGACCTGGAAGACAATACACATGGATACTTAACCAAAAGGCAAATCTTTGTTACTATTTTAATGGAAAGTTTGGAAGTTGGTTTAATCAAACCAAAATCTTAGAATGCAGTAAGAAGCACACTAGCTTACAATTAATTAATAAGCACAAAAAGAAAAAGAAAAAAAAGTATGTTCTGTATTCTTCCTTTGCCGAAAGCAAATGGTGATGTGAGTTTTTCTCACAACAAAGCCCCCACATGTTATAAATTTTTTTATTTGACATGAAATTTATGTCAACGGAAGTGGCTCACCATGCTCACAGTTTCTCCTGTGACATTTACAGACTGTCACAATAATTCTTCATACATAGCATCCATTAGAGCTTCTCCCATTATATATATCTTAAGTTTTGTCTTATTTTCATAGATTAAGATTTGAATTCAAGATTTCTAATTCGGTTTCGGTTTGGTTTCATTTTTACAGACATTGCCAATTAAACTACACCAAACTGACAATTTTTATATTCAAATTTTCAACTTCCACTCCAGTTTCATATTCTTTATAGCGTTATAAGGTATATATTTTTACACTTCTCTTCAGTTTCATATTCTTTATAGCGTTATAAGGTATATATTTTTACACTTCTCTTCAGTTTCATATTCTTTATAGCTTTATAGGGTATATATTTTTACACTTCTCTTCATTTTCATACTCCGGTTTTCTTTCTTAGACAATGTGACACTCCGAAGTCAGTTTTCATATTCAGATTTGCATTCCTGTGACACTTTCACTTCAGTTTCATGTTCAAATGTGCACTGTCAACTCAGTTAATCAGATTTGCATGTTTAAATAAGGTTTGAGTTGTAATATTTATTGGTAAAGCATATAGAGTATCTTTGACTCACCTATATTTAACATTTCAATGAGCGCAATTCCAATTAATAGAGAAAGCATAAAACTTTAAGCATCTATCTTATTTCTATGTGTAATATTATAAAATGGTGAATCATTTTTTAAGTTAATTTATATGTTTATTTAATTACGCTATAAGGCGTTCCCTCTGAAAGGAACTCTCCTCCATGCCGCGGTGTCTCGTTATGAGCCCTTAGATCGATTGTTAGACGATGGAATAAACTCCAGCCATGAGATCATCGGTGAAAAATGTTGTAAACGGTTCAGTTTATTGGAATGTCGTCAATGACAATTGTCACTCAATGATGGGCCTTCCCATCAATTCTGCCATCCCTTCTTCATTTCCATTCCCCCTCTTCTTCCATTAATTCCCTCGCCGCTCTTTCCGCTTCCTCTCTCTTCACCAATGCATCTGCGCCCTTCTACGCTTCAATGCCCATCTTCATCTCCTTCACTAGAAGGAAGCCATTCATTTTCAGCCATTCATTCTCTGTTCAGCAAAGAGAGGCCAAGCGATCATCGGCACTCCATGTAAGATGCTTTCGATCGTTGAATTCCAACCGCAATGAAAAAAGAAACCGTCTGTGGATGGATGAGAGAGGACAGCAATCTGAGGTGAGAGATCCAAGGTGAAGGCCTTGGAAGTTTTTTCATATTCCCAATAGCAGGATTACATATATAGAGATTATGCTCCGTGCAATTATGGTAACAGCATAAGATTTCACTGACACAAACACAGCAAACCCCATATTTAACAGCCATACCCAAGATATTATCACTGGAAGGAATCTCAGGCAAAAGATTAAAGTTCTTGAAACGAAATGGTTGAAACTCCATCGGAAGTTTGAACAAAACTGAATTTATTTCCGCACACCACAGCTCTGCAGCCCTCCCACCATTGTAGCATTCATGTTTTATTAAAAAAACAGGGGCACGGAATACCTGGTTTTGGTTGGAGAGCAGATAATTCCAGCGTTTGTACGTTTGAACAAAACTGAATTTCTTTCCGCACACCACAGCTCTGCAGCCCTCCCACCATTGTATCATTCACGTTTTATTAAAAAAACAGGGGCACAGAATACCTGGTTTTGGTTGGAGAGCAGATAATTCCAGCGTTTACAAACAATCCTTAACCTGTTTATGCTCAGAAAAGGTAAGCGTGAAAAAATTTCACTCAACAAATCCTCCGGGAATTCTTTACCTGTATCTCCAGAAACAGTTAATTTTTCCTCCGGGAATTCTTTACCTGTATCTCCAGAAACAGCCATCTTTCTCTCTGTATGTCTTATTTCAGAGTTGTTTTCCTTTTTCACCTCTTTTGCAATTGCAACTGTTAAACTCTATAAAACTCTGATAGTGCAAGGGTTACAATTATTAGTGTTTGACAAAAGCAGAGAAAAAGCGTGGAGGTAATGCAATGGTAGTTTGTAGCCAATTATAGCCATTCCGAATTGCAACAGAGAGATTATCTACAGCCAAGTCGCTTCCACCTTGCGTTAATTAGGCAGTTACCACTCAATTCGGCATGTTGTTCACCTGAGTTTTCTCCATGTTCATTTGAGGCGAAATCCAACATGGGTGTACCGTAAAAATCGATTATGAAAGCGCAGACAGTAAACGAAAAGGATGTGAGAGCATCTTGCACTAATATTTTAGCTTTCTCCAATAGTAAGGGCATGCGTACAAAAATGTTCATCTCGGCATGATCCCCTTCGATCTGAACATCAGGGAGCTCTATGAAGCGGATCATGTCCCTTGACGAAGATGGTAGGGTGTGGTGAGGAGAGCCGTCCATCCATATGGTGGTGAAGAAGGTGACAGAAAAGCCATGGTACACAGTCAGCCGCTTTGCAAGCTCGAGCAGTGGGATGTGATGGCCCGACCCAAACCCAGGGAAGATTGCGACATGAGGCTTTTGGCTCTGCTCTTGCGACTCCATGAATGTCTCTATATTCCAACAAGCAAATGCCAATATTTGAAGGGTGGGTTCTGTAATGATGAAGCAGAATTTATAGTTATAAAACAAATGTATGACATTCACCCATTTTTAGCACAACTTATCATCTCATTTCAGGCCAAAAGTTTGGAGGTTTAATCCGAACTTGCAGGAGACCAGGAGGACGAAGAGGAGCATGAGGAGGACGAAGAGAAGCATTGAGGTCCATGGCGTCTGATTCATCTGCAACCTTCAAGCCTTTTGGAGTTCTCTTTGTTTGCCTTGGTGAGTACCATCCATCCAATGATTCAACGAGTGAGTTCGGTATCGGTCATTGTTCGAAATAATGATTCCATAACGTCTACCATTATTGTCAGCCATCCAATTGTAGAAGCTTATAGTATATTGTACACTAAAGATCCAAAGCCTGAAGCCAAGCATAATTCTTTGTATCATGCCTGACTTGAGCTAACTAAATTTTTGTAGTTCTATTCAATTCAACTAAAGGAGCTAGGTTCTTTGTAGCTTCTATATTATTAAAAACCCAGACCCAATTTCTCATCTATGTTTCTATTAGAACAAATCATAATAAACTGGCACTCGAGATTTTTACAGTCATAAAATGCACCCAATGATTGCAGAGAGCAAATTTTAGTAATGCCTGAATACCAGCGAACGTCCGGTTAGGACATAGAAATTTTATTCTACCCTTTTGAGCGTTTCAAGAAGAAACATGATGTGAGGGGCTGCATCCTCCGACTGAGGTGTCGGGTCTAAGGGATAACTATTCTGTTAAAATCCTTTGAGATCTGCACCTAGCCTCATTCCTTGGTGCCATATGGATCGGGTAGCCAACAGTGAGAAAGCTTGGGGGACAGCTTAACACTTCGCCAACCTCACTAGTGAATCAATATCCCCTTAGGCTATTAATGCTATGGGTGTGACCTCTCAAGGCAGGGTGGGTGCCTGATAATCAAAGATTTAAGTTTGAGCTGAAAGCCGTGCAGCTCAAACATGAAAAAAATGACTGCAATATATACCTCTAATTTAAGGATTATTAAAACTTAGGATGTTCAGTTTTCCTGAACATCCGATGAGATTTAGTACACGGTTACTACAGAAATATATGTAATCCACCAATTAGGCTAAACTGCTCTAATGCAGGGTAACAACCAACGTTGTGGAACCGCAATAAAATTAAGATAGCTCATTTGGCTACTTTTGTACAAAATGATATTACTACGATAGGCTACATATTTATCATCGTTTGTCCATAATTGGACAACCATCTCTCTGACGAGTTTCAAACTAGCTTAAGGTGCTCGTAAGGGGATTTTGTCATCCTTACCTTGCTATTGTGAAGCTTACAGAATTAGTGGATATCACTGAACAACTTTACAACCCGTTAAGCTAGTTACCGACAACCAACTGTCAAAAATACAAAAAGACATAGACACTAAAGGCTGTGCATTATTCTTATGTGCCTCGTTGTCTAAATTCTATTGAAGTTCTTCTGCAACGCAGAGACCCGCATGGCTATCCCTTGTCCTATCATTGTTAGATCCTTGATACATCATCAGAGTGTTTTAGCAGCTGCTTATATATATATATATATATATATAAAGGAATCAACAACTAAGCCGAGTACAGGTTTGAATTCGCATGACATGGAGTCAATTGTGACTACTACCACTATAACTTTTAGGTGAATATATGCACGCTCCCACACACTGTCCACAAAGTTAATTAAGTATTTTGGACCACAAACTTTACATAAGACTTTATAGGAAATCCACCGCCGATTGAGCTGCCCAGGGACTATTAGTGGTGTTAGCTTTATCAAACAACAATGCTTAGATTTATTTTGGAACTCATAGGTAGAATAGCTTTGATTGCCACAATAGGCACGCTGCTTATCATGCCCATTGCCATTCCATCTATGACATATTTTTTGTTTATCCAAGAGCTTTCAGTTTGCGGTTCTCTACACGTTTTCAGATTCTCAAAGTCCCATCAAGGTAAGTAATAGTCATACCGACAATAACTCTATGATAATATATTTTTAACAATCTTAAATATTTATATCGAGCATAGAAATACTATTAAATATTTTCATTGTTGTTTAAGGACCAAGTGTTGACAAAATCTTGGCATTTTTTACGATAAAACTAGATCTGATCTAAGTAAAATTGCTAGAGAAATTAACATGGAGTCTAGGGGCTAAATGCCAACTCTTTATTGGGTGGAAGCTGCGGGGCAGCTGAGGTTGTTAGTTAGGGTACAACTTTGCCATGATGACACAAGATAAAGAAATGGTACATTAACGGGGAACTAGGTCCTCATGAATAAGGAGGGCCTAATTACTATATACAAGAGATTATTATAGCCATTCTCACACAGTTGTGTATGATTTTTCAATATTTTGGTTATTAAGAGATATTTTCCTATTTCTAAAGAGATGTAGATGTGTCTCATCATTATTATACTTTTGAGCCACACTGCCTTTCTATATTTGATGTATTTAGTATTTTTTTAGTTATTTCTGGTAACTTGGAGCATTACATCAAGGCCCAGCCTTGGATGTGGAAGAGAGGGGAAGGGAAATCTCACCTCAGAAAGGCCTTGGCTTTGTCTCAACTATTTTCCCCATCATACAACCCCTGAAAGTAGATGCTTTGATGATCAATCTTAATGGACTAGGGCTTATCCTTTATCAAATAAGCCTTCTACTTCTAAGGAAGAAATCAAATCAAAGGATGTCGTGTGCGGAGGGCCATTGAAACAAGGGTCCGACTCTTGACATGATCACTTTGTTTGTTACTTCCAATTGCCTGAACTTTCTAAGTTCAATGGTCAATTTACTGCTTCCATAAGGTCTCTCCATAGTATGTATTTTCTAGATTATTTTTGTGTGTTTCTGGTTGTCATTTTCATGTCAAAACAGAGCTGGTCACCAAGGAGTGTGGCTCATTATGCTCTATGCACTCAATGTTTGTGTCTCTAGTCATTAAATCTAGCTGAAACATTTTAGTGGAATCCAAGGCCAAGGATTTGGTTTCCATCTTTTTGTTTTTAGTGCTGAGTGATGCATTTCAGTTTTATTTAAACATGTGAGCCTGCTTCATGTTTACATAAGTTGTTGATTTTATAATGATACACATTATTTAATATTTAATCATGAGTTCAACTTACCAGTAGAAAATGGAACAAAAAGAACAATCACATGAGATAGTATCCACTATAAACTTCTTCATAAAAACTTTGTAGAATAATTACCAATTCATGGTAACTAAATATTTCATGTAGAGTTATGCATTACTTCAGTCCTTTAAAAGAAGAAATTCTAGATGCATTACTTCATTCCTTTACAAAGCAGAAATTCTAGTAACCAGTTACCGTTGATATCTCAATGCTCATGATTGCTTTTTCAGGGCCGTGATGCATATCAATGTCAAGAAGGATAATGATTATTAGCTGTGGAAAAAATATTATCTGATTTGTCAAGGATAATGATTTGTTATCGGCTCCTATTGTTGCAATTGGGGATGATAAAAGCATTGCAAGTTTAGATATCTTAAGTAGTTGAAAAAATATTTGCTAATCTCTCCAGGAAAATAATCTCTTTTTATTCTTGTTCTTGGAAGGCAACATTTGTCGGAGTCTCATTGCAGAGGTTGTATTTCGTGATGCTATGCAGAAAAGGGGATTGACATCAGCATTCAAAATTGACTCTGCTGCAACTATTGACTACAATGAAGTAGGTTCCAGCTTATCATGGGTCAAGGCTAATTGAATTGGTATTTTAAATTTTTTTGTATTATACTGCAATAAATAGGTATCACGTATTAATATGTTGAAATTATTTGAAGGGCGATCCTGCAGATCCCAAGATGAAGAATGCAACCAAGAAACGTGGAATAGAGATAACTTCTATATCACCTACAGACTTTAAAGAGTTTGATCTAATACTTGCAATGCACAAGCAGAACAAAGGTAAATAAAAAGCATAAATGGCATATAAAACTCCCAAAATTTTCAGTTTCATTTGCTAAGTTGTTCCAAACAGAATCTAATAAGCCAATACTATTGTTAAATTCAAAAAAATGTACATTAAAGTTTGTCTATGTTATTGTTAACATATGCTTCTAATTAGTTTCTAATTTGTGTGCAAATATAAATTAATAACATGGGATGGATATATTTTGTAGCTGACATATTGAAAATTCTCCTTCAGTGCCCCCAACACACAAGGCCTTTATTGCTTTTCCCAGGTAATTGTTTATATTTGGTATTCTTTATCGTTTCCCTGTGATACTCATACCATGGAGGAAGCCATTTTTATAGTCAGATGGAGAAAGTGGAGGAGCAAAGTAGCTGTGAGATATCAAATGGACAATTACTGTGCCAATGGCTTGCTACCTTGGAGCTCTGAAAAGCTTCCTACAGCAGTGGTATGAGAACTCAACTTTGCTCAATTATGGTGAAGTTTTAGTGTGATAGCATCTGAGATTTGTTTTGAGGTTGGTTCTCTCTGTAACTGATTTTTTGATTTTGTGTGTTGTTGTTCGCATTACAGATGTGGCTGATACTGCACTGATATTGAGAAAGCACACCCTTCCAATAAAGCTATTTTCTTGCATGTTATTCAATGAATTAGAAATCTTCGATCCTCGGGATCAGTTCCCATTTGCATATGTAAGAGACATGATGACCCCCAAAGTGAGGATTCACATGCTCGAATAAGCCATTTTTAATACAATAACAAATGAATATCAACATTCTTACAAAGTCAATCGAAGCATTTTCAAAGAGCCTCCTTTGGACCTGCAAATTTCTTTGGTTTATGAATCTAGAACCTGCAAATCGTATTTGGACAGAATGTGGGCTACATATTCTGTTTGATTGTATTAATTCATTTCAAATTTGATTGGCTGCTATTATTACAACGTCCATAAAATATCAAATTTTTAAACTGTGAAGGGTCACGAAATAGCAAGAAATAGCAAAATATGGGAGGATCCATACCTGCAAATTTAACCAATCCGTGATGTTGATGGATGCCATGAGTGTTAATTTTGTGCTAGATTGGATTAGATGACTGAAATAGAAAAATATGGGAGGATCCATACCTGCAAATTTAACCAATCCATGATGTTGATGGATGCCATGAGTGTTAATTTTGTGCTAGATTGGATTAGATGACTGATTTACTTCTCAATAATTGAAATCATTTTTACTGCTTCTGCCAACATGAGATGATAGAGACTCTGCACCTATATCTAATATGTGTATTGCATTTAATGGCGTTCATAGAGACTGAATTGTTTTTCCATGTGAATTCCAGTGGTGATTCTGGTTATACCGGAAATGAAGGAAAATACAATGAAACGTGCTCTCCTGGACAGCTAGTATCCAAACTGGGTGTACGCCATGAAAACAGTTTTAACTCAAACAGAAACAAAGAATTTTTCTAGGTGGCTCTTTATTAAAGGAGGTGCGACGTGGGGACAAATGTCCCCAGATGTTGATTGTTACATTTCTGCATCTTTTTTAGATTTGCCTATCCCTATGTCGCCATTGCTCTTCAATTTATGCACATTTCTGCAACTTATTTAGATTTTCATATTCCTATGTCACTATTGCTCCTCAATTTATGCACATTTCTGCATTTTATTTAGATTTTCCTATTCCTATGTTGTCATTGCTCCTCAATTTATGCCTTACGGCGTTTCCTTTGCAACATTTGGTGCAAATGCTAGTTAGGACTGTTTCAACTAGTCTTACTCCTCTGTCTTGCGGGGTTCACTTAGGTGTAGCGTTTATAACAACATCAAATTTTCTTTCTTTCTCTGGTATCCTTTCCTGAGAGGTTTATAATCTCTTACCATTGGCCTGCTATCATATTGTTGTATGGGTGGAATTGTAACATATTTGTCTTTTCTTTCAGCCAATGAAAGGGATGCATATTTAGTGTGCATAACACCCATTCTCTCTTTTTCAATTGAGTGTGCCTTCTTTGTTTTCTGATGATTTCACTTGCAAGAACAAAAAGAATTAGTACTAAACCCTTAGTCTTTTAGAATTTGAAAGGGAATAACTACATAAAGAGACTACAACTAAGAACCCTTACTCTTTATAGCTCTTCCTAATAATTCATATTTTTACCAACTAGGAATAAAATGAATGCCCATAACAAAATGAATGCCAAGAACAATGATTTGAGGACACAAAAAGCTAGTTGTGTTGAAGAAATTGTGTTATGTCAAAGTTGTTACAAAAAGAAAAAGGAATAACTCTTCCTCATAACTCATATTTTTATGAACTAGGAATAAAATGAATGCCAAGAACAATGATTTGAGGACACAAAAAGCTAGTTGTGTTGAAGAAATTGTGTTATGTCAAAGTTGCTACAAAAATAAAAAGGAATAGCTCTTTCTCATAACTCATATTTTTACCAACAAGGAATAGAATGAGTGCCAAGAACAATGATTTGAGGACATGGAAAGCTATTTGTGTTGAATAAATTATGTTATGTCAAAGCTATTACAAAAATAAAAAGGAATAGCTCTTCCTGATAACTCGTATTTTTACCAACTAGGAATAGAATGAATACCAAGAACAATGATTTGAGGACACATAAAGCTATGCGTGTTGACTAAATTGTGTTATGTCAAAGCTGTTACAAAAAGAAAAAGGAATAGCTCTTCCTAATAACTCGTATTTTTACGAACTAGGAATAAAATGAATGCCAAGAATAATGATTTGAGGACATAGAAAGCAAGTTATATTGAAGAAATTGTATTATGTCAAAGATGTTACAAAAAGAAAAGGGAACAACTCTTCCTCATAACTCATATTTTTACCAACTAGGAATAGAACGAATGGCAAGAAAAAAATGAATGCCAAGAACAATGATTTGAGGACACAAAAAGCTAGTTGTGTTGAAGAAATTGTGTTATGTCAAAGTTGTTACAAAAAGAAAAAGGAATATCTCTTCCTCATAACTCATGTTTTTACCAACTAAGAATAAAAAAAGAAGTTAAAATGCAAGAAAGGGTCAATGCCACTATGACCTCAAATCCAACCCCTGCAATTCAATACCAGACTACCATAATAACAATGTTTCAGACTTGATATTTTTCGACAGTCTGCAATAGGTCACTATTGAGGAGAAGTAAGCTTACAAGTGATTGAAAAAATACACTCCAATCATCAATAACATGCAACAAACCTTAGAAGATCCTCACACCCTAGACAAATCAATCAAATAAAGCCCACAACTCTGCAAGAGAAATCTAGAAAGAATTTTTATGTGTGAATCCTCAATGTTTCTTTCTAGATTTCTTGTTTCTTTCTGTGAATTTAATTATTCAAATATTGTTGTAGGATGAAATTTTATGTGTGAAAACCCTTCCAATTATGAGTTTCAGATCTGAGATGTATTTAGTTACAATATATAGATAAAGCACTGATTGTTGTTGCTCATTGATTGCAAAGGCCAATGAATTATCTTGTTTTCTAATACAGTTTTTTAAAATCAGAATTTTGTGGTAACTCTGTAGGTTGTTGCAGCCATGCCAAGAGTTTCTATTGCAGATCATACAAGGAATAGGAGGAGGCGAGGGGCGAGGGGGGCCCAATTGCGATCTAGTGAATCAAATGAGGATAGGGGGGGTGATGTGAATGCTCCCAATGCACCCAGTAATGTCATTGAAAAGGAAACCATGGTTGCAGATCATTCTATTCCACCATCAACCACAGAGTCACCTTCAATCACAGTGCAAGGTGCAAGTTCAACAAAGAAAATCAGTGCCATCAGAGGCTAGAAAAAGCAAGACATGCTAGCTGTAATTGATGACATTGATTTTAAGGGACATTCAATCTGTGCCTCTGCAAAAAAACATGGTATTGTTGCCTCTAACATACATTATTGGATAAATGGGTTGACTAATACAAAGCGTAGAGGGCATGTTATAGTTATGACTGAAGAGGAGGAGGATGAGGTGGTTGAGTGGTGTAAGGAGATGGCCCAATTGGGACACGGGTTAGAGCTTATACAACTTAAATCCACGGTAGCTCAAATCTGTCAAGGGAGGCCAAAGTCCTTCAAAGACGGGTTTCCTCGTAAATCATGGTGGAGTGGGTTTAAAAAAAGGAATCCAGTCCTTGTGCTATGTACAACCGAGGGCCTTGACAAAGACAAGGCTTTAAATCTATGCCCTGCAATTGTATCCAAGTTCTATAACACTCTTTATGCTGCATATGAGCAACACTCATATGCCCCAGACCATATATGGAACTGTGATGAAACAAACTTACAGGCAAGAAGGAATTGAGGTATGCGGGTAATTGCCAAGAGAGGGAACAAAAATGTGCCTAACATTTTGCCTAATAGAAGGGAGTGGATCACTATTCTTTGTTGTGTCAATGCAATTGGTTCTTCAATCCTAGGATCTTATTTATTCAAAGGTAAAACACAACTAAAAAACTATATACATAATTGTGAACCAGGTGCATGAATGGCTACACATCCCCATGTATGGATGACAAAGGAACCATTTATGAATTGGCTTTGTCATTTTGTTGCATCTGTACTAGGTAGTGTCTCGCCTGAAAGTAGACACCTACTGATTTTAGATGGCCATGGAAGCCACATGGTTGTGAAGACAATTGAGGAGGCCAACAATTTTGGCATTTACATGTTAACATTGCCAACTCATACCACTCACAGATTGCAACCCCTTGATGTCAACGTGTTTGGGCCTTTTAAGAACTATTTTAGGGTTGAGTGAGCTTCGTGGATGGCAAAGAATCCAGGGGTGGAAGTAAAGAGGTTTGAGCTAGTTGAGCTTGCAAGTAAAGCCTTTAAAATGGCTCTCACACCTTCTAATATCAAGGCCGAATTTAGGAGGACTGGTATATGTCCACTCAATGTTGATTCTCTTAAGCATGATACCGGATATATCCAAGCATTTTATGTGGAAGGTCAAGAAGTAGAGAACTTACAAGACCATGTTGATGGCCAAGAAGATGTTGTTGTTGCTGAAGGTATAATGTCCCTTTCTGAAGGGAACTTCTATGGTAATGATGATGAACATGTGAGTGAGACACAATTCAGTCATGAACCAACTGTCAATATCAGGGAGGTTGTCACACCCATTGAACCACTGACCAATTCTTCATGTGATATTCCATATGAGGCAGTTGATCAACTTAATGAAAATGCAAACTTGATTTCAAATGATAATGCAACAGGATTAAACAATGAGAAATTGAGCATGCCAACCCAAGTAAGCCCACCATCATGGTTGGCAGAGGCCATGATGAATATCAACACACATAATGTGTCTACCACTAATACAGAAAGCATGGACATGCCTTCACAACCATCAGAGTTGAACACCGAAATTATTCATTATTTTATGGACAATGGGTCAATGGAAGAGGATCCTATTTAGCATGAAGTACCTGAAGAAGACAACAATGGGGACCAATCAGTTGTCCCTGAGGTTGAAAGCCAAGTGTTAGGTCCTGAGGAGCATGGGACATCAAAACAGAGAAACCTTGGTGCATTCCTAAAGTTACCAGTAGAGAGAGTGAAGACCTCATCAAGGCACTCAACATTAGATTGTCTTTGTTTGGGGAGGAGTTCACAGTTGCTCACATCTGATGATTATATGAATTTGTTGTTTGAGTATGAACATAAAAAAAATGAAATTCAGGAATTTAAAAAGAGAAAGGAGTTGGCCAAAGAAAAGAGAGCTGAAAGGACTGCAGTAGCAAAATCTCGAGCAAAGGAAAGGTTGGAAAGAAAAAAAGCAAGGGGATATAAGGAACATCATAAGCAATTGGCAAGGCAAGAGAGGGAGGCAAGAAAGGTTCAACAGTTGTTGGAAAAATGAGTAGGGGTGACAAGCCAATTTGTGGAAAATAGAATGTTGTCCAACACATTAGACCATATTGCATAGAACACACCATCATACCAAGACCTGATTAACATCCAAGTCCAACGTTATTAGCTAGGGTTATGCCCACCTCTTATACCCCTACCAATGCAGGTTTAAATCCTAACTGTGTTTATATGACACCTGCACTAAGTGCTGGGGTTAGTAACACAAGTGGACACTTGGGCTACTCAGTCCCTCCATGGCTACAAGGAGGAAATTGGAGTCAAGCATATGGAAACATTCAGGCACATCCTAATCAATCAATCTTGGGTAGTCCACCATACTTGGGTCAGGAAGGCAACTCAACAATTTTGGGCAATGCAGGAAATGGAGGCCATCAAACATAGGGGTGGCATGACATAATTTTTGTAACCACATCGCAATGTAAATTTTGTAAGGATGCATTATGTTGATTGGTTTAATAGTAGAAGCTACACTTCTACACAGTTAAGGAATATCTAGTTCATCAGATTAAGGAATGCAAATGATAAAAAAGACCATTCTCTTCTACATAGTTACTTCAAATTTTAATTGATTTGAGAATGTCTGTTAATTGTAATTGTGATGATCAAGGAACAAAGGTAGATGAACACAATGATCGAATTTTAACTTTGTTGTGATAATATGATATGTAGATAATTGAACTCTATTTGGATAATTTGATCAAAGTTAGATAAACTAAATTCAAGAATCTGAACTCTATTGAATTTTAATTTTAATTCTAATCTGAAAAATATTTTTATTTCGATGTCAGGTTTTTATGTTTTTTTCAATCATCAAAATATACTCTTTTATTTAGAGAAAATCACTAACCCTAAAGAATGAATCTAAAACAATGAATCACTAACAAACAAACAAGCTAACAACATAAATGAATCTAAAGCAATGAATCACTAACAAACAAACAAGCTAACAACATAAATGATTCTAAAGCAATGAATCACTAACAAACAAACAAGCTAACAACATAAATGAATCTAAAGCAATGAATCACTAACAAACAAACAAGCTAACAACATTTTACTACTAACAATTTAAATGTATTATACTGCTGACAACTACTAACAATTTATACTACTAACAACATTAGGGGAGGTTTTCCATTAGGCGAACGGGTCCACGTAGATCAACCATTATGCCACTTAAACTACGTGAGGTGTCGTACGACACCTATCATCCACCATGCGACACATGTCCTCCATGCATCGCGATTGGTTCAACCAGTTTAAGGCATGTTAAGTCCTCTCGAGAACACATTGAACATATGTTGTTTCGTTGGTTGCATTATTCTATTAGGGCCTGCTACTTGCTTGCTTCTGGTCCAGGGTACACAATTCCGTACAACAACATACAATCCCTAAAGCTAATTCACAATGGCACAGAGTAATGCACACAATAGAGTAGTTAAACCCACAAATAATTCACAATGGCACACAATAACATATAATAGAGACACGGTAACATATAATAGAGGCGAGACTCACCAACATGAATTCCTCCTGCTTGAATTGCTGAGAATACAAAATTACATAGATCAAAAGATTGATAGAAAAGCATAAAAAAATTCATGGAGAATCATCTAGAAAGTAGTACAGAATTTATAGAGACATCTTTATAACACAAACACTATTTCTAAATTTAAACTCAATTAGAAAGTACTATAACCATAAGTAATTAACACACTGGAAATAAAAACTTTGAATCAACAGACAGTTTCTTCAAACCAACAACAGTTTCTTCAACATAACCCCCTTGTGCTCAGAAACCCCCTTGTGCTTCTAGCATTTGCTGCAGGGTAATAATTCACAAATGGCACAAAGTAATGCACGCAATAGAGTAGTTGACTAACAAATAATTCACAATGGCACATAATAATGCATAAAAAATTTCATGGAGAATCATCTAGAAACTAGTACATAATTTATAGAGACATATTTATAACACTAACACTATTTCTAAATTTAAACTCAATTAGAAAGTACTATAACCAGAAGTAATTAACACACTCGCAATAAAAACTTTGAATCAGCAGACAATTTCTTCAAACCAACAAAGGTTTCTTCAACATAACCCCCTTGTGCTTCTAACATTTGCTACAGGGTAATAATTCACAAATGGCACAAAGTAATGCACACAATAGAGTAGTTGAACCCACAAATAATTCACAAAATTCCAGTCTTCTTTGCCATTACAAGTCAAATATGAAAATAAAGATATCTTTGATAAACTAAAAATCTGGCTCCATCTTGGACACTTAGCGTGCAGATTAGTTTGACATGAGCACCTATCAAATTTTTTGAGAGTAAATTCATGAAAAACCCTGGTAATGGTGGGAAATTCTCTGTTCATTAAATTGAATTTCAGTAAAAATGGAGGAATTGAGGCTTTTGGATGCGACCAAGAGATATGGAGAACAACAAATAGGATATATTTCCAGCTTACAATAATCTCAAGCTATGGAATGGATGCGACCAAGAGATGGGTTTCAGTGCAGTTGAACGATGGATTGATAAGTGCATAAACCCAAACCTTTCAAAACAACACCCGCTATCATTTCAAAACAATCCCTACACTCAGAGCTATTGTTCGATGACAATCCCTTTCTAAGGAGCCATTGTTCTCAAACAAGACCATCATTAGTTTGCAAACACCAACATTAAGAGTCTATAATAGAAGCATCACATCTTAGTAAGTGAGTTGTTCCTAATGACATAGTAATGCACACACAGTAATGCATAATAACAGATAGGGTGAAACAAGCTAATGCACGGTAAACCCACAATTTACATAAAACCCACCAAAAACCCACAATTTACACAAAACCCACCAAAAACCCACAATTTAGACAAGCTGAAAGTGTTCAAAAACACAGGCATGTAAGCAGAAAGGAACAATAATCCAACAAGTTTAATGTGTTAAAAAACACAAGTACTCGACTGGTAGGACAGTTTCCTACCTTCTTTGATGGCTTCCTCCATGCCAGCGCGCCACAGGAACCCCAGCTCCAGCGCACCACAGGAACCCCAGCTCCAACTCCAACTACAAACCGCATAGTGACCTGCAAGACAGGCCTGCCATGGGGTTAGACTGCGAAAAACCTCCAAAAACCTACATAAAATGAGCAAAAATTGGTGGTTTAGCTCAGAAATTTACCAATTTACCTGATAAAACCCTTCGGAGCACAAAATCGCCATAACCTTCACTGAGCCGAGTTAAATCCACCACAGGGATCTCTGCAGACGAGTAACCAGACGAATACACCATATGGGGAAGAGAAATGGGCCCAATATTGCAAACTAAATCGTAGACAACATCGTCACAACTTCTCAAAGCAGCATCAGAAAGACACCATAACCCACTGTCTGTAGGGGCAAGGACGGGCATGGATGCAAGTGGAACACCAACAGTGCCGCATAGGTACCCCGAGGGAGAAACAAGAAAGTAAACAACCCGAACAAAATAAGGTAGCCAACGAAACAACAGTCGTTGAATGTGTTCTTGAGGGGACTTAACATGCCCTAAACTGGTTGAACCAGTCACGATGCATGCAGGACAGGTGTCGTATGGTGGAGGACAGATGTCATAAGACACCTCACCTAGTTTACATGGCATAATGGATGGTCTACGTGGACCCGTTCGCGTAATGGCGTCCCTCCCCTATACAATAAAACTTCCATTTCATTGAAAAAAAAATTAGGTTTTAGAATCTTGTGAGCATTTCTTTCTTAATTTGATTTTTAAAAAATATTGATATATAATTACTAATTTTTAGGGTCTTGTGACCATTTATTTCCTAACTTTGTTGAGTTTGTTTTATTTACACATAGTTTTTATAATTCCTGCCTCCAAGGTATATCAAGAATTCAAGAAATTGATATTATTACAAGAAATTGAATTTAAGAATTCAAGAAATTTACCTTCTTGAATTCAAGAAGTTTTCTTCTTCTTTTTAATCATTTTGTGTGTTGATTAATGTGTCTAGGTGTATCTGTTCAAAGGATTTGAAACTCAAGCCGAGGTGGACACTTGGCTGGCCGCAAATCCAATGCAATGCACCAGATCCCTTCATTTCATTTTAGGCGATTCAAATTCTACGGTGCAGAGGTTGGGGTGTGGGATCCAAACTAATTCTACCAATGCGTAGTAGTGGGGGTATTAAGGATCCCACTTTGAGGATCAAGTCATTGCAGGATGAGAGATTGTTTGACATTTATTGGTCGGTTAGTCTTAAATTTCTCATCTATTTCAATTGGTTTGTTAAGCTATTTTACCTTCTTTCCTCAAACCAAACATAGAATATTGGTCTTACCTGCAAAGAGTTAATGTGTGAATTTTGTTAAAGCCTTTTAATTTACTACAACTTTATTCCTAGTTTTATTCAAAGTGAATCTATCAAATTCAACCAATTTAATACTAAATCACAAATCATAGACAAATGTATAATATTTGGAAAATATTTGAAAATGACTAATCATATATATATATATATATATATATATATATATATATATAGATATATTTTAATATTTTATTTTACAATATGAAATGTTTTAGGAACTAAGTATTTTGATTAAAAACTAAGTGTTTTGATATCTATCTATTTAAAGGCTAATCATATATTTTATTTATTTTAATTTATATATATATATATTTTTTTACAATATGAAATGTTTTAGGAACTAAGTATTTTTATTAGAAACTAAATGTTTTGATATCTATCTATTTAAGTTGTATAATTGAACTAATTATAATTTAGTTGTTAAATTAATAGTAAAACATTTGTTATTGCATATTATTCATAACTAATAATTAACTTGTCTTTACAATTTAATTTAAAAATTAATTTAGTACTAAACCACAAATTATAGATCATCCCAACTCCATTTTTGTTAAATAATAATTAACTTGTTTTTACAATTTAATTTAAAAATTAATTTAATACTAAATCACAAATTATAGATCATCCCAACTCCATTTTTGTTTTGGAAAAAATAAAGTTATGGGGTGGTAAAGGAGTTAAACCAGTGGTGACGTCTCGAAAGAAGGCATGGTACCTCGCTCCAGAAGGCTATTCAACTTTACATGTACCAGAATAGGACCTGTAACCTATAATGTTGTAGTGCAACATGGAAAAGGTATGTTCCCATGTGATTCAAAGCTTTTAATCATAGGAAATGATAGTTTGCTGGGCCGGGGAAGATTGTAGAAGGGGTTTTACTTATACTTTGGTGTTTTACAGAAATTTGGGTTAAATTTGGTAGAGATTTCTGTGAAAAATTTACATTCTTATGTCTTTCCCCTTTTGATCTTCTCTGGTAGACTGTTTTAAAGAATTTATTAGGGCATTTAACAGTTATCTCTATAAAGACTGTAATTTTTTAGCGATTATATCCAATTTCAATGGTCATGTAGTAAGCTATAGATATATTAATCTTTCCAGAGCTATCACATTTACACATTAGTTAGAGGCTATAGGAAGATTTCTGTCAGGTTATCCAAAGACCACAATCTTTCTTCCTGAACAACGGTTTTATGAAGATCTAAACTTCTTCGAGTGCCCAAATGTTGTTTGCATGTCCATCCTTTTAACAGCTTTTTCCTTTTGGCCCTCTTACTTAGACACTGGAGCGATGGTGGTTTGTTTGGAACAACATATTTTCTGTTTCTCAACCCTGCAAATATGTTGCCATTAGAATAGGTTTCGGGCGGTGGTTTTGCCACGGTTGTTACTGTATCTGCTGTTGCGCAGGACCAGAGCTCTAAAACTGCTTTGACAGTGGTTTTTCCGGGAGAATTTCCTATCGGTTCCCGATCAATGGATTTTCTGGGTTATATTTCAAATCTTTTTATTAATATAAGAATCCTGCTCCCATTCGCTGGCACGGGCTCGCGGTGACGTGTGTCCACAATCGACCTCATAGTCCCTTTCGCCTGACGTCTATCCCTGCTGCTTGTGCGTGTATCTTTATTGTTCTAGGACAATGAAGATTCTGAGGAGATTTATAAAGTAGGCAGATGTTTTGGCGACGTTGACATTCTTTTAGTCGGAAAAATCCAGGCATGTTTAGGCGTGGGAGCTGAGGTGCCTGTAGGAGGTACTTTAATGCTGGTGTGACATTCCCTGCAGTTGGCACATGGAATATTCCTATGGGAATGTACCTGACAAGAAAATTATATGACCTGGTACCGTAGACTTTCTTGAGAGTGGTGTTTCCGAGGACGGTTGGAACATGAGTCCCATCGTTATTGCTTACCTATTTCATAGATAGGCGAGAAGGTTGTTAAGTAGACATGACACCTCTGTAATCCATGTAGGAGGATGGACCCATTTGAATATGACATTTCCTTACATGAAGCATTTATTCAAGCCACAGTGGCGGCTGAGTCACAACGCCACGCGAACCAAAATATGATGAGGCAGGTGGCACTTTCCCCCCAACTGACAACCTTGGGGGATGGAAATGACTTGTGGATGGAAATAGGTGTGATACCACAAATCACTAATGAGGGGAAAAAAGGTGGCGGAAGGAAGATTGGTAGAAAACATTGTCCCATAAAAATTTCTACCCTTGCGCCTATTCTCTCATTTGGTCACAACGTGCTTCTCAATCGTATTACGAGTCTTCAGAAGAGAGCGTTAGTCGAAAGGTGGTACTTTTCTGAAATTGATGAAGGCGAGATGAGGCAGTGGCTGGCCAAGAAGTGGAAAATTCTGGTGGGCCTTGTTCCTACAGTGGTGAAGCTCATGGGAGGATGGCATAGCTTTCACTTCTTGAGTGAAGAAGACCTCAGAAAAAATGCAGAAAGACCATGGGTCAAGGACTGGGGCTTCTTGGAAATGTACGCTTAGTATGTGGGTTTCAATCCCTTGAAACAAATGCCAAAGGACAAACTCATATGGGTCAAATTTCCCAGACTTCCATTAGAGTTTTGGACAAAGGATGTCTTTACTGATATTGGAAACACCATCGGTAAATTCGTTTACATCGATCCTCATTGTCTGGCAGCAAGGGATCAGAGAATTGCTTGGGTACTAATAGAAAAAGACTTTGGTGAGGCTTTCCCAGATCACATGGAACTAAAATGGGAAAAAATTAACCTCACTCAGCGTCTGGATTTCTAGGTAATTCCATTTTGATGCCTCAACTGTCACCAAACCGGTCATCTAATTGCAAATTGCCCCAAAGAAAGTGGGGATGGCTATCATCGTGGGAGCACAAAGGGGGTCATCAAAGGATGCAAAAGGAAAACAAATCGGAGTGCTTTTCTCCTCATCCTGGTTTTGCCAACAAATCCAAAGGAACTTCTTCAGGCTCAGGTAATTCTAATCATACAAATCAAATATTTTCTTAACCTTCTCCCAGATTTATAAAAAAGACATCTGTTCCTATTCCTATTCAAATTCACTCTTCATCCCTGATGTCTGAGCAATTTGGTTCTCATTTAGTTGTTGACTCAAATTTAGGAGAAAATCCCCATGTATTTTCTTCCCCAATCTTTCCTTAGATGCCGCTATAGTTGCATTATTCTATGATAGACATCCCATCAACTTCATATGCTACATACAGACAAGCCTGAAGGCTTAATTCTCTAGTGACACAACCAAATTCTCCAAAAGACAAAGAAAAGGAACCTTCTCATTTCTCTCTGACATCCTCTCCAAATAACTCTGTTGATAGTGACCTTGATTTCCTCCTTCAAAGGAAAACTCTTGACCTTAAATCGCTTACAATACATAAGCCAAAGGGATGTGGGTCACCTGTAATCAACCCAACATCTGCAGGGAATATTACTGTGAGGCGTAAAAACAACAGAGGCAACAGACATTTTAGAGGTCACCCTCGTCAAACACATACTACACTGACAAATTCGCCATCTCTCATTGATGTTCCCATCACATCTCCTATCTCTCCCAGGGCACTTAGAGCTTGCATGCCCTCCAATAGGCTCAAATGAACTCAATCCTATCACTGAATATAAGGGGTTTGGGGGCCCATCCAAAATTCCTCACTCTAAGAGACCTTTTCATTTTTTCTAAATCCAACATAATTCTCATCCAAGAAACAATGCACACTGCTACCCAAACAGTAGAGTATTTTAGGAGGATGCTTCCCAAATGGTATATAGTGGCAACTGATGCCAATGGTAGATCTGGCGGTCTTGCTGTTTTTTGGGACCCAAGATGAGAAAACCTAAAGGCTTTCTCATGTACGGTGGGTATTCTCCTGACTGGGTATATCAGAGGTATCCCTGGAAGATCACATATTCTCAATGTGTATGCCCCCTACAAAGACAGGGAAAGGTTTTGGGATACAGTGGAGGTATCGGGGATTCTAAATGCTCCCTCTCTGATTTTGGCAGGGGATCTAAATTGTACCTTAGGCATAGAAGAACTGTGGGGACAATTTAGGGTGGCAGATAAAATGGCACAGAAGTTAAGAGAAATTATCTTTACACACAACTTAATAGATGTCTACCCTCCCAAAATTGCTCCCACTTGGGATAATGGAAGAAGTGGTAATAAATATATAGCTAAGAGACTTGATAGATTTCTTGTTCAAGAAAACATGATAGGAAAAATGGGGGATGTCAGATCTTCTATTGTTGAAAACTTTGTATCAGACCATCGCCCAATCACTCTTCTTTGGCGTAATTCTGATACAAGGTATGGCTTTCCTTTCAAATTCAATCAAATCTAGCTAGAAGATCCAAATTTTGATTCCCGTATCCGAGCACTCTAGAAGGAAAAAAGAAATATAGAGGAGGTGTTTTCTAGCTCAGAAAGATTTATAAACATGCTTAGATTCCTAAGAAGAGGTCAAAAAATGGGAAAGGAAGAAGAAGGAGGAACTAAGAAGGGATTTGGCTATTATTGAGGAGGAATTAAAATCCCTACAAAAACAAATGATTACCCATATCTTCCCCCCTATAGTAAGGGAAAAAATTCATGCTCTAGAACTAGGGAAAAAGAAAATCCTTCAAATTTGGGAAACATCCTGGAGATTGAAAAGCATAGCAATATGGATCAAGGAATGAGAGAAAAATACCAAGTTCTTTCACTGCTTTGCAAACCACATGAGAAAACAAAATTCAATTTGGCAGATAAAGGATGGTGAAGGGAACAGTCATAATAAGCAATTGGATATTACAGACCTTGCGGTTTCATATTTTAAAGATGCATATAACAGAGTGGAAGTGGAGGATATGGATGCTCAGCTGTGGGAAATTGAAGAATATACTCAAATGTTTAATGAAGAGGACAATGAGGAGTTGTTTACGAAGATTAAGGAGGAGGAACTGGTCCAAGCAATAAAATCAATGAAAGGAGATAAAAGTCTGGGTCCAGATGGATGGACAGTAGAATTTTTTGCTCATTTCATAGACATATTTCAAGAGGACCTGATACAATTGGTGGAGGAATCTAGGATGAAATACTTCACTCATCCTCATCTAAATTCCACACATATCTCCCTTATCCCAAAGAAAACAAAGACTGAAACTTTTTCGGACTATCGTCCTATATCACTGTGTAATGTAACATATAAAATTATCTCCAAGATCATAGCCAACAAACTAAAGACTACTCTATCTAAATTCATCTCTCCTGAGCAATATGGTTTTTTAAATAATAGAATAATCCATGATGCAGTGGCGGTTGCATGGGAATGTATGCACAGTATTAAGTCAAAAAAGATCAATGCAACAGTGATGAAGGTTGACTTAAAAAAAGCTTATGATTGCTTAGATTGGGGATACCTAAGAATGGTTCTATTTAAAATTGGCATAAACCCAAATATGACTGAATGGATCATGGGGTGTGTGTCTTCAGTTCGCTATGCAGTTATAATCAATGGATTCCCATCCAATTTTTTTGCTACTGGTAGAGGACTGAGACAAGGATGTGCATTATCCCCTCTTCTTTTTATCCTGGCGATGGATGGATTAAGTTTAAAAATTAAAAAAGTTGTGTCCATTGGAGATTTTGAAGCATTGAAAATCAACAGTCATGTCACAGTTTCTCATAGTTTTTTTGTTGATGATATTCTGTTGATGGGAATGATAAATAGGATTAAATGGTTTTGTCTTTCCCAAATCATAAAAAAGTTTGGGACAACCATGGGACTGTTTCAAAATAAACAGAAGTCCATTATTCTATATGGCTCTTGTAACTAGGACGATATCACATATATCAAGAACTGCTTTGGAGTTAGTGCAGAAACCATAGACAAGGGCATGAAGTATTTGGGGTATCGACTAAAACCAGGAAGCTATAAAAATGCAGATTGGATGTGGCTAGTGGAAAGATTTTATATGAAGATTAAGGGATGGGAACACAGATGTTTATCTGTGGGAGGACATATCATCCTCACTCAGTTAGTTCTTACTCAGCTGGGGATTTACTGGGCACACTTGTTTCGCATTCCTCAAATGATCATTAATCTTCTGAATAGAGTAATGGCAAGCTATATATGGTCTGGAGCAAATGGGAAATGAAAATATCATCTAGTGAAGCTGGAAAAGATCACCAAACCCAAAATTTTGGGAGGTTGGGGTGTTCTAAATTTGAATATTTTTGGATGGGCTCTTATTTTAAAGTCTTTATGGAGAGGCATCAACAGTAAAGGCATATGGGGGAAGCTGATTCGATCTAAATACATGTTGAATAAGGAGTTTTCCTTTTGGTTAAGACAAGGAGCGATAGGGAAAAAAGGTGGCTCACAGATTTGGAACAACTTTAGAAGGGTCAAGAACATACTATTTCAAAATATCTCATGGTTCTTTGGATCGGGCAACAAAATTTTGCTGGGAAAAGATTGCATTATAGGAGCAGGTGAGAGGCCACCAGGGACAGTGGAATTGATTCAACATCTAAACAGAAGAGGCATTTTTGTTCTCAGTCAGTTGATCAGTGCTTGGAATGGCAACATTCCAATTTGGCTTGACTCCTCCCAACTGAATGTTGATCAATATAAACAGGATTGGCTACAGTTTGTTAAAAATCTAAAGGAGGCAGGGATATGTTATGATAGAAAAGGGGACTGTATTGCATGGGCTGGAAAAAAGAAGAGTACAGGAGAAATAGAGGTGGTGGACTGTTATCTCAAAATATGCCAGAAGGAAGTTCAAAATATAGAATATTGTTGGTTTTATAGCTTCTGGCAAATTAATGTCCCAATAAAAATTGTAATTTTCCTATGGCTAACGTGGCGAAACAAGAATCTCACATGGACAAACTTACAAAAGAAGAACCACCATGGTCCTGGGATATGCTATCTGTGCAGGCAAAATTCAGAGGATAATGATCACCTATTTTTACACTGTCACAAATCTGTTAATATCTGGAAACATTTCACCAGTAAGCTACAAATTCCTTTTATTCAGTTTAACACAATAGAGGAGTGCTTAAAATGGTGGAGCAATCAGAGTAAATGCAGGAGGCTGCTCACTTTGGTTGTATTCTGGGAAATTTGGAAAAGTAGGAACCAACTGATTTTTGGTTCATTTAGAGGAGGGGAAAACATAATATATGATCTCATAGAGCAGTGGGTTGTAGCAGATCAAAATGTAGATAGAAAGGAAAAAGAAAAGAAAGAGAAGGGGAATTTTCAGATCAACAATTACCCAATGGGGATTTTTGACAGGGCAGCTCAAGGAGGAAGATGTGGGAGCGGTTTCTGCTTAAAGATGTCAAAAGAACAAGAGTTTTGGGTACACTGGTATGGGGGAGAAGGAACAAGCATGAAGGCAGAAGCTGTTGCTCTATGGGGCTTATTATGGTTTATTAAGTTTTTGGATATCCCTCGAGTACAAATTTTTGGGGATTCCAAATGCTTAATAGATAATGTATTTGCTTTCCCCATGAGGCAGAGATCTTTTCGAAGATATCAAAATTCGGGAGATGGACTTCGCGTCTCGATCCGGGATGCTTCCAAGGAAAGAACAATATCCAACAGGTCTCCCTACAAGGCTGGATGAGATGGATAAAAAACATATGGAATTCCTTTTAGAACCCATCCATTCAGCACATCAACAGGACACATAACAAAACAACGGATGATTTATCGAAGAAAGGACTAATAGCCACAGAAGAAGATATGTATATCATGATCAAAATGGGAGAAGACGAGACAGAAGTAGAAAGTCTAAAGTTGTCGGGATAGGACACCGAAGACTGTATAAAAAAGGCAGAACTCCAATGCAGATAAGTTCATAAAAAGCCCTGTTTCTTTTTGTTTTTGTTTAAAATTTTGTACAAATTTTGTTTCAGCTACTGTAAAGAAAACACATGTGGAATGCCTACTGTATGGTAGTGAATTTCAGAATATGTAAATGTCCTGTGACATATCTAGAGCTTATAGTGAATTTAGTTCCACAATTGTTGCAAATTGTAATCTACAGTAGTTTTATGTATGTAGAATATTTTCTACCCCATGAAGTCATGTTGTGGATACCACAGGGCTTATGAGGATGATTTGTCCTTCATAATTATGTACTGTTTTTAATATAATATAAAACATACGGTTTTTTCTTGCCAAAAAAAAATGAGTATGGTGCTCACCAAAGCATCAATTTAACATAACATTTCACTTTCATTTTTGTTTTTTTATAAAAGATTTAATTGATCAGCTCACAACCTATAAAGAATTCAGAGTCCAATTAACTATATTTAAACTAAATAACAAATACTAACTACTATGTAGCAGTTATTTAAATCTCATAACAAATTTAAAATTACAAAAATAATTGATTTTCACTAACTCTTAATTTAAAAATTGTAAATTCCACTTCAAAATTATATAAACAACTTAAACAACATGATTATGCTGTTTATACTAACTATTACTTAATTTTGAAAATAGTAAATTCCACTTCGGACTATATAAACATGGTTATGCTGTTGTCATTTAGGAGGCGCTAGAAGATTGACCCTGCTGCATGCGCGCAGCATACCTGTGTATGAGTTAACTTCATTAGGAGTCAATTCTCCTCCGTACCTGCCTCTTTTGCGCTGTTAGGAGCGCCTGAATAAAATTTTGTGGGCCACTTGAGAGGCGTGATAGGACAATAAGATCCACAACCTATCAGATTCTGAAAAATAAAATACTAAACAGACAGAGGACAAGAAGATTGATGCCTATCCGATATTCATGAATGCCAGATTTTGAAAAAATCTAACACTAAACAACTACCCAATTCAGGCCAATGACTTCACATAAAACACGAAAGAGTTTCGGCTGAAAAGACATGGACATGGAAAATTTGGTTGGCCAGACCTTGACAATAAGTCGTACATTTATTTCTATGTATCAGTGCTCTTTCTATACATTTTTGACATTTACTCCCATATGATTTATTTTGAATAATTTTTTTTTTCCATATAATAATTTTGATTAATATTAATAAAAAAAATTGAGTCAAATTTGTGGTAACGACTAGTTGGTTTTTTTTTACATCTATCTATTTTGATATCTAGATTAGGTTCATCATCTTGTTCTGAAGATGCACCATAATAGTTAGTTGGAAACGGGTAGACCAAATTTTCTCCTATATTATTTTTACCCAAAAAAAATTGTCAAACATATTATAAATCACAGAAACCTAAATTCAAAAATGTAAATTCTTTTATATATATATATACCACCATATTCTTTTTTTTTAAGTTTAATCTATTAGTATACAAAAAGATTACATGGAGGCCTGGGCCTCAGAAGTTCTAGCCCGTGGTATGGGCATTCTAAAACAGCAGACATGATCAACATGTATCAGGCGATTCAACAAGAGAGTGCCGCCCTCATAGGGGAAACCGGCCATGAAGCTCCAACAGTTTATCAACCCACAGTAACTAAGAGAAGTTATGCATACAAAATTGTTCCCAGTCAAAAAACACAGCCGCCCGCAAAGGGGAAACCGACGACTTGACAAGCTGTAAATCTGAAGGTAACCAAGCTGTGGCAGCGAGCGAGTAACAATGACTAACTTGGACTGTCGTCCATCCAAAAACATGCAAAAATGGAGATTAGCCATTTAAGTACCTTGAGAGGAGGGGGGAGATTCGACCACGTGACATGCATAGGCGTAAGGGTCGTCCTCGTCCTGCATATCATCTTTAGCACTGGAACAGCCTCGCTTGGTGTCGTCCTCGTCCTGCTTATCATCTATAGCACTGGAACAACCTCGCTTGGTGTCGCCCGAACCGACTTCAACTTTGAGATCCTGCGAGGTGCTGCACTTAACCGCTTTCCTTTTCTGACCACCTCTAGAGGGAGAGCTAGGCCTTTCAGCCTCCTTTTGCACCAGATTAGTTCTCGGAAGCTCGGTACTCATTTCAGGGGGCTCCTCTTTAAAATCAATGGTAATGGTGGCTGTTATAGTCGGCATGTTGAGCAAACAGGGGAAACGGAACTGGGCAGTATGTTGCTGACCGGGGATGAGACTGGAGATGCCTCTTGCAGGCTGAGAAATCTTGCGACCAGCTCGGAAGCCACGACCACTTCTTGTCTCAGGGTAACGACCCAACGGGGAGTCCGAGGGAGGAGACGAGGAGCTCGGAGAGGTGGAGGGAGGGTGGCGGGGAGGACAACCACGGCTTGAGCCGCGACGACACCGCATCCTCTGGCGCAGATGAGGCATTGGATACAATTGAGAATGACTGAGTGAGACAAAGCAAGAAGCAGAGGGCGGGGAATGAACGGGCGGACCAGTGCAAAGCTCAGAAGGCAGAGAAAGGGCGCACGGATCAGGGAAAGAGTCAGAGTGAAACCAGAATCCCCGAGAGCAATGGGAGCTCTGCGTAACATGAAAGCCCGAAATGAGGTCAATGTAACAAAAAATTGAACATCTGCGCCCAGTGTTGGTTCTGGAGCTGTGCTCTGAGACAGCTGAGGAGCAGCAAGAGCGCAGAGGCAAAAAAGCAGGCGTGAAGCTTCTGAAAGAAGCCATATTGCTGAAGAACAGACGCGAGCATGGGCAACTGTGCTGCATAAATGTAGTGGGGCAGTTGGCAAGCTCGTCGTTAATGCAGTTAATGAGGACGAGGACAAGAGGAAGGGTGGCGATGGTAGAATCCCACGCGCATGCCCAAATCCTCTGCCATATATCATTCCCTCCGATCACCCGCATCCGGGGTATACCACCATATTCTTATTATTTAAAATAAAAAAAAATAAAAATTAATTGTCATCAAATTAAATACATGACATAAGTTTTTCTAAAAGTTTTCCTAGCATATTTAACTTGAAAAATACGCCGAGTCTTGATAAACAAAGGTTTAGTTTCAATGGACTTTATAAGTCCACTTGCAAACCTAAACCTCTATGATATCATCATAAAAAATAAAGGAGTTGTTTTTAATGAGATTTTTTGAAGTTTTTAGTAGATTTTTTGCCGGAACTCTGTGAATTTGATTTGTGTTACATAATTTTTTTTTTTTACATAATTGAATTGTATTTAGCATCATAAAAAAAAATTGGGGCACTTCAATTGTGTAGAGTTTGTTGATCAAACTTGTGATTTCAATAAATCTCTGCCCAATTCTAAACAAATTAAATTACTAGAAAACTTTTCAAAAACTCACATTAAAAACAACATAAAGACAACTTAAATCACCAAAAAACAAAGCTTTTCAAACACTTACATTTATGTTTGACTTATTTTTTTTAGTAATCATAGTGCTATATTGTTTTTTTGCCATGAAATTTATGGAAATTCAAGGCATATTTTGAGAAAATCTAGCAGGATTTTTGTAAAACCAAGTTACAATTGTTAAACTTCAAAATTTTAGGTGCCCTTGACGTTTTTGATGGCTTTGAATCCATTGCCACCATCAAAAACATGATTCAAATACTATCTCTACAAGATTTTTTGAATTTTTTTGCTCAGATTCCAACCACTTTTGGCTGTCCCAGCAATTCCTCCATCTCTATAAATGACTCCAAAAAATTTTGTCCACTGATTGCGTTTCTTGTGGTTCATCTTCAAGATCCACTGGCTACTTTATTTTTCGCATCGCTTTATCTTCTTAAGTAGAACTTATTAACTTTACTAAGAAAATATAATTTTTGAATGTTTTCTTGTGTTATTTTTTAATATCTTTTCCTAAACAAGGTAATTTTTGAATATTCACTCAAGATAATTGCTTTATCTTTGTTGCAATGCCGGGGTTATTTATTATTATCAATAAATTTTTTAAACTAAAAGATAGGTTATTTTAATTATAATTACAAATTTAAAAACAGTCTTTTAAGATTGATTTTAATTAATTTTATTTAAAATTTGAAAAAAATCTATTTTAATATTATTTAGTAAAATAATAATTCAATTTAGTGAATGATTATTTTAAATTATTGTAGATAAATAACTACTATATATCTTCTTTAATAATTTTTTTTATTTTTATATCACATGGAATGCATAACACAAATAAAAAACAACAAATTTTATAAAATTTAAAATTAATCTTATTTTAAAGTTAAGTAAGCACAATATTTATAAAAAAAATCATCGAAATGCATAAATAGCATGCTTTAAAAAATCTCATTGCAGTGCATAAATGTTGGTAAGTAATAAAATCTTGCAATCTCTATGTAGCTATGAATTAATAGTAAAATTAAGTGAGATTGATCAAGATGAATTCTTGGGTATATAGATCCTTAATGATTGTTATTACACAATCTCCTCATATTTTTTGCCATAATTTGTTGTTGTAGTTGTTATATTTATGCCATGATTTTTAGATTTTTCATTTTTAAGTTTCAAAGAAAACACCAAAATTAAAATCCTTGTAAATAGCTCTTACATAAATAAAATATTTGTCATAATTACTACCCACCATAATTTAACCAAGCATTTGCAAAAAAAAGGGATTCGAATAATATGTAAATAAATACACTTACCATTGTTATTGGCCACCATTATTTATGTTTTCCTCGACACTTTAATAATTAATAAAAAATCAGTAAAAAATTATTAATAATAAATTTAAATAGTTATCAATTCAAACAACAAATAACTATGTAAAGAAATTGTAAATAAATACACTTACCATTGTTTTTTTTTTTCTCAGTAAATCTATTCTATTCTATTATATTATGTACATGAAAGCATTACAATCAAAGAGTCAAATTGCCCAAGGCCGACTGTGGCTCGTTGGGTTAGCATTTCGCATCTCAGTATTGGCCCTCGCAGGGGCATCATTTCCAGACAGAACATTGTTCTCAAACCAAACAAAAATCGCCCGTGTAGGGGCTTCGTAGCAAAAATCCCACCCTCGCAGGGGCATTAGAAGACTGACAGCGCCCTTACAAAACCTACTGACATAACCAGAGCGAACAAAGACATGTATATAAACTAGAGAGACACAAACAGAGACATATACCCTATACCCAACCCAGACAAGAACGAAAGACCTGTACCAGACCTGAACAAAAGTGGAGAGTGACAGAGTGTGCCTTTGGACGCTAATCTTCCGGCTTTTCCTCAATGATTCGGCACCACCCGTAGTGTTCGGGGAAGCCGTCCCATTCTTCCCCTGCGTCCTTCTTTGATGTCGACGCCTCCTGCTCCTGAGGTCGTTTGGGAGCCTGTTCAGGTACCTCCGCGGGATCTTTCTCGACTGTTTCCGGCTGTTCTCCTGGGAGCTCCCCCTTGCTGCCCAAACCGCCTTCACCTTCCTGAAAGTCCTCAGTGAATAGAACCGAGATGTGTGCATTGATGCGGGAATTGTCCCTCGTGCTGCCCAGAGTGAAGATGGTAGACCCAAACGCTGGAAGAGGGTGCGGTCCAGCACTGGGATTACCCATGTCCATGTATTGACTTGCCTGAATAGGAGTGGCCCCTACCCTCCTGTGGCAGTAACAACAACAGCAGTGGTGGTGGGATTCCGCTCCAGGGTGGCGAGAAGAACCTCCTCGAGCAGATCCCCTTCTACTGAGCAGCCTTTGCCTGGGTCTGACCATATTTGCAGGGATGCCGGTGGCTTGAAGCTGAGCGGCAAATGGAGGTTTTCCCGTATAGAGTCGCCCCCCACCAAAAATAAGTCCTCTCCCCTCAGTTCTGAGACGAAGCTCACCAGAACGGAAACAACAGACAACAGAATATATGAGCTCGCGACTTCCCGTGGCTCCTTGAATGCTGGCTGGTTCAACAAGAACTGTAGCTTGAAAGATAAGATTGCCCACGGGAATCTGAGCTGTGTGATCCTCGCTCTGAGCGTGGACCTGCAGCAATCCCTCATCCCTCTTAAACCTCTCGACATTCTCTCGAAGCTCGAACTCCTTAACTGCTTTCTGCATCCTCCCCATTTCACCTTACGCAGCATTGAATGCTCTGTTATCGCGTCTCCCCTCTTAACTCCTCGGCGGCGAGAGGCAATGAATTTCCCGAATGAACTCGAGGCAGCACATGTCATGCATGTGGCTCCTCGCTGCCACTCGTACAAACACCCGCATCCGGGAAATACACTTACCATTGTTATTGGCCACCATTATTTATGTTTTCCTCGACACTTCAATAATTAATAAAAAAATTAGTAAAAAGTTATTAATAATAAATTAAAATAGTTATCAATTCAAACAACAAATAACTATGTAAAGAAAGCAACTAGATTTTTAAAATTTATATTTTTTTAAGGAATATATTCAACCTATCTTTCACACATAGATATATCTCTGAGAAGAACAACTACCTTTTAAATTATCTATATCTATACTTTACATAGATAACATAAAACTTTCTCAGTAAAAACATTATCATTATAATAAGACATTATTAATTTGGTTGAGTAGGATTTGATTCTCTATAGCTACAATGCAGAATTACAATTAAAAAAATACCTCAATTTACCCATCATTAAAACCTAAATTAACTAGATTCTAAATCTTAACACTAACTTGAATTCAATATTTTTATTTTAATTTAATTATATTTACTAGCCACTGTATAACATTTGTTTGAATCTCATAACAAGTTTAACATTAGAAAACGAATTGGTTTTTCAAAATATATCTATATATATATATATATATAGATATATGTATATATTTTTTTTTTCAGCAAGAAAAAACCATTTGTTTTATATTATGGTAAAAAATAGTACATATTTATGATGGACATATCGTCCTCATAAACCTTGAGATATTCACATCATGACTCCAACCAGGAGAAAATACACCATTAATAACTACTTTTCAGCCATATTTGCAATTTACGCAAAGTCTAATATGTGAACTTTACATTTTCTGTAAATCACAATCTTAATGTGTTCTTTCCTTGTATGAATTTTATACAAAACTTTTAAGCAAAAAAAAACAGGAAAATTATATGGACTTATTTGCAATGTAGATCTGCCATTTTGAGCTCCTTCGGTGATCTATCCCGGCACCTTTAGATTTTCTACTTCTATCTCTTCTATCCCTGTTTTCAACATGATGTGCATGCCATCTTCTGTGGCTTGAAGTCCCTTTCTACTTCTATCTCTTCTATCCCTGTTTTCAACATGATGTGCATGCCATCTTCTGTGGCTTGAAGTCCCTTTTTTGATAATTCATCTACAGTTTTGTTATGTGCCCCACTGATGTGCTCCATGGACTAATTCTGGAAGGAACTCCATATATTTTTTATAGGTCTCGGCGAACCTTGTGGGGAAGTTTGCTGGATATTGTTCTTCCCGTGAACATGGTCTATCAAACATTTTGAATCCCCAAAAATTTGAAATTGAGGGATATCTAACCATAATAAACCCCATAGTGCAACAACTTCTGCCTTCATACTTGTTCCTCCTCCCACATGCCAGTGTATCCGGAATTCCTGTTCTTCTGTCAATTTTAAGCAAAAGCCACTCCCACATCTTCTTCCTTGAGCCACTCAAAAAATCCCATCGGATAGTTGGAGGGCTGAATTCTCCCATTCTCTGTCTTCTTCTTTTTATTTTTCTTAAAATCTTCATTCTGATCTAATACCATTCACTGTTCTATGGATTCATAAATTAAATTTTCTCCCCATTTGATCAGATGATTTCGATCTTTCTCCCCATCCGATGGTTTTTCAATATATACTACCTGTTATTTAATTTTAAAAATTATAAATTCCACTTCCCATTATATAAACATGATTATGCTGTTGTTATTTGCACAGAGAAATGTAATGTTTTAATTGTTCCAGAGCCTTGAAAAGTTTTTCGAAATTTCTTAATGTGTAATGGATATGGTTTATAGATATTTTAACTTATAATCATTTCATGCTCATCAAAGCTATAATACCAGATAACAAAACAGAATGCTAGAGACCCACCAACACAATCCTGAGCATAGATTTAAAATCTCGATCCCATATACAACGGAGATTTATGAGGCTCTTGGAGATTGAAGCTGCTGCATGCGCACAACATACCTGTGTATGAGTTGACTTCGCTAAGGATCAATTCTGCGCCGTGCCTGCCACTTTCACGCTGTTAGGAGCGTCTGAATCAAATTTTGTGGGCCACTTGAGAGGCTTGAGAGGACAATAAGATCCACAACCTATCGGATTCTGAAAAAAAATATATAATATTAAACAGGCGTAAGAGGACAATAAGATTTATGCCTATCCCATATTCATGAATGCCAATTTGAAAAAATGTAATACTAAACAAAAGTAATTCAGGCCAATGATTGCACATCAAAGCAAGAAAGAGTTTCGGCTACATGGTTTGTTTCATGGATGGTTTTAAAGGTCCCTGTAAAGATTATTAATATTTTTAGAGTTATAGTTAATGCACAGTGGTAGTATATGTCAATTTTTAGATTTAAGTATACAAAATTTAAGAATTAGCATAGACTGACCAATAAGTTAATAGAGCTATAGTCTTCAAAAATATTAATTATCTCACTAAATCCATGTCGTTATACCAATTCCCCCACTTCCCCTCTCTACTGAAAACCAAGAGTTTTCTATTCTATAGTGGCAGAGCCTATACATCTGCATGCAATTTTATTGCACTCCATTTCACTTGGCTTCACAATCTGCTTCCTCAGATTTTGAGAAGAAGGGATGCCTTTATTGAGTCCAGTATGAAGGGATGTGTAAGTACATCCGTCACTTTTTAAAATAAAAATAAAAATTAGTAAAATAATTAGAAGTAAAAAAAAAGTGGATGTTTAAAACTTATACTTTTCAAAAATAATTCAACATGAGATTTAAATAAAATTTATGTGGATATGGGCTCCATATATATATATAGAAAAAAATTGTTAAAATAAAATATTTTAATACTAATTAATATTGACATATACTTAAAAATACATTAATAATAAAAAAACCATTTTAGTTTGCCTCACAATATTGATAAAATGTTTTGGTGTACATATTATATAAAATATTTTACTATCAATTATGTATATATTATATATTATTTTTAAAATATTATATATATCATGAAAAAATTAAGATTTTATGGTTAAAATTTTTATTTGATCTTATATACTTTATCTAACATTTAAAAATATAATTTAAACAATAAAAAATAATATTATATTATATTTTGCAATTTAATGAAATGTGTAATTGAAAAAAATTTAATCTCTCGGCTCATATTGAATGGGTACTTAAAATAAAATAACGCTATTTAATCACCTTTAATTTTCTCCGTTCTAATCTCCTTATACAACACACTCATGTAGGTTGATAAGATAAAAGGCTAAGTTGATGGTGAGCTCTGATCGGATATTAGAGTAGTTGTGCTCAATATCAAATGTGAAAAAAAAAATTGATTAGAAGAATGTAAGAGGATATCTTTACTCAGGATAGATGTTTTAGATATTTTGGGGTTTTTTTATGTGCTAAAATACAATTGCAAAATTCTGAGTCTGAACATATATATATATAAAATACCAAAATACCAAACAGACGTAAGATGACAAGAAGATTTGTGCCTATCCGATATTCATGAATGCCAGATTTTGAAAAATTTGAAAAAATCTAACACTAAACAACGAAGCAATTCAGGCCAATGACTTAACATAAAACACGAAAGAGTTTCGGCTGAAAATACATGGAACAGGCGCAGGCGCGCCTCATGGATTGTTTTAGAGGCCCCACAAAAGCCATGAGTTCATAACAATTCCCCTTTTTCTCTCTCTATCCTGAATTTTGCAGAACTTGGGCAGGGAGAACAGAATCAAATCGGGAGGAGGAGATTGGGTAAGAGGTGGGCTTATTGGAGCTGGAGCTTTTGGTACAGTCAGCCTCGCCATCAGCAAGTTCAATGACCATCTGTTTGCTGTCAAGTCCACTGCTGCTTCTATTTCTTCCCTGGAGAATGAGTACAGGATTTTGCATTCTCTGGATTTTCCATACGTTGTAAGCTGCCTGGGTCAGGATTACAGCATTGAGAATGGTTTGAGGATGTACAATATTTTCATGGAGTATGTTCCAGGTGGCAGCATCGGAGATCTGTTGCACAAGTTTGGGGGGTCGGCTCGAGGAGTCGATCATCAGATCATACACACGCGGCATCCTACGTGGGATCCAGTATCTCCACGAGCAGGGGATTGTACACTGTGATATCAAGGGGAAAAATGTTCTTGTGGGTGCCAATGGGGTGAAGCTTGCTGACTTTGGTTCTGCCGGGAGAATTGGTGATGAAGCGAAGGGCCAAGAGTCCCTGAAATTGAGGGGGACCCCTCTGTGGATGGCCCCGGAGGTGATGAACCAAGCGGAGCAGGGGCCTGCTTCTGATATTTGGTCTCTGGGTTGCACTGTGCTGGAGATGGCCACTGGCAGGCATCCATGGAGCCAAGTTTCCAATGCCCTTGCTGCGATGTATCGGATTGGATGCACAAAGGACGTGCCTGAGTTGCCTGCTCTGCTTTCGTTTCAGATGCAGGATTTCCTTGAGAAATGCCTGAGAAGAGATCCCAGGATGAGGTGGACTAGTGAGCAGCTGCTGAGCCATCTTTTCCTCAATGAGAACACCTCTGTCCTAGAGGATGGGAGCCTCAACCATCCTCGATCCCCAATCAGTCCTCTGGATTTTGAGGGTGCAGAGCAGCGATGGGATTCATATTGCTCTGTTAGTGGATCCCAAATTTCTCCCGCGTTGCCTAGGAATGTGCCCATTTGCCCTCTATTTGCATTTTCTGGCAATCTCCCCACTCTAAGGCAGGCAGGCCAATGTGGTGGGCAAGAAATGAAGGCGATTGAGCAAACCAAGAGTCCTTCACCACGAGATCGGATTCTGCAATTGGCAGCAGACGGTGAAATCGGCAGCAAAGCGGAGAACATTAACTGGTTTGCAATTCCCCCTGCTGTTTGGATTCCTGTGAGGTCTCCCACAAGAGGAACGTCTCCAAATTTGGATGGCCCTTTCTCATGGCTCACCAAAAGGTCATCCTCCAAGGGACTTCCATCTAACCAACCTCAACAAGATGAATGCAATTCAATCCCAAAGCCCAGTGATTCCGCTGGCGATTCAGCCTTGAAGTTACATCTCTGCAGCAGTGTTGTTGTACAGTTGCCATCAGCCCCAACGGTTGAGCAAGCTCAGCAATTGAACAAGGATTCTGACAGTGACACCGCCTCTGGCAAAATGCCAATTTCCATTTTACATTCATGTGACTCTCGAAGGCAACTGTTAGTCTACTCTCAAATGGCAGAGGATCTTTGCCTCTCCTTTGTAAAGAATAGTAACCAATGTAAACTGAAGACTAAGGGTCTTCTATTCTATGGTGGCAGAGCCTATGTATCTGCCTGCAATTTTATTCCACCCCATTTCACCTGGCTTAAAAATTTGGTTTCTCAGACCTTGAGAAGAAGGGATACATTTATTTCTATGTATCTCTTTCTATAAATTTTTGACATTTACTTGTAATCTCATATCGAAATTCAATGTATTTCATGGTATTTGCGTGCCCGTGACGAGCCAATTTTGTGTTTTCACTATGCTTTGACAAATATGCATCACACAGGAAAACGGTTTTGCATTCACGAAAATAAAATTGGTTTAAAAAAAAAAATAACAATTTTGAAATTAAAACATTCTTAATATGGTTGGTATATGTTCCTTTAATTATAAAAAAAATTCAAATGTAAAAAAAAAAAAAAACAAAAAAACTTTAAATCATTACATAATAAAAAATAACACAACCAAAATGTGTTGCAAAATAATTATATTTTATACGATAATGGAAACAAATCTATATATTATACACTTAATCTAATTAGTAAATCAATATATAATTAGTAAATGTTTCATTATTATTTAAAATATAAAAAAAAAAAAAAAAATCGTCATCAAATTAAATACATGATATCATTTTTTTCTAAAAGTTTTCCCTAACATATTTAAGTTGAAGAATATGTTAAGCCTTAATAAATAAGGGTTTAGTTGTTTTTAATGAGATTTTTTGGAGTTTTTAGTGGACTTTTCACGGGATGTGAACTTTTTTTTACTTTATGTAAAGCTTGGTAGGACCTTCTATTTTCTATTTATAAAACACAAGTTTTCATCACATAGATGAGATAGGTGGCCTCAACTTACCCAATGGGAAACCAAGTCTGTTGGCCACCTATCCTCGTATGTCATCCAAAAGTAATATAGTTTAAGGTGATCTAACCAAGCTATATATAC
Organism: Pinus tabuliformis; assembly: GCA_031772625.1. NCBI lineage: Eukaryota > Viridiplantae > Streptophyta > Pinopsida > Pinales > Pinaceae > Pinus > Pinus tabuliformis. The sequence continues at coordinate 686,692,529 of CM062813.1, forward strand.
ATCTATATCGTGATAAGAGTATGAGATTTTGTCTATCATAAGCATACATTAATAAAAGTAAATACTATCCGCTAAAAACCAAAAAGACATTTAGGAACCTGACTATTCCCTTTGCTCCTCTGACGCTGAGTCAACCGGGGCCGAGTCTTCAATGGAGTCTCCTGGTGCTTCTGCCAACTCGATAATACACAGGATATTCCTTTGAATACGATCTAGGCGAATGTCCTGCTTGCACAGTTGGAACTGGATGGCCTGCAAGTCTTTCTTGTAGTTTGGCATGTATTGGAGGGTCAGTGCCATGCCCATTGATATCTGCTCCATTGCCTTTCCCATGAAACTCTTCATAAGCCAGTACAAGTATAATGTCTACTTGAATTGTGTGAGTCTTCAACTTGTATTCCCTGGGTTCAGGATTACCTCAGGCCAAACCTCCATTTCTTCTTCTGAATCTGACTCCTCTTTTATCTGTGCCTCCCAATCTTCTAAGATCTTCCTGATACCTACATCCGTCCCTACCCTGTAAGTTGTGGCTGCTTCATTAATAAGCCTTTCTACTGGCTTCCTTCCACGTCGGGGTTCCAAGGTGCCTAGGTCTGCTGCACGAGGCAGCTCCCTTCCCCTTCGACCTCGTCCTCTTCCATGGGCTGGTCTTGCCATATCTCCTATTGTGCGTACCTGTTCACATAAATTTCGAGTTAGAGCATGGAGATTATGACATGGGTTTGCCTCAATGTTGTCGCTTCCCCTCTCCTCGCCTTTCCTGTCACCCTCATCTCTACCTCTATGCCCCTCTGCCCACGACTGTCTCTCCTCTGCCAGAATTTCCTGCGCCTTTCCCCTGCCAAGCACTATCCTCTACGCTTTTTTTGTGTTTGCCTCTCCCTGCTCTGCACTCGGGAGTCGTGTCCTGGTGCCGAGTTCGAGTGACACTTATAGCACGATCCACCCTCACCTCGAACCAAATTTCCACTACAACCATCCGCTCCTCTCTGCCACTCCCAATTACCCGCCCTCTCATCTCCTTATCTTCCTGCTTCCCTTCCTTACTGGTTAACGGGCAGGCCAACTTAATTGCGGGTGATTCCTCAAGGTCCCAACTCCTTACAGGTTCTATCCCATTCCCCTTCACTCCCAGTAAGCCCAGGTCTCTCCTATCTATTTCTCGGCACCCCTCCCTGGTTTCATCCATCATTCCCCTTCCATAGAAACTCACAGGCATCATTGTAAACAACGGATAGAGCCAGATAACATACCCGGTTTTGTTTCGCAAGCGTCGTTGCAAGTCTTGTTGATCCTCATTGGTTCTTCGTCTCTCCTCCGCAATTATGCTCTCCCCGTCACCCTTCATCCTTCATACTCCCCAACCTTCCCTCTTTGTCGCATCCATCCTCCTGGCTTGTCCTTCCCACCTCTGTCACCACCCTGGCATGGCTGCCACTTCTCCATTCCCCTCTATACATTATCATACGGGAGGCCACCGTACCCATCGCCATGAGTGTGTAGGCTGCGGTGGACTGTACCTAGCATTTATTCCCCCTAACACCCATATCTGTCCTGAATTCTCAGGCACTCACCCCGATCGGGGGTTCGCCGGATGTGAACTTGATTTGTGTTGCATAAACTGTTTTTTTGAATACATAATTGGATTCAACACCATGGAAAAACTTTGGGACACTTCGATTGTGCAGAGTTCACCGATCAAACTTGTGATTTCAATAAATCCCTGTCGAATTCTAGACAAATTAGATTGGATAATAAGCAAGAAAACTTTTCAAAAACTCACATTAAAAACAACTAAAAAAACATCCCAAAATAAATATGAATTTTCTCGCTAATATTTTTATGCCATTTGATCTGAACAACTTTGATTCCACGGATGAATTTTGATAGATAATTTGAATTCTCTTACGTGTGTTTTTATGCCATTGGATTTGGTGGATAGAATCATCCACTTAATCCTATCATCTTGACAGGTCACCACTTATGCACAAGTGAAACATTTTGTAGAAAAAATTCAAGCACCTCCTACTAGCTACAAATTTATTTGCGTTCTACCCCTCCCCTTTCAAGTGGTTGTGTATGTTTCTCTTTGTATAAATTGTGTGTACTATGTGTTTTTGTGTGGTGTGTCTTTGTATCATGTTTTATGTGATTGGGGTGTTAGAAAGCACAAAGAACAGAGTCATTATATTGAAAACGACATGATTGATTTTTTTGTATATTTATAATTGTAATTAATTGTAATTATATCTATATCTATATATATATATATATATATATATATATATATATATATATATATATATATATATATATATATCTCTTTTCCCCTAGAAAAAAGTCATAATTTCCATTAAAGTTTGAAAATTACATTTTGTAGATGCCTTAGCATATGCATATGTGAGGCAAAGTAGCCTGTCAGTATGTAGATGTACAAAAATAAAAAAAATAAACATGTGTTCCACGCAGGGAGCACTGATATATCAATATGGGGGGAAATCATGTTTTCCTCCCCTTTTTCTTCTCGACCTTGCGCCACTCCCCTTGAGACGGTATCATGGGAACAAGTTGAAGTGGATTTTCAGCACCTGGTCGAGGATTTTCCTTGTCAGAATCAGAGGTGTCTGATGCGTGTAGCCTTTTGGTTTCACTGTTTGCCATTGTATATGAAATATTTTCCGGTTGTGATTCCATAGGTCCTTGTGGAGATGTCTCTTGGATTTTTGCTTGATGGTTCTCATTTGGGATGGGCTCTTCCACCTCAAACTCCTCCTCCTCTTTAGGATCTGGTGGGGGGAAATTCCAACCCTTGTGGTGTTTTCCAGTTTTCTTCTTCCTGCGGCTGTCTTTTTTGTATTATGGACATGTATTTTGTATATGTCCTATTTGTCGACATATTCTGCACCTAAATGTTGTGTTTTCATAGTCTAGTGTCTGTGTCCAGCTTCATTGTTTGTGCTTCAGCTGGATGCAATCCGGTAAGCCCTTACTGAGATCTACTTCCACACAGATGTGTGTGAATGTAAAAATTCTTTCCTCCACTCTATGTGTGTCCATTTTAATATATCTGCCAATGGAATTGCCCATACATGCAAGAACCTTTTGGTCCTAGAAGTGTATTGGGAGATTATGTAGACGTATCTAGACTAGCATCCTGGAAACAACCATAGTATTGGCATTGAGATCTAGGAACCATGGTGTGATGAAAAGGCCCAAAGATCCCCATAACCATGGTCCCTCCTATATCACTATGTCTCTTATCTCTGTTGATTGGAATTTGACAATGAAAAACCCTTTGGAGCAGAGGTGAATCTCACAATGTAGAGTCCATTTTGTGAAAATCCAATGGAATAGTTCAAATGGTTTTGGCCAAAAACCGTTGAAACGACAAATGATGGCTTGCGATTCATAATTATTACATACCTCATCTGTTTCTGGTATATCTATTTTTAGTTCTAGTGTATAGTTTAGTTGCTCCACTATGTATGGACTAGGTTCTGTTCCAGCCTGCTTTGGAGCTACTGTAGGAGATTTTCCCCCTTGTAAGATGTTCTTGAAAGATATTCCTTCATTTCTGTGTTGTTGTTGTGGCTCTGTGTTGTTTTTTGTTTTTGTGCTTGTCCCACTGCCTCCTTCTGTTTGTTTGTTGAACTGAAAATTGTTGCACCACCTTGCAGTCGCAGATTGAGTGTTATAGTAGATTCTGGCATAATTTTGTAATCCATAATGGATCTGCAATCCTCTAGTGTTCTGCCCCCATATAGCAGATGTTGTTGTCCATCCGGGTAGTTGATTTGATGGGCAATGATATTCTTCAGGTTCATAACACAGTCTGTAGCATGGACCCAAATCAAGGTAGATTTCCCCGAAGGGGTTTAAATAAAAATTTGAAAGCGGATAGAAGTTACCACGGAGGGGGGTTCTGTGGTCTTCTAGTTCATGCATGGCAATGCAGCTTCTCTGTCTCCATAATGCTCTGTAGTCTGTGGGTACTCCTCCAGCATCTTCGCGGATTTGGCTAATTTTCCGAGAGTTTTGAACGACCTTCGCAGAGAGGTGAACATTCCTTCGTTACTCATGATCTGGTGCTCCTCAGCTACCAACGGGAGAGGATCCCCGCAGCCTCTGTCGCCTCAGCCTTGCCCTAAGCCTCGTCCCAAACCCACTCCTCGTCTCGCCATTGTTTCAGTCTTTGGGGTTCTGCTAGGTGTGCTCCGCATCAAAGATGCTTTGAGATAATCGACCAAAGCAAAAGTGTCGGCGGCGATGAATTTTACAATGTTTATTTTTCCATTTCCACCCGTATCAACCTCGGCAATCATCTCAGAGAGCTCTCGAAAATACAGGGCATGGCCCATTTTTTCCATGGACCGCGTGAGCTCCGCCGCCGTGATGTAGCCCTTACCGCCCCTATGCAAGGAGTGGAGCTACGCCATCAGCTGCCCCTGATTAGTCGTGACCTCTAGCTTTACTGCGAGGTTGATCAGGCTCTTCGGTTCCATGAAATTTTTCAGCCCTTGTTCGCAACTAGGCTTCAGTCCCAGGGATCTCAGAAGAAACCCCAGCTCTAATTGCGTCAGGCTTCCATTTGAGTCAAGTTCGAGCCTTGTAATGATCTCCTTCAACTCCTCTATTTGCTCCTCTGGGAGGTTGTTCTCTCAACCCATGGGGATTTTGCCTTCCAAGCTCTCGGGCTGAGCCATCATTTGTACGCAGATGCGAGGACCCTGGGCGATCTGTAACAGATGACAGTGCCGCATCATAATTTCTTAGGAGCTCCAATAACCCTATCCTCACCATTTTCCAACGCTGGCAAGTGTCTATACTTCCTTTCAATCATCTTCACTTGGGCTTCTACATCCAGGGACTCCGTCATGACAAATATGGGGTTCCGCATCATGACCTTTGAAACCAGTGTGCCGCAAGGCTTTAAGGCCTCGACTAAAACCCTCATTGCCACGTCCTTGTCGGTTCTGATTCCACAGGTAAGGAACTATGAACTGTGAGCAGAGCATCGTCGACTCTGTGTAAGGCCACTCCTGTCGTATTCTGTTCCTGGTTGTTCATCTTGTCGGCGCCTCGAAACCCTAGTTACCCTCGACTCTCCTTCTTTCCTCCTTAATGAAATGATCGATATATATATATATATATATATCTTATTTAGTGAATATTTTATTTTCCTTTTAAAAGAGATATATTTTCTCAGTCTTGAAGATGATGCATATAAATTTATAAATTTATAATCATTAAGATGATGCATCTCAGAGTGCGGGATCATGTTTATTCTTTCAAGGAAATGAAGCAATTTGGAGGAGATATGTGGCCTCCTGAAGGGGAATGGCCTAGGAACTTTATGAATTCAAAAAGAAAATTTTGATGTGAGGTAGATTCACTATTTGGTTAGAGAAGCGTTTCTAAATGAATAATAGACCCACTGATTTAGAAATTCTCTTTTAATTATTAGAATATCAAATTATTACAATATCAAATTAAGACGAGATAACTACAAGATTGCAAGAGAAAAACTACAAGGAATTGGACAATTGAGATGCAACGAATAATCATTTATTTTGTTATGAGGAATAATATGAGCAAGGTGTTTAAGATACTATTGACAGGCCCATAGACATTAAAATTCTATTTAGTCATGATGATAATGTAGAGGTAGCAGATGACTTTATTTCACTTGATTCCACTCGTTTCCTCATGATGGGGGAGGAAGAAGCTTGATTCCACTAGTCTGCTCATGATGGGGAGGAAGAAGAAGTGTAGGAGGAGGAAGTGTACTTAAATGATGACCATCCCTTTAGCATGTCCCCTACTCAACTCATAATGGTGTTTGATAATATCATGGTGGATGTGAGAAGTACATATGACCCTCATGGCCTTCTTAAATTTTTTTAGTTTATTCAACCAATTCTCTGATTTTCCTATGTTCTTATACTAGTCTTTTCATTCTCCTTCTTATCGAGGTTCATTGTGATGTGCTTTAATTAGGACTGTTTCAGCTAGTCTTACTCCTCTGTCTCGCGGGGTTCACTTAGGTGTAGTGTTTATAACAACATCAAATTTTCTTTCTTTCGTTGGTATCCTTTCCTTAGAGGTTTATAATCTCTTACCATTAGCCTGCTATCGTATTGTTGTACGGGTGGAATTGTAACATATTTTTCTTTTCTTTCAGCCAATGAAAGGGATGCATATTTAGTGTGCATAACACCCATTCTCTCTTTTTCAATTGAGTGTGCCTTCTTTGTTTTCTGATGATTTCACTTGCAAGAACAAAAAGAATTAGTACTAAACCCTTAGACTTTTATAATTTGAAAGGGAATAACTACATAAATAGACTACAACTAAGAACCCTTACACTTTATAGCTCTTCCTAATAATTCATATTTTTACCAACTAGGAATAAAATGAATGCCCAAAACAAAATGAATGCCAAGAACAATGATTTGAGGACACAGAAAGCTAGTTGTGTTGAATAAATTGCGTTATTTCAAAGTTGTTACAAAAAGAAAAAGGAATAATTTTTCCTTATAACTCATATTTTTATGAACTAGGAATAAAATGAATGCCAAGAACAATGATTTGAGGACACAAAAAGCTAGTTGTGTTGAAGAAATTGTGTTATGTCAAAGTTGGTACAAAAATAAAAAGGAATAGCTCTTTCTCATAACTCATATTTTTACCAAATAGGAATAGAATGAATGCCAAGAACAATGATTTGAGGACATGGAAAGCTATTTGTGTGGAATAAATTATGTTATGTCAAAGCTATTACAAAAATAAAAAGGAATAGCTCTTCCTGAGAACTCATATTTTTACCAACTAGGAATAGAATGAATGCCAAGAACAATGATTTGAGGACACATAAAGCTATGCGTGTTGACTAAATTGTGTTATGTCAAAGCTATTACAAAAAGAAAAAGGAATAGCTCTTCCTAATAACTCGTATTTTTACGAACTAGGACTAAAATGAATGCCAAGAACAATGATTTGAGGACACAGAAAGCTAGTTATATTGAAGAAATTGTATTATGTCAAAGATGTTACAAAAAGAAAAAGGAATATCTCTTCCTCATAACTCATATTTTTACCAACTAGGAATAGAATGAATGGCAAGAACAAAATGAATGCCAAGAACAATGATTTGAGGACACAAAAAGCTAGTTGTGTTGAAGAAATTGTGTTATGTCAAAGTTGTTAGAAAAAGAAAAAGGAATATCTCTTCCTCATAACTCATGTTTTTACCAACTAAGAATAAAAAAAGAAGTTAAAATGCAAGAAAGGGTCAATGCCACTATGACCTCAAATCCAACCCCTGCAATTCAATACCAGACTACCATAATAACAATGTTTCAGACTTGATATTTTTCGACAGTCTACAATAGGTCACTATTGAGGAGAAGTAAGCTTACAAGTGATTGAAAAAATACACTCCAATCATCAATAACATGCAACAAACCTTAGAAGATCCTCACACCCTAGACAAATCAATCAAATAGAGCCCACAACCCTGCAAGAGAAATCTAGAAAGAATTTTTATGTGTGAATCCTCATTGTTTCTTTCTAGATTTCTTGTTTCTTTCTGTGAATTTAATTATTCCAATCTTGTTGTAGGATGAAATTTTATGTGTGAAAACCCTTCCAATTATGAGTTTTAGATCTGAGATGTATTTAGTTACAATATATAGATAAAGCACTGATTGTTGTTACTCATTTATTGCAAAGGCCAATGAATTATCTTTTTTCTAATATAGTTTTTTAAAATCAGAATTCTGTGGTAACTCTGTAGCTTGTTGTAGTCATGCCAAGAGTTTTTATTGCAAATCATACAAGAAATAGGAGGAGGCGAGGGACGAGGGGGGGCCAACTGCGATCTAGTGATTCATATGAGGATAGGGCGGGTGATGTGAATGCTCCCAACGCACCCAGTAATGTCATTGAAAAGGACAACGTGGGTGCAAATCCTTCTATTCCACCATCAACCACAAAGTCACCTTCAATCACAGTGCAAGGTGCAAGTTCAACAAAGAAAATCAGTGCCATCAAAGGCTGGACAAAGCAAGACATGCTAGATGTAATTGATGACATTGAGTTTAAGTGACATTCAATCCGTGCCTCTACAAAAAAACATGGTATTGTTGCCTCTAACATACAATATTGGATAAATGGATCGACTAATACAAAGTGTAGAGGGCATGTTACAGTTATGACTTAAGAGGAGGAGGATGAGGTGGTTGAGTGGTGTAAGGAGATGGCCCAATTGGGACATGGGTTAGAGCTTATACAACTTAAATCCATGGTAGCTCAAATCTGTCAAGGGAGGCCAAACTCCTTCAAAGACAGGTTTCCTCGTAAATCATGGTGGAGTGTGTATAAAAAAAGGCACCCAGACCTTGTGCTATGTACAGCCGAGGGCCTTGACAAAGACAGGGCTTTAAATCTATGCCTTGCAATTGTATCCAGGTTCTATAACACTCTTTATGATGCATATGAGCAACACTCATATGCCCCAGACCATATATGGAACTGTGATGAAACAAGTTTACAGGCAAGAAGGAATTGAGGTATGCGGGTAATTGCCAAGAGAGGGAACAGAAATGTGCCTAACATTTTGCCTAATAGAAGGGAGTGGATCACTATTCTTTGTTGTGTCAATGCAATTGGTTCTTCAATCCCAGTATCTTATTATTCAAAGGTAAAACACAACTAAAAAACTATATACATAATTGTGAACTAGGTGCATGAATGGCTACACATCCCCATGTATGGATGACAAAGGAACCATTTCTAAATTGGCTTTGTCACTTTGCTGCATCTGTACTAGGTGGTGTCTCACCTTAAAGTAGACATCTACTGATTTTAGATGGCCATGGAAGCCACATGGCTGTGAAGACAATTGAGGAGGCCAACAATTTTGGCATTGACCTATTAACATTGTCGACTCATACCACTCACAGAGTGCAACCCCTTGATGTCAATGTATTTGGGCCTTTCAAGAACTATTTCAGGGTTGAGAGAGTTTCGTGGATCACAAAGAATCCAGGGGTGGAAGTAAAGAGGTTTGAGCTAGTTGAGCTTGCAAGTAAATCCTTTAAAATGGCACTCACACCTTCTAATATTAATGCCGGATTTAGGAGGACTGGTATATGTCCACTCAATGTTGATGCTCTTAAGCATGATACCAGATATATCCAAGCATTTTATGTGGAAGGTCAAGAAGTAAAGAACTTACAAGACCATGTTGATGGCCAAGATAATGTTGTTGTTGCTAAAGGTATAGTGTCCCTTTCTGAAGGGAACTGCTATGGTAATGATGATGAACATGTGAGTGAGACACAGTTCATTCATGAACCAATTGTCAATATCAAGGAGATTGTCACACCCATTGAACCACTAAACAATCCTTCATGCGATATTCCATATGAGGCAGTTGATCAACTTAATGAAAATGCAAACTTGATTTCAAATGATAATGCAAAAGCATTAAACAATGGGAAATTGAGCATGTCAACCCAGGTAAGCCCACCATCATGTTTGGCAGAGGCCATGATGAATATCAACACACATAATGTGTCTACCATCAATACAGAAAGCATGGACATGCCTTCACAACCATCAGAGTTGAACACCGAAATTGTTCATTATTTCGTGGACAATGTCTCAATGGAAGAGGAGCCTATTCAGCATGAAGTACCTAAAGAAGACAATAATGGGGACCAATCAGTTGTCCCTGAGGTTGAAAGCCAAGTGTTAGGTCCTGAGGAGCATGGGACATCAAAACAGAGAAACCTTGGTGCATTCCTAAAGTTACCAGTAGAGAGAGTGAAGACCTCATCAAGGCACTCAACATCAGATTGTCTTCGTTTGGGGAGGAGTTCATAGTTGCTCACATATGATGATTATATGAATTTATTGCCTGAGTCTGAACATATAAAAAAAATGGAATTTAGGAATTTAAAAAGAGAAAGAAGGATTTGGCCAAGGAAAAGAGAGTTGCAAGGACTGCAGTAGCAGAAGCTCGAACAAAGAAAAGGTTAAGTAACATCATAAACAATTGGAAAGGCAAGGGAGGGAGGCAAGAAAGGTTCAACAGTTGTTGGAAAAAGGAGTAGGGGTGACAAGCACGGAAGACTATGGTCCAATCCAATTTGTGGAAAATAGAATGTTGTCCAACACATTAGACCATATTGCATAGAACACACCATCATATCAAGACCTGATTAACATCCAAGTCCCACGTTATCAGCTAGGGGTTATGCCCACCTCTTATACCCATACCAGTGCAGGTTTAAATCCTAACGGTGTTTATATGACACCTGCACTAAGTGATGGGGTAGTAACACAAGTGGACACTTGGGCTACTCAGTCCCTCCATGGCTACAAGGAGGAAATTGGAGTCAAGCATATGGCAACATTCAGGCACATCCTAATCAACCAATCTTGGGTAGTCCACCATACTTGGGTCAGGCAGGCAACTCAACAATTTTGGGCAATGCAGGAAATGGAGGCCTTCAAACATAGGGGTGGCATGACATAATTTGTGTAACGACATCGCAATGCAATTTTGTAAGGATGCATTATGTTGATTGGTTTAATAGTAGAAACTACGCTTCTACATGGTTAAGGATTATCCAGTTCATCAGATTAAGGAATGCAAATGATAAAAAAGACCATTCTCTTCTACATAGTTACTTCAAATTTTACTTGATTTGAGAATGTTTGTCAATGGCCATTGTGATGATCAAGGAACAAAGGTATATGAACACAATTATCGAATTTTAACTTTGTTGTGATAATATGATATGTAGATAATTGAACTTTGTTTCGATAATTTGATCAAAGTTAGATAAACTAAATTCAAGAATCTAAACTCTGTTGAATTTTAATTTTAATTCTAATCTCAAAAATATTTTTATTTCGATGTCAGGTTTTTATGTTTTTTTCAATCATCAAAATCTACTCTTTTATTTAGAGAAAATCACTAACCCTAAAGCAATGAATCTAAAACAATGAATCACTAACAAACAAACAAGCTAACAACATAAATGAATCTAAAGCAATGAATCACTAACAAACAAACAAGCTAACAACATAAATGATTCTAAAGCAATGAATCACTAACAAACAAACAAGCTAACAACATAAATGAATCTAAAGCAATGAATCACTAACAAACAAACAAGCTAACAACATTTTACTGCTAACAATTTAAATGTATTATACTGCTGACAACTACTAACAATTTATACTGCTAACAACATTAGGGGAGGGATGCCATTAGGCGAACGGGTCCACGTAGACCAGCCATTATGCCACGTAAACTAGGTGAGGTGTCGTACGACACCTGTCCTCCACCATGCGACACTTGTCCTCCATGCATCGTGATTGGTTCAACTGGTTTAGGGCATGTTAAGTCCCCTCGAGAACACATTGAACGTATGTTGTTTCGTCGGTTGCCTTATTCTGTTCGGGCCTGCTACTTGCTCGTTTCTGGTCTCGGGTACACAATTCCATACAACAACATACAATCCCTAAAGCTAATTCACAATGGCACAGAGTAATGCACACAATAGAGTAGTTGAACCCACAAATAATTCACAATGGCACACAATAATGCACACAATAACATATAATAGAGGCAAGACTCACCAACATGAATTCCTCCTGCTTGAATTGCTGAGAATACAAAATTACATAGATCAAAAGATTGATAAAAAAACATAAAAAAATTCATGGAGAATCATCTAGAAAGTAGTACAGAATTTATAGAGACATCTTTATAGCACCAGAAATATTTCTAAATTTAAACTCAATTAGAAAGTACTATAACTAGAAATAATTAACACACTGGCAATAAAAACTTTGAATCAACAGACAGTTTCTTCAAACCAACAACAGTTTCTTCAGCATAACCCCCTTGTGCTCATAACCCCCCTTGTGTTCTAGCATTTGCTGCAGGGTAATAATTCACAAATGGCACAAAGTAATGCACACAATAGATTAGTTGAACCAACAAATAATTCACAATGGCACACAATAATAAATAAAAAATTTCATGGAGAATCATCTGGAAACTAGCACAAAATTTATAGAGACATGTTTATAACACTAACACTATTTCTAAATTTAAACTCAATTAGAAAGTACTATAACCATAAGTAATTAACACACTGGCAATAAAAACTTTGAATCAGCAGAGAGTTTCTTCAAACCAACAACTGTTTCTTCAACATAACCCCCTTGTGCTTCTAACATTTGCTACACGGTAATAATTCACAAATGGCACAGAGTAATGCACACAATAGAGTAGTTGAAACCACAAATAATTCACAAAATTCCAGTCTTCTTTGCCATTACAACTCAAATATGAAAATAAAGATATCTCCAATAAACTAAAAATCTGGCTCCATCTTGGACACTCAGCATGCAGATTAGTTTGACATGAGCACATATCAGATTTGTTGAGAGTAATTTCATGAAAAACCCTAGGTAATGGTGGGAAATTCTATGTTCATTAAATTGCATTTCAATAAAAATTGAGGAATTGAGGCTTTTGGATGTGACCAAGAGATATGGAGAACAACAAATGGGATATATTTCCAGCCTACAATAATCTCAAGCTATGGAATGGATGCGACCAAGAGATGGGTTTTAGTGAAGTTGAACGATGGATTGGTAAGTGCATAAACCCAAACCTTCCAAAACAACACCCACTATCATTTCAAAACAATCCCTACAATTAGAGCCATTGTTTGATGACAATCCCTTTCTAAGGAGTCGTTGTTATCAAACAAGATCATCATTAGTTTGCAAACTCCAGCATTAAGAGTCTATAATAGAAGCATCACATCTTAGTAAGTGAGTTGTCCCTAGTGACACAGTAATGCACACACAGTAATGCACAGTAACAGATAGGGTGAAACAAACTAATGCACGGTAAACCCACAATTTACATAAAACCCACAATTTACACAAAACCCACCAAAAACCCACAATTTAGACAAGTTGAAAGTGTTCAAAAACACATGCATGTAAGTAGAAGGAACAATAATCCAACAAATTTAATGTGTTAAAAAACACAAGTACTCGGCTGGTAGGACAGTGTCCTACCTTCTTTGATGACTTCCTCCATGCCAACGCACCACAGGAACCCTAGCTCCAACTCCAACTACAAACCGCATAGTGACCTGCAAGACAGGGCTGCCATGGGGTTAGTCTGCGAAAAACCTCCAAAAACTTACATAAAATGAGCAAAAATTGGTGGTTTAGCTCAGAAATTTACCAATTTACCTGATAAAACCCTTCGGAGCACGAAACCGCCATAACCTTCATTGAGCCGAGTTAAATCCACCACAGGGACCTCTGCAGAAGAGTAACCAGGCGAATACACCATATGGGGAAGAGAAATGGGCCTAATATTGCAAATTAAATCGTAGACAACATCGTCACAACTTCTCGAAGCAGCATCAAAAAGACACCATAACCCACTGTCTGTAGGGGCAAGGACAGGCATGGATGTGAGTGGAACACCAGCAGCGCCGCACAAGTACCAGAGGGGAGAAACAAGAAAGTAAATGACCCTAACAAAATAAGGCAGCCAACGAAACAACAGTCGTTGAATGTGTTCTCGAGGGGACATAACATGCCCGAAACTGGTTGAACCAGTCACGATGCATGCAGGACAGGTGTGGCATGTTGGAGGACAAGTGTCGTACGACACCTCACCTGCTTTACATGGCATAATGGATGGTCTACGTGGACCCATTCGCTTAATGGTGTCCCTCCCCTATACAATAAAACTTCCATTTCATTGAAAAAAACAATTAGGTTTTAGAATCTTGTGAGAATTTCTTTCTTAATTTGATTTTAAAAAAATATTGATATATAGTTACTAATTTAGGATCTTATGACCATTTATTTCCTAACTTTGTTGAATTTGTTTTATTTACACATAGTTTTTATAATTCCTGCCTCCAAGGTATATCAATAATTCAAGAAATTGATATTATTACAAGAAATTTAATTTAAGAATTCAAGAAATTGAACTTCTTGAATTTCAAGAAGTTTTCTTCTTCTTTTTTATCGTTTTGTGTGTTGATTAATGTGTTTGGGTGTACCTGTTCAAAGGATTTGAAACTCGAGCCGAGGTGGACACTTGGTTGGCCGCAAATCCAATGCAATGCACTAGAGCTCTTCATTTCATTTTAGGTGATTCAAATTCTATGGTGCACAGGTTGGGGTATGGGATCCAAACTAATTCTACCAATGCGCAGTAGTGGGGGTATTAAGGATCCCACTTTGAGGGTCAAATCACTGCAGGATGAGAGATTGTTCGACATTTATTGGTCGGTTAGTCTTAAATTTCTCATCTATTCAATTGGTTGTTAAGTTATTTTACCTTCTTTCCTCAAACCAAACATAGAATATTGGTCTTACCTGCAAAGAGTTAATGTGTGAATTTTGTTAAAGCCTTTTAATCTACTACAACTTTATTCCTAGTTTTATTCAAAGTGAATGTGTCAAATTCAACCAATTTAATACTAAATCACAAATCATAGACAAACGTATAATATTTGGAAAATATTTGAAAATGACTAATCATATATATATATATTTTAATATTTTATTTTACAATATGAAATGTTTTATGAACTAAGTATTTTGATAAAAAACTAAGTGTTTTGATATCTATCTATTTAAGGGCTAATCATATATTTTATTTATTTTAATATTTAATTTTTTTAATCTTTTTACAATATGAAATGTTTTAGGAACTAAGTATTTTTATTGGAAACTAAATGTTTTGATATCTATCTATTTAAGTTGTATAATTGAACTACTATAATCTAGTTGTTAAATTAATAGTAAAACATTTGTTATTGCATATTATTCATAACTAATAATTAACTTGTCTTGACAATTTAATTTAAAAATTAATTTAGTACTAAACCACAAATTATAGATCATCCCAACTCCATTTTTGTTAAATAATAATTAACTTGTTTTTACAATTTAATTTAAAAATTAATTTAATACTAAATCACAAATTATAGATCATTCCAACTCCATTTTTGTTTTGCAAAAAATAAAGTTATGGGGCGGTAAAGGAGTTAAACCAGCAGTGACGTCTCGAAAGAAGGCACAGTACTGGGCTCCAGAAGGCTATTCAACTTTACATGTACCAGAATAGGACCTGTAACCTATAATGTTGCAGTGCAACATGGAAAAGGTATGTTCCCATGTGATTCAAAGATTTTAATCATAGGAAATGACAATTTGTTGGGCCAGGGAAGATTGTAGAAGGGGTTTTACTTATACTTTCGTGTTTCACATAGATTTGGGTTAAATTCTGTAGAGATTTTTGTGAAAAATTTACATTCTTATGTCTTTCCCCTTTTGATCTACTCTGGTAGACTGTTTTAAGGAATTTATTAGGGCATTTTACAGTTATCTCTATAAAGACTGTAATTTTTCGGCGATTACATCCAATTTCAATAGTCATGTAGTAAGCTATAGATATATTAATCTTTCCAGAGCTATCACATTTACACATTAGTTAGAGGCTATAGGAAGATTTCTGTCAGGTTATCCAAAGACCACAATCTTCCTTCCTGAACAACGGTTTTATGAAGGTCTAAACTTCTTACAGTGCCCAAATTCTCTTTGGGTGTCCATATTTTACACAACTTTTTCCTTTTGGCCCTCTTACTCAGACACTGGAGCGATGGTGGTTTGTTTGGAACAACATATTTTCTGTTTCTCAACCCTGCAAATATGTTTCCATTAGAACAGGTTTCGTGTGGTGGTTTTTCCACGACTGTTATTGTATCTGCTATTGTGTGGGACCAGAGCTCTAAAACCGCTTTGACAGTGGTTTTGGGTTCGCCTGGTTTTTTCGAGAGAATTTCCTATCGGTTTCCGATCAACGGATTTTCCGGGTTATATTTCAAATCTTTTTATTAATATAAGAATCCTGCTCCCATTTGCTGGCACGGGCTAGCGGTGACGTGTGTCCACAATCGGCCTCATATTCCCTTTCGCCTGACGTCTGTCCTTGCTGCTTGTGCATGTATCTTTACTGTTCTAGGACAATGAAGATTCTGAGGAGATTTATAAAGCAGGTAGATGTTTCGGCGACATTGACATTCTTTTAGTCGAAAAAATCCAGGCATGTTTAGGCGTGGGAGTTGAGGTGCCTGTAGGAGGTCAAGTTGTAATTTAATGCTGGCATGACATTCCCTGTAGTTGGCACAAGAAATATTCCTATGGGAATGTACCTGGTAGGACAATTATATGACCTGGTGCCGTAGACTTTCCCGAGAGTGGTGTTTCCCAGGACGATTGGAATGTGGGTCCCATCGTTATTGCTTACCTATTTCATAGATAGGCGAGAATGTTGTTAAGTAGACATGACACCTCTGTAATCCAAGTAGGAGGATGGACCCATTTGAATATGACATTTCCTTACATGAAGCATTTATCTAGACCATAGTGGCGGCTGAGTCAGAATGCCACGCAAACCAAAATATGATGAGGCAGGTGGCACTTTCCCCCCAGCTGAAAACCTTGGGGGATGGAAGTGACTTGTGGATGGAAACAGGTGTGATGCCACAAATCAATAATGAGGGGAAAAAAGGTGGCGGAAGGAAGGGTGGTAGAAAACATCGTCCCATAAAAATTTCTGCCTCTGCGCCTATTCTCTCATTTGGTCACGACATGCTTCTCGATCGTATTACGAGACTTCAGAAGAGAGAGTTAGTCGGAAGGTGGTACTTTTCTTAAATTGACGAAGTCGAGATGAGGCAGTGGCTGGCCAAGAAGTGGAAAATTCTAGTGGGATATGTTCCTACGGTGGTGAAGCTCATGGGAGGATGGTATAGCTTTCTCTTCTTGAGTGAAGAAGACCTTAGAAAAATTGCGGTAAGACCATGGGTCAAGGACCAGGGCTTCTTGGCAATGTACGCTTGGTATGTTGGTTTCAATCCCTTGAAACAAATGGAAAAGTACAAACTCATATGGGTCAAATTGCCCAGATTTCCATTAGAGTTTTGGACCAAGGATGTCTTTACTAATATTGGAAACGCCATCGGTAAATTCGTTTACGTCAATCCTCGCTGTCTGGGAGCAAGGGATAAGAGAATTGCTTGGGTACTAATAGAAAAAGACTTTGGTGAGGCTTTCCCAGATCACATTGAACTAAAATGGGAAAACATCAACCTCACTCAGTGTCTAGATTTCTAGGGAATTCCATTCTGATGCCTCAATTGTCACCAAATCGGTCATCTAATTGCAAATTCCCCAAAGAAAAGGGGGGATGGTGATCATCGTGGGAGCGCAAAGGGGGTCATCAAAGGATGCAAAAGGAAAACAAATCGGAGTGCTTTTCTCCTCGTCCTGGTTTTGCCAACAAATCCAAAGGAATTTCTTCGGGCTCAAGTAATTCTAGTCATACAAATAAGATATTTTCTGAACCTTCTGCCAGATTTATAAAAAAGACATATGTTCCTATTCCTATTCAAATTCACTCTTCATCCCCACTATCTGAGCAGTTTGGTTCTCATTTAGCTGTTGACTCAAATTTCGGAGAAAATCCCCATGTATTTTCTTCCCCAGTCTTTCCTCAGATGTTGCTACAGTGGCATTATTCTATGATAGACATCCCATCAACTTCATATGCTACATACACATCTATCCTCGTTATATGCCATCCAAAAGTAATATAGTTTAAGGAAATCTACCCAATCTATATATACATATATATAGTGATAAGAGTATGAGTTTTTGTCTATCATAAGCATACATTAATAAAAGTAAATGCTATCCGCTAAAAACCAAAAAGACATTCAGGAACCTAACTATTCCTTTTCCTCCTCTGAGGATAAGTCAATCGGGGCCGAGTCTTCAGCTGAGTCTCCTGGTGCTTTTTCCAACTAGATAATACATAGGATATGCCTTTGAATACTATCTAGGCAAATGCCCTTCTTGCACAGTTGGAACTGGATGGCCTGCAGGTCTTTCTTGTAGCTTGGCATGTCCTGGAGGGTCAGTGCCATCCCCATTGATATCTACTCCATTGCCTTTCCCATGAGGCTCTTCATAAGCCAGTACAAGTATAATGCCTGCTTGAATTGTGTGAGTCTTCCCCTTGTATTCCCTGGGTCCGAGATTACCTCAAGCCAGTCCTCCATTTCTTCTTCTGAATCCAACTCCTCTTTTATCTTTGCCTCCCAATCTTCTAAGATCTTCTTGATACCTGCATCCGTCCCTACCCTGTAACCTGTGGCTACTTCATTAATAAGCCTTTCTACTGGCTTCCTTCCACGTTGGGGTTCCGAGGTGCCCAGGTCTGCTACACAAGGCAGCTCCCTTCCCCTTCGACCTCGCCCTCTTCCACGGGCTGGTCTTGCCATATCTCTTGTTGCACATACCTGTTCACATACATTTTGAGTTAGAGCACAGAGATTACGACTTGGGTTTGCCTCAATGTTGTCGCTTCCCCTCTCCTCACCTTTCCTGCCACCCTCATCTCTGCCTAGATGCCCCTTTTCCCATGACTGCCTCTCCTCTGCCAGAATTGCTTGCACCTCTCCCCTGCCAAGCACTATCCTCTATGGTTTTTTTGTGTTTGCCTCTCCCTGCTCTGCACCTGGGAGTAGTGTCCTGGTGCCGAGTTCGAGTGACGCTTACAACACGGTCCACCCTCACCTTGAACTAGATTTCCACTACAACCATCCGCTCCTCTCTGCCACTCCGAATTACCCGCCCTCTCATCTCCTTATCTTCCTGCTCCCCTTCCTTACTAGTTAATGGGCAGGCCAACTTAATTGCGGGTGATTCCTCAAGGTCCCAACTCCTTACAGGTTCTATCCCACTCCCCTTCACTCCCAATAAGCCCAGGTATCTCCCATCTATTTCCCGACACGCCTCCCTAGTTTTATCCATCATTCCCCTTCCATAGAAACTCACAAACATCATTGCAAACAATAGATAGAGCCAGATAACATACCCAGTTTTGTTTCGCAGGTGTCGTTGCAGGTCTTGCTGATCCTCGCCGGTTCTCCATATCTCCTCCGTAGTTATGCTCTCCCCATCACCCTTCATCCTTCATACTCCCCAACCTTCCCTCTCTGTCCCATACATCCTCCTGGCTTATCCTTCCCACCTCCGTCACCACCCCGGCACTGGCTGCCAATTCTCCATTCCCCTCTGTACATTATCATACGGGAGGCCACCGCACCCATCACCATGAATGTGTGGGTTGCGATGGGCTGTACCCAACATTTATTCCCCCTGACACCCATATCTGTCCTAAATTCTCAGGCACTCACCCCGATCGGGGGTTTGAGGGATGTGAACTTGATTTGTGTTGCATAAACTGTTTTTTTGACTACATAATTGGATTCAACACCATGGAAAAACTTTGGGGCACTTCGATTGTGCAGAGTTCACCGGTGAAACTTGTGATTTCAATAAATCCCTACCGAATTCTAGACAAATTAGATTGGATAATAAACAAGAAAACTTTTCAAAAACTCACATTAAAAACAACTAAAAAAACATCCCGAAATAAATTTGAATTTTCTCACTGATATTTTTATGCCATTTGATCCGAACAACTTTGATTCCATGGATGAATTTTGATAGATAATTTGAATTCTCTTACGTGTGTTTTTATGCCATTGGATTTAGTGGATAGAATAATCCACTTAATCCTATGATCTTGATAGGTCACCACTTATGCACAAGTGAAACATTTTGTAGAAAAAATTCAAGCACCTCCTACTAGCTACAAATTTCTTTGCGTTCTGCCCCTCCCCTTTCAGGTGGTTGTGTATGTTTCTCTTTGTATGAATTGTGTGTATTATGTGTTTTTGTGTGGTGTGTCTTTGTATCATGTTTTTATGTGATTGGGGTGTTAGAAAGAACAAAGAACATAGAACATAGTCATTATATTGAAAACGACATGATTGATTTTTTTATATTTTATAATAATTATAATATATATATATATATATATATATATATATATATATATATATATATATATATATATATATATATATATATATATATATATATATATATATATATATATATATATATATATATAGATATCTAGATATATATAGATATAGATATATCTTATTTAGTGAATATTTTATTTTTATTTTAAAAGAGATATATTTTCACAGTCTTGAAGATGATGCATTTAACTTCATAAATTTATAATCTTTAAGATGATGCATCTCAGAGTGCGGGATCATGTTTATTCTTTGAAGGAAATGAAGCAATTTGGAGGAGATATGTGACCTCCTGAAGGGGAATGGCCTAGGAACTTTATGAATTCAAAAATAAAATTTTGATGTGAGGTAGATTCATTGTTTGGTTAGAGAAGCATTTCTAAATGAATAACAGAGCCAATGATTTAGAAATTCTCTTTTAATTATTAGAATATCAATTTATTACGATATCAAATTATTACAATATCAAATTAAGATGAGATAACTACAAGATTGCAGGAGAAGAACTACAAGGAATTAGACAATTGAGATGCAACAGATAATCATTTATTTCGTTATGAGGAACAATATGAGCAAGGTGTTTAAGATCCTATAGACTGGCCCATAGACATTAAAATGCTATTTGATCATGATGATAATGTAGAGGTAGCTGATGACTTTATTTCACTTGATTCCACTGGTTTCCTCATGATGGGGGAGGAAGAAGCTTGATTCCACTGGTCTTCTCGTGATGGGGAGGAAGAAGAAGTGTAGGAGGAGGAAGTGTACTTAAATGATGACCATCCCTTTGGCATTTGCCCTACTCAACCCAGAATGGTGTCTGATAATATCATGGCAGATGTGAGAAATAAATATGACCCTCATGGCCTTCTTAAATTTTTTTCAGTTTATTCAACCAATTCTCTGATTTTCCTATGTTCTTCTACTAGTCTTTTCATTCTCCTTCTTATTTAGGTTCATTGCGATCTGCTTTAATTAGGACTGTTTCAGCTAGTCTTACTCCTCTGTCTTGCGGGGTTCACTTAGGTGTAGTGTTTATAACAACATCAAGTTTTCTTTCTTTCTCTGGTATCCTTTCCTCAGAGGTTTATAATCTCTTACCATTGGCCTGCTATCGTATTGTTGTATGGGTGGAATCGTAACATATTTGTCTTTTCTTTCAGTCAATGAAAGGGATGCATATTTAGTGTGCATAACACCCATTCTCTCTCTTTTTCAATTGAGTGTGCCTTCTTTGTTTTCTGAGGCTTTCACTTGCAAGAACAAAAAGAACTAGTACTAAACCCTTAGACTTTTAGAATTTGAAAGGGAATAACTACATAAAGAGACTACAACTAAGAACCCTTACTCTTTATAGCTCTTCCTGATAATTCATATTTTTACCAACTAGGAATAAAATGAATGCCCAGAACAAAATGAATGCCAAGAACAATGATTTGAGGACACATAAAGCTAGTTGTGTTGAAGAAATTGTGTTATGTCAAAGTTGTTACAAAAATAAAAAGGAATAACTCTTCCTCATAACTCATATTTTTACGAACTAGGAATAAAATGAATGCCAAGAACAATGATTTGAGGACACAAAAAGCTAGTTGTGTTGAAGAAATTGTGTTATGTCAAAGTTGTTACAAAAATAAAAAGGAATAGCTCTTTCTCATAACTCATATTTTTACCAACTAGGAATAGAATGAATGCCAAGAACAATGATTTCAGGACACGAAAAGCTACTTGTGTTGAATAAATTATGTTATGTCAAAGCTGTTACAAAAATAAAAAGGAATAGCTCTTCCTGATAACTCGTATTTTTACCAACTAGGAATAGAATGAATGCCAAGAACAATGATTTGAGGACACAGAAAGCTATGCGTGTTGACTAAATTGTGTTATGTCAAATCTGTTACAAAAAAGAAAAAGGAATAGCTCTTCCTAATAACTCGTATTTTTATGATCTAGGAATAAAATGAATGCCAAGAACAATGATTTGAGGACACAGAAAGCTATTTCTATTGAAGAAATTTTATTATGTCAAAGATGTTACAAAAAGAAAAAGGAACATCTCTTCCTGATAACTCATATTTTTACCAACTAGGAATAGAATGAATGGCAAGAAAAAAATGAATGCCAAAAACAATGATTTGAGGACACAAAAAGCTAGTTGTGTTGAAGATATTGTGTTATGTCAAAGTTGTTACAAAAAGAAAAAGGAATAGCTCTTCCTCATAACTCATGTTTTTACCAACTAAGAATAAAAAAAGAAGTTAAAATGCAAGAAAGGGTCAATGCCACTATAACCTCAAATCTGACCCCTGCAATTCAATACCAGACTACTATAATAACAATGTTTCATACTTGATATTTTTCGACAGTCTGCAATAGGTCACTATTGAGGAGAAGTAAGCTTAAAAGTGATTGAAAAAGTACACTCCAATCATCAATGACATGCAACAAACCTTAGAAGATCCTCACAACCTAGACAAATCAATCAAATAGAGCCCACAACCCTGCAAGAGAAATCTAGAAAGAATTTTTATGTGTGAATCCTCAATGTTTATTTCTAGATTTCTTGTTTCTTTCTGTGAATTTAATTATTCCAATCTTGTTGTAGTATGAAATTTTATGTGTGAAAACCCTTCCAATTATGAGTTTCATATCTGAGATGTATTTAGTTACAATATATAGATAAAGCACTGATTGTTGTTACTTATTGATTGCAAAGGCCAATGAATTATCTATTTTCTAATAGAGTTTTTTAAAATCAGAGTTTTGTGGTAACTCTGTAGGTTGTTGTAGTCATGCCAAGAGTTTCTATTGCAGATCATACAAGGAATAGGAGGAGGCGAGGGGCAAAGGGGGGCCCAACTGCGATCCAGTGAATCATATGAGGATAGGGCGGGTTATGTGAATGCTCCCAATGCACCTAGTAATGTAATTGAAAAGGACAACGTGGGTGCAAATCCTTCTATTCCACCATCAACCACAGAGTCATCTTCAATCATAGTGTGAGTTGTAAGTTCAACAAAGAAAATCAGTGCCATCAAAGGCTGGACAAAGCCAGACGTGCTAGCTGTAATTGATGACATTGAGTTTAAGGGACATTCAGTCCATGCCTCTGGTGGTTGAGTGGTGTAAGGAGATGGCCTAATTGGGACATGGGTTAGAGCTTATACAACTTAAATCCAGTAGCTCAAATCTGTCAGGGGAGGCCAAACTCCTTCAAAGACGGTTTTCCTCGTAAATCATGGTGGAGTGGGTTTAAAAAAAGGCATCCAGACCTTGTGCTATGTATAGCCGAGGGCCTTGACAAAGACAGGGCTTTAAAACTATGCCCTGCAATTGTATCCAAGTTCTATAACACTCTTTATGCTGCATATGAGCAACACTCATATCCCTCAGACCATATATGGAACTGTGATGAAACAAGCTTACAGGCAGGAAGGAATTGAGGTATGCGAGTAATTTCCAAGAGAGGGAACATAAATGTGCCTAAGATTTTGCCTAAGAGAAGGGAGTGAATCATTATTATTTGTTGTGTCAATGCAATTGGTTCTTCAATCCCAGGATCTTATCTATTCAAAGGTAAAACACAACTGAAAAACTATATACATAATTGTGAACTAGGTGCATGCATGGCTACACATCCTCATGTATGGATGACAAAGGAATCATTTGTAAATTGGCTTTGTCACTTTGTTGCATCTATACTAGGTGGTGTCTTGCCTGAAAATAGACACCTACTGATTTTAGATGGCCATGGAAGCCACATGGTTGTGCAGACAATTAAGGAGGCCAACAATTTTGGCATTGATCTATTAACATTTCTGACTCATACCACTCACAGAGTGCAACCCCTTGATGTCAACGTGTTTGGGCCTTTCAAGAACTATTTCAGGGTTGAGCGAGCTTCATGGATGACAAAGAATCTAGGGGTGGAAGTAAAGAGGTTTGAGCTAGTTGAGCCTGCAAGTAAAGCCTTTAAAATGGCTCTCACACCTTCTAATATCAAGGCCAGATTTAGGAGGACTGGTATATGTCCACTCAATGTTGATGCTCTTAAGCATGATATCAGATATATCCAAGCATTTTATGTGGAAGTTCAAGAAGTAGAGAACTTACAAGACCATGTTGATGGCCAAGAAGATGTCGTTGTTGCTGAAGGTATAGTGTCCCTTTCTGAAGGGAACTTCTATGGTAATGATGATGAACATGTGAGTGAGACACAGTTCATTCATGAACCAATTGTCAATATCAGGGAGGTTGTCACACCCATTGAACCACTGAACAATTCTTCATGTGATATTCCATATGAGGCAGTTGATCAACTTAATGAAAATGCAAACTTGATTTCAAATGATAATGCAAAAGCATTAAACAATGGGAAATTGAGCATGTCAACCCAAGTAACCCCACCATTATGGTTGGCAGAGGCCATGATGAATATCAACACACATAATGTGTCTACCACCAATACAGAAAGCATGGACATGCCTTCACAACCATCAGAGTTGAACACCGAAATTGTTCATTATTTTGTGGACAATGGGTCAATGGAAGAGGAGCCTATTCAGCATGAAGTACTTGAGGAAGACAAAAATGGGGACCAATCAGGTCCCTGAGGTTGAAAGCTAAGTGTTAGGTCCTGAGGAGCATGGGACATCAAAAAGGAGAAACCTTGGTGCATTCCTAAAGTTACCAGTAGAGAGAGTGAAGACCTCATCAAGGCACTCAACATCAGATTGTCTTCATTTGGGGAGGAGTTCACAGTTGCTCACATTTGAAGATTATATGAATTTATTGTTTGAGTATGAACGTAAAAAAATGAAATTCAGGAATCTAAAAAAAGAAAGAAGGAGTTGGCCAAGGAAAAGAGAGCTGTAAGGACTGCAGTAGCAAAAGCTCGAGCAAAGGAAAGGTTGGAAAGACAAAAAGCAAGGGAAGATAAGGAACATCATAAACAATTAGCAAGGCAAGAGAGGGAGGCAAGAAAGGTTCAACAGTTGTTGGAAAAAGGAGTAGGGGTGACAATTCAATTTGTGGAAAATAGAATGTTGTCCAACACATTAGACCATATTGCATAGAACACACCATCATACCAAGACCTGATTAACATCCAAGTCCCCCGTTATCAGCTAGGGTTATGCCCACCTCTTATACCCCTACTAGTGCAGGTTTAAATCCTAACTGTGTTTATATGACACCTGCACTAAGTGTTGGGGTTAGTAACACAAGTGGACACTTGGGCTACTCAGTCCCTCCATGGCTACAAGGAGGAAATTGGAGTCAAGCATATGGAAACATTCAGGCACATCCTAATCAACCAATCTTGGGTAGTCCACCATACTTGGGTCAGGCAGGCAACTCAACAATTTTGGGCAATGCAGGAAATGGAGGCCATCAAACATAGGGGTGGCATGACATAATTTTTGTAACCACATCGCAATGTAAATTTTGTAAGGATGCATTATGTTGATTGGTTTAATAGTAGAAGCTACACTTCTACACAGTTAAGGATTATCTAGTTCATCAAATTAAGGAATGCAAATGATAAAAAAGACCATTCTCTTCTACATAGTTACTTCAAATTTTAATTGATTTGAGAATGTCTGTTAATGGTAATTGTGATGATCAAGGAACAAAGGTAGATGAACACAATGATCAAATTTTAACTTTGTTATGATAATATGATATGTAGATAATTGAACTCTATTTCGATAATTTGATCAAAGTTATATAAACTAAATTCAAGAATCTGAACTCTATTGAATTTTAATTTTAATTCTAATCTGAAAAATATTTTTATTTCGATGTCAGGTTTTTATGTTTTTTTCAATCATCAAAATCTACACTTTTATTTAGAGAAAATCACTAACCCTAAAGAATGAATCTAAAACAATGAATCACTAACAAACAAACTAACTAACAACATAAATGAATCTAAAGCAATGAATCACTAACAAACAAACAAGGTAACAACATAAATGAATCTAAAGCAATGAATCACTAACAAACAAACAAGCTAACAACATTTTACTGCTAACAATTTAAATGTATTATACTGCTAACAACATTAGGGGAGGGATTCCATTAGGCGAACGGGTCCACATAGATCAACCATTATGCCACGTAAACTACGTGAGGTGTCGCACGACACCTATCCTCCACCATGCGACACATGTCCTCCATGCATCGCGATTGGTTCAACCGGTTTAAGGCATGTCAAGTCTCCTCGAGAACACATTGAACATATGTTGTTTCGTCAGTTGCATGATTTTGTTAGGGCCTACTACTTGCTTGCTTCTGGTCCAGGGTACATAGTTCCATACAACAACATACAATCCCTAAAGCTAATTCACAATGGCACAGAGTAATGCACACAATAGAGCAGTTAAACCCACAAATAATTCACAATGGCACACAATAACATATAATAGAGACACGGTAACATATAATAGAGGCAAGACTCACCAATATGAATTCCTCCTGCTTGAATTGCTGAGAATACAAAATTACATAGATCAAAAGATCGATAAAAAAGCATAAAAAAAATTCATGGAGAATCATCTCGAAAGTAGTACAGAATTTATAGAGACATCTTTATAGCACCAACACTATTTCTAAACTTAAAATCAATTATAAAGTACTATAACCAAAAGTAATTAACACACTGGAAATAAAAACTTTGAATCAACAGACAGTTTCTTCAAACCAACAACAGTTTCTTCAACATAACCCCCTTATGCTCAGAAACCCCCTTGCGTTCTAGCATTTGTTGCAGGGTAATAATTCACAAATGGCACAAAGTAATGCACGCAATAGAGTAGTTGAACCAACAAATAATTCACAATGGCACATAATAATGCATAAAAAATTTCATGGAGAATCATCTGGAAACTAGCACAGAATTTATAGAGACATAGTTATAACACTAACACTATTTCTAAATTTAAACTAAATTAGAAAGTACTATAACCAGAAGTAATTAACACACTGGCAATAAAAAATTTGAATCAGTAGACGAATTCTTCAAACCAACAACGGTTTCTCCAACATAACCCCCTTGTGCTTCTAACATTCGTTGCAGGGTAATAATTCACAAATGGCACAAAGTAATGCACACAATAGAGTAGTTGAACCCACAAATAATTCACAAAATTCCAGTCTTCTTTGCCATTACAACTCAAATATGAAAATAAAGATATCTTCGATAAAATAAAAATCTGGCTCCATCTTGGACATTCAACGTGCAGATTAGTTTGACATGAGAGCCTAGCAAGTTTGTTGAGAGTAATTTCATGAAAAACCCCTAGTAATGGTGGGAAATTCTCTGTTCATTAAATTGCATTTCAATAAAAATTGAGGAATTGAGGCTTTTGGATGCGACTAAGAGATATGGAGAACAACAAATAGGATATATTTCCAGCTTACAATAATCTCAAGCTATGGAATGGATGCGACCAAGGGATGGGTTTTAGTGAAGTTGAACGATGGATTGATAAGTGCATAAACCCAAACCTTTCAAAACAACACCCGCTATCATTTCAAAACAATCCCTACAATCAGAGCTATTGCTCGATGACAATCCCTTTCTAAGGAGCTGCCATTATCAAACAAGACCATCATTAGTTTGCAAACTCCAACATTAAGAGTCTATAATAGAAGCATCACATCTTAGTATGTGAGTTGTTCCTAATGACACAATAATGCACAATAATAGATAGGGTGAAACAAGCTATTGCACGGTAAACCCACAATTTACATAAAACCCACCAAAAAACCACAATTTACACAAAACCCAACAAAAACCCACAATTTAGACAAGCTGAAAGTGTTCAAAAACACAGACATGTAAGCAGAAGGAACAATAATCCAACAAGTTTAATGTGTTAAAAAACACAAGTACTCGGTTGGTAGGACAGTGCCCTACCTTCTTTGACGGCATCCTCCATGCCAGCACGCCACAAGTACCCCAGCTCCAACTCCAACTGCAAACCGCATAGTGACCTGCAAGACAGGCCTGCCATGGGGTTAAGCTGTAAAAACCTCTAAAAACCTACATAAAATGAGCAAAAATTGGTGGTTTAGCTCAGAAATTTACCAATTTACCTGATAAAACCCTTCGGAGCACAAAATCGCCATAACCTTCACTGAGCT
The DNA here is from genome assembly GCA_031772625.1 of Pinus tabuliformis. Lineage (NCBI taxonomy): Eukaryota > Viridiplantae > Streptophyta > Pinopsida > Pinales > Pinaceae > Pinus > Pinus tabuliformis. The sequence continues at coordinate 686,720,704 of CM062813.1, forward strand.
GAGTTAAATCCACCACAGGGACCTCTATAGACGAGTAACCAGGCGAATACACCATATGGGGAAGAGAAATGGGCCCAATATTGCAAACTAAATCGTAGACAACGTCGTCACAACTTCTCGAAGCAGCATCAGAAAGACACCATAACCCACTGTCTATAGGGGCAAGGATGGGCATGGATGCGAGTGGAACACCAGTAGCGCCACACAGGTACCCCGAGGGAGAAACGAGAAAGTAAACAACCTGAACAAAATAAGGCAGCCAACGAAACAACAGTCGTTGAATGTGTTCTCGAGGGGACTTAACATGCCCTAAACTAGTTGAACCAGTCACGATGCATGCAGGACAGGTGTCGTATGGTGGAGGACAGATGTCGTACGACACCTCACCTAGTTTACATGGCATAATGGATTGTCTACGTGGACCCATTCGTGTAATGGCGTCCCTCCCCTATACAATAAAACTTCCATTTCATTGAAAAAAAAAATTAGGTTTTAGAATCTTGTGAGCATTTCTTTCTTAATTTGATTTAAAAAAAATATTGATATATAGTTACTAATTTTTAGGATCTTGTGACCATTTATTTCCTAACTTTGTTGAATTTGTTTTATTTACACATAGTTTTTATAATTTCTGCCTCCAAGGTATATCAAGAATTCAAGAAATTGATATTATTACAAGAAATTGAATTTAAGAATTCAAGAAATTTACCTTCTTGAATTCAAGAAGTTTTCTTCTTCTTTTTTATCGTTTTGTGTGTTGATTAATGTGTCTGGGTGTATCTGTTCAAAGGATTTGAAACTCTAGCCGAGGTGGACACTTGGCTAACCGCAAATCCAATGCAATGCACCAAATCCCTTCATTTCATTTTAGGCGATTCAAATTCTACGGTGCAGAGGTTGGGGTATGGGATCCAAACTAATTCTACCAATGCGCAGTAGTGGGGGTATTAAGCATCCCACTTTGAGGATCAAGTCATTGCAAGATGAGAGATTGTTTGACATTTATTGGTCGGTTAGTCTTAAATTTCTCATCTATTTCAATTGGTTTGTTATGTTATTTTACCTTCTTTCCTCAAACCAAACATAGAATATTGGTCTTACCTGCAAAGAGTTAATGTGTGAATTTTGTTAAAACCTTTTAATTTACTACAACTTTATTCCTAGTTTGTATTCAAAGTGAATGTGTCAAATTCAACCAATTTAATACTAAATCACAAATCATGGACAAACTTATAATATTTGGAAAATATTTGAAAATGACTAATCATATATATATATATATATATATATATATATCTAATATTTTATTTACACTATGAAATGTTTTAGGAACTAAGTATTTTGATTAAAAACTAAGTGTTTTGATATCTATCTATTTAAGGGCTAATCATATATATATATATATATATACAATATGAAATGTTTTAGGAATTAAGTATTTTCATTAGAAACTAAATGTTTTGATATCTATCTATTTAAGTTTTATAATTGAACTAGTTATAATTTAGTTGTTAAATTAATAGTAAAACATTTGTTATTGCATATTATTCATAACTAATAATTAACTTGTCTTTACAATTTAATTTAAAAATTAATTTAGTACTAAACCACAAATTATAGATCATTCCAACTCCATTTTTGTTAAATAATAATTAACTTGCTTTTACAATTTAATTTAAAAATTAATTTAACACTAAATCACAAATTATAGATCATCCCAACTCAATTTTTGTTTTGGAAAAAATAAAGTTATGGGGCAGTAAAAGAGTTAAACCAGCGGGACGTCTCGAAAGAAGGCATGGTACCGGGCTCTAGAAGGCTATTCAGCTTTACATGTACCAGAATAGGACCTATAACCTATAATGTTGCAATGCAACATGGAAAAGGTATGTTCCCATGTGATTCAAAACTTTTAATCATAGGAAATGACAGTTTGCTGGGCCGGGGAAGATTGTAGAAGGGGTTTTACTTATACTTTGGTGTTTTACAGAAATTTGGGTTAAATTCTGTAAAGATTTCTGTGAAAAAATATACATTCTTATGTCTTTCCCCTTTTGATCTTCTCTGGTAGATTGTTTTAAGGAATTCATTAGGGCATTTTACAGTTATCTCTATAAAGACTGTAATTTTTTGGCGATTATATCCAATTTCAATGGTCATGTAGTAAGCTATAGATATATTAATCTTTCCAAAGCTATCACATTTACACATTAGTTAGAGGCTATAGGAAGATTTTTGTCAGGTTATCCAAAGACCACAATCTTCCTTCCTGAACAATGGTTTTATGAAGATCTAAACTTCTTCGAGTGCCCAAATGTTGTTTGCGTGTCCATCTTTTACACAACTTTTTCCTTTTGGCCCTCTTACTCAAACACTGGAGCGATGGTGGTTTGTTTGGAACAACATATTTTCTGTTTCTCAACCCTGCAAATACGTTGCCATTAGAATAGGTTTCGGGTGGTGGTTTTGCCACGGCTGTTACTGTATCTGCTGTTGCGCGGGACCAGAGCTCTAAAACTGCTTTGACAATGGTTTTGGGTTCGCCTAGTTTTTCTGGGAGAATTTCCTATCGATTCCTGATCAACGGCTTTTCCAGGTTATATTTCAAATCTTTCTATTAATATAAGAATCCTACTCCCATTTGCTGGCATGGACTCGCAGTGATGTGTGTCCACAATCGGCCTCATAGTCCCTTTCGCCTGACGTCTATCCCTGTTGCTTGTGCATATATCTTTATTGTTCTAGGACAATGAAGATTCTGAGGAGATTTATAAAGCAGGTAGATGTTTCGGCGACGTTGACATTCTTTTAGTCGGAAAAATCCAGGCATGTTCAGGCGTGGGAGCTGAGGTGCCTGTAGGAGGTACTTTAATGCTGGTGTGACATTCCCCGCAGTTGGCACAGGAAATATTCCTATGGGAATGTACCTGGCAGGACAATTATATGACATGGTGCCGTAGACTTTCCCGAGAGTGGTGTTTCCGAGGACGGTTGATACATGGGTCCCGTCGTTATTGCTTACCTATTTCATAGATAGGCGAGAAGGTTGTTAAGTAGACATGACACCTCTGTAATCCATGTAGGAGGATGGACCCATTTGAATATGACATTTCCTTACATGAAGCATTTATGCAGGCCATAGTGGCGGCTGAGTCACAACTCCACGTGAACCAAAATATGATGAGGCAGGTGGCACTTTCCCCCCAGCTAACAACCTTGGGGGATGGAAATGACTTGTGGATGGAAACAGGTGTGATTCCACGAATCAATAATGAGGGGAAAAAGGTGGCGGAAGGAAGGGTGGTAGAAAACATCGTCCCATAAAAATTTATGCCCTTGTGCCTATTCTCTCATTTGGTCACAACATGCTTCTCGATCATATTACGAGTCTTCAGAAGAGAGCGTTACTCAGAAGATGGTACTTTTCTGAAATTGATGAAGCCGAGATGAGGCAGTGGCTGGCCAAGAAGTGGAAAATTCTGGTGGGCCTTGTTCCTACGGTGGTGAAGCTCATGGGAGGATGGTATAGCTTTCACTTCTTGAGTGAAGAAGACCTCAGAAAAATTGCAGAAAGACCATGGGTCAAGGACCAGGGCTTCTTGGCAATGTATGCTTGGTATGTGGGTTTCAATCCCTTGAAATAAATGCCAAAGAACAAACTCATATGGGTCAAATTTCCCGGACTTCCATTAGAGTTTTGGACCAAGGATGTCTTTACTAATATTGGAAACGCCATCGGTAAATTCATTTACGTTGATCCTCGTTGTCTGGGAGCAAGGGATCAGAGAATTGCTTGGGTACTAATTGAAAAAGACTTTGGTGACGCTTTCCCGGATCACATGGAACTAAAATGGGAAAACATTAACCTCACTCAACGTCTGGATTTCTAGGGAATTCCATTTTGATGCCTCAACTGTCACCAAACCGGTCATCTAATTGCAAATTGCCCCAAAGAAAGGGGGGATGGTGATCATCGTGGGAGTGCAAAGGGGGTCATCAAAGGATGCAAAAGGAAAACAAATCGGACTGCTTTTCTCCTCGTCCTGGTTTTGCCAACAAATTCAAAGGAATTTCTTCGGGCTCAGGTAATTCTAGTCATACAAATCAAATATTTTCTTAACCTTCTCCCAGATTTATAAAAAATACATATGTTCCTATTCCTATTCAAATTCACTCTTTATCCTCGTTGTCTGATCAGTTTGGTTCTCATTTAGTTGTTGACTCAAATTTAGGAGAAAATCCCCATGTATTTTCTTCCCCAGTCTTTCCTCAGATGCCGCTACAGTTGCATTATTCTATGATAGACATCCCATCAAATTCATATGCTACATACAGACAAGCCCGAAGTCTTAATTCTCTAGCGACGCAACCAAATTCTCCAAAAGACAAAGAAAAGGAACTTGCTCATTTCTATCTGACATCCTCTCCAAATAACTCTGTTGATAGTGACCTTGATTTCCTCCTTCAAAGGGAAACTCTTGACCTTAAATCGCTTACAATACATAAGACGATGGGATCTGGGTCACCTATAATCAACCCAACATCTGCAGGGAATATCACTGTGAGATGTAAAAACAACAGAGGCAACAGACATTTTAGAGGTCGCCCTCATCAAACACATACTACTCTGACAAATTCGCCATCTATCATTGATGTTCCCATCATATCTCCTATCTCTCCCAGGGCACTTAGAGCTTGCATGCCCTTCAATAGGCTCAAATGAACTCAATCCTATCACTGAATATAGGGGTTTGGGGGCCCATCCAAAATTCCTCGCTCTAAGAGACCTTTTCATTTTTTCTAAATCCAACATAATTCTCATCCAAGAAACAATGCACACTGCTACCCAAATAGTAGAGTATTTTAGGAGGATGCTTCCCAAATGGTATATAGTGGCAACTGATGCCAATGGTAGATCTAGCGGTCTTGCTGTTTTTTGGGACCCAAGATGGGAAAACCTAAAGGCTTTCTCATGTACGGTGGGTATTCTCCTGACTGGGTATATCAGAGGTATCCCCGGAAGATCACATATTCTCAATGTGTATGCCCCCTACAAAGACAAGTAAAGTTTTTGGGATACAGTGGAGGTATCAGGGATTCTAAATGCCCCCTCTCTGATTTTGGCAGGGGATCTAAATTGTACCTTAGGCATAGAAGAATTGTGGGGACAATTTAGGGTGGCAGATAAAATGGCACAAAAGTTAAGAGAAATTATCTTTACACACAACTTAATAGATGTCTGCCCTCCCAAAATTGCTCCCACTTGGGATAATGGAAGAAGTGGTAATAAATATACAACTAAGAGACTTGATAGATTTCTTGTTCAAGAAAACACGATAGGAAAAATGGGGGATGTCAGATCTTCTATTGTTGAAAACTTCGTATCAGACCATCGCCCAATCACTCTTCTTTAGCGTAATTCTGATACAAGGTATGGCTTTCCATTCAAATTCAATCGAATTTGGCTAGAAGATTCAAATTTTGATTCCCTTATCCGAGCACTCTAGAAGGAAAAAAGAAATACAAAGGAGGTGTTTTCTAGCTCAGAAAGATTTATAAACATGCGTAGATTCCTTAAAGCAGAGGTCAAAAAATGGGAAAGAAAGGAGGAGGAACTGAGAAGGGATTTGGCTATTATTGAGGAGGAATTAAAATCCCTGCAAAAACAAATGATTACCCATATCCTCCCCCCATAGTAAGGGAAAAAAATTCATGCTCTAGAACTAAGGAAAAAGAAAATCCTTCAAATTTGGGAAGCAACCTGGAGATTGAAACGCAGAGCAATATGGATCAAGGAAGGAGACAAAATACCAGGTTCTTTCACCGCTTTGCAAACCACATGAGAAAACAAAATTCAATTTGGCAGATAAAGGATGGTGAAGGGAACAGTCATAATAAGCAATCGGATATTACAGACCTTGCGGTTTCATATTTTAAAGATGCATATAACAAAGTGGAAGTGGAGGATATGGATGCTCAGTTGTGGGAAATTGAAGAATATACTCAAATGTTTAATGAAGAGGACAATGAGGAGTTGTTTAAGGAGATTAAGGAGGAGGAACTGGTCCAAGCAATAAAATCAATGAAAGGAGATAAAAGTTTGGGTCAAGATGGATGGACAGTAGAATTTTTTGCTCATTTCATAGACATATTTCAAGGGGACCTGATACAATTGGTGGAGGAATCTAGGATTAAAGGCTTCACTAATCCTCATCTAAATTCCACATATATCTCCCTTATCCCAAAGAAAACAAAGACTGAAACATTTTCGGACTATCGTCCTATATCATTGTGTAATGTAACATATAAAATTATCTCCAAGATCATAGCCAACAAACTGAAGGCTACTCTATCTAAATTCATCTCTCCTGAGCAATATGGTTTTTTAAATAATAGAATAATCCATGATGCAGTGGCGGTTGCACAAGAATGTATGCACAGTATTAAGTCAAAAAAGATGAATGTAGCAGTGATGAAGGTTGACTTAAAAAAAGCTTATGATTGCTTAGATTGGGGATACCTAAGAATGGTTCTATTTAAAATTGGCATAAACCCAAATATGACTGAATGGATCATGGGGTGTGCCTTCAGTTCGCTATGCAGTAATAATCAATGGATTCCCATCCAATTTTTTTGCTACTGGTAGAGGACTGAGACAAGGATGTGCATTATCCCCTCTTCTTTTTATCCTGGCAATGGATGGATTAAGTTTAAAAATTAAAAAAGTTGTGTCCATTGGAGATTTTGAAGCATTGAAAATTAGCAGTCATGTCACAGTTTCACATAGTTTTTTTGTTGATGATATTCTGTTGATGGGGATGATAAACAAGATTAAATGGTTTTGTCTTTCCCAAATCATAAAAAAGTTTGGGACAGCCACAGGATTGTTTCAAAATAAACAGAAGTCCATTATTCTATATGGCTCTTGTAACCAGGACAATATCACATATATCAAAAACTGCTTTGGAGTTAGTGCAGAAACCATAGACAAGGGCATGAAGTATTTGGGGTATCGACTCAAACCAGGAAACTATAAAAATGCAAATTGGATGTGGCTAGTGGAAAGAATTTATATGAAGATTAAGGGATGGGAACATAGATGTTTATCTGTGGGAGGACGTATCATCCTCACTGAGTTCGTTCTTACTCAACTGGGGATTTACTAGGCACACTTGTTTCGCATTCCTCAAATGATCATTAATCTTATGAATAGAGTAATGGCAAGCTATATATGGTCTGGAGCAAATGGGAAATGAAAATATCATCTAGTGAAGCTAGAAAAGATCACCAGACCCAAAATTTTGGGAGGTTGGGGTGTTCTAAATTTGAAGATTTTTGGATGGCTCTTATTTTAAAGTCTTTATGGAGAGGCATCAACAGTAAAGGCATATGGGGGAAGCTGATTCAATCTAAATACATGTTGAATAAGGAGTTTTCATTTTGGTTAAGACAAGGAGCGATAGGGAAAGAAGGTGGCTCACAGATTTGGAACAACTTTAGAAGGGTCAAGGACATACTATTTCAAAATATCTCATGGTTCTTTGGATTGGGCAACAAAATTTTTCAGGGAAAAGATTGCATTATAGGGGCAAGTGAGAGGCCACTAGGGACAGTGGAATTGATTCAACATCTGAACAGAAGAGGCATTTTTGTTCTTAGTCAGTTGATCAGTGCTTGGAATGACAACATTCCAATTTGGCTTAACTCCTCCCAACTGAATTTTGTTGATTAGTATAAACAGGATTGGCTACAGTTTATTAAAACTCTAAAGGAGGCAGGGATATGTTATGATAGAAAGGGGACTGTATTGCATGAGCTGGGAAAAAGAAGAGTACAGGAGAAATAGTGGTGGCAGACTGTTATCTCAAAATATGCCAGAAGGAAGTTCAGAATATAGAATATTGTTGGTTTTATAGCTTCTGGCAAATTATTGTCCCAATAAAAATTGTTATTTTCCTATGGCTAACGTGGCGAAACAAGAATCTAACATGGACAAACTCACAAAAGAAGAACCACCATGGCCCTGGGATATGCTATCTGTGCAGGCAAAATTCAGAGGATAATGATCACCTATTTTTACAATATCACAAATCTGTTAATATCTGGAAATATTTAACCAGTAAGCTACAAATTCCTTTTATTCAGTTTAACACAATAGAGGAGTGCTTAAAACGATGGAGAAATCAGAGTAAATGTAGGAGGTTGCTCACTTTGGTTGTATTCTGGGAAATTTGGAAAAGTAGGAACCAAATGATTTTTGGTTCATTTAGAGGAGGGGAAAACATAATATACGATCACATAGAGCAGTGGGTTGTAGCAGATTAGAATGTAGATAGAAAGGAAAAAGAAAAGAAAGAGAAGAGGAATTTTCAGATCAACAATTACCCAATGGGGATTTTTGACGGGGCAGCTCAAGGAGGTAGATGTGGGAGCGGTTTCTGCTTAAAGATGTCAAAAGAACAAAAGTTTTGGGTACACTTGTATGGGGGAGAAGGAACAAGCATGAAGGTAGACGATGTTGCTCTATGGGGCTTATTATGGTTTATTAAGTTTTTGGATATCCTTCGAGTACAATTTTTTGGGGATTCCAAATGCTTAATAGATCATGTAAATGGAAAGAACAATATCCAACAGGTCTCCCTACAAGGCTGGATGAGATGGATAAAAAACATATGGAATTCCTTTCAGAACCCATCCATTCAGCACATCAACAGGACACATAACAAAACAATGGATGCTTTATCGAAGAAAGGACTAATAGCCACAGAAGAAGATATGTATATCATGATCAAAATGGGAGAAGACAAGACAAAAGTAGAAAGTCTAAAGCTGTCGGGATAGGACACCGAAAACTGTATAAAAAATGCAAAACTCCAATGCAGATAAGTTCATAAAAAGCCCTGTTTCTTTTTGTTTTTGTTTAAAATTTTGTAGAAATTTTGTTTCAGTTACTGTAAAGAAAACACATGTGGAATGCCTACTGTATGGTAGTGAATTTCAGAATATGTAAATGTCTTGTGACATATCTAGAGCTTATAGTGAATTTAGTTCCACAATTGTTGCAAATTGTAATCTACAGTTAGTTGTATGTATGTAGAATATTTTCTACCCCATGAAGTCATGTTGTGGATACCACAAGGCTTATGAGGATGATTTGTCCTTCATAATTATGTACTATTTTTAATATAATATAAAACATACGGTTTTTTCTTGCTGAAAAAAATGAGTATGGTGCTCACCAAAGCTTCAATTTAGCATAACATTTCACTTTCATTTTTGTTTTTTATAAAATTTTTAATTGATCAGCTCACAACTTATAAAGAGTTCAGAGTCCAATTAACTATATTTAAACTAAATAACAAGTAGTAACTGTTATCACCCCAAGAAACTCTCTTAGATTGTATATCAGAGATGCTCGGGAACATTACAAAATCAATAAAAATGTTGGTAAATAGTGGATGAATGAAAGAAACGCTGCATTTTCAAGCCAGATAACCATTTCTACTATGCTTAACCTTAGACATGGGTGAACATCCCCAGACTACAAGGCTTTAGACCACCAATTACTCACAGTTTTAAGGAAAATGTGATGATGGAGAATAATAATCACACCAGCAGATGCACAGGACCCTGTGATGGCCAGTTGCAACCAATTAAAAGGTCTGTAAATCTATTTCCTAATGCACAGACAGGATGACAGCTCTCTGGCATTAAAACAACAGAAACCTGCATACAAATTCAATGATACATGCTAGATTCAAACACAGAGGTGGGATGACAGCCCCTCTAATGCTAAACATCTACAGCACATGAACAAATGCATAACAGACACAGCCTGAAACAAAGAAGAAGTGGAAAGTGAGCAATTAACAACAAAAGAAGCTTGCATTAGCTGAAAATGAAGACCAAACGCTGCAGGTATCACAGTAGTTATAGTCTCCAGAAGTTGAAGCTTACAACAAAATAACATTCATCAACCTCTTTACATTCTGTCTTCTGGATATATATAGAGGTTTTTTACAAAAACAGTTTGCTAAACTATGCGTGAAGGGGTCATAACTGACCACCAACCACATTAATTCTTTGAAATGGGCCTCTGCTACAGTTTGACTGCTTTAATGGATGAATTTGATCTTTCTAGTGCTCTGTAGTCCTTCCTAAACAGGTAGAGTGTAATATGTACAAAGCTCCATGACTGATTAATGCAGTTATCTGCCCGAGGTCGTCCATTTTGTCCTTCAACCATTCTGTCTTTTTAAATGTGGTTATTGAGGATTTAATACACAGAGTATTGAACCATGGGCTCTTTTATTCTTCGAGTGTATAGGACTGCCACAAACACGAAATTTGCATTGAAAACAGACAGGAGCAGAGAATGAGTATTAATCGTTGGATGACTCAGATGGACGGTCGAGATCTGATGGCAGGAGGCGATGAAAGACACAGAGGCGCAACAGGGATCAATAGCAGTCGTTGGATTAAACAAATGAGTGGTGGAGATCAATCTACGACGGATATCAGAATACAACAGGATCAGACAAACGAGGGCCGTCGAATCGCAGTCAGGCAGATCCGACGGCTATCGGGCGGCGGAGGTGATCGCCAGTTAACGAGCGGGGGAAGGCGGTTTCGCTGGCGGGCGGTATCCCCTGCACTGTCTATCGGAGGTAGGCGGTTTCCGTATAACCCCATGCGATCCAACAGAATTGCAACACGTGGTAGATGAAAACCACCGCCCCCGCGGGTTAACGCGCACGCAAGTCGCACGATCAGGGCAAGCGTCTATCGTCCGATCATTCGACGGAAGGTCGGATGGAGGGAAACATGCACGATGTTTAATGTGCGGGGAAAAGACGAAGACCGTTAGATTAAAGCGCGACAATCAACGGCTATGGTCACGGAGGAAGGTTATATGGGCGCGGGTTAAACGGCAGAGTTTAAAAAGATAAAATAGAGGCAGTATGATCTTGGCGTCCGGGAGTTAAAGCAAACAGATTTATGCGAGGTTTTAGAATAAATAGAGATAGTGGGGGGGTTAGGAAATATGAGTGGGGTGAAAGGGAATACAGGTTTATGAAGGATTTTGGAGGAAACTAAGAACAGCGGAAGTGATGAGAATATGAGAAAATGAAGGAGGGGGAAAGACAAGACTGCAACAAGTTTTCTTTTAGCATAATACAACATGGCAAAGCTGTCATTGACCCTCAACTATTCAAAATTGTAGCAGAGTTAACACTAGCTCCTTCTGGGGATGAGATCCTCCCTGTGAGGTCTCAAGAACCTGCAGACCAATGCCTTCATATAAAACTAGCTTAAAAACATTTGCTTAATACCCATTGGGCATGGAGTCAAACCAAGTCTACTCTAAAACCTGAAAAAGAAACTGCTTACAGTGATTAAGGCCTGAAAACTTAAAACTTTTTAAAAACTGCCCATCTGCTGGGCCATCCAAAATTGTTTCTCCTGCTCTTGGCCCCTTCATCATAGAGCTGCAAAACAAGATTTATTTGATCCTCTACCTCAAACAGTTTGGAACATTTGAGCTTAATAGGTAGAAATGGATCAACCTTCATCTCCCTTTTGTGTATTTTCCTCCTTGGATGTTCTTTGCAGGAGCCTTTGTACACTTGCTGAATGATCATGGCTGTTGTGTACTTATCTTTGTCACCTGTGGCCTGCACAATAAATATGAATGGTGTACCAATGTGTTCATGTGTGGAGGACACAAAGACATTATCTGCTCCAGTATCTTTGTTTAAACAATCCTGATCCAAGGAGGAGTCACAGGGTCCTGTGCATCTGTTGGTGTGATTAGTATTCTCCATCATCACATTTTCCTTAAAACTGTGAGTAATTGGTGGTCTAAAGCCTTGTAGTCTGGGGGTGTTCACCCATGTCTGAAGTTAAGCATAGTAGAAGTGGTTATCTGACTTGAATATATAGCATTTCTTTCATTCATCCACCATTTACCAACATTTTTGTTGAGTTTATAATGTTTCTGAACATCTCCGATATACAACCTAGAAGAGTTTCTTAAGATGATAACACTAACTACTATGTAATAGTTATTTAAATCTCATAACAAATTTAAAATTACAAAAATAATTGATTTTTCACTACCTATTACTTAATTTAAAAATTGTAAATTCCACTTCAAAATTATATAAACAACTTAAACAACATGATTATGCTGTTTATACTAACTATTACTTAATTTTGAAAATAGTAAATTCCACTTCAGATTATATAAATATGGTTATGCTGTTGTCATTTAGGAGGCGCTCGGAGATTGACCCTGCTGCATGAGCGCAGCATACCTGTGTATGAGTTAACTTCACTAGGAGTCAATTCTCCTCCGTACCTGCCTCTTTTGCTCTGTTAGGAGAGCCTGAATAAAATTTTGTGGGCCACTTGAGAGGCGTGATAGGACAATAAGATCCACAACCTATCAGATTCTGAAAAATAAAATACTAAACAGACAGAGGACAAAAAGATTGATGCGTATCCGATATTCATGAATGCCAGATTTTGAAAAAATCAACACTAAACAACTAACCAATTCAGTGCAATGACTTCACATAAAACACGAAAGAGTTTCGGCTGAAAAGACGTGAACATGGAAAATTTGGTTTCCCAGACCTTGACAATAAGTCGTACATTTATTTCTATGTATCAGTGCTCTTTCTATACATTTTTGACATTTACTCCTGTATGATTTATTTTGAATAAATTATTTTTTTTATATAATAATTTTGATTAATATTAAGAAAAAAATTTGAGTCAAATTTGTGGTCACGGTTAGGTGGTTTTCTTTTACATCTATCTATTTCGATATCTAGATTAGGTTCATCATCTTGTTCTGAAGATAAACCATACTAGTTAGTTAGAAACATGTAGACCAGATTTTCTCCTATATGATTTTTACCAAAAAAATTTATCAAACATATTATAAATCACAAAAACCTAAATTCAAAAATGTAAATTCATATATATATATATATATATCCCACCATATTTATTATTATTTAAAAGAAAAAAAAATTCATCATCAAATTAAATTAAATACATGACATAAGTTTTTCTAAAAGTTTTCCCTATCATATTTAACTTGAAAAATAAGCCGAATCTTGATAAACAAGGGTTTAGTTTCAATGGACTTTATGTGTCCACTTGCAAACCTAAACCTCTATGATATCATCATAAAAAATAAAGGAGTTGTTTTTAATGAGATTTTTTGAAGTTTTTAGTGATTTTTTGACGGAATTGTGTGAATTTGATTTGTGTTACATAATTTTTTTTTAATTACATAATTGAATTGTATTTAGCATTATGAAAAAAAATTGGGGCACTTCAATTGTGTAAAGTTTGTTGATCAAACTTGTGATTTCAATAAATCTCTGCTCAATTCTAAACAAATTAAATTACTGGAAAACTTTTCAAAAACTCAAATTAAAAACAACTTAAAGACAACTTAAATCACCAAAAAAAAAACTTTTCAAACACTTACATTTATGTTTGACTTATTTTTTTTAGTAATCGTAGTGCTATACTGTTTTTTTGCCATGAAAGTTATGGAAATTCAAGGCATATTTTGAGAAAATCTAGCAGGATTTTTGTAAAACCAAGTTACAATTGTTAAACTTCAAAATTTTAGGTGCCCTAGACGTTTTTGACGGCTTTGAATCCATTGCCACCATCAAAAACTTGATTCAAATACTATCTCTACAAGAATTTTGGAATTTTTTTGCTCAGATTCCAACCACTTTTCGCTGTCCCAGCAATTCCTCCATCTCTATACATGACTCCAAAAAATTTTGTCCACTTGTTACGTTTCTTGTGGTTCATCTTCAAGATCCACTGGCTACTTTATTTTTCGCATTGGTTTATCTTCTTAAGTAGAACTTATTAACTTTACTAAAGAAAATATAATTTTTGAATGTTTTCTTGTGTTATTTTTAATATCTTTTCATAAACAAGGTAATTTTTGAATATTCACTCAAGATAATTGCTTTATCTTTGTTGCAATGTCAGGGTTATTTATTATTATCAATAAAATTTTTTAACTTAAAGATAGGTTATTTTAATTATAATTACAAATTTAAAAACGGTATTTAAGATTGATTTTAATTAATTTTATTTAAATATTTGAAAAACATCTATTTTAATATTATTTAGTAAAAAAATAATTAAATTTAGTAAATGATTATTTTAGATTATTGTGGATAAATAACTATTATATATCTTCTTTAATGACATTTTTTATTTTTTATATCACATGGAATGCATAACACAAATAAAAAACAACAAATTTTATAAAATTTAAAATTAATCTTATTTTAAAGTTAATTAAGCACAATATTTATAAAAAAAATCTTCGAAATGCATAAATATTACGAACATGCTTTAAAAAATCTCATTGCATTGCATAAATGTTGGTAAGTAATAAAATCTTGCAATCTCTATGTAGCTATGGATTAATAGTAAAATTAAGTGAGATTGATTAAGATGAATTTTTGGGTATTTCATAGATCCTTAATGATTGTTATTACACAATCTCCTCATATTTTTTTGCCATAATTTGTTGTTGTAGTTGTTATATTCACACCATGATTTTTAGATTTTTCATTTTTAAGTTTCAAAGAAAACACCAAAATTAAAATCCTTGTAAATAGCTCTTATCACATAAATAAAATATTTGTCATAATTACTACCCACCATAATTTAACCAAGCATTTGCAAAAAAAAGGATTCGAATAATATGTAAATAAATACACTTACCATTGTTATTGGCCACCATTATTTATGTTTTCCTCGACACTTTAATAATTAATAAAAAATCAGTAAAAAATTATTAATAATAAATTTAAATAGTTATCGATTCAAGCAACAAATAACTATGTAAAGAAATTGTAAATAAATACACTTACCATCCTTATTGGCCACCATTATTTATGTTTTCCTCGACACTTCAATAATTAATAAAAAAAAATTAGTAAAAAGTTATTAATAATAAATTAAAATAGTTATCAATTCAAACAACAAATAACTATGTAAAGAAAGCAACTAGATTTTTAATATTTATATATTTTTAAGGAATATATTCAACCTATCTTTCACAGATAGATATATCTCTGAGAAGAACAACTACCTTTTAAATTATCTATATCTATACTTTACATAGAAAATATAAAACTTTTTCAGTAAAAACATTATCACTATAATAAGACATTATTAATTTAGTTGAGTAGGATTTGATTCTCTACAGCCACAATGCAGAATTACAATTAAAAAAATACCTCAATTTACCCATCATTAAAACCTAAATTAACTAGATTCTAAATCTTAACACTAACTTGAATTCAATATTTTTATTTTAATTTAATTATATTTACTAGCCACTGTATAACACTTGTTTGAATCTCATAACAAGTTTAACATTAGAAAACGAATTGGTTTTTCTATATATATATATATATATATAATTTTTTTTATTCTTTTTCAGCAAGGAAAAACCATTTGTTTTATATTATGGTAAAAACCTGTACATATTTATGATGGACATATCATCCTCATAAACTTTGAGATATTCACATCGTGACTATAACGAGGAGAAAATACTCCATTAATGACTACTTTTCAGCCATACTTGCAATTTACACAAAGTCTAATATGTGAACTTTACATTTTCTGTAAATCACAATCTTAATGTGTTCTTTCCTTATATGAATTTTATACAAAATCAGATACAAAATTTATACAAAACTTTTAAACATAAAAATAAAAAAAACAGGAAAATTATATGGACTTATTTGCAATGTAGTTCTGCCTTTTTGAGCTCTTTCCGTGATCTATCCCGGCACCTTTAGATTTTCTACTTCTATCTCTTCTATTCCTGTTTTCAACATGATGTGCATACCATATTTTGTGGCTTGAAGTCCCTTTTCTGATAATTCATCTTCAGTTTTGTTATGTGCCCTACTGATGTGCTCCATGGACTAATTCTGGAAGGAACTCCATATATTTTTTATAGGTCTCAGCCAACCTTGTGGGGAAGTTTGCTGGATATTGTTCTTCCCGTTAACATGGTCTATCAAACATTTTGAATCCCCAAAAATTTGAACTTGAGGGATATCCAGGAACTTGATAAACCATAATAAACCCCATAGTGCAACAACTTCTGCCTTCATACTTGTTCCTCCTCCCACATCCCAGTGTATCCAGAATTCCTGTTCTTTTTTCAATTTTAAGCAAAAGCCACTTCCACATCTTCCTCCTTGAGCCACTCAAAAAATCCCATCGGATAGTCCCCTTCTCTGTCTTCTTCTTTTTATTTTTCTTAGAGTCTTCATTCTGATCTAATACCATTCACTGTTCTATGAATTCATAAATTAAATTTTCTCCCCATTTGTTAGAACAAAAATCAGATGATTTCGATCTTTCTCCCCATCCGATGGTTTTTCAATATATACTACCTGTTATTTAATTTTAAAAATTATAAATTCCACTTCCCATTATATAAACATGATTATGCTGTTGTTATTTGCACAGAGAAATGTAATGTTTCAATTGTTCCAGAGCCTTGAAAAGTTTTTCGAAATTTCTTAATGTGTAATGGATATGGTTTATAGATATTTTAACTTATAATCATTTCATGCTCATCAAAGCTATAATACCAGATAACAAAACAGAATGCTAGAGACCCACCAACACAATCCTGAGCATAGATTTAAAATCTCGATCCCATATACAACGGAGATTTATGAGGCGCTTGGAGATTGAAGCTGCTGCATGCGCACAGCATACCTGTGTATGAGTTGACTTCGCTAACGATCAATTCTGCGCCGTGCCTGCCACTTTCACGCTGTTAGGAGCGTCTGAATCAAATTTTGTGGGCCACTTGAGAGGCTTGAGAGGACAATAAGATCCACA
This sequence comes from Pinus tabuliformis, assembly GCA_031772625.1. NCBI lineage: Eukaryota > Viridiplantae > Streptophyta > Pinopsida > Pinales > Pinaceae > Pinus > Pinus tabuliformis. The sequence goes on from CM062813.1 coordinate 686,737,633, forward strand.
ACCTATCGGATTGTGAAAAAAATATATATAATACTAAACAGGCGTAAGAGGACAATAAGATTTATGCCTATCCCATATTCATGAATGCCAATTTGAAAAAATGTAATACTAAACAAAAGTAATTCAGGCCAATGATTGCACATCAAAGCAAGAAAGAGTTTCGGCTACATGGTGTGTTTCATGGATGGTTTTAAAGGTCCCGGTAAAGATTATTAATATTTTTAGAGTTATAGTCAATGCACAGGGGTAGTATATGTCAATTTTTAGATTTAAGTATACAAAATTTAAGAATTGGCATACACTGACCAATAAGTTAATAGAGCTATAGTCTTCAAAAATATTAATTACCCCACTAAATCCATGTCGTTATACCAATTCTCCCACTTCCCCTCTTTACTGAAAACCAAGAGTTTTCTATTCTATAGTGGCAGAGCCTATACATCTGCATGCACTTTTATTGCACCCCATTTTACTTGGCTTCACAATCTGCTTCCTCAGATCTTGAGAAGAAGGGATGCCTTTATTGAGCCCAGTATGAAGGGATGTATCAGTATATCTATATCCGTCATCTTTTAAAATAAAAATAAAAATTAGTAAAATAATTAGAAGTAAAAAAAAAGTGGATGTTTAAATCTTATACTTTTCAAAAATAATTCAACATGAGATTTAAATAAAATTTATGTTGATATAGGCTCCATATATATATATATAGAAAAAAATTGTTAAAATAAAATATTTTAATGTTGTATATGAAAAAATATTTAATATGAATAATCAATAAAATATTTTAATACTAATTAATATTGACATATACTTAAAAATACATTAATAATAAAAAACCATTTTAATTTGCCTCACAATATTGATAAAATGTTTTGATGTACATATTATATAAAATATTTTAATTTCAATTATGTATATATTATATATTATTTTTAAAATATTATATATATCATGAAAAAATTAAAATTTTATGGTTAAAATTTTTATTCGATCTTATATACTTTATCTAACATTTAAAAATATAATTTAAACAATAAAAATAATATTATATTATATTTTGCAATTTTATGAAATTTGTAATTGAAAAAAAATTAATCTCTCGGCTCATATTAAATGGGTACTTAAAATAAAATAACGCTATTTAATCACCTTTAATTTTCTCCGTTCTAATCTCCTTATACAACACACTCATGTAGGTTGATAAGATAAAAGGCTAAGTTGATGTTGAGCTCTGATCGGATATTAGAGTAGTTGTGCTCAATATCAAATGTGAAAAAAAAATTGATTAGAAGAATGTAAGAGGATATCTTTACTCAGGATAGATCATGTTTTAGATATTTTGGGTTTTTTATGTGCTAAAATACAATTGCAAAATTCTGAGTTTGAAAATATATATATATATATATATATATATCTATATATGTTGGGTATTTTTAAAGGGAGAAAATACCAAAACCAACAAAATATTCACCACAGAGACAATGCTCTGTTTCTTCTGTCCAGGATCTTTTGCAGAGAACCTCAAAAAAATTAACTCAGAACACAGTCCATTACACAGTCACAACACATTTCTATTAATTTAAAACTGAAAGACTGATACAAATTCCATCCTCTGTGCAAAGAGGGATTCACAAAAAAAATCTGTTGCAGTCACAGATTTTCCACTGCTGTGGATATTACATAAACAGCCCTCTGTTCTTCAATGGCTAAAATAAAACATTACATTCTGATTTCTATATCGCACTGCTGTGCATTTTAAAAAAATCGCACTCTCGTGCGTAGCCACCACTCACAATACAAAAGGAACAACAACACTCTACTGTCGCACGTAGACTATATTTTTTAACATATGACAACGTGTATGAAAAATATATATAAAACATATAAAAAAAACTTATATCAAAACGTGCCCATAACTATATTAAATGTATGGGACGTATGCCCATCACAATATTAAAGGCCGCCACCAAAAACTACGTAAAAGCATTAAGACCATAAATTCATCACCTACGGCGGTCAACGGGAAAAACGACAAAGTTTGATGTGTCGTGGGCGGACAGCACCTTTGGAAAATTGACGGCTGAGATCGCGCGCCCAGCTGATCCGACGTGGTTCGCACACCCTCCTCGGGCAAACCAAACGACCTTTACCGTCCGGGGAAAGTGGTTTTGGGCGTCGTACAAGAGACGCGTGGCGGCATTTGATTGTGTCGGGTCCTCAGCTACGGATACCGCCTTCAGCGAATGGTGGTGCGGGGAGACCGGGTGGTTTTCCAAAAGACCACCGCGCGCTGTTTTAAAATTAGAATTTAACACTCCCCTTTAATTTTAACAGCCGCGCGTTCAGTCATTCCCAAGCATTTTCTCAAAAATTCGAAACTCTTCTGAACCAGTGGCTTTGTCAAAATGTCTGCAACCTGTTCCTGGGTCCTGCAATGCTCTAGGACGATTTCGCCATTGTTCACCAATTCTCTGATGTAGTGAAACCTTGTATCAATGTGTTTCGTTCTCTTATGAAACACTGAATTCTTTGACAAAGCAATAGCTGAGCTATTGTCACAAAAGACCACTGTTGCTTTTGCCTGCTCTTGGCCTAAGCTTCTCAACATCCTTCTCATCCAAACTGCCTGACATGCTGCTGCTGTCGCTGCCACATATTCTGCCTCTGCTGTAGATAATGCTACAATGGATTGCTTCTTAGAAGCCCATGAAATGGCTCCTGAACCCATATTAAAAACATAACCGGAAGTGCTCTTCCGATCATCTACACTTCCAGCCCAATCGCTATCTGTGTACCCAACCAAATCTGAATGTTCTGAGGCATGATATAAAATTCCAAACATTTTGGTGCCTTTGACATACCTCAAAATTCTCTTTGCTGCCTGCCAATGTGCCTCCTTTGGCCTCTCCATGAACCTGGAAATTAAACTAACAGCATACATTAAATCAGGCCTAGTTGCTGTTAAATACATAAGGCTGCCCACAATGCTTTTATACAAGCTGGGATCAAAATCCTTGCTGCTGTCCTCTCTGCTGAGCTTTAATCCCATCACTGTGGGAGTGATTGCGGCCTTGCACTCTTGCATGTTAAATCTGCTCAATACTTGATTTACATATCTTGCTTGTGAGATAAAAATTCCTTTTTCATTTTGCTCTACTTCTATGCCTAAGAAGTATCTCAACAAACCCATGTCAGTCATTTCAAATTCATCCTTCATGACTGATTTAAAATTCTCAATAAGATAAATATCATTTCCAGTGAAAATAACATCATCTACATACAAGACAACAATTAAAATTTTACCATCCTTTTCCTTGATGTAGACTGTGGGTTCTCCTTCACATTTGTCAAATTCATTCTCCAATAGATATGAATCTATCCTGCTGTACCATGCTCTTGGCGCTTGCTTCAGCCCATAAAGAGCTTTCTTCAATTTTCACACTTTGTGCTCTTCTCCTTTCTTCTCATATCCGAGAGGCTGTTCCACATAGACCTCTTCCATTAACACTCCATTTAGGAATGCTGATTTCACATCCATTTGGTAGACTTTCCATTTGTTTTGTGCTGCTATGGACAGCACTGCTCTCACGGTTTCCATTCTTGCAACCGGTGCGAAAGTCTCCTCATAATCTCTCCCAAACTGCTGCTTGTAGCCTTTGACAACCAGCCTTGCTTTATGCCTTTCAATCTTGCCTTTAGCATTGCTCTTGGTCTTGTAGACCCATTTCACACCAATGACTTCTTTGCCTTTTGGTAGCTCAACCAAATCCCATGTTTTGTTTCTCTCTATGGCATTCATCTCCTCATCCATAGCTTCTATCCATTTCCTATCTTTAATAGCTTCTTCAAAATGAATAGGATCATCAACATGACAAAACAAGGCAAATAAGGAATTCATTCCTTCTTCATAAATTTCACTTAGATTTCTAAACTTCTTACCTCGTTCACTTGGTGTGCAAGTGCTTGAAGATGCACTTGAATTTCCTCCTTGTGGTGTGCTTGGAGAAGCACTCTCATTGATCCTCAATGGTGTACCTTGCTGTCCTTGTGTTGGTGCTGCTGTTTGGGGATTCATTTCAGCCACTTCCTCTTCATTTTCATCATGAGGCAAACAACTTTTAATGTTCACTGTTTTCTCTATGCTTCCATCCCAAGCTTCCTCTTCAATGAATTGAACATCCCTGCTGACAAAGAACTTCTTGGTAGATGGGATGTACAGCCTGTAGGCTTTGGATTCATCACTGTATCCAACAAGGATACATTTCTCCCCTTTGCTGTCCAACTTCCTCCTTAGCTGATCCGGAATGTGTGCATAGGCCACACACCCAAAAACTCTCATGTGGGTGACTCCTTGCTTTCTCCCACTCCATGCCTCTTCCGGCACTTTGTTCAACATTGCTTTTGTAGGACACCTGTTCAAAATATACACAGCACAATTTACAGCTTCAGCCCAATAATCATTTGGCAAATGCTTTGCCTTCAGCATGCTCCTTGCCATCTCCATGATGGTTCTGTTTTTCCTTTCAGCAACTCCATTTTGCTGTGGGGTGTACCGAGTTGTGAACTGTTTATGTATTCCATTTTCTCTACAAAACTTTAGGAATTCATTTGAGATATACTCACCTCCTCTATCAGTTCTCAAAACTTTTATATGCAGCCCGCTTTGGTTCTCCACAAGTGCTTTGAAATTTTGGAATTTCTCAAACACTTCACTTTTGTTTTTAAGGAAATATGCCCAAGTTTTTCTTGTAAAGTCATCAATGAATGTTAAGAAATATAGGCTGCCAGCTAATGATGGAGCTTGCATTGGTCCACACAGATCTGAGTGGATAATCTCTAAGGGTGCCTTTGCCCTTATACTTTTCCCTGATGGAAAACTCTCTCTATGTTGTTTGCCCAATATACAACCTTCACAAAGGCTGTCCGGCTTCTCTATCAATGGTAATCCCTTTACCATTCCTTTTCTGCTCAATAAGTTTAGACCTCCAAAATTTAGATGCCCGAGTCTCAAGTGCCATAACCAGTTCTCATCCTTTGGCACGCTTTGGAAGGCCTCTTGGGTCACTGCTGCCATTTCCCTTTTGTTCTTCATGTCTGCCCGGATCCGGAGAGGGAACATCCTGTTCCTTGTCATCTTCACTTCAGCAATGCATCTTTTGCTGGGTGGTATGTCCATGATGGTGCACACATCATTTACAAAGTAAACATTGTAACCCTTTTGGACAAGTTGTCCAATACTCAAGAGGTTACATCTCATTCCGGGGACATAGTATACATCTGCTATGGTTTTCCTTTCTCCTTGTTTTGTAAATATTTTTACCTCCCCTTTTCCCATAACAGACACTTTACTATCAGTTCCTAGTGTGACCTCTGATTTCAAATTCTGATTTAAGGCTGAAAAGAGGGCTATATTCCCTGTCATATGGTTGCTGCAACCTGAGTCTAAAAACCATATGTCCTCACTATGTGTTTCAGCCATGTTACAAGCTAACAGGACATTTTCTCGACTACTGTTTTCTCTTGTAACATTTGCATTTTGTCTGTTGTTCATATCATGTTGTTTCTTTCTACAATCACTAGCATAATGTCCATACTTTTTGCAATAATAGCATTGAACATTAGATTTATCATACCTTTGTCCTTGAGCCTGATACTGATCTCTTTGTTGGTTGCTGCCTTGACCTTGGTTCTGATTTGGATTGATGCCTCTTCCTTGTGCAATTGATGGGCTGTTCCTTCCACCTCTGTTCTGGCTTCTGCCTCTTCCTCTTCGGTTTCCTCTTCCTTGACCCCTTCCTCTTCCAAAGGACATCTGGGTCTTGAAGGCTTGCTCTAGAGATGAGTTTTCATTCCTACTCAACCTCTGCTCATGTGTTATCCGTGATGCATGTAGCTCATCAACTGAATAGTTTGAGAGATCCTTTGTCTCTTCAATGGTGGTGACTATGGCATCAAACCTTGAGGGTAAGACCCTCAATATTTTCTCCACAATCCTTCTATCTTCAATTGTTTCTCCACGAGTTCTCATTTGTGTGATTACACCAATCACATGAGTGAAGAATGAGTCAATGTTATCTGACTCCTTCATGTTCAAGTTCTCAAAATCCTTTCTCAGCAATTGTAGTTTTGCTGTCTTCACTCTCTCCATGCCTTGATAGGTTGTCTTGAGGGTTTCCCATGCTTCATTTGATGTCTTAGCTGCTGCTAACCTTGGAAACACACTCTGGTCTACTGCTAGATACAACAACATACGGGCTTTTGAATCCTTCTTCCTATTGCTCTTCAGCAGATCTCTCTCTGCTGGAGTTAATCTATTAAACTCAGTTTCATCTGCTGGTTGTTCAAAACCTTCATCAACTATTTCCCATAAGTCTTGGGAGGCAAACAGGGCTGTCATAGTTATTGACCAGTAGTCATAGTTCTTCCCATTAAACTGTGGGAGCTGGGTGTTAAACAAACCCATACCAGTGCTTGTGCTAGCCATTCCTTGACTGTGTATTTAAAAAAAAACTGACTGTCTCTTCAATAACAAACAAGATAGCTATGAAGAATACCTGAATCCTTCGTTGTCTGAGTCTTCTAACTGCCTGAGAAGTTTTGCTGCAGCAACAACCTTCTCCCTTCAGCTTCTTTAACTTCTTTAAAGAGCCTGGACCAGCTCTGATACCACTGTTGGGTATTTTTAAAGTGAGAAAATACCAAAACCAACAAAATATTCACCACGGAGACAATGCTCTGTTTCTTCTGTCCAGGATCTTTTGCAGAGAACCTCAAAAAAATTAACTCAGAATACAGTCCATTACACATTCACAACACATTTCTATTAATTTAAAACTGAAAGACTGATACAAATTCCATCCTCTGTGCAAAGAGGGATTCACAAAAAAAATCTGTTGCAGTCACAGATTTTCCACTGCTGTGGATATTACATAAACAGCCCTCTGTTCTTCAATGGCTAAAATAAAACATTACATTCTGATTTCTATATCGCACTGCTGTGCATTTTAAAAAAATCGCACTCTCGTGCGTAGCCACCACTCACAATACAAAAGGAACAATAACACTCTACTGTCGCACGTAGACTATATTTTTTAACATATGACAACGTGTATGAAAAATATATATAAAACATATAAAAAAAACTTATATCAAAACGTGCCCATAACTATATTAAATGTATGGGACGTATGCCCATCACAATATTAAAGGCCGCCACCAAAAACTACGTAAAAGCATTAAGACCATAAATTCATCACCTACGGCGGTCAAAGGGAAAAACGACAAAGTTTGATGTGTCGTGGGCAGACAGCACCTTCGGAAAATTGATGGCTGAGATCGCGCGCCCAGCTGATCCGACGTGGTTCGCACACCCTCCTCGGGCAAACCAAACGACCTTTACCGTCCAGGGAAAGTGGTTTTGGGCGTCGTACAAGAGACGCGTGGCGGCATTTGATTATGTCGGGTCCTCAGCTACGGATACCGCCTTCAGCGAATGGTGGTGCGGGGAGACCGGGTGGTTTTCCAAAAGACCACCGCGCGCTGTTTTAAAATTAGAATTTAACAATATATATATATATATATATATATATATATATAATACCAAACAGACGTAAGATGACAAGAAGATTTGTGCCTATCCGATATTCATGAATGCCAGATTTTGAAAAATTTGAAAAAATCTAACACTAAACAACGAAGCAATTTAGGCCAATGACTTAACATAAAACACGAAAGAGTTTCGGCTGAAAAGACATGGAACAGGCGCAGGCGCGCCTCATGGATTGTTTTAGAGGCCCCACAAAAGCCATGAGTTCATAACAATTCCCCTTTTTCTCTCTCTATCCTGAATTTTGCAGAACTTGGGCAGGGAGAACAGAATCAAATCGGGAGGAGGAGATTGGGTAAGAGGTGGGCTTATTGGAGGTGGAGCTTTTGGTATAGTCAGCCTCGCCATTAGCAAGTTCAATGACCATTTGTTTGCTGTCAAGTCCACTGCTGCTTCTATTTCTTCCCTGGAGAATGAGTACAGGATTTTGCATTCTCTGGATTCTCCATACGTTGTAAGCTGCCTGGGTCAGGATTACAGCATTGAGAATGGTTTGAGGATGTACAATATTTTCATGGAGTATGTTCCAGGTGGCAGCATCGGAGATCTGTTGCACAAGTTTGGGGGGTCAGCTCGAGGAGTCGATCATCAGATCATACACACGCAGCATCCTACGTGGGATCCAGTATCTCCACGAGCAGGGGATTGTACACTGTGATATCAAGGGGAAAATTGTTCTTGTGGGTGCCAATGGGGTGAAGCTTGCTGACTTTGGTTCTGCTAGGAGAATTGGTGATGAAGGGAAGGGAAAAGAGTCCCTGAAATTGAGGGGGACCCCTCTGTGGATGGCCCCGGAGGTGATGAACCAAGCGGAGCAGGGCCCTGCTTCTGATATTTGGTCTCTGGGTTGCACTGTGCTGGAGATGGCCACCGGCAGGCATCCATGGAGCCAAGTTTCCAATCCCCTTGCTGCAATGTATCGGATTGGATGCACAAAGGACGTGCCTGAGTTGCCTGCTCTGCTTTCGTTTCAGATGCAAGATTTCCTTGAGAAATGCCTGAGAAGAGATCCCAGGATGAGGTAGACTAGTGAGCAGCTGCTGAGCCATCCTTTCCTCAATGAGAACACCTCTGTCCTAGAGGATGGGAGCCTCACCCATCCTCGATCCCCAATCAGTCCTCTGGATTTTGAGGGTGCGGAGCAGCGATGGGATTCATATTGCTCTGCTAGCGGATCCCAAATTTCTCCCGCGTTGCCTAGGAATGTGCCCATTTGTCCTCTATTTCTATTTGCATTTTCTAGTAATCTCCCCCCCCTAAGGCAGGCAGGCCAATGTGGTGGACAAGAAATGATGGCATTTGAGCAAACCAAGAGTCCTTCACCACGACATCGGATTCTACAATTGGCAGCAGACGGAGAAATCGGCAGCATAGCAGAGAACACTAACTGGTTTGCAATTCCCCCTGCTGATTGGATTCCTGTGAGGTCTCCCACAAGAGGAACTTCTCCAAATTTGGATGGCCCTTTCTCATGGCTCACCAATAGGTCATCCTCCAAGGGACTTCCATCTAACCAACTGTTATAGACATATTTGGGCACTGCAACCCCAAACTCGTATGTCCATAAGCTAAGGGCTTTTTAGTTCCTAAAAGTGTTGTTTCATACCCTAAAGGGTCATAGTCAACTGATTACATCATTTCTCAGAAGTTCCACCTGAAAAATTACTTAGCACTGGCCAAAACTGGACCATACTGACTGCTCTATGGTTAAGGTGTGATGCACACTGGCTGCCACACTAGCCAGGTGCGATGCATACTGAAATGGCCTTCTGTGGGGTGCAATGAGTGAGAATAGACAAATGGCAGAGACAATTTGCTAAGTGGAAGCTCATGGAATCTTCCAGAAACTTTTCCTAGGACCCTTGCCTCTCTGAATTCGCCCAAGGATGAGTAAGAGATCAATGAAATCTCTAAGTAAAACCAAGAACTATCAGTGGAATGACAGTGATAAAAAACCCAGCGCTGACTCACACCCTTGCAAGACATCTATAAATGGATCCCTCATTTGAGAGATCTAAAGGCTGAAATTTTGTAATTTGTAAAGAAGTGTTGTGGGTTTATCTGTGAGAAGAGACATTGCATTGTCGGGTGATTTGCTTATTCATGAGGTGAAGAGGGCTTCTACACTGGGAGGTTGATGCTGGATCAGACAACTGGGTTGTGATCCTCTCTTTCACTACTAATAAATTTCTTTGAGTTTTCCTTCATATAATTGTGTGTTAATGAATCTTATTGTTTATGAATACAATTGTATGGTCAATGTGTTTCTGATTCTGCATTGTTTATGATGTTTTAGATAGAGATGCTTTGATGGTTTTTTGTTACTTTGACTCTACAAGTACTCTTTGAAGCGGGACAAGTAGGAGAGGAGTGGCAAATTCTATCAAGGGAGAGAGAAATCAAACAAGGAACCAAGCGAGAGATCTAGGTTGGTCCTCTTTTCTTCCCTCTAATCTATCACACTTAAAGGAACTCTCGAAAGGCTTTGATTGTTTATTTTTAAGATAGTGACCCATCTTAGTGGGACTAGCAGTTCGAATCGACACTAGTATTCCCTGAAACACCAACCTCAACATGATGAATGCAATTCAATCCCAAAGCCCAGTGATTACGCTGGCGATTCAGCCTTGAAGTTACATCTCTGCAGTAGTGTTGTTGTACAGTTGCCATCAGCCCCAACGGTTGAGCAAGCTAAGCAATTGAACAAGGATTCTGACAGTGACACCGACTGGCGGAATGCCAATTTCCATTTTACAATCATGTGACTCTCAAAGGCTACTGTTAATCTACACTCAAATGGCAGAGGATCTTTGGCTCTCCTTTGTAAAGAATAGTAACCATTGTAAACTGAAGACTAAGGTTCTTCTATTCTATGGTGGCAGAGCCTATGTATCTGCCTGCAATTTTATTCCACCTCATTTCACCTGGCTTAAAAATTTGGTTTCTCAGACCTTGAGAAGAAGGGATACATTTATTTCTATGTATCAGTGCTCTTTCAATAAATTTTCGAGATTGACTTGTAATCTCATATCGAAATTCATTGTATTTCATGGTCTTTGCGTGCCCGTGACGAGAGGGCTAAATACTAAAACATCGGTATGTTATGAAGAATGCCAGTTTTGTGTTATCACTATGCTTCGACAAATATGCATCACACATGAAAACGGTTTTGCATTCACGAAAATAAAATTGGTTTAAAAAAAATATCTTAAACAATTTTCAAATTAAAGCATTCTTAATATAGTTGGTATATGTTCCTTTGATTAATAAAAATCTTTTCAAATTTAAAAAGCTTTAAATCATTACATAGTAAAAAATAACACAACCAAAGTGGGCTGCAAAATAATTATATTTTATATGATAATTGAAACAAATATACATAAATTAACATATAATTAATAAATGTTTAATTAATGTATTTAAATATTATAAATAATTAGTAATTATTTTTTTTCAAAATAAAAATTGTAATTTTTATTAATATTGAAAATTACATTTTGTATGTGTACGTGTGTACTAAAAAACAGTTAGCTAAAGTTGGATCTTTCCTACCAAATTTTGGACTGTATAGTCTTCATATATGTATCATAAAGAGTTTAAAATATACATCATCTTTTGAGATAAAATATAAAAACAGATAAAAAAGAACTATCATCATACAAGTACACTATTCAATGCATTTAGCATAGATATATGACTCAACCAAAAAACAACAAAATTAAGGATATGGTTGTATGTCATCTATAAAGAGCTGATGGAAAAGTTCATGCTCCTATCCATTTATGTGCTTCATGATTTTCCATGTTTTTATAAAAATTGATCTCGTGAATGATGGGACAAAGTGTGTGCGTGTGATATTTAGAAATGTTATTGAACTAATTGATAACATTCTTTGAATCTCCAAAAATATAAATTCTTCAAGCTTACTTTTTAATAGTAAATAAAAAAACTATTTATAACTTATAAGCTCAGAAAAATTAGAACTCATGAGCCCAGAAAAATTATTTGTAACCTATCCCATTCCACTATTCAACTTGAAAAAATGATTTTGATTAAGTACAGAACAACTCCTCCCCACATACTCTTCCAGCCAAAAAGGCATAGTTGAAATATACCCAGGGGAAACACTGATCAATGGATTCGGCGGTTAGGTTATGTTATGAGATCGAGAGGATTAGAATAAAAAATCATAGAAAAGATAGCTATAGACTAGGTAGCCACTCTATCAGCTACATTTGTTTTATCTTGGAAGACTTATATGTATTCCATGTAAGCCCTTTTTTTTTCAGAGAGAAAATCAACATGTATATTATATTAAGGAAATATAATGAGTTGTAACATGAAAGGCCATATAGACCAGCCGACTGTTCCTGATGACAATAGAGGGGCTGCTCAGAGCCAAAATAAGATTGAGCTGTTCCAAAAGAGGTCCAGAGAACCATACAAAAAATCAAAACATGTTCACAATAGCCATCCAAAAATAAGGAGAGGTTACACCCATGAGAAGAAATCCACATAGATCATAAGCAAAACCGAAGAGAAGAAAAACATATCAATCCGAAGCAACCAGAGCAGATATGTAAACCAGCACAGAATCAATTGGAGCCTTTGACTCCTAGAAAATGCGGGCATTTCTCCACTTTCAGAGAAACCAACAGGTGAGGATAAACATCGATCTCCAAGCTGGACGTTGATCGCTCCACCAATTGAATGCGTCCTGTACAGAGGAGAAAACTTGATGAGGAAAACCATAAGTTAAGGAGAGTTCATACCAGATTTGGGCCGATGCCGGACATTGAAAAAACATGTGGATGTTTGTTTCGGGCGCTTGATAGCACATGGCACATCTACCAGGACCCATCCAACCTTTTCTTTGCAGGACCTCCCATGTGAGGTTCCTATTGGAAAAAACCAACCAGGAAAATAAAATTGCCTTGAGCAGGCATGTAGCTTTCCAGAGCTTTGAAGGAAAGATGGGCATAGAAGACGACGGAAGAATTGACGAGGCAGCTGTATACAAATCTTTTACAGAGACAGGCTGAGAGGAGTGCGGCTTCGACCATACCAAATCATCGGTGATCCCTGACTGTTTAATACCTTTATCATCAAAACTCTTTACCGCGGATACCCATTGATGACACAGAGGGGGAGGCATACTGAGTTCCTCTGCATCCTTCCAAGTTGGTGCCGATGAGGACCATGACTGGATCAGTTTGTTCCATGTGAATAGACCCCGTGAGTGCAGGAAGGAAACAAGTTCGGGAGAGAGAGAATCTTCCAACCCAAGAACGGTGGGTTCCAGACCGATAAGGATACTGGAGCCCGAATTGATGCGCCATCTGAGGAAATCGAAGAAGAGCTCCTGAATCTTTCTGAAGCCGAGCCATATAGCAGATCCCCTTGAAGAGCCCAGTGACTTTCTCCTGTACCAGTATACCACAGGCCTACCTTTCAAATATTTTTGATTGATAATGGAGCTCCATTTGCCCACACCGAAGATACCGCGTTTAAGAGATCTGCCACCCCATAGAAAATTTGCAGATATAGAAACCATTTTGTTGATAATAGAAGAAGGAAGATAATAAAGGTGAGCCCAATATACCGCAAGCTGAGATAGGACAGACTGAACTAGGATAAATCTTCCACCTAAAGATAAAAATCGCATCTCCCACCTTGAAATTTTTTTGTAAAATCGGTCAATCAACCATGTCCAATCCTGTTTGCGATTCCCCTTCGGCTTGAGGAAAAAGCCCAAATACTTAAAGCCGTCTTTGATTAGAGCCAGATTGATACCAAATAAAGCCGCAATCCATTGAGCTAATTCCTCATTTGTGTCGTTATGATATAACATAGATTTGGCTCTGTTAATGATAAGGCCCGATGCCGATTGAAACTTTTGAAATATTTCATTGAGGCATGTCCAGCTTGATTTGCAGAGCATAGCAAATATAAGAATATCATCGACAAACAAGTTATGAGACAAAAAATTATTCTTACACATCTTGATAGGAGCGCATCGATTGTCAGCAACGGCTTTGTTTATCTGAGTACTGAGAGCATTCATGACCAAGATAAAGAGAAGTGGAGAGAGCGGACAGCCTTGGCGAAGTCCTCTCTCCGCCTGAAAGAAAGATGAGGGGGATCCGTTTATGATGACAGAATATTTGACATTCTCAACACATGCCATCACCCAGTTAATTCCATGAGATCTCAGACCAATTTTTGCGAGGAGGATACGTAGGAACCCCCAATCCACACAGTCGAATGCCTTTTCCAAATCTATCTTTAGAATAGCAGCGTCTGTGTTTTTCATTAAGACTGAGAATAAGCATTCCTGAGTTATATTTCTATTATATTCATATATAGGAAATTGTACAACATAAGATTGTTGGAGACCACAAGATAGCTTATATTTGTGGAACAAGCCACTATCATAGGGATGGACAAAAAAAAAAAAACCATATATCTGTTCTTCTTCAGATTGGTCATATGGTTCAACATACTAATAGGCTAAATAAAAGGTTGTAATCAGACCCAAAGGCCGAATATTTAAGAATATTTTTCAAAAAAGAAATCTATTTAGTGGGAACCAGATACATACCAGATTAACAGCAATAAGAAAAGGAAGTTATGTACCCGGCATGCAAAATTCCTGAGATAGGATTAAGGACACTTAATCCTATCACCACTTATGCACAAGTCAAACATTTTGTAGAAAAAATTCAAGCACCTCCTACTCGCTACAAATTTCTTTGCGTTCTGCCCCTCCTCTTTCAGGTGGTTGTGTATGTTTCTCTCTATATGAATTGTGTGTATGATGTGTTTTTGTGTGGTGTGTCTCTGTGTATCATGTATTTATGTGATTTGCGTCTTAGAAAGCACAAAGAACAGAGCCATTATATTGAAAACGAGATGATTTGATGTTTTTTTTAATTATATATATATATATATATATTTTAAATTATTATGAAAATTAAATAAAACAAAAAATAAAATTAAACATTTTCAAAATTTTATAGTATTAATTTAAAATTAAAATTTAATTTAAACATTTTCAAAATTTTACAATTATTTTTTTAAAATATTTTATTTATTTGAATCTCATAACACGTTGGAAAACGAATTGGTTTTTCAATATATTATACCTGTTACTTAATTTTAAAAATTGCAAATTCCACTTCAGATTGTATAAACATGATTATGCTGTTATTATTTGAAGGAAGAAATGTGATGTTTCAATTGTTCCGGAGTCTTGGAAGGTTATTTGAAACTTTTTAATGTGTAATGGATATGGTTTATAGATATTTTAATTTTTAACCGTACATAATAAAACAGAATATAGAGCCCCCAAGGGTTGGGTTAGTTTAATTAGTCAAATAAGTGTCTCAGGGATTTTGAGAGCTACATTTTTTATGAAGTTTTTGAGATTAAGTTTAATTATTGACAGCTGAACTTGATTTCCTTTGGGATTGATCAGCTACATGCGTGCAGTATACCAGTGTACAAGTTAACTTCACTAAGAGTCAATTCTGCTCCCTGCCTGTCTCTTTCACGCTGTTAGGAGCACCTGAATCAAATTTTGTGGGCCAGTTGAGAGGCGTGAGAGGACAGTAAGATCCACAACCTATCAGATTCTGAAAAAAAAATATAATACTAAACAGGCGTAAGAGGACAATAAGATTTATGCCTATCCGATATTCATGAATGCCAATTTTGAAAAAATCTAATACTAAACAACTAAGTACTTCAGGCCAATGACTGCACGTAAAAGCAAGAAAGAGTTCCGGCTGAAAAGACATGGCCTGATTCATGGATTGATTGAGAGGTCCCCACAAAGGCTATCACTATTGAGCTATGGTTTCAAAATTATTAATTACCTCACCAAAACTATGCCATTATACTAATTCCCCTTTTTACTGAAGACCAAGGTTCTTTTATTCGATAGTGGCAGAGCCTATGCATCTGCCTGCAATTTTAGTTTACCTCATTTCACTTGGTTTTACCATTTTTTTCGAGAAGGAATGTCTTTATTGAACTTAGGTTTATTTTACAGCTTAGTATAAGAAGATGTGTAAATATGTTGGTTTTCTCGTCACTTTTTAAAATAAAAATAAAAATAAAAAATTAGTAAAGTAATTAAAAATAAAAAAATTAGATGTTTAAATTTTATATTTTTCAAAAATAATTCAATATAAGATTCAAATAAAATTTATGTGGATATGAGCTTCATATATATTTATATATAGAAAAGATTTGTTAAAATAAAATATTTTAATGTTGTATATAAAAAATATGTAATATGAGTTATCAATAAAATATTTTAATACTAATTAATATTCAAATATACTTAAAAATACATTAATAATAAAAAAAACCATTTTAATTTGCCTTACAATATTGATAAAATGTTTTGATGTACATGTTACCTAAAATATTTTAATATGGATTATGCATATATTATATATAATTTTGCATAATTATATATTATTTTTAAAGGTAACATATTTTAATATGGATTATGCATATATTATATATAATTTTGCATAATTATATATTATTTTTAAAATATTATGTATATATCATGAAAAAATTAAGTTTTTATGGTTAAAATTTTTATTTTGTTTTATATACTTTATCTAGCATTTAAAGATACAATTTAAACAATGAAAAATAATATCGTATTTTGCACTCTAATGAAATTTGCACTTGAAGAAATTTGATCCCTCTCTACTTATATTAGATCTGTAATCAACTTTAAATTTTCTTTATTCTAATTTCCCTTGTACAGCACACGCTTCTCGATTGGTAAGATACAAAGCTAAGTTGATGGTGATCTATAATCGGATAAAAAATAAAAATTGATGAGAAGAGTGTTAAATCTAGATATCACATCTTGGCTCAAGATAAATCATGTTTTAGAAATTTTGGATTTTTTTATGTAGTAAATTATATAAATATATAAAGTAGATAATCCATAAATCATACCCAGCAAAATATCACTTAATAATATCAAGTTATAGTTCCACACATTTTTCATTGGTATTAAATTTTTTAAATTTAAATAAAATTAAAAAAAAAAAATTTAAATTATTTTCTATATTTTAATCTTAAAAGTTCATAAGGAAAAAACCAAATTAGAAAACTAAAAATAACAAATCTAAAAGAAAAGAACTATATTAAATATCTGAGTAAAGGATTAAATTTTATCTTTTGCCTCTTCCAACACCATACTACCTTTTGATAACCACTAAACATCCATTAACAACTTGTATGTACTGTAATTCAATGTCGAATAACTCACACTGCAATGACACGTGTATTAGGAAAAATGTTATTGGATAATAATGAACTAGTCATTGCTACTTCCACCATATAGATCAGGGGTTTAGTGCAAATTGGCATAACATTTTTCAATGTTTTAAGAGACCTGCATTTAATATGCATGTCAAACCTAGAAGCTAAGTACTTAATCAAAGAGATGATAACTAAGTTTTATGTGAGGGTGGGAGTGTGACTATGATATAAACGTTGCTACAAAAATATGAAACTTCTATGAAGAAGCTTGGTTTTCTTGCGAAATATGCTTCAAGATGTGTAGGTTTGTCAATCACTAAAGCTTTAAATTTAAGATTGAGGTATAGGGTAACCCCATTTCAACACTCGATAAATGTGGTTTAGTAGACCCTAATACTATAAGAATACAAATGGGAGGGTAACTTTTTAAAGTAGAGATACAGGAAAAGAATGTATTATCAAACATTAAAAACAACCCATGTGGAAGAGAGAAAATGGGGAAAAATAAACAACCTATGTAGAAGAGAGAAAATGGGGAAAAATAACTAGGAGATAAAATTATGTTAGGTTATCTTAACTTTAATTTGTTATGTATTGTATGGTCATAATAAAATGGCTAATTTGTTTTGGTTCATTTGTAAGGATATATTATATTAATAAAAAACATTTAGATCTCATCAGAAAATTGAGGTAAAGCTTTCTGGCATATAAAATGATTGAGAGATGTTATTAGGCATCTCTATTTATTTGCAACAACTATTATTTGGTGCTTGTATTTATTTGCAATATTGGGTATAATGGTCTCTTACAATGTTAACGTTGTAATGAACCTATAATGGAACTTGATTAGGTGCAATTGGTCAATTCTAATCACCTTCTTCGAGAAATTAATGGGAGAATATTTGGGGTATGCAAGCCATTTGTAGTCAAATGCATCTTATCACTCATGCTATGATTCATCACCTACTGAATGCAAGTCTTAAACCCATAGATGAAGTCCTTCCAAACTTAAAATCCACTTATTAAATTGGCATTTAATGTGTGCTTAATTATTTGGTGGTTCTCATAAACACATTAAATGTCTCACTCATAAACACAGAGAACCATAAAATAATTAACTAACACATGCATAAAAACAAATCCCACCAAAATAGATTAATTTTGTAAGGAAGATCACAAAGATTTTAATATTTTCATGTTTTCTTCCGATTATTTCAACTCTCTCTCTCTCTCTCTTTGAGATTTGTCTATTATTTTTCTATTACATACAAAAATAGCTCTTCCAACTAAATCACATCAAGTTGAGTTTGTTTTTCCAATAGCCTCTAATTTTAGCTAATTCTACCTTTTACATCGCTAACTAATGACACCTCACTTCTAACTACAATTTCTTCTAGATATACTAGGAAATATTACAAAATAAATAAATTAGGGAACCAACTCCCTTGGAAAATGGAAAATAGGATTTTAACCTAAGGAGGTCAAAGATGAACTTGGCTTGTAGATGCTTATGCATCAAACTCCTAGGAAAGAAAATAATTGTCCAGCAACTTCTCAACATTTTTACCATGCTTGATAATAAATGTTGTTGCCATCCACATATCATCTTCTATGGCTATTGTTTCCATTTAATTAAATATTGAAGATACTTTTTACCTATGGTTTTCTTGATTGTTTTTTGACCTAATATTGCTTCAATTTCTTTTTGGGTTGTTTTGGGTAGTTGTTTCTCCCACTTGATAGTATGATCTTTGTCACATATAGGTGCATCTATTGTAACATTGTCTTATTCGTTGAAGAGGTATAGGTCTTCTACAGTGAAAATTGGTGATTTCTAATGCCTTTATGGAGTTCCAATTCATAAGCATTGGAAGAAAACCTGCTCAAATTTTTACATGGACTAGTTTTCATAACCTTAAGTTTGTTATATGTCCCTACAGAAAATCTTTCCTTTCTCAAATATGTCATAACTACGTTGCCAAATTCAAAGTTCAGTTGTCTTCTTTTTATATCTTCTCTATGTTTGTACTTTATTCTATTCTCCTGCAATTGTTGTTTAACTCTTTCTTGTAACTCTTGCATACTCGCTACAAATTTTTCACCATTTTCACTCTTGTGTTCCTCCTTTTCCAAATTTCTTAATGCATACATTCCCCTAGGGTGCATTCCATGCAATATTTGAAACAGGCTCATTCCTGTGCTTTTGTTAAGTGAGATTATAGGAAAACTTATCTCGAGAAAACACTTGATCCCATTGCTTGGGATGCTCACTTACCAAACTTCTCAAGATGTTTCCAAAAATTTAATTCACCACCTATGTTTGTCCATATGTCTATGGGTGGTAAGATAAACTACAATTTAAATTAGTTCCTAGTTTCTTCCATAAGGTCCTGTAGAAATTACTTGCAAACCTCATATCCCAATCTAAAACAATTGTTCTAGGAAGACCATGAAACCAAAAAACCTCTTTAAAAAACAAATTTGCAACACTAGTTGCAATCGTGGTTTTTGTACAATGTACAAAATGACCTATTTTAGAAAACCTATTTACAACCACAAAAATAGAATCATTACCTCTCTGTGTTTAAAGTAATACCAAAATGAAATCCATTTGAATAGAATCCCATGGTCTTCCTGGAATGGACAATGGTTGATATAACCATGTCCCTTGGCATGTTGGCACACTCTATGCCTTTCAATAAATTTCTTTACTTCAACTTGCATACCTAACTAAAAAAAAAAATTAACAAAGAAAAAGTTTTGTCGGTCCTAAAGTGTCTTGACACTCCTCCACTATGTTCTCATTTATCAAATTGGTTCTCATCAAACAATTGGGTATGCAAAGCTTATTGTCCTTGAACACAAATTTTCATGTATCATGTAGGTTGAATTCTGAGTTTTGTTTACAATGACTAGAGTCTCACAAGCTCCATATCCTTCCTTGAAATCTATGTATCATTCTTGTACATTTCCTTTAGTTCATCAAATCCTAAAACATTCACTTGAAATTCTTGTAGAATTAAATTAATTCTACTTAAGGTATCAACCACTTTATTTGATGAACCACTAGTATGTTTGATCACAAAAGTAAAATTACGCAGAAATACAATCCATTTTACACGCCTCTCATTTATCTTTGTTTGCTTGTTAATAAATTGCAGAGCATGGTTATCGGTGTAATAAAAAAATTCCTTAGGAACATGATAATGCCTTCATTGTAAGTCTAACCTATAGCATAAAACTCTTTATCATAAGAATAATGCCTTTGTTTTGCTTCATTTAAATTCTCTCTTAAATAAGAAATTGGTTGTCCCTCCTAACTTTAAACTACTCCATTAGAAACTCCACTCGCATCTTTTTCTACATGAATAAATTTACTAAATTTTGGCAAGGCCAAAATTAGGATTCTCTACGATCTTTTGCTTTAAATACTTAAAATTTGTGTCTCTTGCTACAATCCACTTGAATGGTTGGTTACTTTCCTTGATGGTTTCCACAATAGGTGCGCAAAGGCTAATAAAATTCTTAATAATTTTTCTATAAAAACTTGCAAGACCGTCAAAACTTATTACTTTAAAAATATTCTTTGGAACATGCCAGTTAATGATTGCTTTGACCTTTTATGGATCCATTTTTAGACTATCCTCTGAAATGACAAAGCCTAAGTATACTAGTTCTCTTTTCATAAAAGTACACTTTTTCAAATCAATCACAATTTTTTCATGCTACAAGGTTTTTATAATTAATTCGAGATGTTTTAGGTGCTCTTCTTTTGTTTGGTTGTATACTAGAATGTCATCCAAATAAATAATGACAAACTTACTTGTAAACTCCTTCAAAACTTCATTCATTAGACACATGAAAGTGTTGGGTGTGTTAGAGACCAAAATGCATCACTAAACACTCATACAATTCATCATTGGACTTAAAAGTTGTGTTCTACCTTTTCCTTCTCTTATTTGGATTTGGTGGTACCCACCCTTTAAATCAAGGTTGGAAAAATATCTAGAACCACTCAAACAATCAATCAAGTCATCAATGTGTGGAATAGGAAATCTGTGCCTAATCGCTATTTTGTTGATTACCCTTGAATTGGTGCACATTCTCCATCCACCATCCTTCTTTGGACCAATGACTATTGGAATGACATGTAGGCTTAAACTTTCTCTAATAAAACCATTGTCTAACAATTTTTACACTTACTTCTTTATCTCTTCATTTTCTTGAGGATTCATTCTATAGGCTGCCTTGTTTGGAAGATTTGCTACTGGAATCAAATCTATATGATGGTTGGTGTTTCGAATAGGGGTAGTTTACTTGGAAACTTATCCACAATTATATAAACGAAATAATCTAGAATAATCTTAACCTCATTAGGAAAATCATCTAGAACAGTATTAGTGATAATTACCATGTGTTGGATAGTTGGCATTGTCAGTTTCGCTAGTGGCAGTAAATGTGTTGGCATTGATGTCAACAATAATGTTGGGAGATCAAGTTGGGAGGTTGCCACTGTCTGACAGTAAGCAAGTGTGTTGGCATTGATGTCAACTAGATTAGAATGGATGTATGTGCTAGCATGATGTTAGGCAAGATAACATTGATGTCCACTATGCTAGTTGTGATGGCAGAAAATGATAGCATTAATATGCCTGATGTGTCAAGCTCATGGGGTGTCCTATGGGTGTTGCAGTCTCTGGTAGAGAATCATCATAGTAGCAGGCTTATTGGAAAAGCCATAAAAAGATGACTATGATGGTCGTGGAGTCCAGGATTCTAGGCACAAGAAGAAGTCTGAGTCGAGGTGCAAAGAATGGCAAAGATTTTGTAGCCATGTTTCAGGTAGAAAATGGGTTGAAGGACTGCATCAGACCTTCCCCATTGGAAATTGATTTGAAAACAAATTCCAACGGTATGTGGCAGTCTATAAATGGATCTCGAGACCGAAATTGATTGATAGCCGAAGTAAGGATCTTGAAGTCCTTAGGAGAAAGCCGAATTTCAGAATCTCGGAACCAGGGAAGTAGGCTGAATTTCAGAACCTCGAAACTTCAGAGGGTCAAAGTCTTAGTTAATCAGAAGTAGGTTGAATATCAGATCCCCGAATTTCAGAACCTCAGAACTTAGGAGGGTTGGAGTCTCAGTCAATCGGAAGCAGGCCCAATATCGAATCCTCGAATTTCAAAGCCTTGGGACTTCAGAGGGTTGAAGTTTTTAAGGGTTGTAGTCTCAGTCAATCAAAAGTAGGCCGAATATCAGATCCTCGAACTTCAGAACCTTGGAACCAGGGAAGGTAGGAATATTAAAGCCTAGAAATTTCATAATTTCGGAATTTCGTAACTTATTGCAAATTGAATTCTTTTAAAAGCGTCGAGGGCTGCGGGGAGCAGCAATTTATAAAGGAATTCATTTGCAAAACCAAAGGATCGAAGGAACCTTTCTCTCTCCTCAGACAAGACACATGGCAAAATTTGATTAGCCCTCAGGTGTTGATGGTGGCATATGACATTGGCATGACATGGTTGTACGGAGGATGTTGGCATTATGATGCATGTGTTGTCCTTGATGGAAACTCACTTGTAACAGAACAAGGATATGGTAACTAGATGAATCTATAGGTCAGAACAGAGGTGACAGAATGATGGAACAAAGATATCAGAGGTGACAAAATGATGGAACAAAATAATGGGTCAAAGGTTTACGGATCAAAATCAGAAGCTTGATACAGGAAATTGTTGGTATTATGAATTAGGTGTCTTCCTAGATAGAAACGTACCTGATGAGTTGTCCTTGATGACAACCTATTTGATGAATGTATTACTTGATAAAGGTAAACAGTATGTGACATAATTCATGGCAATTTTGTTTACAGATGTAACAAAATGCAGGGCAGTTCAGAGGAATCAGTTCAAAAGTGATGTATGATGGCAACTCACATTGTAACAGGTCAATTCAAAGGTAACAAAGTAATGGTACAGAAGAACAGGATGATGAGACAAAGGATTGTAGATCAGAATCAAGAAATTGAGGAAAGAGAATGTTTTAAGTTGTATATGATGTTTAACCTAGTCCAAGTAGCATATACACGCGGGTACACAGAATAAAAGGTGTGTATACATATGCACGCAGTTTCACAGAAGGAAAAGTGTGTATGGGATGGAAAATTAAGGTTAAAGAATACCAGGGGTTCCTACCATGGTATTGGCCCATAGTAATGAGCATGACAAAGAATATTGATCTCATCAAAGAATACCATCAGCATAACTATGGTTTTGACCCAAGGTATTGAGAAAGGCTAAAACTATATAAGGAGGTGAAGATCAAAGTGTGAGTGGGTGCAAGTAATGAAAATCTTATGAAGAGTTAGATCAAAAGAAAATATGCATGTAATGGGTTATTGATGCTTTTCTTGATCTAAACTAAGTATGCACCTGAGTGCTTGATGATGGATGAGATCTAATAGATCTAAAATAATTATGCATTAATGATGGATCAAGATCATGAAACCGAAAATGGATTATCATGTATGATATGATAATGGATAGGATAGATATGAGTACTAACACATGTTTTATCCTTTAAATTCTATGATCTGGGTATATCTGAAGTCTTGAAAAGCTGCGAAGTTATAAGTCATTATTTGCAGATCTATACACAGGTTTGGCTTAGTGAAGGCGCGTATACACGCAGGTTCGACACTTCCAAGTAGCGTATGTAGAGGAATGGCTTGTTGTTTAGAAATGACTAATCTATCTGATCAGTGTTGTTGTTTTATTGTTGTTTGTCAATGATGTCTTCATTAGATCTGAAGTTAAACTGATTGTATAAGGAGATTGAGTCTGACTGACTGATTAATTGAGTAAGAAGGGTGATACTTGCTGCTATCTGTTTAGAAATTTGTAATATGATAGTAGATCTTAAGAATGTATTTGGGTAGTACAGTTTTTCGTTTAGAAGTTTTATGATTCAATATCTTTAGAGGTAGATGTAGGTTGGGTTACAGAAAGTAGCATATACACGTAGATTGTCCTTATTGAAGAAGCGTATACATTCTGACATATCTTTTTTGAGGTTGTAGTTGATTCTGGTTGTTGATGCAGTGTTCTGGGTTCAGTTATGTGCACTGGTTATAGTGATCTGACTATTCCAGTTGATTGGTTTAATTTTGATTAAGTGTCAGTTGATTGGGTTTTGAGCGAAAGGTTGATCCAATTGTAACAAAAATTGATGATTGGGTGATTTAGTCGTGTTAGAGGTTTCAGTGATTGTTTGATTCAGTTGTGTCAGAGATTGATGATTGAGTTTCAGAGATTAATTATTCGGTTTCAGTCATATCAGAGATTGATGATTGGGTTTCAGTAATTGGTTGGTGCAGTTGCGTTTATTGGTTGTATTGCAATGGTGATTGATTTTGAGCTTCAATGTTACTAATGGGTCCAATATGAAAATTTAATGAAATGTGGCTTACATATTGTGTTGATGTGTACCAAGAGTATCCAGTCTGAGAATTTATGAAACGTGGTCCCTGGAGAAAGAGTTAAGGTGGTAGTCTTCTGTAGGATGGTGCTTACGTTCTGGTAAACATATCAGCCAGTACAAGAGCTAGGGTGTTGTAGTTCCCTTCTAGTGGAAGCTGGAGAACGAGAGAAGGTTGTAACCTTCTGCAGGTGGGTGCTTGGGTACTGGTATGAGTCTACACCAGCACAAGATTGTAAACAACATTTCCTTTATATTAAAAAGAAGACAGAGACAAAAACAACATGTGTTTTTGTCTCCCATTGGGTTTCCACCTTAAATCTTGGTTTTCATGTGTGTTTCTTATGTGTGATGGTTTATTTTGTTATTACAGAACATGGTAACTATTTATATAATTTTTAATAAAGTATTGATGCACTAGTTGAAGACAAACATATGATGGATTAATTGAATCATAAGTTCACTGGATATACGCTAGTTGGCCTAAGAATAGTTGTGTGCACACGCAGGTTCCTTTCATTTTATGTCATGTATAGAAATTTGAATATGAAATGTAAAAAGTTATTGATTTGAAAATACTGATTCACCGCCCCCCCTCCCCCCAGTATTTTTCCCAACAATTGGTATCAGAGTAGGTCCTTTGGCAGAAGCTTGATCACTTGAAGGAGATCCATTATAACAATGGGAAAGAAGCAAAAGAAGAAAGCACCTCAAAAGAAGAAGACATCTCAAAGGAAGAGTAACAATGGGAGAGAATTGGCTATTAGGTGAAAGCAATTATTCAGATTCAGAATCACCGTAGATTGAAGATGAACAAGCAAAAGAACTATCAGGTACTAATTTTTGGTCCTCTGGTGATGCATTTATCTGTTCATGCATTATTGAAGATAATGAATGTGATAGTGAAACAATTGAATTTTCTCTTATGAGTGAAAGTGAAAGAAATCTAATAGAGGCATAAGTTAAAAGACTCACAGATAAAATTAGAGATCAAAAAGATATATTTGAAAAAAAGGATTGTACCTACAAAGAAGAGGTTACTAGGCTAAAAAATCAGTTGGGGGAAGGAAACAAAATAAGGAATTAGTACAGAGAAAAGGAAAATCAATGTCAAAGGCTACAAGATGGAGTGACATCATTGAGAAAGCAAATGAATGAAAATGACAGAACAACCAAGGAACTTATAGAAAGAAACAGTTACTGTAAAGGTCTTGAAGTTGAGGTTGTCTCTCTAAAAGAAGATCTTGAAAATTCAAATAAGCATAATGAAGATCTACTTCAAGCATTTGAAGAACAAGAAGATGTGGTTCTCAAATTAAGACAACAAGTGGAAGAAGGAAGAAAAGTTGAAATCATGAAGAAGCAGTATCTGGAAAATGAAGAACAATATCAAGTTGAGGTAAATATCCTAAAAGGTAGATTAGAAGAAAAGGATAAACTTTTACGATTTCAAGATAGTACTAAGATTTTGGATAATATTATTAGTAGTCAAAGGTCTCCTGCCATCAAATCTGGTATTGGTTTCCATGAAACTGTTAAAGGTGAATCTAGTTCATAAACTGAGGCAAGGAATTCTAATGTAAAGACTGAAATGCTTAACAAGGAGATAAGAGGTCAACCCCATCAACAACCAAGGAAAGGAAGTCTTCAAAGAGAATAATTTACTCCTAACTATGGAAGTGTTAATTGATTCTTTCTTCTGATGAATAATGTTGAATTTTCTATTTGTCATAATTTTGGACATGTTGCAGCTAGGTGCAGAAATAGAATGTTCCGAGCTAATAATCGTCTCACAGAAAGATCATCAGATTCGAGGTACTCTAAGGGATATTTTTTTTCTTGCAATATGTTTGGTCACAAAGCCATTGATTTCTATAAAAGGAATATGAAATATATAAGATGTTATGCCTGTAACAAGTTTGGGCATATAGAAAAAGAATGCAGGGACAAGTTTATGGATCTCCATAGACAATATGATAAGCAATCAAATAAGCACATTTATATCAGAAAATAAAAAAAAAGATGAATCCACCAAGAATTAAGAAAAGGAATATTAGATAAGGTGTGATCTTGCTCTATGCTCTTTCAAAGACAAAGATGATAGTAGATGTTCTCATCACATGACTGGAGACAAGAGTAAACTGGAGTCCCTGATGGAGAACCATCATGGTAATGATATTCTTGGAACTGATGTTCTAGGATCAGGTACAGTCAGAACAAATTCAGAGGGAGCTGAAAGTGTGAAATTTCAGTACTCCACCTTCCATACGCAGATCTTATGAAGTATAGTCGCGTATATACGCGAGTTCGAAACTACAGATTCACGTATATGTTGGTTTGATGAAGAAGCAGTGGGATAGACTCAGAAAAAGGGTCTGATATGGTTCAGACAATGATCAACTGTCTTTTCTATCTTGATGATTGATTATTACAGTCTGTTGATTTTATTTAAAAGTGATTTGTTGATGAATTAACGTATAACGGGTTGATGATGATGCCTTGATGATTCTTATTGACATTTGCAATGTTCAGATTTGACAGAGAACAGTTGGCACAGGTTTAAGGGGAGGATATGATATGCTTCTAATAATGCATTGTTGGCATTATGTTTTCATTAGAATTCCTTGGTACATAATGATGCTTATCAATGATGATTATTTTGTTGAAGTGTTTAAATGATACATCATGCTATGTTGCGGTCATGGGTTGCCTATGATGAAATCTCAGATGATACTTATATTGCTTGAGCCACATAGTTGTTATTCAGATCAGATTTATGGATGATTTAGATGATTATTTTGATGATGCATATAGTACATATGTTATGTTTCTTACATGGTGATCTTCATAAGTTCAAGGAGAAGAACAAAGCTTGAGTACACAACTTCATTATTTGATGATGATAAGTGTCACTCATTTCTTTTATGTTGTTGTCATCATGCCTTCAAAGATGCATAAATTTCATATGGTGCAGGATTCCTATAGTTCTTGGCTCTCACATGGTTGAGGATTGCTGCTTTTGATGGTATCAAGAAAGTTTGACAAATGACTGTAAGCTCATGGTTTTCTTTTTACATTGATGAGAAGCTAGATACATATTATGTTGGATACATGGTATAAAAGATACTTGTATGAAGAAAATTGGACAAGAGAATGGTGTTATTGTAGGTTTCATAAAGACATGGCTATTTGGAGACTTGGCTTACTTAGTCACATAATGATGATGACTTCTTACTTTATGATGATAGGTTTGGTTCTCACATATGTTTATCATGGTTGATGCTTATTAGATGTGGGATGTTGGAAAACTCCCTTGTAATGATACATGGTTGATATATTGAGGATTGTTGTGAAAAGAACATGCAGTTCCTGCTATGATGATTTGATGATGATGTTATGGTCATGGATGATGACTATGGTGCTTTCACATACATATGATATGATGTGAATGGTTTTTGTATTACTGCTTGGAGATATGGCATATGCTTATTTGAGTCATGGAAAGCTATGTTAAGGCTTTTTCTACTAAGGAAACAGAGAAAGTTGATCTTGATAAGATCAAGAAGATTAGTTGATATCTATATGCGGCATGCTTTGTCACAGGTTGATGATATTAAAGTTACATTGTCTTATCTTGCGAATTGATGATGGACATATACAGGTTGTTACTCTTGACGCTTCTGACAGATGCTTATGGTGCAGATCATATATTATGTATGATAGTTATTAATAACTATCATGATCTTGTTTAGGTCTTTGGTCTTTGTTATAAATGTCATGTATACCATTTGATGTAAAGGTCATGTAAAGACATATGATGTAATAATTATCATATTCAGTCATGTCTGGACTTTGAGATCATGTCAAATATGCAATACCACTTGGTTGGGTGGTTGAGTCAAA
Source organism: Pinus tabuliformis (assembly GCA_031772625.1). Classification (NCBI taxonomy): domain Eukaryota; kingdom Viridiplantae; phylum Streptophyta; class Pinopsida; order Pinales; family Pinaceae; genus Pinus; species Pinus tabuliformis. The sequence continues at coordinate 686,765,915 of CM062813.1, forward strand.
TTTGTATCCCCACTTGGTTGGGAGATTGATGTATGTATGAGTCATTGGTGATAGGAAAGTCATACTTGCATAGTTGAGTTATAGAGTCATGTTATTCTTTTGAAAAAATATTTATGCAGACTCGGCATGTGCTCAGGGGGAGCATGGATAGTATAGTTCATCTCAGCATGTACTAAGGGGGAGTTTGATAAGATAATTAAGCATGTGCCTAGGGGGATCATGATCAGTGTTCATATTCAACAGTTCACATATGGAAGTCTTCATTTAACATTGGTCAGTTAACCCTTTTCCCTTGATGTCAAAGGGGGAGAGTAGCTTGGTGTTTGGAGAGCAGCTTGATTTTTTGAAAAGCTTGGTTCTTGTCTTGATGTTATTTATAGGTTGTGATGACCAAACACCAAAGTGGTTTCCATCAAGTCCAAAGGGGGAGATTGTTGGCATTATGATGCATGTGTTGTCCTTGATGGAAACTCACTTGTAATAGAATAAGTATATGGTAACTAGATGAATCTACAGGTCATATCAGAGGTGACAGAATGATGGAACAGAATAATGGGTCAAAGGTTTACGGATCAGAATCAAAATCTTGATATAGTAAATTATTGGTGTTATGAATTATATGTTGTCCTTGATAGCAACCTACCTGATGAGTTGTCCTTGATGAAAACCTATTTGATGAATGGATTACTTGATAAAGGTATAAACATGATGTGACAGAATGCATGGCAGTTGTGTTTACAGATGTGACAAAATGTAGGGCAGTTCATAGGAATCAGTTCAGAAGTGATGTATGATGGAAACTCACATTGTAATAGGCCAATTCAGAGGTAACATAGTAATGGCATAGAAGAACAAGATGATGAGACAAAGGATTGTAGATCAGAATCAAGAAATTGAGGAAAGAGAATGTTTTAAGTTGTATACGTTGTTTAACCTAGTCCAAGTAGCGTATACACGTGGGTACACAGAATAAAAGGCATGTATACATATGCACACAATTTCACAAAAGGAAAAGCACGTATGGGATGGAAAAATTAAGGTTAAAGAATACTAGGGGTTCCTACCATGGTATTGGCCCATAGTAATGAGCGCGGTAAAGAATATTGATCTTGTTAAAGAATACCATCAACATAACTATGGTTTTGACCTGAGGTATTGAGAAAGGCTAAAACTATATAAGGAGGTGAAGATCAAAGTGTGAGTCAGTGCAAGTAATGAAGATCTTATGAAGAGTTAGATCAAAAGAAAATATGCATGTAATGGGTTATTGATGCTTTGCTTGATCTAAACTAAGTATGCACTTGAGTGCTTGATGATGGCTGAGATCTAATAGATCTGAAATAATTATGTACTAATGATGGATCAACATCATGAGACATGAAATGACTTATCATGTATGATCTAGTAATGGATAGGATAGATTTGAGTACTAATGCATGTTTTATCCTTTAAATGTTATGATCTGGGTATATGTTAAGTCTTGGAAAGTTATGAAGTTATAAGTCATTATTTGAAGATCTATATGTAGGTTAGCCTCAGTGAAGGCACGTATACACGTGGGTTCAGCACTTCCAAGTAGCGTACGCAGAGGAAGGGCTTGTTGTTCAGAAATGACTAATCTATCTTATATGTGATGTTGTTTTACTATTGTTTGTCAATGATGTCTTCATTAGATCTGAAGTTAAACTGATTGTATAAGGAGATTGAGTCTGGTTGACTGATTGATTGAGTAAGAAGGGTGATATTTACTGCTATCTGTTTATAAATCTGTAATATGACAGTAGATCTTCAGAATGTCTTTGGGTAGTACAGTTTTTGGTTCAGAATTTTTATGATTCAGTATCTTTAGAGGTATACACAGGTTGGGTTATAGAAAGTAGTGTATACACGCAGATTGTCCTCATTGAAGAAGCGTATAAATGCTGACATATGATTTTTGAGGTTGCAGTTGGTTCTGGTTGTTGATGCAATGTTGTGGGTTCAGTTTTGTGCACTGGTTAAAGTGATATGATTGTTCTAGTTGATTGGTTGAATTTTGATTAAGTGTCAGTTGATTGGGTTTTGAGTGAAAGGTTGATTCAGCTGTAACATAAATTGATGATTGGGTGATTTAGTTGTGTTAGAGGTTTCAGTGATTGTTTGATTCAGTTGTGTCAGAGATTGATGATTGAGTTTCAGTCATATCAGGGATTGATAATTAGGTTTTAGTGATTGGTTGATGCAGTTGTGTTTATTGGTTGTATTGTAGTGGTGATTGATTTTGAGCTTTAATGTCACTGATGGGTCCAATATGAAAATTTGATGAAATGTGGCCTACATATTGTGCTAATGAGTACCAAGAGTATCAAGTCTGAAACTTTATGAAACGTGGTCCCTGGAGAAAGAGTGAAGGTGGTAGTCTTTTGTAGGCTAGCGCCTACGTCCTGGTAAACAATCAACTAGTACAAGAGATAGGGGGTTGGAGCTCCCTTCCAGTAGAAGTTGGAGAACAAGTGAAGGTTGTAGCCTTCTGTAGGTCAGCACCTACGTACTGGTAAACATATCAGCCAATACAAGAGCTAGGGGGTTGTAGCTCCCTTCCATTTGAAGTTGGAGAACGAGAGAAGGTTGTAGCTTTCAGTATTCGGATGCCTGTGTATTGGTAATAGTATGCACATGTACAAGATTGTAAACAACTTTTTCTTTATATTAAAAAGAAGACAGAGACAATAGCAGCAGGTGGTTTTCTGCTGCATTGGGTTTCCACCTTAGATCTTGGTGTTCATGTGTGTTGCTCATGTGTGATGATTTATTTTTTTATTACAGCACATGGTAATTGTTTATCTAATGTTTAGTAAAGTATTGATGCACTGGCTAAAGACAAACATATGATGGATTAATTGAATCATAAGTTCACTAGATATACACTAATTGACCTAAGAACAGTTGCGTGCACACGCATGTTCCTTTCAGTTTAAGTCATGTATAGAAATATGAATACGAAATTTAAAGAATTATTGATTTGAAAATACTGATTCACACCCCCCCCCCCCTCTTTGTATTTTTCCCAACAGAGAACACGTGAAAATCTTGGTGATACATGTCACCATTAAGGAAACGCCATATGGGAAGTATATTTCAGAGTTCAGAGATTTTGTAACTCCTATATAATTGCAATTTGAACAGAGTTCTGATATAAGGAGCTCTGATGTTGTTGATGTTTGGTAATGGAGACCAAAGAACCAAGGGCTTAGCACCTAAGCGCTATGGAGATGCCATGTGGGAAGTATATTTCGGAGGTTGGAGTTTTCGTAGATCCTACATAATTTTAATTTGAAGAAAGTTCTGATACAGGGAGCTCTGATGTTGTTGGCGTTTGGTCATGGAGCCCAAAGAACAAAGGGCATAGAGAAAAAACACAAGGAGATAGGCCCCTGGTAGGATCCTGAAGGGCTTAGTACCTAGGTGCTTACCAATGGTCACAACACCTGATCCTATGGTGGAAAAAAAATAAGAGGTGAAGCAAAAGGGGCTAAAGGTCAATATCAAAATTTTGTGATTTCATAATATCCTGCCTTAATAAAGTTACGAGATGTGGTGCTCCGAAATTGTAGCACAATGGTGTATGAAGGATGTCGGCAGCTAAGTAAATGTGTATAGTAAGGTTGATGTCGTAGGAGTAATGGCGACTGAAGAGATCATTGAGTCAAGGCAGCAAGGACCACGATTGTGCAAGATGATTTAAAGGAGTTTGTCTTGAGCCGAGACAAGCCATCCCTGATCTTTCTTATGTGCTACAAGAAATTAAATGAAGATCAGAACCCTAGGTATAGGAGATTTTTTCATAAAAAGAACAAGAACCTTGTTGGATGTGCAAGACTGATTAAGGATTTATGTCTCAGCATGGGAACACTCAGGTGCTCATCCTCATGTTTAGTGCAACAACAATGGAAGAGAGAACGGAGCCCATTCTTAGTGGTTAATGAAGTTGTAATACCTATGTATCAGACGCAATAGTAGGAAGGAGTGCTAAGTGCTAAGTACACTCCGAAGTATGAATGATGAAATGATGGCTGATAGAGACAACATTGATCATTATGTTTCAGTGAAACAAAACCTGGGATTGTAGTTGAGAAATGTGAGGGGAAGCAGCGTTGTTGCTAGTGACCTGTGTGGAGAACTTTGTACGTGAGTGCATTGGTGAGGAGAGTCCAAGCGTGTGTGGGCTGCAGAAAGAGGTTGTGTGTGCCTATGTTGCAGGGAAAAGAGGTTGAGTGATTCAGTGTTGTTGTGTGAGGCTGAGTGATCCTATACCACAAATAAGAGGCTGAGAGTGCTTATGCAGAGGAAAGAGGTTGAAAGTGTCAGAGCAGAAGAAGAAGGCCAATTGTTGAATGTATGTTGTTGAGAGAAGAGGGCCGAGAAAGGTAGAGTGTTGTGTGGGTTGTGTGTTAGTGAATGTTGTTGAGCGGAACATCGAGTTGTTGTAGAGTGTGATGAGGAAAAAGTGTTGTGTGAGCCAAAAGGTTGCTAAGGAGAACATAGTTGAAAACAGGCAGAGAGGCTGCCAATTACAGTGAGCAGTAAGTTTTTCTTTTGAGTGTGGGTTGGAGCCTGCATATAGGAAGTTGTTTCTTCCATCTCTAGTGGGTGTCTAAGAAGGCTTAATGGATGGTGCCTCCTGCAAGTTGGTGCTTGCAAAAAATCCATGAAGTTGGTGCTTTAGATGGTGCTTCTGGTAGGTTGATCAAGTGTCTACAATAGGAGGGAGTTGGTGCTTCCTGCTAGTGGGTACTAGAAAAAAATCAAAGAGAGTTGGTGCTTCCTGTGAGTGGTGTCTCACAAACAGATTGATGTTTTTACATCAATAACAAAAACAAAATTTGGTGGTTTTTCTCCCGAAAGGGTTTCCGCATTAAACATATGTCATATATGTGATGCTCATGATGTGTATGCTTGTGTTGATTCATATGGTTGTTGTTATGGGTTTTTTAATGGTTTCTCTCATTTAGTGGATGCCAAGTTTGAATGAGTAAAGAATTTTTTTCATAAAAGTTCAAATTAGCCTTAACATTGATTCAACCCCCCTCTTAGTATTAACATTGTTTCGTGATTGTTTCCAACACCTTGGGTTTGCTAATAAATGAAACTTTTAATTCTTCTTTCTTAACCTCCTATAACAACTCCTTGACACTCATCAACAGTATACTAGGATCGAGTTCCTCTCTGACTCCTTCATTTGGAAAAGCTAATAATTTGTGTTTTTTACCATGTTTTTCAAGGGTATATGTGTTCCTTTTTCCATTAGAGACAAATTTTTGATCAAACTACCATAGCATTCCCAAAAATATATGATAGAAATCCATAGGCATCATTGTTGATGGTTTCGAAATTAAGTGTCGCTTTAGCACTACATCAACATATTGAACTTCTCGGTGGCTAGAAAGAAGTAACGGGAACATTATCCTAGAGTTTATACCACGCGAGTAGGAGTTGAATTGACGTCAAGTCTGACAGAAATCAACCCTCTCACTTGTCAAAGGTGTTGCAGTTGGCTAGGAATAATCCTATAGCTTGTGACCTTGAAAAAGAAACAAAATACTAACTAACTACACTAACCATAAACGCCAAATTATTTACAGAAGCATCAAAATAATCAGTGTTCTAAGGTTTTTTTAGCGTTAAAGCACTATAGAGCCTCGACTCCGTTTAAGTTACAAACTAAAGAAAATAAATTGACCACAATATCCTTTATACAAGAAATAAAGAAATGAATTGTACCTCCTCTTATTTAAAAGTGAAATATTCAAATACTTAATGATTGGTCATATAAGTGAAGGAATTTTCAAATATTAATTAATTCTATTATATAGTTTAATTGTTACTTATGTATTTCTATTATGGAATTAGAAATCTTAAACAATTATATGGAATATGTAATTAAGAACCTATTGAATAAGATTTCTTTAAACAATAATTAAATATTAGTCACAATGTAGCCAATAGAAAGTTATTAAAACGAAACATAAACAAAATATTTACAAAAGTAAAACTAAATTAAAAGATGTAAAAGGCTACAAATAAAATTTAAAACAAACTAAAAGTAACCGTGATAGTTGATGTAATAATTAACAATTTTTTTTTATAAAAACTAGGGCTAGTATAAAAGAAAGTAAAACGAGGTAAAATTTACCAAATTTTACATAACATCATAACTTAAATAAAAATAAATACAAGAACTCATGGTTGTAAAAATAAAATAAAATAATGCATGTATACAAAGAAAAATAAAAATTAAATTGAGACATTACTAAAGAGGAATAAGCCCAAATGTTATAGCCAACAAAGTAATCTTTTTTTATTGTGATTTCAACATCTAAGTACATATATCCAATATGGAATATGTGTGTGAAGGAGAAGCTAATACATAGTCAAGTTTAAACTAATTAACAGGGAATAAGAAGACAATACCAACTTTAATGATAATAACAATGGAAATAATGCAAAATAAGGATCTATAGCTTTGTCTAGTTGTTAACCAATAGAAACTTGCATTCATGTTTTTGGAATTGCTATGAAAGGAAGCCTGCAAACTAACAATGACATCATACAAGCAAATATCAATGCACAAATAAGGAACTGGAAATAAAAAGGGAAAAAAAAAAACTCACTATTGGTCATACCCTTACTCACAAATTTGGCAGAATTTGGGTATGGTAAATAGAGAATCCTTTATTCAAAGTCATTTCTTGCTTTTTACAAATCTCCTCATGTATATGGATGGTTTTGATCTTCTTCGAATGGTCGTTGGATGAGTGTTGGGTGGTTTCATTCATTTTGTCTGTTTGACAACTGTTTCATGCTTAATCTAAAACTTTGTTTAAAACTTCATTATTTGATGCATAATTATTATGCATGTATATTTATGCACATGTATTTGTCCCACCTTTCCATTTGAATTTAATTTGAGTATAATTATACTGTAGTACGTTAAACTAGTTCTAATAGTAAATAGAACTAGTTGGAGGTCAGTTGTGTAGTGGGACAATAGTCTAACTCAAAGAGTATCCAGTTAACTGATCAATCATCCAAAAATATCTCATGCATGTAAGGAATTCAAATTTCTTAGTTGTGGTGGAGATTCCAAGGCAGTGTTACATCAATTGTAGACTAGTCTTGAGTGTACAGATGTTGCATGCAATCAATGATCAATCCTTGGGAATTGCGCAATCATTTTGGAGGAAATTCCTAAAGAATAGGGATCAATTTCTTTATGATTTTCACAAAGAAATAGGAGCTCAGGTGGGGGAAAAAAATGACTAAGTTTGGGTTAGAGCTTCTCATTGAGTAAAGGGAACAATTATTCTTTTGCAGGTTGAGCTCAGAGTTGGAGCTAGCAATTGTAATAGATTCTTTATTCATCTGATTAATGCAAACATGCTTAAGGGGTTTTTACCAGTTGGTTTCCCTTGGATGCATTTGTGTACTTATGTATGTGATTGATGCATGTTTGTGAATGTTGTTCTAAATTGTGAATTAATTTCCACAGAGAAGTAGAGTAGAATTGTGTCTCTTGATTTAGATTAAATTTCTTGAGCAGTTTCAATTCTATCACAAAATTTCTACAAAATATCATGGCAATGTGCATCATATGCAAAATCTAAAATTTATCATTTGTAATATCACATCATCTTCTAGTTTCAAAGGAATAATTGATATTCATGCATGTTCATATTTATGCATAAATTATAAACACAATAAAAATCTTAATCTTATAACTAATTACCTATAGAATAACCACTTATAGGGAAAATTTTAGGGACTAAGATTTGCATGGGCTAATTTTCCATGTTTTTTCTAAAAAGAAAATTGCTAAATTTCTAATTTTCTAAAAATGATTTACCCAAATTTTGTAGTATAAAATTATTCTACCAAAAAAATCACCAAAATTTTATATGTACTATATAAAATCATTAGACATTTGAATATTTATACAAAACAATTGTCAAACATTTTACAATTTGCATATTAAGGACTAGTAAGGTTCTCCAAGATTTCTAAACTTTAAGATAAATTTCCATCCTTAAATTGTCACCTATAAAGATGCATCTCTTTCCCAAAAAAAATCAATCAAAAGATATCATCATATGTATGTATTGAGCATAAAATATAAAAAAAATGGTATGACAAATCAAATATGAAAAAATGCTTTGACAAATAAAGCATCAAAGTTATATCTTGTTGAGTTCACAAGTCACTGGTTAATTTCATTAAAACAATGACAATAGTGTGTATACAAGTTAGTCATTCAATCATCAACATAATACATCTCAGTAAATTATAAACATATATATAAGCTATAATCACATAAACCAGTCTAGATTCATCTTAAATCTGGATCTACCAAGCATTGAGAGGTATCAAGTCTAGAGTTAAGATGGATATAATTTGGTACTCTTGCATTCCATAATGAATTTCCTCAAGCCTTTAAATAAGCTTTATCATAACAAATACCATAGACAAATACCATGACTATGTAATACAATGAGCTTGTAAACCACCATCAATAAATTCATCAAATGACTAACTCAAACTTACACATAATTATTATATATAGTTATTTTTATTTTTATTTTAATGTTGATTAAGTCAATATAACATTACTACATAACATTTTACAACATCGCTACCATATTAGACTGCAGAGTACCTCTTAGCACAATCACATATTTATGAGTCATATATATTTGTGTATTTACACATTTCATATCATATAATAAGTGTTATTGACTTAGAATATTTTTTTTATTAAATTTGAATTAATAATAAAAATACAGACTAAAAAATTATGGATATTGATTATGAAAGTGTGAATATTAGCATTTTTTAAAGTTCAAAAATAGATTTTGAAATTGAAAATATTAGTTTTCAAAAGTGTGATTTTTCAATTCTAAAAATGAAAATTTGAAATAATTTAGAATCCAAAAAGTACTTTTTTTAATTCTAAAATGCAAATTTTATTCCAAAAATATGACTTTTGAAATACAAAAGTGTCATTTCGATTCCAAGTGTGTGGGTATTGGTTCCACAAGTATAAATACCTAATTGTTACCCTGTGTATTTAGATTTCAATATTTTGAATTACCCTGTGTATTTAGATTTCAATATTTTGAATTTTTTCTTCATGTGTATATAATATCTAAATCTAAAGATAATGTATGATTATTTCAATATATAACATTTGTATATTCATGCATAATATCACTATGACACACATTGCTAAATACATCAAGATTGAAGAGATGCAATAAAATAAAAACAAGTTACAATAATCATTATATTCCAAAGCTATAGTTTTCAATAAATATTTAATGAAACATCACTTAGTCTTATTCATCAACATCATTCCCACTCTTAACATTATGCCCCATCTATTCTTGTACCACCTTAATTATTGCAAGGCCCTTCTAAGTTATTTTTATGTTGTGTCATGCCCTTCCAACGCTTAGCGATGATGCCCATATGATGTTATTAACGTCAATGAACATAATTTCTTCCAAAACAACAATTCATTTTTGCCTTTTATCTAACCAATTTGTCTGCATCTCTTTGTTAACCTTTGATGTCCCAATTAGCTTCTACCTTTGAACCTCTACTTTGTAATACTCATTAGTAGCATTTGGATCTATATAAAAACTTTTGTTTGCCCTACCCAGCTTTGTTGCAAAATCTTGATCTAGTGATTGTACTACGAGCACTTGTCCTTCTACAAAATCATCCTTTTGAGTGAATGGAAATCTAGGCTTGTTATATAGAGGTCCAATTTAACAATCCTCAATTGTGCGGTCATTTCACCTTAAATAGACTCTTATAAATTCATGTGAGGCCTTTGAAGGAGCTTTATTTCTTAATTTTTACACTATGGATAACCTTATATTAGTTTTTGGGTGCTCAGTGCTTTGAAAAGGAGTGTCAAAAGTTGTATATATATTCTCCCAATAATTTATCTTGGGATGCCAATATTGTTCCACTTATCAATCCATTTCTTTTAGAATGAAATATATGCTTCTAACCCATTTCTTAGTTCATCCATATAAGAAGGTTTCCCCCTATTTAGATTTGACAATTGATGTCATCCGATTAGTAAGTATGCACTGCCATCAAACAAAGAACACATACTAATAAGAGGTGACCAAATTTTATCCTAAAACGAGGCTTTGTTTTGAATAAATAGTCTATCATCAATGAGCTAGAAATTGAACTAACTTCCTTGGATAGTAGTAATATTGGAGTTACCATCCAAAAAGTGTAGTTCCATAAATCTCTTGAAGTCCAAAAAGTCATCAATTAAATATGAGCTGGAGGAATTGTGATTTTCACATGTCCTATACGTATCCATCAACTATGACAAAAAATTATACCTTTTTGACATTAATTTAGTGAATAATCTTCCATAAGAATGTCTTCATGTGTGTATATGTAACATAAATAACCCCCTAATTCCTAATTAGGGTTATGGGGTTTATCTAGACCATAGATTCAAGGTTAATTATGAATATGTTGTTATCAAATTTCCTCTTTATTTAACCACCTCAAACCTGATTTCCAATTTTGCATTTGTCTTATGCTTGTTGTGAGTTTTCCAATAATGTAAAATTTATCATATTCTAAGATTCAGGCACAAAATTATGCCCATTTAAATATCTTCCCTTCAAAGCCACATCATAGTTCACACTACCGCATTCCATTATGTCATTGGTCCATGTGGCCAACTGGGCTTGCAGTGATGCATATTAACTTTCAATCCCATTAGGAGAAGTTTCTTTGTTTAATATCATAAATGAGATGTTTGCCTGATTCGACAACAAGTCCTCATATGACGGATCTTGACTTCTCCATGGAATTCTCTCACTTGATGGTTTACTAGGTTATATTAGTATATGCCCCTGGTCTTAGACTTAACTATGATTTTACCCAATCCAATAGATCGTCGACTAATGGAACCTGACCTCTATCACACAACAAGCATTTGGGTTCTATTAGTACTAGGCCCTCGTGACCCCTAGCCGCACCATCAAACTCACCTTCTTCTTAGCTTGATCAAATAATGGGACATCAAGTGACAAAGATCAACACTTCTACCACCTAATAGACTTTCGATCTTTGTTAGTATCGGGAGGCAGGCCCAATATAGGGTTCTAAACCTCCTATAAGCATTCTCCCAACATCTTGATATGTCGATAGGCCAATATCCCTATATCCATGTCATCTACAACTTTGAATTCCATATCGCTACCACATCAACATGACTTCACACTCTAATGATGTCACTTTACCACATCACCTTGTCATGTCAGTGCCACAACATTTCCACATTAGCACCACATAAGTGCCACATAAATTCCACATTAGTTCTACGTAAGTTATACATCGTCTCCTCTTCAATGCCATGTCAACACCATATTAGATCCATGTCAACAATCACATTAGCACCACATAAAAAAATTCCATGTCATGATCCCTTATCGGGCTTTAGTGATATCAAAGAAATGTTTGTTATCGATGTTATAAATTTCTGACACTTGGTCTTGTCAACTCATGGTTCTCAAACATCTAATCAAATGACGAATTATGGGGGTTCTATTTCCATGGTGGATTCACAATAGTATACCTCACCATGCTCTCTTGTGTTGGCATTATGACACAGGTTTGGCACTATGATACAGGTGTTGTCCTTGATGGCAACTCACTCAAATGAAAGATCATAGTTCAAGCTCTCAGAATGAAGGAAAAAGAGATATACACAGGTTCCTCTTAACCAAGTCAGTATACACGCGAGATCACCAATCAAAAGGCACGTATACGTATGCAAGCACTTTCATGTAAGGAAAAGCGTGTACATGTGGGAAAACTTACTTTTGGTCCATGGTATTTAGTCCTTGGTATTTGGACCTATGGTTTTGGACCATGGTATCTCGTCCGAAGTGTTGAACCCAGTTATTAGGTCCATGGTGTTGATTCTCTATGGTTTTGGACCATAGTATTGGGTAAGGCCTAATACTATAAAAAGGGAAAGAGATCTTTAGGCAAAGGCACTCAAGGATTGAATATCTTATGAAGAGGAAGATCTAGAATACTAGTCAATGGTGCATAGCTAGATCTGAATCAAGGAGGAACCTGAGTGCAAGAAGAAGGATAAGTTCTATTGATGGGTCAAGATCTTAAGGCTTGAAGAGAAGAATCTTTGTGTGATTTTGATATGTTGATTTTGGCGCATGACTTGATCTATAAATCTGATGATCTGGGTATTACTGATGTCTGAATATTTGAAAAGGGTAAGATTATCTTTTATAAATACGTACGCAGGTTCGACACAACATCGGCGCGTATACACGCTGGTTCATTAATTCAAAACAGCTTATACGCAGGTTGGCCTTAATACAGTAGCGTATGCACGCAGGTTCTGCATATTGAAGTAGCATACGTCTCATGAAATATGTTTTAGCTACTTCTGTTTATTGTTGCAGTGTTCTGGGTTCAGGATTGGTTTCTAGTTACTGTTAATGTATTCTGGTTACAACATTCAAAGAAGTAATTGGTTGATTCAATTTTGAATGAAGCAAAAGAGATTGGTTAATGCAGATGTATTTGATGTTTGATTATTGATGGATCCAGTCTGAAAATTTATGAAACGTGGTCCCTGGAAGAAAAGAGAAGGTTGTAGCCTTCTGTAGGTCAACACCTACATACTAGTACATCAGCTAGTATAAGAGCTAAGGGGGTTGTAGCTCCCTTCCAGGAGAAGCTGGAGAACGAGAGAAGGTTGTAGCCTTCTATAGGTAGAAGCCTGCGTACTGGTATAAGACTGTACCAATACAGCAATATTGTAAAAAGAAGTTTCTTATTAAAATAAGATAGAGACAAATTGCAGCAGGTGGTTTTCACCCACATTGGCTTTCCACCTTATATCTTGTGTTCATGTGCGTGATGATCTATTCTGTTTTACTGCAACTGTTTACTGTTCTTGTGGTTAATGAAGTTCTGATGCACTTATTAAAGATCAACATTTTAATTGAATCATAAGTTTACTGATATACGCTGGTTTCTTTAGACACAGTTGCGTATATACGCAGTTTCCCATAACTGAAGTAGCGTATATATATCTGAGAAGGAAAATGAAAAGTGATTGATTTGATAATACTGATTCATCCCCCCCCCCCCCCCCCCCCTCTTAGTATTATTTCCAACAATTGGTATCAGAGCAGGTCCTTTAGAATAAGCTTGATCGCTCGAAGGAAGATCTATCATCATGAGCAACTACGAAAAGGAGGAATCTATCAGGCCACCAATCTTTGATGGGAGCAACTTCATCTATTGGAAGGTGAGAATCACAACCTATCTTCAATCTCTTGGTACAGAAGTTTGGGATATCGTGGAAGGAGGATACACATTTCCATCAGCAACTCCTACAGATACGGCTGGTAAAAAGCAGTATGAAACAAATGCAAAGGCTGTCAATACTCTATTGGGGAGTCTATCTCAATAAGAATTCGTCAAGGTTATGCAGCTCAAAATCGCCAAAGAAATATGGGACAAGATTGTTCTAAGCTATGAAGGAGACGATCAAGTAAAACGTGCAAAACTATAATCTCTCAGAATTCAATATGAAACTCTCAGAATGAAAAATGATGAAAGTGTGGTTAATTATTTCTTACATATAGATGAGATTGTGAATCGCATGAAAAACTTGGGTGAAGAAATAAAATAAGTCACTTTAGTTGAAAAAGTTCTAAGATCTTTGTCCTTTAAGTCTGAATCAAAGGTTTCTACCATAGAAGAAAAGCAGAATCTTCAGAGTATTACCATGTCACAGCTGCATGGAATCCTAACTTCTTTCGAAATTAGAAAAGGGGGTCCATCAGACATGAGAGAAGACACATTTAAAGCCTCAGCAAAAGGAGAATACAATGAGTCAGGACATACGTCAGAAGGAGAGGAAGAATCAAACTTTTTCAAGAACCTTCAACGGGGTTCTGGAAGATTTAGAGGTAAGCTGCCTTTCAAATGCTTTGCTTATGGAAGAGTTGGTCACTATGCAGCCAAGTGTCCTCATAAAGATAAGCATGACAAAGGTAAGGAACCAGTTAGATGGAGCTAAAAACATAATGTAAGTAAGAAGAGCTATGATACACATGAAGATAGTGATGGATTTTCAAATAGCGATGAAGATGAACATGATTATAGACTTTTGATGGCTTTTGAAGATGATGATTTCTCGGATGCTATAGATGAAGATGATCTCTATGAAGAAATTTCTAAACTTAAAATCTGTTTAGAAGAAAAGAATATGATCATAGATACTTTGACATTCCAACTTGCTGAAAGGGCAAAACACAATGAAAAGTTAGAATGTGAAACTGTGGGACTTAGAAAAGATATTGAGAAAAAAAAAGCTCTTAATCTTAGATTTGCCAAAGGATCTGAAACTTTAGATGAGATTATCAAAGTGCAACGTTCTCCTCTAATCAAGACAGGTCTTGGATATACTGAAGAAGCATCTCAAGCACAGAAGCCATCCACCTCCAAAAGTTATCTTGATGTAGCAAGGAGAAGTGAACAGGTTGACAATCGACAACAAAGGCATAAGCAGATCACCAGATAAATCAGGGTCAATCAACTTCTAGGATGAATAGAGATCACCAAGTAAATCAGGGGTAATCTACTTCAAGGATGAACAAAAGCTACAACCAACCACAGGTAAATCATTCTCAATTTGCCTCAAGAATGGATGTCAATGGAAACTACAATCATTTGGTTGGTAGGTTTGATAATTGCAGGAATTTCTTCAATGGCCAATGTTTCTCTTGTCGTAACTTTGGACACAAAATTGCTCAATGTGTTGCCTACAAGACCATCATGACTAGAGAAGCACAAAAACAAAGGAGTATGACTGGGATCATGAAAAGGGCCTACAATAACTTTTCTGTTCTTGAAAATGAAATAGAATGTTCTATTTGTAACAACTTCGGACATGAAGATTCTGAATGCAGGAGTAGGTTTCAGCAAACAACTCAGAAGGAGCAAGCTTCATTGAGTCCCAAAACATGGAGAAAGAAAGAACTGCAACCAGAAAGATGGGGTATAGCCTTATATGCGGAAGGACAGGAAAATCGGTGGTACATCGACAGTGGATGCTCGAAACATATGACAGGTGATAAAGAAAAACTTCAGTCATATAGTGCCTTAGAAAAGGAAAGGAAGGTCTCATTTGGAAATGACACCCTTGCTCTCATAAAAGGTAAAGGTTCTATTATTTTTAAAGAAAAAGTCAAAGCTGGAAATGTTATGTATGTTGATGGCTTAAAACATAATCTATTGAGTGTCAGTCAAATGTGTGATCAAGGAAATGAGGTAATATTTCGATCAAATGGATGTATTATTCATGAGCTTGATATAGGAGAAACAGTGATCAAAGGCATAAGAACTCCAAATAAATTATACATACTCAAGGGAGGAAAACAACAATGCTATCTAAGCAAGAATGATGAACACTGGCTATGGCACAGAAGATTGGGGCATCTAAGCTTCTCTCAGATAAGGAAAGCATGCAAATATCAGGCGGTTCGTGATCTCCTTGACATCAGAATTCCAGACAATACAATATGCAAATCATGTCAGTTTGGTAAGCAAACCAGAACCAATTTCCCTAAGAAGGAAGGATCAGCTAGTAAGCCACTTGAACTTGTCCATACTAATTTATGTGGTCCATCAAGGAAAAAGTCACCTCGAGGAGAAGAATACTTCATATTGTTCATTGACAATTTTTCGAGGATGTGTTGGATAGGACTTCTGAAGCATAAAGACAAAGCCTTCGAAAAGTTCAAAGCATTCAAAGCCTTGGTTGAAAACGAATAAAATCACAAAATCGAATGCCTCAAGTCTGATCGAGGAGGGGGATTTACCTCGGATGAATTTTTTGATTTTTGTGAAGAACATGGAATAAGAAGGGAATTCTCTACTGCAAGGACTCTTCAGCAAAATGGAGTAGTGGAAAGGATGAAAAAAATGGTTCAACAAATGGCTCGTGCTATGCTTGATGAGTCTGGAACTCCTGCAACCTTCTGGGGTGAAGCTGTATTTGCTGTTGTTACTATTATCAACAAAACAAATGTCCAGGTAAACAACACTCAAACTCCTCATGAACTTTGGTATGGTAAGACTCCTACGGTAAAATACTTCAAAATTTTTGGAAGCAAATGTTACATCAAAAGGACTGATGAAAACCTTGGCAAGTTTGAACCTAGAGCAGATGAAGGCATTCTCCTTGGTTACTCTTCTCGAAGTAAAGGATATAAGTGTTACAATAAAAGACTTGGAAAAATTGTTGAAAGTATTGATGTAGTGGTTGATGAAGCAGGAAACAATCCAAGGCAGGTAAAATCTGAAGATTTCGAAGATGATGAGGACTATCCTTCAACATTAAATCAGACTAATGATGAAGAAGAAACCTATGAGGCACCAGAAGAATAGATAAAGATAGAAGAAAAGACTCCATCCAGATACGTCCAGAAGAATCATCCAGAGACTTAAATTTTGGGGCAGAAAGAGGCAGGTGTACAAACAAGAAGAACTATTTCAGAAGCTTCAAGCTATCTAGCATTGCTCTTCTCCATTGAACCACGAAATGTAAGTGAAGCATGCAAAGATGAATTCTGGGTCAAGGCCATGAATGAAGAACTTGAGCAGATTGAAAAGAATAACACTTGGGAGTTGGTTCCTAGACCAAATGATAAGAATGTCATAGGGACAAAATGGATTTGAAAAACAAGCTGAATGAAAATGGAGATGTTATTAGAAACAAGGCGAGACTTGTTTGTAAAGGGTATGCTCAACAAGAAGGCATAGACTTTGAAGAAACTTTTACACCAGTTACTAGACTTGATGCCATAAGAATGTTCCTTGCTCTTTCTAGCTTTCAGGAGTTCAAAGTATATCAAATGGATGTGAAATCTGCTTTTCTAAATGGAGACTTAGAAGAAGAAGTGTACATTGAGCAACCAGATGGATTCATCCTTGGGAATGATCCAAAACTTGTATGCAGACTCAAAAAGGCTCTCTATGGCCTTAAACAGGCTCCAAGGGCTTGGTATTTTCATTTGGACAAATACCTCCATCAACAAGGTTTTTCAAAAGGATCATCAGATGGCAATCTATATATAAAAATTGATAATGATAAATTTTAATACTTGTTGTGTATGTTGATGATATCATCTTTGGTAGCAATGAAGAAGCCATGAGTCAAAACTTCGCTTTGGTGATGCAGAAAGAATTTGAAATGTCCTTACTTGGTGAGCTCACATATTTTCTTAGTTTACAAGTCCAACAAAACAAAGATGGTATCTTTCTATCACAAACCAAGTACCTCAAGCAGATCTTGAAGAAATATGGGATGGAGGATTCGAAACTAGTATGTACCCCTATGGTAATAGGATGCAGCCTCAGCGCAAATGATGAATCAGCAGCAGTGCATCAACCAACCTATAGATCAATGATTGGTAGTCTACTCTATCTAACAAGTACCCGACCAGACATCATGCATGCAGTAGGAATAGTTGGAAGATTCCAAGCAAATCCAAAGGAAGCACACCTTCAGGTAGTTAAGAGGATTTTCAAATATCTTCAAGGAACACAAAACTAGGGCTTATGGTATCCTAGAGATACAAATCTCACACTTCATGCATATACAGATGCAGATTGGGCAAGAAGCAGAAAAGCACTAGTGGTGGTGCATTCTTTATGGGTTCCAGATTAGTATCTTGGTTCAGCAAGAAACAAAGTTCAATTGCATTATCTACAGCTGAAGCAGAATATGTGGTTGCTGCATCTTGCTGCACACAACTCCTTTGGATGATGCAAACATTGCAAGACATTCAAATCACTTGTACTCCACCTATCTCCATTTTTTGTGATAATACAAGTGCAATCAATATTTCAAAGAATCCAGTCATGCATTCGAAGACCAAGCACATACCTATCAAATATCATTTTCTTTGGGAACAAGTACTTGAACAAAAGGTCAAATTGGAGTATGTTCCCTCCAAGGAACAGGCTGCTGATATATTCACCAAACCACTGCCCAGGGAGACATTTGAATACCTCAGACAAAAGCTGGGAGTAGTTGATGCATCATATTTCTATTGAAATTATCTGTTTCAGAGAACAGTGGTTGTACGTGAGTTTCATGAAGTGTATTTGTGTACATACGCAGGTGTTTGTGGACACAGTCACATATATTATGGTTTGAAGACAAACAATGGGGCTAGACTCGGGATGAAAAGACTCTGATATGGGTCTAACAGAGACCATCTGGCATAGGTTCAGGGGGAGCATATAATTCTAATAATGCATTGTTGGCATTATCTTAGAAGATCTCCATTCAATTTCATAGGTATTTTTGGTTCAGGTGGAACAAGTGCAGAGGGAGATTATGGTTGCCGGTCTGAATGATGATTGACAGATGCTATTGATGTTAGTTGCTGATGACTATCATAGTATTATCTTAGATATTTAGTCTCTATGTCATGTATTTCTTTTATTATCAAGGTCATGTAACGACCTATGTCAGTTTCCCCACTATGCCTGGGATGGATGATGTAATGTTCTTGTTTTATCATGTGTAAAATTTTGGTGTATCCCCACTTGGTTGGGTGGATGAGTGAATCCCCACTTGGTTGGGAGATGGATGTATGTATGGGTATTTGGTGATAGGAAGGTCATTTATGATGTATAGAGTCATTTCTTTCTAGTAGAACATCTTTTTGCAAACCTTGCCTACAGTCAGGGGGAGCATGGACAACAGAGCAGAGCAAAGATTTCAGCATGTACTCAGGGGGAGCATAACCCTTTGCACTTGATGACAAAGGGGGAGAATGACTTTGAGTGACTTGGGGTTGCCATCAAGTCCAAAGGGGGAGATTGTTGGCATTATGACACAGGTTTGGTGCTATGACACAGGTGTTTTCCTTGATGGCAACTCACTCAAATAATAGATCAAAGTTCAGGCTCTCAAAATGAAGAAAAAAGAGATATGCGCAGGTTCCTCTTAACCAAGTCACGTATACATGTGGGATTTCCGATCAAAAGGCGCATATATGTATGCACACACTTTCATGTAAGGCAAAGCGCGTACACGTGGGAAAACTTATTTTTGGTCCATGGTATTTAGTCCTTGGTATTTGGACCTATGGTTTTGGACCATGGTATCTCATCCGAAGTGTTGAACCCAGGTATTGGGTCCATGGTATTGATTCTCTATGGTTTTGGACCATGGTATTGGGTAAGGCCTAAGATTATAAAAGGGGAAAGAGATTTTTAGGCAAAGGCACTCAAGGATTGAATATCTTATGAAGAGGAAGATCTAGAATATTGGTCATTGGTGCATACCTGGATCTGAATCAAGGAGGAACCTGAGTGCAAGAATAAGGATAAGTTCTATTGATGGGTCAAGATCTTAAGGCTTGAAGAGAAGAATCTTTGTGTGATTTTGATATGTTAATTTTGGCGCATGAATTGATCTATAAATCTGATGATCTGGGTATCACTGATGTCTAAATATCTGAAAAGGGTAAGATTATCTTTTATAAATCTGTACGTAGGTTCGGCACAACAGTGGCACATATACACGCTAGTTCATTAATTCAAAATAGCATATACACAGGTTGGACTTAATACAGTAGCATATGCACATAGGTTTTGCATATTGAAGTAGCGTGCATCTCATGAAATATGTTTTAGCTACTTTTGTTTATTGCTACAGTGTTCTGGGTTCAGGATTGGTTTCTGGTTACTGTTAATGTATTATGGTTGCAACATTCAGAGAAGTAATTGGTTGATTCAGTTTTGAATGAAGCAAAAGAGATTGGTTAATGTAGATGTATTTGATGTTTGATTATTAATGGATCTAGTCTGAAAATTTATGAAACGTGGTCCCTGGAAGAAAAGAGAAGGTTGTAGCCTTCTGTAGGTCAGCACTTATGTACTAGTACATCAACTAGTACAAGAGCTAAGGGGGTTGTAGCTCCCTTCGAGGAGAAGCTGGAGAATGAGAGAAGGTTGTAGCCTTCTGCAAGTAGAAGCCTGCGTACTGGTATAAGACTGTACCAGTATAGAAATATTGTAAAAAGAAATTTCTTATTAAAAGAAGATAGAGACGAATTGCAGCAGGTGGTTTTCACCCACATTGGGTTTCCACCTTATATCTTGTGTTCATGTGTGTGATGATCTGTTCTGTTTTACTACACCTATTTATTGTTCTTATGGTTAATGAAGTTTTGATGCACTAATTAAAGATCAACATTTTAACTGAATCATAAGTTTATTGATATATGTTGGTTTCTTTAGACACAATTGCGTATATACGCAGTTTCCCATAATTGAAGTAGCGTATATGTATTTGAGAATGAAAATGAAAAGTGATTGATTTGATAATACTGATTCACCCCCCCTCCCCCCAGTATTATTTCTAACATCTTGATATGTCGAAAGTTGAAAGGACGACACCTGATACATGATCACTTACCAATTATGATTTCCCATCTCTATTAATTAATAGGGTTTCATGTTTTGTTTGTATCGGGGATAAGTCTGATATAAAGGCATAAAGTTATCAATAGCTCCATACCTTGATAATCCCCTTATATGTTTTCTCTTTTTCTTTACCCTTTTTATTTTCCATATGACTAGGGGTTGAGGCTAAGGCCTTTAAACCCAAAATTTCATAAATTGTTACACAAAGGCATTCCTTCCCCAAATTACTCTTTGGAAAGGCATGTGGGAAAAGGAGATACTTAGAACACCCTGGGAGATGGATGGAACTTTAAAAGGGTAATGATGCTTCCCAAAAGAATCCTGAACTACAATAATCCTCCCAACCAAGAAGGCACCAAAAAACTTCATTCTCACTGCTAACAACTAGTCCACTTCTCCATGAAGCTAGAGAAGCCATTGCGTGAAATTTCCCTCTTATGAGGCCTTCAAACCTCTTCTTCAACCAAGGAACCTTGTCACTAATAATATTTCCAAATAGGTATATATTATTGTGTTGAAACAATGTTGTCATTGATGTTAAAGTGTGTGGCCTTACATGTTCAAGGTGTTTTCATGTCCAGAATGGATCCTATTTTTGGTTTCTAAAAGTTCCCATATGCATAGGCATCATAAATAAATTTCTAATAGTATATCAAAGTTTGAAAATTCCCCAAGGGTTCAAAAGTTATTTTAGTTTGAAATTTGATAGGGTTCTAGGCCTCAAGATTTGTAAAAAACTTTGTGTTTTGTAACAAATTCCTTTGTTAACATACTATGCTAAGTTATAAGCTCAGGAGGGACAATAATTTTACATAGTAGTTAACAACATCATTGTTCCCTAGGGTTTTGGTCCCACCAGGAGACACATATCTTTCCCTAACCTTTTATCATTACTGCACTATGTTTAAAGCCCTGACGTCCTGATGTTAATAGGGTGAGAGATGATATTTTTTTCCTAGAAATTGTCATAAATATTTAGCACCTTTCCATAGCCTCATTCCCATTGACATATAATACCAAGGGTCCCAAGGTCCTAAGGTAAAAGAGACCGAGGATATAGACATATCATCATTGTGTTTTAGGTATTTTCACATCTCACCTTAGGAATGGAGTTATATGTTAAGTGTGCCAAGGGTACCATTATCACCCCAAGAAACTCTCCTAGGTTGTATCTCGGAGATGCTCGGGAACATTACAAACACAACAAAATGTTGGAAATGGATGAATGGAAGGAATGATGCTTGTCCAAGCCAGATAACCACTTCTACTATGCTTAACTCCAAACATGGGTGAACACCCCCAGACTACAAGGCTTTAGACCACCAATTACTCATAGTTTGAGGATTAGGTGAACATGGAGAATACTGACCACACCAGCAGATGCACAAGACCATGTTATGGCTAGCTACAACTAGTAAAGAGGTCTGCAAATCTATTTCCTAATGCATAGATAGGATGACAGCTCTCTGGCACTAAGTAAACAGAAACCTGCATAACACATTCAATGATACATATTAGACTTCAATATAGAGGTGGGATGACAGCCCCTCTAATGCTAAATATCAAGAGCACATGAACAAATGCATAATAGGCACAACCTAGAATAGAATAGAAATCGAAAGTGAGCAATTAACAACAAAAGAAGTTTGTATTAGCTGAAAATAAAGACCAGACGGTGCAAGTATCAAAGTAGTTACAGTCTCTAGAAGTTGAACCTTACATCAGAACAGCAACCATCAACGCTAATTACATCTGTTTTATGGGTATATATAGAGTTTCTTTACAAAAATGCTCTGCTATTCTATGCGTGGAGGGGTCATAATGGACCACCAACTGCTTTAACTCTCTAATATGGGCCTTTGCTGCAATCTGACTGTGTGTGCGAGTGAATTTCACCTTTTCTAATATTATGTTGTCCTTCTTGAGCAGATGGAGTGTTGTACAGAAGAACTTTCATGACTGTTAAATGCATTTAACTGCTCCAGGCTTGTCCTTTTTCCGCTCGGCCATTCTGTTTCTTGAATGCAGTTGTTGGAGATGAAATGCACCGGGTACTTGGTATATGATCGATGTCGTCCTTCAGGTGCACGGCATGACTAGGGTGTGTTGACTTCATGGAGGATGTACGAGCGGGCGGAGGATAGATATCAGCCGTTGGATCGCACAGATGGACGGCAGATATGGATCAGCGGGAGATATCAGGAGAAACAAGAGCAGACGATAGTGAGCCATTGGACCTCGGGCGGGTAGATCCAACGGCTAGCGGGCATAAGAGATGCATGGGGGGTTAACGCGTGGGGAAGGCGGTTTCGGCGGCGGGCGGTATTTATCGCACTGCTTTTGGAGGGTGAGCGGTAATCATACAAGGGATAACGATACGAGTCATCGGGCGATGCGTGGCAGATGTGACGGGACAAAAACCACTTTCCCAGCAAGCTAACGCGCGGGCGGTTCACAGGTGCAGGAGGAGCGAACGCTGTCCTATCACGTTGGAGATGATTGGACGGTGCGGAAGAGATCGCACATGTTTTCAACTGATATGATAGGGAAACGTCGAATTGGGGTGAAACGTCAATGATCGCGATTATGGTGGAGAGTCGTATGGGCGTGGGTTCATGGGTTAAGTGCCCGAGGCTTAAGTTTGGAAAGGACCGTTTTGCAGGGTGCAGAGGAAAAACAGAGGAAATAGAGCTGAAGGAGGATAAGCAAGATAGGGGAAGAAAGGAGATAGCGACCGACCTGGCATCTTATTTGAGCACAACCAAGCAGACCAGGCCTATCTCTGACTATAGAAAATCCTCATTGTATAGCAGAGCTAACACTGGCTCCTTCTGGGGATGAGATCCTCCCTGTGAGGTCTCAAGAACCTGCAGATCAATGCCTTTCATGTGAAAACAAATTAGCAAAATTCCTAGTGTTCCATTGGGCATGGAGTCTAATTTTCTTACACTAAACTGATAAAACAAAACATTTACAACTTTAAGGCCAAAAGACCTTAAATCACATAAATTTACAGAAAACGACCATTAACTGGGCCATCAAAAACTGCTTCTCCTTCCATGCTTTTCAGCATGAAGGTATTGTTCCCTTTGATTTGAGAAATGATAAAAGGCCCTGTCCAGAAAGCATCAAACTTCCCATGGTTTCCTTTCTTTTCCTTTAGTGCATCCCACTTCAGAACCAAGTCTCCAACCTAAAAATTATCTATTTTTGTCCCTTTGTCAAAAGATTCCTTGATCTTTTTCTGATGTGTTGCAGCCCTTTCAATCAGCTGTTCTATGATTTGATGAACCTCTGCTAAGTCAGTGATCCCTTTTGCCATGTCTTCTTCCTCATTATGTTCTTTTTCAATCAGAGGAAGGAGCAAAGGGTTTATTGGTCTCAGCTTCTGCTTGAAAGGTATGGTGTCTTTCTCTAAAGGAATCTTATGCGGGATGATTTTCTTATCATACGTTTTTAGGTCACTATATTCCCAAGCAAAGACATCAGCAAACTGCCTCATTAAATTGCAGTATTCAGAACATTGGTCAACAGACAGATGAGTAGATAGATTTACATATTTTGGCTGACTTGGACTCCCTATATTATGCTTACAGACTGCAGACTGATCTTCATTTTGGGCAGCTTTATAAGGCACATCATTCTGGTCAAATAGTCTTTCTAGAGGAATTAGACCCTTAGGAATATGATTGCTAGGAAGTTGGACAATACTATCTTTGCCAATCTTATTTCTAAGCTGGAATTGGGGGCTTTCTTGCAAGGCTTCATTCTCTTGGTCAATTTGAATTTCAGAAAATTCATCAATGACTTGCAAGAATCTGTTCGCTTCATCATCATCCTCAAAAACTTTCCAATGGTGGACATTATCAGGCAAGGACTTGAGCTGCAATGAGGCCTTCTAAGATTCTTCAATTTGGAGGATGCATGCTCCAAAATCAGTGTCCACAGCATAAATAGGATGGTTAGAAGGATTCCTCTCATCACTGACGATATATGCCAGTTGTGCTTCTCTATACAATCTCCTGCTTTCTCCTCCAAAAACTGGGACAGTGGCATAAGATAGGTCATTTTGCAATGTCCCACCTAGTCTCTTAATCCATCCTCTTGACAACAACATGCCAAATTTGGGAGGGACATCTGCTACCACAATATCCATCATCATACTCTTCATGGGCAGCTGAGTTAGGGTAATGGCTAAATCTTTAATCAACCCCAGACATTTCACCTTTCTGGAATCAAATGAGAATAAATCATGATATGGTCTGGTGATTTCAAGGCCTAACTCTTCCATGACAGCTTTGGGCATCAGATTGTGGCTAGCTCCTATGTCTAGTAGGCAATTGTGGAGGATTTTATCATGAATGGTCAAGGAGACATAAAAAGATGGAGAATTATCATCAGCAGGTTCGGTCATTGGGCTAAGCACAACTGCAGGCCTATCATCTTGCAAATTGACAGAGTCAGTGGAGGTTTGTATGGCTTTCAGCTCAAGAGCTTCAAGGATAGGCTTTCTAAACACTTCACTCTTTACAAGTTCTAACAGAGGTACAGATATTTTCAACTTCTGGACTTCTGATTCAAGACTGAAAGGGGAAGGGGACTTGTCAGGACCTCTTACCTCTTGAGCTGGTGCTTTGAGAATGACTGGGTCAGCTGCTGGCCTTTTCTGTTTGACATTCTGTGACTCTGCTTGGACAACAGCTCTTTGGGCAGGATTTTCCTTGACATTTTTTGCATTTGACCTCAGATTATATCTTCGCTGCTCCTCAGTTTGTAGAACAGCCTCTCTGTCCCACCTTTGACTGTCTTGTTCCTGCAGCAAAGATTCCTCATACGCAGCGAAGGTAAAAAATGGAGCACTGCCTTTATCTTCCATACAATGAATTTCATCCTCATCTTTAATCTACTCCTCCTCCATGACCATATTTTGAAAAGGAGCTTTAACCTTTTGATCTTCACTAGCTTCTTTACCCTTCTGAATGATTTGCATTTGCTCATTTTATCTCTTGAATGGATTTGGGTTTCTTGGAGCAAATGTGTTTGGAAACCTTGTCTTCCCAGAATTTTGCTCAACCTCCAGCTTAGATATTTTAGCAGCCAATGACTCGATCATCTTAGTCATTTTATCAAATTTGGGATTGGAAGGTGAGGCAGAGGAAGAAGATGCCTCACCTCTCTGCCTCCTCCTATCAGCATGACTCCTGAGCTTTTTTGCAGCCATAATGTTAGATTCTACCTCCAGTGCTGCATCTTGCATTTCAGCTAGAGTGGCACATCTTCTTTCTCTCAACAATAGGCAGAAATCAGAGTCAAAAGCATTGGCATAAGTGAGTTTGGAAGAGGTGGGGGTAGGTTTTACCTCGGCTAGTATCTTACTATACATACGGTTGAATCTTTTATTAAAATCAGGCAATGATTTCCCATTTTCCCTCTTTAGGTTTCCAAACTTAGTTTGGTAATACAACAAGTCTTTTTTATCTCCCTAGTGCTTGAAAAATGCTTCATCTAAGGCTTCAATATCAGTAATAGATCTAGGGGGAAATTCTCTAAACTACTTTCTAGCCTCTCCATCAAGGCTTTGTACACAAAATCTCATCCACACATCATTTTCACTTATATCCAAGTTATTAGCATAGCTGTAGAAAGATTCAAGGTGCTCTTCGGTTGTTACTCCCTCTGTGCCAATGAACTTAGGCATGAATTTCTGATATTCTCCTACAGGCATGGCATTCAAAGGAACAAGCAGGACCAGGGGTCCATACCTAGCAGCAATAATTCTTTCTATCTTCGTGGGTGCTTGTTGAACTGCCATGACTGGGGTATGTGGAAGGATATTGGCAGATTGAGTAGTTTGAAGCAATGTAATGGATGACAGAGGAAAAGTGATGTTATGGATTGTATGGAATGATTTATTTGGACTAAGATCCAAAGGGCAACAAAATGATCAAGGAGTTTTATAAATCTCTGCAGCTAATTCTTCCTTATTAGTACTAGGTTCTAGATCCTCAAACTATGCATCTTCAACTAAAAACTTCTCATGCAGAGACAAATAATATTTCCTGGGCTTATCTGATCCTGATGCTCCTTTCTATGATGTTTTCTTCGGCTTAACAATCTTCTTAGGGTCAGGAACTGGGACAGCTGGTGATTTCTGAGGATTTCTTCGAGTATGCCTCACAAACTGAGCCAGGACTATAATGTGGAGTTGCCAAAGGTTGGTCTTCCTCCAGTGGAGTTGCCAGATAGATGATTACAACCAGAAATGTGCCCAGACTTTGTCTATCATCAAAATCTGGAACTGTGTCGTCTCCCAGGGAAGCTGAGCTTCAATCTCCTCTCCCCAGCAATGGCACCAATTAATGTTATCACCCCAAGAAACTCTCCTAGGTTGTATCTCGGAGATGCTCAGGAACATTACAAACTCAACCAAATGTTGGAAATGGATGAATGGAAGGAATGATGCTTGTCCAAGCCATATAACCACTTCTACTATGCTTAACTCTAGACATGGGTGAACACCCCCAAACTACAAGGCTTTAGACCACCAATTACTCACAGTTTGAGGATTAGGTGAACATGGAGAATACTGACCACACCAGCAGATGCACAAGACCATGTGATGGTCGGTTGCAACCAGTAAAGAGGTCTGCAAATCTATTTCCTAATGCACAGACAGGATGACAGCTCTCTGGCACTAAGTAAACAGAAACCTGCATAACGCATTCAATAATACATACTAGAATTCAACACAGAGGTGGGATGACAGCCCCTCTAATGCTAAATATGAAGGGCACATGAACAAATGCATAATAGGCACAACCTAGAACAGAATAGAAATGGAAAGTGAGCAATTAATAGCAAAAGAAGCTTGTATTAGCTAAAAATGAAGACCAAACACTGCAAGTATCAAAGTAGTTACAGTCTCCAGAAGTTGAACCTTACATCAAAACAACAACTATCAACACTGATTACATCTGTTTTTTGGTTATATATAGAGTTTCTTTACAAAAATGCTCTGCTATTCTATGCGTGGAGGGGTCATAATGGACCACCAACCACTTTAACTCTCTAATATGGGGTTCTGCTGCAATCTGACTGTGTGTGCGAGTGAATTTGACCTTTTCTAATATTCTGTTGTCCTTCTTGAGCAGATGGAGTGTTGTACAGAAGAACTTTCATGACTGTTAAATGCATTTAACTGCTCCAGGCTTGTCCTTTTTCCACTTGGCCATTCTGTTTCTTGAATGCAGTTGTTGGAGATGAAATGTGTCGGGTACTTGGTAGATGATCGTTGTTGTCCTTCAGGTGCACGGCATGACTAGGGTGTGTTGACTTCATGGAGGATGTATGAGCAGGCGGAGGATAGATATCAGCTGTTGGATCACACAGATGGATGGCAGATATGGCTCAACTGGAGATATCGGGAGAAACGGGAGCAGACAATCGTGAGCCGTTGGATCTCGGGCAGGCAGATCCAACGGCTATCGGGTGGAAGAGATGCGTGGGGGGTTGACGCACGGGGAAGGCGGTTTCAGCGGCGGGTGGTATTTATCGCACCGCTTTTGGAGGGTGAGCGGTAATCATACAAGGGCTAGTGATACGAGTCATCGGGTGACGCATGGCGGATGTGACGGGACAAAAACCGCTTTCCCTGCGAACTAACACGTGGGAAATTCGCGGGTGCAGGAGGAGCGAACATCGTTCGATCGTGACGGAGATGATCGGACGGTGCGGAAGAGATCGCACATGTTTTCAACTGATATGACAGGGAAACATCAGATTGGGGTGAAATGTCAACGATCGCGATTATGGCAGAGTATTATGGGCACGGGTTCATGGGTTAAGTGCTCAGGGCTTAAGGTTGGAAAGGATCGTTTTGCAGGGTGTAGAGGAAAAACAGAGGAAATAGAGCTGAAGGAGGATAAGCGGGATATGGGAAGAAAGGAGATAGCGACCGACCTGGCATCCTATTTGAGCACAACCAAGTAGACCAGGCCTGTCTCTGACCATAGAAAATCCTCGTTGTATAGCAGAGCTAACAGGTACCGAGGTCCTGATATGGAGACAAATATAGATAAATCAAGATAGATGGATAGAATTCATTTCAAGGGATGTTAACATTAACCTCTATCTTAAATTTTTATAGAAGGAACTTGCAAAAAACATAAGTCTTAGACTCCTCTCTTTCGTATGTATGACATGGCACCAGGTGGTAGGTAAAGTGGTCTAATGAGTAAATGAAAAATGGTGCAACCACATTGGATGAAAGACATGACTCAACACATAGGTGGCACGATTTCATGACAGGGATTACAGGTGGCAAGTGACATGGAAATGATGATGTCAGCATGATGTTAACTCGAGATGACACATTAGTCTAGGTGGATGAAACATAGCATGCATATTCAATTCTTTCAAGTGGATAAGTGGGCCAAAATCGAATGAAATGTGGACCAACCAACAAGTGACATGTGGCAACACGGATGATTTCATCTCACCCTCGGTGGTCTTGTTAATGGCAAGCAATGGAAATGACTGAGAGATGAAGGCCGAGAGAGAAACTTCTTCGTTAGCAGACATGAAGTTTCACATATCACTTCAAAGGTCCAGTGGAAGGCACATATGTGAAAGGGTCAAGATTTATAGACTGAGGGATATAAATGTATTCGTCAGTTGACAGAACTGCTTCAATCCACTTAGTGAAATAATCAGTGGCTACTAATATCCATCTGTGATGGCCACTGGAATGTGGATTGATTTCTCCAATAAAATCCAAGCCCCACTGCTGAAAAGGTCCCTTTACATGAATTGGTTTTAGGGGCAGGAATTCAATTGCTACTTTCCTTCAAATCTTTGGCCCCTGTCACAAGATTTAACAAAAGAAAATACATCAGAAAATAAGGTGGGCCAATAGTACCCAGCTCTGAGAATTTTATGGGCTGTAGTTTTCCAATAATGGTGCCCTCCACACATGCTGGAATGAAACTGCTGCATAACTTCTATTGACTGTTCTTTGTCCAGACACCTCAAAAGCACTCCAGATGGATCCCTCCAATAGAGCAGACTTTCATTGATGCAATATTTAGCTGCCTTAAGCTTTATAGTTCTGGCTTGACTTTGAGTAAATCCTGAAGGGATTTCTAGCTTCAACAAGAAATTAATTATTGCAGAATACCAATCACAAGAAGCTAGATTCTCGGCCACTGATTGCTTTCTGTCTGGTTCAGCTGCTTCCTCTTCTTCATTTGTCTGACCAATTTCTGCAATTATGCACAGGAGATCAATATCCAATGATCTGCAATTTTCTTCAGCCAATAATTTGGCAATACCCTGACCTCTCACCAGCTTAGTGGGCTTTAGTTCTATATTAAATTCTATCATCTTTGCAATCCATTTTACCCTTCTTCCATCAGCATCAGGTTGTGCTAAGACATCTTTTATTGTAGCAGAGGGTACATATGCAATAATTTTTGAATGCAAGATATAAACTTTGAAAGCTTTCAAGGATTTAATAAGAGCATATGCTTGTTTTTCAATAATATCATACCTCAGTTCAGCACCCCTCAAGTTCTTGATGAAAAATGCTACTGGATGTTCTAAACCTTCTTCATCTGCCTGCAATAAAACTGCTGCAATAGTATCTTCAGAGGAAAATGAAAATATATGAAACTCCTTGTAGTAATCTGGACTTATTAAAGTGGGAGCCTCCATAATAGCTTTTTTAGTAGACTCAAATGATTTTCTTGCTATATTAGTCCATTTGATTTCTGCCCCTTTCTTCAACATGGAGGTAGTGTGCTTCACATATTCAACAAAATTTGGGATAAACCTCCTCACGAAATTTATTTTGCCCAAAAAGGATTGGATATCTTTCTTTGATCTCGGAACAGCTAGGGACTGTAGTGCTTTTACCCTTTCTGGATCAATTCGGACACCTGCGGTAGAAACAACATGTCCTAACAACTTGCCTTCATCTAAAGCAAATTGTGATTTTTTAGGATTCACTGAAATCCCAAACCTTCTGCACTTCAAGAACACCCTTTTCAAACGCTGCAAATGGTCTTGATGGCTGCTGGAATAAACAGTTATGTCATCAAGGTAGATAAGGACAAATTTATCCTTCTCTCCCACAAATGGTATATCCATAGCGCTCTGAAAGGTGGCTCTAGCATTCATCAATCCGAAAGGCATCTTGGCATACATAAATGTGCCCCAAGGAGTGGTAAATGCAGTCTTCTCTTGATCATCTGGATGCACATCAATCTCATTAAAGCCTGAAAAACCATCCAAGAAAGACATTACTTTGGCTCCTGAGACCTTTTGCAGCAAATGCTCCATCTTTGGTAGAGGATAGTTGTTTTTCTTAGAGCATTTGTTTAGGTTTTTGAAATCAACACACAGTCTGATTTCTCCACTTTTCTTCCTCACCACCACCAAATTGGCTACCCATTTGGAATATCTAAGAGGAACTATAATCTTGGTAGCCAACAATTTTTTAATTTATTTTTCAATTAAAGGAAGAAGCATAGGATTTATTGGTCTCAGCTTTTGTTTGAAAGGAATAGAGTCTTTCTCCAGAGGGATTTTATGCTGGATTATGTTCTTATCATACGTTTTCATATCACTATACTCCCAGGCAAACACATCAGCAAATTGCCTCATTAAATTGCAGTATTCAGCACTTTGGTCAGCAGACATATGAGAAGACAGATGTATGTATCTAGGCTGACCTGGACTCCCTATGTCATGCTTACAGACTGCAGATTGATCTTCTTTTGGGCAGCCTTGTAATACACATCATTTTGGTCAAACAATCTTTCTAAAGGAATTAAATCCTTAGGAATATGATTGCTGGGAAGCTGGACAATGCTATTTTTACCAATTTTATTTCTAAGCTGGGGCTGGGGGCTTTCTTCCAAGGCTTCATTTTCTTGATCAATTTTCATTTCAGAAAATTCATCAATGACTTGCAGAAACCTATTTATCTCATCATCATCAACAAAAACTTTCCAATGCTGGACATTATCGCACAAGGATGGTCTGTACTTCATTTGGACTTCATAAATTAGTCTGGGAGGCATAGGAGGGATAAATAGACTAGCAGACACAGCAAGGGAATCAGTAAGCTGATTTTGGGTTCTAGGAATATATGAAATACATAAATAATCAAAAGAATCTCTGATTCTCCATACCTCATCTCTGTAAGCTTTCAACCTTGGGTGCTTTGCTTGAAATGTTTTATTTACTTGTTGAATGATCAGATCAACATCTCCAAATACCTTCAGATTCTTGATTCCTCTGCCTTTTGCTGCATTAAGGCCCAATAAGAGAGCCTCATACTCTGCTATATTGTTTGTGACTTGAAAAGCCAGCTTAAAAGACAGTTGTGTGTTTTCTTTCTCTGGAGATACTAGCACCAACCCTGCTCCTGCAGTCTCCCTGGAACATGCTCCATCAAAGAACATCTCCCAAACCTGAATTCCTTGATATTCCTCGGCCTGAACTGTTGGTTTCCTGTTCTGCATTGCGGCCTTCTGAGATTCCTCTATTTGGAGAATACATGCTCCAAAATCAATGTCCACTGCATATATAGGATGATTGGTAGGATTCTTCTCATCACTAATGATGTATGCCAATTGTGCTTCTCTGTACAATATCCTGCTTTCTCCACCAAAAACTGGGACAATAGCATAAGATAGATCATTTTGTAATGTTCCGCCTAGTCTCTTAATCCATCCTCTGGACAACAGCATGCCAAACTTAGGAGGGACATCTGCTACCACAATATCCATCATCATACTCTTCATGGGCAGCTGAGTTAGGGTAATGGCAAGATCTTTGATCAATCCTAGGCATTTCACTTTTCTTGAATCAAAAGAGAATAAATCATGATAGGGTCTAGTGATATCAAGGCCTAACTCTTCCATGACAGCTTTAGGCATCAGATTGTGGCTAGCCCCTGTGTCTAGCAGGCAATTGTGGAGGATTTTGTCATGAATGGTCAAGGAGACATAAAAAGATGGAGAATTATTATCAGCAGGTCCAATCATAGGGCTGAGCACAATGGTAGGTTTGTCATCTTGCAAATTGACAGAGTCAGTGGAGGTTTGTGTGGTTTCCAGCTCAAGAGCTTCAAGGATAGGCTTTCTAAATACTTCACTCTTCACCAACTCTATCAGGGGCACAGATATTTTCAATTTCTGAACTTCTGAATCAAAGCTAAAAGAGGAAGGTAACTTATCAGAACCTTTTACCTCTTGAACTGGAGCTTTAAGGATGACTGGATCAGTTGCTGGTCTTCTCTGCCTGGTATTCTGTGACTCTGATTGGACAGCAGTTCTATGTGCAGGATTCTCTTTGATATTTTTTGCATTTGACCTCAGATTATATCTTCGATGCTCTTCAGTTTGTATAACAGCTTCTCTATCCCATTCTTGACTGTCTTGTTCCTGCAGAAATGATTCTTCATAAGCAGCCAAAGTCAAGAATGCAGCGCTGCCTTTATCTTCCATGCAGTGAATTTCATCCTCATCTTCAAATTGTTCCTCCTCCATGACTACATTTTGGAAATGAGCTTTAACTTTCTGTTCTTATTTTGATTCTTCACCCCTCTGAATAATTTGTAACTGTTCATTTGCTCTTCTGAATGGATTGGGGTTTCTTGGAGCAAATGTGTTCTGCTGCCTTGTTTTCCCTGAATTCTGTTCAACCTTCAACTTAGAAATTTCAGCAGCCAATGACTCTATCATCTTAGTCATTTTTTCCAATTTAGGCT
Source organism: Pinus tabuliformis (assembly GCA_031772625.1). NCBI lineage: Eukaryota > Viridiplantae > Streptophyta > Pinopsida > Pinales > Pinaceae > Pinus > Pinus tabuliformis. Next base: position 686,799,255 of record CM062813.1, read on the forward strand.
TTGAAGATGAAGTAGAGGAAGTAGAAGCCTAACCTCTCTGCCTCCTTCTGTTAGCTTGACCTTTTAGCTTTTCTGCAGCCATGATATTAGACTCTACTTCTAGGACTGCATGCTGCATATCAGCCAACGTAGCACATCTCCTTTCTCTCAACAATAGGCTGAAATCTGAGTGAAAAGCATTGGCATAAGTGAGTTTGGCAGAGGTAGGGGTAGGCTTTACTTCAGCTGCTATCTTATTATACATACGATTGAATCTTTTATTAAAATCAGGCAATGATTCCCCATTTTACCTCTTCAGGTTACCAAACTCTGTATGGTAATACAAAAAATCCTTTTTATCTCCCGAGTGCTTCAAAAATGCATCATCTAATGCTTCAATATCAGTTATAGATCTCTTGGGTAATTCTCTGAACCACTTCCTGGCCTCTCCATCAAGGCTCTAAACAAAAACTCTCATCCATACATCATTTTCGCTTATATCTAAGTTATCAGCATAACTGTAAAAAGCTTCAAGGTGTTCTTCTGCTGTTACTCCCTCTGTACCAGTGAATTTAGGCATATATTTCTGATATTCTCCCACAGGCATAGGATTTAAAGGAACAGGCAAGACTAAAGGTCCATATCTAGCAGCAACAATTCTTTCTATCTTCGTGGGTGCTTGCTGGCCTGCCATGATTGGGATATGTGGAAGGATACTAGCAGATTGAATGGTGGGAAGAAATGTAATGGATGGCAGAGGCAAACAGATGTTTTGGATTGTATGGGAAGCTTTCTTTGGACTGAGATTCAAAGGGGAATTAACTGCATAAGGGGCTGTATTAATCTCTGAAGGAATTTCCTTAATAACAGTGCTGGACTCTAAATCTTCAAACTGTATATCTTCAGCTATAACTTTATCTTTCAAAGATGAATGAGATTTCTTAGGCTTACCTGATCCTGATGCCCCTTTCTGTGATGCTTTCTTCGATTTGACAGTCCTCTCAGGGTCAGGCACTGGTTCAGTTAGTGATTTATGAGGATTTATTCGAGTATGTCTCACAAACTGAGCCAGAACTTCGATGTGGAGTCGCCAAAGGTTTCTCTTCCTCTAGTGGAGTCGCCAGATAGATGATTATAACCAGAAATGTGCCCAGACCTTGTCTATCATCAAAATCTGGAATTGTGTCGTTCTCCTAGGGAAGCTGAGCATCAATTCTCCTCTCCCCGGCAATGGCGCCAATTAATGTTATCACCCCAACAAACTCTCCTAGGTTGTATATCAGAGATGCTCGGGAACATTACAAACTCAACAAAAATGTTGGAAAATGGTGGATGAATGGAAGGAATGATGCATATTCAAGCCAGATAACCACTTCTACTAGGCTTAACCCCAGACATGGGTGAACACCCCCATACTACAAGGATTTAGACCACCAATTACTCACAGTTTAAGGAAAATGTGATGATGGAGAATACTGATCACACCAGCAGATGCACAAAACCCTGTGATGGCCAGCTGCAACCAGTTAAAAGATATGTAAATCTATTTCCTAATGCACAGACAGGATGACAACTCTCTGGCATTAAAACAACAGAAACCTGCATACACATTCAATAATACTATCTAGATTCTAACACAGAGGTGGGATGATAGCCCCTCTAATGCCAAACATCAAGAGCACATGAAAATGCATAACAGGCACAACCTGGAATAAAGAAGAAGTGGAAAGTGAGCAATTAACAGTAAAAGAAGCTTGCATTAGCTGAAAATGAAGACCAGACGTTGTAGGTATCACAGTAGTTATAGTCTCCAGAAGTTGAACTTTTCATCAAAATAACATTCATCAACCTTGATTACATCTTGCTTCTTGGTATATATCGAGTTTGTTTACAAAATTGCTTTGCTGTTCAATGCATGGAGGGGTCATAATTGACCACCAACCACATTTACTATCAGATATGGTCTTTGACACAATTTGATTGTTTTAATGAACAAAATGACCTTTCTGCTGCTCGGTCGTCCTTCTCTGAGCAGATGGAGTGTAATGTTGAAGGGGTTCCATAACTGATTAACGCTTTGATCTGCTCGAGGCCGTCCTTTTCGTCCTTCGGGTGTACACTGTGTTGAATGCGGTTGTTGAGGATTCAATGTGCAGAGTGCTGGTGGGAAGCTGATCACTGTTATCCTTCGTCCCTTGGAAGCATGGCAGAGGCAGTGGGCGCAGGCGGCATGGAGGAAGATAAATACCAGCGTTGGATCATGCGGATGAACGGCTGCAAATGGATCAGAGGGAGCTATCGGGAAGACGGGCGGAGACAGATGTGGGCCGTCGGATCGCGGCGGGAATGATCGGACGGCTATCGGGAGTGGGAGCTGTGCGAATGTTAACAAGCGGGGGATCGTACGGGATGGCGGTTAGCGGTTTCCCCACACCGCTTATGGAGCTGTGGTGGTATTCGTACGCGGGCGTGCGATCGAATACAACAATGACGCGTGGCAGATGCGATGGGCGCGAAACCATTCTCCCCGCGGGTTATCGCGTGCGCGGCTTGCGGGATGAGGATCAGCGAATGCCGTCGGATCATATGGCAAGCACGATCGGATGGTAGGGGGTCTAACGTATATGTTTATTGGTTGATGTGACAGGTGAGGGCCCCGATGGTAGCGCTTTTTATTATATGCGCGCAGTTACGTGAATATAATCGTATGGGCCTTGAAAATAAGCGCTGAAGGGTTTGACCAAATAAAAGGACTTACATGGGGTTTTGGGAGAAAAACAGGGATAAAGGGGTTTAAAGGAGAATAAGGAGGGTTAAGGGGAAGGAGGAAATGGAGGTGCGGGGAGTTATGAGAACATGAGTAGAGTGAAGGGGAAAGGGCAAGCTGGCCACTGCAACTCCTGTTTTATCATAGAAAACCCGATCAAGCATGCATTTTGATCTTTAAATATCGAGATCAATAGCAGAGCTAACAGATAATATTATTATAAAATAATCAATTTAGGATATCAAAAGAGAATATTTAATTACTACATACAACTAGTTTCAAACTAAATATTAAACCATTTGATTAGTCAAACCCTAACAAACTATACAAATAATTATTTTAGATAGTTTATAATTTGATATTATTAAATAATCAATTTATATTATCGAAATGAAATATTTAATTCTTATATAACATCTAGTTTCTAACTATATTATTAAACAACTTAACAAATTAACCAACACTATTTTTCAACCACTAACTCTGAGCAATGATGTATCCATGCTATTTATTCACTCAGATCAATTGATTTATCACATTATCCTGAGGATGAACCACATTAATTGGTTCAAAACGTCGACCAAATCCTAACGATGTGATTAATCTGAAAGATTGATATCTACATTATGGATCACAAAAATCTTAGATCTAACATGATTCTAATGTTGTTATAAGGAATGAATCAAACTTGAATATCTCATACAACCTTGAACATAAAGGTGATTTTTTTAGCGCACAAGTTGTTTAATGAAATAATACTTTATATAAGAAATTTAGTTTTCTTTGAAATCTAACTAAAATTATAGAAATATAATATTAATGTCTTAACTTCCTTTTCATGTTTTGTTATATGTTGCGGTGTTCAATTTTTTGTTTGACTACTTATTAGTTTGTTTTGACTAAAAAAATTACACGCTTCTCCAAAGTTAAATTTGTTATTTTTTAACAAGGTTTAAATTTTGAGAATTTTTTTTGGCGAAATCACATCATGATATATTTGTCGAGGCATTTCGAACCAACTAGTGTAGTTCATCATCAGGACAAGTTGAAGAACCAGACTAAGGCAACAAATTAAATAGAGAAAACAGATCATCCAATGGCTATATTGGACCAGGAACGACTATATTTGACCAGGAAGCGGCTAAGTTTGACCAGGAAACTGTACTTTGGCGGAGGGATAGGGATAGGGAAATTCAAAAGTTAGTTTGGTTAATTTTATTATTAAATTTAATAGTTCTTGAGAGTAAAATAAATCAAGAAGGTTCACTTAATTGGTTAGTTAGAGTGATTGTTTTTTTTTAGATCTTAATATATTTATATTTAAGAGACTACCATTCCTTTACTTTTTCTATTAAGTTAGAAGAATATTTAATTATATTATATTACTGATTAACTAAATCTTAGTTTTTACTTCATATAATTAAGAAGTATAAAATATATATATATATTATTGATAAAGTTGTATAAATTAAATTAATATTATTAGCATTAAAGTTAAGGAATTAGACTTCTGTGATCCATAAATTGTTAAGATAGTCTTAAATCACATAACCAAATTAACCAGTGTGGTTCATTACAAGTTGACAATGAACCACATTAAGATTGGTTATGTGATTTTAGACTATTAACAGCATTAAAGTTGTATAAATTAAATTAATATTATTAATAAAGGAAATAATAAGAAAGATTACAAAGTTAACCTAATAAGGGTCTAATTTAGAGGAAAGGGGCCATATCTTAAAAAATAGATTATTTTAAGGTTATTAAGGTGATATTCGGTTAAGTTTTTAATTGCTAATATTTAATGAAAGTAAACTAAATATTATTACAGTTAAATATTAATTAAATTAAGATTGTATTATTAAGGGCTCACTCTACTAAACAATAAACAATTATTATTATTTTAAGGTTATTAAGGGACTAAAGAGAAATTCTAAATGGTTAAATGAATATTCATTAATAAAGCTTATCATCCTTTAAAAATCATTTAATAAAATAACATGTTAATAATGCTGATTAACTAAGGCTTAAAGAGATTCTTATTATCCTTATAGATGGTTATCTTATCATAATAATAGAACAAGTGAAAGGGTTAAATAAAACTGGAATCCAAGAGCAGAGACAGGATGAGGGATAATCCAAGGTCAAAAGAAAAGAGAAGATCACAGAATAAGGGGGGGGAGGGGTGGTGAAGGGGGCGGTAGGGCGAGAGCGGGGGAGGGCAGGGGTGGCTAGGATGAAAGGGCAGGGATCCAACATCTGCTAATCTTCCATCAGTCATCTCTATTGAGATTTCTAGGCCTCTTTTCAATTTCTATGGCCTCCCTAAATATTTGGTGATGAAAGGGGGCAATCTTGGCAATAACACGAGCCTCTTCAATGCATACGTGATGTTTAGTTTTTTCCACATGTTCTGCCAGGGCGGAAGACCCGGTCCTCCCATGTTTAATGTCGGCTGAGTGCTCATGAATCATTTGATTAATAGAGCGTCCAGTCTCACCAACGTAGAGGGTCCCACAGGAACAGGGAATAACATAAACACCTTTCATCTCTTTGGGATCGATGGGGTCCCACATTTTTTCAACTATTTTCTCCAATTTTAAAAATTTACATTTAAATTATATTAAATGATTATTGTCGAAATATTTTTAACATGTTACAAGTGACAATGAATGTTTAATTAATAATAATGTTTTTAATTAAATAAATGTCAAAAATATTTCATGAATAAAAGTAAAAGTAAATGTGTCTTTTAATAAATAAATAAATTCAAGGCCTTGATTTTTTTTGGCACACTCTACATTTAAAAGTTATACAATTCAAAATTTAATTTAACAAAATGCCTATTGCATTTCACACATTTATAATAAAAAAATCTAATATCTAACTTACCCTTATAACATTATCATTAACTTAAAAATACTCATTTTATTTATATGGTAACTATATATATATATATATATATATATATATTGACAAGATCGGTTACTGATATATTATAAAACAACAAGGGGGGACTATGTCCCAGTACATATGGAGAGTGGAGCTCAGTGGGTTTGGAACAAAATGGGAACGCAGTCCCGTCTTCCAAGTCACTGTTCACGCTTCTTGAAATTTGAAAAACATACCGACTATATTGTCGGAGGAACTGTCCTAATAGAAAGCAAAATTTATATTGCATGGAAAATTATCAAATGGATCACCAAAATTGATTGACTGAATCATCTGGAGGCTTGTCTTTCTTATCACTGAGCTTGGTTGAGGCTTCGCCTTGCTCACTTTGATTCAGAGTCTTGATGTATCTAACTGCTTCTTCCAAATGTTGACATTTCTCTTTTAGCCCTTCGATTTCTGCTTCTCGAATTTCTTCTTCTTGGATTTGTTTTTGGACTCCACTTCAACCTTGAGCTCATTGAAGTATTTGATGAAGCGTCCGATCATGAAGCAATGCGCCTTACAGAGTGCACAGTTGTTGTTGGTCTCGATCTGATCCAAAGGGTTGCCAGACATGATGGATGCAGGGGGGACTCTCTTCTTGTCCTTGATTCGGTGCTTAGCCTAAGGGAAGAGAGTGAATGTTCTGAAGATAATATTCGAAAATTTCCGATTGGACAGAGGTCTATTGTAGATCAGGTAGTGCTTGGGAAGCAGGTTTATTCTAAAGGCTGGCTAGTGCAGATGCCCGTAGGAGAGAAGACTATTGGGAGGAAAGGTGAAACAGCGAGGAAGAATCAATCTGAAAGAAGGGACAGAGACTTTTGGCACTGAAGGAGGAGAGAAACAGAAAGGGTGAGTGAAGATCTGAAGGCAGGTAGAGGTAAAAATCGACGTGGAACAGATTGTCGCCACTGAAAACTTGTAAAGCCCTTAGCAAAAGCTGAACCACAGTGACAGGCCAGGAGTTAGCATAAAAATAACAAAGACAAATATTTGAGACAACGATACCTCTATCGACGTGCAGATGGGAAGATGAGAGGCTATTGCTCCTTGGACACCTCCAACAACGAACACTACAGCAAGTTCTGTGCGCACTGCTGAGAAACTTCTTCAAGTGGAGCATCCCTATCCCGGGTTGCTTCTTATAGGAGTTGAAGTGGAAATCCTCGTGATTCCTTCTGATGGCTGAAACCTTGCGATATGAGTCATAGCTGATTCTCATGCACTTGATACGACTGATGCCCACTTCTATCTTGTCTTGAGGACGTTTTTTTTGTTCATGCGGATCCTATGTATATTGCTCTGAACGAGGACGATTTTCTTCTCTGATCTAGGTGGATTTCCTTTGATATCAGTGACTGTCATCTGCTTGGGGTTCGTAATTTGGAGCTGAAGAATGCTGCACTTCCATTTTTCCCCTGAATGCTGACTATCCTAGTGCTTTTCTTTTGTTTTGGGTCGTATCATCCCTGCAAATTGGTTATGGAATTGATTTTTCGTATACAACATTATTTTCTTTGGCTGTCCCAACCTCTCTGTCCACCGCCTTGTTAGCTAAGGCATCTGCTGCCTGATTGTGAACTCTTAGAACATGTTTATAGACCACTTTCCTTAACAAGTTGATGTTTTCATTTATTCTCCGTTTTAACTTATTCAAGGCTAAGTTTTTAAAGTCTCTTCCAGAATCCATTGATGTTATTATAATAGCAGAGCCTCCTATAATAATAGGATCTTTGGCTTGGAGCTTTATCAGGAGACTGGTTCCCATTAACAAGCCATAAGCCTTTGCTCTGTTGTTTGACAACATCCCAAGCCCCCACTCGAAAGTTATAAATGTTTCACCTTGCTGATCCCGAATTAGTCCACCCACCCCAGCTCTTCCGGAGTTGTTCTTTGAAGCACCATCAAAAAAGAGTTTGAAATTTTTTTAGTTTTTGATCCATTCCTCAACTTCCCTTTCACTTCCCCACAACTTCCAATTTGCTTGTTTGTAACCAACATTCTTTAGAATATAATTTCTAGTTAGGCCATTTAGAGGGATTTTATTGTACCATTCTTTTGTATGTGTCCAGTTGGATTGATCAGGGGGAGGCATACTTTTGGCGTTGGATATTTTTGCTAATTGAGCCCAAGTTTTGGCAATAATGGTCTCTGTGCTAGGTTTTTTCCCCTTGAAGATGCACTTATTCCTGGCCAACCATATATGTCAATATACAGTGAGGGGAAAGCACTTCCAAATAGTTAAGATGGCTGCCTTATTTCGTTTTGCATGAGGATAATTGTGTGCCCAATTTTTAAATAATGGAGACAACTGCGCAATTGAATTAGTATTCATTTCCAGGGGACTGATAACCTGTTTCGAGCACTGTCTGGCTATGTGGCAATTCAAGAAAAGATGTTGGGAGCTTTCTTCTTCGGCTAGGCAAAGAACACACATTGACACCCCATGGATGCCCTTTTTCCTCAAATTCTCAGCAGTAAGAATCCTCCCTTTTAATAGTGTCCAAATGAAGAATTTGACTTTAGGAAGAGAGACATTCTTCCACACAGCAGTCCAGAGGGTCCACTTGTCGAGGATGTTATAATTGCGGAGGAAGTTGTAACCAGATTTGACAGAGTAGTCCCCTCCACTGGGATCCCGAATATAAGTATCCTTATTCTGTTTGTTTATTGGAGCTGAGCCATATAAAAGTGCCTTCAAATCTTCCCACTGATCCGCAAGACGACTTAGAAGAGGAGGTCTTTTCCAAGTTGTCCATCTATCTTGGTTCCACTCTAAAATCGAGGATAGGGAAGATATGCCCTTCTTCTCCATCCAATCATGAAGGTCATTCAAATTGTGGTGTTCTTTTAACGGGGCTGCTCCCATAATTCTGTCGTTCCAGATGGAGGTGTTTTCACAATTTCCAGGATTATTTGAGAAGTGATCTTTTATGTGGAGGATGGATTTTTTGATAAGTCTCCAAATGTGAGTGCAAGGGCGGTCCGGGATTAGACCATTAATCAATAAAGACCTCTAGCCGTTGAGGTATTTACTGGCCAAGGCTTCTCCCCACCACTAATTCTGACTAGTAAGCATGCGCCAAACTAGCTTTATACCAAGAGCTTCGTTTGTTAGGTTTGGGAGACGGATGGAGATGCCTCCATATTTGAAAAGAAGGGTGACTTGATCCCACTGGACCAAGCTGAACTTCTTGGAGTCCTGTCTCCCCCCCTGCCAGAGGAAGCATATGATGATGAGCTCCATTTGTTTATGTATGCTAGCAGGAGCCAAAATTAAAGCAAACTGGTAGATAGGCAGCGCCGAAAGGAGTGCTTTAATTAAGATAGTTCTACCAGCCAAGTTTAACCACATCATTCCCCAGCTTTGGATTTTCCCTCTTACTTTCTCAATTTGTTTGTTCCAAGTCTCTGTCTTAATCCCTTCTTTGGCCAAAGGTAAACCCAAATATATAAAGTGGCTCCAATTTTGCTGAACTGGAATTTCCAGAATTTGGGAAATCCTTTGCATGATGTTGTTTGGCACATTCCAGGTGTATATTCTGCATTTACTATTATTAAAAAGACCTCCCGAGGCAGCTAGAAAATCATCTAACACCTTTTTGAACCTTCTAGCAATTATACTGTATGCTCCCCCAATCAAAAGGGTGTCATCGGCGAAAAGAGAATGGTTAATTTCTTTGACACCTCGAGCAATTCTTATACCTGTAATCTCTCTTCTCACACGCTGATTTTCCAGCGAAATGCTTAAAGTTTCTGCCATAATTATATACAAGAAGGGAGAGAGCGGGCATCCTTGCGTCAGCGCTCTAGAGCTTTGAAAAGTATCTACAGGGACGTCCATTAATTAACAGTGCAATCCATGGGTTGGAAATACATGCTTCAATGATCTGAATGAACTTGTCTAAGATGCCAAACTTTTGTAAAACTGCAGCAAGAAAACGATGGCAAACACAATCAAAAGCATTAGCCATATCCAAATTTATAACCATTCCTCTTTTGTTGTTTTGGACACTGTCGTGTATCGCTTCTTGAACGAGGATTACATTATTAGTTATTTGTCTTTTTGGGACAAAGCCCCCTTGGTTTTCCGAAATGATACAAGGAAGGATCTTTTTTAGCCGGTTTGCCAAAATCTTGGTAATGATTTTATATGAAGAGTTGCATAGAGAAATTGGCCTGAATCTGTCAAAGGAGGCTGGATTTGGCTCCTTGAGGATAAGGGCCAGGTGTGAAGTTTTTGTATTTTCTCCCAGTTTGTGCTTTTTGAAAACATTCTTGATCATACGTACCAGATCTTTTTGGATTGTCTCCCAGTGGCTCTTAAAAAAGGCTATGGTGAATCCGTCGGGGCCTGGAGCTTTTTCCGGATGCATGCTCCAAACAACATCCCTTATTTCTTCCACTGTTACCTCCTTTTCGAGCTCATTATTTTGCTGATCGGTGACTTTGCTGCTTATTTGATGAAGAAAATCAACGTTGTCCACTTGCTGTTCCTCGGCTATGAAGAGGGATTTAAAGTGGTGAAACACTGCTTCTTTTATTTCCTCTTTCCCCTTGATTTCCTACACTGCCACATGGATATTGTCGATTTGGTTGCCTGCTCGGCGAATCTTAAGGTTGTTGTGGAAGAAGGCTGAGTTCTTATCCCCAGCTTGGATCCAAAGACATCTGGATTTTTGTCTAAGTTCCTCCTCTTCATGTCTATTTTGCTGATATAGAGCCGCAAACAATTCTGCTGTTGAAAAGTGTGCAACAAGAAATGCTTGTTGAGAGTGCAACAAGATGATGGAGCTTAGTGAAAAGAGTCGCCTTCACTAAGTGGGCCCGCAGGCTATTTTTGGCGCAAGTCTATTTTTAGACTATGTCTAATTTTAGACATATGGATCATGTCTATGGATTGCAGGTTGCTGTTTATGGATGATTGGTCAAGTTGGGAAAAATAGATGGACTTCTATTTTTGATGAAAGTGTGAGTGATCACAGTGTGAGTGATCAAAGTCTATTTTTAGACTGGTTGTCAAAAATAGAAAAGTCAAATATTATTGTCTCATAATAATATTTGGACTATAAACTTGATCTTATTCTCTTGGAGCACTTCAGTTTGAGCTACAGAGGTGGCACATGCAGCTGTCAGAAGGAAATACGCTTTTCTTATGAGTCAGTTGAGTTGTTGCATGCATGACTTCAGTTAGAACTCAATCAGTTGAGTTTGGTGGAGTTGATTGTGCAGTTGATGGAGTTGTGTTCAGTTTAGCTTTGTTAAACTAGTTGTATTTAGTCTAATTGATCAATAGACTAGAGATGAGTTGGGTGATTTAGTTATTAATTAATTCACAAGTTATTAACTCATAATGCAACTATAGAATACATCAGTTAACTCAGTTGCATGTCAGTGCATGTTCAGTTCAACAGGGACAGGTGGTAGAGAATCAGATTGCTATTAGTTGTGACTATAGTTGTGCACCAGATCTTGCACAATCAAGGGATTGAGGATGCCAATGAATTTGCTCACGTATTTGCCCAGTATTGTAGCCTTTGCTCACGTCCAACAAAGTGTGAGTGATTATTTTGAGGTGAAATACGAGTTTGGGAAGCCATTCTCATCAGTTCTTGAGCAGGTATTGAGCAGTGGAGGCAGGCAAGCAGTGGAATAGATTTGGAGATCAGATCTGAGCTGTATTGCGTGTAACAGGTGGAGCTGGTATTGGATTGCTTGTGATAAGCATTGTACTTTGTAATGTTACATGATTCAATCAATATAATATACAGATAGTTGGGGTTTTTAGCGAGATGCTTTCCCCGGGATACATACTGTGTTTATGAGTTTGATTGATGCTTCTATGTGTGCCTGTGAATGTTTCTGCTTCTGTAAATTGATGATCAACGTAGAGGAGATTATGTATTATACATGTTCCGCTTATAATTGTATGATCAGGATAATCTCTGTGAATATGTGTTAAATTATTCAAAATTTCTACATCTGCTTCCTGGGCTTTATCGTGCTCAGTGTCTTGCTGACTTTCCTTATCCTTGTTCCATTTCTCCAACTTGTCTTTTAATTCTGATTTTCTAATCTTGTCTTTCACAGCTTCTTCTCTAGCCCACGTTTTATTTTTTTCTCTTACCTTTTTAAGCTTAGTCTCCCATACAAACTGTGGGGAGCCCAACACCTCTTCTTCCCAGCTCTTTTTAATCAAATTCCTGAAGCCGTCCTTACTGTCCCAAATTTTGTTGTACTTAAAAGGGATCGGACCCTGATTTTCCCATTTGTCCAAAATGAGCACAACCGGCTTGTGATCAGAGGTCGAGGCATGCACGATTTTGCTCTTTATGGAGGAGAAATTTGCTGCAATATCCTCCTGGATCAAGATTCTATCAAGTCTTTCTTTTATGTTATGAATGCCCGTTCTTTTGTTGCTCCATGTGAATTTTCCATTGTTGGGATGGATGTCCAGCAACTTGTGGTTTGCAATAATGTCCTCCAGGGCAACTCTTGACGGATCTCCTATGAATCTGCCTCCCAACTTTTCCTCTATGTTCCGGATCAGATTTAGGTCCCCTCCCATTATTAGATTGTCAATCTAGGCGTCTTGTACCTCTTCTTTTAGAGACTCCCAACATAATGCTTTATCTCTATAATGATTCAGTGAATATATATTTATAACCGTATATGTGATATTTGTGTTTTTCTTCGTTAGATCTATCCTCACCCAACTGTTGTTGAGTTTTTGTCTGATTATTTTCCAGTTCCATTTATTCCACAACGTTCCAATGTCTCCTTCAGAAAAACACATATAAAAATCAGACACAAAATATGGTGGAAAAAGGCTTCAGCCTCAGGTTTCTCTCTCATTACTCTACAAAAATAATTGAATATAGTGTTACAAATAAATAGATGAGAGACAGTGTTCTCAAGATAGTGTGTGCTATCTTAGACACCTTTGGTTGAGATAATTTCTCCTTTGGTTGAGATAATTTCTCACCAGACACACCAATATAGGAGTTGCCTAAACTAACTCCTATCTTAGAGGAACAACCCAAGAGTTAGGCACAAATTCCTAACTTGGAATTTTTAATTAATTAATTTATTTTGGATTTATTATTGTTTTATGAGAGAGTCTAACATTCCATTTATTCCACAACGTTCCAATGTCTCCTGATGCCTTGTTTGAATCTGTTGCTATTCCTTCATAATTTTTTTGAGTTGCTATCAAGTTTTGAAATTCTCAGTTATTAATTTTGGTCTCTTGGATTATTAAGACATCCAGCTGTTCCTGCTTTATTAGATCTCTTGTTGCGTTGAGTTTTAAAGTAGAACCTAACCCTCTACTATTCCAAGAGACCAAGATCATTATTTACTTGATTTATGGTGGTTCCTCGCCTTTTCCTTTGACTACGGTTTTTCCCCACTCCCTTTCTATTTGTCCAAGGTGTCCATAGGCTGTTGAGTTCCGATAGCCATGTCCTTTGCTACAACCTCATCTCTGAGTTCCTTGTTGGATTTCCTCCCGGCTTTTTTTAGCTGCTCCAAAGTATTGGTCGTTTCTTTGATTTTGTTTCTGGTGAGGATTCTATCGATTGAAGGTGGGGGAGGCGAGAAGCTGGAGGGAGGGGAGGAAGCACTGGCATTAGCATTTGGATGTGGCGGGGAGTGGGGGAATGGGGGGTCATCTTCAAGAAGTTCGAAGGGATTAAGAGAGGGGTCCACTGGAGGAGCAGGGCTGATGAGGGGATGAGAGGATGTAGCAGTGTTTTCATTTGATTGAGGGGGGTTCTGGGTATTTTGTTTGTTACTAGTTTTCTTCCTTTTCACTTGTTCCCAGTTATTTTCTTGAGTTTCTGCATTCTCAGTTGTCTCTACATTCTTAAGCTTGCTACATCTATTAGCGAAATGGCCATACTCGTGACATACCTTGCATTTGAAGGGGATTTGCTCATAGTCTAGTTGCTGGATGTGCGTCCACTGATCCACCCTGAGTTTGATTGCCTCCGGTAGCCCTTTTCCCAAGTCTACTTCCACGCAGATCCTGGCGCAAGCGTGCATGTTGTCTTTTGGTTCACATCTGTCAATATATTTTCCCACAACATTCCCTATTGCTTTGACTGAATCATCTCCCCAGCAGTGGAGTGGGAGATGCGACAACCTTACCCAAACCGACACTGCATTTGGTATGTCCATCTCGGGATCGAAATCCAGAGACCATCTGTTCAGGTAAAGGCCTCGCGAATCCATGAAGTAGGGTCCATTCCTGAAGATTAGGTTTCTATCTTCTTTAGATTCGAATAAAAAAGTATAATATCCCCTTCCACAGAACCTGATCGCAATTTTCCCTTGTATATTGGCGCTCCAGTTTCTCTCCACCCATTTTTGAATTGCTCTAGGGGAGAGCCATAGACCTGTGAACTGCCCAACCAGTCCCCGTTCAACCAGAGAAATGGCTGCTTTTCGAGGAAGAGTGGGGGGTAAAGCTATTTCGGGGATTTTGTCAAGTTTTTTAATGAATTTGCTTGCTACTGGTTTGGATTTTGGGACTCCCTGATCAACGATTAAGGAGGCGAAAGCTGCTTCTTGATTTGGATTGCCACCCTGAGAAGAAAAGCCATCCCCTGGCTGATGAGACATTTAGCAAAGGGAGGCTCAGCAGCAGAAGGTTGCCAAGCTCTAGACGAAATGGGTCAGCGTGAGGGGAGCCCACCGGCAAGAGGCTAGAGGGGAGGAGGGGAGCGTGACAGCGGCAGGTTGCTAGGCAGGACAGTTGCAGGAGGCAGCGTAACAGGGAGGGGTGCGGCTAGGTCATAGCTCGCAGCAGGGAGGGGTGCGGCTAGGTCACGGGTTCGCAGCAGCAGTGCAGCGAGCCAAAAAAAGAAAGAAAGAAAAAGCTGGTAATTATATTTTATTTAAACTTAATTTAGTGCATTTGCTTAATGGAATTTTGGATTACATAGAAGGTTAAAACACTCTATTATAGTTTTCTTGGCATTGTTGTAGTTTGCTTGATTTTAATAACAATTATAGAAAGAGTTAACGATTATCTCAATTTTATGTTTTTAAGGTTTTTTAATTTTTTTTTTCAAAATACTATTTTATGTTTTTAAGATTTTTTAAAATTTCTTTCAAAATACTATTGCTTGTTGTTTTCTAATCGCTCTTTTACTTATTTTCTTCTTGTTTTAGTTTCTGGTTTTTATATTTTGCCAAAAACTTCCTAATTTTTTACTTTGATTTAGCTATATTTAAATTAAGCCACAAAGATTCACTGCCTAGTAACTTGTTATATGTAACCAACTTTTACATATTATTTTATTTATATTGTATTTTATATATTTGCCTTCATTTTCTACATTCCCGCCAAATTCCAATGGACACAGGGTCGAGTTGCAACGGATAGGGGGTGACGTGAATAATTAATGCCAAATTCCGACGGTTCCCAGGGCGGTTTGATTGTTAACGTATACAGGGCGATCTGATTTTTAACGTACACGCCCTTACAGGGCGATCTGAGTGCTGGGTACCATGTCTGTTAACCTGACCGTGCTCGAGTCTCCGCATATCTTGTTTCCAATGAACCTTATTTTTATTTATTTGGTTTATTGTAGTTTTCTATGTTGTTATTGTTGGCCCTGATGTTGTTGGACGTCGCCGATTTGAAAGGGCTGGACGGGTGATGGCAGGACGTATGTATAATGATCCACTGTGCTCTTGCCGCCCTCCCGCCTCTATCTGCTGCACATTCCATTCGTTCATTCACCAGGATTCCGTGCTTTATTTAACTAACCAAATGTATCGCATGTCCCGGCATTTTGATCGATGAACAGTACGTGCAATTAATGAAATGGGTTGAGGAGAACTGGTCAAATGAACAAGGATAATTCGCGGTAGGTTTTCTTAAATTTATTTTTGCAAGCATTTCTATATGGTTGTTTAAACCCTAGCTATGCTGTTCTTGGCTGAAATTCGTATCATTTGAAGTGCTACTGTTTTTTCTTCATTTGGAAGGTTTTTTTAATAACGATCCAGGGTTTCTTTTCGTTTAAAGGGCCCCACTTGGAGTTTCTTTCCCTATTAAACGAAGCCATTTTTGTTTGCTTTAAATGCGAATCAGGGTTTGATATCTTGTTATTTGCAAATTCTTGGGGGAGACCTTTAATCTTTCTTTACTGTCTGATTTCTTTAACTTTTATGCAGTAAATATTCTTTTACAGAGTAATTTCTGTTTTTTCAGATGGGCATTGGCTAGGCTTTCCGTGCATTTCAATTTTCCCTCTCAATTTGTGTTTCTCGTAATTGTTCAAATTTTCATCTATAGCGCCGTGGCAGAGCATAATGTGTAATTTGTGTTTGGCGAAGTATATCAGTTTATGTTGTGGCAGAGCCTGCAAACAATTGTTAAAAATTGCTAACGAATTAATGAAAACAAATCTGCACTCAGAAATTTACACAGAACAAGGTTTCTGCTTTATTGGTCAAGATGCGTGAGAATATTTTTATAGGGTTTCCAGTCCCATTCATATATAAAATTTCTTGGCACAGACTCGATAGAATCCAGAGTCCAGAAAATTAAGGGTTTCGAAAATGCTCCATTGGCTCAAGAAGGTGAACTGCCATGTGCTGAGGAGCGGTTATTGTTGTCAATTTCCAACAGTTTGGAGCATAATGTGCAATTTGTGTTTGGCGAAGTATCTCAGTTTAGAGTATAATGTGCCATTTGTGTTTGGCTTGGCGAAGTATCTCAGTTTAGAGCATAATGTGCCATTTGTGTTTGGCATGTGGTTGAAGAACTTTTTACAGTGAGTTTTGCTCATTCAATATAAATTCTGTCATGCAGTCCTGAGAGGCAATGCGGAGCGAGCTTCAAGTATGTTTGTAGTTAGTTGATATGATTCAAATTGACGAGATTCACGGTATGTATTGCTTGATTTTGGTGGATTTATCTTTTGATTATCCTACACTCGGGCATGTTTAGAGTGATTTCTTTTGTAGTTTATTGTCAAAATTACCAATCGGCCAGTCTGTGTTGGAGTAAATTCCTACTGCTCTATTTAATTAGCTCGGAGAAGGTTGATTTTGTTTTGGGACTCTTCCCGACATAGGTGGCTGGAATCTTTTACCCTAAAATGGGGAATGACTATAATCATAAGACCATATTTCGGTGATTCCATGCTAATTTTAGATAACAAGGGTATATTCTATGCTTAAGAGCAATTTACTTCAATTTTTCTTATTAGACCAATATCAATTTCCAGATTAGCAATCACATTAACATGACAGTAAATGCAGATTGAACATAAATAAAAAGCAGAAGACAAGCCAAGACAAGAGGACACAATATTTGGCGGATGCCAGGGAAAAACCCCAATGTGGGGAAACCCTTTGATCAAGTCTTTTTGTTATTCTTCAAAAGTTCAGCCAAGAGAGAGTACAATATACAAAGTTCAGAAGCCCAAACATAGTCAAATCTGTCCAGTCAAACTGCAGTCAACAGGATGCCCTAACGAGAAAGTCAACGCTGGTCAACTTAGCAGAATTACTCCTCTAAATCAGCTCGGTCAAACTCAGATGAGGAGAGAGGAGATGTGTGAGTGATGATGAGTGTTCAAATGAGGTAGATGCTCCTATTTATATGCAACGTTGAGGATGAAAAGACATGACTTTTGGGCTTCTGAGCCTATATTAGTTTGCTGGCCGACTTTGACAATTTGTCCATAAAATAAATAAATTCATAATTCCATTTATACATGTCAGAATGCGATGATCTTTAAATCAATCCTACACCTCTCTAAGAGAGGAATCCAATAAAAATATCAGCTTCATCATGTGAGCTGTCCAAGGTGGAGTTTGGCACTAGTTGCCAAATTTAACACACTGGAACCTGAGGGATATAGGCATGTTGACGATCGGGTTTTTAGAACAACCATAAATGGTGTGCCCCTGTACTTCTTGAGGATTATGATCACAACTATGACAGTGGAGAGTGCGAAGAAAATAACAAGGATTTGTGTTTTTGTCTAATTGACAAACTAAAAAAAGTGTTTCAACAAGCCATTAGGGCTTCCAATATTCAGTTGTGAAGAATATTAGCCAACAGCAGCAGCGGCAAAAACCGGCTTAAACCATTATAGCTGTTCTATTATGAGTTGCTGCTACATAAATTTAATAATCATTATCAAGTTCTAATGTTAATTCAAAGCTGCGGGTTATGCCTAAATTCAAGTCATGGTTTTCTAAATTCAGCAGTTGTAATTAGCAGGCAGTAGAGACGAATCTGGTGTGTGAGCTTCCTTTTTGTGACACTTGTCCTTATAAAGGGGTTAAACTGTGTATGAAATTGTTCTTATTTGAATATGAGCGAAAACAACTATGTGGGTTGTTTGAGACAACTTCTAGCAGAGCCCTTGATATTGAACAGAATGTATTCAAAACATCTGGTGGTTTATTTCCGGAAGGTTTGTTATAGGCATTGAATCAATCCTGTTTTTAGGTCTAGCTGTCTTGTTGCTCAAGTCTTGCTGGTCACTGGGACGATATGTTGCATGGTCTGTGTTAGGAGTTGCTGCTGAGTAAATAAATTTGCCTTTCCCCAGGTTCAGATAAAAACTGTTTTGGGAATCTAATCCTCTTCTGAAAGAGGAGGATTTCAGGGATGCAATTTTGAATTCCAAGGAAGTTCCATTTTTATCTGTCATAAGAACAGGTGAGTGTGTTCAGCATTCTTGATACACTGCATGTTAAACTGAGTGGTGTGTGTTTTATGATAGGCATCAGATAAGGCATGTTTATCATAAATTTATATATTGTGGTTCAGAAGGATATGATCATTTTAAACCTTTTCGTATTGTTTTTGGGGCAGGTACTAGAATTTGTTCCTCTATTTTCGTGACAGAAGATTGAAACACAGGTCTTAAGAAGTCTTGTCTGTTTTTGTAGCAATCAGGATCTTTGAAAGAAATTAGATCAACAACATTACACAACTATGTTATTGCAAGAAGTAAGAAGTGACATAATCAGGATCTTAGAAAAAAATTAGATGGACAACATTACAAAGCTATGTTATTTCAAGAAGTAAGAAGTGACATGCTTGCAAGTGAATTAGTTTTTACAAATATTGAAGAAGATGAAATACTCTACAGAAAAGGCTGTTATGTGTGCATGACATTTTAGATTCACAACAAAGAATTCCATTTTATTCGTTTGAACAACTTAATTTTTCTGCTAGTTTTGAAAAAACACTTGTTAGCAACCTGCTCAAGAGCATAACGTCACTAGTAATTGTGAATAAAGTTTTGCGTCAATCTGCTCGTTAGTGTAATATTTCTAGACGTTGCCAGCAAAGAGTTGCAGGGCATTTTGCCCAACAACCTAATGTTTCTAGTGAGGTTGAGCAAATACATGCATTGCATTATATTCAACAGCATATAGTTGCAATGCATTTTTTCCAGCAATCTAATGTTTCTAGTGAGGTTGAGCAAATATATGCATTGCACTCTGTTTAACAGCATATATTTTCTAGCAGTTTTCCACAGCGTAATGGTCACAGTAGTTTAGATAGAGGTCAATTTCTGCATTACCAATCCTACATTAGTGGGTACCTAAGTAGTGAGGAAAATTGTGAACTTCCAAGAGGGTCATTCACTAATGGTATTAAAATGAGTGAAGAAGCGGAGAGCACTAATGGTAAATATCTTTATATAATATATTCCTTTAAACTATAGACATGTGGGAAGACACTTGTTCTGTTGTTTCTAATTTCTGTTCCTAGGATCCATGCAATGCCTATCAATGAGAGGCTATGGTTTGAACGCCAGGAATTGAGCCTTAGTCCTTATAAACAAGCCACCTGTTAATTACAATAATGGGCCTTTCTTCACACACGATATTTTCCTAGATGGCTTGCCTTCACAAGTTATGGAACAGCCCATGTGTCCTGTTTTAATTCCCATGTCTTGTGCTGCTGCAATGTCTTCTTTATGGTCTGATAATTGTACTAAAAAAACAAGTGTATTTACACATTTAAGGAGAGTCCCATAGACTGATGTGTCCCATTACAGAGACATGAAGATCTATTGAGACAGAGTCTTGTTGCAAAATCATATGTTTAGCAATATCTGCAGAAGCTTCTCTAGTTTTATGGGTAAAAGCCTGAAATCTTGGGAGGAGCAGATGATAATAGGTTGGATATTGAGTTTATTGATTGACAAGTTGTCAATGATGGCATTGCAATAAAGTACAAGCAGAGGAAAGTGAAAAATGCTGGAAAAGAGTCTAATACTTTGGGTTGAAACCAAACTAAGTCTGTTCATAATAGTCTGGATATTGAGGTCACAGACGAACAGACTGTTAATGATGGCATGGTAGTAAATTTCAAGAGTGACTTTTGCAAAGCTGTTAAAGAGTCAAATCTGCAGGTTGAAAGTCAAATTAAGTCCAACGATGGAGAGCCTATTTCACATAGGCTGAAAAGAAGAAATCTAATTCAAATTTCAGCCAGAGTTCAATTATCATGTAACATTTCAAGCAAACGTTCTTCCTGTTTCTGTTCCAGAATCAGTTGAGAAGAGCTCTTTTGAAAGCAAAATTTTGGGTCAGCTAGAGATGATCCAAGTACCAATTTTATTGTGAATGGAAGTGCTTAAGTTTTGGAATCAGCGATGAAGTGTCCTGTTAAAAGCGAAATTTTGACTGACCCAAAGAATGTTGCAAGTATAAACATGCTTTCGAATAGAGGTGTGGTGGGCCTTCTAGATTCCATTTGTGCTTCAGAATTACTCTAGAAGTGCCCCCTTGAAAGCACAATTTGACTCAGTCAAAGAGTGATGCAAAAATACAAACATTATTGTATAAGTGGTAGGCTCTTTTTTGTTTCAAGAGATACTTTTTACAGCCCAATATGAAGGAGATGTGTTTTAAAATATGACAACAATTAAATTAAAAGAAAATTTCAAAACCAAAATTTACTCAGGTAAATATTTGGTGGTTAGTGTAATGATGTTGGTTGACGAAACCAGTGGTAGTTCGTATAATGAATATAAAAGTGCCAAGATAGTTATATCAAGGCAGCCCAAGATATAGGTGGGAGTGGGTTGTAAGCCTGATTGTAATTGTTCATCTTCGATGTTCCCCAAATGTTTACTGTGTAAAAGTTGTGTTGTGTGTTATTCTCAATCTTGTCATTGTTAGCAACTTAGCTCTGCTATTCAACACTGATTTTCCAAGGTCAGAGACAAGTTCGGTCTGCTTGGTTGTGCTTAAAAGGTTTCCACATTGGCCGCTTTCTCCTTTTTCCTTCTATCCCGCTTCCTATCTGTCACTCATGCCTGTTCTTCCTTTCTAAGCCTGACATATTAAACCCCTTTGGCCTTAAGCCCCGAGAGCAAAACCTCAAGTAAACCATAAAACCTCACCCACATAACCCCGCGCTTTCATAACTCATCGCTTCTCATCTCCGCCGTTGATCACCCCGCCGATCCAACGGCTCTCGTCGCCTTTGATAAAGTAACCCGCATGATCTTTTCTCCACCATCCGATCATTTCCATAAAGATCCGACGACATTCTCTCTCCTCGCGCCCACAACTCACCCTAACATTAGCGCGCTGAGAGTGGTTTTTCTCTCTCATCCGCTGCTACGTTCGGCCGCTGAGTGGCATCGCACGCCCCTGTCCTTTTACCGCTTTACGCCCAAAAGCAGTGCGATCAATACCAAAACCGCTCGACCAATCCGCCCCCGCTCATTAACGCCAGAGCAACTCGATCGCCAATCATCATCCAATTTGCCCGCCGAAGATCTGATGGCCCCAATTCATCCCGCTCTCACCTCAGCCTATAGCCTCTGCCGAGCCATCTCCGCCGTCCATTCCCTCGATCCGACGACCATCCTTCCCGCTCATCCAACTCGTCCACTCACCCATGCATTTCACGTCCCCTGACCACTCCGCTTGCCTGAGAAGGAAGATAACCAACTTACCAGTACTAGTCACTGATAGATCCCAACAACCATGTTTAACAAACAGTATGGCAAAGGGGAAAAAGGACAGGCATGACCCTGTGACTGCATTTAGCAGTTATGGAACTCCACTGGTACAAACACTCCAACTGCCTAAGAGGACAGCAGAGCACCTGAGCAGATCGGATTCACTCACTGCAGCAAGCAAACACAGTCAGAGACTCCATCAGGCAGTTAAATGCAATTGGTGGTCAATTATGACCCCTCCATACCTAAATGGCCAAGTGCCCTTGTAATGTAAAATCTATAAATACCCAGAAGAAAGATGTAATTAGGGTTGATGGTTGGCATTTTGATGTAAGGTTCAACTTCTGGAGACTGTAGATATTTTGTCCCTTGCAACGTCTCGTCTTCAATTTCAGCTAATACAAGCTTCCAGTTTACAGAGGATTTTTCGGCGAAGATCACATGAGACATCATTTGTCGACGTGTTTCGAACCAACCAGTGTGGTTCATCGTCAGGACAAGTTTCGAACCAACTTGTCCTGACGATGAACCACATTGGTTGGTTCGAAACGTGTCGACAAATGATGTCTCATGTGATCTTCGCTGAAAAATCTTCTGTAATACAAGCTTCTTTTGCTGTTAACTGCTCACTTTCCATTTCTTTCTGTACCAAGTTGTGCCTGATATGTTGTGTTCTTGAGCTCTTGATGTTTAGCATTAGATAGCTGTCATCCTATCTCCGTGTTAGAGTCTTGTATGCATCATTGAACAGGTGGTCCAAGTTTCTTTCTATCAAATGCAGGAGAGCTGTCATCTTGTCCTTGCATTAGTAGATTAGATTTGCAGACTTTTTTACTGGTTGCAGCCGACCATCACATGGTCTTGTGCATCTGTTGGTGTGGTCAGTATTCTCCATGTTCACCCAATCTCTAAACTGTGAGTAGTTGGTGGTCACGCATGTCTGGAGTGAAACAAAGCAAAAGTGGTTATCAGGCTTGGACAAGCATCATTCCTTCCATTCATCCATTGCAACAATAGTTGAATTTATATGTTACCAAGCATCTCCGAGCTACAACCTAGGAGAGTTTCTTGGAATCCTAACAGTCATTATTTCTTTGCTGTTGTCATTGTTTTGCACTCTCAATTACCAACAAGTGGTATTAGAACAAGGACGCGTGCAATGATTTCTTGGATGTCTGCATAGAGGAAGAGTGGTAGGTCAAGGTTGTAGAGCCAAAGAAGGGAACCTGCACGCATAAAAGATAGTTTGGTTTGTGAACTCGTAGATCCATGGTGGCAGAGGAGTAGATGTCAGATTTTTCATCGTAGGCACAGTCTACTGTGGTCAAACTGAGTAGTTAGTTTGCAGAGGATATGCAGTGGAGGCCGTTGTGCAAAAAAAGGTGTTGAGTCGCAGTTCCATTAAAGAAGAGGAAAGCCATTTGTTGGACGTGGAGGTTGACATGCTGTGGTGAAAGCCAAGTCTGCATAGAGATTTTTGCAGAGAAACCCTAGCCGATGGCGAGGAATATCAAACTCTAAATACTAGAGCCGTGTGCATGCAAGCTACAAAAGGACACCCTAACAAGTTGGAGTGGAGAATCAAGTGTAGATGTAGAGGAAAATCCCAGCCAGTGCAACTGATATTGGAGAAGATTATATATATATATATAAATCAAAAAAGGTGGATATATATTGTGGATAATTAAATATTTAAAGAAGCTGCGGGGTTTGTGAAAAACAGGATTTAAGAAACAAGGTTTGTGAAAGTATTTAGTTTTTTTTTTAATTAATTAATTTATTTATAATTTTTCGGATTGACACATTTATAACAAAAAAACAATTTGGAGGGAGAGTCTGCAGGTAGAGAATAATGACTAAGGTGATGAATACAAAATTTGAGGTGGCAAAACTTAATGGTAAATATAACCTTAAATTACAGAAACTTAAATGTGAGATTTGTGTAGAAAATTTATGCTTTGCTGTAGGCCAACCCAATTTCATGTCTTGCATGGTTTGATGCCAAAACCCATCATAAAACGTATGACTGATATTTATATTAATTTTACATTTAGCTTGAAACAAAAGGCTACACTACCATTTTGAACTTCAATAACTAATACAAGATAAAATATGCAAGCACACACACAAGATTTTAACACTTGTTTTTGGTCCAATGACCTGGAAAAACCCGCAAGGGGAAAACCAGTCTTCAAGGATGATTTTATTTGCGTCTTGAGAAATTTCTTGCAACAAAATTACTACAAGAAATTTAACTTATCTCTTCCCTTGAAGAAACAACTCAGAGGTTCTCTTTACACTGAATTCTGGACTGATATTATTCACCCACAGTGTGCTCTCCTTCAGTGGAAATACCAGCCTCTTAACAATTCCTCAAGGTCTGGAAATTGAACCACAAATTAGTCTCATTCTGCTCTGGAACTTGGGTTAGCTTCAGCTTGAAATGTGCACACCAGAATCAGCGTCCTCCTCCCTTAAACTACATGCTGAACCACTATCAAAACATAGGCCTGTGAAGCTTGCTGACTACACACATAACTGGCCCGAAAATCACGTAGAACAGGTCCGAGAAACACGCCTAAGAGACCCAAAAAACTCAGGATTGGTTGTGGCGAAGTGTAGGAGAGATTCCAGCTGCCTGTATGCTGATTCTGGTGAGTTTCAGACCTGAAAGGAACTCAAACTGTTAGC
The DNA here is from genome assembly GCA_031772625.1 of Pinus tabuliformis. NCBI lineage: Eukaryota > Viridiplantae > Streptophyta > Pinopsida > Pinales > Pinaceae > Pinus > Pinus tabuliformis. The sequence continues at coordinate 686,823,597 of CM062813.1, forward strand.
AGATTATTGGTTGGCTGTTCTCCTTAAAAATGGACCTCTGTTCTTGCCTCTAACTCGGCCTCCAGGGGATTCTACTATGTCTTATTTCTTGTTCTTTGCTGTAAGGTTTCACACAAATTCTCTGCCTCCTCTTGCTCTCCTCTCCTCAATAGCTTCTCTTGAGAATGAATGAGAGAATGGTTCCTTTTCCCTCTTTTGTCTCTCCAAAGTATAAAGAACCCTAACCCTTAGATCTAATGGCTGGGATTAAATCTCAGCTGATTAGATCAAGGGTGGAGATCAATCCCTCTTTTGACTGCCTTCCTCATGTGGTCCCCCTTCATTAATGAACCTCCTAGTACTTTTTCATGTTTTAGTAGCATAGTCACTTTTTCTCTCATAAAGTCATTTTAATAACATAAGTGTACTTAGTACTTTACACACAAAGTGACTTTTTAAACACATGTGACTTTAATAACTTAAAGCACCTAGTGCAAGTCTCATAAAAAGTACTTTAGCCCCTTGACATTAATAAAACACATAATGTCACTTAGACAAAAGATGATTAATGTGTCTCCCTAGGCCAATGGGAGAAATGCCTATGAAACACTTCCTTGGTACCCTTATTTTCAACACTTCTCTTATTGAGGAAGGTGTTTCTCACCACTCCCAGCCCATCTTTGAAGAATACATGCTTGCCCCTTGGCAATGACTTGGTGAGAATGTCTACTACCTGTTCATCAGTGGCTATATACTCAAGCTTCACAACTCTGCTCTGACTCGAGTCTCTGATGAAGTGGTTTCTGATTTCAATATGCTTTGATCAGTCATGAAATACTGGATTCTTAGAGAGTTTAATACACAACTCTGATTATCACAGAATATTGTAGTTGGTCTCAACCTTTGACTAAATAATCCAAATAGCATCTTGTGAAGCCAAAGTGCCTTGCAACCTACTTGACTAGCTGCCATATACTCTGCATCTGCGTTGCTCAATGCCACCTACTTTTTTTCCTGCTGAACCATGACACAACTCCTGAGTTCGACGAGAAACAACACCCATAAGTACTCTTCCTGTCACTAGCACTGGCAACCCAATCTGAGTTCGTGCAAATAATCAATCTGACTCCATCTCCCCTGACATAGTCTAGACTATAGTCCAATGTGCCTTGTAGGTACCTCAATATATGTTTCGTAGCCACCCAGTGCACTCTCCTGGGATCCATCATAAACTAACTCAATGTGTTGATTGCGAAATAAATATCCGGTCTAGTGTTGACTAGATACATCAAAGAACCGATCAATTGACGATTCAAGGTGGGGTTCACCAACTCAGAATCTGAGGCATGCAACTTCTTCTAGTTGGTGATCATAGGAGTAGCCATAGGCTTGCAACCCTCCATTGGGAATCTCCTCACGGTATCATCTGCATACCTTCCTTGGCCGATGAAGATATGCCCATCCTCCTACCAAACCTCCAACCCCAAAATGTAATGCCTCAGTCCCATATCGATCGTGTCAAACTCTAAAGCAAGATCTCTTTTGTAGTGCTGGATGAGTTTGTTGTCTCATGTAATAAACAAGTTATCCACATACAAAACTAGAATGAGTGGATTGTCACCAACCATAATGAAATAGAGGTTTGGATCTGCATCACTCTTTTGGAAACCCATTTGGTGCAAGTAGGCATCTATACTCTCGTACCATGCTCTCGGTGCTTGCTTCAGTCCATACAAAGCTTTCTTAATCTTGCACACATGAGACTCCCTCCCATGCACCTCAAAGCCTTGTGGTTGCTCAATGTACACCTCGTCCTATATAACACCATTGAGGAAGGCAGTTTTCACATCCATCTGGTGAATCCTCCAACTCATCTCAACTGCTATAGAAATGACTGTTCTAATATAAGTGTAACGAGCAACTGGAGCGAAGGTCTGCTCATAGTAAACTCCCTCTACCTGTGAGAATCCCTTCGCCACAAAACAAGCTTTGAACTTCTCCACACTGCCATTTGCAACATGTTTGATCTTGTAGAGCCACCTGGAAGTCACCATCGACTTCCCCTTAGGTCTTGGCACTACCTCCTAGATATCATTCTTCATGATGGAGGCATACTCCTCCACCATGACATCCCTCCAAATATGCTGACTGGTGGTCTCCTCATAACTAGCTGGCTCTGTCTCCACAACATCTGCCATAAAGCCACCCAGCCTCTCTAGTGGTCTGATGACTCTGATCTCCCTCATTGACCACTTGGGTTTCCCCACTACCTACTTGGCTTCCTTCAAATTATCATGAAACCATCTTGGCTTCCTCTTCCCTGTAGTAGCCTCCTCTGGTGGTATGGGAAAATCCTCAACTTGAGCCTCTCCTCCTGACGAGGAAGGCTCTCCTATGATCAATGGAGATCCTAGACTCTGAGATTCTGCACCTGATTGTCCTACATCAGGTGATCTTGCACTCGGTGATACTAGAGTCTGTGAACCTGTCACCCATGAAGAAGGTGACCCTCCTGACCCTAGTGTACCAGTTCGAAATCCTGAAACCTATGGTGTGGCCCCTTGCTAATGAGCCTGTTGCTCTACTTGATCAACCTCCTGAGACCTCTTTAAGGCCCTCTCCTCCTCAAATCTCACATCTCGCCTCTGGACAACTTTCCTCTACATAGGAATATATATATATATGATAGGCCTTCCTGGTCTCACTGTGACCCAAAGAATACCCCTCTACAGTGGGTTTTAACTTTGTCCTCTTCTCCTTAGGGACGTGTGAGTATGTAAGGCACCCAAAGATCCTGATTTGCCCAACCTCTTGCTTCTTGCCGAAAAACACCTCCTTAGGAGTCTTGGGGAGCCCAACCTTTTACTTCTTCTCAGACATTATGCTTTTGTGATTCATGATATATTGTTCAGATCTTCCGAAAAAATCACATTTATAACACACTTAGGAAAACACCTCCTTAGGAGTCTTGCTCCCCAAGACTCTATTTGGGTTCCTGTTCTATAAATACATTGTAGTGTTACACGCCTCGGCCTACAAGAAGAAAGGTAATCTTTGATCATGCAACATTGCTCTAGCTGCATCCACTATAGCCCTGTTCTTCCTCTTTGCCACCCCATTCCGTTTTTTCTCTAAGGCACTATGTACTCCCTCTTGATGCCTGCACTCCTACAAAACTCGTTCATCTATGTGGAGGTATACTCACCCCCATTATCTGATCTCAACACCTTGATCTTCCTCCTTGTCTGGTTCTCCACAAGAGCCTTAAACTCATGGAATCTTTTGAAGACCTCATCCTTGGTCTTTAGAAAGAAAATCCAGGTCTTCCTGGAGTGGTCATCAATGAAGGTCACATAGTACTCACATCCACTTAGTGATACATGAGACATAAGACCACAAACATCAGAGTGTACCAAGGCAAGGATACCTACAACTCTACTATCACTGCTCGGGAAAGGTGTCTTAGTGTACTTTCCCAAAGCACACCCCCAGTGCACATCATGATGCTTAGTGCTGAACTCCGGTAAGCTTGTAAACATCACTCTCAACTTCCTAAAAGCTCCATAGTGCAACTGGGCCATTTGTGCCATAACTTGCATAACTCGCTATTGCTAGTCTGTGCCACCAAGGCTTTAATAGGCTGAAACATAAACCTATATAGACTCCCACTTTGGACTCCAATAGGTCTAGCATGCTCAACACTAGATCCCCTGGGTATCAACACTTGTCCTCTACAAAACACCACCTCAAACCCTCTGTCTTCCAAGCTGGAGACTGATATCTAGTTCTTCTTCAACCCTAGAACAGAAAGAACATCTGCCACTTTTAGAGAAGGTAATGACTCCCTCTAAAATGATATTGTCCCCAATCCTGCTGCTTTGACCTTGGAGTTATTTGCAAGCACAACCTCCAAATCATTATCATCCTCTTAGATACTCGTGAATCGCTCTCTCATTCCAGTCATATGTGATTCGAAATGGATACTAAATCAAGAAGAAAAGGTATTACAGGCTCGTGCAAGAATATTATTTAGTGCAACAGATCGAAAAGATTGCGAATAACATAGACAATGAACAGTTATAAAACATAATCCACACACATCAACGCAGTCAAAATAATAAAGGAGTTCACTAGACCCCCTTGGCTACGTTTCCCGGTCCAGCTTTTAGTGTCGACCTCTATATTATGTCTTCAAGAACAGATTATTACAAGAGTGAGCTCAAAAATAGAGTCTCAACCAACAGTGACATCAAAGAGGGATCTGCTTGAAAACCTTGAATCTAAAAGAGTGCACAGACTCTCCCTTTGTCTTGTTCCTCTTATTCAATCTGCCTCGATCTGACTGACTGACTGTCTTTCTGTGATTGTCTTCAACTGACTTATTCTCCTTCTGTTCTGCCATTGGATGGCTTTTAAGCCTTTCGGCGCTGTCTATTCGCCTCCCTGGCTCCTGATTGCTATCCCTTCATCTCTCTGCTGAGCGTTTAAACAATCATTGTAAAACGCCTAAGGCATTGGGGCACAAGGTAGATAACTAGGCGAAAAGATTGGTTGGCACGGGTGGAACCAACCGTTTGGCCTTCCCCCTGCATAAATCCTCAAAACAATGTATTTTTAGTTCCCAAAGGAAATACACAGAAAACATAGAAATTTTGACAAAACGCCAAAGCCGGACTTCAAACGATATAAAGTTTGCCCTATAATCCTCTCGGGTCCGTGTTTTATTGTTGTCACAAGCCCTTTGTATTCCACACCGTTGATCTGCCTTCAATCCGACGGTTCGCATCCAACCCGAGACGTCAAGTAGTTCGCTCAATCTCCACCATTGGTACGATCTCCGATCCAAGGGCTGACAGCCATTTCGGATGGCCTACTTGCACGAAGATTACCCGCTCGAAAAAACGATTCTCTCTCTCCTGCAGCGTGCTACGTGTCGGCCAGTGTATGGAATCGGGTGAAGCCCTCCCAATACCACTTACTGCTGGAACCTTGCTCGAAATACCGTTTACCATGGAACTCAAATCCTTCGCTGTTTAATTCATAACTCCTTCGAGTCCGCCTGTGTTAAGTCCTCCCTTTAGGAATCTGCGATGCGATATCTGTAATCTCTGTCGTTGATTTGCGTGCTCGATCAATGGTCCATGATAAGTCGCTGATCGCAGTCGCATTTCCCTTAGGGTCGCCTCTGATATACTCTGCTGGCCTCTCCCGATGTGATATCTCGATTTAATTTGGGCCGTTGATCTGTTCGATCCGATGGCTCTTGTGAAACGAGACTTTACGTTCCGCTTAGCTCTGTTTTCTGCCATTCGTAGTGTTTTTCTTCTGTGATAGTGTTTTCCGATAGTTAATATATATGAAGACTTAGACTTAGAGGTTTGATACAAGATCCATTTTGGATCACGCCTTTCCACTGAAAACCTTTTGGACCCCCAAAAGTTGGTTTTAGACATCGATCAAGTGAGGATAAAGTTCCCTCACTTGTCCAATTTCTATCCATTGTACCTTGCTTGGATTTGAACCTTTGAGGCCTACTCTCAGGGACTCAACATCCCCTTGACACGTAGTTCTTACCTTCCTGTCCAGAACTGTGTCCTCCTGTAACTCATTGAGATACTCAGGCAACAAATCCCTAATAGAAGGCAACTGACTTTGCTTTTCAGGATCTTCAATTAATGAAGGTTCATACAATCTCAAGTTTTTTGCATTAACGACTGAATAGATCTGCATATAAGCTGGTAAATCAAGGTGAAAAGCATTTTTACCAAATTTATCAAGTATCTTGAAAGGTCCATACCTTATTGGCTTTAGCTTCTTACCTTCACCCTGCATTCTGTCTTTGTTGATGTACAACCAAACTTGATCACCAACTTGAAAACTATGCTCAACTCGATGCTTGTCATGTCTTGCCTTGTACTTGGCTTGACTTCTTTCTAGCTGTTCCTGTACTGCATGGTGAATTTCCTGGATTTGTTCAATGCTCTTGGTTGCTTTGTCCACATCACTGTGTCCATCAATTGCTATGTCTTTACCAAAGACAAAATCCAAGGGAGACTTTGGTATAAAACCAAAACAAGTCTCAAAAGGAGATCTCTGAGTAGAAGAGTGCTTGGCACGGTTGTAAGCATGCTGTACATAACACAAATGCTCATCCCAGAGCTTGGGATGCTTGCTGCAATAGCCTCTGAGCAATAGGATCACTGTGCTGTTGACCACTTCTGTCTGACCATTTGTTTGTGGATGAAACTTTGTGCTCTTTTTCAACTTAGTGTCCATCAACTCCCATAAACTTGACCAAAACTTCCCAGCAAATCGAGAATCTCGATCAGATACAATAGAAGTGGGTAATCCAAAATGAACCTATACATTCTGAAAGAACAACTTTGCTATTTGTTCAGCGGTAACCTACTTGTTACATGGTATCAAAATACACATTTTACTGAACCTATCCACAACAACATACAAATAATCATGACCATTCCTAGATTTTGGCAACCCCCCAACAAAATCCATGGAAACACTTTCCCAAGGACGAGAAGGAATTGGAAGTGGAGTGTACAAGCCTAATTTCCGATTATTGGGCTTGCTTGTAGCACACATAGTACACCCTTTGATATATCTAGAAACTGTCTCATGCATTCTTGACCAATAACAAAACTTTGCAATTGTGCGACTGTCTTACTTACACCAAAATGACCTGATATGAGAGAAGTATGTGCTTCTCGGATTATGTTAACTCTTTCAGTTTGTGGAATGCATAACTTTCCCAAATGATATAAGAGTTGGTCTTTTACATAATAATCCAATTCTTCTACTTGCTTGCCATGACTTAAAGTTGCATATACATCTTTAAAATCTACATCTTGAGCATATTGTTCAATGTAACTTTCATGCATTATTGAGTTATGCTTAAGTATAGTAGATGCATTTATGATTGGTCTTGATAACATGTTTGCAACCTTATTGTGTATGCCCTTCTTATATCTGATGACAAGATGAAATTGTTGTAGAAAACCCATCCACCTATAATGTCTTGATTGCTGCAATTTAGTTTGTGAGTGCAAATATTGAAGTGGTTGATGATCTGTATGTATGATTGTTTCTTTACCCATTAGGTAATGTTTCCACTTTTTTACACTTTGTACTAATGCATACAATTCTTTATCATATGTGGGATAATTAACTACTGCAGAAAAAAATGTCTCAAAATGATAGCATATGGGTTTTCTGTGTTGCATCAACACTGCTCCCATGGCATAGTCACTGGCATCTGTCTCAATCTCAAATGGATGTTGAAGATCTGGCAGTGCTAGTACTGGTGCTGTACTGATTTTCTCTTTTAAGGTGTCGAAGGCTTTCTGTTGTTTGCCTCCCCACTTAAACACCTGTTTCAATCCTGTTAAAGTATGTAATGGCGCTGCAATCAATGAGAAGTTAGCAATAAAATTTCTCCAGTATTGAGCTGCCCCTAGGAAACTCCTAACCTCTGTAGCAGATTTGGGTTTAGGCCAGTTCACAATGACTTCAACGTTAGAGGAATCTATCTTCAATTCACCACCCCCTACAATATGACCCAAATAATTTAAAGATGTTCTTCCAAATTCACATTTTGACAGTTTTACATAGAGATTTTCTTTTTTAAAACATCTAAAGTCTACTTCACATGCTTTACATGGTCTTCCCATGTCTTACTAAAAACAAGAATGTCATCTAAATAAACAATTACAAAGTCATTAATAAATGGTCTGAGTACATCATTCATGACTCTCATAAATGTAGCAGGAGCATTAGTTAAGCCAAAAGGCATAACCAACCATTCATACAGTCCTTGCTTTGTTTTGAAAGCAGTCTTCCATGCATCCTATTCTGCAACTCTGACCTGATGATAAGGCAAGTCTAACTTAGAAAAGTAAATTGCTTTTTTCAATTGATCTAATAAATCATCAATACGAGGAAGAGGATAACGATTCTTGATCGTTATTTTATTTAGTGTTCTATAATCAATGCACATTTTTCACAAACCATTTTTTTTTCTCACCAACACAATTGGAGATCCACATGGTGATGTGCTTGGTCGTATAAACCCTTTATCAAGCAACTCCTGTACTTGCTTTTTTATCTCTACATTTTCTAAAGTTGACAACCTGTACATTCCAATGTTAGGTAATGGAGCATCTTGCTGCAAATAAATATCATGTATTATTTCTCACTTGGGTGGCAGACCTTTTGGTTCTTGAAATAGAACATCATACTCTGAAACAACTTTAACTAAATCAACTTTCTGTTTAGAATCACAGCCTTCAATTGCATTGGATTTTTCAGGATCCTTTGCCTTTACAATCATTAGTAAAAATTGCTTACTTGAATTCACAATTCTTTTCATCTGCCCTGAGTTTATGAGAGAATAGTTACTTTTGAGTTTATGAGCTCTTGCAATGTATTCTATTCCATTTTTAGTGAGTTGATACTTATTTTCAACTCTATAGAAAATAGCTTTTCTATCATACAAGTATGGACTTCCCGAAACAATACCACATATATCCAATGAAACTATATCTAATTCAACCTCATCTACAAATGTTGATCCAATAGCAAACCTAAGTTTACATTGTCTCGTTAGTTGTAGCTTTGTTTTATCACACACCCAACCTAATGGATATGGCTTCTCATGAGGTTTTGTTTGTAATCCCAACTTCTTTACAATTGTTTCAGAAATCAAATTTACTTGTGCCCCACTATCAAACAAAGTATCAATCTTATCATGCTTGGAAATTATTCTAATACAAAAGCTCATTTCTTTCCCTCTCATTATTTTCATTGTCAACAGATTGTGCAGAATTACTTGTGGATGCTTTTGAATCTTTACCTTATCCCAAGTCCCGCTGAATAGCAGCAACATTCTTTTTCTTCTTTCCACCGAACTTCTTAGGTTTCTGTTCTGGATGCAAAGACCAGCAGTGTGCCTCATCGTGTCCTTTCTTGCAATGAGTGCATGAAGGTTTATCCTTCTTTATAGTGTTTGCTTTCCTCTCCTTCCATTTTAGTTTCTTCTTTTCCTTGCTCTTGCTTATGAAATATTTAGATGATCCCCAACCTCTTGGTTTACATTTTTACCTCTAGCTTCTAGATGCGTGGCTTGAACTGATACATCATCTAAGCTAGTGGGATTAAACATGAGAATAGTATGCTTTAAATAGCTATGAAGACCACCTATATATTTCAATAAAGTCTCAGGTGAGTCCAATGATATACCTAGAGTTAAAGCTCTCTTTCTGAATTTCTGAGTATAACTCTGTACACTTTGACCCTTCAATTGACGAAGAGTTTGCTAACTCATCATTCCCTGCTGCATGTAAGCTAAAGGATAGAATTGCTTTTTGATAGCAGAAACAAATTCATTCCAGGTAGAAATGATTTTACCATGTTTTTGCAGATCAGCTTGTGTCTTGCCTTCCCACCATACTAGTGCAGTTCCTCCAATTCGAAGGCTAGCTAGCTGAATCTTCTTCCTTTCTGAATCAACGTTCTGTACCCTGCAATATACATCAATTTGTCTTATCCAATTATATAGCTTTTTTGCATTGAGTTCTCCATCATAAATTTGCAAATCAAACTTCACATCTAATTTGATTAAAGAAGTTTTCTTCTTCTTCTTAGAAGAGCTAGAAGATGATGATGATGTGGATGATGACGGAGGAGATGGTGGAGTTGCCATTCCTCCTTTTCCTTTGCCTTCTGGAGGGGCAACTAGAAAAGGTTCCTCTGCTCCTTTGTCTGGTTTGGGTGTTGTAGTGCTTTCACCTCGACCCTTTTTAAACTCCAGATACATCTCTTCCACCATGGCTCGGAGTGTCTTAAAGCTTTCTATAAATTGAGATTCTGATCCCAATGGAGCTTCTTCTGCCATTCTCCTATGAGAATAGACTCTTCCAATCTCTGGATTAGCCTCAACAAGTTCTCCTTCTCCTAGTTTGAGCTTTAATCTAGTTAGCATTCAAAATTCAGCACAAGCTTGTCTAACCTTAACAAACCCAAATGATCTAATACCACTTGATCCGAAATGGATAGTAAATCAAAAAGAAAAGGTATTACAGACTCATGTGCAGGAATGCACTATATTATTTAGTGCAACAGATTGAAAAGTTTGTGAATAACATAGACAATGAATAATTATAAAACATAATACACACACATCAACACAGTCAAAATAATAAAGGAGTTCACCAGACCCCCCTGGCTACGTCTCCTGGTCCAACTTTCAGTGTTGACCTCTATTATGTCTTCAAGAACAGATTATTACAAGAGTGAGCTCAAAATAGAGTCTCAACCAACAGTGACATCAAAGAGGGATCTGCTCAAAAACCTCGAGTCTAAAAGAGTGCGCAGACTCTCCCTCTGTCTTGTTCCTCTTATTCAATCTACCTCGATCTGACTGATTGACTGTCTTTCTGTGATTGTCTTCAACTGACTTATTCTCCTTCTGTTTTGCCATTGGATGGCTTTTAAGCCTTTCGGCGCTGTCTGTTCGCCTCCCTTTTGAGCTCTCTGGCTCCCGGTCGCTGTCCCTTCATCTCCCTGTTGAGCGTTTAAACAATCATTGTAAAACGCTTAAGGCATTGGGGCACAAGGCAACTAATTAGGGGGAAAGACTGGCAGGCACAGGTGGAACCAACTGTTTGGCCTTCCCCCGGCATAAATCTTGAAAACAACGTATTTTTAGTTCCCAAAGGAAATACACAGAAAACATAGAAATTTCGACAAAATGCCAAAGCCGGACTTCAAACGATATAAAGTCCGCCCTATAATCCTCTCGGGTCCATGTTTTATCGATGTCGCAAGCCCTTTGTATTCCACATCGTTAATTTGCCTTCAGCCCGACGGTTCACATCCAACCTGAGACATCAAGTAGTCCGCTCAATCTCCTCCATTGGTCCACGATCTCCGATCCAACCATTGATAACCATTTCGGGTGGCCTACTTGCACGGAGATTACCTGCCCGAAAAAGCGGTTCTCTCTCTCTTGGGCGTGCTATGTGTCACCTAGTGTATGGAATCGGGTGAAGCCCTCCCAATACCACTTACCGCCTAAAGCCTGCTCGAAATACTGTTTACCACGCAACTCAAATCCTTCGCTGTTTAATTCATAACTCCTTCAGGTCCGCCTGTGTTAAGTCCTCCCTTTAGGAATCTGCGATGCGATATCTGTAATCTCCGCTGTTGATCTACGCTGTCGATCAACGGTCCACGTTAAGTCGCCTATCGCAGTCGCATTTCTCTTAGGGTCGCCTCCGATATACTCCACTGGCCTCTCCCGATGCGATATCCCGATTTAATCTGGGCCGTTGATCTATTCGATCCGACGGCTCCTTTGCAACGAGACTTTACGTTCCGCTTAGCTCTGTTTTCCACCATTCTTAGTGTTTTTCTTCTGCGATAGTGTTTTCCGATAGTTAATATATATGAAGACTTAGACTTAGAGGTTTGATACAAGATTCATTTTGGATCAATATGGCAGGATGATCCACTGTCAACAAACCATGCATGGGAAGATGTAACATGAGTGGCTAAACTCCCCACCAAGGCAAACTCATTCACCTCTGCTGATAAGGCAAACTCAGTGTCAAATCTGGAAGTGAACTTGTCCACCTCTGCCAAAGCTGCAACTACTTGCTTGTACTTGCTCTTCTTGTTGGGACACTGAACAACATAGTGGCACATCTTCCCACAAGTAAAGCATTTCACTTTGCTCATGTCCTTCTTTGCCTTCTGCTCCCCCTTCTCTTGCTTTGCTCCATTAGAAGACCCCTTCTTGGCCTTCTTCTTCTTTCGCTTAGCTGTAAGGGCAACATTCTCCTCCTCACCTCCCCCACCGCTATGGTTGCCCGCCTTAACACTCCTGATCCCCTCTTAGATGAAATTGTCTCACATCCTCCTCCAATTTGGAAAGTGTTGTCGGGCACAATGCCATGTATGAATCCATCCCATTTTTGGGTGAATATGTATAATGCAATCCTAACCAGTCGGTTCTCTAGGATAGCCTCTCCCACAATAGCCAACTCATCCTTCACCTGTGAGATCCTTGTGAGGTATGAGGTCACATTGTCGGCCTTGGTCATCTTGGTGTTTCTTAGTTTTTGCTAAAACACAATCCTCTTGTTCTCATTGGAGCTTTGGTGTAATATGATTAGCGACTCCCACATCTTGTAGGCAAACCTCTTCCCGATCACACGAGGAAATAAGTGGTCTTTAAAGGCATCTAGAAGGATCCTCTTAGCCTTCACATTCTTCTTGTTGAAGTCCACTAACTGAGTTGGATCAGTAGGTGGTTGCACAAGAGCCTCAACATTGTCCCACACTTCAACTTCCTCCAGTAAAAACATCATCCTCTCCTTCTAGGGGCCAAAATTATCAGCCCCACTCAACCTGTCCTCCACCCTCAAACCAGTAGCCATGACCCTCAAAACCAACAAATAGAAGCAAAATGTTGCTAGGCAATCTCCTCCCTCTCAACCAACAAATCTCTGGGTTTCTGACTGAGGTTTAGTGACAGTTGTTCACTGAGATGACAAAATTTTAGCTTGCTAGTCTTTTTATCGATTGATGTAAAATTCAGATCTGACTGCTCTTAGGCTCTGATACCATGTAGAAAATTTATGCACTACTGTAGCCCAACCTAGTTTCAAGTTTTGCATGGTTTAATGCCTAGACCCATCATAAAACATATGACTGATATTTATATTAATTTTGCAGTTAGCTTGAAACAAAAGGCTACACTACCATTTTGAAGTTCTCCATGGTTGAGAGGGAGTGTTAAAATTGGCAACCAGGGCAAAACTTCATGTGGGTCATCTTATTTATGGCTAATAATATTTTTATTAGATTCCTCTCGTCGAGAGGTGTAGGATTGATATAAAGATCATCCAATTCCGATAAGTATTCATGGAGATATGAATTTATTTTGATTATGGAATTATTATCAAGCCGACTTACAACTCATGTAGGCTCAGAAGCCCAACAGTCGCATCTATTCACCCACCAACGTTGTGTATAAATATAAGAGGACTTTTCCTCATTTGGACTCACTCATCTCATCACATCTCTCTCTCTACTGCGCAGATATGAGTCTCTTCTCTACTGCGTTGAAATGGGTCTCTCTCTCTCACACATGTGAAGCCGAAAGCTGTTGAATTTGAAGCTGCAACTGCAGAAGTAAAGATTGACTTGCGTGGCCTAGAAGATCTCCTCTTTGGAACTGCGTTGTAGGTTCATCTGAACCTCCTTTGAAAGCCGCAACTTTTGGTGGTGGAATGAAGTCAATCCGACGAATGGTTTGCAAGATATCGACTGCCCTAGTTTGAAGCCAGAAATTGCTGAAACTGAAGCTGCAACTGCAGAAGTAAAGATTGACTTGCGTGGCCTAGAAGACTCCCTCATCTGAACTGCGCTGTAGGTTCATCTGAACCTCCTCTGGAAGCCGAAACTTTTGGTGGTGGAATGAAGTCAATCCGACTGTCGGTTTGTGAGATATGGTCTGCCCTAGTTTGATAATGAAGCCGCTAATGCTGATGCTACCGATCTAGGGTTTGCTACTGCTGATATGAATCAGATTTATTGTACTATTTCTCTCTGCTGAATTATTGAAGATAAAAGAAGATTTGATCAAAGGGTTTCCCCACACATTGTGGGGTTTGTCCCTGGCTAGCCGCCACATCTTGTGTCTCTTGTCTTGGCTTGTTTTCTGTCGATCGTTTAATGTTCTATCTGCACTTTACTTTATGTACATGTGATTGCTAATCGGTGGAATATAATAAGAAAAAGAAGTAAACTGTTATAAGCATAGAACATACCATAACTTAACACACATCCTCCTCCAATTTTGTAAGTGTTGTCGGGCACAATGCCATGTATGAATCCATCCCATTTTTGGGTGAATCCATATAATGCAATCCTAACCAGTTGGTTCTCTAGGATAGCCTCTCCCACAATAGCCAACTCATCCTTCACCTGTGAGATCCTTGTGAGGTATGAGATCACATTATCGGCCTTGGTCATCTTGGTGTTTCTTAGTTTTTGCTAAAACACAATCCTCTTGTTCTCATTGGAGCTTTGGTGTAATATGATTAGCGACTCCCACATCTTGTAGGCAAACCTCTTCTCGGTCACACGAGGGAATAAGTGGTCTTTAAAGGCATCTAGAAGGATCCTCTTAGCCTTCACATTCTTCTTGTTGAAGTCCACTAACTGAGTTGGATCAGTAGGTGGTTGCACAAGAGCCTCAACATTATCCCACACTTCAACTTCCTCCAGTAAAAACATCATCCTCTCCTTCTAGGGGCCAAAATTATCAGCCCCACTCAACCTGTCCTCCACCCTCAAACTAGTAGCCATGACCCTCAAAACCAACAAATAGAAGCAAAATGTTGCTAGGCAATCTCCTCCCTCTCAACCAACAAATCTCTGGGTTTTTGACTGAGGTTTAGTGACAGCTGTTCACTGAGATGACAAAATTTTAGCTTGCTAGTCTTTTTATCGATTGATGTAAAATTCAGATCTGACTGCTCTTAGGCTCTGATACCATGTAGAAAATTTATGCACTACTGTAGCCCAACCTAGTTTCAAGTTTTGCATGGTTTAATGCCTAGACCCATCATAAAACATATGACTGATATTTATATTAATTTTGCAGTTAGCTTGAAACAAAAGGCTACACTACCATTTTGAACTTCAACAACTGATACAAGAGAAAATATGCAAGCACACACACAACATTTTAACACTCTTGTTTTTGGTCCAATGACCTTGGAAAAATCCACAACTGGGAAAACTAGTCTTCAAGGAGAATTTTATTTGCTTCTTGAGAAATTTCTTACAACAAAATTACAAGAAGAAATTTAACTTATCTCTTCCCTCGAAGAAGCAACTCAGAGGTTCTCTTTACACTGAATTCTGGATTGATATTATTCACCCACAGTCTGCTCTCCTTTAGTGGAAATATCAGCCTCTTAACAACTTCTTAAGGTTTGGAAATCAAACCACAAATTAGTATCATTCTGCTCCAGAACTCGTGTTAGCTTCAACTGGAAATGTGCACACCAGAAGTAGCCTCCTCCTCCCTTAAACTACATGCTGAATCACTGTCAAAACACAAGCTTGTGAAGCTCGTTGACTACACATAGAACTAGCCCAAAAATCACGTAGAACATGCTTGAGAAACATGCCTAATAGACTTGAAAGACTTGGGATTGGTTGTGGCTGAGTGTAGAGAGATTCCACTTGCCTGTACGTTGATTTTGGTGAGTTTCAGACCTAAAAATAACTCAGCCTGTTAGCAGATTATTGATTGACTGTTCTCCTTAAGAATCGACCTCTATTCTCGCCTCCAACTTGGCCTCCAGGAGATTCGATCTACCATGGCTTATTTCTTGTTCTCTGATATAAGATTTCACACAAATTCTCTTTTTCCTCTTGCTTTCCTCTCCAAAGCGTAGAGAACCCTAACCCTTAGATGATCTGAAATCACCCCTAGGTGACCTCAGGAAATTAATGAAGGTATTACAGACTCATGCGCTGGTGTGTGTGTGTCTATGTTATCTTGTGCAATAGATCGATAAGATTGTGAAATACACAGACACTTGAAACAGTAAGAGATCACAGTAAGCAAACATAAACACAACAAAATTCAATAAGGAGTTCACCCAATCCTCCTGGGCTACGTCTTCTGGTCCAGCCTTCAGTGGTGGCCTTTTTATTATGTTTTTAAAGCAGAGTCTTACAATAAGGAGCTCAATCAGAGTCTCACTTGACAGGGGATGAACAATAGGATGGCACTTGGAATTCCCAAGTCTTTAGAGTTCACAAACTCCCCTTACCAAATTTCGACCTCAATTGGTCTTTGTATGCTCGATGCTGCCCTTACTCTGATGGTCAGCTCGGCTTCCCTGTCCTCTACAACTTCGCCTCTCTTTCTATGTTTCTCGGCCTTTGGCTTCTTCACTGCTTCTCTGCCTCACTGTCCCTTGCTTCCTGTCAGCTCGTGGCTTTAAAGCGAGTTCGTTCCTTTGACTGTTTGTTTTTGCTTCCGGCTCTCCGGATTGCTTGCCTCTGTCCGTTGGTACTCCTTTGCCCTGCATCATCATCACTGTGTAACGCTTCGTAGAGAGGTGGCCAACTGTCTCTTTGCGAATTGAGTGTCAGTTCTTCCTGAACAGTCATTTTTTCTATTATTTCCCAGATGCCTGTGAAACGGGTCCTTCTGTTGATTCATTGGTCAAATCGGACTTCAAATCTTATGCGCTGCAGTTTATTTCTCCCTCGAGTCCGGTCATCCATCGAGTTGAACCTCCGCCCTTGATCTAGAGCCCCTAGATCCTACAGTCTTCGCTCCTATCACACGGTTGAGTTGCTCGACCGTTACTCCGCAATGTAAGAGGTTTTTCTCTCTCCCCGCCAGACATGCATCACTTGGTGTATGGAATCGCTGGGTCCTCGGACAAATTCGCTTATCGCTCGAAATGCCTTTGATATTCCGTCGGTTTTGAGTGTGGGACCCGCCTTGTCGGTTTTAGCGCTTTCCCACAGTTTTCCGGTTTCCCTTGTGACCGAGCGCTCGAGGTCTTTCCTTCTCCAGGGGTTTTGCCTAGGGGTTTCTGATAATAGCGTATCAGAAACAACCTCCATTTCCGGATCTGAGCTTCCCAATTGCCATTTTTGCGCCATGTGCGGTCTCCATGGGCCAACGGTCAGCGCGCTTTGACCGAAGGTCCTTGTTGCTCCGTGCTGGCTGCAAATTGCCATTATTCAGAGGTTATTTCTGATAGTTATAAGATTTCTTGAAGTCTGTCATTCATTCTAAACAATCATGGAATTGTTTGAGGATCCAATTCAGATCACGACCTTCCCATTGAAAAATATTTTGGACCACCAAAAGTTGGTTTTCAAGCATCGACTAAGTGAGGATACAACTTTCTCTGTCCAATCTCTATCCATTTTGCATTGCTTGGCTTTGAACCCTTGAGCCCAATTCTGAGGTACTCAACATCTCCCCTGCATGTCGTTCTCACCTTCCTGTGAAGAACTGTGTCTTACTGCAATTCATTAAGATATTCAGGTAACAGGTCATCAATAGAAGGCAATTGACTCTGCTCCTCAGGATTTTCAATTAACGAAGGTTCAAATAGTCTCAAGCTGTCTGCATTGACGACTGAGTAGATGTGCATATAAGTTGGTAAATCAAGGCGAAAAAACATTCTCACCAATTTTCTCAAGGATCTTGAAAGGTCCATACCTTATTGGTTTTAGCTTTTTACCTTCACCTTGCATCCTGTCCTTGCTGATACACAGCCAGACTTGATCACCAACTTGAAAACTATGCTCCATCCGATGCTTGTCATGCCTTGCCTTGTATTTGGCCTAGCTCTTTTCCAGCTGTTCCTGTACTGCCTGATGGATCCCTTGAATTTGTTTAATGAACCTAGTTGCCTTGTCCACATTGCTTGGTCCCTCAACTGTTGTGTCCTTACCAAAGGCAAAATCCAAGGGAGATCTTGGTGTGAAACCAAAACAGGTCTCAAAACGAGATCTCTGCGTGGAAGAATGTTTGGCTCGATTGTAAGCATGCTGCACATAACACAAATGTTCATCCCAAAGCTTGGGATGTTTGCTGCAATATCCCCTGAGCAACTGGATCACTGCCCTGTTGACTACTTCTGTTTGGCCATTGGTTTGTGGATGGAAAGCTGTGCTTTTCTTCAGTTTGGTGTCCATCAGTTCCCATAGACTTGACCAAAACTTCCCCACAAATCTAGTGTCTCGATCAGAGATAATGGAAGTGGGTAATCCAAAATGAACCCATACATGTTGAAAGAACAGTTTTGCAGTTTGTTCAACTGTAATCTGTTTATTACAAGGTATCAAGATACACATTTTGCTGAACCTATCCACAACAACATACAGATAATCATGACCCTTCCTAGATTTAGGCAGTCCTCCAACAAAGTCCATGGAAACACTTTCCCAAGGATGAGAAGGAACTGGCAATGGAGTGTACAAATCTAGTTTCCTATTGCTGGGCTTGCTTTTAGCACACATAGTACACCCTCTTACATATCTAGAAACTGTCTCATTCATTTTTGGCCAATAACAAAATCTTTGCAGCTGTGCAACTGTTTTGCTTACCCCAAAGTGACCTGATATTAGAGAAGTGTGTGCTTCTCGAATTATCTTTACTCTTTTAGTTTGTGGAATGCATAGCTTCCCACAATGATACAAGAGTTGGTCCTTAATATGATAATCCAAGTCTTCTATTCGTTTGCCTTGACTTAAAGTTGCATATACATGTTTAAAGTCTATATCTTGAGCATATTGTTCAATGTAACTTACATGTAATACAGTATTATGCTTAAGTATAGTAGATGCATTTATAATGGGTCTAGATAACATATTTGCAACTTTATTATGTATGCCCTTTTTATATCTGATGACTAAATGAAACTGTTGTAGGAACCCCATCCACCTGTAATGTCTTGATTTCTACAACTTAGTTTGGGAGTGTAGATATTGAAGTGGTTGATGATCAATATGGATAACTGTTTCTTTGCCCATTAAGTAATGTTTCCACTTTTTCACACTCTGTATTAATGCATACAATTCCTTATCATATGTGGGATAGTTAACTACTACAGAGTTAAACATCTCAGAATGATAACATATGGGTTTACCATGCTGTATCAACACTATTCCCATGGCATAGTCACTGGCATCTGTTTGGATCTCAAACGGTCTTTGAAGATTTGGCAGTGCTAGTACTGGTGCTGTACTAATTTTTTCAAGGCTTTCTGCTATTTGCCTCCCCACTGAAACACCTTGTTCAATCCTGTTAAAGCATGTAAGGGAGCTACAATTAAGGAAAAGTTAGAAATGAACTTTCTCCAATATTGTGCTGCTCCTAAGAAGCTTCTAACTTCTATAGCAGATTTGTGTTTAGGCCAGTTTACAATCACTGCCACCTTAGAGGGATCTATCTTCAATTCACCACCCCCTACTATATGTCCCAAATAATTCAAAGATGTTTTTCCAAATTCACATTTTGAGAGTTTAACATAAAGTTTTTCTCTTTTCAAAACATCTAGTGTCTGCTTAACATGCTTTAAATGTTCTTCCCATGTTTTGCTAAATATAAGAATGTCATCCAGATATATAATAACAAAATCATCAAGAAAAGGTCTGAGCACATCATTCATTATTTTCATGAAAGTCGCAGGAGCATTAGTTAAGCCAAAAGGCATAACCAGCCACTCATACAATCCCTGCTTTGTTTTGAAAGCAATCTTTCATGCATCTTGTTTTGCAACTTTGACCTGATAATATCCACTATGCAAGTCTAACTTGGAAAAATAAATAGCGTCCTTTAACTGATCTAATAGATCATCTATGCGAGGAAAGGGATAACGATTTTTGATTGTTATTTTATTCAGTGCTCGGTAATCAATGCACATTTTCCACGAGCCATCTTTCTTTCTCACCAAAACGATTGGTGACCCACATGGTGGTGCTAGGTCTGATGAACCATTTCTCAAGCAACTCTTGCACCTGCTTCTTGATTTTTGCATTCTCTAAAGCGGACAACCTATACATCCCAATGTTAGGCAATGGAGCATCTTGCTGCAAATTAATATTATGCACTATTTCCTTTTTGGGTGGCAGACCTTTAGGTTCTTGAAACAAGATATCATACTCTGAAACAACTTCTTCTAAATCAGCTTGTTGTTTAGCATCACAGCCCTCAAATACATTGGTTTTATCAGGTTTCTTTTCCTTTTCAATCATCAGTAAAAATTGTTTGCATGAATTTACAATTCGTTTCATCTGCCCCGAGTTTATGAGAGTATAATTATTCTTGAGCTTATGAGCTCTTACAAAGTATTCGATTCCATCTTTAACGAGTAGATACTTGTTCTTAGCTCTATAGAAAATAGCTTTTCTGTCATACAAGTAAGGACTTCCTAAAACAATTCCACATATATCCAAAGGAATTATATCTAACTCAACCTCATCTACAAATGCTGACCCAAAAGAAAACTTGAGTTTGCATTGTCTAGTCACTTGTAGTTTTGCTTTATCACTTAAACAACCTAATGGGTATGGTTTCTTGTGAGGTGTAGTCAGTAATCCGTACTTCTTTACAGTTGCTTCAGAAATTAAATTTACTTGTGAGCCACTATCAAACAAAGTATCAATCTTTTGATGTTTGGAAATAACTCAAATATGGAAAAGCTCATGTCTCTTTCTCTCACTTTCTTCATCAATAGTAGATTGTGCAGAATTACTAGTAGATGCTTCAGAATTCTTACCTTTTATACCTGTGGCTGCAATGGTTGTTTCATCTCCTGAGTCCGACCCCAAATCTTTCTGAATAGCTGCAGCAGTCTTCTTCTTCTTGCCCTCGAACTTTTTAGGTTTCAACTCTAGATGCAGAATCCAATAGTGCTCATCATCATGCCCATCCTTCTTATAGTGAGTGCATGAAGACTTGCTTTTCTGTGCAGTGTTGGCCTTCCTCTCTTTCCATTTCTGTTTTATTCTCTCCTTATTCTTGCTTGCAATGGGCTTGCATGATTCTCCAACCTCTGGGTTCCCATTCTTTCCTCTAGCTTCTAGATGCGTAGCTTGAACAAATATCTCATCTATACTATTGGGATTAAACATGAGGATAGTGTGCCTCATGTAGCTGTGTAGACCACCGATGTACTTCAACAGAGTCTCAGGTGAGTCTAATGAGATTCCTAGAATCAAAGCTCTCTTCCTAAATTCTTGGGTGTAACCTTGTACACTTTGCCCTTTCAATTGGTGAAGAGTTTGCCAGCTCGTCATGGCTTGCTGCATGTAGGCTAGTGGATAGAACTGCTTTTTGATTGCAGAAACAAATTCACTCTAGACAGAAAGAGTCTTACCATGTCTCTTCATGTCAGCTTGGGCCCTGCCTTCCCCCCAAACCAAGGCAGTGCCCCCAAGGTGTAGGCTGGCCAGCTGAATCTTGCTCTTGTCTGAGTCGATAAACATCAATTTGTCTGATCCAATTGTCCAGCTTTTCTGTATTTAATTCTCCATCATATATGGGTAAATCAAATTTAACATCTAGTTTAATCAAAGATGTCTTCTTTTTATGTTCAGGGCTATTAGGAGGTGTGAGAAAGTTTTCTTCTTTCCCTTTGCCTTTTGAGTGGTCATGGAGGAGAGACTCTTCTTCTCCTTTATCTTGTTTGGAGCCTGATGATTCCTCATCTTTATGTTTTCTAAAGTCCTTATACATTTCCTCTACCATGGATCTCATGGCCAGGAAACTATCTATAAATTGAGGGTCTGGGCCCACGGAACCTTCCTCCGACATTGTCTTCTGAGGGTAGACTCTTCCAATTTTAGGATTAGTTTCGACCAACTCTCCTTCTCCTAATTTGAGCTTTGATCTAGTTAGCATTCAACAACGAAATCCAACACAAGCTTGTCTAACCCTAATAACCTATAGCTTTGATACCACTTGATCTGAAATCACTCCTCGGTGACCTCAGGAAATTAATGAAATTATTACAGACTCATGTGCTGGTGTGTGTGTCTATGTTATCTTGTGCAACGGATCGATAAGATTGCGAAATACACAGACACTTGAAACAGTAAGAGATCACAGTAAGCAAACATAAACACAACAAAATTTAATAAGGAGTTCACCCAATCCTCCTGGGCTACATCTCTTGGTCCCGCCTTCAGTGGTGGCCTTTTTATTATGTTTTTAAAGCAGAGTCTTACAATAAGGAGCTCAATCTGAGTCTCACTTGACAGAGGATGAACAGTAGGATGGCACTTGGAATTCCCAAGTCCTTAGAGTTCACAGACTCCCCTTACCGAATTTTGATCTCAATTGGTCTCTGTCTGCTTGATGTTGCCCTTACTCCGATGGTTAGCTCGGCTTCTCTATCCTCTGCAACTTTGCCTCTCTTTTTGTGTTTCTCGGCGTTCGACTTCTTCACTGCTTCTCTGCCTCACTATCCCCTGCTTCTTGTCAGCTCGTGGCTTTAAAGCCAGTTCGTTCCTCTGACTGTTCGTTTCTGCTTCTAGCTCTCTGGATCGCCTACCTCTGTCCGCTGGGACTCCTCTGCCTTGCGTCATCATCGCTGTGTAACGCTTCGCAGAGAGGTGGCCACTTGTCTCTTTGAGAACTGAGTGTCAGTTCTTTCTGAACGGTCGTTTTTTTCGTTATTTCCAGATGCTTGTGAAACGGATCCTTCTGTCAATTCATTGGTCAAATCGGACTTCAAATCTTATGTGTCGCAGTTTATTTCTCCCTCAAGTCCGGTCATCCATCGGGTTGAACCTTTGCTGTTGATCTAGAGCCCCCAGATCCTACAATCCTTGCTCCTATCGCATGGTTGAGTTGCTCGACCATTACTCCGCGATGTAAGCGGTTTTTCTCTCTCCCCGTGGGACACGTGTAACTTGGTGTATGAAATCGCTGGGTCCTCGGCCAAATTTGCTTACCGCCTGAAATGCCTCCGATATTTCGCAGGTTTTGAGTGCGGGACCCGCCTTGTCGGTTTTAGCGCTTTCCCACGGTTTTTTGGTTTCCCTTGTGACCTAGTGCTCGAGGCCTTTCCTTCTCGAGGGGTTTTGCCCAGCGCAATGTTTTTAAAACCGGAACCGGTGACCGGACCGGTCCACCTAATGAACCGGTTTACTGACCGGAACCGGTCTAACCGGGATTGGTTTGGTCTAAACGAACCGGTTTAAAAAAATACATTAAATAATTAATTTTTAATGAAACAAAACTATTTTTAAGATGTAAAATCATGATTCCAAGCCAATAGAGACAAAATATGCAAAGTTTGCTCATTTATATACCATGTAAAGGTGAATATATCAAAATGGCACCAAGTGCAATACATATCATCGACAAAATAGCAAAATACATAAGAAATGAGGCTCTAAATGGCCTATAAAGTCCAAAAACAATGCTGCAAGCTATGAGGCCATTGGCCTACTACAAGTCTACGGTGTACACTTGATCAATCATCAAGTTCATCACCACTACTAGACACAAGATCATCATCAGGAGCTACATAGACATCATCTGGTTCAGAGTCTGAGGATGCCTCAGCCTGATCTGCAACCTCAGTATCAATGTCACTAATGACAATAGAAGTGGACCTAATGGAAGGACGAGTTTGTCGACCTGCATGACTAGTGCCTTCCATTGGTTCTTTGCCTTTCCTTGATGCCGCTACTAATCCTGGTTCTGATGCCACCACATAATCTGCTTCATCCCCTGCTAAAGCCATGTTGATATCAAAATCAGCCTCAAACACAGGTTCTTCAGTCTCCTCGACCCATTCTGATGTTGGATCAATATCGTCCAACACAATGGGATCTAGATCAGGAGTTTTGCTCATCATTTGGAGCTCTGATTGCATTTATTGTTTACCCCCAAACCATGAAATCCTGAAAACCATTGAGTCTGCTGAATTTTGAGTGAAATCTAAAATTCTAGTTTCTCCATATGAAATCTAATGAGGTCGAAACCACTCTCAAACATCCTGAGTCATTTCATGGTAATGTTAAAAATTTAAGTAAAAGGCTGAAAATGAAAATTAAAGGAAATGCCACTTTTACTTTAAGAATTTAACATTACCATTAATTTCCAACATTGTTAGGGTTGAAACACCCTTAGTTTCCCTCCCAAAACCCCTAAAACACAGTCAAAAATATGTTTTTTTAACTTTACGGTGGGCGTGTCTAAAACTGGTCGGTTTAGGACAAAACCGGCCGGTTTGATACAAATCGGCCGGTTCCGTCCTAAACCGGCCGGTTTTCACCGGTTAGGGCAAAAAAATGGCGAAATGGCCTTTCCAACCGGGTTTTTTTGGCCGGTTTAGACCGGCGGCCTTCCTAAACGGCCGGTTAGACCGGTAACCGGTTTAAAAAAACGGTTTTGAAAACACTGGCGATAATCGCGTATCAGAAACAGCCTCCATTTCCGGATTTGAGCTTCCCAATTGCCATTTTTGTGCCATGCGCAGTCTCCATGGGCCAACGGTCAGCGTGCTTTGACCGAAGGTCCTCGTTGCTCTGTGCTGGCTGCAAATTGTCATTATTCAGAGGTTATTTCTGATAGCTATAAGATTCCTTGAACTCTGTCATTCATTCTAAACAATCATGGAATTGTTTGAGGATCCAATTCGGATCATTAGATTTAATGGTTGAGATTAAATCTCAGCGCATTAGATCAAGGGTGGAGATCAATCCCTCTCTTGGCCCACTTTTAGAATATAAAAGTCACTTTAATAACATAAAGTGTACTTAGTACTTTACACATAAAGTGACTTTTAAAACACAAATGTGATTTTAGTAACTTAAAGTACCTAGTATAAGTCTCATAAAAAGTACCTTAGCTCCTTGACATTATTAAACACAATGTCATTTAGACAAAAAATGATTAATGTGTCTCCCTAGGCGAAAAGGAGAAATGCCTAGGAAATGCCTCCTTGGTACCCCTATTTTCAACAATTTGATAGTACAACAAAGGTTGCACAAGGCATTAGATAGCAGCAGGAAGAACCCTGCAAACATGATCAATGTAAATTGAGAAGACATAGATACTAGAGCCCTTAGTGCTATTCAGATATGTCATGTAGATGATCTTCTTTTTAATATTATCGGTGAAGTAACAAGAACAGTCTTATGTAGTGAGATGGAAAGATTTTATATGATTAAGTCCTTGACAAGTCAGATTTATGTGAAGAGGATACTGTACGGTGTAAAAATGAAAGAAGGTACGAAAATTGCAGATCATTTGAATGTGTATAAAACTCTTAGATTCTAGATGAATAATATGGATGTTAAACTTGATGAGGAAGATAATGCAGTTACATTGTTGTGTTCATTGCCTAAATTGTGGGATCATTTTGTCACCTCCATTAGCTTAGTACAATTGAGACTCTTGAATTTGATTATGTTATTGGAGCATTGTTGTTTGAGGAGGTGAGGAGGAAATCTAGTATTGAAACCTGCACACTTGAAGCAAATGGTGGCTACAGGCTAGTTTAGAGAAAAAACAGAGAAGTCAAGAGTTACATCTAGATCAAAGTCAAAAGGAAAGAAGAGCAAACTTAAATGTTGGTACTGTAAAAAGTCAAGGCATCTAAAATGGGATTGTTAGAAGAGAGAGGATTCGAAGGAAGACTGCAAAAATGAGGCAAATTTGGTTGAATCAGGTCTTGGTATGATTGATGAAGTTTTGTCTATTTGTAATGTTCCTCAATGCTATGAAGATTGGTTGTTAGATTCTGGTGCTTCTCATCATGTGTCCACATAGATGTTGGTTTTCTTCATTATAAGCTGTTGATGGTGGAATTGTTCTTATGGGGAATAACATTTCTTGTAAGACTATTAGTGTAGGAAGCATCAAATTAATTTTTTTTTTGATGATATTACAAGGACATCAACATATGTTAGACATGTGCCTGAATCAAAGAAGAATTTAGTTTCTTTGGGAGCTTTGGATTCCAGGGATCACAAGTTTATAGGTCTAGGTGGAGCATTGAAGGTGTCCAAGGGTGCTTTAGTGGTATGAAGGCTACAAAGACTAGGAAACTTAACAAGCTGGATGGAAGTACTCAGATCAATGATGCAATGGTAGTATCTAAGGAGGTGATTGAGCCCACTCGTTTATGGCATCAATGATTGGGTCATATTAGCGAGAAATGGCTATAGGTATTGATAAACTGCAAATTACTTTTAAATTTAAAATATTTGAGTTTGAATTTCTGCTAACGTTTCATATTTGCAAAGTAGGTAGATAGAAGTTTAAAGCGGGCCATCATATTAGTAAAGGTATGCTTGATTATAACCATTTAGATGTTTGGAAGTCATCCCTTAAAGTTTCTTTTGGACGATTGCCACATTTTGTAGCATGAGATGATTCTATGTAAAGAAAAGTTGATTTGTTTAATACATTTAAACAATTCAGAGTTATGTTAGAAAATAACACTGACAGAATAATCAAATGTTTAAGAACAAATAATGGAGGCGAGTTCAGTTCTTTAGAATTCGAAAAATATTGCATAGAAGCTGGGATCATAAGGCACAAAACCATTGTATATACTCTCTAGCAAAATGGTGTAGTAGAACACATGAACAAGATTCTTCTAGAAAGAGCAAGGAGCATGCTCAACAATGCGAATTTGCAACAAAAGTTGTGGGTGGACGCAGTGACTACTGCTCGTTATCTTGTAAATCAATCACCAACAGTTGCAATAGATTGTAAAATCCCTGAATAGTAGGTATGGATAGGATGTCCCTGCGATTATTTAAATTTTATTATTTTTGGTTGTGAAGATTATGCGCTTATTCCTAAGAATCAATGTTCTAAGTTAGACCCCAGATCAAAGACATATATCTTTGTTGGTTATGATGATGTAGCTAAGGGATATGAGTTGTGGGATTGTACTACCTACACAATCATCATTAGCAGAGATGTAATATTTGATAAATCTTCTCTCATTAGATCAGATAGTGTAAAAGTTGATTTGAAATGGGAACATGTAACCTTAAATCAACAAATTCAATTGGAGACTCATCCATCTATAGACTAAGGGAACAGGATGAATAGAAGTATGTTGAGAAAATACTTGTAAAATTCAGGATGATTAGTGTGAAATTTGTAAATATCCTTTTTGCTTCCTATTTTAATCTTTCTTCAGGTTTACGTCCTAGTAGCGAGGAAGAAAATGATTATATGTCTTGTGTACCATATGCTAATGTAGTAGGAAGATTGATGTATGCAATGATACGTACCATACCAGATATTTCACCTGTGGGTGTTGTGAGCAGGTACATGGCAAATCTAGGAAAAGAAGATTGGAATGCAGTGAATTGGATGTTTTAGTATCTTAATGGTAATAATGATTCTATATGTGGTTATGTTGATTTAGATTTTGTCAGTGATTTGGACAAGAGGAGTCTACTTTAGGTTGTGTCTTTACTCTTGGAGGAGGATCTATTAGTTGGATGTCAAGGCTTCAAAAAACAATTGCTTTATCACTGTCTCACATGCTTGCAAAGAGGCAACTTCGTTGAAGGGTCTTTTGGGTGAATTATAAAGAGTGTTGAAGGGTCTTTTGGGTGAGTTATAAAGAGTGTTGAAGGGTCTTTTGGGTGTGTTATAAAGAGTGCAAAATAACGTAATTGCATTTTGTGATAGTTAAAGTGTTATTCATTTAGCTACATTTCCAATTCATCATAGTAAGACTAAGCATATTGATATTATCATTTTGTAAGATAGGTCATTGATGGTGGTGGAATAGATCTTAAAAAGGTTTACATTCAAGAAAACTGTGTAGATATGTTTACTAAACCAGTGTTGTTAGAGACGTCGTGGTGTTCGGCTTGTCTTGGCTTACAGAAGAGGGGATGAATGGGCTTGGGAAATGTATTAGGTGAATTGTTGTCAAGGTGGAGATTGTTAAAATATGGCAACAATTAAATTAAAAGAAAATATAAAAACCAAATTTACTTAGATAAATATTTGGTGGTTAGTCAAACAGTGTTGGTTTCTGAAACAATGGTAGTTCGTATAACAAATGTAACAGTGTGAAGATAGTTATTGTAAGCTTGATTGTAATTGTTCATCTTTGATAATAAAATACCTTACCTTTCCCAGTAGATGTTTCCTTAATAAATTGTCATGGTTTTACCAAAAATTTGTAGTGTGTGTTATTGTCAATCTTTTCATTATTTCTTTGCTGTTATCAATATTTTTTAGACTCTCAAATACTAACAAGGTGTAATTCTGTACGTGCTCAACATGGGGTTGACGTGGCATTACAAAAAATATTAATAACGAAAAAATATTTCAATTTTGGAAATAAGTAAAATATTTTTATATCAAATATCAACTTTATAGATATAGACATATGTGTCTGTATTAATGTTTGCCATAAGTAATTGCTTTTCATTAAGTGCTTCCTACATCCCAATATGAGGGAAAATGTGTAATTCCTTCTGTATTCAACATGGAGTAATGTTGAATATATCGTGTGTGTAGAAGGATTCAAGTCTCTCACGCTGAAAACATTTTTTAGATTGAAAAAATAGAGGGAATGTTTATATGTCAAAGGTTTGATCCTTTTCAATGCATGATAGATTTGAAGTTAAAATGGACCTATATTGGTGTTTTGTGTGTATATAAAGAATCAACATAAATCTATCTTAACTTCATATCTATCATGTGTGAAGAGAAATCAATTTCCACAGGGTGAAATTTTTTTTTAGATTGAAAAAACTGGGGGAACATTTGTACCTTGAAAAATTTGACCCCTTTCAATGCATGGTAGATCCAGAGTGAAGATGGATCTACGCTGGTGTATATATATATATATATATATATTAGGGTAGATCCATCTTAACTCTGAATCTATCATGTGTGGAAAGGAATCAGGTCCCTTGCAGTGAAAACATCTTTTAGATTAAAAAAAATGGATTTCGAGGGATTTGATCCCTTTCAGTAGTGATAAATGTAAAATTAAGATGGATCAACTCTAGGCATGTGGCAGGCCTTCTAAATTATGATGGTGTTTAAAAATAAAAAAGGAAGTGCCCTGTTGAAAGCGAAAGACCAACGTTTTCGTCAATAGAAGTTTGGTAGGTCTAGATTCTGATTGTATTTCAGAATAAGAGGGAAGGTGCCCTGTTGAATTAAAAAATTTGTCTCAACTAGAAAAGGATGCAGGTCTAAACTCTATTGCCATGAGAAAGTGCCCCCATTGAAAGCAAAAATCCTAATCAGTCAGAAAACATGACCCCATTTTTATAAGTGTGGTACACTTTGTAAGTTCGTTTCTGTTCTAAGTTACAGTGAAGAGTATCCTGTGGAAAACAATATTCTGGTTCAGTAAGGGAGTGAGGGAATGACGTAAGCACAAATTATATTGCTAATAAAAGTGCAGCAGGCCTTGTGGATTCATCGGTTGTCACTGTTCAGGAGATGCCTGTTGTGAACCCAATGGACACTGAGGAAAAATCATTTTTTTGTCTCTACACGCAAGGAAGGATATCAAAGATGATTAAATGTGGAATGTCTATGTTTCAATCAGAGGTGTGATTAGAGCATGTAGATTCTTTTGGCATGATGGTCACGCGGTTTTTCCAAATGAAAGGAGTCCCCACCATATTGTGTTTGTAACTTAATTGTTTTTGTTCACAAATCTGTACGTACCTCTCTCTGGAAGCTTTTTATTTATTTCCGTATGTTGTACATGATTTACTTTTTCCTTTTAAAACAAATTTCATTCATGTGAAGGCGTTGATGAACACTATCCGTTTTCATCGAGGCAATCAAGTATTGTCTACGCACTTTTCCTATATAGAAGCTTGTGCAAATTGCTTGGAAGTTAATTGATCAGGGAGCCAATATTGCATGGGTGTGGTGGTTGAAAAATATGGCGCTGGTAGAAAAAGGACAGTGTGATTTCTGTGAACAGATTCATGTTGCAATATAGATATTATCAGATGATGTAATAGATGATGCGTAGTCTGCTGGTTCTAAAATATTAGTGGAAGGATTACGATGGTAGTTTCAATAGGGCTGTTCATCTTTAGCGAGTCCACTATCCATGTATCCCATTTGACAAAATAATCTTCAATCAGACCTTTTAATATGCTTTTCGAACTTGGGGGAAATATGATCATGAGCAGTCAAAAGTGGGTGGGAAAAAAATTTAATCAAATGAATGTGGCATGCCCTTTTTGCGAAGAATAAAGCACTACCGTAATTTCCTTGTGAACTAATTAATGAACTTACATTGATGTTTTGTAAACAACAATTATTGTGCTATTAATTCGTCTTTAGTATCTTTTAATTTTTTTCCTGAGTATTAAATTTGGATTGAAGGGTTGCACATTTCGAATGGAGAAACTTTAATACCAAAGTTTTTCATTAGGCTGTATTGAAGTAATAATTTTTATACCAGCAAAATTATTTTTCATGGATATAAATTGAAGATTTTAATTGTTGATTATAATATTGCTTGCACCAGCAGCTAAAGAGGGACAATCATCTTTTATTTGATCAAATTAATTATAACAAATATCATAGTATAGACTTATCTCAACCCCAGATCTAACAAGCACCTAAAAAGATCAAACACAGACTTGATTTCAAACTACTGCTTTTAAAGACAATAATTCACTATGTTTACTTAGCTCTCTATATTTTGATTGAAGGGGGTGCACATATTTGGCATGGAAAACTTGAGTATCAAGGTTTTTCTTGAGTCTTTTGTAACGAAGTAACAAGTATTATGCAAACAAAACTAATTTGCATGGGATATAAATAGTGGAGGAGCAAGTTCTTTTCAATCCTTGATGATAATATTACATGCGCCACTGACTAAAAAGAGGAAATCATTTCTTATTACTTTGTTTGATAAAATTATTTGTAATAAGTATTAATATAAATTCATCTTAATTTTGGATCATTCATTTTAATCCTGAAATTAATAAACATAAAAAATATCAAATATATATTTCATTTCAAATATCCAAAGATTCTGCTGTAAAAAATTGTAATTCATTGACATTTACTAACTTTGGCTGCTGTTTCATCGGATTAGGCAAAAAAATAGCAGGGACTATGCAGCTCCGTGGCTCTTATTTTATGAGAATGATCTGTTTTAAATTTTTATTTTATAACGGTAATATGTTGGTTGATGTTATATTTTTATTTTACGAGGACGGGTTTATTTTGATTTTGATTTCGATGTGTAAACCTGTTTATTAATGAATGAAAAAAAATCAGAAAAACCCTGATTATAGAATTGACACTATCTCGGTTTAAGGAAGTTCTTAGACTACTGTCAAATTCAAATCCCTCCCCATCTCCAATATATATATTTAAAAGCATAGTGAAAACATAAAAGCAATATTTAGCATTTAGCTCACTTATGGGGCTAATGGAAAGACCAATAGAATGAATTACGATGAATTTTGAAGAAACATTACTAGCAAGTGTCAAAATTATCTGCAGAATGAAACCATTCATAGTAATAAAGGTTATCCTTCTCAAGGTCTGAGATACAAGCATGTTAAGCCCGCTGAAATTGCAGGCTGATGCACAGGCTCTGCGACAGTAGAATAGAAAACCCTTCGTTTTCAGTCTCAGAAAACAAAAAATACTATTGGTAAAACAAGAGGGGCAGCGATCCTTCGCCATTTTAATGTAGATGGACAATTGCCTGTGAGAGCCACATGAATGTAAGAGCGGAATTGGCATACTGTAAGAGTCAGTGTCAATATGAGAATCCTTGGTCAATTGCTTAGCTTGCTCAACTGTTAGGGCTGAAGAGAACCCTCTGTCAGGTTGTCCAACATCATTGCTGCCGTGATGCAACACCAAGGTCGAATCTCCAGCATGCTTTGGGATGGAACTGCAGTCCTTATCTTGAGGTTGGATACATGGAAGCATAGCTTTCTCAACTGTTAGTGCTGAAGAGAACCCTCTGTCATCGTGTCCAAAAACACTGCTGCTGTGATGCAACACCAAGGTGGAATCTCCGGTGTGCTTTGGGATTGAACCGCAGTCCCTGTCTTTAGGTTGGATACATGGAAGCCTCCAGGAGGATGACCTATTGGTGAAGCCAACAACACTGCTGCCGTGATGTGACACCAAGGCCGAATCTCCAGTGTGCTTTGGGATTGAACTGCAGTCCCTATCTTCAGGTTGAATACATGGAATTCCCTCGGAGGATGACCTATTGGTGAAGGTTGAGAAAGGCGCATCCAAATTTGGAGAAATTTTACTTTTGGGAGACCTTACAAGAATCCATTCACCGGTGAGGCTTGCAAACCAATTCGGCTTCTCTTCAACGCTATCGATTTCACCGTCTCCTGCCAATTGCAGAATCCGATCTCGTGGTGAAGGACTTTGGCATGGCTCAAATGCCTTCATTCCTTGTGTTCCACTATATTCACCTGCCTGCCTTGCAGTGCGCAGATTACTAGACATTACAAATATAGGACAAATGGGCACATTCCTAGGCAACGTGGGACAAATTTGTGATCCACCAGAAGAGCAGGGGGCATCCCATCCCTGCTTTGCAACATCAAAATCCAGAGGACTGATTGGGGACTGGGGATGACCGAGGCTCCTATCCTCCAGGAAAGAGGTGCCCTCGTTGAGAAAAGGATGGCTTAGCAGCTGCTCACTGGTCCACCTTTTCCTGGGATCTCTTCTGAGGCATTTCTCTAGGAAATCCTGGATTTGAGGTGAAAGCGAAGCAGGCACCTCAGGCAGCTCCTCTGTGCATCCAATTCGATACATGGTGGTTAGGTGATTGGATACTGGACTCCATGGATGCCTGCCAGTTGCCATCTCCAACACAGTGCAGCCAAGAGACCAAATATCAGAAGCAGGCCCCTGCTCAACCTGGTTCACCACCTCTGGAGCCATCCACAGAGGGGTCCCCCTCAGTTGCAGGGCCTCCGCGCTCACCCCCTCATTACCAATCCTCTTGGCAGAACCAAAGTCAGCAAGCTTCACACCATTTGCCCCCACAAGAACATTCTTCCCCTTGATATCACAGTGTACAATCCCCTGCCTGTGGAGATATTGAATCCCACGTAGGATGCCACGTGTATAGGATCTGATGATCGACTCGTCAAGCCGACCCCCAAACTTGTGTAACAGGTCTCCAACGCTGCCACCAGGCACGTACTCTATGAACATATTGTACATCCACACACCATTCTCAATGCTGTAATCCTGTCCCAGGCAGCTTACAACGTATGGAGAATCCAGAGACTGCAAAATCCGGTACTCGTTCTCCAGAGAAGAAATAGAAGTTGCCGTGGACTACAGCAAACAGATGGCCATTAGACTTGCTAATGGCAAGGCTGACTGAACCAAAAGCTCCGGCTCCAATAAGCCCACCCCGCACCCAATTTCCTCCTGATTTCATTCTAATCTCATAGCGCAAATACTGCACAATTCATGACAGATATTTACATTTCGGGCATATATATAGAGGGGAATGCTGATCGGGTTATGGCTTTCGTGGGGATCTCAGAAACACTCCATTAGGCGCAGGCACGCCTCTTCCATGTCGGCTTGGCCGGCACTCTTACGTGCAATCTTTCGTTTGAACTAAATTTTTTTAGTATTATGTTTCCTTTGAATCTGGGCATTCGTGAATGTCTTTAAATATAACTTCTTGTACTCCCCCGCCTCGCAAGAGGCCAACAAATTGATTGAGTAATTCCTCATGACATGAGAGAGGCGGGGACGCCCCGCCGCACCGTGACATATACGCGAAAGAATATTACCTTCTGAAGATGGTCAACTCGTACCCAATTCACGCTTGGTACAAGCCTCATTGTCATTTTCTTAGTGCCTCATCAATGTCGCCTTTTGATGGGATGGACAGTTAACTTTAGATCAGGGATAGTGATTTGTCTGATGCAGGAGTGACCCTCTGTACCGTCGAATTCTCGGAATAGTTTTTGGTGGCCAAAACTCAGGTATATTACCTGTGTATTATGTTGATATCTGAAATGAACACTGTATACGTTAAGAAGTGCATTTATACGTCATGGGTGACATCTGATGGACAGTTAACTTTAGACCAGGGATAGTGATTTGTCTGATGCAAGAGTGACCCTCTGTACCGTCGAATTCTTGGAATAGTTTTTGGTGGCCAAAACTCAGGTATATTACCTGTGTATTATGTTGATATCTGAAATGAACACTCTATACGTTAAGAAGTGCATTTATACCTCATGGGTGACATCTGATGCACTTCATGGCCATTGACCTTTGTACTCGTATATTCCCCTTCGAATATTTTATCCTGATTGTATTAGTACATTTTGACACAAGCTTGGCGAGACACACAACTTTATTCTGGTTTTGAAACGTTGCTATGATTATCATTATGACTTTACACATGCTTGAGAAGATGAAAAAATATTTTATTTATTTATTTTCAAAACATGGTATTGGCCTTCTTCATGGCAAAAGATTAATTAGATAATGGAGTTGGAAACTTGTCCTAAGTGGTTGCCAGGTGAGGGATTTTTGTGGGGTTCTTGCAGTTTGGAGGAGCATGTTAATCTGCCCACTCCGCCTACTCTTCGCGGAAATGTTATTTTCGAAACTCGTTGGGACTTCATCCTAAGGGTATTATTGAAAGTTTTATGGTGAGTAATATTGAAATCGTAAAATTTACGTATTTAGTTAAATTATAATACTAGTTAAATCATAATATTAATTGATAAAAATATTATATATTCCAGGGATATGTAATAAATGTTAATTTTTTTTTGCTTAAGCAAGAGATGGTCTTTTTATTGACTTAAAAAAGAAAATAAATTACATAGGTTACAGAATGCGTTCAAACGCGCAAACCCCCACAAGAAAGAGGGAGAAATAAACAATGTGCCCTAAAACCAGATAGTCCATAAACAAAATGCGCGGAGCAATGGCCTGCGAAAACCCCCTAAACTGCTCGACCAATTATGGCTGTCGATCTTCCCTTTCTAATCTAACGACTGGTGTACATATAACACATCTTAGTAGCAAGATGTATACTACGCGATGAAGGCGGTATTCCTTCCTCAGTCCCCACCACGTGTCGCGCTTTGAAAGGCATCGCTAGCTTTTCCTTAAAACCACCAATGGGTTTGAGGGCGCCCGATAAAGGTGGTAAACCGTTAGTCGTTTTGACCTTTCGGTCCCACAAACTTGCACGACCATCTGTGGCTGTTGATCTTCCCCCTCCTGATCCTACGGCCCCAAGCAATATCGCACATCTCATAAGCACGAGGAATACTGCACGATGAGGGCGGTATACATTCTTCTTCCCCGGCCACGCGTCGATTGTTGAGTGGCATCGCATGCAATCCGTGAAAACCGTTTCTTGGTCAAAGGGCGCCCGATGTAAGTGGTAAATCATGGGCAGTTTATGACTCCGCTTCCGCACGATGAGGGCGGTATACATTCTTCTTCCCCGACCATGTGTCGATTGCTGAGT
Source organism: Pinus tabuliformis (assembly GCA_031772625.1). Classification (NCBI taxonomy): domain Eukaryota; kingdom Viridiplantae; phylum Streptophyta; class Pinopsida; order Pinales; family Pinaceae; genus Pinus; species Pinus tabuliformis. Next base: position 686,858,642 of record CM062813.1, read on the forward strand.
GGCATTGCATGCAATCCGTGAAAACCGTTTCTTGGTCAAAGGGCGCCCGATGTAGGTGGTAAATCCCAGGCAGTTTATGACTCTGGTTCGCTACTCTCTTGGTCCCCAAAGTGTTGCCCGAGGAAGCTGTGCCCTGAAGGGTCACCTTTTGTCGATCTTCACAGTAGCCTATTTTTTGGGAGCTTTTCCTTTTGTGCAGAGAGCTTCTGGCCCTATGACTTCCTTCGTCCAGACTCCCAATAGCACCCAGGCTAATGTAGACTGAGTTGAAATCCTAAGCAATCCTAAAGTGCTCCTCCACTGAGAATTTGTCTAAAGTGGACTTATTCCTCATTTGCATAGAGTGAAATGGTGTCTCTCGATCTGTTCTAATAGTGTTGTCTGTCTATGAGTGCCCGAGATGAGCATTCATCTCTCACTCTGTCATCTGTTACCTCCTCCCACTAGTAGCACCTGTCAGTAAGCTTGCTTCGAACCCCTTCATTGGCTAGCCAGTTCGCCACTTTATTGGCTTCCCTGCGAACATGCACAAACCTGAGAGTTTTAGAATTCTTAGGTGTGATTGAATTCTTTGGTAGACTTGCAGAAGTCGCCAGTGACTTGAGATTTTCTCTGGAGCTTCTCCAGCGCTAATCCATTTGACCGAATTAATTACTAATTCCAAGTCAGCCTCAATGATGACATTATGAATGTTGTGCTTGAACAATATTTCCAAGCAAAGCTCCATTGCCATGAGCTCAGCCATATTGTTGGTTGCCTTCCCTAGATAACTGTTGAAAATGACCTGTATGTTTCCCTCCTCATCTCTCAGGACCCCTCCATAGCCTGCTTCTCCAGGATTTCCTTTAGAGGCTCCATCTATGTTAAATTTTAAAAAACATTGAGAAGGGGGCTGCCAGAGAGTCTTTCCTTCTGAGGTATTCCTATTGATCTACAGAGGACACTGAGGGGGATGAACTTGAAGCTCCAACTTTTCTAAGATTTTGGCCTCTCTGTGTTCTATGGGTTTTCCTGAAGAAACACCCCCTAGGATGTGAACAGTCTCCTTGAGTTGCTTAAGGATTAGCTTAAGGATGCTGCTCACCGGGCTCGTCTTATCTTTGAAAATCTTGTTATTTTGCTCCTTTCAAACATTCCAAATTACGAACCCTGGGGTCAACACCTAGGCGGAGTTTATTGTCTCATTATTTGAGAATTTTTTCCACCAGTTCTTCAGTGTAGCAATGATGTCATTTACGTGTCTGTCTGTTTGCTTGAAGACATCTCCAACCCAGTTCCAAAGTGTTGTAGTGAATGAGCATCTATTCAGGAGATGATTAGTGGTTTCTTCCTGTTGACCACACAGATGACATCTTGAGGGGCCAACAAAGCCTCTTTTCCTTAGGTTGTCCCATGTCAGAATCTTGCCCTGTTGCACCAGCCACTTGAACAGTTTGACTTTCATCCAATGAGGATTATCCCATAGTTCTTTCCATGTCTTATCAGTGTTTGGAAAGTTGAGCCCTGTGTCTATTCTTTTGGCTTCCTTAAGGGTGAAGAGACCTGCCTTATTCTTTCCCCATCTTAATTGATCATCTAAGGTTGAGGTTAAGATTTGTCTCTTTTCCAAAAGACCATTAAGGGCTATAGCTTGAGTCTTCATCATGCCCATTTCACTGTAATATGGAAGTTTCCATATTCGTCATTTCCGGTTGTTATTGATTGATCCCAATAATCACTTACCCTTCATAATCCTTTGGTGATGGTATTTGTGTGAATGGCTAATTCTTCACTACGGAGATTATCCTCCCGCTGCCAATTATCCTCCCAGAACCAGGCCAGATTTCCATGCTCTATTCCAAATTGGTGAACCCTTTACTTGTCTTGTCATTCTTATGAGGTTCTTCCGCTGCCAATCGCTTGCATACTTTTGCTTCCATAGTTTAGCCGAGGGGGCTTGTATTTCCTTTAGCCATCTCCACCAGACTTTGGCTCCTAGAACTTTGTTAAGAATTCCTAGGTAAGAATTCCTAGGTCATGAAGCCCTAAGCCACCATGGGATTTTGGTTTGCAAACCCTATCCCATGCCACTAGGGCCCATTTCTTCTTTTCTTCACCTTTCCTCCAGAGGAAATCTCTCTGAGTGTTTCTTATTTTAATAATTACTCCAGTTGGTGCCGGAATAGCTGATAGCATATAGATAGGGATGGTTTGGAGGATAACCTTAATTAGAATCAACCTCCCTGTAAGATTTAGGGCTCTATTTGTCCATTTGCTAATCTTATCTTTTAGCTTATTTAGAACAAGCTCCCAGATTTCCTTGTGTAATGGTTTGGTAGTGAGAGGAACTCCCAGGTATTTCGAGGGCAATGACTCTTTAAAAGCTCAAAATTCTGGAAAGAGTTCTTTGAATCGAAATATCAGTGTTGAAAAAGAAAATCTTTGATTTAGTAAGACTTACCTCTGTGCTCGCTGCCATGGCGAACTCACTCAGAATCTTCTTAAATGCTCTGGCTTCCTTGACTGTGGGTGTGCCTTGAAGCATAGTATCATCCACAAATTGCTGATGTGTTACCGAGTCCCCACCTTGAGTGAGTCGCAGACCCTAAATTCTCCCTTCCTCCTTAGCAGCTCTGATTGCTCTCCCTAACCCTTCCATCATTAGAATGAAAAGGAAAGGAGAAAGAGGATCACCTTGTCTGAGACCTCTAGTAGGCTTGAAGGTTTTAGAGGGAGAGCCATTGAGAAGAATTGAACAGCTGGCAGTGGTAACTAGCGCCATGACTCACTTAATCCAATTGTAATCAAAGCCATATGCTTTGAGAATTGCTCTTATATATGACCAGCTGAGTTTATCATAGGCCTTTGCTATGTCTAGTTGAATTATCATCCTTGCCTGTTTCTTAGTGTTAAGTGAATGAACCACTTCAAGAGCTTGAATTATGTTGTTAAGAATTTGTCTTCCTGCCACATAGCCGTTTGCTCCTCTGACACAAGGGAAGGGAGGAGTGGTTTGAGGTGGTTGGCAATTACTTTGGATATTATTTTGTACACCACATTACATAATGCTATAGGTCTAAATCTGTCTGGAGAGGTGGCCTTTTCTTGCTTGGGGATTAGGGCTATAAAGGATTCATTGAGAGCCTTCAAGACTGTTTTAAATCTTCGAGAGTCTTCCATTACCTCCAGAAATATCCTATCTTACTATCCTCCAACATGTTTTGAAAAAGTCCACATTGAAGCCTGGTGCTTTCCCATTGTGCATCTCTGTGATAACTTTTTCAATCTCTTCCTTTGTGGCTGGTCTCTTGAGATTGTGATTGTCTTCTCTGGATACCAATTTAGGAATGTACTGAGTGAACCTTTTCATAGACTGATGTCTATCCACTGTGGTTTCCTCAGCAATTCTCTTTAAACGCTGTACTAGGACCTCTTCCATCTCTTCATTAGTGTTTCTTTCTATTCCATGCTGATCTGTAAGTTTCACAACCCTGTTATTGTCTCTGTGAAAGAATTTGGTGTTTCTCTTCCCTTCCTTAATCCATTGTACTTTGGATTTCTGTCTTCAGAATATTTCCTCTAGTAGACATCTGGTTTCCCATTCATGCTGAAGTGACTCTGCCATCTCTTTCTTTTCGTTAGTATAGCCTTCTGTGATAAGAATTTGGTTTAATTCCTTTAGTTTCTTTTCCACTTCTCCTTTAGCTTTGAAGATATTGCCAAATTCATTTTTATTCCGCTCTTTGAGTCTAGCTTTAATGTGTTTGAGCTTGTTGTGTAGAAGGAACATCTTTGTACCTTTGAGGTGTAGCTCTTCATTCCACCATTTTTCAATGTTTGTAAGGAAATCTGAATGTGTGAGCCAAGCGTTTTCCAACCTAAAGGGGTTGTTCCTTGGTTTGCCAAAAAGAGAAGCTTCCAATTGAATGGGCCAGTGGTCTGAACCTCCAAAAGGTAGGATGAGTGCAGTTAGGCTACTTCCCATGAGAAGTAGTTCCTTTGAGATAATAAATCTGTCTAATTTTGAGGCTACTTGGGAAGAGCCCCCCCTTTTATTATTCCAAGTGAAGATTCCATTGCTGGTTTCCATATCTACCAGTTTCATATTGGTGAGGAAGTGTTGGAAGGCAACTGAATCCCTACCAAGTGTTCTAGTTCCTCCTTTCTTCTCCGTGAGTGATTTTAGCATGTTAAAATCGCCTCCTAGAATCCAGGGTATAGCTGGGTGTCTCTTCTTCATATCCTCCAGTGTTGTGAGGAGTCGAAGTTTGTCCTCCACTGGCTGAGGACCATAGACATTGGTGACCATGTAACATTGCCTGTTACCCACTGGTTGGATAATCAAGGAAAGGTGGTGTCTGGACGCCTCCGCATCAATCACACCAAATTTATGTGGATCCCATAGAGTGAGAATTCCTCCAACAGATTTATTTGCCTTAACCTCAAGGTATTCATATCTGTTTAACCATTTGCTATGTTTTTCTCTGATCTTCTCCACTGAGCATTTTGTTTCCTGAATGAATACTATGTCAGATTTTTCCTCTTTGATCCTATTACCTAGATTCCTCTGTTTTCTTCTACTCCCTAGTCCTCTAATGTTCCAGGTTGTGATTTTCATTGGGGTGGGGTTTTGAAGGAGTAACTGGAAAGGTCTTTCATCCTTCCTGAGTCAATCATGAGTTTGCCACACTCCAGCAGTAGTGCTTTTTGTCTTTTCCTTCCCTTCTTGCCTGGATTTTTTTATTAATTTTGCCACACTCCAGTAGCAGTTCTTTCTGTCTTTTCCTTCCCCTCTTCTTGCCTGGATTTTTTTATTAATTTTCCTGTTAATAATCCTATAGAGGAAGTCCCTTTATTTTCCTGGTTATCATGACCTCTTCTGACTCCTGCAGCTGTTTGATGTGACTTGTTAAGGAATAACTGTTGTACCTTTTCCACATCCTCCTGAGGTATGGAGTTTATTCCCAGGTTTCCTCCTTGTTCGAGAAACTTTTCTAGTTCTAGGTTCTCCCTTTCCAGGATCTCCTGTAAGTCTTGGTCCTCTGTGCCACTTTCACTTGGAGTCATGTCATGGTCTTTTTCTATGTCCATGGTACTCAAAGGGTCCATCGTGTGTTCATTCTGTCCCTGTGTGAACTCCATGCTGGTCTCTTTTTCTTTCCCCCTTGCTGCCTGATTCTCTGTGCACTTATGATCATCTCCATCTACTTCTTTTTCTCCTAAGATCTCGAAACTATTGTGACTTCTTGTTTTGTTCTCATTCTCAGTAGGGTTCTTTTGTGACTTCCTTCCCCCTCCTTTTCATTTTCCTCCTACTTTCCCTTTGCTGGTGTTTAGGTGTTCCTCCCTTTTATTAAGAGAACAGTCTCTAGATAGGGGCCCATGCTCATGACATTTGTGACATCTGAATGGGATATGCTCATAGTCAACTGTTTGTACCCATTCTTCGTCATAGACTTCTAGAATGACCTCATCTGGAAGGGCTCCTGATAGGTCCATCTCCACACATATACGGGCATAGGAGGTATATTTTCCTCGTAGGGTTGCCTCAGAAATCTTTAAGAAATTACCTGATTTATTGCTTATAGCTTTTAAACACTGGCAACTAGTAATCTAAGGGTAAGGAGTAGAGTCTAATCCATACCGATACTGAAGTGAAGGTTTCTTGTTCTGGCACAAAGTTCATCGTCCAAGGCCGCATATAGAGACCAGCAGCTGCAAAGAAGTATGGTCCTCCTTCAAAAATTTTGTCTCTGTCCTCCATGCTCGTGAACACCACTGTAAAAAAACCTTTGGATCCTAGATGTATCTTTAACTCTCCCTTTGGTTTCCAGTTGTATTTTATCCAAGTGTACAACGCTTTCTCTGACGGCCAGATTCCCATAAACTTGCATATAATGGCATAGTTAGCCATGTGATCCAAAACCTGCGGTTTAGTTATGGTCTTGGGTTTACAGGGCCTCATTGTGGTTCTATTCTCTGTTACCTGACCTCTGTCTTCCACTTTCTCTTCATGTCAGCCTTCCTCGTGGGGCCCTTGTTCTGCATGGGTTTTGTTGCCTTCCACCTTTTGATTCTCTTCCACCTTTTGATTCTCAGTGTTTTTTGTCTTGTCCTCCAAGGAATGTGGAGGCTTGTTCTTATTCCCCGCTCTTCCTTTATTTGAAACCACATTGCTGTAGGAGGGAGTGGAGCCTCCATGGTTACCTGTTACCCTTTGTCGCTCTGTTTGTTGAACCCTAGAACTTCAATCTTCTCCCTCTCAAGTAGTCATCCCAAACTTCAACAATTAATAAATGTTAATTTAAAAAATATTTTTTGAATTTTATAATTATATATATATGAGATTAATTTATATAAATAAATTTAAATTTCATAATAGTTTCAAATTTAAATAATAAATGATAATATTTTTTCCAACATATATTATGATATAATATTATATTTTGTTTTTACCCTAATATTATATTTTGTTTTGGGTAAAGGTTTATTATTATTATTATTATAGTAGAAATATATACATAAATTTAAGCTATATATAATTTGGATAAAGGTTTTGCTTCTTATTAAATATATAAATTTATTTTAAAGAAAAATGTGTATTTTTTAATTATTTATTATTATTTTTATTTTATATATAAATGAAATTATATTTTTGATTTTAGAAAACATGTTTTATGAAAGCTAATGAATTTGTTACACATATTATTAAAATTAACTTTATTTTCAATTTTTTTTTTGAATTTGAATGGGTTGATGAGATATAAAAGAGATTTATTTTCACAATTATTTTAAAGAAAAATGTTTAATTTATTTTTTATAAATGAAATTATATTTTTGATATTAGAAAAGATATGTTTTATGAAAGCTAATGAATTTGTTATAAATATATGTTATTAAAATTATCTTAATTTTTTGAATTTGAATGGGTTGATGAGATATAAAATTTTTTAGGGAAGAGATTTATTTTTACAATTAAGTGAGTTAGAAATATATAAAATGTGTTAGAAGAAATATTTTTGAATTTATAAGGAAGAAAATTGAGTGAGCTAGAAATATATAAAATGTGTTAGAAGAAATATTTTTGAATTTATAAGGAAGAAATTTGTTTTTACAACTGAGTGAGTTAGAAAATTTTAAAATGTGTTCAAGAAATATTTTTGAATTTATAAGGAAGAAATTTGTTTTTACAATTGAGTGAGTTAAAAATATTTAAAATGTCATGAAAGAGATGTTTATATAAAATGTGTTAGAAGAAATATTTTTGAATTTATAAGGAAGAAATTTGTTTTTACAACTGAGTGAGTTAGAAAATTTTAAAATGTGTTCAAGAAATATTTTTGAATTTATAAGGAAGAAATTTGTTTTTACAATTGAGTGAGTTAGAAATATTTAAAATGTCATAAAAGAGATGTTTTTTAATTTATGCGAGTCTTTGAGATGTATAAAATATTATGGATTTTAAATTAATTTAAAATGATATGAAAGAGGATTTTAAATTAATTTTAAATGTTATGAAAGAGACATGAGATATATAAAATATTATGGATTTTAAATTAATTTAAAATGTTATGAAAGAGGATTTTAAATTAATTTAAAATGTTATGAAAGAGATATTCTTCGCATAAAATATTATGGATTTTAAATTAATTAATATTTATTTATTTTAAATATAGTATTATGGATTTTAAATTAATTAATATTTATTTATAAATTAATTAATATTTATTTATTTTAAATATAGTATTATGGATTTTAAATTAATTAATATTTATTTATTTTAAATATAGTATTATGGATTTTAAATTAATTATTATTTATTTATTTTAAATATAGTATTTCGTATTATTATTGATACTTCTTTTTCAATAATTTTGTAATTATGTGAATATATTCATTAATAAAATTACATGTTTATTCTATCAAAATGATGTGATTTTCGAGAGGACCTTTGGATTGGTGAAAGGGGTAATTTTTCAAGAAAATAGAATTTGTTGGAACCCTATCACAAAGGGTTATTGTTTAAGAGAGTTGTCATTATTGTTAAATTAGGTGGTACATGTTTAAGATAGGGTATATGGAAACATCAACTGCTTGAAAAATATTAAATGGTCGAATGTTCATTGGAATTTTTCTGGACTCTTTATATATCTTGAAAATAAATTGTTTTGTTGACTAATTGAATATATAAGATAAATATCTTCATGATCATAAAAAATATTTGTTTCTTAAATTCTAATTTCGATATTTTAATTTTGTTTTTTGATTTTGCATTTCATGGGCTCCAAAGTTTGAATTATATACTATTAAATAAGTTGTTAGATCCAATTGGTACTCTAATCGTTCGTTTAAAAAAATTTGAAACCTTTCTTTTGTATGCCCATAATCTTTCACAAAGATCGAAATTATTGATTGATGAAGGAACAATTGCACCATTTGTTACGAATAAGATACCAATTAATCCATTGATTATTGACTTTTTCGAAAATGAAAATAATCGCATGGAATCATTCGATAACACTTATTTTTCGACGATATCCAACAATCGAGACAATTGGTTGAATCCTATGAAACTATCTGATCAGAGCTCATTGATAGCTTCTTTTCACGGAGCAAATACGCTCCAATTTTTTGATTATTTGCATCATACTCGGCCAAATTATAGGAATAGATTACCTTCTCATATGAAAAGATTTCATATAAAAAGGAATAATTTTACATATGGACAATTATTCAATCTTTTGATCATCCACAACAATCTATCTTCCTTTCCCATTGGTGAAATAGGACCCGTTCACTCAAAAAAAGAGACTATTTCATTCATCAAATCACAAGTATCTAACATATTATTACCTAAATATTTAAAACGAAAACGAAGTGGTGACCAAACATTTGTATTAATCTATGATTTGTACAGATCCTTCAATTTACTAATTCGATTGAATCCATTCGTTCGTGACAAGAGATATCTTTCTTCGACCGAAGAGATTTCTACAACACCTTCAACAAAAGAACAAATAGTCAATTTTGAAAAAACTTTTTGCCAACCTTTTTTTAAAAGATCCGATTAAGAAGAAAACAACTTTGATCAGTGCTTTAAAAGGGGTTTCAGTTCAAACGTGGGTCTTATTCAAACTCGATCTTATCAAGATGATTTACTGTCTGAAATGTTTTCCAATAAGAACGAGGAAATTTTTCCTCGTATTCAAGATTGGTTTGTAACCGAATGTTTAAAAAATAAAATAGTAAACGTAGACATAGATGGAAGGAGTACCCTTTCTAATTCATTTAAAGAGGAACAAAATATTTATAGGATCTCTCAAATAGATAGTATTTTTTCAAAATGGGATTTGTTCAACACATATATGCCCTGGTTTTTTACCTCTGCATGGTGTAAATATAGTGAAAATATGCTTTTAGATACTCTTTCGGAGATATTACTACATGGTAGTAATCCATTTGTATCTATTTTGCAAAATATTAAGCATAATATTTTGCTTAAATGGAATATATTGTAGGAACTTTCTCATCCATTATGGGAACCTATACAATGTAAATTGAGAACGAATCTTATTAATAAGTTTTTTTTTCCAAGAAATAATTTTGAGGATTTTTTCCCTTCCTGCAAGGATTTTTTAATAGAGGAAAGTAGTGATCGAGAGAAGTCATCAGTTCCATTCATATGGGCACATATGAGATTACTAAATGCTCGGGGGTATAAATATGGGATTCTTATCCCTTTTTTCGTTCTTGGGTATTCTATTATTCAATATTTTAAAGTTATTTCTTTCACCTTTATCAATATAAAGATATACTTTGAACTCATCAAGTATTTAAAGCATCCATCATACATGATAGAGTTGCAAAAAATGATTAATCCTCCCGTGCCTAATAGCTTTCTCTATTATACAATAAACAGATCCAGTGCTCTTCCACAGATTATGAATAGTTTTTTTAAGACGAAGAGGAAGACGAAGACGAAGAATAGAAATATAAAATTGCTTATAACTATAATAAGAGAGTTGAATGGATTGTGCTCTAGTATGGATATCTCTGAAAAAGAGATAAACTTACTAGTTCAGTTTCTAATGACGGAAAAAACCCTTTTTAAATTTGAATCAATTTTGACTTACAGTCATAATTTATTCAAGAATGAATTTGGAGATCAAATCATTAGACAGTCAGGGCTTATTCACTTACGATATTTGACCTACACTTATCAAAAAGGTCTAATTAATTACGGGTTCAATCCATTTTGTTTAGTAGAAAGATGGGTATTCCTTGCTCTTTGTCAGAAGATTACCTCTTCACAAATATTGTGTCAAACCAACCCCACATTTCATGGAAAACCTTTCCCACTCCACTCAGGATCATTACTTTCCAAAGGAATTTCACTGATAGGTCCTATGGGAACTGGCCGATCCTATTTGGTCAAAAGTCTAGCAGCAGACTCATGTTCCTTTAATAGGAATATCTTTGAAGAAGCTCTGGTATGGTGAGTATTTAGATTACCCTGTTAACGTATTCCTACTGAGTTTGATCCTTTTGTGAAAGACAAAATGGAATATTTCCATATTACCTTAGAATTGGCGAAAAGCATGTCTCCTTGCATAATATGGGTTCCAAACATTCATGAACTGAATTTAAATGACGCAGCGAACTATTTATTTGGTTTTGGCTTCACTGACTTGTTCCTTAGTGTACGATGAGTAGTTGGGTCCTGGGCCAAGCCTTGGCTAAACTTTGGAAATCTTGATGCCATATACTTTTCAAATCCCCTAGCCTTTATCCTACTGCAATAATTCTTGCCAGGAAGAACGCCCATGTTGTGACGATTCCACCCAGAAGGTAATGAACTACTCCTACAGCACGTCCATGTACAATGTTCAAGGCTTTGGGGAGGATAGCAGGAGCAACCTTCAATTTGTTATGGGCCCAAACAATAGATTCAATGAGTTCTTGCCAATACCCACGACCGCTGAATAAGAACATTAAACTGAAGGCCCAAACAAAATGAGCACCTAAAAATAAAAGACCATATGTAGATAATGAAGAACCATAAGATTGGATCACTTGAGAGGCTTGTGCCCATAGAAAGTCACGGAGCCACCCGTTAATCGTAATGGAACTTTGTGCAAAGTTTCCTCCCGTAATATGAGTTACCACTCCCTGATCACTTATATTACCCCAAACATCGAACTGTATTTTCTAACTGACATGGAATATTACTACCGAAATTGCATTGTACATCCAGAATAAACCAAGGAAGATATGATCCCAGGCAGATACTTGACATGTTCCTCCTCTACCAGGTCCATCACAAGGAAAGCAAAAACCCAGATTCGCTTTATCAGGTATTAAACGGGAGCTACAGGCAAATAGAACACCTTTAAGTAGGATTAAAACAGTCACATGGATAGTAAATGCATGAATGTGATGTACCAAAAAATCCGCGGTTCCTAATGGAATTGGTAACAAAGCCACTTGGAACCTACTGTCACCAAATCACCACCTCCCCAGGTTAAGCTGGTACTCGCTGTTGCACCAGGAGCTGTTGAACCAGGTGCTGAAGCATGAGTGTTTTGTATCCATTGCGCAAAGATAGGTTGTAATTGTATAGCAGTATCTGAGAACATATCTTGAGGATGTCCTAGAGCGCTCATAGTATCATTATGAATATACAGACCAAAACTATGGAAACCTAAGAATATACATACCCAGTTGAGGTGTGATACAATTGCATCACGATGTCTAAGAACACGATCTAATAAATTGTTGTATTGAGTAGTTGGGTCATAGTCTCTTACCAAAAAGAAGGCTCCATGTGCAGCAACGCCAACTATGATAAACCCACCAATCCACATATGATGTGTGAACAAAGAGAGTTGGGTACCATAATCAATAGCTAGGTATGGATAGGGAGGCATCGAATACATGTGGTGAGCTACAACAATAGTTAAAGATCCTAACATAGCTAGGTTAATAGCTAGCTGAGCATGCCACGAGGTAGTTAAGATCTCGTAAAGACCTTTATGGCCCTCCCCGTAAATGGACCTTTATGAACTTCTAAAAGGTCCTTGAGATTATGGCCAATGCGCCAATTGGTCTTATACATATGACCGGCTATCAGGAAAAGAACTGCAATAGCCAAATGATGATGTGCAGTATCGGTCAACCACAGACCCCCTGTTACTGGATTTAATCCTCCACGAAAAGTTAAAAATGAGGTCAATCCCTCAGCAAAACGATTTCAATTTTCTTTAGACATGCTAAGAATTGATGTCAAATACTAAATTATATATTAATAATATTACAATTTTTGCCATTGTAAATAAATAAATAGATATATTATAAAATATGATATATAATTCATATTAAACCACATCTTTCCAATAATGTCTCTCTCCTTTATATATATATATAAATGGATAGGAGGTTTTTCTGTTAATTCAGCGAAGGTTTGAAAGCTAGAACCTAGAACCTTGTACATCTTTAGATACATCATTCTTTGTGTACATACAAGAACAAAAAAATGTGACACATTTGGCCCTCTATCTACATTAGCTGCACTAATATGACATAGCTTATAATGCTGCCAAAAAACTCCTAATATAAAGACAAACTGATCAAGGCATGGAATAAAACTAGATTAAGCTACCCTACAATATTTAACCCAACAAGGTAAACATCTTCATATTCTGCACTTCGACACTGAAAGGGAAGAGAAGCCGAGCCCAGAGTGTCTTTATGTGTTGCCTCTGCTTAAGTGAGTGGAAATTGTGCTTGCAGTTTTTGAATCTCGACGTCCATTTCTTTGCCCACCTCACCGTTTCTTCCTAAAGCAGAGAAATCACTCTATCCATCTTCAGGCTCATAGTATCGTGAGCCACTTGAAGTCTCTCAACTTTAGTTTGCAATAGGCCAATTTTTCGATGCAGGAGAACCGATTGTGCATGGGACTCAATCCTTCTCACCTCTCCTTGCTCATATAACAAAGTCATTATGTACTTTGATGTAGCTATAACCTAGTGTTTGGTCAAATTCCTCCTCTGCAGTGCCCAAGAACTGCATAATATTTGCAGCTTTAACAACTGGCCTCAATGTTGAGATTTAGAGCCAACAACCGTTATAATCTATTGAAATTAAAATGCATCAACATCCTTTATATACTTGCAGTTTTGCATTAAAAAGCCCATAACCTCATCAGAATATTGAAACATTCCTCTTTCTTGCTCATTCTTTGGCCCCAAAGAACTGCCAAGAAATTAATACCTTTGCAACTGATATCCTGCGTCTTTAATCCAGGGATCCTCGAATGTGTTTGCTGAACTGCGAAATTGAAAATGCAATATCCTTGCCTCCACCCAAACTTAATATCATAAGAGCGAAACGTGCACCTATCCGAAAATTCAAAATGGAATATTAATGAATGCAAATTTGAAAAATAATTTATGAGTTTGATGTTTCTTTTATAAAGAAATATAAAATATATTAATAAAATTATTTTATAATTAGTGTTTTATGAAAGAGATATTCCTCAAGTTGCGGGAGTTGTTGACATGAATAAAATATTATGAATTTTAAATTAATTAATCAATTATTTATTCTATATATAGCATTAGGTATTATTATTATTAATATTTTTTCAATAATTTTGTAATTATGTGAATATTTTCACTAATTAAATAATGTCTATTTGATCAAAGTGACATGATTTTTGAGAGGACCTTGTGATTGGTGAAAGAGATGTACAAAACCCCCAATGGGTTTTGATTTTTGAAGGAAATAGAATTTGATGGTATGTTATAAGGGGGTATTGTTTAAGATGGTTGCCATTATTGTTAAATTAGGTGGTACATGTTTAAGATAGAGTACATGGAAGCGTTAACTTCTTGAAAAATGTTGAAAGGTCAAACTTTGTCATTGGAATTTTTCTTGAATATCTTGATATATCTTGCAAATAATTTGTTTTATTGACTAATTGAATATCTAGGATCATATATCTTCATGATCATAAAAAAATTATTTGGTTTTTCTATTGTTCATTGTTGATTTCAATTTTCTTTAGACATATTATGGTTCCATACGATTGAGGAGCGAATTCACCAATTCCTCTTCACAAATCCCATTCCTACATCAATGCTCAGAATTGATAAAGGACTACATGTCGGCAAATGTTTGCTTCCAAGTATTTACCAATAAATTATTTATGATAAAAAAACATTAAACCAAATTATGTGAAGAGATTAAACTCATTACTCGTGAGAAAAAAAGATAATACTAAAATTATATATTAATAATATTACAAAAATTTCAAACTTTCTTACATCGTAAATAAAGAAACCACATCTTTCCAATAATATGTTCCTCTCCTTAATTATATATATATATATATATATATATATATATATATATATATATATATATATATATGGTTTTTCTATTAATTCAATTATATATAATTTTTTTTTTTCTCTATTAATTCAATTAGTTTGAAGACCATAATCTTGTACATTCAAGAAAAAAAAGTGACACATTTGACACTAATTTGACATAGTATAAAGAAAAATTGACGAAGCATGGAATAAAACTAGATTAAGCTACCCTACAATATTTAGACCAATGGGGTGACACCCTTAGATTTTGCACTTCGAGACTAAAAGAGAAGAGAAGTTGAGTCCAAGTGTATTTAGGAGCTGCCTCCACTTGAATAACTGAATTTGTGATTGCAGTTCTCGAACCTCGACGCCCATTTCTTTGCACACCCTGTTTCTTCCTTCATGTAGAGAAATCACTCTATCCATCTTCAGACTTAGAGTATCGTGAGCCACTTGAAGTCTCTCAACTTTAGTTTGTAATAGGCCAATTTTTTTTTATGGAAGAGAATCAATTGTTCATGGGATTCAATCTTTCTCATCTCTCCCTGCTCAGATACCAGAGCCATTATGTACTTTGATGTAGTTGTCAAATAACCCATCTTTTTGTCAAATTCCTCCATCTCTACAGTGTCCAAGCACTCCATAATATCTGCAGCTTTAAGAACTAGCCTCAATGCTAAGATTTGAAGCCAACAATCTCTATAATCTATTGGAACTGAAACACACCACCATCCTTTATATACTTGTAGTTTTTCATTAAAAATCTCGTAACCTCTCATCATAATATTGAAACATTCCTCTTTCTTGCTCATTCTCTAGCCCCAGAGAATTGCCAAGAAATTAATATCTCTACTACTAATATCTTGCCTCATTAAACTAAGGGTCCTCCATTGTGTTGGTCGAACTACAAAATTGAAAATGCAATATCCTTGCCTCCACCCACACTTGAGCGAACTTTCCACCTATTCGAGAATTCAAAATGGAATATTAATGATGCAAATTTGAAAACTAATTTATGAGTTTTATATTAAAAACAAGTGGTTATTTTCCTTTTATAATTTTTTTTTTTGTAAGTTTCGCAGGACTATATCTTCATCACATACAATATCACTCCGATCGGGGCGAGGAATTGAACCAATGACTTCACATCAAGGAGTGCCTTAACAGATCACCTGATCACCGTCTATCCAAGGCCCCATGGACCTTTTATAAAGAAATATAAAATATATTAATAAAAATAATTTACAATTACTATCATATAAAAAATAAAAATTATTTTATGAATAACTTTTTTATTTTTATTTTATTAATTTTCTTTATCTATATTACTAGATTTTATAAATGTTTTTGTTGGTTAGTTTTTTTGTTTTGTTTTGTTTTTTTTTTAAATAAGAATTTTAAAATCAAAATTATATGTTTATAGAAAGAGAAATATTATTAAATTTGAGTAAGATGTTGAAATATAAGAAGTATAAGAAAGTCCCTAGGGTTAGCTCAAGTGGTCTAGAGCCAGATGTGAAGTTCTTTGATATTGTTGTTAGTTGTTATTGATCATGAGTTCGATTCTCTTCAATTCCCTTGGGGCGAGACCTTGTAATAAGAGTCGACGATTCGTGTGATTTACTGTCCATAAAATGTGGAGGAATACTCCAAAATTTCCCATCCTTTCATTCATAGTTAAAAAAATTATAAGAAAAG
This sequence comes from Pinus tabuliformis, assembly GCA_031772625.1. NCBI lineage: Eukaryota > Viridiplantae > Streptophyta > Pinopsida > Pinales > Pinaceae > Pinus > Pinus tabuliformis. The sequence goes on from CM062813.1 coordinate 686,874,697, forward strand.
AGATATAGTTAAAATTGACCGAGTAAAAATATAAATACATTATTGGATTTAAAAGGTTTGTTAAGATATAGAAAGTAGTAAGAAAAATACATATTCTTACAATTGAATTATTGAAATTTAACCAGTATTGAAAAACAAATGTGTTTTTGAATTGGTTAAGTTGTTAATATATAAAATATTATGGTTTTTATTTTTTTATTATGTTAGAATTATTATTGACATAATTCTAATCGAAATTTGTATATATATAAAATAATGCTATTAATTAAGCAATGTGTATATTTTTATCAAAAGTAGCATACATTTCAAAAGGATCATTAAATTGGTCAAAGTAGGGTAATATTCACTTTTACTAGGATTTGATTCTTCAAAGAAGTAGGTGATATGTTTTAGTAATCAAAGATGCCCTATTTAGTTAAGTTCTTTTTGTGCTCCCAAACTTTGAGGAATGGGGGCGGGGAACGGACAAATGATCCTAGTGGCATTTTAGGTGGTATATCTCTAAGATGAAGTATATGGAAGCATTAAACTCTTGAAAAATGATGAATAGCCAAAATTTGTGGAATTATAGGTGGTATATCTCTAAGATGAATATATGGAAACATTAAACTCTTGAAAGATGATCAATAGCCAAAATTTGTCATATTAAGAGTTTTTGAACCTCTTTATAGATCTTACAAATAAGTACTTTTCCTTGCCTAATCTAAAATTTGAGTCTATAATTTTTCATAGTTATAGAGGTTAGCATACTGATATTATTTCTTCAACTTGACATTTGGTTACGTTCTTGCTCATTATTTGATATCTAGACATATTTGTATATCCGAATCTAAATTTATTGATTTATCTGCAAGATATTTTATATTACAATTCTTATTTTTAAAGATATGTTTAAATATAATATCTTGATAATCCATGTTTTATGTACAATTTAAGTAGATATGATGGTTAAAAATCTATATTTCCTTTTGAGAGTTAATAAATTTAAATTTAAAAAGAAGTAATGTTAGTATTAGAACCAATACAAGATAAATAATGATAACAATCTCACACTTATAAACAATGTTTTATCCTAGAAAACTCTAATCGGGGAAAATTCAACTAATAATGGATTTATTATTATTCTTGAGTTAAATGTAACCAAGCTGGCGAACATCTTGGCCTAGGGATTTTAAAAGCTTGGTCACATGTAATACCATAGGCTCAATACCACAAGCCACTGATACTAGGCGCTCGACCACAATTGTTAACCTTGTTAGAAAATTGAAAAGGCAGTAAAGATTTTCTTGATCTTGATAATTACTTGTGATTTTTCTTATTATTAAGATTCTTTATCTTCTTTCTTTAATTCATCAAGCAATTACCAAAAGCAGTATCACATAAAACAATAAACACTAGATGTAGGCACATGCTAGGGCAAAACTCCCCTCGAGTGGAAAACCTAGTCAAGATAATTCTTCATTTCAATAGTATTCTTTGAGACTCTTCACTTTAGACCGAGACCAAACTTTCCCTCCACACCAAGTCAGCCTCCCAGAATTTTGACCTCTTAACATCAACTTCAACTATGCAACAACTTACGACAACTGGCAGCGTCTGACAATAGTGAAACTTGGAAGACTTCGATCTCCCAATATAGGGGATGAAACAGAGAGAGAGAGAGAGAGAGAGAGAGAGAGACCAAAATTTCGATTTTCCTTGTCTCCTTAGACTTCCCCAAACTCGCATTGACTTTGGCTTACCGGCAACAAACTTCACACCTTTTCCTAGCTATGAGAGAACTTCGCACTTCTGGCCAACAACAAGAGATTTTCACACTTCTGCCCAACTACAAGAGAGTTAGAACTTCATGAGAGAATTATGCTCCAAATGAATTCGATGAGCTTCCTTTTATAGGATTCTTGTGGGGTCGAATAAGGTCCTTAGGCTGACTTGATCTTCTTCTAGGCTGACATGGTGTGGAGGTTACATAATTCATATTTGAATCAATACTTAACCTTTTTACATGATTCAAAAGCCCAAGTAGGGTCTCTTTAAATGTACAATAACTCTATAGACTCATAATAAATCCCAGAAGTCCTCAATGGGGACTTTGACCTAAAACATGGTGATCCAAGCTTGAAACCCATGCTTTAATAAGTCACAATAATAAGTACATTACATGATGACTCAAGTACATTATTGAAGATCGAACATAGTTACATTTTCCAACAAACCTAATAACCTTAACTTGTTCACCAAGTCAAGTTTACCTAACATTCCCCCCTTTAAATTTGACTTGGGGTTTTCCTTGACCAAATTCGGCCAAACCAGCGAAGTGAGCCAACACCACTCATCTCCAGGCCTTACCTCCCTTCAAAGTTTATATCCAGGGCTTTTGATAATTCGATAGGCCCCCTCCAAACTTTATTGGTAATTTCCCATGGGTACACATGCCTTGCTAGGGCTTACATTTGTATGCCTATTTACATATAATTTTTTTTCAACTTCATTATAATAATGATATTTTTGGGTTGCTGTTTAAAATACACAACTAACATCTGTCTCTTCCATAGGTCACCCATTTCACCACTGAAAATTCACAATCTAAAGCAAACAATCCATGATATTTCTTGCATTACCAGGGATTACAACCGTATGCACATTTACATGTAAATTTTTTCAACTATATATTATTATTATTATTTAACTCCAAGGGTTAGTTCAAGTGGTCTAGAGTTAGGTGTGAATTTCTTTGATATTGTTGCTAGTTGTTGCTGATCATGGGTTCGAATCTCTTTGTTTCCCTTGGGGTGAGGCCCCATAATCAGAGCAAATGGTTTACCATCCACAAAATGTGGGGAAGTGCTTATGGGTTTCCTGTGCTTTCATTCCAAGTATACATATATGTGTGTGTGTGTGTGTGGTTTTCGTTTATAATACACGACCACCATCTACACAACCAACATCTCTCTCTTCCACAAGTGACCTATTTCACCATTGAAGATTTACAATATGAAGCAAATAATACATGATAACACATTGCTTGCATCCTTGACATACCTATAGTCTTTGTTGGAAATATTGAGAGGGGGGCTGATTCAATATTCCATAGAAATTAACACTTTTTAAATCTTTCAAAGCATTAGTTAATCTTCAATTATTATTAATGTTTATGCAATAAAAATAGTAAACAATAGAACACAATATGCACAATAATTTTAGGAGGAAAACTCCCTCCAAGTCAAAAACCGCTGAACGCTTTTCTAATAAGTTCTTTAATCTCTAGCCCCAACTGAAATGAAAGTTACAACTTCCTAGAATTCTAGAAAAGCATTCTTCTCCAACTCCCACTGGAAGGACACCCCAACGCCTTGGTTTCTTCATTAGTCAACTGAATGGATGCCCCAACATCCTAGACCAACCTACCACCTTGAAGTGTTCACATGCTCCAACCTATAGGCGACTTCATGTACTTGCCTAGCACCTCCTTGCCACACTATACTGACCAGAAATAAGACAAGAGTGTGGACTCCCGTACCAGGTGTTGTCCCTTAAGAAACCAATTTCCTGGCTGTGTAGAAATTGTGCTTAAGACATTCATATTTATAATTATTGTCACTTGTTTGTCACTTAATTGTATGTTGTATTCTCAAATGAAGGACTTGGAAGACCTGGTTTTTAACCCTCAATACTTCAGTGACATGGAAATCTCAGAATGTCATTTGATTGCTGAATATAAATGATGAATGAAGAAAGCTTGAAGAAGTCAGAGACAATATGCTGTTTTACACAGAATCTACTATCTGTGACACTTGGAGAAGTTAAAGATAATACGCTGTTTTACACAGAAACTACTATCTGTAACTTAGAAGAATTGCAGAGGGAGGAACTTCAAGTATAGGAGTGCTCTTTTAAGGGATTTTAATTTCATTTACATAAGAAAATAAATACCTGCAACTTCATTAGCATACTTAAAAGAAGAAAACATATGATGACACATAACAGAGAAGTCACAAAATCGTACCTAACAATAGGTGGAAAACTTCTGATTCTTTTATTAATCAACAGTTTTATCAAGAATAGAGTGGCCTAGTCTTCAGGTTCTCCAAAATTCGAACCCTTTCTCTGTAAATTTTCCTCCTTTTATACATTATAAGACAATTGGTAATCACCAAAATTGTCACATTGCTTAACTATTTCCTAATTGTCTAAAGTAAAAATTATTACTGAATATTACAATGGAGGGTAAAAGACACCTCATTCTCCTAAAAAAACAAAATAATGAGAGGTAACTGAAATTAGAGGGTAATGGCTGTTCATTGTTCGAATCTATGGCTCAAGTATGTGGTCTGAGTATTATTATGCAAGCTGTAACCCTGTAGATGTCTCGATGATAGTTAGACTATTTTAACACTGCAAACTACAACTTTACAAGAACTCCGTGCGTGGGCTTGTGGGCCACCTACATATCGGAAGTGTTGTGATTGGTCAAAACACAAGGAAACCCGACCAATCACCGTCCCTTTAAAGTTTTGGTCATCATCCCTAACTTTGGTTATTTTTCGAAAACAACGAAATCGGTTGATTTACGCGAAATATGGCAAACCTTTGGTTACCACGGAACTCAAAGAATGAAAACTCTGATTCATTAAACCTATCACGTCCGCTTGAGCTGTGCGCGGTCATCGTCTGATCACTCACCCAATGGACTATCCGATCCTTCAGAACTCAACAAGATTTTAAGCCTTTTGAACAAAACCTTATCACGTCCATTTTTCAACATCCCTTTGACTCCCACATGAACCCGGTAAGAAATAAAATTGTCAGTTAAAGATTTATCGGGTCCGATTTTAAAAATAAAACCTGATTATTTTTAGACGCGATATCCGTTGGATCTCGTCTCTTTCGATGAACGACTGCGACTGCCTGAGACTTCAACGGATTAAATTGCATTTCATACACCATCGCGTTCGATTTCCGAAATAAACCTCGTCCATGTTATCCGTGCGACTACTGTCGGATCTGTGGCCTGTTGATCGGGCTACCCAGACCTTCTCGTGTGTTTATCACTTTCAAAAGCCATTAATAATATAAAATCAACCATTTCTTTCAAATCTCCTCATTTCCTTTTATTTCCGTTATAACATAATATATGGTTTTTCTTTCATATTTGATTTTTCTTTCATTTTGTAATAAAATTGAAAATAAACTTAAATAACAATGGATGCTACAACACCAGGGACAATGATCCACAATACAATATGATTTACAATGATTTTCTTGTACTTGACCAATTACCCAATCACACCATGACCTACTACCTAACCATGACATTATCCAACAATGATTCCTACCTCCCAACAATGCCTCTTCAACTCTAGGCAGATTGACTCTTACAATTTTACAATGATGATATTTTACAATATTGACTCTTAACAAGAACTGACGCTTGAATTGACACGATTTCTTGGATCACTTGCAGCTGCTGAGTTATTGTCGTGCTTGCTTCAAGTAATGGTACTTTGGCGTTGCACGCCCTTCTAGTATGTGTCTGAATTGTCCTAAAGTGTCCTCCTTTTTGCACATGCATTAATAATCAAGACCCAAACCAATACACAAACAAAATACTTACAATGTACTGAAAAACATATGTCAAAGAAAAATTCACAGTTTAAAATTTAAATGCTGATTGAAGGTAGCATATTACCATTGATTGTGGATGTGTGGTCGTTGCTAACTACAATGATATTTTGAATGCATACTATGAAACTACCATACAACTATGACAATCCTATCACCTACCACAAACAATCCCTCTAGACACAACTTAACATAGTCAGATTGTACAACCACCTATCTTTAGCTACCCTTCCACAACTCTGTCACAACAGGTAGCTGTCACACTTTTGCGGAAGCAATCTTGTAGTAATGAAGGCCCGACTGCTGATGTCCTTTTAATAATGAGACTCTGTTTAGGTGAAACCCGTCTTCCTTTGCTGTCCTTGTAGCAATCATAAAATCAACAAAAGGACTTAAGTCGAGACCTTCAAGATGCTTTGTCATTTTCAACTGCACTATTCAACCTTACAATCTTCAATATTTGCACTTGTCTTTATGACACTGTACCCTTTCATATTTCATTGTCTAGTCCTTGACTTCACTTCCTCGGCTACCACAGTTCTAACACAAGGATGTTGCTTCCCTTCGTGGCTTTGCCTTGCGGGTGTCCTTTACTTCTTCATTATGATGATGAGGAGATAGAGTTCATTTGGGACTTCTGAGATACATTTTTTATGTTCTTTTTTGAGTACCCAGAGATACCCGAGTTTTGTTCCAAGGATGATTATGTGAACGATCTTTAGAAGTCTGTCAAATGTAGAAGAATGATGCCAGCGAAGACAAGAGGTATGTCATTGTATATTATAGGGTTTTGTTTACTTCAAGGTCTGTGTGTATTGCCAATAAAAATGGATCTAATCAAGCCCTAATAGGGCTACACATGCCTCACATAAGCTTCCAACAAAAGGACCAAACCCCATACGATAAGAAAGTAAACCCTACCTCTTAAAGTGTCTCAGAAACCCTCATGCTGCCTCAGGACTAGAACAAATATGTAAAAAGGTAAGCCATATTCACAAAAGAAAACACAAACCTACCTGGTTACAAGAAAGAACAAAACGGATCCATAAATACGCAGTTTGCTGACTGTTGTGTAATTATTTGTGCCCTAGATGAGGACCGAAAAAGAATAGCAACACAACCACAAACTAGACCTTATTTTCTTTGATAAAAGGCCCTATATTCACAATGAACTTGTGCCAATCCTCTAAACAAACCCTCGTTATTGCGTCATCTTCATAATGTGGATTAATCTCAATAAATCCCATGCAGAAATATGTCAAACACAAAACACAATTCTTAACCAGAAACAGACCCTAACCCTTCCTGAAATACCTGCATTAAATTCCCTAGGGTCACAACAAAATTTCAGAGCTATAGTATTGAAAAATTCATTGACTAATTGAGTTGTATGAGGAATTCTTTGAGAGTGTAGAAGGGATAATTAGACGTTGAAGAAGAGCTTCTTAGGTAGATGTTAGAGGATATTTAGGATTTTTTTTTAATAAAATTAATTTAATTTAATAGTTTTTGATAAATTGTTTGTTTAAGCTCTAAGGAATTTTAACAATAACCCTTTTTGGTGTGGTTGTAGGTGACACATGAGTGTATTAAATCAATGATTGGTGCACTATCTTTGGATTTTCAAGTTATTCAACTTATAAGAGGTGAGATTACGGTGAGAATCCCTTTCATATATTGACAATTGTTTGGGAATAAGGTGATTTCTCAACCCATGGGGTTTTAGCCCACTGCTGAGGGTTTTCAACTTCAAATGCAAATAACTCTCAAACCTTGAAGAACTGGGCAGCATAATATATATCAACGGAAACATCTCCATGAGTAGAATCCATTGAGAAGATCTTTGACGCAAAATAATGAGTTTTCAAGTCAAAAATCCCATGCAAGATTGGGGTAGCCCATGGTGCGGTTTGGGTTGACATCAATGACAACCACTAACCAATAATCTCCCCCTTTGGCATTGATGGTAACACAAGTACTCCCCTTGCGATCATGAAACTTCTTCCTATTGCCTTCTCTTCCCCTTTGTCATCAATGGCAAAGGGTAACTCCCCCTGACAAACAACCATCCTGCAGACCTGTACACACCTCTACTCCCCCTTTCTACTAAAGTAGATAAGAGGAAGAGTCTAATGAAAACTTGGGAGAATCCCAATATTTTGGCGAAGATACTCAAATGCTTCACGAGGTAATGGTTTGGTAAAAATGTTAGCAATTTGTTCATTTGCACCAATATATTCAAGCTTGATATTCTTTTCGGCGACCTGCTCTATAATGAAATGATATTTAATCGAAATATGCTTCATTTTGGAATGCATCATAGGGTTCTTAGAGATACTGATGGCGCTGGTGTTATTGCAAAAGATGGGAATAGGCTCATCAAACTTGAATTGAAGATCTTGCAAAGTTTTCTTCATCCAGAGAACTTGAGTACGACAAGCTACTGTCGTGACATATTCTACTTCTGCTGTGGATAACGAGATTGAAGACTACTTTTTACGTAACCATGAAACAAGACAACCACCTAGATAGAACGCTGCTCCACTGGTACTCTTACGATCATCAACACTTCCTGCCCAATCTGCATCGGTATAGGCTTGGATAACCAAATCATTTCCTTTGGGATACCATAAACCATATTCTACTGTGCCCTTAAGAAACTGAAGAATTCTTTTGACGACAATAATATGAGATTATTTTGGTGCTGTTTGGAATCTTGCTACTTGTCCAACTGCCTGCATCACATCAGGCAGAGAGGCTGTAAAATATAGGAGACTACCAATCATGGATCTATACAAACTTTGGTCCACATCGTTTGATGAATATTCTAAGCTTAACTTGCAACCTATTATCATGGGGGTAAGGACTGGCTTGCAATCTTCCATCTGTAATTTTTTGAGCATTTCCTTGATGTACTTGGTTTGATATATGAATATTCCTTTATCTCGTTGAGAAATATAAAGCCGCAAAAAGTATGTCAGCTCGCCAAGCATAGACATTTCAAATTGACTTTGCATTTTTGTGGCAAAGTCTTTACTTAATTTGTCATCATTGCTTCCAAATATTATATCATCCACATATACCCCGATAATTGTTAGGCTATATTGATCCACTTTCACATAGACATTGCTATTAGCGCTTCCTTTCTTGAATGCTTGTTGATGTAGATACCTATCAAGACGAGCATACCAAGCCCTAGGAGATTGCTTGAGACCATATACTTCCTTCTTTAATATGCACACGTAGTTTTCTTTGTCGATGAGCAGATAACCTTCGGGTTGTTCAATGTAAACTTCTTCTTCCAATTCACCATTTAGAAAGGCTGACTTAACGTCCATTTGATAGACCTTTATTTTTCTTGAGCATGCATAAGCGAGAAACATCCTGAAAGCTTCCATTCTGGCAACAGGAGGAAATGTTTCTTCAAAATCGATTCCTTCAACTTGTGTATATCCTTTGCAGACTAGTCTTGATTTATTCCTGGTAACCTGTCCGTCCTCATTCAATTTATTTATGAAGACCCATTTAGTTCCAATAACATTTTTATCCTTTGGTCGTGGAACCAATTCCCAAGTGTCGTTCTTAATTTGATCCAGTTATTCATTCATAGCTGCTACCGAGTGTTCATTTTGACTAGCTTCCTAAAAATTGCTAGGCTCAAAAGTTGCTAAAAGGGAAATATGGACTTGTTGTGATGAACAAAGTTGTCGACTTCTTCTGGTTCCAATTCCTTCATTTATGTTGCCGATGATCTGATTTGTCTGATGATTCTTTTGATACCATTCTTTTGAACCTTTTGGAGAAAATTCTTGTAGATCATTTCTTATTGCTTCTTGGTTGACTGGTGTTTCCTTATTTGATTGGTCTTGTTCTGGAGCTTCTTCTTCATCCTTCACAGATTCTACCTCAAGCCCCTCAGATTTGCTTGAAGAGACGATCTCATTGTTATCCTTTAGAACACAGTCTTCGTCAAAAGTAACATTTATACTTTCAACTATTTGTTTTTGCCTCAGATTGTAGCATCTATAAGCCTTTCTTTTGCGCGAATAACCAACGAAAATACCTTCATCAACACGGGAATCGAACTTGCCCAATTTTTGGTCTTCTCTTTTGATGTAGCATTTACTTCCAAATATTTTGAAGTATTTGACGTTAGCTGGTCTTCCTTTCCATAGTTCGTACAGAGTCATGTTACAATTGTTCCTGAGCAGGCCTCTGTTTATAATGAATACAACAGTATCAATTGCTTGAACCCAGAATTTATCGTCTAAGTTTGAGTCTTTTAACGTGGTTCTTGTCTAGTCAATTTAATGTCTTAAATTGCTCTACATAAATTATCAATCCGGGTATTGTAAACTGATGAAGTGTGGTGCACCATATGTGCTTAGTTAACCTTTTTCTTACTTCGTTGCTTTATAGATTTTATTTTGTTTTGCGGTTTTGTTTTTGTTGATCTTCTAAAGTGTCTAATGCAAATGGAAATCCTATTCTAAGGTCTTAAGAATACTTTTAAAGGTCAAGTATGGATGTAGATTTCAAGACAAGGTTTATGTCTCTAATGGTAACTTCCAAAACTTAGCACTTCAAAAGATCTCAAAACATGCTATTGATCAAATCAGTACTTGAACAAAAGTGTAAATATGCAGCTACTTAAATCAAACAAAAGATGAAGTACTGATCATGAAATCACTGTCTCTGCTGCTTGTCTAAATACGGAAATAAAAGTTAAGCTATTTCACTCAAACAAATAAAAAATTGCAAACTAATAAAAGTAAAATCAAATCACATCCTTCATAGTTCGATTCCTCGCCAGTTAGTCTAGCTATGGCTTTCGGAGATTATCGTCAATGACATGAGCAATCTGATATCTAATTGCAGAAAAGTAAAATTAAAATCAAATCACAACATTCATAATCCGATTCCTCGCCAGTTAGTCTAGCTATGGCTTTCGGAGATAATCGTCAATGACATGAGCAATCTGATATCTAATTGTAGAAAAGTAAAACTAAAATCAAATCACAACATTCATAATCCGATTCCTCGCTAGTTAGTCTAGCTATGGCTTTCAGAGATAATCGTCAATGACATGAGCAATCTGATATCTAATTGCAGAAAAGTAAAACTAAAATCAAATCACAACATTCATAATCCGATTCCTCGCCAGTTAGTCTAGCTATGGCTTTCGGAGATAATCGTCAATGATATGAGGAATTTGATATCTAAACTAATTGACAAAGCAAATAAATAAGACTGAAATCAAAGCATAACTGAAATTGAAAAGTTAAAAAAACAAAGTCAACAGAGAGGCAAATCTCATGTCACTATTTGATGCAAAAACATGTAAAGAAAAACTAATCTACAATCAACCGGTTGAACACACTTACATGAATTAAAATTGCATGAATGGAAAATCTAATCTATCAAACTTGAAAGCGATCAAATGACATAATGAAATCAAAGCAAAATTACAAAATGAAATATACTCTACCTTACATTCTAATATGCTCCATGGCATCTCTTCACATCTCCTTCCATGTTGAGAACATCAAAGATTTATTCAAATTCTTCAAAATTACAAAGTACAACAAAGTTCTCCAAAGCTTTCCAAAGCCATCTCACAAGCTAACAAGCTAAGACTTACAAATGAAGGAGAGAGATCTCCTATTTATACAAAAAGATGAGAAGCCATCTCATTAATGAGAGTCCATGAATCTCTCCCTCTACCTCTAGAGTCCTAATCAAAATAGGAACTGATAAGACACATGTCTTCTTAGAGTTACAATACAATTAGGAGATGTGACACATATCCTCATGATCCCATGATTCTTTCCACTCAAATTCGAATTTGGCCTTAGAGTGCCACATAAGGGTTTTCTGTAAGCCTCATTTTAACCTACACATGTCAACAATTTGAACCCACTTGTTAGGTATAAGCATATGCACATTATTTTCTAATTTTTAACCACAACTTCACTTAAAAGGCTTAGAATTAATAAAGATTGGAAAAACATAAATGTGGCCCAATGATAATGAAAGTGGGATGAATGTGGTGACATAGTAGTGAAATGGAGGTGATATAATGGACATAATAGTGAAATTGTGATGGAAATGAATGACATTTTCAAGACTCAACAGTTCTAGCCATTTCTTGTACGATTCTGTTTTTTCTTTCAACTATTCCATTTTGCTGTGGTGTTCTGGCTATTGAGAATTTTGAACAAAGGAACTATATTCTTAGTATACTCCATGATCTCCTTCTAGTTGTTAGGCTGCTATTGAAGGAACCAAGCTCTGATTCCAATTGTTGGAAATATTGAGAGGGGAGTGAATCAATATTCCTTAGCAATTAGCACTTTTAAAATATTTCAGAGCATTAGTTAATCTTCAATTATTATTAATGTTTATGCAATAAAAGCATTAAACAATAGAACACAGTAGGCACAAGAATTTTAGGTGGAAAACCCCCTCTAGGTCAAAAACCACTGAACGCTTTTCTAATAAATTCTTTAATCTCTAGCCCCAACTGAAATGAAAGTTACAACTTCCTAGAATTCTAGAAAATAATTCTTCTCCAGCTCCCACTGGAAGGACGCCCCAACGCCCTGGTTTCTTCAGTGGTCAACTGAATGGATGCCCCAACATCCTAGACCAACCTACCACCCTAAAGTGTTCACAGGCTTCAACCTGTGGACGACTTCATGCACCTGCCTAGCACCTCCCCGCCACCCTATAATGACCAGAAATGAGACAAGAGTGTGGAATCCCATACCAGGGATAATGATCCATGATACAATATGATTTACAATGATTTTCTTGTACTTGACTAATTACCCAATCACACTCTGACCTGCTGCCTAACCATGACATCATCCAACAATGACTCCTACGTCCCAACAATTCCTCTTCAACTTTGGGCAGATTGACTCTTTTATAATTTTAGAATGATGATATTTTACAATACTGACTCTTGACAAGAAATGATGCTTGACTTGACACGACTTCTTGGATCACTTGCAACTGCTGAGGTACTATCGTGCTTGCTTCAAGTAATGGTACTTTGGTGCTGCACACCCTTCTAGTATGTGTCCGAATTGTCCTACAGTGTCCTCCTTCCTGCACATGCGTTGATAAACAAGACCCAAACCAATACACAAACAAAATACTTACACTGTCCTACAAAACGTATGTCAGAGTAAAATTCGCAATTTAAAATTTAAACACTCATTGAACGTACCTTGTTGTAGTAGATTACCATTGACTGTGGATGTGTGGTCCTTGCTAGCTACAATGATATTTTGAATGCATACTGTGACACTACCATACAACTATGAAAATCCTATCACCTAACACAAATAATCCCTCTAGACACAAATTAACATAATCATATTGTACAACCACCTATCTTTAGCTATCCTTCCACAACTCTGTCACCACAGGTAGCTGCCACGCTTTTGCTGAAGCAATCTTGTAGTAATGAAGGCCGAACTGTTGATGTCCTTGTAAGAATGAGACTTTGTTTAGGTGAAACTAGTCTTCTTTTGTTGTCGTTGTAGTAATAATAAAAAAAAAAAAGTACCTAAGCCGGGACCTTCAAGTGCTTGTCGTTTTCAACTGCACTATTCAGCGTTACAATCTTCAATATTTGCACTTGTCTTTATGTCACTGTACCCTTTTAGATTTCACTATCTAGTCCTTGAATTCACTTCCTCGGCTACCACAGTTCTAACACAACTATGTTTCTTCCCTTCGTGGATCTGTCTTGTGGGTGTCCTTTACTTATTAGTTATGATGATGAGGAGATAGAGTTCATCTGAGACTTTTGAGATATATGTTTTATTTTCTTTGTTGAGTACTCAGAGATACCCGAGTTTTGTTCCAAGGTTGATTATGTGATTTATCTTTAGAAGTCTGCCAAATGTAGAAGAATGATGCCATCGAAGACAAAACATTCCCCAATCACAAGAGGTATATCATTGTATATTATAGGGTTTTGTTTACTTCAAGGTCTGTGTGTATTTCCAATAAAGATGGATCTAATCAATCGCTAATAGGGCTACACATGCCTCACGTAAGCTTCTAACAAAGGGACAAAACCCCATACGATAAGAAAGTAAACGCTACCTCTTAAAGTGTCTAAGAAACCCTCACGCTACCTCAAGACTGGAACACATATGCAAAAAGGTAAGCCATATTCACAAAAGAAAACGAAAACTTACCAGGTTACAATAAAGAACAAAACGAGTCCATAAATACGTAGTTTGATGAGTGTTGTGTAATTATTTTTGCCCTAGATGAGGGATGAAAAAGAATAACAACACAACCACAAACTAGACCTTGTTTTCTTTGATAAAAGGCCCTATATTCACAATGAACTTGTGCCAATCCTCTAAACGAACCCTCATTGTTGTGCCATCTTCATAATGCAGATTAATATCAATAAATCCCACGCAGAAATGTGTCAAAAACCAAATGGAATTCTTAACCATAAACAGACCCTAACCCTTCTTGAAATACCTAATTTAAATTCCCTAGGGTCACAACAAAATTTCAGAGCTATAGTATTGAAAAATTCATTGGCTAATTGAGTTGTATGAGGAATTCTTTTATAGAGTGTAGAAGGGATAATTAGACATTGAAGAAGAGCTTCTTAGATATATGTTAGAGGATATTTAGGATATTTAGGATTTTTTTTTTAATAAAATTAATTTAATTTAATAGTTTTTGATAAATTGTTTGTTTAAGCTCTAAGGAATTTGTACACTAACCCTTTTTGGTGTGGTTGTAGGTGACACATGAGTGTATTAAGTCAATGATTGGTTCACTATATTTGGATTTTCAAGTTATTCAACTTATACGAGGTGAGATTACGGTGAGAATCCCTGTCATATATCGACAATCGTTGGGGAATTAGGTGGTATCTCAACCCCTGTGTTTTAGCCCACTAATGAGGATTTCCGACTTCAAATGCAAATAACTCTCAAACCACAAAGAATTGGGAGGTGTACCATATATCAACGGAAACATCTCGATGCGTAGGATCCATCGAGAAGATATTTGACACAAAATAATGAGTTTTCAAGTCGAAAAGCCCATGCAAGATCGGGGTAGCCCCTGGTGCTGCTTAGGTTGGCATCAATGACAACCACTGATCAACAATCTCAATAGGAGGTGTGACATAGGTTTTCTTGTACATCTCCTTGCACATATAAATGGTGCTTGTTTTTGTATTCAACACATTCAATTTAGTTTCCACGACTGTTCTCGTTATTGATTTGCACAATCCATAGATTGTAATGTTCTTTTTTTTATCCCCTTCATTTGTCTTCTCGATGCCACCTATTTACTGCACGGTTCCACACATAAAAATCAAGGTTAATTCATGGTATTTCTCCTCAACCCTAAAACATTTTTCCATCATTGTTCCCACTTAAACTGGGAACCCTCCTTTTTTTTTTTTTTTTCTTCTGAATTTTATCAGCCAAATAAAATTTCAACTCTAATTAATTTCCTCCCCAAGGAATACTGTAGAATTTAATGTGTGGCTTCAAAATTGCTCATGAAATTTACTAAATCACAAGACTTGACGCTACTCTACGCATCTGCGGAATTTAATTCACCATCTAAAACAGGAACCATTGACATGCAAAAGGAAACATCACACACACACAAATTTATCTAGGGGAAAGCAACTGCTCAAAACCCTTTACTATTTGTATTGCATTAATAAGAGAATAGAGAAGAAATACAATGCTTGCTCAAGACTGAGCATACTGTTGAAAAGGCAACAAGAAAATCCTAATTTAATTTTTTCCTTGAATTAAATTAGGAACAAAATTGTAATTCCACATCACAAGACAACTTGTACGAGTTAACTAAGTTAATTTGACTTAGTTGGCTCAGTTAATTCAAGTTGAGGGTCTGAATTGAGTCATGTAGAGTGTCTTGTACATTATAGGAGCCATGGTTGAGATTATTTTTAGTTGTAATTAATTAATTTAGTTTAACAGAGTTAAAGTCAGTTTAACTAGTTCCAACTGATGGAGGAACTAGTAGGAGGTCAGACAGTGGGGTGCTGCTTCATATGTTCAACCAGTGAACTGATGAATCACTCATAGATAACTCATGCATGTCAGATATGAGACTTAATCAATTGAGATTGGAGTTCAGGGACAATGTACTATCCGTTGTATAACCATCGAAATTGTACAGGTGGTGCATGTAGTCAAAGGAAGGCTTATTGATGAGCCTAGGTATTGCAGCAAGAATGCTGCAACTCCCATGGCTACCAACTTTACTTATCAACCCGGGGTTCGTCCAAACTTGGAGGTGACTGTGCTATATACACAAGAAGTGAAGGTACTTCCTATTGTCACTTCTCATCTGGAAAGAGACCCCAGGGGTTCCAAGCCAGACTTCTATAGAGTCAGAATAAGCTTGATTTTGATGGAAGGAGAGAAAACTTAGTCTAGGGGAGGGCTATTCTCCTGTAGAAATGGAGAAAACAACATGTAAGCCTAACTCACACCAAACCCTAGCTAACCAATCACACAACTATAATAAGCAGAATCAGAAATTAACACTAACCTATTGCTGCTATCTAAGTTGCAGGAGTGAAGCAACAAAACTAGACTAAGGGGTCAAAAATGGAAACTAGGCTAAGTTTTTGTTTAGGCAGGAGAGTAGTCAGAGGTCAAAATGGTGAAAAGAGGACGTAATGAGTAACAATGCATAAGGACCGTTGGATTAGGCGGGTGGAAGGAAAATGAACGACTGAGATCAGATTAGAGGAGGGTATGTAGGCAAATGGACGGACATGGTGGACTAATAAGGATGGACATATGGGATTATATCGCGGAGGCGATCGGTAGATGAACGACGGAGATCGGTTAAGCCAGTTGGTGATCGGGTGAAGCGACAGTCGTCGGATCAAGAGACAGATTGACGGTGGAGAGTTAAAGGTGATAAAGAGATCGGGTGATGCGATAGTCGTCAGATTTGGCAGGGCAGATCGATGGTGGAGAGTTCAAGGCGATAAAGAGACTGGGTGATGTGAAAACCGTCAGATCTGGCAGGGAAAATCGACGGTGGAGATTGGAGCGCAGAAAGAAACGTGCGGAAATGACGAGCAGGTTTGGAGGGCGGTAAGCTGTATCGCGCGCGCCCTCAAAGCTGTAAATTGTATTTTGAGAATTCACGCGATTAGCCTCCCTGATTGACACGTAGCACGGGGAAACCGCCCATATCGCATGCTCTCAACCCGATAATGGTTGGAAGGAAATCCGCGCGATATGGCGCGAGGGCCGTCGGATCTGGCAAGGCAGATCTACGGCGGAGATGTGACTGAGTAGGTTGGTGAGTGGGTGTGCGACAACTGTTAGATCTAACAAGGCAGATTGACAGTGGGGATTTAAAAGGTAGAAAGTCAAACGCGAAAAGTGGATTTGAGCAGTGATTGGTGGGTTTTGCGTGTGAAAGGCGATCGATGGTCAGAAACTGTTTGAACGTGAATTAACAGCTCTCGCTGAGCATTTCAGGCTGAAAGAGAAAGACATGGGAATGTGAGTGAGGCCTGCGAGACAGAAGGATGGCGAACAAGATGATGACCATTAAAGGGGCATAGCACTATGAAATGATTTCAGTGACTGTATTAAATGACAAAACTCCATGAAAATCAAAACCCTGTGTTTTTGGGGTTGCTGCAGGGTCTCTTCCTCACATCATGGTCCTAGAGGGAGGAGGTGAGGCCGAGACACCTGTGAGCATCCTGATGGATATTTTCTTTGCCAACCTACCGATTAAATGAAAGCATAAATGGAACAAATTGAAACTCAACCAATTTGCCTTGCACTACTGTAATGAAACTATGAGTATTCAAGCAAATGAACAGGAAACAGGGAACTACTTAAGTCAATGAGCAGGAAACCAAAAATCTGTGCTGAACCAAGGTAATAAAAATGCACCTATTTAACCAAATGAACAATCAAACCATGCATCTATGCTACTGTTGGAATGGAAATGAGTTGCTTAAGTTAGTGAATAGAAAGCATGAGTCTACACTGCTACTGTAATGAGAATGCATCTGTTTAAACAAATGAACAAAAATTAGGAAGCTATGCTACTTAACAATACAATAAAGAGGAGCTTTGGCTACTAGGGTTGGGCCCTAACCCAAGAGCTTCAGCCCTCTGAGTTAACTCAGTGCTGGCTCAAATCAAAACTCATTTTCATTATAAATAAAAAACTGTATTACATTAGAACTGTTACAAGTCTGCAACTAGACAAAAAGTATGAATACTTACTAACTGACTAACTGGTGACTGCCTAGCTGACTGACTGACTGGCCAAAAAAACTGAGGTCCTAAGCCTCTTTATTTATACATCTGAAGTCTCAATGACTTCCCTCAAAATTAGGGAGGTACAACTCCCCACTTAATGGTAACTTGTCCTTTCACTTTCACTAGCTCGGCTGCCTTCTAGTAGGGAGGGTACTTGTACTTCCACTTGCTTGGCTGTCTTTTAATACTTCAGATTTGGCTGTTTGTACTTTCAGCTGATGGAGGGATATTCAAATGGATGGGCAGCAAATGAGGAGGATTTACCTCCTGTAATTCCTCTCCCTTGTCTCATCCAAGTTTTTACCAAGTTCTTTTACCATAGTTCCTTACTTTTACCTTTTATCCCTGCATTTCCATTGCTTTTATCCTTTATTCCTACATTACATGCACATTAGAACACAAAACAAAATATCCAACTCTAACTTATCTCATAAGCAAAATATAATCAAAAGTATGCAATAGGTTGTGAGAATAGTTGGTTTGACTAAGCTAGGAGCTGAATTAAGGCCAATTAAGGCCAATTAAGGCCCATATAATTACTCAATGATGAGACTCATCATCACCCCCTACTGAAAGTGTTGCTCATCCTCTGAGCAACTTAGTGGCTCTGGTAGCCTCTCTGACATCTCATTCTTTTGCTGTGGTCTTTTCTTTTTGTTTATAGCAATTTTCTTTCCCTTCTCCTTTTCCTCACTGATATTCTTTGATCTTCAAGCTATTTGGCATTGTGTTATCTGTTTTAGCAGGCATGTATATTATCATTTCTTTAGCAGCCTAACCAGATCCTCATAATGTGTACTTGCTTTCCCTTGGACAACAAGATATCTGAGTGTTAGCCGAGGATTACTTGCAACTAGATGCTGATTAGGGCCACGGGGTTTGATTGTTCAGTTACTTCTCTACCCCTGAGGCCAGTTAACTCTTTTGTTTCTTGCTGCTCTTTTCTTTTTTCTTCAATGCCTTCTTTCCCTTTTGCTTCAACATCACGTTTCTTTGTGTTCTCCTTCATCATGTCCCTCTGTATTAGTTTCTTATGTATCCATCTCCTCCCCATATAGATTTGTATATGCTTTCCCTTGTCTTGTCTCCTCCTTACTGAAAAAAGGACTAACATCATAGATGATGGTTTTGATGTAAACCTCTGCTGGTAAGTCATTGAAGACCGTCCATGTTATAGGGATCCTGAGGTTTTGGAGGGTATAGCCTTTTTAGAAGACTGGCCACCTCTTTACTTACAAACCAACTACCTCTTAACCTTTACGACTTTTGATCGAATGATGTAGATGAGTGAGTGAGTAGGATACTTATTTGTGGCCTTAATGCCACACTGCAAGTGTTAAAGATCAGAGGTGCTACTGATGGTCATTCTTCTTCCTCCTCTGCTGTCTGCTGATGGAGTCTGTCACTGCAGATTAGATGCTGCTGCTGCTGCTGTGTGGTCATCTTTCTTCCTTTTCTGCTATCTGCTGTATAGAGGGAGTAGGAGTGTGTGAAGGTAGGGATGATGGTAGTGGATGAGGTGATGCTGTGGAAAACATAATCTTCTCCTGAATTGAAGTAGTGAAGTGAAAAAAGCAATGGAATTTATGAAGGGATGCATGGTAAGGAGTGGGGGAGATGAACATATGTGAGGTAGGGCCCCCTTTGGATCTTCTCTTTTCTCCTTGATTGTATTTCTCATCCTCCTGCAAACAACAATTATGTTTTTTTAATTTTTTTATTATTATTATATTTTTTGAAAAACACCTAGGCTGCCTCAGAGAGGTTTTCACCCTAGATATCTGCCCTGGGCGCCTCAAGGAAGGTTTTCACCCAAGGATCTTCTTTTTCTTTCCTTTTTCTCATCCTTGGGCCGCCTCATGGAGGTTTTCAACCCAAAGATGGGACTCAGGCGCCTCATGGAGGTTTTCACCTGAATCCTTATTCTGTTTTTTTCTTTCTTTTTCAGTGACCTGATGAGGGAGGAGCTAAAACTTGCTCCACCATCATCACTATCTTATTGATGCTATCAATGAACTCTTGTTTAGATGCAGGCCTCTTGTATAATTTTAGTCTGTGTCCATTAACTAGAAATGAAATGGCTTCTTCATCTATAGTCCTGATTCGCACTAAACCATTGTCATGACATCTTTCCACCACATATGGTCTGAGCCATCTTGTTCTAACTATCCCTTGAAGTCCTTGTACCTTGAATCATATAATAAGGCCCAGTCTCCTTTTTGAAACAACTTTTACTTAATGTGCTTGTCATACCAAATCTTCCTTTGAAGCTGAACTATCTCTGTATGAAGGAGGGCTTGCATTCTGAATTCATTTAGGCCATTCAAATGGAACAACTTTTATTTTTGTGCATGACTAAGATCTAGATCTAGTTGGTCTGCCATCCTCAATGTTTTATATTGAAATTCAATGGACAACAAAGCCTTTTTCCCATAGACCAACTCATAGGGTGTGAATCCAGTGGTGGTCTTCCATGTTGTATTATGGGCCCAAGTGGCCTCAATTAGTCTCTCAGCTCAGTCCTTTCTGCTTCTGTTCACTACCTTGGTCAGGATGTTCTCCAATGCTCTGTTGGTCACCTCCACTTGCCCATTAGCTTGTGTATGATAAGGAGTGGAGGTCCTATGTTTGATTTTGTGATGCTTGAGCAGTTCTTCGATCATGCTAGACGTGAAATGGCTACCTTGGTCTGTGACTAGTTCTCTAGGGTACCCAAATTTGTAGAATATGTTATCCCTTAGGAAATCAACCACCTTTTCTTCTGTTGCTGCCTTGATTGCTTTGGTTTCTGTCCACTTAGTCAGATAATTAGTGCACACAATGATGTGTTGTTTTTGCTTTGAAGGAGAGTTGACAAGGTCCAATGAAGTCAATGCCCCACTTTTCAAGTGGCTCGAAAGTCACTTGAGGTTGCAGGGGCATTACATCCCTTGGAGTAGGCTTTCCCATCCTCTGACACCGATCACACTGACTAACATACTTCTTCACATCTTGATGAAGAGTAGGCCAATAATAGCCTGCTTGCAACACCTTGAATGCTGTCCTTTTTCCTGCAAAGTGACCTCCACAAGGCCCATCATGACAGGTCAAAAGGATGTCAAAGACCTCCTCTTCCCTCACACATCTTCTCAAGATTTGATCTGGGCCAAGTTTGAACAGATTGCCCCCAACCCAAGTGAAGGGGGCATGTTTCCTGATTATCTTGCTTTTTTCTCTGGAGGGCAGGTTTGGTGGGAACTTTGTTGACACCAGATAGTTTTCTATATCAGCAAACCATGGGGAGAGCACTGAAATAAAAAACAAATGCTCATATGGGAATTGATCATCCACCATTCCTTCTTCACATGCAGGCAGATTCATTCTAGATAGCAAGTCAACAACAACATTTTCTCTACCAGGCTTATCAACAATAGTTAAATCAAATCGCTGCAATAAGAGTAACCATCTGATGATTCTAGCATTTACATCTGGTTTGTTCATTAAATATTTAATTGCAGCATGATCAATATGCACAAATGTTTGATATCCTGTAATGTAATGCCTAAACTTGTTCAATGAATGCACAACAACCAGGAGTTCTTTTTCTGTTACAGTGTATTTTAGTTCGGCCTTTGACAGGTTTTTACTGGTAAAGTAGATGGCATAAGTAAATTTCTCTTCTACTTGTCCTAAGGTTGCTCCTATGGCTTTATGTGAGGCATCAACATGAATGTGAAAAGGAAGGGCCCAGTTTGGGCCTCTAAGGATTGGTGTAGTGGTTACCTTATTCTTTAAAATGTCCGAGGCCTCTTGACAACTCTTTGAGCATACAAATTCAGAATCTTTGGCCAATAATCCAAACAAAGGAGAGGCTAGCTTGCTGAAGTCTTTTATGAATCTTCTGTAATATCCAATTATCCCTAAGAAACTCCTAACATTTCAATGCTTTTGTGGAGGAGGGACCCTTTGAATGATTGCTACTTTGTTTGGGTCCACTTGCAGTCCTTGCTGAGATATTGAGTGACCTAGCGCAGTCCCTTCAGTCATTAAGAATTCACATTTTTATGGACTGACGGACAGGTTCATCTCAATTTATTTGCGTAATACTTTACCTAAGTTAGTCAGGGCCTCTTGGAAATCACAACCCTAAGTTGTAAAATCATCCATGTAGATCTCCACAACGTCATGAACTAATTCAACAAAAATACTGAGGACTGCTCTTTGGAAAGTGGCAGGAGCATTGCATAGGCCAAAAGGAAGGACTCTATAGGCAAAAGTACCCCATGGACAGGTGAAAGTGGTCTTATCCTGGTCTTTTGGGCAGATTTGGATTTGGTTGTACCACCTGAATCCATCTAGGAAAGAAAAGAACTTCCCTGCCAGGCCATCTAGGACTTGGTGAATGAAGGGTAGGGGAAAGTGATCCTTCTTTGTGGCCTTGTTCAATTCCCTATAATCAACCCAAATCCTCCATTTCCCATTTTTCTTGGGCACTAACACTAAAGGAGAGACCCACTCACTGTCACAGATAGGATAAATGAACCCTGCATCTAATAGTTTTTGCAGTTCTTCCTTGACTATGTCTTTGAGGGCTGGATTCATTCTCCTTTGTGGTTGCCTGACTGGCTTGCAACCTTCCTTGATGTATATGTGGTGAGTACACACCGAGGGGTGTACTCCCTTCATTTCCTTGTAGTTCCAAGCAAAGGCTTCTAGGTTCCCCCTCAACAAATTTCATAGCTGTTCCTCCTTTGAAGTAGAGAGAGATAGATTAATCTTCAAGGTTTTCTCTGGGCCAAATTATATGGTTTTGACTCGGATTGGGTTGGAACCAGCCAAGCATAAGTCAATTTGATGACTGTTCAATGTTTCCTTGACTTCTTCTTCTAGTGATAATGGACTAGGAGTTGGATTTTGGAGCAGGTGTTCAATTAAATTGTTCTCATCTTGCTGTCCTCCTCCTATGATGGCTTCCAAAGTATAAAGTTCTGCAGAATAAAGTTCATGTTTTTCCTCCTCCTCCAACTATAAAGGTAAGTCATGTTCTAGGGAGGGTTGAGCAGGAGGGTATAGGACTAATTGTTTGGACATATGCCCAGTCTTGATGGTCATATTCCCAGCTCTGCAGCTAATGTAGGCATCAACTGTGGCTAGCCATGGCCTCCCAAGGATGTGAGGGTAACTAGTAAGCTTAGCCTTGGGCTGGAGAACTAGGAAATATGTTGGGTACTCCCAAGAATCAATAGAGACCATCACATCTTCCATAATCCCCTCAGGGGTGACTGTGGAATGGGCAGCACTGTTGTGGTCTTCCTAAATGACCCTTGGAGATTAAGCTTGAGCATGGTGTCCTTTGTCATCACATTAATGGAAGCCCCTAGATCAATCAGAGTGTGTGGGACAATGGTGCCATTGGTGTGGACATCGACTATAGGGATTCCAGGGTCTACGTATTTTGGACATATTGCTTGCCCCAACATTAAGTCAGATAACTGCCCAATGACATTAATGGTAGGGGCATCCCTTTTTCTTCTTCCTGGATGCTTAAAGCACTTCTCCTTAATCAATTTATTGTAAATAGGCACATATTTGATTGCCTGGAGAAGGGGAATCTTTACACATAGGTTTTCCAATTCTCCCAGAAGTTCAGTTTCTTCTGGGGTAGGCTGGTGTGGTTGGGCTAATCTTTCAGGAAAGGGTGGATTTGCTTTAAGGTTGCTTTCCTCTCTTTTTTCCTCGACCTCCTTTTGTGGGGAGGGAGGTTGGTTATCTGGGAGAATTCTCCCAGATCTTAGGTTGATCTCCTGAATTTCAACAGCATAAGCTGGGTATGATGTCTCTCCACCGTATGTTTGTTGGGCCTACCTATTGTTTGGGTTTGGATTTGGCTGGGCAGGCATCTGGGGTTTCCTAGGTGGAGCAAAGTGCAGGAGTTGCGGTTGGGTAGGTGATGGAGGCAATAGAGCCGGAACATTGTTAAATTGGAGCCTCCACCTTTGGGGTGGGGTATTCCATTCATGTTGTGGCTAATTGTAAGGTTGAAATGACTAGTTGGGTGGCTGGGAATGATATTGAGATGCATAGGACCAAGGAGGGGGTGTAGACTAGGAAGGAATGGTAGGGGGTCCCCAAGAAGGTGTAGTTGTGTTTTGGTTGGGTCTGTAATATGCATGGGATGATCCTTGCATACCCTGCTGGTATGGTCTAGGCCCAGGAGGTATCCTTTGGTTAATGTAGCAAAGCTGCTCAGTGACCCCTTCAGCTCCTTGGTATACAACTTTGAGTCTAGGCAAGGAAGGGCACTTGTTTGTGGAGTGGTTTTCTTCACAGACTAAGCAAATCTCAATACAGTTTAATGGGAATTCATTCCTAGGATGCCTTTTGGTGCACCTAGGACAGAAGATGGCCAGGGCTCTCTCTGCTTCCTCTTGCTTTCTTCTGATATTCATGGTATCAAATTGTAAGGCAAGGGTTTGCAACATCTCACTTTTGAAGTCCTTCAGCATATTCCCAATTTCACCCTTGATGGATGAGTTGGAGGACGATGTATTGGCCATAGGTTGACTACTTCTACCCTTGTTTCTGGCTGCCCTAGAATGGTTTCTAAAGACAGTCTTGATGTCCTCATAAGGTAGTTGGTAGATATATCCTCCTGATAACACATGTAAGGTATCTAGGATATCCTCCCTTACTCCTCTAAGTAGGACCAACTTCAGTGACTCAGGGTCAAGTGTGAACCTGGCCCTTTTGTAGCTGAGCTGGAATCTTTCTTCGTAGTCTTCTAGGGATTCATCATGGATTATGGTCATCCTGAAAATTTCATCTTTAGTGTCCTTTGACCTACAGTAGTCCCTATATTTGTTGTTAAAGTCCTGGTGCATCTGAGCCCAAGTTGTTATGCTATCTCCAGGTAAACCCATGAACCAACGCAATGCTGCCTCCTTGAGGGTAGATGAAAATAGTTTCAACTTTTGCTCATCATTTTTGTATTCATAGGTTTGGCAAACAACAAAAAACTCAAATAGGAAAGTGTCAAGGTCCTTTGTGGTCAAGCCATGGAAATGAGGTGGAGCAGAGGGGCTTATATTCTTCATTTTAGTGTCCCCATTGGTTTCCCTAATGGGGAAGGCACTCACAATTGTCCCTCTATCTCCTCTGCCATTGAAGTGTTCAACCATTGGTTAAGTAGGAATGAGTTCTTCCTCTTCTTCTTCCCTTATAGGTTCTTCAAATATGTCAGTTTGCTCAACCAAAGGGGCTTCCAATTCACCGTCAGTGAAGAAGAAAGGAGGTTGACTGTTGGATGAGGTGGGGGTGTTTGGCAAGAATTTTCTTGAAGTATCCCTAGTCCTACGAGGCATGAAAGGAAATGTTTTTGGGTTTTTGTGAGATTTTTCTTGAAAGCTGGGAAGTAATTGCAGAAAGGAAATTGTTGATTAAATGAAAGACAACTTAGCAGAATGAAAACTACTTGCAGAATGAAATTGTTGAACTAAATGAAAACCACTAACAAAAGGAAACTACTTGCTGAATTGAAATTGTTGAATGAAAGAGCACTGACAAAAAGATAACTACTTTTTGAATTGAAATTCTATTTGCAGGAAAGGAAACTGGATTAACTTGTAGAATGGAAAGGAAAGCAGATAAATGACAAAATGAAATAAAGAAACTAGATTACTTTTGTAGAAATAAACTAATGGAAGAAAGTTTAAAACTAGAAAATAGAAGAAAAGAGTAGTAAGCACTACTACTCTAAGACCTCCCTGGAAACGACGCCAAAAAGTGATGAGCCTAGGTATTGCAGCAAGAATGCTGCAACTCCCAAGGCTACCGACTTTACTTATCAACCTGGGGTTCGTACAAACTTAGAGGTGACTGTGCTTTATGCACAAGTAGAAGTGAAGGTATTGCCTATTGTCACTTCTCATCTGGCAAGAGACCCCAGGGGTTCCAAGCCAGACTTCTATAGAGTCAGAAGAAGCTTGATTTTGATGGAAGGAGAGTAAACTTAGTCTAGGGGAGGGCTATTCTACTGTAGAAATGGAGAAAACAACATGCAAGCCTAACTCACACCAAACCCTAGCTAACCAATCACACAACTATGCTAAGCAGAATAAGAAATTAACACTAACCTACTACTGCTATCTAAGTTGTAGGAGTGAAGCAACAAAACTAGACTAAGGGGCCAAAAATGGAAACTAGGCTAAGTCTGTGTTTAGGTGGGAGAGCAGTCGGAGGTCAAAATGGTGAAAAGAGGACATAATGAGCAACAACGCATGAGGACCATTGGATCAGGCGGGTGGAAGGCAAATGCATGACTGAGATCAGATCAGAGGAGGGTACGTAGGAAAATTGACGGACATGGTGGACTAATCAGGATGGACGACTGGGATTATATAGCAGAGGCGATCGGCAGATGAACAATGGAGATTGGCTAAGCTAGTTGGCGATCGGGTGAAGTGACAGTCGTCGGATCAAGAGATAGATCGATGGTGGAGAGTTCAAGGCAATAAAGAGATCAGGTGATGCGACAGCCATCAGATCTGGCATGGCAGATCAACGATGGAGATTGGAGTGCGAAAAGGAACGTGCGGAAATGACGAGCAGGTTTGGAGGGCGGTAAGTTGTATCTCGCGCTCCCTCAAAGTCGTAAATGGTATTTTGAGAATTCACGCGATTAGCCTCCACGGCCGACACGTAGCACGGGGAAACCGATCGCATGCTCTCTGCTTGATAACGATCGGAAAGAAATCCACACGATATGGCGCGAGGGCCATTGGATCTAGCAAGGCAGATCTATGACAGAGATGTGACTGAGCAGGATGGTGAGCGGGTGTGTGACAACCATCAGATTTGACAAGGAAGATCGATGGTGGGGATTTAAAAGGCAGAAAGTCAAACACGAATAGTGGATTTGAGCAGTGATTGGTGGGTTTTGCGTGTAAAAGGCAATCGACGGTCAGAAACCATTTGAACATGAATTAATAGCTCTCGCTGAGCATTTCAGGCTAAAAGAGAAAGACATGGGAATGTGAGTGAGGCTTGAGAGACAAAAGGAGGGTGAACAAGTTGATGACCATTAAAGGGGTAGAGCACTATTTTTTTTTTGTAAGCTGCGGTAGTGCCTTTCTTTTTCTATTTATATAAAAACAAGTTGAACCATATACATCATTTTGGTGGCCTCAACCTGCCCAGATGGGAAGCCAGATCTGTTGGCCACCTTAAGTTATTATAGGTCATCTAGTAGCAAAAATCAATAAGTCTACCAATCCATGCAAGATAAACCTCGCAACAACAAATGCTAAACATGTTCCAGACAGTCATGAAACCAGTAAAAAGAAAAGAGAATACTGTTCCTAAAAAAAGAACATAATAAATAACTACAAGTGATAAACTTTTCTGTCTTCCACGTTCTTGGGTATTGTTGCCGCGTCCCTCGTCGCTGGAGTTAACTTTTTCAGCTGTTGCTAGATCTCCTCCAGCTTGCTGTCCTGCATTATCATTATGATTTGTAGATTTTTCATCTCTTTCTTCATGTTTGGCATGCCGTGGGAAAGCTTTTCCATTTCACCTACTACTTGTTCCAGCGCCTTGGCAAGTAAATGTTTCATCACCCAGTAAATGTGTAAGGCTTGCTTGTATAGAGTCATTCTTCCCCTGGTGTTTCCCGGGTCAGGAATGAGATCTCCCCATTCCTCCATTTCGGGCTCCGAGTCTTCTTCCATGACATTTTCCTCCAATTCCTGAATGAGCTTGCGTATGTCACCATCAGTTCCTTCTTGATATGCCCTTTCAGCGTCTTGCACTGTTTTCCTCATAGTTTTCCGGCTACGCCTCTGAAGTGTAGGCGCAAAGGTCATGGGGTCGGTACGTCCTGGCTGGCTTTGCCAGCCTCTTCCACCTTGACCCCTTCCTCGACCTGAGCATGCCATATTGTGTTTTACAGCCGCCTGTTTACCATGACCAACAACAAAGGTTAGATTATCTGCAGTCACTTCTATTCCCATCTCTTGAGTATCCCTATCCCAAATTTTTACCTCCTCACTTCAAGTTCTCCCGATGGTCTGGCTACTCCCTGGATTCCCTCCCCGTGGGCTAGATATGTGTATACCCTCTATAATCTTTTCTGCCTCCTAGACTGCTAGTTTAACCTCCTCGGCCTGCCCCTATACCCAGCACCTACTGAACCCCGCCAGGTTTTCATTCTAGTCTTCGTGGTTCTTTTCCGTGCAAGATTCTTCCTCTAAATTCCTCATCTTTCCCCCCTTTTCCTTCTTACTGTGCGCTGCAGGAAGGGTTACAGACTCACATGGGCTGCTCCCTCTCTCAGCACTTCCTATCTCCCCCCCTCCTCCATTATACAACAAAAGGTTGAAAGGGATGCAAGAATTAGCACTGAGAAAACATACCCAAACTATCACTCAGTCGCAGAAGAATCTAGCTCTCGCTTAACTCCGGTCTTCTCCTTCCTTCGCTGTGTATTGGTCCCTCTTCCTCCCTTGGCCATCCTCATTAACCCTCTCCCCTCTGTTCTACATCCCATCATTCTTTTACCGCAATTTCCTACTCCCTCTTCCTCCACTCCCTGTCATCTCGGTGCCTCGGGATTCCAACAGGCCTGCATGATGCCCCCGCGTCCCATTGAGTTATCATTAGAGCATTTGGTGGCCGGCCTTGCCAGCCTCTCCCCTACGTTGTCCTGTTAAACGTCTTTTCCTTTTCTCTCACCCCGATTGGGGGTCGGGGCAGAGCACTATGAAATGACTTCAGTTACTTTATTAGACGACAAAACTCCATGAAGATCAAAACCCTGTGTTTTTGGGGTTGCTGCAGGGTCTCTTCCTCACATCATGGTCCTAGAGGGACGAGGTGAGGCTGAGACACCTGTGAGCATCCTGATGGATATTTTATTTGCCAACCTACTGATTAAATGAAATCATAAATGGAACAAATTGAAACTCAATCAATATGCCCTGCACTACTGTAATGAAACTGCAACTATTCAAGAAAATGAATAGGAAACATGAAACTACTTAAGTCAATGAGTAGGAAACTATAAATCTGTGCTGGACCACTGTAATGAAAATGCACCTATTTAACCAAATGAACAATCAAACCATGCATCTATGATATTGTTGTAATGGAAATGAACTACTTAAGTTAGTGAACAGAAAGCATGAGTCTACACTGCTGCTGTAATGAGAATGCATTTGTTTAAACAAATGAACAAAAAGCAGGAAGCTTTGCTACTTAGCAATACAATAAAGAGGAGCTTTCGCTGCTAGGGTTAGGCCCTAACCCAAGAGCTTCAGCCCTTTGAGTTAACTCAGTGCTGGCTCAAATCAAAACTCATTTTCATTATAATCAAAAATTGTATTACATCAGAACTGTTACAAGTCTACAACTGGAAAAAAAAGCCTCAATACTTTCTAACTGACTGACTGGTGACTGCCTAGCTGACTAACTCACTGACTGGCCAAAAAAATTGAGGTCCTAAGCCTCTTTATTTATACATCTGAAGTTTCAATGACTTCCCTCAAAATTAGGGAGGTACAACTCCCCACTTAATGGTAACTTGTCCTTTCACTTTCACTAGCTCAGCTGCCTTCTAGTAGGGAGGCTACTTGTATTTCCACTTGCTTGGCTGTCTTTTAGTACTTTAGATTTGGCTGTTTGTACTTTCAGCTAATGGAGGGATATTCAAATGTATGGGCAGTAAATCCGGAGGATTTACCTCCTGTAATTCCTCTCCCTTGTCTCATCCGAGTTTTTACCAAGGTCTTTTACCATAGTTCCTTGCTTTTACCTTTTATCCTTGCATTTCCGTTGCTTTTATCTTTTATTCTTGCATTACATGCACATTAGACCACAAAGCAAAATATCCAACTCTAACTCATCTCATAAGCAAAATATAATCAAAAGTATGCAATAGGTTGTGAGAATAGTTGGTTTGACTAAGCTAGGAGGTGAATTAAGGCCAATTAAGGCCCATATAATTACTCAATGATGAGACTCATCACCTATGAGGATTGCACAATTCATATTGAGGAATTTCCCTAATTAATAGGGGGCTAAGTCCCAAGGAAACAACACAAGGAAATAGGGACTTGGGCAAGCGAAAATTTGGTTAAGTATTGGCATGATCTTGTCTATGAAGTAGTGAGATAAATAGAGATAGTGCAGAGGTTGCTCAGGCTTGAGCAAAGCATTGCAGTCTTCTCATATTTTAAGGCTAATGCAATATATAGATAGAAGGGGTTTTTAGCTGTGGCTTTCCCCAGGAAATCATTGTGTAATGCATTGATTGAATTCTTTCTCTTGTATGCTTCATGATTTCTTGATCGATTAATTGTTTCTGCTGATGAGTAGAGTAGATTCAAGTCTATTGTTTTAGTAAATTACAATTAGTAGTTTGAATCTGCAAGGAATTTCTACATGGTATCAGAGTAGAAATCACTCTAGAAGAGAAGAATATGATTTTGTCTTTTGCAAGTGAAATTGAATTTGCAGTATCATTCTTCAGAGCTAGCAGGATGTTGTTCGGATTGAGATTCAAATATGCACTTGAGGGTAGTTCGAACTATATTCCTTGGAAGGATAGGATGGAGGTAGTGTTGGAAGACAATGAGCTGAAGGAATTCATAGACGAAGATATTCGTAAGCCTCCAACAATTGATGCTCAAGATATCGCAAAGTGGAGGAAATGTTTTGCAAAGGCGAGAAGGATCATACTATAAGGAGTTCGAGGTCATATTGTTTCAAACCTCCATGGGAAGGAGACTCCATATGCAATGTGGAAGGCCTTGACAGACCCGTTTTAGAACAACAATGACCACAGGAAGATGGAACTAAAGGGAAAGCTCAGGAAAATCAATATGGAGAAGGGTGACACAATACCAAAGTACTTGACCAAGTTCACCTAGTGTTATGATGAGCTTGGAAGTGTTGGTGTTACAATTGCTCAAGATGATTTGGTCCACCTAGCACTTCTAGGTGTTCCCAAGAGCTGTCACAACTAACATGATTGGTAAATGGGAGGGAGAAGCTACCAGAGTGGGAGCATTTGTGGTCTGACTTGGTGCAAGAAGAGATTTGACGGAACACCAAAGGTGGATCCTCATTCAAGCATGATTATGAGGAGAACTATGCCTTGGATGGAAATGTAAAGAAAGGGAAGTCATCCCATTCCAAAACAGATTCTAGTCGAGTAGGAAAGAAGAAGGACTTGTCGAAGATTAAATGTTTTCATTGCCATGAGATGGGACACTATGCCACGAAATGCCCACACAAGAAGGCCGACAAGAAGCCCTCGGGAGGAGTAGCAGGTGAAGCTCTTACTTCACAATTCGATTTGGATTTCACCCTCATTGCTTGCATGGTGACATTAATGATGGGTAGTGTGTGGTATTTGGATAGTGGAGCCTCATTCCATATGACTGACAACAAATAAATCTTCAGTGACTTGAAGGAGAAGGACCTCCAGATTCACATTGAAATGGGAGATGATGGAAGGTATAACACGATTGACATCGGTACTGTAACTTTTCAGAGGGAGTCTGGTTCTCCTCTCATATTAAAAGATGTCATGTATGTTTCGGGTCTGAAGAAGAATTTTGTTTCAGTTGTTATGTTGGAGGACCATGGCTACGATGTGATATTTAACAAAGGAAAGGATTTCCCTCGTCACATAGCCTCAGGACAAGTGAAGTAGATCGGGGAACGGGTGAAGAACCTCTACAAATTGGATGTAGAGGACTGTGCTGCTTTGAATAGAAAAGCAGAGAAGGTACAAAGCTTAGACATCAATGAATTATCGCATAAAATATTGGGCCATACTCACCATGGGTTTTTGAAGATCATGCAACAGATTTATACAGGAATTCCCAAGGGTGCACTAGAGTAGAGAGATACATGCAAAGGGCGTACATTGGGGAAGTACACCATGTTGTCGCGCAGATTGGCACGACAATGCTCAGACCGGGGGCTGTCACTCTTATCCCCGATCCCTCCGTTTAAGCCTGTCTCCCGCGGCTAAGGGGGGTAGACCCTGCGAGATAATGAAGACCAACTGTCGACCAGTTGGTTGGGAGACACGAGACACGATATGATAAGCACTAGATGGATTTGATTAATTTAGCAGACCAGTGCCTTAAGAGATTGTGTTTAAAACGATTACTTGTTAAATGATATAAAAATATGGACCATGAACAACAATCATCTATCATCAGCTAAATCACAATGCTCTTAGAATGACCAAAACGATATCCAGCAATTGAGAATTTTCAAAAAATGAATGCTTTAAACCACCACGAATCATAAACCATTAACCAGATATCATTTTCGCATCTCGACTTGAAATTTTTTTAAATCTCAGCATGAAAGATGATAATTTCCGAAAATAACTGGATCTGACGAAGAATTTATTTATTTATTTATTTATTTTTTTTTTTTAAATCTAAAAAGAAAACTAGAAATGATTCTAAAAACTAAACTATATTACAAATAAAACTAAACCTAAATTAATTTAAATAAATGCTTTTTATTATTTTATTATTTTTATTTAAAAAAAAAAATACTTAATCAAAAGTTAATTAAAAAATTTAAATTTCCTTAAATCTAAAATCTAACTATAAAAAAAAATAAAAATGAAACTAAGGCTAACACAAAAACTAACTAAAACAAATCTAAATCAAAAAAATTAACCTTTTTATATTTTATATTTTGTTTATTCACATCAAAGCCCAAAAGATAACGTAACAAAAATTCATTCATAAATTAAACTAGGCAAAAAGTTATAAACTAAATCTAAAAAAAAAAAAAAAAAAAAAAAAAAAATCAAAATCGAAATCGTGACTGTCCTAGCGTAACTGCCTGAACGCTGAGCCGTCAACACTAATGCTAATCAAGACGCAAATGCATATAAAATGACCCACTGAGTTGAAACGATGATACCTGACCCAGTCAATGAAAAAATTTAACGCGGAAAACCTTCGACCAGGGAACGATTTAAAGCACGCGGGGATGGATCGATTTCAGATGTCCAAGGGAAATGGCTACACGATGATATGATGCGCTGAACTGAGAATATTTCTGTCCCGTCTGGCGATTTACCTGTCGATGGGCAATCCGATCCTTTTATTTATGGTCTCTGCAACGTAAATAAATACAGCAATGGCAGTAAAT
Organism: Pinus tabuliformis; assembly: GCA_031772625.1. Lineage (NCBI taxonomy): Eukaryota > Viridiplantae > Streptophyta > Pinopsida > Pinales > Pinaceae > Pinus > Pinus tabuliformis. The sequence goes on from CM062813.1 coordinate 686,907,816, forward strand.
ACGAGAGCAACGTCAATATGGTATTGCAATCCGTCGTGAAAACCGCCGCCCACAATGACGTATTGGCAACATATACTTATGGTGGAGTCTACGGCCTTGTGAAATGCAGGCCCGACGTCTCTCACAGCGACTGCCAAAGCTGTTCCGCTGCAGCCTCACAAATGGCCTATCAAGACTGCCAAACGCTATAGGCGCTCGTGTTCAGTTGGAATTCTGCTTCATTTTCTATGAGAATTACGGTGTCTTCTCTGATCTCGATACCAAAGTTTCCTATGCTCTTGAGAATGTTAAGAGCAACAATGATATTGAAGCTTTCAATTACACTGTCGCGAATCTCATGGAGACTCTGGCGTTTTAGCTTTACACCTCTGAACGTACCATCAAACCCAGAATTCATTTACGCTGAGAATTGAAGAACCCTGTCCGTGTATACCTTCGACAGCATAGGGTTTAGATCGGTTGTGTAAATCAAATCTCAGGAAGATACATACGCTGAGCGAACCACGCCTTGGAAACATTTCCTGGCTTTCAAATCAATTAAAGGAAATACGCAGACATTGTGATCGGATTGGCGTTTATCATTTACAGGTGCAGTGGGCAAGGAGATTGACGGCGGCCCTGCAATTGCAAAGAGACAAAATCCTATACCCGCAAATGCAAAAGAAAAACAAAACCCTAATGAAAAATCTGTGTAAAGCAAACATACAAAACGCTAGATCAGAAAATTTTGAAACCCTAAAACAGCTGATTAATGTACAGATTTTGGCCCCTTAACAGCCAGATTCAGCAATGAGCACAGAAATATTTTAAAGAAATAAAGCCTTCAGATTTTCACTGTGAAGAACTTCAGAAAATCTCTCATGCAAATTAAAAAATAAACTGAATGATAGACCCAGGATCAAATCCAACTGGGCTCAACAAAAAATGCTTGCGGGAGTTGGCTGGTTCAGCCGAGAACTTCCCCTAACGCCCACCAAATCTTCTTCAATAAGAGTTTTTCTGCACAGCTCAGAAACAACCATCAGTAAAGAGGGCAAAAATGCTGCTAGATCTCAGGGAGTAATGGAGATACCTGCCATTACTTCATAAACCCTAACAACACCCAAACCCTAGCAAGTGAACAAGATACCTGTGCTCACAATACTCTTAAAAAAGCTATTATCAATGACTGAAAATAAAATATGCAGAAACTAAAACAATCTCACAGCATTTCAAGAGAGTAACACCAGCAAGATATGGACCCCAAAGTCTTCCTTTATTAACCAGAAACAGATTTACAAGAGAGCTTCTTCAGTATCAGACTCACAGATCCAATGATCTGAAAATGACCCCTAGCACCCTACTTAAAGGAAATGACTCCAACGGCTAGTTCGAGTGATCCATGCTGAAATGATCTCGACTGTTGATGAGGATCAAGATATCTCTTGATCTCATCCGTCGATTTATTAAATAATATTTTGCATGCATTCACTTAAAATATTATTATTTTATTAGTTAGGGTTTTTTCTTTATTTTTTAATTTTTTTATTATTTTTTTATTTATTTCATTTATTTATTTATTTTATTATTTTACTATTTTTATTCATTTTTTAATTCATTTTAAAATGGATCATTGAACTAAACCTTCGGAAATATCACCTAGGACCTGGGACTTAGGACTCATGAGGGGATTCAAAACATTTTTTGACCCTCAAGACACATTTCATGATGACTTTTACAAAATTACATCTTAAGGGGGAAAACCCCTTTAATACAGACCCTCACAAATCACCCAGCTCTGCGACACAACGATAATCCAGCAGATCAACACACTAGGATTCTCCTAAAGTTCTAATGACAAAATCCATCCCGTCTTTGGGGTCAAGTTTGAAGGAAAACTCTGCCGATTCATGGATCGGTGAGACGAAAAACCTTCCGGGACGTAGATTACCACTAGAAAGTTAGGTCCACCTAGGCAATTTTACATACATGACTCATATCTGCTAAGATTATTTACAATTCATACATGCAGACTGGGTTTACAATCAAAATGATTAAGCTGCTGATGACTACAGGACGGCACGAACACGCTGATCAGGTGCTGCCCCTTTCTGCCAAGAAAAGGGGGGGGGGGTACTGCATGGGTAGTTGACCAGCAGAGGTCAACACACCAAATCCACCTTTCTTGCTAAGGACAGTTGAGCGTAAGAGATCCTTGAAATAGTTCACTCAGATGTGTGTGGACTGTTCTTGATAGCCTCCATGGCCAAGCACACATATTATGTAATATTTGTAGAAGTTTTCTCATGTAAGTGATGGATTTTATTCATGCAGAAGAAAATTCACATGTTCTCTAAATTTTGTAAGTTAAAGCATTTGTTGAGAAAGACACTGACAAGAAAGTGAAGGATCTCAGGAGCGATAAGAATGGAGAATATATTTTGAATGAATTCAATAACTTATCTGCATCATAAGGCATTCAATGAGAGTTAATAGCACCCCATAACCCACAAAAAAATGGGGTGGCTGAAAGGAAGAACAAAAGTATTATGGGAGATGTACAGGCAATGTTACATGATTAGGGCCTACCGTTGCACTTGTACATCATAAGAAGAATTTTTAGCTAAGATACCAGATGTGGCACACTTCAGGATCTATGGTTCATCAATTTACTGTCATGTTATTAAGGATGCAAGGAAAAATGTAGAACCAACAACTGAGTTAGTCATATTTTTTGGGTACACTGATACACCTCACAACTATTGGGTCTATCTGCCATCTCACATGATGACAGTGGCTCATAGATATGTGAAGTTCGATGAAGAGAAGGCCATGAGATGTTCCCTTGAGAGGGAGATTCAGTTGCATGGAGATGAGGAGATTTTAGCTCTAAATGAAGAACCTCATGATGATGTGGAGTAACCACATGCAGAGGAGAAGAGAGTGGAATCAACCACTCATAGAAAGACTTATAGAGATGGAAGGAAGCACACCAGGGAAGCTGACAGATTGAGGCATGATGCTAGAGAGAATGTGGGAGCACTCACATCACAACGCAGACAGAGGAGGTCACCAGATCGGTACACTGGCTACATGGCTCTGATGAGTGAGAGTGTAGATATTGAGCCATCATCATTTGAGGAAGCAGTGCAACAACCAGTATGGGTTGATGCCATGGTAGAGGAGTACGGTTCCATTATCAGAAACAATGTTTGGGAAGTGGTCCCAAGACTAGCAGACAAGTCAGTAGTGAGTGCCAAATGGCTTGACAAGGTAAAGAAAACAACTGATGGGAGCATGGAGAAACACAAGGCCATATTTTTGTCCATAGGGTTCTCTCAGGTGGAGGAATTGATTATGAGGAGACCTTTGCTCTAGTAGCAAGGTACTCTTCAATTAGATCTATTCTAGCATTTTCAACGCAAATGGGATGGAAGATACATCAGATGGATGTGAAGACAACATTCCTCAACGGAGTGATTGAGGAAGAGGTGTACATTGAGTAGCTGGAAGGATTTGAGACCTTCAATAGAGAGTCACATGTGTGCAGACTCAAACGAGCGCTGTATGGATTGAAACAAGCACCTTGTGCTTGGTACACTAGGATTGACAACTATTTCACCAGGTTGGGCTTCACCAAAAGTGAAGCAGATGCAAAGCTTTACATATTGTGGTTGAAGGTAAATTGTTGATTATAGTATTATATGTCAAAGATTTAATTCTAACAGGTGATGAGAAGCTGGTCAAATATTGCAAAGAGGATCTTCCAAGAGAATTTGAGATGAAGGATCTGGGGCTCATGCATTATTTCCTTGGTATGGAAGTATGGCAAGGAGATGAGGAACTTTTTGTCTCACATGAAAAGTATGCCAACGAGATATTGAAGAAGTTCCACATGGAGAGAAACAAACCCATGGAGACTCCTCTAGCTGGGAATTGGAGGAAGCGAGATACTACTTCCGGTGAAGTAGTGGAGACTAGTATTTACAGGTAGCTTGTGGGTTTAATTATGTACTTGGTGAACACATGAGCAAACATATGTTTTGAAGTTAACTAACTTAGTTAAGAAATGGTTAAGCCAACCAAACTTTATTGGAAGGAAACTAAACATATATTGGGATACCTCATAGGCACCACTCAATTTGGTCTTTGGTACAACCAGACAGAGGGTGTTAGGGCCTTCATTTTTGAGAAATTAGGATGTTATGCAGAGGAAGAAGCTGGCGACAAGTGCCAAATATGGCCATTGGGAATATGCAAAACTAACAACTGAGAAAAGGTAAGGAACTATCGAAAGACTAATAGTTGCAGAAGGGTGGCAGGAATAAGTAGATATAGCTGAGCAGGAAAAGGGAAAGAGTAGTCAAGGAATGAAGGCAACCAAGCAGGGGAAAAGGAACTAGTAGTTCAAGTTGGCAGGCTGGAAAAGAGAAGAAGATAGAAGGTAGAAATGAGAACAAGGAGAGGTTTTTGTTGCTATTATCATTGGGTCGTGTCACGGTATTTCTTAGATATGCTATCCTTCTTGTGTTGCGGAGATATGAGAACAACTCTGTGACTGTCTTTATATAAGTTTATATTCCACTTGTTAGGATTATAATAAGTTTATATTCCACTTGTTAGGATTATAATGTTGAGGAATAGGCCACAGGCCTAGTATAATGTACTTTGATATTAATTAAGAAGATTGTTATGGGACCATAGTGTATACATTGTTTTATTCCAATTATTAATTTTTTTCAAGTACGCACATGTTTAGGTAGTCTTTCTGTTACAACATGTATAGATCGTTGCAATCCGATTTCTTTGAAGAATAAGTTAATGTTCCTTGCTCTCTATCCTTTGATATGGTTTTCCTTGATATTGGATTCCAACCCTCATATAACTAAGGTTGCGACACACCTTGGGTGAGGCTCCTTACCCTTCTCAGGTAAGGTGAAAACGCTGGTGTTGTGCTAGACTACAACATAGCCTTGTTGGACCCTATGCCCAAAACTAGGGTCTTAACCCTGTTACTATTTCTACACCAACAAATGGTTTCGTTGCCGAGACCTAAAATTCAAAAAGAGGGTTTGGAATATGGTATGATGATCTTTAACAAAGAATTGCGAAACTAGTGGGATGAGCAAGTGGACTAGCTTGTTTCTCAACAAGATCGGGTTCCTTGCCAAACTATTGCGAAACTAAAGGACAAAATCCTTATTCAGAACCAATGAGTGACCAGTACGAGATCTTCTGGTGCAAGTTTCCAGAATAACTTTAAAACTGTTTATGGAGGTTGCAGGTGAAATGGAAGTCCAGTGGAAAAAACCCATCTCATTGCAACTGGACTCAAGAAAATCTCACTGCACTATATCGTCTTGACACAAATATGACAAGAGTGGTATATTTTTGGGTACATACCACACTGGAAGGGTATATTATCAAATTTGTAGCGGAAAGCCATTAGACCTTTTCAAAGGTTGAAGCTGTGTTCTGATTAGGGTTGTGAGGGAAGATACTAAAAGAGGTTTCCCTTTGGATCAAGGTTGTAATGGTGGAAGAAGGTTTGCTAGTGTTCCATACCCTGAGCATGGCAGCGCAAACCCCTAGTACTAGGGGAAGGACCTAAAGGGAGGGATGATACCAAGCGGGGAACTATGAGACTATCAAAAGGATAGACGCAGATGACTCCCAGAAGGATAGGGATTTAAGAGCGTAAAGGAGAAATGGCAGGAGAGGGAAATACAAATGATTAAAAGACAACAGAAGGGATTGCACCAAGCAGGAGCGGTGTTGAGAGATCCAAAAGGAAGAGAAAGGATGGAAGTAAACTTAGTGGGAGGGGTCTGGAAGGAGATAGGGACCCACCCTCACTAGTGGAGATGGAAATGTTGGATGGAAATGGCCACATATGCTTGGAGGAAAGCCTAGAAGATGACATGCATTTTGTTATACATAGATTGTTTGCTGAAGATGATGCATACAAAGGAATCAACGATTTTCCTCCCTGAAGCTCAGATAGTGTCTCCCCACCCTTCCCCTGGTAATCTATAAAAATACTGACAAGTTCCTTTCTAAGTTGATAAAAACTATAAGAGTTCATAGTGTGCATGCTAATTATAAAGCTAGTACTACTAGCAGTGGAAATAATATCACTAGTATGGGTTTACAAGGATCGCTGCAATCGGGATCACAAGGATTTATGATTTTAGCATAGAATCAATAAAAAATGGTGAGATCATTCACAAGGTATCCTGAGTTCTCTGGCAAGGGGAACGAAGATTTAGAACAACATTGGTACCTATGCGAGGCCATTTGGAGAGCTCGCTAGATGCCTATAATGTGAAGCTAATTGAATTTGGACCACTCTTAGGGAAAGGGCCTTTAGATGGTTCATAAAATGGTTAGAGTTACACCATAACCCAACTGTGGACAACGTTAACAGAGAATTTGTAAAAGAATTCAAACTTCCCCAAACTGATTAGCAAGGGTTTTTAACACTATGGGAGATAAAGCAGCGGGAGGGAGAGACTGCATGGGAGCTGATGAAAATATTTAAGGATGCAATCGGTAAACTTAGTTACCCAATAGATCCGAATCACCAAAGGGATTGGTTTATCAAAGCATTGTTACCTCTCACCCGTACGCCATTGACGCAACAAAATATTGATACACTACAAGATGCTCTTGAGAAAGCGACTCAGATATAAGCTATGGAAGGATACCCACATGAATACCGAGGGGGGGAGGGAGGAGGAGTGACATCGCACGATCCATCTATCTTGGGTCTCCCACATCAAATTGCTTGTATAATAGAGAAATTGAAGGACCTGCAACCAACCATATTGATGCGACCAAACATGTGGAGTAAAAATTTCTTAGTGGAAGGCCATGTTGCTACAAAATGTTCGAGGTTGTGGGGTGAAAATACTACATCTACACCAATAGGACCACCTAGGCCTACACCCGCAACAAGAGTTGCACAGGTAGGATCGAAAGGGTTATATACTAGGCACAACCAACCGAAGTACTGTGAAGTATGCAGGGATTATGGACACTCCCCTCGTATATGCCCAATACTACAAAAATACTCCAATGTTCCAAATAACAACTATTGTGAGTTTTGCGTCTCCACAACTCACCACACTGACCAGTGTAGAGCACTAGATGCTCTAGTGAATAGGATAGACCGCTCATCCTTCTGAGTCAATGAGATAGCTTGAGGAGGGTGAGGAGGAAAAGGAACTAGGGGTGGAAGGGCAGGAGGAAAAAGCCCAATTCTCTATTACAACTGTGACCAAGAAGGGCATGTTATGCGGGATTTCCCATTACCAAGAAGACCATGGTGCTTGTTGAGTCTTGAAAATGTCATTCATTTCCATTACACTTTCACTATTATGTCCATTATATCACCTCCATTTCACCTCCATTTCACTACTATGTCACCACATTCATCCCACTTTCATTATCATTGGGCCACCTTTATGTTTTTCCAATCTTTATTATTTCTAAGCCTTTTAAGTGAATTTGTGGTTAAACATTAGAAAATAATGTGCATATGCTTATACCTAACAAATGGGTTGAGATTGTTGACATGTGTAGGTTGAAAGGAGGCTTCTAGAAGACCCTTATGTGGCACTCTAAGGCCAAATTCGAATTTGGTTGGAAAGAATCATGGGATCATGAGGATATGTGTCACATCTCCTAATTGTATTGTAACTCTAAAAAGACATGTGTCTTATCAGTTCCTATTTTGATTAGGACTCTAGAGGTAGAGGGAGAGATTCATGGACTCTCATTAATGAGATGGCTCTCATCTTTTTGTATAAATAGGAGATCTCTCTCCTTCATTTGTTAGTCTTTTTAGTCCCTAGTTCTTAAGTTTGTAGTTCTTCCTTGATGGCTTTTGAAAGCTTTGGAGAACTTTGTTGTACTTTGTACTTTTGAAGAATTTGAATAAAGCTTTGATGTTCTCAACATGGAAGGAGATGTGAAGTAGATGTCATGGAGCATAGTAGAATGTAAGGTAGAGTAGATTTCATTTTGTAAATATTGCTTTGATTTCATTATGTTATTGCTTTCAAGTTTGATAGATTAGATTTTTCATTCATGCAATTTTAATTCATGCAAGTGGCAGAGGGCCCCTGCACACTAAAGCCTTGTATAGTTGTCATTTAATTTTGCATTTAATTTTGTTGTGCTTATGTATATTAGCTGTACATAAATTGCTTTCAAGTTGATTGTAGATTAGTGATGCACATAGCCTTTTAATGACTAATGACATGATAGAATCATCTTGTCCTTTTGCTGAAGCAGCAAGGATACTGGGTCTCATAGTCACTAGCTCATTGTTTGGTTATTGCATTTTATTTTGATTGAACTAATGACATGATAGAATCATCTTGTCCTTTTGCTGAAGCAGCAAGGATACTGGGTCTCATAGTCATTAGCTCATTGTTTGGTTATTGCATTTTATTTTGATTGAACTAGTTGTATATTTACACTTTTGTTTAAATACTAACTCCATCAATAACATGTTTTAAGTTCTTTTGAAGTGCTAAGTTTTGGAAGTTACCATTAGGGACATGTTGAGGGCCCCGAAGTCGGGTCAACAACAAGGGGGATACCCACCCGGTCCGGAACCTGGTTGGCGGCTCCTTGCCCGTTTGGAGTAGCGGGTCCGACTGGGGATAATGGGACCAGTTTCCCAATGTGAAGGGTGTGCGCGTGTGTGTAGAGTTTGATGATATTAATCTAAAAGGTTTCTCTGGACTAGTCTTAATTCTAACAGCTAAACTACTTCTATACTAATGTGATCTAATGAAGAGAAAACAATACATCTAATCTACGCTAACCCGGGGTGTTCTCTTTTGTTATGCGATCTAGAAAGATTTCTAACAACAGCTGGTAATAAAGATCATTCAACTGTTATCAGAATATAAATCGATAAAGATAAACCATTCTGCATAAGAAGTTAGGCAGAGTAGTTGTGAACAACATATCGCATAATCAGTTTTCTATATGTCAAGCATAAATAAATGACTCCACCGTACAGAAGTGCCAAATGGTAATACAGACATTCATACAGTAACATATAAAGAACTCAACTGTATATCACTTTGGGGATACTAGCAGAACTTAGTCAAGAGATAAAAGTACCATTTATGATTGATTTCACTAATAAACTTCAAGCAATAATGATTTACTTCTACTTGTTCTAATATCTGTTAAGAGTACAGAAGTGCAACATCAGTAACAGACATTAAAATGCAAACATAAATAAATCTTGATCCATCCATTCATCAAAAACCTCCTCTGAGGGTGCAGAAGTGCATGTTTTGAGGATAAGTTTTTTGACAGATTTCCGGACCCTTCTCCAAATGCCATGAGAAGGGTTAAATACTACTAGCTAATTGATATTAATTACACGAATCTAGGGAATCGGCTTCAAATGACCGCCCTTTACTAAAAGCAAATTTATTTCTAAAACTTTAAATCTAATTTCTGACCGTTTCTGTATATTCTCTTTAGTGCTGTCAATAGCGCAACGCTTTCCTGGGAAGAGTCGGCTGACTGCCTTCTTCTTTTGCTCGGGAGATAAAAGTGGAAATAACAAGAGCTGACACCTCCTTCTGACAGACCAGAAGATATTTTCGAAAACCTTTCTCTAGATGGGTGTATTCGCCGCGTGTATACTTAGCACAACCCAGGTTCTTCTCGAACTGATTTTGCTGTTGCTGTTTTGGTTTCCGGTCGTGCGAATGACTGAGTGGGTTAGGAGTTGCGCTGTATGGACAACCCTCTGTTTCGAGAATTGTTTCCGCTCTTTGTTCCAGGATTTTCTGGAGCGTCCCCCTTCTTTTGCGTTTCTCTTTTTGCTTTACCCAGTCTGAGCTTCAAGATCTTTTGTGAACACGCTGCTTTTGTGCGCCTTTGACTCTGAGTCCTGGATAGTCTAATTTCATCAGTGCCGGTTGTCTGATAGTCTAGAATCCGCGGTCCTGCTGCATGCGGCATTCGTTTGCGGAAGCATCTTCTCTCTGCTATTTAATTGGCGCTTTCCCCTTTCTCTCAGATGTTTCCTGCATATAGATTTATATCAGTTGCGTGTCTTGCAGTCTACGCAAAGAAGAAGGGAAATGAAAAGATTGACATAAAAAGCATTAAACTCTAATGAATGCGTAATCCTGACATGAATCATGACTTGACTCTTCGATAAATGCGATGCAATCATTTCTTGATACTCAAGCATGCGGTCATTAATTTCCTTTAAGGCGCGCGCTTGGCCTTGGGTTTATCGTGTGATGAGTCTTTTCGGATCGCAGATCGCAGTTTAGTGATATCGCAGTCATCGCAGATCGCAGATCGCAGATTTTATTCAATGGTTCATGGTGCCATAGCGTGACGTTTGCGATGTGCGATGTCGCATATCGGCGATCGGCGCTTCTTGGAGGTCCTCTTTTTAGAGCGCGTTTGAGATGCATGCGACGCGATGAACTTCGCGTCGCTTTTTCGCATTTTTACTTTTCGCGCTTTGAGTAATGCTTAGACCTTTCTTTGCGATGCGATTTAAGCCTTAGGGAGAAAAATACAAAAATTTAACAAAATATTTTTTGGGATTTTTTGTTCAGGGTCCCCCCTTTGCTCGACGTTATTGCTAATATCAAGCAAAGAGGGGGGGTTGTTGGTGACCACAACAATGGCGATTCACTGTGAAGAACCAATTATCTCTGCTTGTTCTATTGCATTTTCACTTCCAAAACAGAAAATTTTTCTTATGTCTAAATTTTGTTATGGACGGATAGAGTATTACCCCTTATCCTGTCAATGATGTTTCGTCACAACTTTTTATTTCATTCCGATTGTTTTCTTCCTCTGGGTTATTTCTTGTATTCACACCTAGACATTACTTAGTCTTTTCAAAGACAAAATAAGGTCTTCTCTGCGTACTGGCTTTGTAAAGTGTGCTCATTTGTCGTAGGTAGAGCCTTTGCTGCCCGCAAGCGTCCATAGCCTCGACAGGGTTACCATATTATCCAGCAATGATCCTTTTTCCTGCTTGAGGTTATCTACAACATTCCAGAGAAAAATCCTTTTGACACTTTTCTTTCTTTTTTTGATTTTATTTTTTATATTCTCTAAAGAACAATGTCTTGGTTTGGTGGCCAAATTATGACACAGTCATTCACTTGATTTACACTTTTGCTGAACAAGCTGGCTCGCGATGAGACCCCTTGTCTTTTGATTGCAACAATCTTGAGTCATTGCCCTGTTTTGATAGACAGTAGTGGCAAAGTCAGCAAGTTATAATATCTGTGATCATGATAAGCCGGCTCGTGATGAGACCTCTTATTCTTTGAGATATAGTGTTTTCTTGGATTGTTTCTCTGGATGCTGCGATTTTCCTTAACAGGGAGGAAGTCATTGTTTTTCCTTAAGAAAGCTCTGGACGACAATAATAGAGTTTAAGAACAGCAGTTTTGCAGAGAATATTTATTTTGCTATTGATGATACTTTTCATTGCGTTGGCATAAAACAATTTTTTGCCAAAAGTTACTTTCATCCCAGATTTCTTTGTGAAGTTGAAACCAACATCATATTCAGGCTAAAGTTAACTCTATCTGTCAATAATAAAAGTCAGATTTTTCGAAAAGTTTTACTATTTATACAAGTGAAATCAAAATCTGATAGAGAAATGGTATATTCTTCATAAATACAATTTATGATCACTCACAACCAACCTTATTTATAAAAATAAAACTAAAATAAAACTAAAATTATCCTACAAAAATTAGAAGGATAACCTTCTATGGAAAATACATTTTGAGGATTTGTCCATTTACAGGCAGAGAATCTCTTCTGCCTGTCAAGTCCTGCAACAAAAAAGTCGACGGGCCTATGACCTCTACAATCTGAAAAGGACCAAGCCATAGCTTCTGGAATTTCGTATGCTTGCCCTTTTCTTCATGTGCCTTATCCCACTTCAAAACTAAATCTCCCATCTGAAAGTTTTTTCTGGTCATTATGTTCGAATCAAAAGAGGATTTTATCAGCGCTTGGTGGTGAGCATGGGTTTTCTTGGCCTGTTCTCGTTGTTCTTCTAGCTTGATTATTTCCATTTGCCTTAGTTGTAAGGGAGAAGTGGATACTTCATCAATGTATTGTACTAAGGACAAGGAGGGAATGACTAAGTGAGTAGGAAGAACTGCTTCTCTCCCGTAAACTAAATTAAAGGGAGAAGTGCCGATAGAGGCTTTCTTTGTAATTCTGTCTGCCCATAGGGCGTTTACTAGCGCTTTATGCCAATTCTTTTGGCTTTGGTCGACTGTCTTTTTGATAATCCTGATTAGGTTCTTGTTCGTTGATTCAGCCAACCCATTACCTTGCGGATAATAGTTGGCAGAATACTTCAGTTTGAACCCTCTTTTGAGCGCGAACTCAGTCATGGTGTTTCCAGAAAAATATGAAGCATTATCGAATATTAAGGCCGTTGGCAATCCAAACCTAGTAATGATAAACTGATCTATGAATTCAATAATATTTTCAGAATTAGCTGTCTTGAGAGGAACTGCCTCTACCCATTTAGTAAAATAGTCAGTTGCCGTGAGGATATACCTATGCTGTTTAGAGGAGTGAGGAAGTATCTCACCTATTATGTCCAGGCCCCATTGGCTGAACGGCTGTTCGATGTTAACCGGCTGCAGTGGCATGGATGACTTCTTTTGTTTTCCTGCAGCAGTCTGGCAGACTTGGCATTTTCTTACGTGATTGTACGAGTCTTTGAACATCGTGGGCCAGTAGTATCCTGCACGTAAGATTTTGTGCGCGGTGGCTTCTCCAGCATAGTGTCCACCTGCTGGTCCATCGTGGAGTTCCTGCAAAACCTTTTCGGCTTCAGTTTTCTCAAGACATCTAAGAAGCACAGAATCATAATTTCTTTTAAACAGGACATCATTCACGAGTTGGTATTGTTTGGCTTTTAATCTCAGGGCTCTCTTCTTGATGTGATCCAGGTGAAATGGAGCATGCCCGTTCTTTAGAAAATAAATGATGTCAGCATATAATGATTCTGCGTCGTTTAGGCTTACCTCATACGCGTGTACCTCTTCAGACGATTCTTCGGGGATTTGCGATGCTCCAGCTAACATCTTGCAGAAGCCTTGGCCCCGAACGATGTGTGCCGGCTTGATCTCCAGGTCGTATTCTTGCAAGGCGGTGATCCAATTCGCTCTCTTTTCGCCCACATCCTTCTGTATCAGGAGATTTCTTACCGCTGGGAACGGTACTATGACCTTGGTATGGGCTTTTAGCAAGAATGGTCTGAAATATTTAATCGCTTTAAAAATGGCATATGCCTGTTTCTCTACGTCCGAATATTTCAGCTCAGCACCTTGTAAGTTTGAGCTAAAGAATGCGATCGGAGCCTCTACCTTTTCTTGATTCGCTTGAGTCAAGATTGCAGCATAAGAATTCTCTGAGGCAAACGTGTATAAGACAAAAGGCTCTGAAAAGTTTGGGGTTGCTAGAGATGGAGCGTTGATGATGGCTTGTTTGATTAAATTAAACGCTTCGTGCTCGTCTAGACCCCATTTAAAGTTTGAATTCTTTTTTATCATTTTTTGTAAAGGAGAAATAATACGTGAAAAATCTGGGACAAATCTTTTGACAAAATTGATCTGTCCTAGGAAAGATTGCATGGTCTTTTTGTTATGGGGCATGGATATCTCGGAAATTTCTTTGATTCTGTCCGGTTCAATGTGAATGCCAGATTTGGACACTATGAATCCTAGCAATTTTCCTTCACTCAACGCGAAAAAAGATTTCTTCGGGTTAAGCGAGATCCCATATCTTAAACATCTCTGAAAGATTTGCTTCAAATCTTTGAGGTGGTCGTTTCGGTTCTTGGAGTACACAGTTATATCATCCAGGTAAATCACTACCAATTTTTTGACTAAACCTTTAAACGCGATGTCCATAGCCCTTTGAAAAGTAGCGCCGGCGTTGATCAGACCGAACGGCATTTTCCGATATGCGTAGGTACCCCATTTAGTTCGGAAGGTGGTTTTTAACTGATCATCGGGGTGTACCAACACTTGGTTATATCCTGAAAATCCGTCCAGGAAAGACATTAACTCTGAGCCTGCGACTGCTTGTAATATTTGCTCCATAGGTGGGAGGGGAAAATTGTCTTTCTGACAGGCTTTGTTGAGGTTCCGGAAGTCGATGCAGATTCTAATATCTCCGTTTTTCTTCCTAACGGGTACCATATTGGATACCCATTTGGAATGTCTGACCGGGAAGATTATTCTGGCTCTCAACAATTTATTCAGCTCAGTTTTTATCTGACTTTCCAAGTTGGGGTGGATTTTCCTGAGCTTCTGCTGGACAGGTTTCTCGTTGTCAATCATGGGGATAGTGTGTTGAATGATAGAAGTGTTGTAGGTCTTCAGCTCATCGTAATTCCAGGCGAAGACGTTTTTGTACTGTCGTAGAAGACGGATATATGCTGATTTTTCTTCAGGAGCCAGGCGTTGGCCTAGATTAACGTTTTGCGGCTTCTCATCGGTTCCTAGGTTCACTTATTCATAGTTCAGAGTCGAACTGTAAAGTTTTGCGTTAGCTGACCTTTTGAACCGACTTTTCAAGTCGTATAAATCTTCTAGTTTGACCACCGATTTGGGTATAGCATTATCAGTGCTATTTTGTTGTATCTGGTGGTCATGACAGTCTTCGTCGATTATTTGGTTTGAGTAGGATCCTTCGGAGGTGAGGAAACTTACGATGTCTGGGTCGTCGTTGAATACTCTCCAGTTAGTGATGTTGTCAGGGATGGACGGTTTAAAAATCAATTCTATCGAAAACCTATCTGGACTAAAGTCTTCGGAGGGAATGAGTCTGGAGGCTACGTTAGCTAACAGGTCTGCGCTTGCGTTGTGAAGTCTCGGGATTGACGAAATATTGAATGCTGTAAAATGTGCAGTGAGATCTTGTACTAAAGATTGATAGTGCTTTAAATGACTAGACAGGCAGTGTATGGTGTTACGTACCTGTTTGATGACGATCTCAGAATCTCCAAAGACTTGAAGATATTTGACGTTGCATCCGATTGCTTTGTATAGGCCTTGCACCAAGGCTTCGTATTCCGCTGTGTTGTTCGTGCAATCGAACTCCAGTCTGCATGTGAGCATGGTCTTATTTCCGTCAGGGCTAATCAAAACACATCCTGCTCCCGCTCCCTCGTTGGATTTAGAGCCATCAAAATATAATTTCCAAAATAAAGAAGTATTTACAGGGTTATCTAAGAAACTAACACATTTTGAATCATCAGTCTGGGAAAAGTTTTCTACTTGGGACAAAACTGAATTTTCTAAATATGGTGATATGTGAGCATTGAAATTTCCGAGGAAAGAGTCTACCGAGTAGTTGCCTATGATGCTGCTGTTGTATGCTATGGCTTCGTTCTCTCCTTCCAAATCCGTCACTATGTATTTTTGGTGCAATTCTCGTTCAACCTTTATTTGATTTGGTTTCCCGTTGAAGGGTAACCACATGTGCGACCAGTCGGTTGAAAAGTATCCGTGGAGTTTCTCGGACCAGTCCCTGCTAAGAATCAGGCCATAAAATTCAGGGATGTCAGCCACTAGGATGTCGATAACTTGGCATACCTTGGGGTTAGACGACAGTCTTATGGTCACTTGATTCAGTTCGCCTATCACTTCGACTTGTGATCGATCAAGTTGAACTATGCGCACTGCGGATTTTTGCGGTTGAACGTTGAGTTTGGCACATATTGACTTGGGTAGAATATTGGTTGAAGCACCAGAATCAACCAAGCAGTTGTGCACGTTTCTGTTAAAGATTTCATAAGTGAGGAGGAAAGGAGGAGTATGAGATCTAGATCTCCCTCCAATCAAAGTGATGTCATTTGGATCGATTTTATTGATCGTGTTGATTGGAGGTCTTCCTATATTATGGGAAGCTACGGCTGTAGGTAAAGGCGTAGTAGGTACGGCGTGTAACTCTTTCATCATGATTTTCTGTTGGTGTTTCAATTTGCTCAACTCGTACAGGGTGATATTAGCCCTAGTCTTTTTCATGTCATCGATGATGTTATACTCCATTTCATCCGACACTATTAGTGTCTTTGATGGAGGCGTTTGCTCTGATTGGACTGGGCTAAAAGAGGTCGCTTTAGCAGTTGTTTTCTTTGGTACGACCCTTTCTTTTGCTGCAAGGCTTGCGCCCTTCTGTTTTGGGATATTTTGGGGAGGATCAAGCTGATTTCTGCTTCGTGTGTTGACCGGAAGTGCTTCTTGATCTTCCTCTTGTGGGAGGATGAAATCCCACATTCCTTGCAGTTCCACCACTTCTTCATCGTCGGTCTGCGTTTCGATGGTGCTCTCTTCTTCTTCTTCTTCAGATTCAACGTTTGAGACCACGTTGGGTGGCTTCGTCTCCATAGGAGGATTTCTCTTAAAACTCCTAAAAGGCTTTCTTGGGGACGATTCTGCTACTTGTTTCCTTATATCAATCATCTCATTGGACATGGCTTTTAATACCTTTTGTAATCCTTCCATGTCGAAAGGATCTTTCGTTTGCTTCTTCTTGGTGTCTTCTTTGAAAGAGATTTTCTTAGATTTACGCTCTTCGATTGTAGATCTCTTTTCTAGGGCTACTACACGTCTTTCAACTGCCAACGCCTCAGCCAAATTTTCGACTAAGGTTGTCTTGCTCGCCCTATCTATGAAGATGGCCAAGTTTGAAGGTAAGGCCGTGATGTACCATTCGTATCTTACTTCCTCGCTGGGTTGAGAAGCAACGGGGATTTTGTTGAGGATCTTGTTGAACCGTAAGTTAAAATCATTAATGGGTTCTCTAGCCTCAGCTTTGATATTGGATAAATCGTTGATTAGTGTTGCTGTCGATCTATCATCGCCGAATTTGGTGAGAAATTGATTTTGAAAAATGTCCCAGCTGGTGATAGATCCGGAGGGCAGCGAAAAGTACCATGACCCGGCTGTCCCTTGCATTGTATAGGGGAAAAGTCGGACCACGACATCTTCGTTGGTAACTCCGTTGAGATTAACAGAAAGCATGAAATTATTGATATGTTCTTTAGCTAGCATTCCTGTTTCCGGATTGAATTTCGGCAGCCATTTCTTAGGATGGGCAGGTATTGGACTTAGGGGTGGAGGCATTAAAACTGCCCCAGGATTGTTCCATGGAGATTGGGCCATCGCTGAGTGACTAGTTAACAAAAGTGCAGAAGATGATTTTTGATGTTGAGAAGATGGAGATATTACGACCTTCGACGATTGCGGAGGAAGGGTTGTGGGAGATGGATGAGTGTTTTGAGGTGACGACGTGGGTGGTAGAATTCGCGGAGAGGGAGTTGAAATGGACGAAGTGGATGAAAGAGTCTCTCTGTCAGACTCTGGAAGTGCTTTCCTTGCTCTTTTCCTAGTAGGGAGAGGGGTTTCAGTTGGCTGAATGCCAAACTTTTCACTCTTCAATCGGGTCAGGGGATGAGCAGGGTTGTACTGCGAAGTCAAGCTGCCTTTAGATTTATCAGACTTCTGGGTGAAAATAGAGAATCCTTGGAGTTTACGGATCAAATTTTGAACTTCAGGGGGATTGATAATAGGACGGTCTGATGTATCGGGGTGTATAACAGCGGTGGATGTCCGAGCGACTTCTAGTTCTGAGTTTAGTCGTACTGGAGAAGTCGGGGAAGTTGGTGAGGGTGATTTGCTCTCAGAATGGTATTTGGATTTTGAATTATGTGCCATTCATAGCTCGTGCCCTCCTTCTAGCGCCAGAAATGTTGAGGGCCCCGAAGTCGGGTCAACAACAAGGGGGATACCCACCCAGTCCGGAACCTGGTTGGCAGCTCCTTGCCCGTTAAGAGTAGCGGGTCCGACTGGGGATAATGGGACCAGTTTCCCAATGTGAAGGGTGTGCGTGTGTGTGTAGAGTTTGATGATATTAATCTAAAAGGTTTCTCTGGACTAGTCTTAATTCTAACAGCTAAACTACTTCTATACTAATGTGATCTAATGAAGAGAAAACAATACATCTAATCTATGCTAACTCGGGGTGTTCTCTTTTGTTATGCGATCTAGAAAGATTTCTAACAACAGCTGGTAATAAAGATCATTCAACTGTTATCAGAATATAAATCGATAAAGATAAACCATTTTGCATAAGAAGTTAGGTAGAGTAGTTGTGAACAGCATATCGCATAATCAGTTTTCTATATGTCAAGCATAAATAAATGACTCCACCGTACAGAAGTGCCAAATGGTAATACAGACATTCATACAGTAACATATAAAGAACTCAGCTGTATATCACTTTGGGGATACTAGCAGAATTTAGTCAAGAGATAAAAGTACCATTTATGACTGATTTCACTAATAAACTTCAAGCAATAATGATTTACTTCTACTTGTTCTAATATCTGTTAAGAGTACAGAAGTGCAACATCAGTAACAGACATTAAAATGCAAACATAAATAAATCTCGATCCATCCATTCATCAAAAACCTCCTCTGAGGGTGCAGAAGTGCATGTTTTGAGGATAAGTTTTTTGACAGATTTCTGGACCCTTCTCCAAATGCCATGAGAAGGGTTAAATACTACTAGCTAATTGATATTAATTACACGAATCTAGGGAATCGGCTTCAAATGACCGCCCTTTACTAAAAGCAAATTTATTTCTAAAACTTTAAATCTAATTTCTGACCGTTTCTGTATATTCTCTTTAGTGCTGTCAATAGCGCAACGCTTTCCTGGGAAGAGCCGGCTGACTGCCTTCTTCTTTTGCTCGGGAGATAAAAGTGGAAATAACAAGAGTTGACACCTCCTTCTGACAGACCAGAAGATATTTTCGAAAACCTTTCTCTAGCTGGGTGTATTCGCTGCGTGTATACTTAGCACAACCCAGGTTCTTCTCGAACTGATTTTGCTGTTGCTGTTTTGGTTTCCGGTCGTGCGAATGACTGAGTGGGTTAGGAGTCGCGCTGTATGGACAACCCTCTATTTCGAGAATTGTTTCCGCTCTTTGTTCCAGGCTTTTCTGGAGCGTCCCCCTTCTTTTGCGTTTCTCTTTTTGCTTTACCCAGTCTGAGCTTCAAGATCTTTTGTGAACACGCTGCTTTTGTGCGCCTTTGACTCTGAGTCCTGGATAGTCTAATTTCATCAGTGCCGGTTGTCTGATAGTCTGGAATCCGCGGTCCTGCTGCATGCGACATTCGTTTGTGGAAGCATCTTCTCTCTGCTATTTAATTGGCGCTTTCCCCTTTCTCTCAGATGTTTCCTGCATATAGATTTATATCAGTTGCGTGTCTTGCAGTCTACGCAAAGAAGAAGGGAAATGAAAATATTGACATAAAAAGCATTAAACTCTAATGAATGCGTAATCCTGACATGAATCATGACTTGACTCTTCGATAAATGCGATGCAATCATTTCTTGATACTCAAGCATGCGGTCATTAATTTCCTTTAAGGCGCGTGCTTGGCCTTGGGTTTATCGTGTGATGAGTCTTTTCGGATCGAAGATCGCTGTTTAGTGATATCGCAGTCATCGCAGATCGCAGATTTTATTCAATGGTTCATGGTGCCATAGCGTGACGTTTGCGATGTGCGATGTCGCATATCGGCGATCGGCGCTTCTTGGAGGTCCTCTTTTTAGAGCGCGTTTGAGATGCATGCGACGCGATGAACTTCGCGTCACTTTTTCGCATTTTTACTTTTCGCGCTTTGAGTAATGCTTAGACCTTTCTTTGCGATGCGATTTAAGCCTTAGGGAGAAAAATACAAAAATTTAACAAAATATTTTTTGGGATTTTTTGTTCAGGGTCCCCCCTTTGCTCGACGTTATTGCTAATATGAAGCAAAGAGGGGGGGTTGTTGGTGACCACAACAGGACATAGGCCTTGTCTTGAAATCTTTATCCATACTTGTCCTTTAAAAGTATTCTTAAGACATTAGAATAGGATTTCCATTTGCATTAAACACTTTAGAAAACCAACAAGAACAAAACCCCAAAAACAACATAAACTATAAAACAACGAAGTAAGAGAAAGGTTAACTAAGCACATATAGTGCACCACACTTCATCAGTTTACGATACCTGGATTGATAATTTATGTAGAGCAATTTAAGACATTAAATTGACTAGATAGTGCTCTTAGTGCAGGGTCAATGCACATTCAATAGAAGAATGTCCAGAATTAATTGTAAAATGGGAGGAGCATAATCAGCAGAGGGGTGTGAAATTAATTAATGCTGAGTCTAGGGTATCATAGGCAGCTCCCCTCTCGAATATTAATATAGTCACGCGAGGAGGAAAAAATACTGGGGTTGACCGAAGAGCCACATACCAGCCCGTGATTATCAGACTGGCCTCCCCAAAGCGTTCATATGACCCTAAGTAATAGAAGTAGTATTACAAGGAGGCAACAAAATTTTTCGACAATTTGACTAGAGGTGCAGGATAAGATAAGGGACAACCAAAATCTCATAAAGCTAAGAGCCTAAACCTATCCTAGTCCACAATAGTTCGACCCATCGAGGAATGGTTTCGATTATTTCTACAGATTGTGAATGAACACCAAATGCTAGGGTAGTTGAGGAAGAGTATAAAAGTAGCCATCCCAGAAGAGGAGGTTGAGGGAGGATTTATTACCGCTAACTTACCCGAAAGACACACTAGGAGGGTACGAAGGAATAAGAAGAGAACATGCAGAGAGTTCAGAATTGATGCTTAGATTGCATGATTCTAGATCAAGGACATTATTCTAGATCTAGGATTTTATGTCAACATTCTACTAAGGAAAACTGGGAAGCACTGGGGAAGCCTCAATTGACATTTTAACCAATCCAGTTATGGATGGCGAACCAATATTGTACCCATCCAATTGGGAGACTGGAGGATGTAGAAGTGGATGTAGCTGGGGTGAAGACCCATGCAAATTTCGAAGTAATAGACATCATGGGAGAAAATAATCCCTACCCAACACTGCTCAGGATAGAATGGGCATTTGAAAAATATGCCATAATCGACTTGAAAAAGGAACTAATGAATTTTGAGGTGGAAGGGGTTAGGGTGATTCAACCTCTAGACCCGTATCAAGTACCAAGATTCACAGAATCAACAGATGATAGAGAAGAACCAGGGATGTTAGATAAACTCTATAGACTAACAATGGGAAAAAAGGAGGACTACATTAACCCAACAAATGAAGGCCCTGTTAGCTGGCGGAGCATTCAAAGTTCAAAGGTTGGCTCAAAAGTCGATTGGGATGATTGGAAGTAGAGTGGGTATGAGATCAACGCTAGACGTTACGCTACAATATGTCGCATCAACTAGATTGGCACTAAGGTAAGGGACTGTTGGAGAGGTAAATCCCCTCTACGGATAGAGGCGATCCCTACTAGCCCAGCAAGGGTCTAGCAACAATCAAACAATGCTGCTATGCATGTTCCTAATTACAATTAAACAAGAGGTAAAGAGCACCTACTTGGATTCCAGCGCTGTCGTTTGCGAAGAGATGTTGCCTTCGCTCCTTCGCTTTGGCTGGTCACAATCCTCCGCGAATAGATACCTGCACACGCGAAGAGGAAACAAACGCAAGCGTGAAATCTAGTAAAAGCAACCATACATCAGTCAGAAAAGATGTAATTCACATTTAACCATTACAAATACAAATGCGAATGGAACAATAATAGCAGTCATCTATTATTAATCAGAATAGAGAAGAGTACAACCAAATGTTCTGACGTCGGTAAACTTCTCAGGAGGGGCCAGTCAGCATGTATCTCAAGCATTCACCTTTGAGGATGATTCTCCCGAGACAAACAACTCTCTCTCACACATAAGCAACACAAAACAACCTTCCCAAAGCAATCATTCACTTCCACACCTAGCACACCAAATACCTATAGTAGCAGCAATCTGAGCACTATAAGCTCTATACAATCCAAGCTATGTCTAACTAGCTGCTCATGGTAATGGTGGAAGTATATGTAGGAGAAGGAGCCTCCTAAAAGGGTGGAAGGATGAGCTTATCTTCAAGGGAAGTGGTTGCAAAGGGTCGAACAGACATGCCAGAGAAGGGAGTCGACATTCACAAAGCTAACAACCGAGCCTGGAGTTATCTGGAAGGCTGGTTGTTTGAACAAATTCGCCCAAACTGGATCAGCGTGGATTATGAGGCAACTGACGCGATGTCGCCGCGTCCACATAACTAGGACAGTCATGTCAGCGCGGAAGAACACGGGAAAGGCGCGCTGGCGACCAGCGCGGAAAAGTGATGTCCTTCCGAACTGGCAGCGCACGGGATACACTATGGAGCGCCAGTCATCGCGGGTATTTTTCAAACAGACGCGCTGATGAACAAAACTTTAGGAAAATGGGTTTTTTGGGCCAGTTCAGAAGGCATGAAGCTTAGTGATTGGCACAGCAGGGTGACTGACAGGAAGGCAGTGACAAATTACTGTGTAACAGATGCCCCCTAAAGCATGAAGACCGAGAGAGTGGGAGGGGTGAAATGCTTTACAACACACGCCGAACTGGAACATCACCAGGAAGGACCGAAATATCTCTGATAATCAAGTACATGCAGTCGAGGCATGGGCGCAGCCATCCAAAAGACATGCGAAAAGGTCTGTGGAATGGACGCAGCCACCCAGCTAAAGAGACCATAATAATGATAAGGTATGGTCGCAGCCATCCATGAAGACTCAGGTATGGGCGCAGCCATCCATCAATGAGTCATGTAATGATCATCCACAAAATCGCAACCTGGACCATAAACAGACAGGGATCCAGGGTCTTGCGCTCCGTCCCGATCTGAACAAAGTACAAGTTCAAGCATGTGAATACATGGGTTGAAGTCGAACATGCATGAACATCGTCTGATTACCAGTCAATGATGAAAACTGTTAACAGACGCGAGAGGTACCACCAATAATGACAATGGCCCTCAAGGTACTATAGGTACAATCCGCGGCATGTGAATCAATGAGCTGGTGTCGAACACCCACGGAATCATTCGATCGGAGGCCAATGATGTAAACCTCGCGTCGAACACGAAGAACCTGCCATTAGGGAAGGCAGGCTCTAAGGCACCTGAAGGGAGTCTCTAAGTCACCTTCCCGGATAATGAGCTGAAGTCGACAGGAAGTGACCTTGATCGAAGGTGGGCCATAATGATTCCCACATCATCGACGCGAGACAGAGGAAAAAATGATTTGTGTGAGATAGCAGATGAGGTTGTATTATTGCAGAGGTCAACTTCTCTTGAACATATCGGCGACACTGTAGCGGGTTTGGCAGTATTTGACATCAAATGAGCAGAGGGTATAGTAATGATGGCAATGGGCAGATGAGAGGTCGAATAAGATAACCCAAACCCACGGAGGCCAGTGAAAAACAAGATGAGATGGTCCCAACCAGACACGAAGCAGAAGAGTGCCATGTTCAAGAGCGACATACTGCCGACACGACTATGATTACAGTTCCATTTTCCCACCATTTCTGGCAGGTACCCCGGTTATTTTTGGATGACAAGCTTGATGGGGATAGCATATGCTCGAAGAGTGTCATTTCGACAATATCCGATGTCATCAAGTGTTTAACGAGCCTGACAAAGGAAAAACTCGGCGTCTTTTCTTGTTTAGAGAGCCTGAAAAGACAGCAGAAAAGAAGACTCCAGGGGGGTCCTTTTTCGTACAGTTGTGTCTCTCGAGCCCGAAAAAGTATAAAACAATGCTCGAAAGAACCGCCCGACCATTACGATCGAGGAGTACTTTTCGTAAATAGTGCTTTTGACCCGAAAAAGTAAAAAAGCGGTCGAAAACACGTCGTTTTAGGGCCAATAACGAGTGCGAAACGACAAACACCCGGCAATCTTTTTAAGTTACACGGTCGGAAAAAGAGCTTAAAATGACCGCCTCTCGTTCCCTTTAACGAGCTGAAAGGAGGCTCGGCCATCTTTTCTTGTTTTATGTCGGAAAAGAGCTCAAAGACGACATTGTTGGGACCAAGTGATTTCAGGACCATGATGATTTTCACCTTTTATTCGAACCTGCACAAGAGCACTACCCGCATAAATCCATTCGATATGTGTAAAAAAACATATTAAAACATGCATTTGATAAATCTAGGGCTAAATTTATGGCAAAAGATGGTAGAAACCCAAAAATATGGATATTTATGAGTTTTTACTATAAATAGGGGGGGGTGAAAGATCATTTTTACCATTTTGGGACGTGAAGGACGTGGAGAAGCCAGAAAGTTGACGGAGAGATTTCCAGCCCATACGGACACCATTTCGCGAGCCGCTTCTTCCAGGTAGGTTCTCCTCTCCTCGCCCTGCATTTTGATTATATTTGGTAGAATTTTAGCGGTTGAATTTGCCCAATCGGGCGAATTCTTGGTGCATGGATGCGCTCTCGGTCAGCGCGGATATCCCACGCGGGTCCGCGCTTGCCGAATTAGGACAAAACGTGAGCAACTTCGGGTCAGCGCGGAAAACCCGTGTTCTTCCGCACTGACCTCGAAAAATAACGAAGGGCTGCCATGACCAGCGCGGCTGTTTTTAAAACAGTCGCGCTGGCGCGGAAAGAATTTTTTGTTTCAATTTGAACGTGAAAAATCCTATGCCAGCACTTCTAATTTCTTTTCATGGTTTGTGCAGGACGTAATGGCTTTCCAATGGCAGGAAAGAGTGCACGATGTCGAAGATATTGCTGCTTGGGCCAATGTGGATTGCTGCAATGCCATGCGGGCTTGCGGTTTTATGAAATTTTTCCTCACACCTCGCCTAAGAGCTCAGCATGATCTTCTCGAGCTACTGATCAGGGCATGGAACCCGGTGGATATGAAATTCACTATCCGGGGCCAGGATATCGAATTTGACCACATGGATATCTTCTTTTTGACTGGGTTGTCACGCCGGGGTGCGAGGCCCATCATAGAGGGACAGCAACCTGACGGCGGTCCTCTAGATGATCTCATGGCTCGAGTATGCCCAGAGGCTGAGAAGACGAGGAGTGGGAAAGTAGCAATCCCCACAGTGGGAAACATAGTCCTTCGCACCATCCTGTTCATGGTGACCCGGGCAGCGGGAAGCATGGCCAACCACGAGGCTTCAAAGACCCACCTCATGCTAGCTCTTGATTGCCTTGAGCCTACAGTGTTTGATTGGTGCACAGCAGTGACCAACAACATGAAAAGGCAGTTGAGCAACTGTCGTCGCGGGGAGACGAAACAGTTTGGCTACGGGTCTATCCTGGTCCCGCTCATTCTAGAGCGAGTGCCAGCCATGCGGCTGCAGACGATGGCCGTGGATGCTCCTAGGGATCCTCGGGAGACGAGGGCCACACGATGGGCTCGCATCATGCCACGCGGAGGTGGCGACCGGCCACATGCCTGGGGGACATTCTTCCGGGACTGGCTAGATCAGCAGGTTGTCTTCGTGGAAGACTGGCCATACGCGGGTATGGATTTCCACAATGACCTTGATATGGCGCTGCCCCCAGGGGAACAGTGGAATGATGCAGGTATAACCCTTGACTTTTTGAGTTTTGTAATGTTTTTGAATTTTTCATGTACATGTCCTAATAAATGTCATGGTATGCAGATGTGGGGCCCACTAGACCGATTGGCCTGGCTGCCACGGCACGGAGAGAAGGACAGGGGGCCGGGGCTTGGACAGACCAAGGCTCCGCCGAAACCATCAGTAGATGGAGTCATTGGCTCTGTCAATTCGTCGTCGAAGAAATCCTCTGCAAACCCTGGAAAGCAAAAGCAAAATGCTTCCAACGAAAATGCTTCTCAGGGCCCATCGAATTCTGTTAGTACCTCAGAGGTTAACGCCGTTCAGTCCACCGCGGCGGACAAATCCTCGAAAGGGAAAGGGAAGGGGAAAGGAAAACCGAAAAATGAGAATAAACAACCCAAGCAGGAATCTCCTAAAAATTCATCTGAAGATGGAGCCAAGCGAAAACCTAAGTATCCTTGCCTCATCTGTGAGGAAGATCACTATACCAAAGACTGCCCTAGGCGGTCCGAGGTTAGTCGGTTATTGAAAGGCGCTCCTGGACCTCCTGCCGTGTTGAAAGAACCTTTCCCTTCCCAACAGACGCATCAGGTGGCTGACCCCTCTCAGTCCTCTTCCTCGTTCGGTTCTCAAGTGTTCATGGCTGGCACCATTCCCATCCATGTTTCGACTCGAGCAAAAGATTATCCTTCTTCAGCCGGGAAGGAGCCGGAGATTCCCTCCAGCGCTCCTCCGTCCAGTTCTGGTCCCCTTCACATCGAACGGCCCAGCGCTGAGACGATCCCCCGACCCCCTCCAAAAGGTGTACTCAGGAACATCCTATAACCCCAATGCTCGTGCCGCCTAGCACTATAGCATTGTCGAGGACTTAGCTCAGGCTCCGTCTGCTATGTCCGCATTAGAAGTCCTCCAGAGCTACCCCTCACAGAGGAAGTCCCTGCTATCAGCCATTGGTGGCATCGACCCGGCAGATTCGGATTTGATTACTTTTGATCTCGAGGGTTTTTCCCAGAGACTGCCTCACCAAGTAGCATTCCTTATCCAGGTCATCATTAATAGCAAAACGATTCATCGTACCGTTATTGATGAAGGTGCCTCAACCTGTATCATGTCAGTCGCTTGTTGGAAGGCTATTGGTTCCCCCGCTCTGAGTCAGTCTCCTACGACCCTAGAAGCATTCGATGGAAGAGAATCTCGCCTTTACTGTATTCTCCAACGTTTACCCATTTCCTTAGAAGGCAAGACAGTCGAAGTAGAGGTAGAGGTCGTTGACGCAAATCTCACGTACAACCTCCTCCTCGGCCGCAGCTGGACATATGCCATGCAGGCCGTAGCGTCCTCCTTGTTCAGTGTCATTCGTTTCCCTCACCAAGGAAAGATTGTCACGGTGGACCAGCTCTCTTTCTTCGCCTCTTCCTCCGAAGGTAATGTGCCATTTGTGGAGCATACCTCCAAGTCCTTCGAATGTGTGGGAGCCGGACTTTTCAAAGATCCTGCTTTGATGGGAGTTTTTCCCCTCCCACCTCCCAATTTCGCCTCTGTCAATATGATCTCTGTACGTTCAGATCCATGGGTTCTTCCTCCCCCGAATCAGGAAGACTCTTGGGGCGATATGATGCCATTGAGTCCCGCCGAGCTCAATTACATCGAGATTGTCGCTGCATCGGCTCCACCCCCGGAACCTGCTCTTCCAAGCAGTGTTCCCGATTCATATGATCATTTCCCATGGTTAGGAGATGAGCCTACTTCGGACCCTTTGAAAGAGATTTTCCCGTCCGATGAGGCCATTATAGAGATTATGTCTCGAGAAGAGCTCCCTTGGTCAGATCACCACCATCGCTCTTCGTTTCTCCCTACCCATTCGGAAATGGCCGCATGTCTCGAGCGGTTTGCTTCATGTGTCCCATCTCCGCCTCTCCAAACGCCTGTCCAGCTATATCAAGTGTCGTCGGAGGGCAATTTGGGAAATATAACGCAAACCCAGCCAATCGACATCTCTGTCAAACCAGGGATTGTCGAGAATATTTTCATTGGAGTCACATGCACTCCTGAGGAAGTTCAACTTTATACCGCTTTATTTCGTGAATTCCGGGATGTCTTTGCATGGTCTTACGAGGAAATGCCCGTCATCGACCCTAGTATTGTGGTGCACGAAATTCCTACTTATCCAGGCGCCAAACTTGTTCGTCAGCGTTTACGTCCTGTGCACCCTCAAAAGGCAGCAGCCATCAAGTTCGAGGTTGAAAAACTTCTTCGAGCTGGTTTCCTCTATGCCATTCCTCTCACGGAATGGGTATCTAACATAGTCCCTGTGAATAAAAAGCAGGGCACTATTCGGGTCTGTGTTGACTACCGTGATATTAATCGCGCCTGTCCAAAAGATAACTTTCCTACGCCTTTT
This sequence comes from Pinus tabuliformis, assembly GCA_031772625.1. Taxonomy (NCBI): domain Eukaryota; kingdom Viridiplantae; phylum Streptophyta; class Pinopsida; order Pinales; family Pinaceae; genus Pinus; species Pinus tabuliformis. Next base: position 686,935,748 of record CM062813.1, read on the forward strand.
ATTGATCAACTCATTGACGACTGCGCAGGAAGTGAGATTTATTCCTTTATGGACGGCTTCTCTGGTTACAACCAGATCAACATAGCCCCAACAGACCAGCACAAGACAACTTTCATTTGTCCTTGGGGTACCTTTGCTTATAAAAAGCTCCCTTTCGGTCTCAAAAATGCCGGTGCCACTTTCCAGCGTGCGATGTCGCATGCTTTTCATGATATCCGACACATCGTACAGCCTTACCTGGATGACCTCCCAGCTCATTCAGCTAAACGTCAAGACCATCCATCTCATTTACGCGAAATCTTCCTCCGCTGTCGACACTACCGTATTCGACTTAATCCGCACAATTGTGTCTTCTGCGTGGAAGCTGGCCGACTACTCGGGTTTATCGTCTCCCGGGAAGGCATCCGTCTAGATCCCCAGTGGAGTCGCCAAATTGTTGGAGAGGTAAATCCCCTCTACGGATAGAGGCGATCCCTACTAGCCCAGCAAGGGTCTAGCAACAATCAAACAATGCTGCTATGCATGTTCCTAATTACAATTAAACAAGAGGTAAAGAGCACCTACTTGGACTCCAGCGCTGTCGTTTGACGAAGAGATGTTGCCTTCGCTCCTTCACTTTGGCTGGTCACAATCCTTCACGATCTCCGCGAATAGATACCTGCACACGCGAAGAGGAAACAAACGCAAGCGTGAAATCTAGTAAAAGCAACCATACATCAGTCAGAGAAGATGTAATTCACATTTAACCATTACAAATACAAATGCGAATGGAACAATAATAACAGTCATCTATTATTAATCAGAATAGAGAAGAGTACAACCAAATGTTCTGACGTCGGTAAACTTCTCAGGAGGGGCCAGTCAGCATGTATCTCAAGCATTCACCTTTGAGGATGATTCTCCCGAGACAAACAACTCTCTCTCACACATAAGCAACACAAAACAACCTTCCCTAAGCAATCATTCACTTCCACACCTAGCACACCAAATACCTATAGTAGCAGCAATCTGAGCACTATAAGCTCTATACAATCCAAGCTATGTCTAACTAGCTGCTCATGGTAATGGTGGAAGTATATGTAGGAGAAGGAGCCTCCTAAAAGGGTGGAAGGATGAGCTTATCTTCAAGGGAAGTGGTTGCAAAGGGTCGAACAGACATGCCAGAGAAGGGAGTCGACATTCACAAAGCTAACAACCAAGCCTGGAGTTATCTGGAAGGCTGGTTGTTTGAACAAATTCGCCCAAACTGGATCAGCGCGGATTATGAGGCAACTGACGCGATGTCGCCGCGTCCACATAACTAGGACAGTCATGTCAGCGCGGAAGAACACGGGAAAGGCGCGCTGGCGACCAGCGCGGAAAAGTGATGTCCTTCCGAGCTGGCAGCGCGCGGGATACACTATGGAGCGCCAGTCATCGCGGGTATTTTTCAAACAGACGCGCTGATGAACAAAACTTTAGGAAAATGGGTTTTTTGGGCCAGTTCAGAAGGCATGAAGCTTAGTGATTGGCACAGCAGGGTGATTGACAGGAAGGCAGTGACAAATTACTGTGTAACAGATGCCCCCTAAAGCATGAAGACCGAGAGAGTGGGAGGGGTGAAATGCTTTACAACACACGCCGAACTGGAACATCACCAGGAAGGACCGAAATATCTCTGATAATCAAGTACATGCAGTCGAGGCATGGGCGCAGCCATCCAAAAGACATGCGAAAAGGTCTGTGGAATGGACGCAGCCACCCAGCTAAAGAGACCATAATAATGATAAGGTATGGTCGCAGCCATCCATGAAGACTCAGGTATGGGCGCAGCCATCCATCAATGAGTCATGTAATGATCATCCACAAAATCGCAACCTGGACCATAAACAGATAGGGATCCAGGGTCTTGCGCTCCGTCCCGATCTGAACAAAGTACAAGTTCAAGCATGTGAATACATGGGTTGAAGTCGAACATGCATGAACATCGTCTGATTACCAGTCAATGATGAAAACTGTTAACAGACGCGAGAGGTACCACCAATAATGACAATGGCCCTCAAGGTACTATAGGTACAATCCGCGGCATGTGAATCAATGAGCTGGTGTCGAACACCCACGGAATCATTCGATCGGAGGCCAATGATGTAAACCTCGCGTCGAACACGAAGAACCTGCCATTAGGGCATGCAGGCTCTAAGGCACCTGAAGGGAGTCTCTAAGTCACCTTCCCGGATAATGAGCTGAAGTCGACAGGAAGTGACCTTGATCGAAGGTGGGCCATAATGATTCCCACATCATCGACGCGAGACAGAGGAAAAAATGATTTGTGTGAGATAGCAGATGAGGTTGTATTATTGCAGAGGTCAACTTCTCTTGAACATATTGGCGGCACTGTAGCGGGTTTGGCAGTATTTGACATCAAATGAGCAGAGGGTATAGTAATGATGGCAATGGGCAGATGAGAGGTCGAATAAGATAACCCAAACCCACGGAGGCCAGTGAAAAACAAGATGAGATGGTCCCACCCAGACACGAAGCAGAAGAGTGCCATGTTCAAGAGCGACATACTGCCGACACGACTATGATTACAGTTCCATTTTCCCCACCATTTCTGGCAGGTACCCCGGTTATTTTTGGATGACAAGCTTGACGGGGATAGCATATGCTCGAAGAGTGTCATTTCGACAATATCCGATGTCATCAAGTGTTTAACGAGCCTGACAAAGGAAAAAATCGGCATCTTTTCTTGTTTAGAGAGCCTGAAAAGACAGCAGAAAAGAAGACTCCAGGGGGGTCCTTTTTCGTACAGTTGTGTCTCTCGAGCCCGAAAAAGTATAAAACAATGCTCGAAAGAACCGCCCGACCATTACGATCGAGGAGTACTTTTCGTAAATAGTGCTTTTGACCCGAAAAAGTAAAAAAGCGGTCGAAAACACGTCGTTTTAGGGCCAATAACGAGTGCGAAACGACAAACACCCGACAATCTTTTTAAGTTACACGGTCGGAAAAAGAGCTTAAAATGACCGCCTCTCGTTCCCTTTAACGAGCTGAAAGGAGGCTCGACCATCTTTTCTTGTTTTATGTCGGAAAAGAGCTCAAAGACGACATTGTTGGGACCAAGTGATTTCAGGACCATGATGATTTTCACCTTTTATTCGAACCTGCACAAGAGCACTACCCGCATAAATCCATTCGATATGTGTAAAAAAACATATTAAAACATGCATTTGATAAATCTAGGGCTAAATTTATGGCAAAAGATGGTAGAAACCCAAAAATATGGATATTTATGAGTTTTTACTATAAATAGGGGGGGTGAAAGATCATTTTTACCATTTTACCATTTTGGGACGTGAAGGACGTGGAGAAGCCAGAAAGTTGACGGAGTGATTTCCAGCCCATACGGACACCATTTCGCGAGCCGCTTCTTCCAGGTAGGTTCTCCTCTCCTCGCCCTGCATTTTGATTATATTTGGTAGAATTTTAGCGGTTGAATTTGCCCAATCGGGCGAATTCTTGGTGCATGGATGCGCTCTCGGTCAGCGCGGATATCCCACGCGGGTCCGCGCTGGCCGAATTAGGACAAAACGTGACCAACTTCGGGTCAGCGCGGAAAACCCGTGTTCTTCCGCGCTGACCTCGAAAAATAACGAAGGGCTGCCATGACCAGCGCGGCTGTTTTTAAAACAGCCGCGCTGGCGCGGAAAGAATTTTTTGTTTCAATTTGAACGTGAAAAATCCTATGCCAGCACTTCTAATTTCTTTTCATGGTTTGTGCAGGACGTAATGGCTTTCCAATGGCAGGAAAGAGTGCACGATGTCGAAGATATTGCTGCTTGGGCAAATGTGGATTGCTGCAATGCCATGCGGGCTTGCGGTTTTATGAAATTTTTCCTCACACCTCGCCTAAGAGCTCAGCATGATCTTCTCGAGCTACTGATCAGGGCATGGAACCCGGTGGATATGAAATTCACTATCCGGGGCCAGGATATCGAATTTGACCACATGGATATCTTCTTTTTGACTGGGTTGTCACGCCGGGGTGCGAGGCCCATCATAGAGGGACAGCAACCTGGTGGCGGTCCTCCAGATGATCTCATGGCTCGAGTATGCGCGGAGGCTGAGAAGACGAGGAGTGGGAAAGTAGCAATCCCCACAGTGGGAAACATAGTCCTTCGCACCATCCTGTTCATGGTGACCCGGGCAGCGGGAAGCATGGCCAACCACGAGGCTTCAAAGACCCACCTCATGCTAGCTCTTGATTGCCTTGAGCCTACAGTGTTTGATTGGTGCACAGCAGTGACCAACAACATGAAAAGGCAGTTGAGCAACTGTCGTCGCGGGGAGACGAAACAGTTCGGCTACGGGTCTATCCTGGTCCCGCTCATTCTAGAGCGAGTGCCAGCCATGCGGCTGCAGACGATGGCCGTGGATGCTCCTAGGGATCCTCGGGAGACGAGGGCCACACGATGGGCTCGCATCATGCCACGCGGAGGTGGCGGCCGGCCACATGCCTGGGGGACATTCTTCCGGGACTGGCTAGATCAGCAGGTTGTCTTCGTGGAGGACTGGCCATACGCGGGTATGGATTTCCGCAATGACCCTGATATGGTGCTGCCCCCAGGGGAACAGTGGGATGATGCAGGTATAACCCTTGACTTTTTGAGTTTTGTAATGTTTTTGAATTTTTCATGTACATGTCCTAATAAATGTCATGGTATGCAGATGTGGGGCCCACTAGACCGATTGGCCTGGCTGCCACGGCACGGAGAGAAGGACAGGGGGCCGGGGCTTGGACAGACCAAGGCTTCGCCGAAACCATCAGTAGATGGAGTCATTGGCTCTGTCAATTCGTCGTCGAAGAAATCCTCCGCAAACCCTGGAAAGCAAAAGCAAAATGCTTCCAATGAAAATGCTTCTCAGGGCCCATCGAATTCTGTTAGTACCTCAGAGGTTAACGCCGTTCAGTCCACCGCGGCGGACAAATCCTCGAAAGGGAAAGGGAAGGGGAAAGGAAAACCGAAAAATGAGAATAAACAACCCAAGCAGGAATCTCCTAAAAATTCATCTGAAGATGGAGCCAAGCGGAAACCTAAGTATCCTTGCCTCATCTGTGAGGAAGATCACTATACCAAAGACTGCCCTAGGCGGTCCGAGGTTAGTCGGTTATTGAAAGGCGCTCCTGGACCTCCCGCCGTGTTGAAAGAACCTTTCCCTTCCCAACAGACGCATCAGGTGGCTGACCCCTCTCAGTCCTCTTCCTCGTTCGGTTCTCAAGTGTTCATGGCTGGCACCATTCCCATCCATGTTTCGACTCGAGCAAAAGATTATCCTTCTTCAGCCGGGAAGGAGCCGGAGATTCCCTCCAGCGCTCCTCCGTCCAGTTATGGTCCCCTTCACATCGAACGGCCCAGCGCTGAGACGATCCCCCGACCCCCTCCAAAAGGTGTACTCAGGAAGTCATCCTATAACCCCAATGCTCGTGCCGCCCAGCACTATAGCATTGTCGAAGACTTAGCTCAGGCTCCGTCTGCTATGTCCGCATTAGAAGTCCTCCAGAGCTGCCCCTCACAGAGGAAGTCCCTGCTATCAGCCATTGGTGGCATCGACCCGGCAGATTCGGATTTGATTACTTTTGATCTCGAGGGTTTTTCCCAGAGACTGCCTCACCAAGTAGCATTCCTTATCCAGGTCATCATTAATAGCAAAACGATTCATCGTACCGTTATTGATGAAGGTGCCTCAACCTGTATCATGTCAGTCGCTTGTTGGAAGGCTATTGGTTCCCCCGCTCTGAGTCAGTCTCCTACGACCCTAGAAGCGTTCGATGGAAGAGAATCTCGCCCTTACGGTATTCTCCAACGTTTACCCATTTCCTTAGAAGGCAAGACAGTCGAAGTAGAGGTAGAGGTCGTTGACGCAAATCTCACGTACAACCTCCTCCTCGGCCGCAGCTGGACATATGCCATGCAGGCCGTAGCGTCCTCCTTGTTCAGTGTCATTCGTTTCCCTCACCAAGGAAAGATTGTCACGGTGGACCAGCTCTCTTTCTTCGCCTCTTCCTCCGAAGGTAATGTGCCATTTGTGGAGCATACCTCCAAGTCCTTCGAATGTGTGGGAGCCGGACTTTTCAAAGATCCTGCTTTGATGGGAGTTTTTCCCCTCCCACCTCCCAATTTCGCCTCTGTCAATATGATCTCTGTACGTTCAGATCCATGGGTTCTTCCTCCCCCGAATCAGGAAGACTCTTGGGGCGATATGATGCCATTGAGTCCCACCGAGCTCAATTACATCGAGATTGTCGCTGCATCGGCTCCACCCCCGGAACCTGCTCTTCCAAGCAGTGTTCCCGATTCATATGATCATTTCCCATGGTTAGGAGATGAGCCTACTTCGAACCCTTTGAAAGAGATTTTCCCGTCCGATGAGGCCATTATAGAGATTATGTCTCTAAAAGAGCTCCCTTGGTCAGATCACCACCATCGCTCTTCGTTTCTCCCTCCCCATTCGGAAATGGCCGCATGTCTTGAGCGGTTTGCTTCATGTGTCCCATCTCCGCCTCTCCAAACGCCTGTCCAGCTATATCAAGTGTCGTCGGAGGGCAATTTGGGAAATATAACGCAAACCCAGCCAATCGACATCTCTGTCAAACCAGGGATTGTCGAGAATATTTTCATTGGAGTCACATGCACTCCTGAGGAAGTTCAACTTTATACCGCTTTATTTCGTGAATTCCGGGATGTCTTTGCATGGTCTTACGAGGAAATGCCCGGCATCGACCCTAGTATTGTGGTGCACGAAATTCCTACTTATCCAGGCGCCAAACCTGTTCGTCAGGGTTTACGTCCTGTGCACCCTCGAAAGGCAGCAGCCATCAAGGCCGAGGTTGAAAAAATTCTTCGAGCTGGTTTCATCTGTGCCATTCCTCTCACGGAATGGGTATCTAACATAGTCCCTGTGAATAAAAAGCAGGGCACTATTCGGGTCTGTGTTGACTACCGTGATATTAATCGCGCCTGTCCAAAAGATAACTTTCCTACGCCTTTTATTGATCAAATCATTGACGACTGCGCAGGAAGTGAGATTTATTCCTTTATGGACGGCTTCTCTGGTTACAACCAGATCAACATAGCCCCAGCAGACCAGCACAAGACAGCTTTCATTTGTCCTTGGGGTACCTTTGCTTATAAAAAGCTCCCTTTCGGTCTCAAAAATGCCGGTGCCACTTTCCAGCGTGCGATGTCGTATGCTTTTCATGATATCCGACACATCGTACAGCCTTACCTGGATGACCTCCCAGCTCATTCAGCTAAATGTCAAGACCATCCATCTCATTTACGCGAAATCTTCCTCCGTTGTCGACACTACCGTATTCGACTTAATCCGCACAAGTGTGTCTTCTGTGTGTAAGCTGGCCGACTACTCGGGTTTATCGTCTCCCGGGAAGGCATCCGTCTAGATCCCCAGTGGAGTCGCCAGATTGTTGGAGAGGTAAATCCCCTCTACGGATAGAGGCGATCCCTACTAGCCCAGCAAGGGTCTAGAAACAATCAAACAATGCTGCTATGCATGTTCCTAATTACAATTAAACAAGAGGTAAAGAGCACCTACTTGGATTCCAGCGCTGTCGTTTGACGAAGAGATGTTGCCTTCGCTCCTTCGCTTTGGCTGGTCACAATCCTCCGCGATCTCCGCGAATAGATACCTGCACACGCGAAGAGGAAACAAACGCAAGCGTGAAATCTAGTAAAAGCAACCATACATCAGTCAGAAAAGATGTAATTCACATTTAACCATTACAAATACAAATGCGAATGGAACAATAATAGCAGTCATCTATTATTAATCAGAATAGAGAAGAGTACAACCAAATGTTCTGACGTCGGTAAACTTCTCAGGAGGGGCCAGTCAGCATGTATCTCAAGCATTCACCTTTGAGGATGATTCTCCCGAGACAAACAACTCTCTCTCACACATAAGCAACACAAAACAACCTTCCCTAAGCAATCATTCACTTCCACACCTAGCACACCAAATACCTATAGTAGCAGCAATCTGAGCACTATAAGCTCTATACAATCCAAGCTATGTCTAACTAGCTGCTCATGGTAATGGTGGAAGTATATGTAGGAGAAGGAGCCTCCTAAAAGGGTGGAAGGATGAGCTTATCTTCAAGGGAAGTGGTTGCAAAGGGTCGAACAGACATGCCAGAGAAGGGAGTCGACATTCATAAAGCTAACAACCAAGCCTGGAGTTATCTGGAAGGCTGGTTGTTTGAACAAATTCGCCCAAACTGGATCAGCGCGGATTATGAGGCAACTGACGCGATGTTGCCGCGTCCACATAACTAGGACAGTCATGTCAGCGCGGAAGAACACGGGAAAGGCGCGCTGGCAACCAGCACGGAAAAGTGATGTCCTTCCGAACTGGCAGCGCGCGGGATACACTATGGAGCGCCAGTCATCGCGGGTATTTTTCAAACAGACGCGCTGATGAACAAAACTTTAGGAAAATGGGTTTTTTGGGCCAGTTCAGAAGGCATGAAGCTTAGTGATTGGCACAGCAGGGTGACTGACAGGAAGGCAGTGACAAATTACTGTGTAACAGGGACTTCCCTATATTTAATGGTATAGGCTCAGTAAATTCATTTCTCAACATGATTGATGAAAATGTTATCGAAGAACATAAAATACCATTACTAAATGTCGCATTGCAAACAACACTAGCAATATGGTGGGGAGTTCACCGCAACTACCTTCAAGATTGGGAGAAAATCAAAATAGCCATGGAAGTAAGATTCAGACAGGAAAGAGAGTATCCTCAAGATTTCACTAAGTATAGGGGGGACTCGGACCTTGGAAAACATTTGGAAAATTGTAAGAACAAATGGAATCAGGAAGGAGTCCTAAAGGAGTTGTGGGTGCATGGGTTTGTAGATACCTTGGGAACCTTTCCAAAATCTTGGTATGTAAAAGAGGAAATAAGGAGGAAAACGGGGAACTGGGATAACTTGGATGATCAGTTTGTAAGCATATTTTCTTTCTTAGACAACGACAGGAGGTTGACTAAGGCATTGCAGTTCTCACATCAAGTCAACTAATGAACGAGTGCATAGAATAGATGACCTTACAACATCTCTATGAGTAAGGCTATCCTGAAGCAATGACCTCTGGAAAGGTGGACAAAGAGCCGAATGAGGATGATCACGAGGAGTTACAATATTTGTCATTCTGTGAAACTGAAGGGGAATGGGACATCAAGGATGGATCTGTGACTGATGCACCACACTTACTCCCATTGAAGTTGCGGAAGCATAACATCAGGACGGTTGACAAACCAAATCTAGCCTCAATTGGAGATTATTGGGATGAACAAACTACAAAAGATATTTTTGACCTCCTAAGAGAATATGAAGACTTGTTTCCTTCATCAGTAGAGGAACTGAAAGGGATCAAAGGAGACTTAGGAGGGATGAAAATTGTGTTAAAACTAGATGCAAAGCTAGTAAAGCATCGACCTTACAGACTAAACCTGAGAGTCAAGGAGAAAGTGAAGAAAGAGATAGAAAAAATGCTAGAAGCAGGGCTTATATTTCTGGTGGATGAGGTAAAATGGGCGAGTTCGATTGTAATACAAAACAAGAAAGATGCTATAGAGATAAGGGTCTATGTGGACTATCATAGCTTGAACAATGCTTGCATGCATGACCTATTTCCTACACCATTTAGTGATGAGGTTCTAGATAATGTAGCAGGGAATTAATCCTACTCCTTTGCAAATTGATTTTTGAGCTATCACCAAGTCAAAATTACCGAAGAAGATAAGAAGAAAACTACCTTCACTACAGAATGGGGATCCTACGCCTATCATGTTATGCCATTCGGTCTCAAGAATGCACCTGTAGTGTTCTCGAGAATTGTAATTGCAACCTTTAGATATTATATCCACAGGTTCTTAGAGGTCTACATGGATGACTAGATGGTCTATAGTCTGCTGAAGAAACATTGCAGTATGCTCAAGATCATGTTCAATCGATGTAGACAACTACAAATATCGTTGAACTTGAAGAAATGCATATTTTTAGTCTCGTTTGACATGCTTTTGGGCCACAAAGTGTGTAAAGAAGGGGTATGCATAGATCCTGCGAAGGTCGCGGTGATAGTGAATATGGATCCACCTACAAATGTCAAACAACTTAGATCCACTTTAGGACATATTGGATACTAGAAAATATTTATCCGCAACTACGCCTCAATTACTGTACCAATGGAGAAACTGCTGAGGAATGTAGAACGGTTTATGTGGTCGGAGGAGTGTCAAGCTGCACTCAACATTCTAAAATAAACATTGGTAAGTGCACCAATCCTGGTCTACCCTGACTGGAACAAACAAATCCATGTCCACATCGATGCATCAAGAATTGCTCTAGGGGATGTTTTGGCTCAGCCGAGGGAAGGGAGCCTTGACCACCCAATTTACTTTGCTAGTAGAAAGTAATCCATGATAGAAAACAATTATACAACAATAGAGTGGGAGGCGCTAACAATGGTATATTCACTCCAAAAATTCATACACTATTTGCTAGGGGGCCTGTTTAAGTGTTTTTACTGACCATTCCGCTTTGAAATGCTTGGTGAACAAGCATGTCCTTGAAGGAATAATTTGCAGGTGGCTACTGATATTCCGAGAATTTTCTTTTGAAGTAATCATTATGCCTGACCGATTGAATCTGGGACCTGATCACCTCTCACAGCTGGAATCGGGAGAAAGTGGTGGATCCCTGGATGATCAACTACTAGACGTAGATTTGTTCCAGACTGAAGCAGTACTAGACCACCTAGAAGATATTGCAGTATTCTTAGTTACAAGAAAATGTCCAGACGAATAAACAACTACACAAAGGATACATATGGTTGTCTGAGCAGTCGATTATAAATTAATCGCGGGGAAACTATATAAATTGGGCCTTGATCATGTATTGCGTAGATGTGTCCTTCACTATGAGAGACACAATGTGATCTGGGAATGTCATTCAGGAGTTGCGGGTGGCCACATTGGGGGAAAAACTACCACAAGGAAAGTATTGCAAGAAGGACTATGGTGGTCGACAATTTTTAAAGACGCAAAAGAATATGCCAGAGGATGCGATGTTTTCCAAAGGTTTGGAAGGCCGTCAAATCGATATGAACTCCCATTGCAACCAGTACATGCACTACAAATATTTGAGAAATGGGCGGTCAATTTCATAGGGCCTATCAATTCACCTATGCATCATTCTCATGCCAGATATATGGTCACCGCAACAGATTACCTCACTAGATGGGCCGAGACAACACCTATAAAGGACTGTATTATAGATACTGCAACCAGGTTCATATTTGAGAATATCATATCCAGATTCGGGTGCCCGAGGAGTCTCACTAGTGATAAGCGGACCCACTTCATAAATGAGACAGTTGCTTACTTACATCAAAATTTCATGATACAACATCACAAAAAAAACCTGTACCACCCCCATGCCAATGGTATCGTAGAGGCGTTCAACAAGATATTGGAGAAGGGTTTGACCAAGATATGCTCAGCTAACCGAGATGATTGGGACGAGAGGGTGCCAACAACCGTATGGGCAGAACACACAACTGTTAAACAACTACACAAGCATAAGCTGTGGTGCCGACTAAATTCACTATCCCAAGCCTTTTTATTGCCCAAGCCACTCATATGATAGAGGAGGAATCAATTTAGAAGTGGCTAGAGGAACTCTCGGAGCTCGATGAGGCAAGATTTATGATAGATTTCCTTCAAATGGTTGAGAAGCAAAGGTAGAAGGCATGGCATGACCGAAATATTAAGAGAAAATCATTCATAGTTGGCGAGAACATTCTATTATATGATAACAAGTCCTTGAAGTTTCCCAACAATCTACAAATGCACTAGTTAGGACCATTTTTTGTTGCATAGATAAGTGAGTCTGGAGCAGTCAAGCTCATGCAACTGGATGAGATATTGCTACCAAGTTGGGTGAAGGGTGCACACCTGAAACCCTTCCACAAATCAAACAATGTTAGTCATAATTGATGGTATCTCCGAAAGGAGACCATAGGTAGTAGTAGGTAAGAGTCGATAGATTCGTTTAATTGTGTCGTCACTAGTCGCATTAGTCATTTTTTTTTTAATCTTTTCTGATCAGTTAGTCTCTTACGCTTCCAAATAAATCGTCTGCCAAGTTAGTCCTAGTTGCAAATGTTCTACCACCACATTGCAATTGTTTTTTGGGGGGGGGAGGTCACACATGTTAAGCATCCTTTCCGTAATAATTAGACAATAATTCTGGTGTCAGCTCAAATTCCTGTAAAATATTTTCCATTATAACAATAATTAATTCCTAAATGTCTTCCATTAATATAACATAATACCCTTCAACTTTGCCTTTTATTTTTCAGAATTGCGTCATTAAAGTCAGGTCTAGCTCAGCCGAAGGCAGGATTAACATTATTGAGTATGCATAGGGAAAACTACTATAGTAATTAGGTAGGAGGTCTCGTCAGAAACATCGTGTTGAGATGGTTACTTAATTTGCATGGTAATGTCGATTTCCTCAAAGTTTGAAGCCAAGGTGGTAGATTCGCTCCAATTGCAGTCTGGTTATGAGTTCTATCATTCTAAGATTAGCTACGAGCCCCATGCGATTCTAGTTTATCAACGCCACTCCAGTATGACGAAGAAAATTCTATCTATTCCAGAGTTCAGGTTGGATGAAATAATTGGAGTAAGAGAGCCACTTTATGGCAAGTATGACAAGGAAACACTAGTTGATAATGATCTTTCAGACTCATTCCAATTTACGACCATGAAGCACGAGGTATACATAGATTCAGTCACAAAAGAAGATGGCATTGCAACAATTAAAGTCCAGGCTGACTTAAGAGGAATCCAACCGTCCACCCTCCTGAATTTGAGGAGTATGCCTGTGTTTGGCACAACTCTGGTAGCAATGCAATGCACAAAATTACTGGTCAACAAAATGCATGGCGAATCGCTCTGGCTCAAGAAAGAATACCCAATTCATGTAATTGACATTCAAAGTCTTACAGGTCTACCATTGGTAGGAGATGTAGTTTCAACCACATTCCAGACAAATTCCAAGTGAGTGAAGAAGTCAGGGGATGCAAACTACTATGCCAAGTATGAGACCTAGAGAGGAGGAAAGGGAGCATGAATAGATCTGATCAACTCCCCGAAAATTAAGTTTTCCTACCACATTATTATGGGGAAGATGATGCACCACTTCTCTAAGAACGAGTGCACACTGGATACAATTTCAGTTGTAGAGCATTGTGTAGCAAGCATCCAACTGAAATTGTGTGCTTTCCTCCTCTAGGAATTGTTTGAAGCATGTGAAGATGTCTACAAGTGGTCCACTAATTTTATTTATGGTTATATTGTTGTTTCCATGGAAATGGTGCCCACCAGAGGGTCGAGATTTAGTTCAAATCACATAAGACCAGCCTTTGGCCCTCAGATATTCTCCTTAAAGAAATTCAGGGGACTTGAGCATCAAAGAGATAAATGATGCTTCGTTCAATGACTGGTCCATCAATATGCTGGCAATACTTAGAGCTACAGAATGGATCCCCATGTCCCTACTTGATGAATATTCAACAGAGATTTGATTCGATGTTTCTCATTGGAGCACCTAGGTGAGGCCACATTGTGTCCACCCTCGTACCTTCCATATGTAGGCCCATAAGTTTATGCTGTCAGCCGAAGCTTTCCACACAGAGGTCAGGTCATGGCCGGGAGTTACAAGGAAAATTTGGGAAGGTAGATACATCAATTTCTTTGACGGGATGGTGCCTCCACCAGTACCAAGGGAAACAATTACGAATTCTAGGAAGTGCATGGTTGAGCAAGAGAAACAACCGGTCATCAAACAACTAAAGAAGAAAATGAGCTTCTTAAAGGAAACCATCACAAATATCGACATATCAGCAGGTTCAATTTGCAACTTTCCTAAGTATCAAAGTTTAAGACATCATAATCCTTTGGTTACTGCCCCTCTTGTTGTCACAATGCTGATTTAGGACCTCATTCGCAATCCAAACCCACCATCCCCAAACCCCACAAGTCAAAAGATACCAAACCCCTATTCAAGGCCAAGAAACAGAAATCAACCCTTGCCAGTCACATTTTCGACGTCACCCCTGAATACCTCATTTGCAATCCAAACCCACCATCCCCAAACCCCATAAGTCAAAAGATACCAAACCCCTATTCAAGGCCAAGAAACAGAAATCAACCCTTGCCAGTCACATTGTCGACATCACCCTTGAAGAGCCCCAATCCAACACAACCTCACCCATCATTGAAGAGATTCCACCTTTGATTTCAGCCGTGTCACCTAGCTCGTGCAACTGGTCTGCCCATATTTCATCCACATCCACCACCCTCTCAAACACCATACCCTCCGGGACACTGTTGGGCATAGAGACAGTCATGGAGGTTGATTAAATCATCCAGTCTATCATGATAGTCTCCAGTGAAGGAGTCACCACCGCCTCCATGATGTTTTTATTGCTAGAGTCATGTCCACTACTGAACACAGGGCCCATCATTGTACAATCACTCACCACCACTGTCAACCTTGTCCCACTACCACTTCATCTATTTCCTCCTGTTGCATCACTCCCCGTTTCCATCCAAATCACTCCATTTTTTGAATCATCACAACAAGCTACCTCGCCTCACAGATACTTTGACAAGTCCGTCGCCAGTGGGAAGCCCCTGCAGAGTCGGTTCCTAGATCCATCACCTATGCAACAGGATGATATTTAGGGATGATCCTTAGACCAGTTGTTTAATTTTATTCAACAAGTTTTATATAGGGTTGCAACACTGCACAATGAACTAACTGCCTACCATGAGCAACATCAACAACAAATTGCTGCACTAAGAACCAAACGTGATCAGCTTCACCAAGAAAATAAACAACTCTAGGAGAAGCTAGAGAAGATCACCTCATGATTCCTAGTACTATGACCGTCCATTTCTTATGTTTTAACCAATGCTCCAGAATATTTATCAACTTGCACGCTGGTTGAATGCTATGAAAATATGCAGACTGCGTGCAATGATTTAATCTCTACCAATCGAGAGCTCAAGCAAACACTCGTTGCCATAAGGAGTGCATTTTTGGACCCTGCCATGACATATGTAAATGAGAATGAAAAAAGCATAACCATTGTAACTTCTCTCAAGGACTCCATTGTCGGTACCACAAATAATGCCTACACCCTCCTACAACAAGTTCACGATTGGTCAAGAAGCCTAGAAAAGAAGAATCAACCGGTCTACCAACTCTGAGACCGAGTCAATCAACTCCTCATTGGTATTAAGAACATGAAGGACATAGAGAAAAGGAAAAAGTTCCAACTAGAGATTCACACTGTGGTCAAGGCCTGTTAGGGCCTTCGCTTTTGAGAAAGTAGGATGTTTTGTGGATGAAGAAGCTGTCAAAAAGTGGAGGAGATGACCGTTGGGAAGCTACGGAACTAACAACTGAGGAAAGGTAAGGAACATGCAGAAAATTGGTAGCTGCAGAATGGTGGCGGGAAGAAGAAAATACGACTGAGCAGGAAAAGGGCAATAGCAGGCGAGGAATGAAGGAAACCTAGCAGGGGAAAATGAACTAGAAATTTAGGTTGGCGGGCGGGAAAAGAGAAGAAGATAAAAGGTAGAAAGAAGAATAAGGAGAGGTTTTTGTTGTTGTTATCATTTGGTTATGTCGTGGTTGTTCTTAGAGATACTGTCCTTCCTGTTTTATGGAGCTACGGGAACAACTCCATGACTGTCTTTATATAAGTTTGCATTCCGTCTTTTAGGATTATGATGTTGAGGAATAGGATGTGAGCTTGGTGTAATGTATTCACTTTGTTATTAATGAAGAAGACTATTATGTGACCATAGTGTATATACATTGTGTTATTCCAGTTATTCAAAATTTTTAAGTATGTGCATGTTTAGGTAGTATTTCCATTACAACATGTATAGACTGTTGCGACCCGATTTCTTTGAAGAATAAGTCAATGTTCCTTGCTCTCTATCCTTTGATATGGTTTTCCTTGATATTGGATTCCAACCCTCATCTAACTAAGGTTGCGGCATGCCTGAGGTGAGACTTCTTACGCTTCCATGGTAAGGTGAAAATGCCAACGTTGTGCTAGACTACAACAGAGCTTTGTTGGCCCCTATACCTGAACCCATGGTATTAACCCTGTTTCTATTTCTGCGCCAACAAACGGAGTGAAGCTTCAAGGCTTCACAGATGCATATTGGACAGGGATTCCATTCGACGGGAAGAGCACATCAGGGGAAATCTTCAGTATTAGGTCATCAACAGTTTCTTGGTACAACAGGAAGCAAATATTAGTTGCACTCAGTACGACAGAAGCATAGTACATGGCTTCTAGTCAAGTAGATTGCAAGGCTATATGGATGTGGAAGATCTTTGTTGGTTGTTTGGTCAACAAATGGATCCTATAGTGATTTAATGTGACAATCAGAGTTGTATCAAACTCGCCGAGAATCTAGTTTTTCATGATCGGTCCAAGCATATTGACATCTGGTATCACCATATATGAGATTGTGCATAGAGGAGAATCATGTTGCTAGAGTACATTCCTATAGAGAAACATGATGCATACATATTGACTAAGGCACTATCAAGAGGAAAATTCGAGTTTCATAGAGGCTGGATTGGGGTATTTGATAATCCCTTTCTTGTTGAGAGGGAGTGTTGAAAATGCAACAAGAAAATCCTAATTTAATTTTGTCTTTGAATTAAATTTATGAATAAAATTGTAATTCCACATCACAAGACAACTTGTACGAGTTGACTAAGTTAATTTGACTTAGTTGGCTCAGTTAATTCGAGTTGAGGGTCCAACTTGAGTCATGTAGAGTGTATCCTACATTATAGGAGCCATGGTTGAGTTTAGTTTGAGTTGTAATTAATTAATTCAGTTTAATTGAGTTAAAGTTAGTTAAAATAGTTCCAACTGATTGGAGGAACTAGTAGAGGTTAGACAGTGGGGTGTTGCTTCACCTGTTCAATTAGTTGATTGATGATTCACTCATGAATAACTCATGCATGTTAGATATGAGTGTTACCCAATTTAGATTGGAGTTTAGGGACAATGTACTATGAATTGTATAATAATCTGAATTGTACAAGTGGTGCATGCAATTAGAGGAATGCCTATGAGGATTGTGTAATTCATATTGAGGAATTTCCCTAATTAACAGGGGGTTAATTCCCAAGGAAACAACACAAGGAATTAGGGACTTGGGCAAGCCAAAATTTGGTTAAGTATTGGCCTGGGCTTGCCTAGGAAGTAGTGAGACAAATAGAGATAATGCAGCGGTTGCTCGGGCTTGAGAAAAGCATTGTAATATTATCATATTTTATGACAAATGCATATATATATATATATATATATATAGCAGGGGTTTTTAGTTATGGATTTCCCCAAGAAATCATTGTGTAATTTGTTGATTGAATTCTTTCTCTTGTATGCTTCATGATTTCTCGATCGATTAATTATTTCCGCTGATGAGTAGAGTAGATTCAAGCCTATTGTTTTAGTAAATTACAATTAGAAGTTTGAATCTGCAAGGAATTTATACACACACCTTGCACTAGTAGAGCCTGTCTCACTACTTGAATGACTGTCCTTGGCCAATACTTAGCCAATTTTATTGTCCTCCAAGCTCCTATTTCCTTGTGTTATTCCTTAAGGAATTAGGCCCCTATTTAATAGGAATTTTCCTCCATTGGATTACACAGATCCTTTAGGCTCATCCTTTGACTGAATGCACCACCTGTACAAATTGGAATACTTTACAACTGATAGTACACTACCCTTGAACTCCAATCTCAGCTGGGTAACTTAAATTTCATGCATGCATGAGTTAATTTAGGTTTATTGATTAGTTAACAGGTTAAAAAATGAATTTATACCCCACTGCTAAACCTCCCACTAGTTAATTGTTAGAACTAAAATTAACTCAACCTAGACTCCTAAAATTTAGGAATCATTGTACACAACTCAAGTTCATGGCCCCAACTCGAATTAACTAATCTAGCTGAGTGATAACAACTATTTCAACTCAGTTAACTCATTCAAGTTGTCTGGTAATGTGGAATTTCATTTTTATCCTAATTTAATCAAAGGAAAAATTAAATTAGGAATTTCTGGCTGCATTTTCAGCACTCCCTCTCAGCAAGAAAGAGATTATCACTTCTACCTTGATCCAACAACTTTTGAACTTACTACATGCAACTCTTCTCTATGTTGTTGCTTCTACTGCAACATCTTCAACTGAGAATCATCCAAAACAATAAAAAATAAAAAATAACATTGAATCAATCTGCAACTATCCTCTGGGAAAAAATGTGCTACCGCTGACTTTTCTATTGAGCCTCATGCTCTTCTATCAACACTGCTATGCACTCCTCAGTATATGAATCCCATTGGTCCTCCTGATACTGAATACTGTAGTTCTCCGTAGCAAGGTAATGATCCATGAGACAAACACACCTCAATGCACCCTACCCAAATTTCTACAACTTTTGGACTATGGCTTCACATCACCCCACCTCACACCTGGAGGTATGGTTACATGTGCTCCATCTGCCCAATTGGATCGAACTTCCCCCTACTGGAGGTCTCTTCTTGATTGGATGACTCCACCCTGTCTCCTCTCTTCTTCTCCGCCTGTGGTTGCTCCACAAATTCTTAAGGCTGCTTCTGAGGCTCCATTTTGAGAGGTAAATTATGCTCCCTCTCAACCACAAAGTATCTAACCTTTGCCTTAATCCTCAAGGATTTGCATGCATCATCTACCTCAAGTTCATACAAGTTCTTGAATCTAACACTGATTTGTTTCACCTGCCCTATAGCTATGTGTTCCAGAAATGCTTTACCTTTACTGAAGATCACATCATAGCCATGGTCTTCTAACACCGCTACGAAGATGAGATTCTTCTTTTGACCTAGAACAAGCCTCACATATTTGAGCTAGAGAGGGGAGCTCGAATCCCTTTGAAGTGTAACTGTACCAATACCGGTTGCATTGTACCTTCCATCACCTCCAAATTTAATGTTCCTCTGGAGATATTTCTCCTCCAAATCACTGAAGAATTATATATTCCCCTTCATGTGGAATGAGGCACCACTATCTAGATACCACACACTCCCCATCATGCTTCTAACCAATCATGTGATGAGAATGAATTTAAGCTCGAACTGTGAAGCCAAAGCTTCACCTGCTGCAGCTACTGTAGGCTCCTTCATGCTTGCCTTCTTCTATGGACACTTCATGGCATAGTGCTCGAATTCATGATAGTGAAAGCACTTGAATTTGGACAAGTATTTTTTCTTTCCCTCTTGTATGGAATGAACCTCACCTTGGGATATCTTCCCTTTGGCCTTCTTTCCCTTGCTGACTAATGAAAATTCCTCTTCCTCTTATTTTGAAGAGGTCCCATCTCTGTTCCTCTGCTTTATTTCTTCCTGCACTAGATCAGACCATAAACACTCCCAGCTTGGTAGTTTCTCTCTACCATTTACCGAATATTGATAACTATGTTAGCTCTTGGGAAGGCCCAAGAGGGATAGAGCTACCAAATATTATTCAAGGAAAGTAATAATGACCCGCTAATTTCATCACAACACTATGTAAACCTGCTCAGGTACTGCAAAATTGTTTCATTCTTTTGCATCTTAATACTTCGAAGCTTATCCTTGAGTGTCAGCTTCCCGTGGTCACTATTTTTCGCAAACAACTCTGTTAGTGTTTTCTACATCACAAACAAAATATCTTTCCCATCGAGATTCGAGACAATTTGATCCCGAACTCCCTCCAATATGATCCTCCTTTCTTTAGCCACATCCTTCATCCATTGAGAAAGATCTGGGCATCAGATCCCGAGGGTTTTTCTACATCTATCTTGATGTATTCTACACATATTCTAGTAGCCCATTATCATCCAATACTTCCTCCATGCAGATCTTCCATGCCAAAAATTTTTGGTTTCTTCCAAAGCATACTCGAGCTTGAGTCCATTGAAAGCCATCTTATTAGTCTTGGAGAAAACCTGTAACAATGATATTCAAATTCGAACCTCCTGCAATGAAAACTTCGAAAAATATTCTCTACTATGAATCTAGCTCTAATACGATGTAGAAATTAAAGTGTAGATTCAAAAATGCTCATGAATTCTACTAAATTACAAGAATTTAAGCGACTCTACTCATATGCGAAAGTTAATTCACCATCTAAAAGAAGAATCATTAACATGAAAAAGGAAAAAACACACATACAAAGAGATTTATCTATGGGAAAGAAACTGCTCAAAACCCCTTACTATCTGTATTGCATTAATCAGAGAATAAAGAAGAAATACAATGCTTGCTCAAGCCTAAGCACACCCTACACTAGTATAGTCTATCTCACTACCTGACTGACTGACCTTGGCCAATACTTAGCTAATTTTCCTCTCCTCCAATCTCCTATTTCCTTATGTTGTTCCTTGAGGAATTAGGCCACTATTTAATAGGAATTTTCCTCCATTGGATTGTGTAGTTCCTTTAGGATCATCCTCTGACTACATGCACCACATGTACAACCTGAAATACTTTACAACTGATAGTACACTTCCCTTGAATTCCAATCTCAACTAGGTAACTCAAATTTCATGTATGCATGACTTAATTTAGGCTGATTGATCATTAACTGGTTAAACACTAAAGTTACACCTCACTGCTAGATCTCCCACTAGTTCCTCCAATAGTTGGAACTAGTTTAACTGACCTTAACTCATTTTAATTGAATTAAATTGTTACAACTGAAATGAACTCAACCTAGGCTCCTAAAATTTAGGAATCACTATACATAGCTCAAGTTCATGGCCCAACTAGAATTAACTAAGATAAATGAATGATAACAACTATTTCAACTCAGTTAACTTTTTCAAGTTGTCTAGTGATGTGGAATTTCAATTTTCTCCTAATTTAATCAAAGGAAAAATTAAATTAGGAATTTCTTGCTGCATTTTCAACAAATACTTCCAAGGGATACAGATTCAGATCTCGCAACTTCATGGGCAATGTTGAATTCCGTAGCTTGAGGCCGAATCTTAGCCGAGGAATGTCGAAATACTCATCGTCCCCCTTCACTCTTTTTTGTGGCATGTAGGTAAACAAGAAATGCATGTTTGATGGAGTCTGTACATGGATTTAAGCACAAGAATAATGACAAAAATTGATCAATAGTACACTAACCTTGACAATTTGTCAAGGAAACATTCACGGAACGAAAATTATCATGAGTAACTTTACATTTAGGCTTACACCACAACCTCTGTTAGAAAGTGTAGCAAGAAAGGCTCAATTTTCCTTTAGCCTTAGTCAAATGAGTAAATCAAATTTCCACATCAACATGACAACTTGGAGGCAATTAACTAGTGTGACATGGCTCTTGTCACTCAGTTAGCTCAGTAAATTCGAGTTAGTGGGCTTATAGTTCAATCATGCATGTGTGATTACTAAATTTTAGTAATCCAATTCAATTATTTCAGTTAAGTTCTGAACTATAACTATTGTTGGAGTTAGTTGAAGGTCAATTGTGCAGTGGGACAACGATCTAACTCAGAGATTCGTTAGTTAACTATTCAGTCAACCAAAAATAGTTAGTGCATCAAGGAATTTGAGTTCATCGATTGAAGTGGATATGACAAGGCAATGTAACAAGAGTTGTATACTAGTTTGAGTGTATAGGTGTTGCATGGGATCAGATGATAAATCCTTGGGAATTTCACAAGGCAATGTAACAAGAGTTGTATACTAGTTTGAGTGTATAGGTGTTGCATGAGATCAGATGATAAATCCTTGGGAATTTCACAATCATTTTAGAGGAAATTCTTAAATAACATGGGCTAATTTCATCAAGGATTGTGCAAGGAAATAGGAGGCCGATGGAGGCATAAAGTGGCTAAGTGTTGGCCAAAATTCCTTAGTCGGTAGGAAAACATTTACTCTTTTGCAAGTTGTGCTCAGAGATGGAGAAAGCAATTGTAATAGTTTCTCAATTCAACTGATTAATGAAAAGAGGCTTGAGGGGTTTTTCCCAATTGGGTTCCCCTATAAATCACCGTGTATTTGTGGTTTTTCTTATTGCATGTCTATGCATGTTATTATAAATTGTGATTTAAATTTTGCTGATTTGTAGAGTAGAATTGTGTCTCTTGTTTTTCTGTTTGAAATCTTGAGTAGTTGCAATTTCTATCAAATTTATACATGGTATCAAAACCCGAAATCACATTAGAACCAATATTTCAATTTTTTTTTCTTTAGGAATTTCAATTTGCAACTTCAGTGTAGCAATTTTCTTTCAGGATCAGGATAATGTCTTTCAACTGACTAAGATTGGAGTATGCCCTGGAGGGTATCTCAAATTTCATAGACTGGAAGGGTTGAATGGAAGTAGTGATTGATGACAATGGTGTGTTAGAATATGTGAAAGCTGATATTGCAAAACCCCAACAATTTGATGCACAACAATTATCCCAATGGAAGAAGGATGTTGCAAGGGCAAGAAGAATTATTCTGGAAGGTGTGAGAAACCATGTGGTCTCAAATCTCCATGGAAAAGAGACATCATTTGCTATGTGGAAGACACTGACTAAGCTGTTCGAAAATAACAGTGACCATAGAAAATTGGCCCTAAAGACAAACTTTGAAACATCAGGATGTAGAAAATTGACATTATTCTGTAGTATCTCTGTAGGTTTACAAAAGTTCGAGATGGGCTTGGATGAATTTTGCAAAATATGACTTGGTGAATCTAGATCTTCTAGGCCTTCTAAAATCCTGGCACAACTACCAGGACTCTGTGAATGAAAGGGAAAAATTACCAAATTGGGAAATGTTGTGGTATGATTTGGTTCAAGAATAATTCATGAGAAATACTAGAGATGGAGTAACATACAAAAAATAGGAAGAGGAATTTTCTCTAGTTGGAAAGGGAATGAATGCCAAAGGTAAGAAGTCCCAAGGTGAGGGTGAGTCCAACTAGAACAATGAAAAAAAGAAGGATATAAGTAATATAAAATGTTTTAATTTCCATGAATTTAGACACTATGCAACAAAGTGTCCGCAAAGGAAATCTAGCAAGGAACCTGCAACAAGAGCAGGAGGAGATGCCTTGGCTTCTCAATTTGAGCTATATTTTACCCTCCTTGCTTGCTTAGCCAAAATAGTAAAAGGGAGTGATTGGTACCTAGATTCGGGCGCCTCTTACCCTATAACAAGAAAGAAGTAATATTTCAGTACCTTGGAGGAGACAGATCCCCATATGCATATTGAATTGGGGGATGATGTGTTGGGAGTGGAGCTTGATTATCTTCTTTATTCAAAGGTATCGCCGCATTGGACCCCAGTTCGTAATGGGGTGGCAACGCTGCCCATTTATTCGTCGAAAAGGGGGGGTGACGACGATTTTTATGAGCCCCCCCACCCTTGGCAGGTGTTCGGGGGCAGCACCCCCGAAGATAAAAATATATGTAAAATTTCCTTGTAAAATATTGTAATTTCATAGACAATTTGGGTCGCTCATTAGGCGAATGATCTGACAGTAGAAGTTATGTTTAGTTTAGGGTTTTTTTCCCTAGAAGACAACCCCTCACTATATATGAGGGAATTTTATTGCGACTATGTAGATGAGTATTCTGAGGGACAAAAGAAAGAGGAGATTGTGTGAGAGCGAAGAGGAAATTATAGTAGATTTGCTGTAGGTGGTATCTCTTAATTTTGCTGGATAATATAAAGGAAGGACTGACTATTTCTCTGTGGATGTAGCTCAAATTGGGTGAACCACATATATTTGTGTCTCTATTGTTTTATGCATTTTCTGTGTTTATATTTATGCAATATTTTATGTGTTATATTACTCTATAATATATAATTTTCTAACAACTGCTATTAGAGCCGAAGTCTATTTGGATGATAAAATTGCGGGAGAGAAGGGTCCTGATTTGAGTGGGACCAATGGTGGAAGCTGGTAGGTTTAGGGTCGAAAAATTTAACAGCCAAAACTACCAGCTTTGGAAGATGCAGATGGAAGATTATCTGTATAACAAATATTTGTACCTACCATTGAGTAGAAAGACAAAGAAGTCAACGAGTATTAGAGGGAAAAAATGTGATATTCTCGATAGAAAGGCACTTGAAACAATACAGCTATGCCTAACAGCATCAATAGCCTTTAATATTTCAAAGGAAATGACATCAGAGGGTTTAATTTTGGCATTGGCCAAACTATATGAAAAACCAGTTAGTTAAGTTTTGTAGGGGTAAATTTTGATGATGAAATTAGGGCTCTGTTATTTCTGTGCTCATTGCCAGCAAGTTGGAATGGTTTAGTTATGGCCATTAGTAGCTCTATCTATGGATCTAGTACTTTAAAGTTTGATGATGTTGTCGGTGCAATCTTTGGCAAGGAAATGCGATGGAAAAGCTCCGGTGAGACATCAGGTAATGATTTCATTGTAGAGACTAGGGGAAGAAAAATGGAAAGAGGAAGAAGCCCATGATATTGCAGTAAGTCAAGAAAAGACAAATACAAGCCTAGATCGGGGATAATGTGTTGAAAATGTGGGAGGAAAGGACACTGTTGGGTCAATTTATTGAGTAAATTAACACAAGTATTAAATATCAATCCAGGTTTGTAGAACTTAGAAGCATGTCCAAAATATAATCATCTTTAGAAGATAAGTTATGGAAACTGAAGGAAATGCAATTATAAAATAATTAAAGTGCATATTAAAAATATAAAATTCAACAAAGTAATTTTTAATTCATTATGTAATAAGCAGGAGAAGTGGCTCCTAACTTAGGAGAACCAGATTTGTCCTTCTTCTAGAATACTACTTCATGAACATAAATTAAAAACCACTAATGAATAATAGCTTAAGATGCACAAAAAAATAATAGAAGAGGCTTCTAACTAAGGAGGTCCTTGCTGTTCTTCATTACAAATTCATTCATCATTAATTCCATTGTTAGAAAATTGGAAATTCATAAACTCATTTGAAAGCAAGAAATAGGAATTTTAGTTTTTATTCATTGATCAGATAGAAAGAGGGTTCAACTTGAACACTAGATTGTCCCTCCATATACATATGAGAAGTAAATCAAGATTTATCAGCAAACATAATAAATCATCATACATCTAATTAAATAAACAAATCTGAAGCAAAACTAGTTTATGAAAATCAAGTTAAATTGACCATAAAGTGTAATTAGCTTGGTGTGGGGGCCTTCCACCCTTGTTTTGCACACTTGAAGAGATTATCAGCTATTGCAAACTTAGTCAATCATCCACACCATTGAACAAAAAAATGAAAATAGAACAGGTTCCTCAAATTAACTCCAAATATTCAGAAGTCTCAATATGAAATTATATAAATTCTACATACATAAGCCTTAAATGTTTTGGCTTAAACAGAAAAATATGAAACAAACTGATCTAAAATGTCTCTAACAGATATATCTATACGTATCCCATATATCCAAGTCGATCTCATCCATCGCATCACTCAAAATCTGGAAAATCCCATGAAATCTTAAAACTGCCCTATTTCTTAGGGATTTCCTGAATGACTGGTACTGTTTGACCAGCTTTGACCGGGCTTGTTTAAGCTTGTTTTGATCGAACCAATAGGAGTTCGTTCAATCTTAGTTCCCAAGATTTCTAGAAATGTGCTAAGTTCGTGCCCAGGTGTCCTACAAGTATGACATCAATGAAACCATTACGGGAATTTCTGATTCTGTCAAAAAATGAACTTAAAATCCATTTTTTATAAAAACATCTAAAAATTGCAAAACTAAATTTATATACCTGAATATGCATAAATATGTCAAAATAGGGTGTATATGGTGGTAAATGGATGGATAATATAGAAATTAAGTGTGTTTTCTTAAGCAAAATTAGATAAAAAACGAGGGCCAACGGACACCTGAAGAAAGACTGTAAGTCTCGGAAGGGAAAAGAAGGAGACGCGCAACAAGAAAACAATCATGAAGCGGATGTGACAGGTGATGTGTTGTAAGATGCTTTGATTCTTTCTTTAGAAAATATTATTGATACCTGGGTGGTAGATTCAGGGGCCTCATTCTATGCCACACATGATAGGAAACATTTTCATGATTATGTTCAAGAAGATTTTGGATAGGTTCGTTTGGGTGATGATAAACCCTGTAAAATCATTAGAATGGGTAAAGTTTTCATAAAAAAACAGAATGGAAACCAATGGCTATTGAATGAGATAAGGCATATTCCAGATTTGAAGAAAAATCTAATTTCAATAGGGAAGTTGGGAGGTGAAGGCTGTGTAACTACTTTTACAGGTAAAACCTGGAAGGTCACTAAAGGAGCCCTGGTAATAGGAAAATGAGAAAAGGTTAGTACATTGTATTTATGCAATGGTATTTCTAAGTCCGTTAATGCTTTAACCTCTATAGGGGCAGATACAACATTGTGGCATGATAGGCTCAGGCACATGAGTGAGAAGGGGATGCAGATTCTTCACTCAAGAAGATTTTTCCCAGGTTTGAAGCATGTTGATTTGGAATTTTGTGAGAATTGTATTTATGGAAAACATAAGAGAGTCAGATTCATCAGCGTTGGGAAAGAAAAGAAGAGCAGAAAATTAGAGCTTGTGCATAAAAATGTATGGGGACCTGCTAAGGTATCATCTCTCGATGGCTCTCGCTATTATGTTACTTTTATTGATGATGCAACCAAAAAAATATGGATTTATTGTATTCAAAATAAATCTGATGTATTTGATACTTTCAAGAAATGGAAAGCTTTGGTTGAGAATGAGATAAGAAAAAGGTTGAAGTGTCTCAGATCAGACAATGGAGGTGAATATTACAGCAAAGAGCTTGATAAGTATCATTCATAGTATGAAATTCGCAACAAGAAGACAGTTCCAGGAACACTACAAAAAAAGGTGTGTTAGAAAGGATGAACATGACAATCATGGAGCGTGTAAGGTACATGAGATTGCATGCAAGATTGCCTTTACAATTTTGGGGAGATGTTGTAGATATTGCTGTTTATCTAATAAACATAGGGCCTTCAAGTTCCTTGGATGGAGGTATTACAAAGGAGGCATGGACAAGTAAAAAGGTAAACTACTCATTTTGAAAGGCTTTTGGTTATCAAGCCTTTGTCCACATTAATAAAGAAAATAGAACAAAGCTTGAGGAAAAATCAAAGAAATGTACCTTTATTGGATATGGTGTTAATGATTTTGGTTATCACTTATATGATTATGAAAATTACAAAATCATTAAGAGCAGAGATGTCATATTCAATGAAAATGTTTTGTATAAGGATCAGATGCAGGAAAAGAAACATGAAAAAGAAAACAGAGAATACATAGTGCTTGATGAGATCACAAAAAAAGTAAAGGTGCCTAAAAATCATAATGATCAACAGCCAGAACAACAAAAACAACCACAACAACAATAGGCACCTCAAATACCTGAAAGTGGTGTTAGAATATCTACTAGGATAAGTAGACCCCCTGAATGATAATCTCCTTCATTATATTATGTATTGTTGACTGATTCTAGTGAACTAGAATGTTATGAAGAATCAGTGTAGGTAGAAACCAGGAAGAACTGGGAGCTAGCCATGAAAGAAGAGATGGACTCCTTTGTACATAAGCAGACTTGGGACTTAGTCAAACGCCTGTAGGTAAAATAGAATTGCAGAATAAATGGGCTTACAGGTTGAAGGAAGAAGATGGAGGTAGAAAAAGGTATAAAGCTAGACTTGTGGTGAAGGGGTTTGCACAGAAAAAATGTGTAGATTTTGATGAGATATTTTTTCCTGTTGTTAAAATGACTTCAATTAGAACTATTTTCAGTCTAGTAGTAGCAGAAGATTTTCATCTTGAGTAGTTAGATGTAAAAACGACCTTTCTCCATGGGGATTTGGAGGAAGAGATCTATAAGAAAAAACCACAAGGATATGAGGTCATAGGGAAGGAGAAACTAGTGTACAGGTTGAAGAAGAGCTTGTATGGATTAAAAAAAGCTTCAAGGCAGTGGTATCTAAAATTTGACATATGTATGTCTGAACAAGGTTATACTAGATGTCACTCTGATCGTTGTGTTTATCTCAAAAGAAACTGATGACAACTATATTATAATTGTATGCAGATGTCATGCTTGTTGCAGGGTATAACATGCAGGAAATAAATGTGATCAAAGAAAAATTGGTAAATTCATTTGCAATGAAGGATTTGGGTGCTGCAAAACAAATACTTGGTATGAGAATAACTAGAGACAAGAAAAATCACAAATTAACATTGTCTCAGAGTAAGTACATACAAAAGGTGTTGGAAAGATTTAATATGCAGAATGAAAAACTAGTTACTACACCTTTGGCTAGCCATTTCAAACTAAGTAAGGAGATGTGTCCCAAGACTCAGGAAGAGATGGATTATATGTATAAAATTCCATATGCATCAACATTTGGAAGCTTAATGTATGGAATAGTCTGCACAAGGCCTGATATTGCACATGCAGTGGGAGTTGTAAGCAGGTATATAAAAAATCCAGGAAAAGAACATTGGATGGCAGTGAAGTGGATTCTCAGGTATTTGAGAGGTACCACATATCAAACATTATGATTTGGTGGTTCAAACATTTCTCTATAGAGATATGTTGATGCAGATATGGTAGGTGATAGAGATAACAGGAGGAACAACACAGGGTATGTGTTTACTGTAGGTGGAACATATGTCAGTTGGGTTTCAACATTGTAGAGTATTGCTGCACTCTCAACGAAGGAAGCAAAGTATGTTGCTACTACAGAGGCTAGTAAAGAAATGATTTGGTTACAAAGGTTTTTGGATGAATTGGGTAAGAAGAAGGAGTTAGACAGGTTATACAGTGACAACCAGAGTGCCATTAATCTTGCAAATAACTAAACATTTCATTCCAAGACTAAACATATATAGCTCAAGTACCATTTCATACGGTCCATGTTGGAAGATGGATAGTTGAAGCTGGAAAAGATACACACTAGCAAGAATCCTGCAGATATGTTAACAAAAGTTGTAACCATGGAGAAATTGAGATTCTTCTCGATTTCAATTGGTTTTCAAGTATGATGATGAAGATGAGAAATAACCAGGTCCAAAGTGGAGTCATTGTTTAGCAAATCAAGTAGTGGTGGAGTTTCTATAATCAGTTTCCCAGTGGGAGATTGTTGGGTGTGGAGCTCGAATATATTCTTTATTCAAAGGTATTGCTGCATTGGACCTTAGTTCATAATGGGGTGGCAACGTTGTCCATTTTCTCTCCAGGGGGTCCATGGGAGCGACAACGATTTTTATGAGCCCCTCCCTAATGGGGCTTCGGGGTCAGCGCCCTTGAAGCTAAAAATAGATGTAAAATTTCCTTGTAAAATATTGTAATTTTGTAGTCAATCCGGGTCATTCATTAGGTGGATAATCTGACAGTAGAAGTTATGTTTAATTTAGGGTCTTTTTTCCCTGGAAGGAAACCCTTCGCAATATATGAGGGAATTGTATTGCGGCTATGTAGATGTGTATTATGAGCAACAAAAGGGAGAGGATATTGTGTGAGAGCGAAGAGGAAATTACAACAGATTTGTTGTAGGTTGTATCTTTTCATTTTGCTGGATAATATAAAGGAAGGACTGGTTTTTTCTCCATGGACATAGCCCAAATTGGGTGAACCACGTATATCTATGTCTCTCTTGTTTTATGCGTTTTCTGTGTTTATATTTATGCAATATTTTATGTGTTCTATTGCTCTATAATATATAATTTTCTAGCATGATGGGGGGTATAATGCTACAAGAATTGGTACTGTAACCTTTAAGAGGGAGTCTGACTCCCATATTTTCCTCAAAGATGTTATGTTTCTACCCGGGTTGAAGAAGAACTTGATCTCTATACCATTATTGGAGGATAGAAGCTATGATGTTATTTTTAGTAAGGGGAAAGCCTTCCCGGAACATGTAGCTAGCAGGAAAGTGAAGCAGATTGGAGTTAGAGTGAGAAACCTCTACAATCTAGAGGCTAATTTTTCCAGGCATGCAACAAGTGGGGCGATGTAGATCCTTAGCCCCAGAGTTGCAAAAATTTGGGGCAGGGTCTTGTTGACTGTGTTAGATCTGCCAACATGTCAGGGGATCTCTCTGGTAAGAAGTCTCAACTAGACCTCATATCATTTTCAGGAGGAGTTCCAGCAGTGGGTTGTATAATAGTGCCTTGATTGTGGTAGCACACAGAGTTAAGTATGATAACTTTGTCGGAAGCAAGTGTGCGACCTTGCAACGAGTCAAGTGAGAAGCATAGGGGGTTCTAACACATAGAGGGTAAAATGAAGTGTGTCCTTTAGAAGCCTCTAATAGAACGCAGCCTGAAAGGAACACACGAGATGAGTGACATCACAGGATGGAAGTAGAATAGTCCATAATCCAAAATGACAGGTTAATACAACAACACATCTTCAACAATATTCATACAATCATATACAAAATAGTTCATACACAAATGCGTAAGTGAAATAACATATATTGCTAAAGTAACCAGAATAGTCGAACTACAATAACAACATATGCATGAAAACATGTTGGCTCAGTTATATT
Organism: Pinus tabuliformis; assembly: GCA_031772625.1. NCBI lineage: Eukaryota > Viridiplantae > Streptophyta > Pinopsida > Pinales > Pinaceae > Pinus > Pinus tabuliformis. The sequence goes on from CM062813.1 coordinate 686,966,489, forward strand.
ATTAAGTGAAAGTTCCATCCATGCGTACACCATTGACAAACACTAACCCCAATAGTGGAATATTACAGTCAACACCTCCTGCTCCTCCAAAGAGATGTACTTTCTCTACGCTATAGAGAAGCCAAGGCTCGTCACAATACTCTCCATGCCTTCTCTAAGCAATGCCTAGCCAAAATCTTGGCTCCCAAAAGCTTTTTCTATGAGTTATGAGGTTCTATTTATAGCAAAAGGTGGGGTGACCCTTGACATTACCATTTGACTCTTGGACTACCCTCATGACACTTCACATTACATAGTGACTATTCACATTCCACTAATGACACTTGGAATTTCAGTTACAACATATTTACTAATAATATACATTTTGCACATGTACCCATGTGAGACAAAATAGGCTAGAGATAGCCTAACAAGACAAAACACTATGACTCTAGAGTTTGGGGAAAGGCCAACTCGGAAACCTCCACTCGATGCTACTCGGTCACGTACTAATGCCAAGATTGGTACTACGCGATGATGTCCTCGAACTGCCTGATGTTGTCTTGTTGAAAGCAAACTCTTGCCTCTGTGGCATTCAAGTATATGGTCTTGGAACCTGTGTCTGTCTCATCTTGAAGCATGCACAATGTTTTCTTGAGTGCGGCAGGACCACCAATGTACATCTACACGTTGTCTGTGCTCTGTTGCACTAAAAGTTGTCACCTTGACATTATGCAATCTGTGTGAGTCCATTACCACTCATACTTTACTCCTTTGCAAGTCTTAAGCCTCATTTCCTCATATCAAGCCTTTAAAATAAGAGAAAGCCCTCAAAAGTCTTTAAAACTCTGGTTCCACACTTTTTATTTGCATTACCTGCGGTCCCGCACCTAATGGTCATGTCCCCTGCGCACCTAACCACTTTATCTCTATGTTATGGGTGCGGACCCATGAAAAAGTTAAAAAGGTGTGAGTACATTCTAAAAAACCCACTTTCAGTCATTTCTAGAAGCTTTTGAAAGGAATCTTGAGGTGGCAAGTTCACTCTCTTAAGGTTCATGCATCCCATACCTTAAGGAGCTAACCCCTTGATGTGAGGAGCTTATCCCTTTAAAGGAGGATTCTATCCCTTCATAGATGGACCTGTAACCTCCTCCTGTGCACTATAAAATGAAGCATTGGGCTGGTTACTTAAAGAGGTTAGAAGCTGAATATTTTTGAGGTGAAATGCTGCTGGAACTTAGTCTTCTTTAGTTGAGTTTTTATGAGGAGAGATTACATACCTCTAAGATCTCATTTGGAAGAGTGAAAGGCTTGTCAAAGTAAAGGAAATTCCTATTTCGGACCCCAAGAAGAGCTTGTTCAACATCAAGGTCGAAAAGGTTGTAAGGTTCTTCTACTTCAAAGTTAATACAAATAAGTTTGTTTTTCTCAATAATATGTTGATTCATGGTTTATTTTATGGATTCCTTGATCACCATAATAAGCATGATTTATAATATTTGCTATGCATGTGATATTTAATGTTTTCTAGTTTGTGATTGCAGATCTTTAAAGGTAACTCTTTCGAACGATTGCAGGATAAATCTTTCGAACGATTGAAGGATGACTACAACAAACAAGCGTTGGATCTAAGGTAGGATCTTAACACCTTTATAGTATTTATTTGTAAATCGCATATGTCTAGAGAAAGATAGGTTTGTTTGTTTGTTTGTTGCTATACTATCTTCTGATACTAGGGAGATCAGTCTTGTCCGTAAGATCGATTTATCCGGCCAACAAATTGGCGACTCCACTGGGGAAATGAATTAGGTGATACAAGAGCTCGTAGCCCTTCAAGTTGGCTTGGTGTATACTTAGGTGGTTTCCCCTGAAGTCTACGAGATTGACTCGATAATTCAGCCACGATTAAATATTAATTAATCACACGCAAACAAAGAAAATTTCAATAAAAACGCCTAAAGACTCTAAAGAAACAAACAATTGAATCACACACAAAAAAAAAATCTAAGAGTTCAATCCACACACAAACAGTAACTTCCCGTACTAAAAACACTAGTTGGTGATGAAATCCAACTTAGTAGAAGTTTAATACAGAAAGGGTAGTTGGAACAGTTACCCCGACAACCTGCTTAATGAAATAGACTGGCACAAGTTTCATCACAAAACCATCTCGAGTGAAGAGAACCCCCCAGAGAGTCCAAGTGAGTCTAGTCGATGTCTGCTCCAAGTACAGTGAGATCCTTCCTTCATTGTCACCTTAGGAAATAATCTTAAGTTTATGGACACTAAGTTACCAACAGCAACAAATACAACTGGGGGAGCAGTCTACGACCCGATTTACGTGCAAGGGTAGAGTAACAAAGCTCAATCCCCTTGAAGGCTCCTCGACATGGTCAATTCTAGGTTTACCAACAAGTGACCCCAGGCTCCTTGACAAAGGTTAATCTGAGGTTTACCGTTTATAATACACACAAATCTTCTATCTTTCCCAATGAAACAGAATTGATTGTCTCAAAGGTTCGGACATGATCTCGTGATTGACTACTTTAAGAGAAGCTTCCTAGAATGTATCAATTACAATTAGATTTATTTCCTACTGCAAGATGTATCTACTTGTTTGTTTTAACTATCTTGGAGAGTTAATTACTCCCTATTCCAAGATACTAGCCTAGGCTATATTGGTGATAAGAGCCCTAGGAATAGAAAAGATTACTAGATCAATTTTAATTAAGCATTGCTTTTATGGGTTTTTCTTTAAGTCGATAGGTATGGAAACGAAACTTTGATGGTGTGAAGACTCGACTCCAAACACTAAAAAAATGCACCTAAAATGATAAACAATTCATTTTTCTTTCAATGAAATTCTAGCTAAAAGAAAGAGTTCGAGAATGCAATTCTTTAAGAAACAATTCTTTCTTTCAACATGGAAATGGAAAGAAAATATTTTTGTATTTTTCAATAAGAACTCAAAACGAAACTAATAATTGATGCTCACAATAAATCCCTTTCCCTTTTCAAAACTCAAAACTACAAGAAAAACAATTTGGTTCAAAAGAGATCTATAATTTCTAGAAAAGCACTCAAAACTACAAAAACTAATTTTGAGATCTAAAAACTTTTAAAAATATAATTGAATAAAAGCTTCAAATATTTTTGAGGATGTTTTACTTAGTTGTTCAGTAAACTAAGGATTCATTTATTCAGAATAAAGAATCAATCAAAAAACATCCAGATATGTTTTCTTTTGTAAAAATGAAATTCAGAACTTATAACAAAGTTTGTTCAAAGATTTGCAACGAGAAAACTGAACTATTTCTCACAAAGGATAGATTTCACAACCAAGTCGGACTCATCAAGAAGACCAAAAGACACTAGGGTAATCTAAGGTTTCTCAAGCTTCTGATCTTTGAGTCACTACAGAGACCAAGTGAAAACCTCTCCAAGCATGCAAACTTCTAGAAAATCATATAAAACAAAAATACTATTGGAACTCACTCACAAGAGATTTTTGACAGGAAAAATATAGATCTAGGTAGACACTAACAATCTAAATCAAACCTAAACCTAACTAGAAGAAGGTATTTTAGGTTTTTCAAAAAAATTACAAGGTCCATAGGCTCCAAAAGTAACAAGTGCGGTCCCGCTCTGTTTACTAAAGGAAAATTGTGGAGATGCCCACACTATCTGTAAAAAGAAAGTGTGGTCCCCTGAAAACTTCGAAAAAAACAAAAAATATTCCCAAATTTAAAAACTACCCAAGCCAGTATACATCAATAAAAAACCAGAAGCGAAAACAATTTCTCAAGTCAAAACAAAAGAAAACCAAAGTAGAGTTGGATCACTAGAAGCTGGAGAGTCATCTTTAATTGTTCATCCTGATTATCAAATACAAACAACAGAGCATGTTCAAGAGCCAATTTCATTTACCGAAGTTACTGGTAGTATTTCTCCTTCCAGTGAATTAGTTGAAGAACCTGAAATTTCTGAGCCTGACACTGAACCTGCTATTACTCCAACTTCATGATTTGCTTCTCCAACTTCTAGTGGTCATGGTTCACCTAGGGTAAGCAATATTATTACTCAAAATCTTCTTTCTGGCCTCATTTCTATTGAAGAACTTGTTAATCCAGAAGAAGACGCAACTCTTCCCAAAAACCAACAGATTTAAAATCTTAGGGAGCGTGAATCAATATTCTACAGTCCTTTTAGGAGTGACGCTTGGTATGTATCATTGACAATTTTTTTAGAAAACCCAGGTCTTAGTTTGTCACCACCTCGAATTCATTTTCATCCTACACCACGAGGTTATTATCCTTCATCGATTATGTCAAGACAATCATCTATGTTTACCCAAACAGCGGAAACATTTTTATTTGGCGGTCCTTCTGTTCCTTCAGGGTACCAGTCACTCTCTGGTACTTTTTCAGGAGCATCTCCTTGATCGATTGAACAAGTGTTATCATTTGGATGTAATGGAACTCCAACGTTGAACACAGAACAAATCCTTAAGATGTTTGGTAATATTCCAAATCCTCAACCTCAAGGTAGTCAGTTACCGCCTGGGGAGTAACCTCAAGGTAGTTAGTTACCGCCGGGGGGCAACCCCAAGGTAGTCAGTTATCGCTTGGGGGCAACCCCAAGGTAGTCAATTATCGCCTGAAGAGCTTCCTCAAGTTTTTCAACCTTCAGGATAGTACATACCCCAAGGTCAACCTCAGACTCAGTACATACCCCAAGGTCAACCCCAGTTTCAATACATACCTCAAGGTCTACCCCAGTTTCAGTACGTGCCTTAGGGTTATCAACCTCAAGGTCAGTACCCAACTCAAGGTTTCCAACCGCCTTTTGGTCAACCATTTTTTCAAGGAGCTGAAAATGTACTGCTTAATTATCAGTCCTATGTTCAACCAGGTCATGGTCCTCCATATGCACAACCTTTTGTGGGTCCACACTCTGGAATGAACATGGTGTGGGATCCATCTCAAACTCAACAGACTTTGCAACCTAATGTGCAGTTACTTAATCAACCTGGACAACCTTTGGTTTCTGGTCCAACCCAGCAACCTGTCCAACCTGCTGTTCAAATCCCTGCATCTAGTATAGTTCAGTAGCTTGGGCCTAGCTCACCTCGTACTCCGCCTCAAACTGCTGCAACTACTGCAGCTTCTGTTCAACCTACAACACCTGTTTCTGGAGTATCAACAGCTTCAGTCTCTACTACCCCTACATCAGTGCAAATTCCTCAAGTCTTTGTGCCACAGTCAGGACCTACAGTTCAGACTTCGGTCCAGATGCCTGTAGGACAAGCTAGTATGATTGCTACAATTGGCACAAGTCAACCACAATTCACATATAAACCATACCAGGGACAATATCAATTCAGGCCTACTGTACAAAACCCAGTTTATCAGTATCAACCATATCCTAGCTATACTTATCAACAGCCTCAACAACCCCAGTTTGGTCCGGTTAATCCTGGTTTTCCAGGAGGTTATAACATTCCTAATGCAAATTCAATTCCAGGTTATCCTGGATATCCTCCTCCTGGAACTGGTCTTGCTATTCAAAGTTTTCGTGACCCTAACCGTCAGTTACCATTTATTGCAACTTTGGATTTACCTGATTTGTCACGCCTTATGAATGATCTTATTATCTTCTGTATTGGCCACCAATGCCTAGTAAGTTGCCTAGTGATATCCCGAAATTCGAGCGTAAGTCAGGAGAGGATCCGTCTAATCATGTTATGACTTATCACCTCTGGTGTGCATCTAATTCAATAATTTATGATTCAATTCGATTACGTCTTTTTCAACAAACTCTTATTGGTCTTGCCACCAAATGGTACATTGAGTTACCATAAGCCTCTTTTTATAATTTCAATCAGTTAGCCACTGCTTTATTAACTCATTTTTAGTTGCCTGTCAGATACGACAATGGCACAGAATTGTTGACTTCACTGAAACAATCCACGTCCACATATATTTCTGATCATATTCATGAATGGTGACGTAGAAGAAGTTTAGTGAAAGTTTTCATTCCAGATCAAATTTTAGTGGAATGGTTCATTAAATCATTGTTACCGAAAATCACCAAAGATGTAGCTAAGGGAGGAGTTGTTACTGAAGAGCAAGTCATTGCTCAAGCTCAATACCTTGACCTCGTTTATACGCAGTCAGGTACTTTACATGAAAAAATCCCCTATCTTCCAAAACACAGTCAAATAACTAAAGCTCCTTTAGGGTCTCATGCCGTTGAAGGTATGATTGGTTCAGTTAGCACTAAAAGTAAGAAGAAATCTTCAAAGAATTCTTCTCCTATAATAAATTTACCTGATTCCCCGATAGGAGAGTCTTCCGCTGAAATTTCTGCCAACATCCATGTCGTAGAATCATCTACGGCCAAATCAAAATCCGATAGTAAAAAGAAGGGGAAGAAGAAAAACAAACAAAATTCAAAATATAAAACAGATAAAAATGAATCTATTGATGAAAAACGGAAACCTCATTATCCTTGTTTCATTTGCAACGAGGATCATTTTACCAAAGTCTACCCACATCGAGTAGAGGTTTCGAAAATCGTTAAAGGTTCTCAAACACCTGCTGTCTTGAAGGATCCTTTTCCTACTCAAGATAGTATGATGATTGGTTCTTCCTCGAATGCCTCAGAAGAACCCATTATGATGATGTCTCATGTCAGGATTGCGACATGATCACAAGATTATGGTAGTAAAAATCCTGTTGATGGTAAAGAAGCAGAATTTTCTAATTCAAACACATCAACTACACCTCTTCCTGGTTCTGGTGCACTACAGATCAAGAAACCCAACCTTGACTTAGTAATCAAATCGCTTGCTAAAGGTATACTTTGGAAATCAGCTTTCAATCCACATGCGAGAGCTGCTCAGAATTATAACATTGTTGAAGACTTAGCTATTTCCCCTTCAACAATGTCAGCTTTGGAAGTGCTGTAATCGTGCCCAGCACATCGTAAATTACTATTGTCTGCTATAGGAGATGTCGATATTCAGGATTCGAACCTAATAATATTCTATTTATAGAATAGTACACCCCACCTCCCTCATCAAATGGCTTTTCAGATTCCAATTTTAGTCAAAAACAAACCTTGCTTTAGGACTGTGATTGATGAAGGGGCTTCTACATGTATTATGTCGATCCAGTGTTGGAAATCGCTTGGTTCTCCCACACTCAATCAGTCTCCAACAATTCTAAAGGCTTTTGATGGCCGAGGGTTCCATCCTTTTGGTATTTTGCAGGATTTACCTATAGGGGTCGAAGGAAAAACCGTAAATCTAGATGTGGAAGTGGTTGATGGCCCTCTAGATTACAACCTTCTCCTGGGTCGCAGTTGGCCTTATGCTATGACTGTTAATGTTTCATTGGTCATTCGACTTATCAAGTTTCCTCATAATGGAAAGATCGTTACGATAGACCAGCTGACTTATTTCTCATCCGACCCAGCCTCTATAGATAGTATTCAGCACATCGATAAAACGACTATCCCTTACAAGGATGTTGGCGTAGGTTTGATTAAAGATTCCAATTTACTAGGAACTTTTTCCTTCCCTCCTCCTAACGTATCGCCTTCTATTGCAACTACTCATATGATTTCGTCGAATACTGTTACTTTTGATGATCCTTGGATAGTACCTTCCAATTCTGAGGTGGATTCATTTGGTAGCGCGATGCCTCTGAGTCCCTTTGAAATTGCATATCAGGCTGTACAGTCGTTTTCTGATCTCTATTCAACCAAAACTGATCTTCACCTATAATTGCTGTTGGTCCTTTCGCAAAGTGGGGTATTGACTTTATTACATGTAACCCTCACTTGGTCGGAGGGCATGCGTATATTATCCTAGCGGTAGATTATTTTACTAAGTGGGCCGAGGCAATGCCTACATTTTCGGCAGACGGCAAGACTGCTGCAAATTTCGTATTCAATCATATAATTGCTAGATTCGGTGTCCCTCAAGCTATTATTACTGATCATGGAATTCACTTTCGAAACATCATGATGACTGAACTGATAGATCAACTTGGCCTGCACCACGATAGTTCTACTCCGTATTACACGCAGGATAATGGTCTGGTTGAAGCTATCAATAAAGTTTTAGTCACTATGATCAAACGAATCATTGGTATTCATAAGTCGAATTGGCATACCATGCTATTTTCAGCACTTTGGGCATATCGGACCTCAGTGAAAACATCGACTAGTTTCACTCCTTTTCAACTGGTCTACGGTTTAGAAGCAGTGTTACCTATTGAATGCAAAATTCCGTCATTACAATTAGCCATAGAATTACTCCCAGCTACTTTTGAAGAAGAGAAACGTTTTTTGTACTTAGCTCAGCGAGATGAGAATCAACGTACTGCTGCAATAGCAAACGAGACTCATGCGAAACGAGTGAAAGCTCAGTACGACAGAAATGTTACAACTCGTAATTTTTCAGAAGGAAAATTAGTTTTACTATATGATCAAGCAAATGATAAGCTAGGGGCTGGAAAATTTGTACCTATGTGGCATGGTCCTTATATTGTTAAGCGAAAGCTGGCAAAAGGGGCTTATGAATCGATAGATTTTGATGGTGTCTCTTTGGATAAACCCAGAAATGGACTTTATCTAAAGAGATATTATGCTTAAATTCAGTGTGGAGATTTTTTGCTAGATTAGTTTCTTTACGGCTAGTGTGTTTTAGATTAGAAAAGTGTGCCTAGTTTAGAGAGTGCTCTTATCATTATTCTTGCTTATCTTGATTTTACTCTTGATATTGCAGATGTCAACGTCTCTTCAAACATACATTGGTTTTGCTGATGGTGCTTGTCGTAATACACAGAATATTTCTTCCGCAGCTTGGGTTATCTATTCACCCTCTGATGAGTTAGTATCTATGCATGGGGTAAGCCTCGGTCAAACAACAAATAACATTGTAGAGTATAGTGCAGTGATTGAGTTATTATCTGAATCAATCTCATTTGGGATTCAGAGTTTGATTGTTAGGTTGGATTTTGAACTCATTGTATTACAACTTAACAGGGTGTATGCCATTAGAAATCCAGTGTTATTAAGGTTATTTTTGAGAGCTCGTCTCTTGGAACGTGAATTTGACTACATTGAATATCAACATATTCCAAGACATTTAAATACATTAGTAGATGCAGATGCTTCTGGTATGATAAATAGACGTTTGCGATAATAAAAACAATAAATTTAATAACATTCGACAACATGTTACACAAGATAGCCGGTAATAATGATATATCATAGCATAAAAGTAGTGTTTCAAAATATACATCGTCTTCGATCATAGGTTGAAAAACACCTTACCTTCGGCAAAAATGATAATACAAAAAGTCAAAAATGTCATGAGTCTACAAAATCAATCATCCTATCCCTGGTGATGATCACGATAAGAAACCACTGCTCGGGCCACCCTACATAGGAACCTCCTAAAAGGTCCTGGGACCCCAATCACATATCTCTGTAACCTAAGTGGAATATCATCTATATCTGTCTCTGGAATATCTAGCGTCAAGCGCTCTAGATGATGCTCCAAGTCAGTCAGGATCTCTGCTGATTGGTCCTGTGGGGCTAGTGCTGCTGCAGCTGGGTGTCTCCTCTCGAAAGGCTGGAGAGCGGCTGGTCGTCATGGACCCACATCTACATTTAAACTTTTGATTGTCAGTTTTGGACGATTTAAAAATAAAAAATTAAAACTTAGAAAGTGTTGAAAATGATTTTACCTGAATCATCCCATTGTTCTCCTGGTGGAAGAATCATGTCTGGGTCACCACAATAATCCATCCCGACATATGGAAAATCCTGAATCACAAAAAGTTGGTTGTTCAACCAATGAAAATACTCAGGCGGAAATCGAACAACCTCTGTACCCTCCTCAGGGTGGTGGGCCATCAAAGCAACCCAGTGAACTATCCTAGGCTCTCGAGGAAGACCAACATCAATAGGAATATGCTGCGGGGCTAACATGGGGATCCTCTCTAGAGAAAAGCTGACCACGATGAATCCATATCCAAAAATTTTTAGCTGTCCGTTCTTTGCTCTGGTTAGTTGGCCTTTCACATTTTCCAACACAGCCTCGCACTAGTTGAATATGGTGCCTCGAAAACAGTCTACTGCCATTTGCATCTGGGATCCAATAGCCACATTCAATGCTGAACTCCCACATAGCGTGGTAATAGTGAATGCAATAACCTTAAGCTCAGGACGGTTGATAGTTTTAATATCAATCCGTTTGTCCTTTGTTTGATCATCGCAAAACTCTAATCAGAGACTAGCGACAGACTGGCCACCTGGCCTAGTCCCGAGAAGAGATAATTATTCGCCCTTCTTGGACAAAGCAGTAAAAAAATATGTCCTCCAGCTTGATTTCGAGCCGGTGGCCACCAATCAAGAAGCACTAGTCCTGAGTGTTCCATTTGTCTACCAGCAATTGCAAGAGGTCTACTTAGGCCCTCATGCCCTGTATGCCCCAGAACTGAAGCAATCCGCATGCTTTCAATGCCTGCAATATGGGCATATGATTCAGTGCGGAAAAATCTACATCCTCGTGCTCGCGTTCTCGCCAAATAAGCTTTTTGAATGTCTTACAATACATAAAAGACATATTAGAACCAGCTAGTTCAAAAATTTTTGGGTAAAAATGGAAAAATTTAAATTTTTTTAAAATTCATTTCACAGGGTCCGCACCCGCTGCTTAAAAACAGTGCGTAGGTCTGCACGGGTTGTGAGCAATAGGTGTAGACCCACGACCTTTTTCCCTTGTAGAAAAAGGTCGGGGTCCGCAGGGGCTGCGTGTTGCACTTGCGGACCCCCGCGAGCGAATTTCTAAACCTATTTTTCCCTTAAAAATCGAATTTAAAGCCTAAAATCAAAACGTAAATGGATGAAATGAAAGTTAAGGAGGACGTGGATTACCTGGAGTTGATGGTTTTCAATTCCAAGGGACAGATTTTTTAGAATCTTCACAGGAACTTTCTTACCCAAAAGCTCTCACTTTTCACTCTGAACTCAAATGGTAAAAATGAAGTTAGAAAAGCCCTTTTTATAAGTTTTTTCGAATAAATGAATTTTTAATTAATTTATTTTTCACTTTAAAAAGGCAAATTTTAAATCATTTTTACTTATCTTAAATAGGGATGTGTAATGTTTTGAGTTTTTTGTGGATAATATCGGATTTTTCGGAAAAACTAATCATTTTTCAACAAAGAGCATACTTTTATCACTTTTTCGGACTCTTTCAAAAATTTATGAAAAAGCGAAACATTGGAGTCCTCTTTAAGCTCTTTTCAGACTCTTGAAAATTGAAAAGATTGCCGAGCACTTGATTGTTCGAACTCATTAAAATAAATGAATAATCATCCTTTCAGTATAAGTTTACCCCTTTTATGGACTGAAATGGACTATTTACGAAAAAGGTACACGTTGACTAATTACGGTCAATAGAGTCCTCTTTAAACCCTTTTCAGACTCGTTAAATATAAAAAGATTGTTGAGCGCTTGTCTTTTCATCTCGTTAAAGTATTGAAAATGTCATCCCTCCTGTATTATTTTATCCTTTTTCAGACCTGAGGGATTATTTTACGAAAAATTACCCCCATGGAGTTTTCTTAAGTTTTTCTTCTGACTACCTAAAATTGAAAAATATCGAGTTTTTCCTATACTGGACTCGTTTAAATTTAACAGTAAAGGACCTGTTCAATTTTAAACAGGAACGAACCACTCCTTCTTAGGGTTTGAATTTTAAACTAAGTTGGACTCATCCGAAGGATGAGCTTATAAACAAGCAAATGTTATCCTCCTCAAGCTTGTCAAAAATAAAGAGGTACTTGCCTGAAATGGTGGGGGAAAAGAGAGGAAAATGAACTTGTTTGTTATACTTTGTTTTGTAAAAAAGCCGTCAACCACTCTTGAAAACAACACTTTTGTTCACCTGGGTTGGGAAAATCCTTTGCCTAACAGTGAATCAAACCATATTGAAAGTCTTCAGCCGATTTTTGGGTATTATCTTTGGATCAATTGTCATCGAGCCATCTGTAGTGTCGTTATGTGTTCAAAAGAGCAGTTCAAACAAACCATTCATCTGCAAAATATCTATCATCCATTTTGACCATCCCTGAGTCAGTCCTTGCAAATATATTTGTTCAAAATTTGATCTATGATTTCGTGTTGTTGGCTTGCCTATGATAGATCACTTTCTATCGACTTCAGCTCATTATCTAGGAAGTTGATCTAGAAATTATCAGTACCTTGAAAACTGCATGCCCTAATGGCAGTTTTCTCGCCTTTGACGATAGTTTGCATCATTGACCTTCGATCAAATGATTCTATGACATGTTCGACTTCAACTCATTTATTCACATTTCATGGATTGTACTGGTTACTTTGAGAGCCATTGACATTACTGGTGGTTTCTCTCACACTTGTTAACAGTTCACATTATTGACCGGTAATCAAGTGGTTTCTACCATGTTCGACTTCGACACATTCATTCACATGGATAAAATCGTACTAGTTCGGGAAGCAGAAATCAAGACCCTGGATCTAGTTTCTACCATCCAGGCTGCGAGAAATTTTGTTATTCATTATACAGTGGACTATTCATAAACAGATGATTGCGTCCATACTGTGTCTACACATGTCTATACTCTTGGTGTATTACAAAATCATTCATGTACCAGAACGGTTTAGTCAGTTTTCTAGTCAGTTTTGATTTGAGTATTGGAATGCCTACCTCAGCGATGATATATATATATATATATATATATATATATATATATATATATTGCATTGAATGTTTTTACAGGTTCCGACTGGGGTGTCCACAAGATGATGCTTGAAATGATAAAGTACTTCACTCTTCATAAATGACAGACTCTATTTTCATCTATTACAGACTTTGCAATTATGAGGGAATTGTATTGCGGGAAACCCTTTGCTATATATGAGGGAATTGTATTGCGGCTATGTATATGTGTATTATGAGCGACAAAAGGGAGAGGTGATTGTGTGAGAGCGAAGAGGAAATTACAATAGATTTGCTGTAGGTTGTATCTTTTCATTTTGCTGGATAATATAAAGGAAGGACTAGTTTTTTCTCCGTGGACGTAGCCCAAATTAGGTGAACCACGTATATCTATGTCTCTCTTGTTTTATGCGTTTTCTGTGTTTATATTTATGCAATATTTTATGTGTTCCATTGCTCTATAATATATAATTTTCTAGCATGATGGGGGGTACAATGCTACAAGAATTGGTACTGTAACCTTTAAGAGGGAGTCCGACTCCCATATTTTCCTCAAAGATGTTATGTTTCTACCCGGGTTAAAGAAGAACTTGATCTCTATACCATTATTGGAGGATAGAGGATATGATGTTATTTTTAGTAAGGGGAAATCCTTCCCGAAACATGTAGCTACCAGGAAAGTGAAGCAAATTGGAGTTAGAGTGAGAAACCTCTACAATCTAGAGGATAATTTTTCCATGCGTGCAACAGGTGGGGCGATGTAGATACTTAGCCCCAGGGTTGCAAAAATTTGGGGCAAGGTCTTGTTGACTGTGTTAGATCTACCAACATGTCAGGGGATCTCTCTGGTAAGAAGTCCCAACTAGACCTCATATCGTTTTCAGTAGGAGTTCCAGCAGTGGGTAGTATAGTAGTGCCTTGACCGCGGTAGCGCACATAGTTAAGTATGATAACTTTGTTGGAAGCAAGTGTGCGACCTTGCAACGAGTCAAGTGAGAAGCATAGGGGGTTCTAACACATAGAGGGGAAAATGAAGTGTGTCCTTCAAAAGCCTCTAATAGAACGCAGCCTGAAAGGAACACACGAGATGAGTGACATCACAGGATGGAAGCAGAATGGTCCATAATCCAAAGTGACAGGTTAATACAACAACACATCTTCAACAATATTCATACAATCGTATACAAAATAGTTCATACAAAAATGCGTAAGTGAAATAACATATCTTGCTAAAGTAACCAGAATAGTCGAACTACAATAACAACATATGCATGAAAACATGTTGGCTTAGTTATATTATTAAGTGAAAGTTCCATCCATGCATACACCATTGACAAACACTAACCCCAATAGTGGAACATTACAGTCAACACCTCCTGCTCCTCCAAAGAGATGTACTCGCTCTACGCTATAGAGAAGCCAAGGCTTGTCACAATACTCTCCATGCCTTCTCTAAGCAATGCCTAGCCAAAATATTGGCTCCCAAAAGCTTGTTCTATCAGTTATGAGGTTCTATTGATAGCAAAGGGTGGGGTGACCCTTGACATTACCCTTTGAATCTTGGACTACCCTCATGACACTTCACATTACATAGTGACTGTTCACATTCCACTAATGACACTTAGAATTCCAGTTACAACATATTTACTAATAATATACATTTTTCACATGTACCCATGTGAGACAAAATAGGCTAGAGATAGCCTAACAAGACAAAACACTATGACTCTGGAGTTTGGGGAAAGACCAACTCGGAAACCTCCACTCGATGCTACTCGGTCACATACTAATGCTAAGATTGGTACTACGCGATGATTTCCTCGAACTACCTGATGTTGTCTTGCTGAAAGCAAACTCTTGCCTCTGTGACATTCAAGTATATGGTCTTGGAACCTGTGTCTGTCTCATCTTGAAGCATGCACAATGTTGTCTTGAGTGTGGCAGGACCACCAATGTACATCTACATGTTTTCTGCGCTCTTTTGCACTAAAAATTGTCACATTGACATTCTACGATCTATGTGAGTCCATTACCACTCATACTATACTCCTTTGCAAGTCTTAAGCCTCAGTTCCTCATATCAAGCCTTGAAAATAAGAGAAAGCCCTCAAAAGTCTTTAAAACTTTGGTTCCTCACTTTCTATTTGCATTACCTGCGGTCCCGCACCTAATGGTCATGTCCCCTGCGCACTTGACCACTTTGTCTCTGTGTTATGGGCGCGGACCCTTGTAAAAGTTAAAAAGGCACGAGTACATTCTAAAAAACTCACTTTCAGTCATTTCTAGAAGCTTATGGAAGGAATCTTGAGGTGGCAAGTTCGTTCTCTTAAGGTTCATGAATCCCATACCTTAAGGAGCTAACCCCTTGATGTGAGGAGCTTATCCCTTCGAAGGAGGATTCTATCCCTTCATAGATGGACATGTAACCTCCTCCTCTGCACTATAAAATGAAGCATTGGGCTGGTTACTTAAAGAGGTTAGAAGCTGAATATTTTTGAGGTGAAATGCTGTTGGAACTTAGTCTTCTTTAGTTGAGTTTTTATGAGGAGAGATTACATACCTCTAAGATCTCATTTGGAAGAGTGCAAGGCTTGTCAAAGTAAAGGAAATCCCTGTTTCGGACCCCAGGAAGAGCTTGTTCAACATCAAGGCTGAAAAGGTTGTAAGGTTATTCTACTTCAAAGTTAATATAAATAAGTTTGTTTTTCTCAATAATCTGTTGATTCATGGTTTATTTTATGGATTCCTTGATCACCATAATAAACATGATTTATAATATTTTCTATGCAGGTGCTATTTAATGTTTGCTTGTTTGTGATTGCAGGTCTTTAAAGGTAACTCTTTCGAACGATTGGAGGATAACGCTTTCGAACGATTGAAGGATGACTACAACGAACAAGCGTTGGATCTAAGGTAGGATCTTAACACCTTTATATTATTTATTTGTAAATCGCATATGTCTAGAGAAATATAGGTTTGTTTGTCTGTTTGTTGCTAGACTATCTTTTGATACTAGGGAGATCGGTCTTGTCTGCAAGATCGATTTATCTAGCCAACACGCTCACCTGAAAGTCATCACTGGTGGCCTCACGCATCAACTGCTCCATGTACCTGTCGACCTTCAGTCGAACTTGGTTCTTGTGCTTAGCTTTGGTGAGGGAACCTACATCTATTCACTCTCTTCCTCGAATGCTGGTTGTTTTATCTCATCAACATGTATTAGCACTGTTTGCTTTATCATCACACCTTGCCTTTTTTATTCTTCATGTTTATGCTTCTCGACTTCTTTTCTTCTTTCAACTCTCGTTTTTCTTGTTGTGATCTCAGTGCTGCAACCTACAAGCTCTTCTCTTTTCTCTTCCTTTTCTCTGCTGTTTGTGTCCTGTGCTTCCTTTTTCTTCTTCTATCAAAGCTACCTGCATGAACACTGAATTCTCTTTCACTTTGCAGCTTTGTCCTCCCTCTATTATGTTAGCGATTCCCTCTTTCCCTGATCCTATACTAGCTTGATGCATTCTACCACTATTGCTGGTTTTGCTGCCATGTTAGCATTAATTCCTTTTCTGTAAATAGTTGGGAATATTCATATATTGGCAAGTAAATTGGTGCTTTCTTAACTGCTTCCCTAGTACTGATTTCAATGGTTTCTCTTGAAACAACTCTCTTTGGTGCCATGGTACAATGGATACTGGAGAGAAGTGCTTCATGAGTGTGGTACTTGTGGGACAAAAAGTACACTCATGGAAAGCAAAAATTAGCTCTTATAAATCTAACTTTACAACATGATCAAGCAACAACCAGGTAATCTGATGAGAGGAAATGCACAGTTTTGACTGACAAGGGGTCACTCACTAACTGTGGGAACTACGCAGTCTCAACAGTCAGTGTGGAAACCTGCTAACTGGAACTGCGCAATTAATAGTTCAGTCTGGGTGAGGGCCTGGGAGAGACTGTGCATTGCGCAGTTTCTGTGACCAAGCTGGGAGACTGGCTCCTGGAACTGAGCAGTGCGCAGTTGGAGCATGTTGGGCATGTGTTATATTATTTCCCCGATGACCCCCCGTGTTCTTGAGAAAGAAAATGGATCTGATGATGCTCCTTCTGCAGAGGTGAAAACCACCTCATATGAAGGTGGGGATGTGTACTTGGCTTCTTCTTCAAGTATAAATGTAGATCATAATACATGGTTGATTGACTCAGGTGCATCCTTCCACTTCACTACCCATAGAGCGGGGTTCTGCAAGTATGAGAAATATGATGGTGGTGATGTTTTCTTAGGGGATGATAGGAAGGCTAGAATTGTTGTTCGTGGAAAATTCAAGTTGAAGTTGCAAGGTGGAATGATTATAACACTTTTGGGTGTTTTGCATATTCCTGCATTATCTAGAAATCTGATTTTTGTAAGGAAGCTGGATGATGCAAGTGTAAAAACAATGTTCGAGAAAGATACCTGCAAGATGGTTTAGGGAGCACTGGTATTGATGTGGGGGGTTCGGATTGGAACTCTATACAAGCTTCAAGGCATCACTGTTATTGATGGGTGCAACAATTCAAATGGTTATAATTGAAGTTGAAGTCATTGATGCTCAACTTGATTATAACCTATTACTGGGTCGAAGTTGGACTTACACCATTTCTACTGTGGTCTCTTCGTTTTTTTGAATGATTATGTTTCTCATAAAGGAAAAATTACGAAAGTAGACCAACTATCCTATTACACTTCAGACCCTAACTCTACTGGTAGCATTCCCTTTGTTGGAAAATAAATTACTGCATATGAGGATGTCGATGTTGGTATTCTTAAAGACTCATCTCTTCTAAGAAATTTGGCATTCCCTCCGCCAAATCTTCCTCATAATGTTGCTCAGGTCAATATGATTACATCAAGCACTTTTAAATCTTTGGATCCTTGGAAAGTGCCTTCAAAGTCATAAGTAGCCTTGTATGGAGATCATATGCCTCTTAGTCCTTTTGAATTGGCTTCTGAGGTAGTTCAATCCTTTTCCAACCCATCACCATTAAAAAATGATCAAGTGAATACGATCATTGATGATTATTCTCATTTGTCACGTTTAAAACCAATATCGATACTTGATCCTTTTGGTAAAGTGTTTATAATTGATGAAGGCATTATGGAGGTAATGACTTTGGATGAAATGCCTTGTGACGATTACCATCATTGCTCATCTTTCTTACCCTGCCTTGAAAAAGTTGAGAATAAATTTTTGTCTATGTTTTCACCTGAGATTGTGAATATTCCAAAATGCTCGATGTCTATTCTTCATTCTGAATTTGAAAATAATTTAGAAAACATATCGGAAACTGTGCCAACAAACATCTCAGTGAAACCAAGAATTAATTAGAATATTCATATAGGAGCTTCTTGTTCTTTTGAATAAATTCAAACATATAAAGCCTTATTCCAGGAATTGTGTGACATTTTTTCCTAGCCTTATGAACAAATGCTAGGGTTCGATCCTAGTATTGTAGTGCATGAAATTAAGACTTATCCAAATACCAAACTTGCTAGGCAAAGATTGCGTTCGGTGAATCCGTGAAAAGTTGCTGGTATAAAAGATGAAGTTAAAAAACTATTAAAATCAAGATTTATTTACCCCGTTCCTTTGACTGATTGGGTATCAAATATTATACCAATTAATAAAAAACAAGAAACCATTTGAGTATGCATTCATTACAATGACATTTAAAAGGCTTGTCTAAAAGGAAATTACCCAACCCTGTACATTGATCAAACTGTTAATGATTGTGTCGGAAACGAGATTTTCACTTTGATGGATGGATTTTCTAGTTACAACCAAATAAACATACTCCCTACCAATCAACATAAGACTACATTCATCTGCCCATGAGGAAATTTTGAATATCATAAAATCCCGTTTGGCTTGAAGAATGCTGGCGCAACTTTTCAAAGAGTGATGTCTTACATGTTTCACAATATCAAACATATTGTTCAACCCTACCTAGATGACCTACTAGCTCACTCACGGAAATGGCAGGATCACCCATCACATTTGAAATAATTTTTCATTAGATGTAGACACTACAATATTCGTTAGAATTCATAAAAATGCATTTTTTGCGTATAATTCGGTCGACTTCTAAGATTTGTTGTTTCGAAAAAGGTGTTCATGTCAATCCTCTTAAGGTAGAGGAAATTCTAAACTTTCATGCTCCTTCTACTCTTCGTCAACTCTAGAGTTTGTAGGGGAAAGTAAACTTTTTACGTAGATTCATACCGAACTATGCCGAGTTGACCAAAGGTTTTACCCAAATTTTGAAAAATAGCATTACTTTCATTAGGGATGAGCTTGCTGAAAAATATTTTTGATGCATTTAAATATGCATTGACCCATGCATTGTTATTTCATCCGCCTGACTATCATCAGGATTACTTTCTGTATCTAGCTGCGTCAAATGCCACCATTGGTATGGTATTAGTACCTGAAGATTAATTTAATAATGAACATGTGATCTATTACCTAAGTTGAAATCTCATTGAAATTAAGATCAAGTATGTGCATGTGGAAAAATTAGCATTGACAGCTTTTCAAGTTGTTTAGCATTTTCGTCACTATATACTTTTGCGAAAAAGGACACTCATTTTGGATTTCAACCCTATGATGTAGATTCTTACCAAAAAATTTCTAGGGGGAAATACTCCAAATGGATAGTCATTTTACAGGAATTTGATTTGGAATTCGAAAGATCTAAATCAAAGAAAACATTAGTTTTTGTTGAATTATTATGTGACTTTCCTTATATTGAGACATAAATAGTGGTAGAAGATTCTCTAGCAGATGAATCTCTCTTTCGGATCAGTATGTTGGATCCTTGGTATGGAGATATCATTACATATCTTCAAACCCAAAATTTTAGGCCTGAGTTATGTCGAACTAATTGCCATTGCATCCGCTATGAATCCCATCAATATAACATTGTTGGTGACACTCTTTATCGTCGCGGTGTTGACTCTATCTTTCGACGATGCTTAACTCTTCAAGAGGTTGAAAAAACACTAAACTATTGCCATTCTGGAGCATGTGGTGGTCATATGTCTGGGTATTCCACTGACAAAAATATATTGTGCGCTGGCTATTTTTTTCCTTCCATGTTTAAAGATTGAATTATTGCAATAAAAAAATGCCATAATTTCGAGTTTTATGATCACAAGATGCGAGCGCCTTCGACTCCTCTTCACCCTATTATAGCTCTCAATCCTTTTTCAAAATGGGGCATAGATTTCGTCACCTATAACCCTCACTTAGTTGGGGGAATGGATATATTATCCTTGCAGTTGATTACTTTACAAAATGGGTCGAGGCGATGCCTACATACAAGGACAACGATAAAACTGCAACAATTTTCATTTTCAATCATGTTATTGCTCGATTCGGTGTCCCACAGGCTATTGTTACGGACCATGGTAGCCATTTTCACAATTTTATGATGACTGAACTATCTGTGCAACTTGGCCTATGCCATGATAGATCTATCCCTTACTATCCATAAGAAAATGGTTAAGTCGAAGGTGTTAACAAAATTTTAACAAACATGATTAAACGGATAATTAGCATTCATAAAGTAAGCTCGCATATCGTGATTTTTTCAGCCTTGTGGGCATACCGTACTACTACGAAAACATCTACGGGTTTTACTCCCGCCCAAATTGGCTATGGTTTGGAGGCAGTTTTACCAATTGAATGTGAAATTCCATCTTTGAAACTAACCATCGAGTTATTGCCAACTGCCTCTGTAGAGGAAGAGCGTTTTTTACATTTAGCACGTCTAGATAAAACTTGATGTGAGGCCACACTAGCTAGCGAGGCTCATAAAAATGAGTCAAATCTCAATTTGATCAAAACTTAAATCCTCGTTCTTATGAAAAAGGTGAGCTAGTCTTGGTCTATGATCAAGCACATGAAAAATTAGGTACAGGTAAATTCGAGCCTATGTGTCATGGCCCTTACATTGTAAAACATGTATTAGCTAAATGAGCCTATGAGCTGGTCGATTATGATGGTGTCTCTTTGGGAAAGCCTAGAAATTGCCTTTACCTGAAGATATATTATGCATAAAATATTTCATGGAGATTTGTACATTACTTGTATGATAATTTTATAAGTATGTGCGGTATTTTTAGCACTTTTTACAATCCACTACTACCTCTCCTACTTACCTTGTTTTAAACTTGATTTGCTGATGTTGACATTCCATCAAACTTACATTAGCTTTCCTGATGGTGCTAGTTGTAGTACTTGGAACTTGTCTTCTGCAAACTGGGTCATATATTCACCCAGTGATGAGTTGGTTTCTATTCAAGGGACATGCATTGGTCAAACAACGAACAACATATCAGAATATAGTGTAGTCATTGAACTATTATCTGACGCCATATCATTTAGCATTTGACAATTGATTGTTAGGTTAGATTCACAACTCATAGTATTACATTTAAACAATGTCTACACAGTAAGAAGTTCATCAATGTTAAGAATGTTTTTACAGGTCCGTCTTTTGGAAAGGCAGTTTGATTACATTGAATATCAACACATTCCAAGAAATTTAAACACATTAACCGATGCATTAGCCAATCATGTGTTAAATAGACATTTGCAACATTTGTAAGTAAAAACAATATCCATCCACATATTGAACAAGATAAACTGAAATAAAAAGTAGTAGCCTTCATTAGATAAAGTCTGTAGAGAGTGTGTTATACAAAAATATGTCATCCAAGGACATAAGGTCTCATGGGAATTATTAGCTGAATATGTCAATATAAAAATCGAAACCTATCCCTAAAAGACTAAGAAGTTAAGCATGATGATGATCATGATAACAGATTATAGCATGAGCAACTCAACATAACAATCACCTGAGCGGTCTTGGAACCCCAACCATGTGCCTCTGGTACCAGAGAGCAAAATCATCAGTCCCAGTCTCTAGGATATCTATGGTTAACCTCTCTAGGTTGTGTTCCTACTCAGCTAGTGTCTCTGCTACCTCTGGGTTGGGTGCTGCAACCGTTATAGGCTGATCACCTCACCTGTCAAAACATCGTAGTCTTGCTGATCTAACTGGGCCCACATATGCATATGCATTTTGAATAATTAGCCTTTAAAGACAAAAAACACATAAAAATCTAAAATCTAAAAAGAAAACATCAAAATTAGAAATTTTTTACCTTGGTCACCCCATTGTGTCCCTGCTGGAAGTGGGATATCTGGATCACCCCTATAATCCATCCCTGCATATGGTAAATCCTCAATCGAGATGATCTATTGACCTAGCCATACAAAAAAGTCAAGAGCATATCTCACCACTGGATCATCACCTCCATGATGAGCCATAATCAATACCCACCTCAACATCCATGGATCCCGAAGCCCTCCCTCATCCACCAAAATATGTTATGGCCTAAGGAGTGGAATCCTCTCTAGAGTGAAAGAAATCATAAGGGCACAATATCCGAAATTCTCCAGTCTACCATTCTTAGCTTTGGTCAATTGTCCTTTCATATTGACAACCACTGCCTCACACCAGTTAAAGACCATGGACTCCCAACATTCCATGGAAGTTTGCATCTGAGCCTTTGTGGCCAAGTGAAGTGTTGCACTTCCACACAGTTTGCTAACAATGAAAGCTATGGTCCTCAAGGCCAGGTTCCCAATAATATGAATATCAATCCTACCATCCTTGAGCTGTGCATCCCCACAATATCATCATAGATATCCAAAAGTATCTCCACCTGGTCTTTGCCCATATAAAGAAATAGCAACCCCTCTACGGGAGATCCTAGTAAAAAATTATATATTATCGGCATCAATAGTGTCACGATGATCCTCGATGATGAAATACTGATCCTGAACATCCCAGGTTCTCACCAACCATGTCGTGACCTCTACCTCAGCTTTCATTCCCAGAATAATCCAAAATTTGTAGATGCCACAATTTGTCAGAGCCTGCAAAGTTTTTAGATCATCCAAAGTTGTTGCATCTTGATTTTCATGTTCTCTCTCCCTCCATTCCAATTTGAATGGTCAATTATTCTGAAAATGACATTTAGAAGGAGTTAGAATAAATTTTAAAACAAGTTTGGGATTTTTTGGGGTGGAATATCTGCATTTTTAAAACCCCTAACGCTTGCGCGGCTGCTTTTTGGTAAATAGAGCATAGCTGCGTAGATACTTAGGAGAGTTTCCACGTAGACCGTGTTTCTCAAAACACAAAAAATTACCGGCTTGCATGGACCCGATGACGAGTTCTCGCGCAAGCCCGAGGGAAGATTTTTTAACATAGAAACCCCCCAAAAATTGAATGAAAGCCTAAAATTGAAATGTAAACAAGTTAAAATGTAGATATTGAAGAGATCTCTTACCTGGAGTAAATCGTTCATGATTTCATCCATCGGTTTGCTTGGAATCAACCTCAGAAGTTTAGTGGTAAAAGGCTCTCTTTCTGCTCTCAAACTAGTTAAAAAACAAATGGTAAAAATAAAGTTACTTTTTGAACTTTTATAAGTATTTGGGTGATTAAAATATTATTTTTATGCCTATGACCTTTTAAAAAGTCAAAATTTTAGTGTTTTTTACACTAATATCATGCAATTATGATAATTTATTGAGTTTAATGTGTTGAACAAGTTATAGCATAAAAATGGATCATTTTTACTGTGAGAAAACTTTTATCACTTTTCATGCTCTTGAAAATTATGAAAAAGAAAAAGCCCTAGAGTCCTCTTGTAAGCCCTTTTCAGATTATCAAAACATGAAAAGATTGTCGAGCACTTGATTGTTTGAACTCCAAAAAGTAAATGAACAATCGTCCACTTAGTATAAGTTTACCCCTTTTACAGAATGAACTTGACTATTTACAAAAAAGGTATACATTGACTTATTATGGTCAATAGAGTTCTCTCCTGCATTATTTTATCCTTTTTCGGGTTTGAAGGACTAAATTTACGAAAAAAACATTGTGGAGTTCTTTTACGTTTTTCTTCCGACTCCCTAAAACTGAAAAACACTAAGCTTTAATTTCTCCAGGCTCGTTAAAATTGTACAGTAAAATAACTGAATGAGTTTCCTTTTTGCGTCTTTTCAAACTCATTAAATATGAAAATGACATCGAGTTACCCCTTTACTGGACTCATTAAAAATTAAATAGTGTATGTCTCGTTAAGGATAACTAGGCCGATCCACTCCTTCATATGGTTCGTTAAAAATACTTCAAAGGAAAAGCATATGTTATCCTCCTCAAGCTTGTAAAAAATAAAGAGGTACCTGCCAGTAATGGTGGGGGAAAATTGGGAAAGGGTATTCATTTTAAATTCATTATAAAGGCAGTATGTCACTCTTGAACACAACACTCCGTCACACCTATGTCTGGGTTAGGGAATCCATTTGTCTTACAGTTAATCAAACCCCATTGAATGTCTTTAGCTAGTTTTGAGTATTATCGTTGAGTCAAATGCCACCAAATAAATAGTCTTGTCGCGATGTGTTCAAGATAAGTTCAACCTCAATTCATATTCTTGTGCAAAATTTAGTCTTCAGTCACGTCAGCCATCCCTGAGTTAGTCCTTGCAACAATTCTTCAAAACTTGACATTATGTTTCGTGTCGTAGGCCCTCTTGTGACAGGTCGCCTCCTATCAACATCAACTCATTATATTGGAAGTTGATCTAGAAACCTTCAGTACCTTTAAGCCTGCATGCTTTAGTGGCAGGTTTCCCGCTTGCGACGATAGTTTCTCATCGTTGGATTTCGATTAAATGATTCTATGAATGTTTGACTTCAGATCATATTTTCACACTCTATAGATTGTATTGAGAGTACCTTGAGAGCCATTGTCATTATTGGTGGTTTCTCTCGCGATTCTTAGCGGTTCACATCATTGAACAGTGATCAAGTGGTTTCTACCATGTTCGACTTCAAGACCTTCACTCACATTGCTAGATTCGTACAACAGATCGAGAGATGGAGATCAAGACCCTGGATCTAGTTTCATCAATCGAGGTTGCAAGGAGATATATATTCATGATTATGTAGACAAATTTATAGCTGATGGCTACATCCATACTGTGTCTACTATGAATATGATTTTTGAGTTTTTGTACTTGTTCTGAGTATGGGAATGCTTACCTCAGTGATGACTATATATTGCATTGTAATCCCCAATGTTTCTTGCAGGTTTCAACCATTGTTTCTGATCCAATATTTGGCATGATAAAGCACTTCAATCTTTAAAACTTATTTTTTAGACTTCGCACTTTAGGGGGCAATCTATTACATGTCATTTTGTCACCATGACACTTGACCGTTAAAATGAATCTCTCGCCATCCATAAACATGTTCCATTACATTCCCTTAGAAGTCAAACAATCAAAAACCCTTGAAGAAGATGTGAATTTTGGGTAAAATGGATTTATGACTTGTTAAGTGTGACCTGCACATTTTTCCTAGTAAGTTTCCATGCATTTGCAGTTTCTATCCCTGAGAACTGCACATAACTGTGCTCTGTCTTCCACTATAGAACATGTAGACAAATCAAAGAAAAGTAAAAATAAAAAGTGAATTCTAGAATCATTGGTGGTCAAATATGTCCCAACTGAAATATTCCAGGTCATATCTATTCGAGCCATACCCCTTAGATGATAGAGCTAATTCCCTTTGATCAAGGAACCCAAATCCCCAAATTAGAGGATCTCATCCTTCTCTTTTGGATCTGAAACTTCTTCCTCTTGGCCTATAAATTGACTAGAGGATAAAGGAACTAGGAGGTTAAGAAAAAATATACACTAATGCTGTTGGATTTAGATTGGAAGGCTTATTAGCTACGGAGAGTTATAGAGGCATTTGGGAGGAACCTCATGACATCAAGGCAAAGGTTGTAAGGCTTTTTATCCTTGGATTAACACAAATGAATCCTTCTTCACATTGTATTTTCTTATTGAAATGATGAATGGCTTATAATTCTTTTGATATTCAATTAGATAATCTCAATTTATAATCTCCTTGATCATTAGATTAAGCTTATTTGCATTGTTATGATTACATATGCCTTTGATCTCTTTTATTTTTGTGATTGTAGGTCTTTTTGAGCATCAAGAAGCTTCATCGAGATATAGCATGGATCTTCATCAAGAATTGCGTAAATAGCTAAGAGGCTTATTCTCCTACTCTTGTATTGACAATTTGGAAAAAATAAGCTTAGGTAAAGAGTCATTCAATTGTCTATTTGTTTCTAGTTTCCTTTAGGATATAGGGAGATAGCTCTTTTATCCACCGTAACAAAACTCATCCTCCAAGAAGGGTAAAAATTCAACCAAAAATAGTCCACCTAGCCTCAGTCAAACTCAGTCAAACTTCAGTTAATGTTGTGGTCAAACAGGATTGCGGTCAATGTAGGTCAAATTGTCCCAAATGCCTCAATTTATGTGCAAACAATTATAACCTCAAGAAATCATAATTCTTCCCAAGAAAATGAAGTCAAATACGGTCAAACTAGCCTTGGTCGATGTTGGTCAATGCTCGTCTGCAATCTAGAATTTCAGCCTGTACTTTGTCTATGAAATTTTCGGCCTCCTTGCCACATGTGTGTGAGAGAGAGAAGATCCGAAGCTGTATGAACCAATTTGATGTAGAGAAAGAGAAGGATATCTGAGTGAGTGATGTCCAAATGAGGAGAGAGGTCACTCCTATTTATACAATTCATTCTGGGTGAGGAGACACATCCATTAGGATACTTGAGCCTACATTAAGCTGAGGCCGACCTTAAAAATTTGTGTATGAGAGAGAATAAATTAAAAATTCCACTTCTACTTGTTAGAATGAGATGATATTTATATAAAAATTGGACCTCTTGAAAAGAGGAATCCAATGCAATAATGATCTCCTTCATATGGGTTGTCCCAAGGTGGAATTTGTCCCTAGTTGCCAATTTTAACACTCCCTCTCAACTATGGAGAATTCCACCTGCCAATCCATATGTCATCATCATGTCATCCTATCATCATGTACCATATTTGTCATCATTACTCTACTCTGCTCTATTTAACCATGAAGTAATAATGAAGAAGAAGTGGTCAAGAGTGAGTCACAAGACCGTACCACTCTCCACTGGCAAAATTCAGTCCTTGATCCTAGATCAAGTTGTTGAAAACCATGCATCGTATTCATAGGGAGTATGGCATACACGATGCATCCATAGGTAGTTCTATGGTCTCTAACCACTTTTTCCAACAAATTGGCTAGATGAGAGGTACTTCCCATGAGTCTCAGACTCCATGGGTAGGATGTGTTTTGGGGAATCAATAGGAGAAGGTGAACCACTCATACTCCTCATATGCCATAGGAGAAGGTGAACCACTCATCCTATACATATGTTAATTGTAGGGGAAGGTGAACTACTCACCATACATACATGTTTCCGCAATCGTAGGGGAAGGTGAACCACTCACCCTACACACACGTCAACCATCATGGGGTATCACAGGGGAAGGTGAACCACTCACCCTATATCTAGCGTACCACTAGGGGAAGGTGAACCACTCATCCTATGCTCGCTCATAACTCCAAGAAGTACCCCAAGCCCCCATGAGCTCCCAAAGCTCAATTTCCAACTCATATGGGACCCTCATAGGAGGGTCTTTCCACGAATCCAAGTCTCTCTCGTAAGGTTAAGAATTTGACCTTCCCCAAAGGCTTCGTGAGAATTTGTGCAAACTGCTCATCTATCCTGATGTGTTGGAGCCTTATTGATCCCCATTGTACCATATCTCGGATAAAGTGGTACCTAATATCAATGTGCTTGGAGCGGTCATGGAACATGGGATTCTCTAAAAGGTGAATCCCACTCTGGTTGTCGCAAAATATCACGGTGGTATCCAACATGTGCTCAAATAGTTCACTGAAGAGCTTCCTTAACCAAACAACTTCACAACATTCCATACCCACAACAATGTATTCGGCCTCGACGGTTCTTAAAGAAACCGATTTCTGCTTCCTTCTCATCTAAGAAATTGAAGTAGACCCTAATGAGAAGCACCACCCAAACGTGCTCTTACAGTCCACCACACTTCCAACCCAATCAACATTTTTATATCCATGTAGCCTCAAATTCCTGGAAGTGTATCTTAGACCATAGTGAATTGTGTCGAGGAGATATCTCAAGAGATTCTTAGCAGCAATCCAATGAATGTGATAAGGCTTGACCATAAATTGACTCAATGTGTTCAAAAAAAAGCATATGTCAGGACAAGAGTTTACCAAGAACATCAAGGCCCTCACAAGTCAATGGTACTCATAAGGGTTCGATAATTTGGGACGAACAACACTTCCACATAGCTTCTTGAAGTTGAGTTCCATCAGAGTAGATACAAACTTGTAATCCACCACCCCACATCTCTCAAGTAGATTTACACTGTATTTTCCTTGAGAAATGAAAAGCTTACCTAGCTTTTGCCAGAACTCCAGCTCTAGGAAGTAGTGCATTAGTATTAGGTCCTTCATCTCAAATTCGGAAGCCAACTCCCTCTTGTATTGATGAATGAGAGGATCATCACATGTCATAAAGAGATCATCCATATATAGGACTAGAATAAGAGGCATGTCCTTTTCAACCTTGAAGTATAGGTTCAGGTTAGCATCGTCCTTGTAAATCCCAGCTTCATAATATATCTATTAATCCTCTCATACAAAGCCCCAGGGGATTGCTTCAACCCATAGAGAGATTTCTTAAACTTGCATACATGTGACTTACAATCTTGAACTTCGAACCCCTCGGGTTGTTCTACATAGACTTCCTCCTTAAACGAGCTATGTAAGAAAGAAATTTTGACATCCATTTGGTGTAGGCTCCAACCTTGCGAGGTAGCAACGGATATAATTGCATGGATGGTGGTATATTGGGAAACCGATGCAAATATCTCATCATAGTCTACTCCTTCCTTTTGAGAGACGCCTCGAGCAATGAATCTGACCTTGAACTTTTTAGCACTCCCATCAGCTCCATGTTTGATTTTGTAAAGCCATTTTGAAGTGACCATTGACTTGTCCTTAGGTCTAGGAACCACATCCCAGACATCATTCTTCATGATCAACTCATATTCTTCATTCATCCCATCCTTCCAGACTTGGTGTTTCATGAATTCTTCGAATGTACATGGTTCAAATTGTACAATGGAACTCATATAAGCTAAGTACCCTTGGTACCTATTCATCTTCTTGCTTTCACGAAATTTCCCCCTCTGTGAAATACATCTCTCAGCATATTCAAGAGTATATTTGAGCCACAAAGTTATTTTTATTGAAGTAGAGGGCTCACTAGGAGGTGGATCAATGGGATCCATCAGACCTTCAACATTGGGCATCGGGTCATCAGTCAGAGGTTCATCCTGCTTTCCTACATCATCATCATTGTCATTCCTATGGATAGGAAGATATCAAACATTCCAAATAGCAGAATCTTCATCGAAAGCGACATCATGACTTATTTCCACTTCTCTTTGACCAAGCACATGAATTATATATGCCTTCAAAGTTTCACTGTAGCCCACAAATGTTCCTTTCTTCACATATACATCTAGTTTGTTTCTTTTCTCTTTCGGCACATGAAAATATATGGGACAACCAAAAATTCTAAAATGAGAAACATCAGGTTTCTGACTGGCGAAAACTTCTTCGAGTGTTTGGAAGTCCAATGCTTGATGTGGGCATCTATTTTGAACATACATAGCGGTGTTGGCATCTTCTCCCCATAAGAACTTTGGTAGGCCTTGGTCATGAGGCATAGCACGATTGGCTTCTATAATAGTTCGATTCTTCCTTTCAGCAACTCCATTTTTCTAAGGATTATATATAGTACTAGTCCCCCAATTAATGTTGGCTTCTCTAGAGTAGTCATTGAATTCATTTGAATCATATTTGGCCCCATTATCAGTCCTCAATATTTTGATCTTCTTCCTTGTTTGATTCTCGACCAAGGCTTTGAAAGAGTAGAACCATTTGAACACTTTTTCCTTCTTATTCAATAAATAGATCCGTGTTTTGTGAGAGAAGCCGTCCACAAAAATTGCATAGTACAAATATCCACCCAAAGATGTTACGATCAATATACTTGATAGAACATAATAGACCAATTGAAGAATATTGATAGTTTGACTTTTACTTGAGGGGAATGGTCCCCTTGTGTGTTTTCTAGCTACACATCACTGACAAACTCCTTCATGATCTATGTTGAATTCAGGCATACATGTGACCATCTTCCTTACATCAGGTAAGGCTTTGTAATGAAGGTGAGTAAATCTTTGGTGCCATAGTTCAGATTGAAGAGAAGTATCGCAAGTCATTTCTCCCAACAAACTTCCTCCAACCTGATAGAGACCTTCAACCCTAAATCCAAGAGTAAATTAATCTTTTAGGTTCCTTTTCCAAATAAAAACCTTCCCATTAACGAAAGTCACCTTGAAACCTTTATCTTCCATCGCAGAAATAAAGACTAGGTTCTTCTTCAGATGAAGTACATATAATACTTCTTGTAAGTGAAGGGTTTGACCTTGATTTAAGTGAAGAGTAATAGTCCTAGTTTCTTTCATTGGATGAGTAGAATTATCCCCAAGAATAATCTCCATATTAGTATTCTTTTCAATCAAGTTTGAGAGGGCCTCTTTGTATCCAGTAAAGTGCCTTGAGGCAATGGTGATGCATAAATAAGATAAAATTATTTTTTCTTTTCTAAAACATTAACTTCTTCATACCTGGAGTTTCTCGACTTCTTGGGAGGATGATCGTTTCCACATCGAGTAGCGGGAGCATTCCTCTTTCCTTTGTTGTTGAACCTATTGTTCCATTGATTTCCACTGCCTTTGTAGTTGTTTTTATTTTTGTGATCATCTCTTGGAGTATCATTCTTGTGAGGACACTCTTTAGCAAAGTGGTCGAACCTATTGCAATTGAAGCATCTTCCTTTCTTCCTTCTTTGAATCCTAGATTGAACCCTTGGCATTTTCTTCTTGGACAAAATTATTTTTCCTTTTAGAATGAGTGGAGAAGGTAGTAGGATTGTTTCCATTTGAAGGTTTGTCTCTTTCAATCATCCTTATTTCTTCTTGAGTGCATCTAGCCAATAATTCATCAAATCCATGAATCCTGTCATTGTTCAGAATGGTAGTATTAAATACATCCCATTCTCTTGTAAGACCTCCAAGTGCAATAAGGGTGAGCTCACTGTCACTAATAACTTCTCCAACAGATAGGAGATCATTCTTGATTTCGGTAATCCTCATGAAGTAGGATTGAATGGACTCTCCTCTATCCATATTAATGTCTTTCAACTTGTTTTTGAGAAAGAGAACTTGATTTGAATTGTCTACTTTGAACATCCCAAACAACTTGTCATACATTCCCTGATATGTTTCTAAATCAGAAATATAGGCCACCAAATTCTTGTGAATAGAATAAAAAATAATTTTCTTAGATTTAACCTCACCTTTATTGTATTTTGTTTGCGCAATAGTGGATGCATTTGAAGGAGGCTTCACTACTCCTCCTTTGACATAGTCTATAGCATAATTTTCTTCCAAAGTCAAATCCAGAGACATTCCATGCATGATAGTAAATTTTTTTCATAAGCTTTTCCTCGGATTTGAAGTAAGATGTGGTCATTATTGGGACTAGTTTCAAGTTCTTGTCCAACAACTTCCCTACGTGTTTTCTTTTCCTCACTCTTGCTTGGGCTTTGTCTTCACCTGAGCTCTAATACCATGTTAATTTTATATAACAACGGAATGTTCGATGCTTAGCACAATTTACTTCAATGTTCCTTAGCATCCCAATGACAATTTCTAATTATTTCCAGTAGCAATCACGTTAATAGTAAATGCAGATAGAACATAAAAACATGTGCATAAGAAAAGCCAAGACAAGAGGACACAAGATTTGGTGGATGCTAGGGACAACCCCAATGTGGGGAAAACCTTTTGATCAAATATTCTTATTATTATTCAATATTTCAATAGAGAGACAGAGTACATAGATCAAATTCAATTGCCCAATACATAGTCAAAACAACCATGTCAAAATCAACAGTCAATAGTAGTCAACTTCATCCCTAACCTGAAAGTCAACGTCGGTCAAATAAAAAACAAAACTTATCCTTATAAGATCGGTTAAATGTAGTCAAATCATCCTCCAAAAGGGTCATATTCAACCCAAAATAGTCCACCCAACCTCAGTCAAACTTCAGTCAATGCTATGGTCAAACAAGCCTGTGATCATTGCAAGTCAAACTGCCCCAAATGCCTCGATTTCTATGCCAAAGAGTACAACCTCAAGAAATCGGAATTATGCCCAATAAAACACTATCAAATTTGGTCAAACTAGCCTTGGTCAACATTTGTCAATGATGTTCTCCAATCTAGAATTTCGACCTGCACTTTGTCTCTAACATTTTCGGCCTCCTTGCCACATGTGAGAGAGAGAGAGAGCAGATCCCAAGTTGTACGAACCAATCTGATGTGGAGAGGGAGAAGGATATGTGAGTGAGTGATGTCCAAATGAGGAGAAAGGTCACTCCTATTTATACAATTTGATGTGGGTGAGAAGACACATCCACTGGGATTCTTGAGCCTACATTAAGCTGAGGTCAACCTTAACAATTTGTGTATGAGAGAGAATAAATTCAAAATTCCACTTTTGTTTGTCCAAATGAGATGATATTTATATCAAACTTGGACCTCTTGAAAGGAATCCAATGCAATAATCATCTCCATCATATGAGCTATCCCAAGGTGGAATTTGGCCCTAGTTTCCAATTTTTACAAAATTCCTCAATTGGAATTACACAATCCTTCTAGGCTCATCCTCTGACTGTATGCACCACATGTACAACTTGGAATAGTCTACAACTTATAGCACAATACCCTTGAACCTATGTCTCAGCTGGGTAACTTGATTTATCTGCATGCATCAATTATTTGGGTTGATTGATCATTTAATTGAATGATCATTGAGTGTGACTGAAGTCACACTGCACAACTTGACCTTCCACTAGTTCCTATAACATTTAAAACTAGTTTAACTGAAAATAACTCAATTTAAATAAATTGCTATAAATTAGAAATCAATCATACTGAACTAAACTCAAGCTTCTCCAACTTGAATTAATGAAGTTAACTAAGTGACAAGTTCCATGTCACCTCAGTTAACTACCTTCAATATTTCTACTAAAATAGAAATTTGAATTCTCTCTAGTTTGACCAAGGGAAAGTCAAACTAAGATTTTGTTATTGTATTTTCAACACCCTCTCTCAACAACAAAGGGATTATCAATTACTCCAACCCTGCCTCTGTGGAACTCAAATTTTCCTCTTGACAAAGTCTTTGTCAAAATGTCTACATCTTGTTCCTCTATAGGAATGTATTCCAACAACATAACCCGCCTCTGAAAACAATCCCGTAGATGGTGATACCATATATCTATATGCTTGGATCGATCATGAAATATAGGATTTTCATAGAGTTTGATACAACTCAAATTATCATAGTAAATCATAGTAGGATCCATCACTTGACCAAATATTCCAATAATCTTTCTCATCTAGATTGCCTCACATGTTGCTTGACAGGAAGCCGTGTATTCTACTTCTACTAAGTTGAGTGTCACTTATATTTTCTTCCTGCTGTACTAGGAAACTATTGCAGAGCCAACATTAAAAATTCTTCCCAATGTACTCTTCCGGTTTGATAAAATCCCTGCCCAATTTGCATATGCAAAGCCTTGAAGCTGCACTCCCTATGTCCGTCTGTACCATAGTCCAAACTGGGTGGTGCCTCTGAGGTAATAAAGAAGATGCTTGTATGCCTTCCAATATAGTTTGATTGGCATAAACATAGCTTGACTAAGCTAGTTGAATGCATATCAAATATCTGGTCGTGTTTTCACAAGATACATTAGTGAACCCAGAAGTTTCTGATAAATGGTAGCTTCCACTTCCTCACCTGAAGTGGCATCCTCTTTCCTCCAATTTCCTGCTAGATGTGTCTCCATGGGTTTTCTATTCTCAATGTGGAACTTATTTAGTATCTCAATTGCATACTTTCCTTGAGAGACAAATAATTCCCTATCTCCTTTCCATACTTCCAAACCGAGGAAGTAGTGAACGAGTCCCACGTCCTTCATTTCAAATTCTCTTGCAAGGTCCTCCTTGCAAGATCTTTTCAATGTCTTATCACTGGTTAAAATCAAATCATCACAATATAACACAATAATCAATAATTTACCTTCTACCATAATATGATAAAGGTTTTCATCTGCTTCACTTTCACCCAACTCAGTGAGATAATTGTTGATCCTGATGTACCAAGCACGGGGTGCTTACTTGAGTCCGTATAATGCTCGCTTGATGATGCACACATGTGACTCTCTGTCAAAGGTCTCAAGACCATCTGGTTTCTTAATGTACACGTCGTCCTCAATAAATCCATTGAGTAATGTTGTATTTACATCAATCTGGTGGAACTTCCACCCCATCTGTGTAGCCAGTTCTAGAATTGATCTAATGGATGAATACCTTGCTACTAGAGAAAAGGTCTCCTCATAGTCAATTCCCTCAATTTGTCAGAATCCCTTGGCCACAAATCTAGCCTTGTAATTATCTATGCTTCCTTCTACTGCATACCTTGAAGATCCATATCGAACCCACCAGTAATTTATCTTATGGTCTTGGGACCACTTCCCAAACATCGTTCTTGACTATGTAATCATATTCCTCCACCATATCATCAACCCATACAGGGTTCTCTACTACTTCCTCGAAAGAGTATGGATTAGTCTATAAAAGCTTAGTCATCAAATCCATGTAGCCAATGTACCAATCAGGTGACCTCCTATGCCTACGTTATGAAGTGGGTGCTCCCACATCCTCTCTAGCATCATGCAATAATCTCTCAGCTTCCCTATTTCTTTTCCTTCCTTCTCTGGACTTTTCTTCTTGAGTGGTTGTCTCCAATCTTTTCTAAACTTGTGGCTACTCCAAAACTTCCTGAGGTTCTTCCTTCGGAGCCAAAAGCCTTGATCAGGTTGAAACTAAATATCCCTCTCAGAAGAAAACCTCATTGCCTTCTCCTCATCAAACTTCACATCCCTTTGCACAAATTTCATTCCGAGGGATGGAAAGTACACATGGTAGTTGTGAGGAATTTTTGTGTACCCCAAAAATATTCCAACTCTGTTATTGGCTCTATATTCTTCCTTGATTCGTTGGAGACATGGAAGTATAATGAAGCTCCAAAAATCCTGAAGTCTGAAACATCTGGCTTCATCCATGAGAGAGCTTCCTCTGGTGTATTCATGCCAAGAATCCAATGAAATAGACTATTGTGTTGCATGATTCATCGCACAAGTTCAGTGGTATGCCTTGGTCATGCAACATCTCCCTTTTTTCTCCCACAATACTACAATTATTCCTCTCGCCACCCATTCTATTGTGAGTTGTGGGGTGCTGTCAACTCTCGTCGAATGCCTTCCTTTGAACATCAATTTTTAAACTCATTCGAAATGTACTTATATCCATTATTGGTCCTGAGAGCCTTCATCTTATTGCCACTTCTTTCTCAACAAGCACCTTGAATTCAACGAACTTGGAGAATGTCTAATCTTTCTTATCCATGAAGAAGATACGTCACTTCCATGAGAAATCATCTACAAATATAACATAATACTTTTTCTTGGTAGTGGAGGCTGTCGAGAAAGGTGCACAAACATCATAGTGGATCCTTTCAAGGAATTCATGCACCTTGTTGTCTTGATCATGGAAGGTGGATTTTGTGTACTTCCCCAAGGTACACCCTTTACATGTATCATGATGCTCAAGTGCTCCTTTGGGGAGGCCTATGGTAATCTATTGCATAATCTTCTAAATGCCATGATGAAATTCCCAAGTCTTTTATGCCATAGTTCACCGACATCTCGGCTCTGCACTTTCTCTGCTTTTGTGCTCAATGCAGCATAATCTTCCACATCCAACTTGTACAGGTTCTTCACATGGACTCTGATCTACTTCACTTGTCCCATGTCTATGTGTCTCAGAAATGATTTCCATTTGCTGAAGATCACATCATAACCATGTTCTTCCAATACTGTAACGAAGATTAGATTCTTCTTTAGACCCGGGACAAACATCACATACTTGATCCTAAGAAGGGAGCCCAACTCCCTTTGAAAGGTGATTGTACCAATCCTAGTCATGTTGTACCTTCCATTATGTCCCATATCAATATGCATTTAGATATCTTTCTCCTCCAAGTCACTGAAAAATTATTTGTTTCCCATCATGTGGAACGAGGCACCATTATCCAGGTATCACACACTCCCCATCATTATGCTTTCCATGCATGCAACGAGAGTTAAGTGAAGCTTGAAATGTGAAGCCAAATATTCACTTGTTGCTCCTCCTGAGGTCTTCTTGGTTGCTTTCTCATGTGGAAACTCTATGGAATAGTGCCCGAGTTCATGACAATGAAAGCATGTGATTTTTGATAGGTCTTTCTTCTTGCCCCCTTGAATGGATTCTCCTTTGGATTGGGATTTCTTCCCTTTTCCCTTCTTTTCATTTCTAGCCAAGGCACAATTTTCTTCATCCTCACATTTAGAAGAAGTCCTGTCTCTAGTATTTTGCCTTATTTCCTCATGTACCAAATCAGACCATGAACGTTCCCAATTTGGTAGTTTCTCCCTCCCATTCACCGAAACTTGGTAGTTGTGCCAACTCTTGGGAAGGACTAAAGGGCTAGGATTACAAGATAATCTTCTACAATATTAACCTGAACACTAACAAGTTAATCATGACATTCTGTGAACTTGCTCAGGTACTATGGGATGGTGTCGTTCTTATGCATCTTGATATTTTGAAGCTTGTCCTTCAGTGCCAACTTCCTGTGGTCACTACTGTTCTTGAACAAATTTGTCAATGCTTGCCACATTGTATACAAAGTCTATTTCCCATGGATATTTGACACAATATGGTATCGTACTCCCTCCAATTCGATTCTTCTCCCCTTGGCTACACACTTCTTCCATTCTACTAGATTTTGAGTATCAACTACTACTGGTTTCTGGATATCAATATCAACAAATTCCTTCAATCCTTACAAGAAACATAATTGAGCTTTCCTCAAGTGCATACTCAAGTGTTAGTCCATAGAAATAGATCCTTCTAGATTTGCATAATTGATCCTACAAATTTGATCCTCCTGCAATAATAACTTTGAAATCTATTCTCTATTGTGAATCCTGCTCTGATAACATGTAGAAATTATGTGTAGATATGAGACTACTCATGTAATTTACTAAAACACAAGACTCAAACCTACTCTACTCATCTACGAAATTTAATTCATGATCGAGAACACAAATCATGAACATGCACAAATATTTATCACAAATACATAGAGATTTATCTAGGGGAAAGCAATTGCCCAAGACCCTTTCATATCTGTATCACATTAATCAAAGAATAGAGATGAAACACATATGTTTCTTAAGTCTGAGCACAACTTGCAAGTGTATAGTCTATTCCTCTGCCTAACTAGTTGAATTTGGCCAACACTTAGCCAATTTTCAAGCCCTCCAAGCTCCTATTTCCTTATGTTGTTCCTTGAGGAATTACGGCCCTATTAATTACAAAATTCCTCAATTGGAATTGTACAATCCTTATAGACTCATCCTCTGACTACATGCACCACTTGTACAACTTGGAATAGTCTACAACTTATAATACATTTCCCTTGAACCTCTATCTCAATTGGGTAACTTGAGTTCTCTGCATGCATAAATTATTTTAGGGTGATTGATCAATTAAAT
Organism: Pinus tabuliformis; assembly: GCA_031772625.1. Lineage (NCBI taxonomy): Eukaryota > Viridiplantae > Streptophyta > Pinopsida > Pinales > Pinaceae > Pinus > Pinus tabuliformis. The sequence goes on from CM062813.1 coordinate 687,004,131, forward strand.
GAATGATCAATGCATGTAACTAAAGTCACACTGCACAACTTGACCTTCCACTAGTTCCTCTAACAGTTAGAATTAGTTTAACTAAAAATAACTCAATTTAAATGAAATAGATTGCTAGAAATTAGCAATCATTCATATTAAACTGAACTCAAGCTTATCCAACTCAAATTAACCGAGTTAACTGAGTGAAAAGTTCCATGTCACCTTAGTTAAATACCTCCAAGATTTCTACCGAAATAGAAATTCGAATTCTCTTTAGTTTGACCAAGGCAAAGACAAATTGAGATTTTCTTGCTGCATTTTCAACACCAACTCCAGGTTACAACTTGATAATCAAGTCCAGTTCTTCCCCAATCAGTTGTACCATGCCCCACCACTACGCTTTTTGATTAACACCAGCATTGAACACCTTCAGTTAGAGAATAGAAACAACATGAGCTAGTGAGATAAGACTCAGAATGACTCCAAAAATTCACTCTTGAAGAACCTCTCTCTCTTCTCTACCTGTGTTGTTTGTATCCTTTCCAACCAACACTATATCCTTTCTTTTTTCCTTCATTCCCTTCATCTCCTACCATGAGCGCATCCCTTCCATTTCATTCATGTCCTGACATGAAAAGTCCATGATTTCCTCTATCCAATCCCACCTTTACCAAGTTTCAAGTGGTGGCTTGCCACTTTCTCCCTCCTCAAGTGAGTATGGGCCTATTCACAACATGAAATAAGTACCCATCAAGCATGCAACATATGTAACATATTGGAAAACCACCAATAACAACATCATTTAATTCAACTAGTATGGGTCATGGCTTCAAGAAAAATATACAGGAAATAAGATTCCCTCAGACCAAGGATTCATATTAATTTGGAAGCTCAAGGAAAAAATCCCTCCTTTGGACAATCTTCCTCATAAAGAAATACCCCTCCTAGCCCTTGGAAAAATTTAATTTGGTTAAGGAAAAATGTATTTTTAAAGAGGAAACCACATGAGCACAAAAGGACATGTCAAATTTAAAGAGAGATTGGACACCCTTGGAAGCATATAAATACAAGTCCTGTGAACCTCATTTGTGTTGGGTGTGGAGCCTGATTATCTTCTGTATTCAAAGGTTTCAGACGGATGTATACCCCAAGAAAACTGTACACCCCTCCACACGGGGGGGTGCGGGGGGGACTTGTCCCCCTCAAGGGGGTCCGGGGGGGCTAATCCCCCCACTCTGGGGGGTTTGGGTGCCAACGGTCCCCTAGCAGGGGTTTAGGGGCAGCGCCCCCGAAGCTAAAAATAGATGTAAAATTTCCTTGTAAAAGTCTAGTAATTTCTAGTCAATTTGGGCCATTCATTAGGCGGATGATCTGACGGTAGAAGTTATGTTTAATTTAGGGTTTTTTTCCCTAGAAGGCAACCCCTCACTATATATGAGGGAATTTTATTGCGTCTATGTATATCTGTATTTTGAGTGAGGAAGAGAGAGGAGATTGAGAGCAAAGAGGGTGTTACAGTGGATCTGCTGTAGGTTGTATCTCTTCAGTTTGCTAGATAATATAAAAGGAAGGATTGGTTGTTTCTCCGTGGACGTAGCCCAAACTGGATGAACCACGTATATCTGTGTCTCATTTTATGCGTTTTCTGTGTTTATATTTCTGCAATATTTTATGTGTTCCATTGCTCCTTAATATATAATTTTTTAATAACTGGTATCAGAGCCAAAGGTCTATTTGGCTGATAAACTCGCAGGAGAGAAGGGTTCCTGGTTCAAGTGGGAGCAATGGTGGAAGATGGTAGGTTTAGGGTAGAAAAATTCAAAGGCCAAAACTACCAGCTGTGGAAGATGCAAATGGAAGATTATCTGTATCAAAGAGATTTGTACCTACCATTGAGCAGAAAAACAAAGAAGTTGATGAGTATGATAGACACAGAATGGGATATTCTGGACAGAAAGGCACTTGGAACAATATGGCTGTGCCTAGCGGCGTCGGTAGTGTTTAATATTTCAAAGGAAATGACAACACAGGGTTTAATGTCGGCATTAGCCAAACTACATGAAAACCCTTTGCCTCAAATAAGGTATTTCTTATGAAGCGTTTATTTAATATGAAGATGTCAGAAGGTGGATCTATTGCAGATCATTTAAATGATTTTAATACTGTTACAAGTCAGTTAAGTTCTGTAGGGGTAAATTTTGATGATGAAGTTAGGGCTCTGTTATTTCTGCGCTCATTGCCAGAAAGTTGGAATGGTTTAGTTATGGTCGTTAGTAACTCTGTCTCTAGATCTAGTACTATAAAGTTTGATGATGTTGTTGGTGCAATCCTTAGTGAGGAAATGCGACGGAAAAGCTCCGGTGAGACATCAGGTAATGCTTTGACTGCAGAGACTAGGGGAAGAAAAACGGAAAGAGGAAAGAGCCTAGGATATCGCAGTAAGTCAAGAAAAGGCAGATCCAAGTCCAGATCAGGGATAGTGTGTTGGAAATGCGGGAAGAAAGGACACCTGAAGAAAGACTGCAAGTATCAGAAGGGAAAAGAAGGAGATGCGCAACAAGAAACTAATCATGAAGCGAATGTAACAGATGATATGTTGCAAGATGCTTTGATTCTTTCATTGGAAAATATTATTGATGCTTAGGTGATAGATTCAGGGGCCTCATTCCATGCCACACCTGATAAGGAACATTTTCATGGTTATGTTCAAGGAGATTTTGGACAAGTTTGATTGGGTGATGATAAACCCTGTAAAATCGTTGGAATGGGTACAATTTTCATAAAACAACAAAATGGAAATCAGTGGCTATTGAAGAATGTAAGGCATGTTCTAGATCTGAAGAAAAGTTTGATTTCAACAGGGTGGTTTGGAGGTGAAGGTTGCGTAACTACTTTCACAGGTAAAACTTGGAAGGTCACTAAAGGATCCCTGGTAATAGAAAAAGGAGAAAAGGTTGGTACATTGTATTTATGCAATGGTATTTCTAATTCTGTTAATGCTTTAACCTCTATAGGAGAAGATACAACATTGTGGCATCACAGGCTCGGGCACATGAGTGAGAAGGGGATGTAGATTCTTCACTCAAGAAATTTGTTACTAGGTTTGAAGCATGCTGATTTAAAATTCTGTGAGAATTGTGTTTATGGAAAATAAAAGAGAGTTAGGTTCCTTAGAGTTGGGAAAGAAAAGAAGAGCGAAAAATTAGAGCTTGTGCATACAGATGTATGGGGACCTACTCAAGTATCATCTCTTGGTGGCTCTCGTTATTGTGTTACTTTTATTGATGATGCAACCATAAAAACTTGGATTTATTGTATTCGAAATAAATCTGATGTATTTGATACTTTCAAGAAATGGAAAGCTTTGGTTGAAAATGAGACAGGGAAAAGGTTGAAGTGTCTCAGATAAGATAATGGAGGTGAATATTGCGGCAAAGAGTTTGATAGGTACTATTTAGAGAATGGAATTCACAGATAGAAGACAATTCTAGGAACACCACAAGAAAATGGTGTGTCAGAAAGGATGAACAGGACAATCATGGAGCGTGCAAGGCGCATGAGATTGCATGCAGGATTGCCTTTACAATTTTGGGTAGATGCTGTAGATACTGCTCTTTATCTAATAAACAGAGGGCCTTCAAGTTCCTTGGATGGTGGTATTCCAGAGGAGGCATGGACAGGTAAAAAGGTAAACTACTCATTTTTAAAGACTTTTGGTTGTGAAGGTTTTGTCCACATTAACAAATAAAATAGAACAAAGCTTGAGGCAAAATCAAAGAAATGTACCTTTATTGGATATGGTGTTAATGATTTTGGTTATCGCTTATATGATTATGAAAATCACAAAATCAGTAGGAGCAGAGATGTAATATTCAATGAAAAAGTCTTGTATAAGAATCAGTTGCAAGAAAAAAAACAAGAAAAAGAAAACAGAGAATACACAGTGCTTGACGATATCACAGGAAAAGTGATGGTGCTTGAAAATCATAATGATCAATAGCTAGAACAACAACCACAACAGCAACAAGCACTTCAAACACCTAAAAGTGGTGTTAGAAGATCTACCAGGATAAGTAGACCCCCTGAACGATACTCTCCTTCATTATATTATGTATTGTTGACTGATTCTGGTGAACCAGAATGTTATGAAGAAGCAGTGCAGGTAGAAACCAGGAAGAAGTGGGAGCAAGCCATGAAAGAAGAGATGGACTCCTTAGCACATAACTAGACCTGGGACTTAGTCAGGTTGCCTGCAGGTAAAACACCATTGTAGAATAAATGGGTTTACAGGCTGAAGGAAGAATATGGAGGAAAACAAAGGTACAAAGCTAGACTTGTGGTGAAGGGGTTTGCACAGAAGGAAGGTATTGATTTTGATGAAATATTTTCTCCTGTTGTTAAAATGACTTCAATCAGAACTATTTTAAGTCTAGTAGCAGCTGAAGATTTTCATCTTGAGCAGTTAGATGTAAAGACAACCTTTCTCCATGGGGATTTGGAGGAAGAGATATATATGCAGCGGTCACAAGGATATGGGGTAAAAGGGAAGGAGAAACTAGTGTGCAGGTTGAAGAAAAGCTTGTATGGCTTAAACAAGCTCCAAGGCAGTGGTATATAAAATTTGACAAGTTTATGTTTGAACAAGGTTATACTAGATGTCACTCTGATCATTGTGTTTATTTCAAAAGGCAAAATGATGGCAACTATATTATATTGTTATTATATGTATATGACATGATTGTTGCAGGTTCTAACATGCAGGAAATAAATATGCTCAAAAGGAAATTGGCAAACTCATTTGCAATGAAGGATTTGGGTGCTACAAAACAAATCCTTGGTATGAGAATAACTAGAGACAGGAAGAATTTCAAATTAACATTGTCTCAAAGTGAGTACATAGAAAAGGTGTTGAAAAGGTTTAATATGCAGAATGAAAAACCAGTTAGCATACCTTTGGCTAGCCATTTCAAATTAAGTAAGGAGGCGTGTCTCAAGACTCAGGAAGAAATGGCTCATATGTCTAAAGTTCCATATGCATCAGCAATTGGAAGCTTAATGTATGCAATGGTCTGCACAAGGCCTGATATTGCACATGCAGTGGGAGTTGTAAGCAGGTACATGAACAATCCAGGAAAAGAACACTGGATGGCAGTGAAGCGGATTCTCAGGTATTTGAGAGGTACCACAAATCAAGCATTATTTTTAGTGGTTCAAACATTTCTCTACAGGGATATGTTGATGCAGATATGGCAGGTGTTAGAGATAACAGGAGGAGCACAACAGGGTATGTGTTTATTGTAGGTGGAACAGCTGCCAGTTGGGTTTCAAAAATCCAAAGTGTTGTTGCACTTCAAAAACAGAAGCAGAGTATGTTGTTGCTACAGAGGCTAGTAAAGAAATGATTTGGTTACAAAGGTTTCTGGATGAATTGGGCAAGAAGCAAGAGTTGGGTAGGTTACACAGTGATAGCCAGAGTGACATACATCTTGCAAAAAACTTTGCATTTCATTCCAAGACTAAACATATACAACTCAAGTACCATTTCATATGGTCAGCATTGGAAGATGGATAGTTGAAGCTGGAAAAGATACACACTAGCCAGAATCTTGCAGATATGTTAAAAAAAGTTGTAACCAGGGAGAAACTGAGAATCTGCTTAGTTTCAATTGGTCTTCAAGTATGATGAAGAAGATGAGAAACAACCAGGTCCAAAGTGGAGTTATTGTCTAGAAAATGAAGCAGCGGTGGAGTTGCTATAATCAGTCTCCAAGTGGGAGATTGTTGGGTTTGGATCACGATTATCTTCTGTATTCAAAGGTTTCAGTTGGATATATACCCCAGGAAGACTGTACACCCCTCCACGTGGAGCTAAAAATAGATGTAAAATTACCTTGTAAATGTCTAGTAATTTCTAGTCAATCTGGGACGTTCATTAGGAGGATGATCTGATGGTAGAAGTTATGTTTAATTTAGTGTTTTTTTTCCCTAGAAGGCAACCCCTCACTATATATGAGGGAATTGTATTACATCTATGTATATCTGCATTCTGAGGGAGGAAGAGAGAGGAGATTGAGAGCGAAGAGGGTGTTACAACGGATCTGATGTAGGTTGTATCTCTTCAGTTTGCTGGATAATATAAAAGGAAGGACTGGTTGTTTCTATGTGGATGTAGCCCAAACTAGGTGAACCACGTATATCTGTGTCTCTCTTGTTTTATGCGTTTTCTATGTTTATATTTCTGCAATATTTTATGTGTTCCATTGCTCCGTAATATATAATTTTCTAACAATTTGGACATCATCAACAAACATATTTTTCTCTCTCTTCTTTGGTTTTGGCTCACACGGGTCTAAGGTTGGTTCACAAAATTGGTTTGTACAAGTCTGAAATTGTAGGGTCCTAGCTTGCACGTGTGAATAAGGCAATTTGATTTGTAGTTGTAGGGTTGGAACAAGGAATTCTTGGTTGTAGCTGCTTGCATGATAGGGCACTCCCTCCAGGTGGAGAGCTACAACCACTCACATGGTCACTAGATCCATGTAGTTGTGACCTAAGGTACTTTAGACAATTGACCACAGACTTTGCGATTGACCACAAGTTTGGAAAATCTGATTTGAATAAGCTCTATTTATTTGGCTCATCTACTAGATATTGTTTGGTTTATTTTGCTAGATATTCTTATGATTGGTGAATTGGAACATTGTACTCTCTCTTTGCTAAACATTTTATGACAATCTAATAAGAAGAAGAATTTGAAAGGGTTTTTCTCCCTTGCGGGGTTTTTCCCTGGTCTTTGACCAAAATCCTTGTGTCCCTTATTGTTCTTGATTGTCTTCTATTGTCTATTACATTTACTATTCTATCTACAATTTCTCTTGATAATTGAAAGAATAAATTGTGTTGAAAGATTGCTAATTAATGAAAATAATTGGGCTAAAGTGATTGTAATAGCATAGAATAGTGGAAAATTAACATGGTAATTGAGCTAAGGTGAAGACAAGCCCAAGGGGAAAAGAGACAAGATCAATCCTCTTGAAATAATCTAGAGGATCATATTTGATTTGGTCAATATGTCTACCTCTTACTTCAAGGATAATGAAAGCTAGGAGACTCATCTAGCTTTGTTGCACGAAAGATCATGTTGGAAGTTATACCAGATGATAATGATGTTTTGGAATATGTACAAGGAAGGGTACCTAAGCTTTCGTCAAATGCTTCTGTTGTTGTCAAACCCAAGTATAAGAAAGGTGAGCTCAAAGTCAAGAAAATTATTATTGATGGTTTGCAAGATCATTTACGTTTTTATGTTGGTAGCTTGAAGAAGTCCAAGGATTTTTATGACAAGTTGGTCAGGATGTATGAAGTCAATAACTTGAATCACATACTCTCTTTGAAAAATAAAATGAAAGAGATGAATATGAACAAGGGTGAATTTGTACAATCCTATATCATCAGAATATCCCGTCTAAGGGATCAATTGCAATATGTTGGTGAAAAAATATGTGATAGAGAGATGGTGGTGGTGACTCTTCAAGGTATTCCTCCTATTTGGGAAACCTTCATTACTACTTTAAGCAACAATAATTTTCTTCCGTCATTTGATGAGCTCATTGGTAAATGCACTCAAGAAGAGGCCAAGATGATTGCAAGAGGAAGAATTCAAAAGCATGAAGAAGGAGAGCCCTTTGCATTTTTTGCTCAAGACAAGAAGATAAAAGGAAGAGGAAAACCATATGGTTCAATAAGGCCTCATTAATCAAATGAATTTAATATAATATCAAGGGATATTGAATGCTTCAATTTCCACAAGTGTGGTCATTATAAATGAGTCTGCCCAAATAATAGAGATGCTTCAAGGTCTAGTTACAACAAAAATCATAGCTTCAACAACAACATGATCAAAAATAGAATAAAAGGTGATGATCGAAGAGGAGGAGATGATAGAAAAAGAAGAGATGATAGAAGGAGAAGAGATACTATGGATGACTATGAAGAATTCCATCATCCTCAAAAGAGGTCAAGAAATTTCAGGTATGAAAATAATGCAACCGCTAGTTAATCTGAATATATTCTTATTTCTTCTCTTTCTAGTTCTTCTCCTCTGGATTCATATGATAGTTGGTTGGTAGATAGTGGGGCTTATGGACATTTCTCTGGGTACAAGGAAGTCCTCTCTAATTTGGTTGAGAGGGAGACAAGTTTGAAAATCATTCTTGGAGACAATTCTACTCATCCTGTGAAGGGTTTTGGTTCTGTCAAATTTCATTTGGACTCTGGTGAATCCATTCTTCTTCATGATGTAATGTATGTTCCAAGATTAAAGAAGAACTTGGTATCTATTTCTTCTTTGGAAGACAAGGGTATGAGAGTATATTTCATTAAAGGAAAATTCCTCACATGGCCTATGGAATATCGCATGAGAGATGATTTTTACCTGGGGATATAGAGTTTAAGGACTCTATAGATTCAATTGAATACCTCTACTAGAAATGGTCCACAACAGTAATCATCAAAGTGAGGTATGGCACCAAAGGTTGGCACATCTACATCATGAATCCATACCAAAATCGAAGAAGTTAGTCTCTAGAATTCCTATGTTCAATCTAATCATGATGGAGTATGTTTGAGATGTGATAGTGGAAAGAAAACAAGGGGACCATTCCCCTTTATGAGGAACAAGACCAATGGTATTATTCAACTCATTCATTTTAACCTATGCAGATCCATGCCTGTGCACTCTATTGGTGGAAATATCTACTACATAATATTAATTGATGACTTCTCTAGGAAGAAATGGATATACACTTGAAGCACAAGGATGAGGCTTTTGATATGTTCAAGGACTTCAAGGCGTTGATAAAAAATCAAATAGGGAAGAAGATCAAAGTCTTCCGATCTGACAATGGTTGAGAGTACATTTCAAATGAGTTCATTGAATTTGCAGGTAGGATGGTATCAAGAAGGAAACTACTATACCTTACAACCTTGTGAAAAATGGAGTGGTTGAAAGAAAGAACATTTCCATCATAGAATATGCTCAAGCTTTGCTGCATGCTCAAAATTTATTGAAATTCCTCTAGGAAGAAGCTACAAATACAACTATATATGTTCAAAACTGAGTACTTCATCAAGCATTAGACAACAAGACTCCCAAAGAAGAATTCATAGGTGAGAAGCCCAACATTGGACATCTCAGGATATTTGGTTGTCCGTGTATTTCCATGTGCCAAAGGACAAGAGGAACAATATGGAAGCCACTGAAAAGGTACATTTTTTGGTTATTGTGAAAATTATAAAGCATTTAGAATATATATCTCTAGTCAAATGAAGATCAAGTTTAGCAGGGATGTAAATTTCGATGATGATGTTTCCCTTGAAATACAAAGGGGCCTTCCTTCGCCTCCTCTTGTTGAGAAGAAAAGTGATGATGACACACTAGAAGGTCCTTCTATGCTGGAATATGAGAAGGACATAGTTGATGATCCCATGGAGCCTATGGAACCCTTAAATCCTCCTCCAAGTGATCCCCTACCAGAAAGAGACCATTATGGCTTCATGACTCTTTACAAGATGCTAAGAAATATGTTCCTGCCAAAAGTACCTTTAGAGAAAGTAAGAAGCCATGTCAATATCAAGGATACGTTGTAGCTATGAGCACTATGATATAGTCCGAGCCTTCTACCTTTGAAGAATATATGAAAGAACAATTTTGGAAGGATTCCATGGCAAAAGAATATGAATCAATTATTAAGAATCATGTATGGGATGTTGCATCAAGACCTAAGGAAAAGTTTTCCGACTTCAAAATGGATATATAAGATCAAACATGGAGCTTATGGAAGCATCAAGAAGTATAAGCAAGGTTCGTGGCTTGATGTTTCTCCCATAAATAGGGAGAAGACTATGATGATATATTTTCTCTTGTTTCCTACTACACTACTATTAGGTCGATTGTTTCCCTTGCTGCTAGTCAAGGATGGACACTTCTCCAGATGGAAATATAGACGACATTGCTTCATGGAATACTACATGAAGAAGTATATGTTGAGAAAATTCAAGGATTTGAAGTAAAGGAAAAGAATACTCATGCTTGCAGGTTGAAGAAAGCATTATATGGGTTGAAGCAAGCTCCCCGAGCCTAGTATTGATGTATTTACAGTTACATGTTGAAGATTGTATTTATAAGAAGAAATGTTGATCTGAAACTCTACTTCAAAGTGGTCCAATCTATTCCCTTGATTTTGTTTTTATATGTTGATTATCTATTCTTGACAGGTACTAACCCCTTAATGCTTGAGTGTAAGAGGGAGTTGGCGTCCAAATTAGAAATGAAGGATCTTGGAATGATGCATTAAATTTTGGGACTAGAGGTTTGATAGAGACCTAGAAATATTTCCCTTTCTCAAGGAAAGTGTGTTGTGAAGCTATTGAAAATATTTGTAGTGACTGAATGCAAGTCCCTAACTACACCGATGGAGATGAGTTTCAAGAAGTTATGTGGAGATGTTGCTAGAACTTATTTAGCGAATCCTTCTCAATACTGAAAGTTGATAGGGGAATTGTTGTTTCTAGTGAAAAACCATCCAAATATATGCTTTGCATTAAACACTTTGAGTCAATTCATGACTGAGCCCCTTCATGCACATTGGGTTGTTTCCAAACACATATTGAGACATTTTCATAGGGCATTTAACCTTGGTTTGAGATATTTTGCAGGTGATGTACAACTTCATAGATACACTGATGTTGGCTGGGTTGGAAATGTTATTGACAAGAAGAGCACAAACTCCATGATAGATGTGTGAAGATTCAAAATAAATTGTGAGGACTCAGCTTGTCATTTGGCCATCCTTCTAGCACCATTAATGTTGGTGGTGTTGGATCCACCAACATGTTAGAGGATCTCCCTAGTAAGAAGTCCCAACTAGACCTCAAACCATTTGGAGTAGGAGTCCCAACAATGGGTAGTACGATATCGCTTTAACTACAATCGCGTGCAGAGGTAAGAAATATTTATTTGTTGGAAGTAAGGGTGTGACCTTGCAGCAAGTCAAGGAAGATGTATGGAAAGGATATAACACACGAAAAGGGAGAGGAGTGCGCCCCTTAGAAGCCTGTAATAGTACGTAGCTTGAAAGGGAACACACGAGCTGGAAGACATCACAAGATGGAAAGCAGAATAGTCGACAATTGGAAGTGATGAGTTAAACCAACAACACGCTTCGATAATATTCATACAAACATATATGGAATATTCCATACATACATGTGTAAGTTACAACTACATACATTGTTAGAGTAACAAGAATAGTTGAACTACAATAACAATACATGCATGAAACGTGGTGGCTCTATTGTATTAAAAGAGTGAAGATCCAATCACACATACAACCATGACAACCACTAGCCCCAATAGTGGAACGTCACAATCACTGCTACCTGCTCTTCCAAAGATATGTACTCACTCTGCACTATGGAGAAGCCAAGGCTCGTTACAATACACTCCAAGCTTTCTCTAAGTTATACCTATCAAAAGCTTAGCTCCCAAAAGCCTATACAATGGGTCATGAGGTTCTATATATAGCAAAGGGTGGGGTGACCCTTGACATTCCCCTTTGTGACTCTTCAACTACCCTCATGACTCTTCAACTTACACAAGACTATTTACATTCCACTATTGACACTTGGTCTATCACTTTACAACTTGTTTATAATACATTCTACACATTTACCCATGTGAGACAAATATGGGCTTGAGTAAGCCATACATGACATCACCGAGACTCAAACAGTTGTGGGAAGACTAACTCGTTGACATCCTTTTGGTGATCATTGGTGGCGAACTAATGCAAAGCTTGGTAGTCTTCTATCGTGTCTATGTACTTCGTGGTGACATCCTTTTGAAAGAGAACTCTTGCCTCCATAGCATCCATGTACACTTATCTGACACCTATGTCCAACTCATCATGTAGCATGTGCATCATGGTCTTGAGTGTAGCCGGACCATCGAAATACTTATGCATAGTGTTGGCTTGAAGGGGGCCTGACCAAGGTTCAACATTAATTAGCCAAACAAATCCCTACACTACTGGCCCTTTTGGAATCAGCTCGTGGAACACGGACTGAAGTCTCACCCGAAGCAGTATGGGGGGATGCTGGAACCAAGTTTCCGCACCCTAAGATGGTTGTGATGTTGTTTGATTCCTTCTATCCCTGCCTTCGTGCAGGTTGCTTCCTTCTAGGGCTTGCAAGATGAGCCCTCTATTCCTTTCTTCCGTACCACCATGAAAGGGTACGATCAACCTTCATGCAGCCCTAACCTGCTGCTTAGGTACTTTCAAGCTGCTATGGTAGCGTGCCATGCAGATTCCCCAATTAGTCTAAGTGATTTTCTTATCTTATTAAATACTTAAAGTTAACACCGCGTAATCAAATATTTGTAATTGCATTCACTTATTCACTATAATTGCATTCATTCGCACATCATATAAGCATAATAAAGGAAATTCATACACAAAATATCCAAACGCATCAATAGAACAAAGACACAGAAATTACAGAATATCTCTTTTTATTAATATCTTCCAAGTGTTACAACTTATGTCTGCCTTGTGCACACAGAGCTGCAGGGGTCTGCGCACTCAGCTGTGGACTTCTACCCTACGCCTTTGCGCACTCAACTGTAGAGCCTCTACCTACGCTACGACCCAAGAATTAGACTTCTTCTTTAGAGCTATCGCTCTATTACATGATCTTCCATTTTCTATCTCCTTAAACTACTTAGAGCTTAGCTCTTTTTATGGTAGGTCTCTTACAACCAACTTTACTTTACAAAACTAAGGGCAGAATACCCTTTTTGACCCATAATACCTTCGTTCTCCGTGACCACAAAATGAGGAGTCTTTACAATTATGTTACAAAAATTGACTTAAACATGGGCTTTTAGCCCCAAAACTGCCCTTGGGGGATCCCGCTCCCAACAGGCACCCAACACAAACATCGTGACTCCACTTGGTAGGCGCGGAGATCTTTGTGCAAAGCCCATCTAGCTTGACCAAGATGACCGCAACTTCGACCGTGCATTGAGTTGTTGACTGCTTCGCATCTTCAACTTTCTTCTCGATTACTGCTCCTGCACTATCAGCCTGAAGCTTTTGTTGTGTCGCTTGCAGGGTCATAAGCTTGCCTTTGATGTTTCCTGTGACTGCGTAATCTTCCTCCAACCAGAGCTTTAGTCACACCTTCAGCACTACTTCCTTGTGCAGCGCTGCATCTACCTATTCCTTCAGCGGGTTGGCTTCCTGTATCTTGGCTAACCTTTGTGTCAACGCGACAGTTCGCGTTGTTCCCTTAACTTTTTCATAGCGCTATTGGAGTTTGTGCGCTTCTATATTTAGCCTCTAGATGTTTGGGTCCTCCTGCAAGCTGGTTAGGACCTCAAACAATTGCTTGAACAACTTTGTACAGTTTGCTACTGCACTCTCCACCGTCGCGACTGCTTCTGTGACAGCGGCCGCCCGCTGTTCCTTTACCTCTGGCGGTGTTGAAGGTTGGGCCCTCAACTGGAGCTTTGTAATCTGTAGGTTCAGCTCCAACTAAACCCGTGCCATCTCTGTCCGAGTGTCACACACCCCTGTGGCCAATTTGCAGATGCGGACCTTGACTGGCTCCTCCTCCGAAATGACCAACTTTGGGACCATTCTGCATGCCTCCTCCACGACCTGCATGATCTTCTTGCTCTAGTTGGTTGCCTCGGCCTTAGCAGCAATGTAAACATTTCTTTGTAGGGCCATATGTACGTTGTTTATCCTCTGTTCGCTGATCACTTGGAGGACATGATGCTCATAGGCCCTTAGCTTTGCAATTACTCCATCTTGCAAGAGGTGGAGTGCTTCACATGGAAGCGCTGCCAGGTTCATTCTAACTCCCTTCAAGGTGCTGACAGTGGGCCTACCAGCCTCCTTTTCCATGGTTAGTTCTCCATCTGGCAGCACTATTGCACTGGAAGCCTTCTTGCGCAGCATATCGGCAGCCTCTCACGTGTCGATAGCCAAGATGGTAGACACCGTACCAACTTGCGACGTGCGGGTCTACAACTCCTACAGCCTGGTCTGGATGGCCCCTAGGATGATCTGCTGCTGCTTTTCAAATTGTTGTAGGGCCTTCGTGGTGACATCTCTGACTATGTCACCGATGTCACATAAGTCGCCCTCCATCAAAGTGATAAGGTCCAATGAGGTCTTGGTTAGCTTAGATTTCTTTCTGGACCCTCCCTTCTCCAGCTCTCTCGGGCGCTTAATGCAAGTGGACGTTTCCTGAGGGTCCGCGCCATGCTGCTCTGTGTCCTCCTCTCCGATCTCAGGTGAAGGCGACCGCATGCCTTTGTCAAAGCCCCACTCTGTGCCACCTGTCTATTTTCCCACCTCCTTTCCTACTTGTTTTGCCTAGGCCTTCTCAGTGGCCTCCTTTTTCCTCTTTTCGACCAACTACACTATCTTTAGCTTGGCCTCTTCCTTCTTCTTCTGTGTGGTGGACTTGCTTCCACCCACCACCAAGTCCGTGGTAGTGCACCACTCTGCCAAGCATTTATCAAGCACCGCATCAATGGCATCATCTATCACTAGATACGGAAAATCATACCACTTCTGTGTAGGGTCCTTCCGCGCCCTGATTAATATTCGATGGAAATCAGCTTTAAACTAAGCATAACTTTGCAGGTTAGCGTATACTGTGGGTGACAATTGCGGCTTGCGATTGATGACCATTCTGATATTCATTTCCATCAAGATCCAGAATATCTTACTGTCTTGAACTCGCTCTGCATCCTTGGTCACCCACAACGAAGCGTACTTCATTCTTCAGGAAGGTCTAGTGTGACCGAAGGGAATTGGCTCTCCTTTGGTATCTCCCATGCTACCAGCACAATCAACAACAAGAACCACGCGTAGTGGAAGGTCTTGCTTTGCTCTTGCACTTTGTGGAATTTTGCCAGGAACTCTTCGCAAAGGTAGTCCGACCAGTTAAAATGGACTCCATCCACGTACTGCTGTGCAAGCGCGATGACAGGTTCCAACACCTCATTGGCGTGACACTTCTGCATCACCTTCCCTGCACGGATCTACATTTCTACCTTCACAGCAGGGTCGTAGATGCTGGAGATAGTGTACTTGCGTGACTTCTTCACTAGCTTGAATTTCTCCTTCATTGACTCTATGAGAGCCTGCTTGCCACCCTTGCCGCCAAAGATCATTGCTGGATTCTCACCTGTATATGATAGGCACGTTATTCTATGAATCAACATATCAGTGATGGGTATCGGCTTGTCCAGCCATAGACACCCATCATGCACCATGCATAGCAACTGCTTAATGACCAAACCTGTCACAGGGGTGTGGTTATAGTGCAGCACCCAGAGCAGGTTTAGAAATCATGCCTTCTCTACCCCCTTGAGCCACCTCTACGGCTCCAACACTGTCATTCCCATATTTTTATCTATGATGTGGTGCATCAGCTGTTCGGTCACCAGGTGCAGGAACTTCTCATGGTCTGCCAAGTCCCAGTCTTCAAGCTTCAGTATCGACACTTGGGCCAAGTGCAGACCATAGAAAGTAATTTCATTCGGTAGCAGAGGGGTTTGCAGGGGAGTCTTACTCTCATTAATGTCCTTTGGGACCTTGGATTTAGGCTTGTGCGGAGGGACATACTCCGACAACTGTGTAATAGGGTTTGCACCCTGGGTTTCAACCTCCTCTAATTCCACTCCCACATCCTCATCGTCCATCGGGATGTCTTTGATATCCTCCTTCTATGCTTCTAGGTTTATAGCCTTGCCTTTCTCCTAGGCAATGGGCTTTGCTGGGTTTCTCCTTGGCGATGCGTGCATCGATATGGTAGGCTACTTGCCCTTCTTGTCCTTCAATGTCTCCTTGGTTGGGGTTGGCTTTGGTCTCGGTGTTCTCAGTGATTTAGGGACCTCCACCAATACTTCAACTACTTCTAGAGCAACTACTTCTGCCTCTCTCTCCATTTCCTATGCCAGCTCCTCTACTACTTGTTGTGTATTGATAACTTCTGGGGGGGCTGACATGATCTTCTGCAAGAATTCCTGTGTGTTTGTCGGCAAAGTCGTAAATACCCCAGAAACTATTAGAAGCTTGTATTGCTCATGATTCATAGTGCTTGAGAGCTCAATAACTGAATACTCAAAATGGAAAGTGTTTTTCGCTGGGTAGCTACTTGTAATTTATAGGGCATTTTGAATTCAAATCCGACTTTTCCCCCCAAAATTGGTTCATTAATGCTGGATTGGCAACATATTTTCAAGGATATAAGCCATAAATTTCATCTTAAATGTTGGCCGCTCACTCCATTTGGCCTCACTTATGCTGTCTTTTCATGAATAGTGACCTTAACGGTCACTTTCTGGCCAACCTACGTGATTTCTCCCTAGGTAGCGCAGCTCCCTCCGCGCTGCCGCAGACCCAGTGACACGTCCTTACTTCGCACCATCTTCCAATTGTGCAGCTCCCCAACCCGGGCAGTGTAGTTTATAGTCCCGCGCCTTCTTTTAGCTGCTTGGAGTGCTAAGAATGTGCTACCTTCATTTAGTCACATGGTCGGACTGCCGGTGTATGGCTTCAAGCCACTGCCATTCACCTTTCCTGGGAAGGGTTCTCCAGCTAATTTGACCAACTGTACCACTCCTCCATCAATAATTTCCTTAATGACTAGGGTCCTAACCAGTGCATTCTGAATTTCCCTAGAAATTTATCAAACTTACTATCATATAGAAAAAATAGGTCAATTACCTTAAATGTGCACATCTTGATATGTCGATCATGCCATGCCTTTTCTCGCTGCTTTTGGACCTGCTGGTGAAATCGAGCCAAAAATATTTCTTCCTCCAGTTCATCCAGCTATACGAGCCTCTCCTCTAGGGCTTTGTGATCTGTCATTCCTGTGAGCATTGTTATGTGCAGACTAGGTACGATGTATTCCACAGGCATTACCACTTCCACACCATAGACAAGCCTAAGAGGGGTTTGTCCAGTCAACTTCTTGCATGTCGTTTGATAAGCCCACAGTACTGCATGTATGCATAGGTCCCAATCACTTTGTTAAGAATTGCAAACCTTGGTCAACACATTTTCAAGCACTTTGTTGAAGACCTCCACTGTCCTGTTAGCCTGTGGGTGATAAGGTGTGCTCTTCTGGTGGTATACCTAAAATTCCTTCATCAGTGTGCTGATCGTCTCATTCAGGAAGTGCGTACCATGATCACTAATCAAGATCTTCAGACATCCAAATCAAGTTAGTACATGCTCAAATAGGAACTTCATGGCAGTCGCACCCATGCAATCCTTCACCAGTTGCGCTTCTGCCCAACAAGTCAAATACTTCGTCGCGGTGATAATGTACATTGCTCCTGTCTTTCGTTGTGGCTGAATGGGTCCTACAAAATCTATCACCCACTTTTCAAAGGGTTGCAATGTCATTTGTGGATTCAAAGGCATCTCATCCCTTCGCGATGGTTTGCCAGTCCTTTGACACACATCACACGCCTTGAAATATGCTTTTGGGTCCAAATGAAGGGTTGGCCACCACAACCCTGCGCGTAGAATCTCCTGTGTAGTTTCTCTTCCTACATAATGGCCTCCCATGGCACCACCATGCGCGTCTGCGTGGATGCTACCTCTTTCAAACTCAAGTACATACTGTCGTTATATCTCATCAGTCCCCATATTGTACAGATGCCTAGTAATGACAGAGAAATCTACCACATGCACCAATAATTCCTTCTTCTGCTGGATAGTGTATCCTTCCAGTGTAGTTTCTGTTGTTAGGAAGTGTATTATATCCTCAAAATGACCATCTGTGAAACACACTGCAAATAGTTGTGCGTCAGGCAATCCTTCTTCCAAGTTAGTAGGTTCCTCCCCTATTTCGATGCGCGACAGATGGTATGGTCCTGCTTTCAATTGCCCAGCCGTCACAACCACTTCAAAATCATACTCCTAGAACAATAAGAGCCACCTGCAGATTCTCCCCCCAACACAGGCTTATTGACTAGGTACTTCAATGTGGAGTGAACTGTATACATCTTAAAATGGCCTCCCAACAAGTAGTGCCTATACTCCTGGAGCACATACACCATAGTTAGCCCTTCATGCTTGTTGGTGGAATAATTCTTCTCCACTTTGGCCAAACGCGCGCCCATTATATTTGTTTGTCATTCGCATATTTGGCTTCCCAAAGTGATTTCTCATCATTTTCCTACATTCGCGCCAATCATCAAAGCTTCCCTTATGCGTACCCCACCATCTTGAGGGCATAGCACGCAGTGCCCAGTACAACACCTGGAAGAGCTGCTTTTCTGGTACCTCCCTTTCAAATGCATCCACAAAGCTATCTACCTCATTCAGACCCTCATAAGTAGGCAGATTTCTTACCTCTGAGGACACACAAAGCAGCGATTGGGTCATCATGTTGTAATTCAGTGTAGTTACTTCATGTAATCGATTCTACCAGTGTTCTATTTCTTCATCGGAGTTCAAAGTGCAGGAACTATCACGATCCCATGTAATCCATCCATCCACTGTGGGATTCACCCAATCTTGGTCTCGGGTTGTTATCTTATAGATACAGTCTAGGTCATCATCACTCTCATAATCGTGGACTGGTTCAGTATAGCGCGATCCTTTAGCAGGATTGAGGGGTACTATTACACGCAACGATTTCTTCTAAAACATCATCTTTTGCTTCTTCAAATTGATTACACCGTTCATATTAGTAGCCCAGTCAATTCCCGGTAGTGCAGGACAGGGATTGTTGTCATCCACTATCTCTATTACTTCAAAATCATCCAGCGCACTCGCTCCCTCAATATCCACAGTCACCCCCTGTAGCCGCCCCATGGGGATGATCTTCTGCTGATTCACCATCCTTAGCTGAATCAGAGACCATTGTAGCGCAGGTCTCCCCATTCATTCCCAAGTCTGCTTCAGTAGGAAGTTCGCGTCTGACCCCAGGTCCAAAATAACCTGATCCATTTCATACTCTCCTATCTGCGCGGTCAGCCTCATCTCCCATCCCATCCTTGTTTTATGCTTTCCAATATTTCGTACTATGCATGTCTCACCTGGTGTGGTTCCAACGCATCTATTGATGAGTTCTTGTAACCCTTTCACAGCCTTACTATCTCGTAGTAACTTCATACAGGTCTCCAAGAGAGTTGTGAGCATAGAGGGGTCCATCTTCTGCTCAGGATTATCCTTTCTTCCTTCAGGTGGAGGCCTCAGCGAAGCTCTTCTTAGCTTCCATGAAGGTTTCACGTGTGCGCTCCAAATCAAACTCAGCTTCCTTCACTGGAGCTTTGTGGACCCACGCACTGTCTTTTGGCTATTTCCCTTTGTCATCTCTTATTGCGATTCCATTCCTGAGCACTATATTTATGTTTGGATCTTCCTTGCATGGCTCAGACCTTATCATCTGCAGGTTCTGAGTCAGCGGAGGTGGTAGTGCCCCTTTGTCACGTATCATAGCTATCAATGTAGGAAAGTCTTCCATTTCATGATCAAACAACGTGCAATACTTGCACAATGGATGCGTTGTATTAGTGCAATCGTGGGCATAGTGTCATGGTCCTCTGCAATTATAGCAAAACAACTATCCTCGAAGTCTACTAGGTCCTCCTCCACCTCAAACTCTTTCACGCCCCTAAAATCTTGCCCATCCCCGCGCCCGCGCTCTAGTTAAGGGGCTGAGTTTCGGCTTGAACCTTGTAGGCGGGAGTTCTATCCATCATCAATTCATATCTCCTGTAAGTATGCTCATAATGTCCTACCGACCTACAAAAGTTGCAGAATAGCTGTTGTGGTGCATGTACAAACTTTTGTAACAAGTGACAATTATACGTGGCATGTTTTCCGGCTACCTGACAGATAGCGCACCATAATCCAGGCCCCACTCTAGGTCCTGCTTGAGCTTCTGGCCTTAAAGACATCGGTCCTCCTCCTAAAATATAGTTTGAAAAGACCAGGCAATGGTCTTTGTCATGACCTTGACTGTTTCATTTCAAGCACCATACCTCCTCGCGTACCTCTGGTCGAACTGTCCTGTCCTGCTTGAGACTTTCCATCTCAAGACACACATTCTTCAGCTGCGGATGGATCTGCTAAAATCCTATATTTGGATCTTGTATCGGGTTTCATGTAGCCTCATGGAAATCTCCAAGGCCTCCTCCTGAGTTGTTATCTTCTGCTGCGACAACACACTCCTTGAGTGTGGTAGTAGTGAAGCTACAAACCACTCACGATGTTATCCATCTATCAAACTCATGTTGGATTCGCGGATTGTACACTTCAACCTCTGATCTAGTTCCTAAGGTGTCTTTCTTGGTTGCAATGCGATATTTTTGAATCCCACAAATGATGGCGCCTCATATTTAGGCCTATTAAATTCTCTATTCAGTGTTGCCTAGATGTCTGCTACTCCAACATTTGGGTTATCATTAGAGTATTTAATATACCAGGTTATCACGCGATCTTGCAGAGCACTAACCATTGTCACCTTATTTATATGATCATTTGTAACACCTTGAGCTTCCCATACAACCCTCACAACAAACCAAAATTGGTTCGGGTCCTCATTTCCGAAGCCTTTGAATAAGGAAACTTCACTGTATTTTCCATACTGAACTGCAGTGGAGGTGGAGGTGGTATGGATGAAGTTGGAGGTGATGGTGGTGAAGTTGGAGGTGGTGTGGGTAGAGGTGGTATTCATGGGAATCCTTGTCTTATTAACTGAATAGCACTTCACGAAGAAACCTTCACTATCCATTCTTCATCACCTCGTGGAGGTGAAATCAAGGGACTATACTCCAGATGCTTTTTTCCTTCGTTCCTGTAAGTTTTTCTACTTCGCGTAGTCCCGAACATCAAGGTAGTTGCATAACTCATTTTTTACACAATACCATTTTAATCTAGGTATTCAAATATTTTATCTCGTCGTCCTTTGAAAAAGCGCTGCTCAACCTCGCTGTAGCTGACTGATGTGTCGACTGCGAATTTAGTCACAAATCCTCCTATGATGCGATCGAGCCAATGATCGACAGCACAAGCTATCTTATCCTTCGATGCTTCCAACCTTTGCACTAGCTCCGGGGTCCACACAATAGGACTATCAAGTTTCCACCTTCCTTGGCTATCTGCTAGCTTCGCGATACACTTGTATAGCTCAATAGGGAAGGAGTAGAAAAAGATCTCGTGGATCTCTGTATACAGGTATCTGTCCAACCATTGTTCCTTTGTCAGGCGTGGGTTTCTTTTCTCCTGTGCCGGGAATTCGTGGATCTTTCTATCCAACCAGTCTCCAATCTCCTTCTTAGTTGGATTCTAGTGGTGTATGAATTGGTGATGTTTTTCTTATGTTCATGTGTTTACTCATTGTCTCTTTTCTCTGTCATTTATAAAGAGCTTAATTACATAACATAAACTGTGATGAATAGGATATGTTATAAAAAACACCCTATTCTGGCTATTAGTAATTTATATGTTTTATGCTGAAGTCAAATTAAGGAATCCTTCATTTCTCCTTAGTTTCTACTAAATATTACATTTCTTCTATTTCATAATCCATTTAAAATTCTGAAAGATCCAACTAGTGCAACCTAGCTTTCCCTGTGAAACTCCTTCAAAATTTGATGCATATCCAGTTAATCTTTAGACACCATATCCCAATGGAATTATAACAATTTAATCAACCAAGCAATCCAATCAAAAAAATAATCAATACAGTAATAACTAGCCTAAAATTCATATAAAACATAGCTAAATTTTACATAGAGATCCCTCTCTGAAGCTGGTAGGGCTAGATCCCAGCATCCAAAGTGGTTTTGATGCTCTCCTATGTGTTTACTCCCTCAACCTCAAAAATACAGAATTACAACATAGTGGCGACCATAC
The DNA here is from genome assembly GCA_031772625.1 of Pinus tabuliformis. Lineage (NCBI taxonomy): Eukaryota > Viridiplantae > Streptophyta > Pinopsida > Pinales > Pinaceae > Pinus > Pinus tabuliformis. The sequence continues at coordinate 687,026,075 of CM062813.1, forward strand.
TCGGAATCGAATATGCTTTAAATTGAAAAATAATTATTCCCTAGTAGTCAATCAATATTTCAATAAATCAAAACTGTTATATCACATTGAAACCCATGGAATGAGTTTGTAATCTTTGTATATATTTGAGTGTGTTATTAATTTTAATTTTATTAGTTGTGTGATGAATTTTCAATAGATTTGGATCCTAAAAGAGTTTTCATTAGAGCACACCCAAATCCCAACCCTATTTAATCTTTAGATAATCCAAAGAAATTAGTGAGAAAGAGAAGTATTACAGAGAGCCTGGGTAGTAATAGTCCTTTGTCTATGTTCAACTCTCTTCCTGAGAACAATCCTTTGTAGGTCTAACTCTCTTCCTGAGAAGTTTGAAACTATTCAAGACATAGAGTTTGATTTTCCTTTCCAGCATAGTTTGTTTAGGACAAAATCTAAGAGCTTTTTAGATCAGACTATCATTGATGAAGCTGTACTGTAGCCATATATACCCCAAACCCAACCTCTTGAATTAGATCCTGATCTAGAATACCTACAACAATTTGATAAATTACAGGGTCTAGTCTCGGTTTTGGACCAAGCCATTAAAGAAGCTTATATTCAACAATCTGTTGAATTTTCATCTTTAACAATTGCAACAACTTCTTTTTCCACCCAGTCTTCCCAGTCTGTTAATCTACAACCCCCTAGTCCTACTCATTCTATACTCTCTATTTTTTCACCCATAACAACTCAAACTGTTGTTCATACTATCCCTGTAGTTACTACAACTACACCTCCTACAGGTCCATCTTCCAGTCAAAATCTCAGACCATCTATGGCAGCTAGGTATGCACCTTTGGTGTTACCAGGCCAGCTAAATGCTATGTCTACAGACTATCAATTGAAAATTCTAACATCTGATAACACTAGTTCTCATACTGCTCAACAACACGTAGATAGAATGAATGATGTTTTTGACCTTCAAGAAGTAGATGAGGCTGATGTAAAGATGAGATTGCTTTCTCAAAGTTTAGGAGGTGATGTCAAAAAATGGTTTAGGGTTTACCTGTAGGAATTATAGCCAACCTTGTTGCATTCCATCAAACTTTTTTAGCTAGACTGGAAATCAAGAAAAATCCTCTTCAACTCCTAAATGAATACAAAAGACTTAAAAGGAAACCCAGTGAAACTATGGAGGAATACTGTGAATGGTTTAACATTGTTTACAATGAAATTCCTACAGACATCAAACCCTCCCCCAACCTAGCTTTAATTGATTTTCATGATGGTTTTGATGTAGCCATGGAGTATCAACTTAGAGAGAGAGACCCTGCCACTTTAGAAGAAATCCAAGCCAATGCTATAAAATTTGAAGCTAACATCTTAGCCAAGAAGGCCAAACTAAAATATGAACACAGGGTTACCATTAAAGAAGAGCCTTCCACTTCCAACTCTGATAAAAAAATTGATAACATAGTGAGGGTAGTGGAAAAGATGATGCAAAGAGTAAACATAAATGATCAAACTCAAATGAGAGAAAATCAAACTCCTCCTCAAAATAGGAACCCAAACTTCAGAAGGAATATCCCCCATATCAAACAACAAGAACAAAAGGGTCTAGATTAGCAAGTCCGACCTCCTTTTCTGGAAAACTATACTGATGATGAGGGTAATATAATTGAAGATTTGGATGATGTTGGCTTGATGGGCCTTCACCTAGGTTCAACGTTAATTAGCCAAGAAAATCCCTACACTACTGGCCCATTCGGCATCAACTTGTGGAGCACAGACTGAAGTCTCACCGGAAGCAGTATGGGGGGATGCAGGAACCAAGTTTCCACACCCTGAGATGGCAGTGATGTCGCTTTGTACCCTAACCCTTCCTTCACATAGAACAATAAGCCTTTTAGAGCTTATCGATATACTTCCCTTAGGCTTCCTCTAGGCCTCTATGAAGGTCTACGATTGTATTTTGTGTAACCTAAATAGGTGATTTAGACACTTACGTGCCTCTGTAATTATTCTTACTACTGCATTTAGCTAGATTAGCTTAAGTAGTGGATAAATTCAACATGCATTATGGTTATCTTCATGTAAACAAATATTCCTACTTTCGTTCATATAACAAAGTAAAACACATAGATTCACGCATCAATACAACATTAAATCATAAGCCTAGTATTCAACATAACATAATCGCATGCATTCATAACTAAAGTAAAATAGCTCATACATAGTTAATTCCAGAATAATTCTCTTTATTGATGTTCAGATCTCCTTTACAGACTCTAACTACTATGCGCACACAGCTACAGGGGTTTGCGCACTTAGCTGTGGACTTCTCCCTATGCCTCTGTGCACAAAATTGCAGAGCCTCTTTCCTACACTAAGACTCTTCACTCTTAGCTCTCAGAGACCCATTACATCAATGACTTCGAAAACATATCTAAACTGAACAAAAACTTCCTTAGACTCTTCTAAGACTTCTGTTTTTATACAATCCCATGGTCCACGGACCAAGGGTGGATCTCATAAAGCCGACACAAGTTACTTAAACTAAGGGAGGAAACCCTTGATGACTCTTTACATCTTCGCACTTCGCGGCCAAAAAATGCAGAGACTTTACATTCTTTATACAAAACTTGGGCCTTTAACCCCAAAACTTGGGCTTTTAACCCTAAAATTGACCCTTGGGGACCTGTTCCCAACAGGCCCCCAACACAAATCTGGTGACTCGCCCCCGAGTCACTCTACTGGCATGGAGATCTTGTCGTGAAGACCTCCTAGCTCCACCTATACTACTGGAACCTCGGCAGTAAATTGCATCGCCGCCTGCTTAGCCTGCTCGACCAGCTACTCCATCACTGGTCTTGCATTATCTGCCTGTATTTTCTACTATGTTGCCTACAAACTAGCAAATTTTCCTTCAATGGAGGCCGTGAGTACATAGGCTTCATCTAGCCAAAGCCACAATTTGGCATTCAGTACTGCCTAGTTGTGTTGTGTTGCGTCCACTTGTTCCTTCAGTGCTTTCACTTCCTGCAGCTTCGCCAACCTCTGTGTGATGGCGATGTGTGCACCATCACTTTGACCTCATCATACTTATGCTGCATTTTCCTTGCCTCTGTTTCTAGCTACTGTACATTGGGATCTTCCTGCAAGCTGGTAACTACTTTGAGCAACTGCTCGAAGAGCGAAGTGCACTCCTTCACTGCAGAATCTACTGCGGCAACTGCATCCTTGACAGCTACCTCACACTACTCCTTGACTTCCGATGGAGTTGAAGGCTAGGCCCTCAACTCGAGCTCCATGATCTTAAGGTTTAGCTCAAACTAAACCTTAGCTAGCTTCGTCATTGCATCGCGCACACCTGCAGCAAGCTTCTGAATTCTTGCATTGACTGGCACATATTCTGGGATATTCAGCTCTGGAATGGTTCTGAAGGCCTCAGTTACCACATTTATGATGCACTCATTCTTCTCTATGATCTTCTTAAGGAGATCAAGCACGAAAGTATTTTCTATGAACATCTGGACATTTTTGTCCTTCTGCTCGCTGATCACATTCAACGTGTGCTTCTCTCTGGCCCGAAGTTACACGATCACACCATCTTATAGGGTTTGAAGGGCTTCACTTGGCAACGCGGCCAAGTTCAACCCAACCTTCTTGAGGGCACTGAAAGTGGCCTTGTTAGCATCCAATTCTGTAGTCGATGCTCCATTCGGCAGCACGACGGCCCAAGGATCCAAGTAGCGGAGCAGCTCTGCTACTTCTGAGGTCCCAAACACCAAGCTAGTTGACGCCATGCTGCGTTGTCCCACATTGCTATGCACTTGAGTGGCCTAGATCTGCAGCTCGCATAGATATGTTTGAATGGCGACCAAGGCTTGCTTATGGTGTTGCTCGAACTGCTGCAACAATTTTGTGGTTGTGTCCCTCATTGTCTCCCCAATATCATTCAGATCACCTTCGGTTAAAGTGATTGGGTCAAGAGATGACTTTATGGCCTTGGAATTATTCTGCGGCCCTACTTTTTCTTTCTCCCAGGTGCACTTAACCCGAAATGGATTAGTCTCTGGGTCTGCACCTCCCTGTCCTAATTGTTGTTCTTATTCCTCCATCTGTGGCAAAGGAGACTTTTGACTTCTATCAGAGTCATGGTCTTCCTCTTCTTCTTCCTCCTCTGCCTGCTTCTTAGTAGCGTGCTCTACTTTAGCTTTGTCTTTGACCTCCTTTTTCCTTCTATTGGCCAACTGCTGCATCTTCAGCTAGGCCTCTTCCTTCTTCTGCTTCACGGCAGACTTACTAGACCTAGCTGAAAAATCTGAGGTCGTGCGCCACTCTGATGGCCAACTCTCCAAGACCGCCATGATTGCATCGTTCATTTCCAGGTATGGAAGATCATACCATTTTTGCTCAGGGTCCTTTCGCACCCAGATGGAGACATAATGGAAGTTTGCTTTGAGCTCCACATGTCCTGACAACTTCTCAAAGACAATTGGGGATGGCTTCGGCTTGCGGTTTATCATGGCACGCATGCTTGCCTCCATCAGTACCCAAAATATTTTAGTGTCCATGACCCTCACAATGTCCTTGGTGGCCCAGAGCTAAGCGAACTTCACTGATTCTGGTATATCTGACATGATTGGAGGAAATCGGTTGTCCTCCGGCAATTGCCATGCAACTAGCACAATTGAGAGTAAGAGCCAAGTGTAATGGAAGGCTTTACTCTCATGTTTTGCTTCTATGTAGTTCGTGAGGAACTCACCGCAAAGGTAGCGCGCTCAATTAAATTGTACGCCCTCCGTGTATTGGGCCGCTAATGACACAACAGGTGTTGGTACTTCATCTGCGCGACACTTCCTCATTATTTTCCCAGCCAAAATATGGGTGGCGACATTAACTGCGGGATCGGTTATGCTAGAAATTGAGTATCCGCGTGGTTTCTTGGTGAGCTTGAATTGGTCCTTCATTCTCACAGTGAGGTCGCGCTCGCCCATCTTTCCGCAAAATTCCATGGCCGAATTCAACCCAGAATGTGGGAGCAATGTGAACCTATGGATCTCAAGGTTATGGGCGCGTGGTGGTAATGTGACACCCATAGCAGGTTTAAAAGTCCTGCCTTGTCCACCCCTTTAATCCACTACCGTGACTCTAGTGCAGTGGCACCAAAATCCTTATAAAACACGGGTCATAAAGGTATCAATCACCAAGTGGGGGAATCACTCTGTGTCCACCAAGTCCTAATCCTCCAGCTTGATAGCGGGAATGCGAGACAAGTGCGGCCCTTCAAACGTGATTTGGTTTGGCAACAATGGGGTATTTAGCAGAAATTTCCCCACATCCGGGTCCTTCGAGACCTTCACCCCTGGCGCGGAGGGATGTAATCAGGTAACTTTGAGATAGGGTCTACACCCTCTATGTCAATGTCCTTTGTGCACATATCCATATCTTAGGTGCCCTCCTTAGATTCTAAGTCTACCACCTTGCCTTTCTCATGTGCATTGGAATTTCCCTTCTGGTGCTTTCTTGGTGACTCACACACTGACTATGTTGCTTTGTGCTTATCCTTCTTTGTCTTGGGACCCTCTTTGGGTGGCATATGCCTCGGCCTAGACGACCTCTGTGATTTTGGCACTTCTGTGGGAACTTCTACACTTGCAAGCTCAGGGGAAGCTCCCTCAGATGCCATTGATCCTCTAGCACCAGCGGTTTCCATGGGCGCTAGCATGAGTCTAATAAGAAGCTCCTAGGTTGCTTTAGGCAACTTGTCAAATACTGAACTAGCCACCAAAGTCTTGAAATAGTCAGGGTTCATGCGCACCTGATGGCTCAACACCTCAATTCTCAGAATGCAAAGTGTTTTTGGTTGGGCGACCATCTATAATTTATAGGCAAGTTTGAATTTGAATTTGATCGTTCCCCCCAAAATCTTCTCATAAATGCTAGATTAGCAGCAGATTTTCACAGATCTCGCTCTTAAATTCTAACTTAAATGCCGACCCCCCCGCTCCACTTAGCCATTTTCCCATTGTCAAGTCATGAACAATGACCATAACGGTCACTTTCTAGTTGCTCTACACAGTCTCTCCTTCTAAAGTGTAGATCCCTTCACTCTTTTGTCGATATTGTGGTGTTCCTCCCTTCCACATAGTTCCCCAGTCGCGTAGCTCTATAACCCAGGCAATGTAGTTTATAGTCCCGTGCCTCCTTTCAGCTGCTTGGAGCGCTAAGACTGTGCCTCCACCATACAGTCATTTGGCCAAATCCCCAGTGTATGGCCTCAATCAGCTGCCATTCACCTTCCCTAGAAATGGCTCTCCATTCAACTTCACTAGCTGAACTGCTCCACCATCGGTAATCTCCTTGATGACATAGGGCCCTGGCCAATGCATCTGAAATTTTCCTAGAAATTTATCAAACTTGTTGTCATATAATAACAATAATCATTTACCTTGAAGGTGTGTAGTTTGATGTGTCGATCGTGCCATGCATTTTTGCACTCCTTTTGACTCGCTGATGGAATCCATCCAAAAATATATCCTCTTCTAGCTCTGCTAGCTATGCAAGCCTTTCTTCCAGGGCTTCACGATTTTCCATACCTGTAAATGCCACTATGTACAGACTAGGTACAATGTACTGCATTGGCATCACAACTTCTATGCCATAAACCAGCCAGAAAGGCATTTGTCCAGTAAACAATTTGCAAGTCGTTCTATAAGCCCATAGCACCACGGGTACGCGCATATCCCAGTCATTCCTTTGTGCATTATAGACCTTCGTTAGTGTGTTCTCCAACATCTTTTTAACGCTTCCACCATCCCATTAGACTGCGGGTGATATGGCATACTATTCTAATGATAAACCTGGAACTCCTTCGTCAGCACACTGATCGTCTCATTAAGGAAATGCGTATGCAATCACTCATCAAAATCTTCGAGCAACCAAATCTAGGTAGTACATACTCAAAGATGAACTTTGTTTTTGTTGTCCCTATACAGTACTTCACAGGTTGCGCCTTCACCCATTTGGTCAAATACTCAGTCGCGGTGATGGTCTACCGCACACCCATCTTCTTTCTTGGAGGCTAAATTGGTCCTACAAAGTCAATCACCCACTTTTTGAATGACTGTAATGACATCTGTGGGTTTAGAAGTAGCTCATCCCTTCGCGATGACCTGCCTGTCCTTTGACATGCATCACATGCCTTACAATAAGCCTTGGAATCCTTATGACGTGTCGGCCACCATAGCCCAGTGTGTAAAATCTTTTGCACTGTAGCTTTTCCTGCATAATGTCCTCCCATGGCTCCTCCATGATCTTCAGCAAGGAGGATGTTTCGCTCAAAGTCAGGTACATAACATTGCAAAATTTCATTTAAGCCCATTTTACATAAATTCCCTGCAATGACAAAAAAGTTTGTCGCCCGCACCACTAGATCCTTCTTTTGTTGACTAGTATACCCTTCTAGAGCCATCCCCATCACTAGGAAGTGTATGATATCTGCAAAGTGATTGTTCGTGACATGCACTGCAAAGAGCTGCATGTTAGGCAGTCCTTCCTCCAAGTTAGTAGGCTCCTTTCCTATTTCAATGCGCAATAAATGATCCGATCCAACATTCAGTTGTCCTGGCTTCACAATAACTTCGAAATCATATTCTTGAAACAATGATATCCATCTACATATCCTCCCCCCCAAACACAGGCTTGTTAACCAGGTACTTCAATGTAGAAAGGTTATATAAACCTTGAAGTGTTCATCTAATAAGTAATGTCTGAACTTTTAAAGTGCATACACCATAGCCAATCCTTCACACTCTGTCATTGAATAGTTCTTCTCAGCAAGTTTAGACAATTTTCTACTTGCAAACACCATAGGGTGATCCAACTCTCCCTCACTAGCCTGTGTCAGTATTGCCCTGAGCACAATACATGACGCATCCACACACACATGAAATTCCTTCTTCCAATCCGAGAAGACTAGGATCGGTGCGTTGACCATCTTTTCCTTCAACACATATAAGCTTTACTGACACTCTTCATTCCAACAGAACGTAGCATCCTTCTTTAGCAGCTTCTCCATTGACGCAGTAATCTGGGCATAGCTTTTGATGAAATTTCTATGGTATCATGTATGTCCTAATGTTGCGTGGAACTGTTTCACACTTTGTGGTGCCTCCAAATTAATTATAACATCGATCTTAGCAGGGTCTATCATCAAGCCTTATTGCATAACGTGACCCAACAGGATCCCAAATGGGACATAGAACAAGCATTTATTCAAATTGAGTGTGATCTAGTACCTATGACATGTATCATCAAGTGTAGACTAGCTATGTGGCGCTTTACCAACCCAAAAACAATCCAATCATCAAATTATGCCTCCAAAAACTTGTGAATGAATTCCTTGAATGTTGTGATGACCATGTGCGAAAAGATCGCGGATGCATTCTTCAACCCAAAAGGAATTACGGTATACTGGAATCACCCCCACTCTGTGGCAAAGGTCATCTTACTTCTATCCTTCGGCGTGATCTTGATTTGATGGTACCCCGAGAACGCCATTCGTGAAAGAATATGCCCTTGTCCTCCTACATTATCCAGCACCTTGCTAGTGAATGGAGTTGGAAAGGGATCATGTACACATGAGTCATTCAACTTGCTGAGATCTACGCATATCCTTATTTCATCCTTCTGTTTCTTGTCCTAAACTACTATTGGGCTTACCCAATCAGACTCATCTACTAGTTCAATGATGCCCATCGCAAGCATTTTATCCAACTCTAAGTGGACCCTTTCTTTATACTTCGGATTGAGGCAGTAAGGCCTTTGCTTGATTAGCTTCGCATATGGTTTCAGTGTAGTTTTCATAACCCCCAAGTCCCCTATTATCACCTTTAGGTCTGAGAAATTTGTAGGGAACAAGTCTTGGTATTCGCAGAGCAATTAAACAACCTTATCTACTATTGCGTCATCCTGGTAGTCCCCAATCTTTGCAAATTTTGGCTCTGCCTCTGTCCCAATGTTCACTTGTCTTGTTTTTAGCGGCGCGGTGATATTTGGATTTTCAATTTGCGGTCCTTCAAATTCGTGGTGACCTTCAGTCTCTGGGATGTTAATGTTTCTTGGGTCCTCATCCTCTTCTTCGACAGTCACATTGTAGGACTCTAGCGTGTGGCTCAACTGGGTGGTCCAATCTGGTTGAATTAAGTCCAAGGGATCATGTGGTACTCTAAATATTGCTTCCCTAACTTCCTGCAATGCCTCGTTAATACTTTCAAACCCATCCTCAAAGCTAAACGTCATCAATAATCCCTGTCGCAACACGTCCCAACCAGTTTATCGGTAGTACATCCAAAGTATGACAAAACAGATGCACCCATTTAGGCTGAGGCTCCACTCCATAAACCATAGTCCATTTGGCCAGGTGATTGTGCAGGTCATTCCTTCCATGATATTTCTTTGTTAGCCGCACTTGTGGGTGACCAAACCGCAATCTTATCATTTTTCTGTACACGCGCCAATCATCAAAATTGTCTCTGTGTGTACCCCACCATCTCGTAGGCATAGCATGCAGTGCCCAATATAAGGAATGGAAGCGATGCTTCTCTGGCACTTCCCTTTCAAATGCATCCAAAAAGTTATTGACATCAGTTAAACCATCATAGTAAGGCATATTTCTTACCTTTGACAATACACAACGCAACAAATTGGTCATCATATTACAACGTAGCGTAGATACTTCATGGAGGCGATTATGCTAGTGCTCCAACTCCTCATCTGAATATGATGTGCAGGGACTTTCATGATCCCAGGAAATGCATCCATCTTCTATCGGATTCACCCAATCTTGATCTCGAGCCATTATCTTATAAATCTGGTCCAAATCATCATTGCTTTCATAATTGCAGACCGGTTCAGTATAGTGTGGTCCTTCAGCAGGTTCCAAGGGCACTTCTACACGAAGCGATTTATTCTCAAATATCATCTTTCGCTTCTTCAAATTGATTACCCTTCGTATCAGTGGCCCAATCGATCCAAAGGAGCACAGGGTAGGGATTTCTGTCATCGACAATCTCTATCACTTCAAAATCAGCCAATGCACTCGCGCCCTCAATATCCACTGTCACTCCCTGCAATATTCCCATGGGTATAATTTTCTGCTGATTTTCCATCCTTAACTGAATCAGAGACCACTACACTATAGGTCTCCACATCCTTTCCCATGTCTGTTTAGGCAGAACATTTGCATTCGATCCTAGATCTAGAATTGCTTGATCCATTTCATATTCTCCTATCTGCACAGTGAGCCTCATCTCACACCCCGTTCTTTCCTTATGCTCACCAATCTTCCTGACTATGTGTGGCCCATCAACAACATTTCTTTCCCGGCACACTTATTTATCAGTTCCTGTAGTCCTTTCATAGCCTTTCTATTGTGCAGAAGCTTCATATAGGTCTCCAAGAAAGTAATAAGCATGGAAGGGTCCATTTCTTTAATTGGCTTATCCTGACGTCTTGAGGTAGAGTCCTCAGTGAAGCTTTCTTTGTTTCCGTAAATGTTTCCCGTGTATGCTTCAGATCAAACTCGACCTCCTTTTCTGGAGCTTTGCGTACCCATTCAATTTCTTTAGGCTACTTCCCCTTATCTTCGCTATTCATCATCCCACTCTTCAGCAAAATATTTACCTTGGGATCCTCTTCGAGAGGCTCAGCCTTCATCATCTGCAAATTATAAGTTAGTTGCAGAGGCTGCACCCCCTTTTCACGTATCTTAGCTAGTAATATCGAGCAATATTCAGTTGCATGGTCAAACTGAGTACAATATTGGCATGACAGACATGTCGAATTCGAGCAGTCTCACGCGTAGTGTCCTAGTCCTCCACAATTGTAACAAATGACCTATCCCCAACCTCTACCAGGTCCTCCTCCACTTCGGTCTCGTCCGCACCCCTGATATTCACCTCACGCTCCCCCAACACCTTGGTCTAGAGGCTAGGTTTCTGCCTGCACCCTATATGCAAGCATTTTATCCATCATTAACTCGTAACTATGACAATTCCACTCATCATGACCCATCAATTGACAAAAGTTGTAGAAGAGCTGTTGCGGTGTCTGTACGAATTTCTACAGCAAATGGAAATTTTCTGTTGCATGTTTTCCAGCTACCTCACAAATAGAAAACCATAGCGCGGGCCCTGTACTTGGCCCTGCTAGAGCTTTCGGCCTCAGAGGCATTGGTCCCCCCTGTTGCAACATAATTTGTGAAGACTGGAGAGTGATCTTTGTCATGCTGCTGACTTTTGCACTTCAGGCACCAAACTTCTCCGCGCACCTTTGACCAAGTTGTTCTATATTTCTTCAGACTCTACATTTCTAGGCAAAGGTTCTGCAACTACACATGAATATGTTGAACCCCCAAATTATCATCTTGCATCAGTGTCTCATGCAATATCATTGCAATTTCCAGAGCTTCTACCTTGGTCCCAATCTTTTGTTGTGATAGCGCAACCCTTAGATGAGGCAGGAGTGAAGCCACAAACCATTCACGATGTTGCCCATTTGTCATATTCATGTTAGCTTTGCGGATTAAACACTTCAATCTTTGATCCAGATCCAAGGTGTCTTTCCAGGCTTCATCATGATCTCTTTGAATCCCATAATTGATTGTGCATTCCCTATTCAGCGCAGTCTGAATATATGCCAACACAAATGTCAAGTTATCAGTGCAGTACTTAATGTACCACGTTAGCGCGCGTTCATGCAAAGCACTAGCCAACGTTTCTTTCTTCATTTGATCATCTATGATACCCTGAGCTTCCCATACAACCTTCGCGATGAACAAAAACTGGTATGGATCCTCATTTCCCAAGCCCTTGAACACATGTAGCTTTACTGAGTTTGCCATACTAAATGGTGGTGGAGGTGACGGTGGTGTAGGAGAAGGTGTATGTAGTGGAGGTGAAGATGGAGGTGGTGTGGATGGATGCGATATTCACGGGAACCCTTGCTTTATCAACTGAACAACACTCTACGGAGAAGCCTGTGTTGCTTCCTCGTCGTCACTCAGAGGAGGTTCAATCAGTGGGCTATATTTAGGGCATGTTTTCCCTTTATTCCTATAGGTATTTCCACTTCGCATAGCTCCAAACATCAAGGTAGCTGCATAACCCACTTTTCACATAAGAAAATCTTAATCCAGGTATTTAAAGACCTTAAATATTTATCTCGCACCCCCTTGAAGAAGCGACGCTTTGCTTCTGTAATTGACCGAGGTATCAACCGCGAACTCTGTCATGAACCCTCCTATGATATGATCGAGCCAATGATCGACAACGCGTGTGATGTTGTCTTCAGAGGCTTCTAATCTCCACACTAACTCTGTGGTCCAGACTACTGGACCATTCAACCTCCACCTTCCTTGGCCACCTGCCAATTTTGTGATCCACTCGTACAATTCGATCGAGAATGAAAAAAAGAAGATCTCGCGTATCTCTGTGTAGTTATATCTATCCAACCACTATTCTTGTGCTGCAAACTCCTAGATCTTTCTATCCAACCAGTCTTCAATCTCTTTCTTAGTTGGATTCCAGTGATGCGACATTACACATCTCTTTATGTAGACCCTGGTCCTAGCAACGGAACCATTTTTTGGCTTGATGGGACTTGACCCAGGTTCAACGTTAATTAGCCAAGAAAATACCTACACTATTAGTGCTTTCGGCATCAATCTGTGGAGTGCGGACTGAAGCATCACCCGAAGCAGTATGGGGGGATGCAAGAACCAAGTTTCTGCACCTTGAGATGGCAGTGATGTCGATTTGTACCCTAACCCTTCCTTCGCACAAATCGATAAGCCTTTTAGGGCTTATCGATATAGTTCCCTTAGGCCTCCTTGAAGGTATACGACTGTATTTCGCGTACCCTAAATAGGCGATTCAGAAACTTACACGCCTCTGTAATTATTCTTACTGCTGTAGTTACCTAGATTAGCTTAAGTAGTGGATAAATTCAACATACATTATGGTTATCTTCGTGTAAACATATATTCCTACTTGTGTTCATATAACAAAGTAAAACACATAGATTCATGCATCAATACAATGTTAAATCATAAGCCTGGTATTCAACATAACATAATCACATGCATTCATAATAGAAGTAAAATAGCTCATGCACAGGTAATTCTAGAATAATTCTCTTTATTGATGTCTAGATCTCCTTTACAGACTCTAACTACCCTACGGACACAGCTGTAGGGGTACGCACACTCAATTGTGGACTTCTACCCTACGCCTCTGTGCACACAGATGCAAAGCCTCTTTCCTATGCTAAGACACTTCGCTCTTAGCTCTCATAGACCCATTACATCAATGACCTTCAAAACATATCTGAACTGAGCTAAAACTTCCTTAGACTCTTCTAGGAGTTCCCTTTTTATACAATCCCATGGTCCACGAACACAAGTTATTTAAACTAAGGGTGGAAAACCTTGATGAATCTTTACATCTTCACACTCCGCGACCACAAAATGCAAAGACTTTACATTCTTTATAAAAAACTTGGGCATTTAACCCCAAATCCTGGGCTTTTAACCCCAAAATTGACCCCAGGGGACTTGTTCCCATCAGATGATAGAGAAATAAATCTAATGTGAACAAATGATGATGAAACTGTTTTCCTCACTCAAGAGGAGCAAGAAATTTTCCTCCTAACTCAAACAAAACTTGACTACGAGAAATCAAATGAATATAAACAAGGTTTTGAGAATGCCATTATGGAATTCCATAGGCAGTATAACCTTAGGAGCAAAAGGACTTCAAACACTCTCAACCGTAAGAACTTTGAGAATCTTGCTAAGAAATCCTTTGACACTAATGATAGGAAAATCACAGACAATTATCCTACGAAACCTTTTGATAATTCTGGCAAAAAGAAAGTAGAAACTCCTGCCAAAAAGATAGTTGATAGTGCTTCCAAAAATACTCAAATTGATATCCCAACCACAAGTCAACGAAAAGAACCTATATAAAAATAAATTACTGATCAATATGATTTTCCCAACCTGATTAAGATTCAAACATCATTCAACATTGAGAATGAATTAGCAAAACTAAAAATTCCCATTCCTCTAATAGATTTAATGAACAAAAATATGTACAGACCTCAAGTGATGAAAGCTCTAAACATAGGGGAAAATACAAAGTCTGTTAATTTGAATGATGACTAGCCTGAACTCTTATTTGGGCCAGAAGTTGAGGGAAAACCACAGGAAGGGGGTGTTCCTCCATTCTATGTTAGCCTAAATATTCATGATAAGATCCTCCATAATTCTATGTTAGATTTAGGTGCTTCCCACAATTTCATGCCTAAAGCTGTTATGGAAAATATAGGACTTGACATTACCAGACCATATAAATATTTATATTCCTTTGATTCCAACAAAGTAATATGTCTAGGTCTCATCAAAGACGTGTGTTACTTTAGCTCAAATCCTGGCCAAAAGTCTGGTAATTGATATAGTGGTTGCAGATATATCCCCTAAGTATGGCATGCTGTTGTCACGCTCCTGGGGAGCAAAGTTACAAGGGACCCTACAAATGGATATGACCTTTGCCACCATACCAATGTTTGGTTAGTAAAGAAGATTATATATGGAAACTTTGATGAAATTCATGGTGAGTAGTCATGATAAGCCTCACAACTATCCTCTTTACTCCGTCCACTCAGATTTAGACTCTTTCATTCTTTATAATGATGGGACATCAACATTTGGGTTGCCAAAGTAGAAATTGATAGTTCTAAAGTAAATGCAAACCAAACACAAGTATTAGAATAAAAAAATATTTATGAACCTCTTTGGAACATCAGCTTTGATGGCTCTTGTAGTAAATATGGTTCTGGAGAAGGAGTGTGGGTTGCAAACACAGGAAACAATCATGTTGAAGGTCATTCATACAAGCACAATTTTCAATTTACAAACAACATAGCCGAGTATGAAGCTCTTATTTTAGGATTGCTATTGTTGAAAAAATTGGGCGCTAGGAGAATCTACATTTAAGGGGATGTTGAGTTAGTCATAAAACAAATTAAAGGAGAGTATTCGACAAAACACCCTAGATTGAGAGCATACAAAAATGTTGTGCTTGATTTTAGAGAGAGTTTTGTGGAATGTGACCTTTCTGCAATTCCTAGAAATCAAAATATCCTTGCAAATAGTCTAGATTTTTTAGCCAGCTTCTGTAAAATGCCTTACCCTAATCGACAATATACAGTGGAAGTGAAACATCAACCAACTGTACTAGATAATATGAAGTATTGGCAAGTTTTTGGAAATGACAAATAAATTGAAAGCCTTCTGCAATCTAAGGATGAAAATGAAGACGATAGTATAGACTTAGAATGTGAATTAGAAAATCAAATGGTTGTGCATTCTGATGTAAAAATGCGGTTAGAAAACTCATATGTAAATATACATATAAATAAAGTTGTAAATAAATTAGAATTGCTTGAGATAGATCCAGAGAAAGAAGAATTTGAAACACTTCAGTTAAAGGATAATGTTTTACCTAGAGGTTTAGTTCCACTGGAAAAATTATTTGATTTCAATGATGTAGCTAAGAAGCCTAAGATTGACCCCAAAGGGGAAGTAGTAGAAGAATGTAACATGGGTAGTGAAAAATATCCTAAAATCATAAAACTATCCAAATGACTGCCAACTATTGAAAAAAAATACATCGCTTTACTCAAGGAAATCAGTGATGTTTTTTCCTAGAGTTATGAAGATCTAAAATCTTATGATACTGAGATTGCAAAACATAAAATTCTAATTAAAGAGGATCAAAAACCATTTAAGCAAAAACTTCGAAGAATAAATCTAGTATTGATGCCTCTAATTGAGAAATAAATTAAAAGAATGTATGATTCTAAAATCATAGTCCCTCTAAAGTACTCTAAATGGGTTTACAATATAGTACCAACTAGGAAGAAAACAGGTGAAATCAAATTATGCATAGATTTTAGAAACACTAATAAAGTTTGCCTAAAGGACAACTACCCTTTACCAAAAATGGATCATATCTTACAGAAGGTAGTTGGATCTTCTAGGATTTCGTTATTAGATGGTTTCTTATGCTACAATCAGTTTTTAGTTCACCCCGATGATCAAGATAAGAAATATTTTACCACTCCACGGGGTACCTTCATGTATGTGAAGATTCCTTTTGGGGTAATGAATGTTGGAGCCACATTTCAAAGAGAAATGGATATTGCCTTTGCTAATGAAATTGGTAGGTTTATTGTGATCTATCTAGATGACATTACTGTTTATTCTAAAACTGATGAAGAATATTTGTTACATATGAGAAGAGTATTTTAGAAATACAGAAGGTTTGGAATTTCACTAAATCCCAATAAAACACTTTTTGGCCTTGAAGAGGAAAAACTTCTAGGTCATATCATCTCTAAGGAAGGTATTAAAATTGATCCCAAAAGGATTCAAGCCATTTTGAAAATCAACCAACCTAGAAACATTAAAGAAATTCAATCATTTATTGGTAGGATAAACTTCCTAAGGAGATTCATCCCCAACCTTGTAGAACTCCTCAGAAACATAACAAATATGCTGAAAAGAGAGTCAAAAATAAGATGGAACATTGAGGGTAGGCAATCATTTGATAAAGTTAAACAAGCATTGACAAAAGCACCAGTCCTAATCAATCCAGATTTCACCAAGAATTTTATAATCTTTTCATTTGCATTTGAACACACTATTGCAACTGTTCTTTTATAGAAAAACAATGATGGATTTGAACAACCCATTGCTTTCTTCAGCAAGGCTTTAAGGGATGTTGCATTAAAAGATAACATAATGGAAAAATAAGCCTTTGCATTAATAAAAGAAATCAAATATTTCAGAGTCTATATCCTCCATTCTCACATAATTGCTTATGTACCAAATGTTGTGGTCAAGGATATTTTAACCCAAAATGGACTGGATGGTAAAAGAGGCAAATGGATTTCCATCATTCTTGAGTATGACATACAAATTAAGCCCACCAAGCTTATCAAAGGACAAGGATTAGCGAAATTGATGGCTAAGTGTAACTTTAATATATTGGATATCAATTTTATAGTTGTGTTAGATGATCAAGAGGAGCAGGCGACTCCACAATTAGATGAGGCTTTTATAACCTCACCCTGGTATGCAGGCCTCATTTTTGTTTTATTCAATTTAAATTCTCCTCCTAGTTTAACTAAGACAAAGGCTAGATTTCTAAAATTAAAGCAGTGAAATTTTGCATCATAGATAATGTTTTATATTGGAAAGATCCTAGTGGTATTTTACTAAAGTGTTTATTGAAAGATGATGCAGAAAGAACCATGCAGGAATTCCATGAAGGTGATTGTGGTGGACATCTATACTGGAAAACCACTTCTAACAAGATACTTAGAGCTGGTTTCTACTGGCCTACTATTTTCCCTGATGTTCATAAGAAGGTAACCTCTTGCCACAAATGCCAAATATTTGAGGGGATAAGAAAACTATTGCCTCTGCCTTTAAAACCCATATCTGTTGGAAGTACTTTCCAACAATGGGGATTTGATTTGATTCGAGAAATCCATCCACCATCCTTTACCCAACACAAATGGATCCTCACAGTTACTGATTGAGGCCACTTCACTAAATGGATAGAGGCCATACCTTCTAGATTGGCCACTGATGCCGTCATTATCAAATTTATAGAAAGCAATATCTTGTCTAGATTTGGCTGTTCCAACAAGCTCATTACAGATAATGTTGCAGCTTTTAAATCCAAGAATATGATAGACTTTTGAAACAAGTATCATATTAAGTTGGGACATTCAATTGCTTATTACCCACAGGGTAATGGGTTGGTTGAATCCTCAAATAAGATTCTGGTAAACATTATTAAAAATATGTTGGAAGATAACAAAAATTCATGGCACAACATGTTAATAAAAGCACTTTGGGGTGATAGACTTACAACAAAGAGATCAATTGGCATGTCACCATACTAATTCGTTTATGGGATGGATTTTGTTTTTCCATCTTCTTTAGGAGTTCCAGTTATAAAGATAATTCAGGAATTACAGTTTGAGCCTAATGACATCCAGAGGAGGATTAATCAGACTATTCAATTGCAGCAATCTAGGGAAGAAGTCTACAATAAAGCTCAGGTCATCCAAGAGAATATCAAAAATATTTTTGAAAGAAGAAATAAAGCTAATGATTTCAACTTAGGTGACAAATTTTTAAAATGGGATTCCAAAAGAGAGGACAAAGGAAAGCATGGAAAATTTCACAATCTATGGATAGGACCTTATATCACTGATGCCTTTAGAGGACGCAATGCATTTTTTCTTAAATATCCAGATGGAACAAAAATTCCTAGTGGACCTGTGAATGGCAGAATGCTGAAGCATTATTTTTCTTAGCAATAGAGGTTTTATTGCATCAAATCATTGTGTTGATGATGCTGGACCCGCCAACATGTCAAGGGGATATCCCCGGTAAGAAGTCCCAATTAGACCTCAGACTGTTTGGTGTAGGAGTCCCAGCAGTGAGTCATAAGGTAATGCCTTGACCGTGATGTCACACAGAGGCAAGTAAGATAACTCTGTCAGTAGCAAGGGTGTGACAGCTGCAGTGAGTCAAGGAAGATGTATGAGAGGTTCTAACACATAAGGGGGGAGATAAGGGTGAAGTTGAGTTCTAGGTTGAAAGGGATCAGTCCCAACTCGGTTAGGAACACACAACACAAAAGGACATACACAACTTTTAGTGGAGAAGTCCAATCATATGCAGTAGTCACAACATACAAAGTAAGATAACATGTACAACACTCATGGATCACTCCAAACGGGTGCAACGGTTGTTACAACAAGGTTCATGTGAAAGATCTGTCTGGTGTCTGGAAGAACAGTCGATGCAGACGAGACAACATTAGCAGCACATACAACACATTTGCAACAAGTTTCATATAATTTCATGTGAATCAATTCATACACAAATATGTAATTTAAACAACATATATCATTAAGGCAACTAGAGCAGTCCAACTACAATAACAACATATGCATGAAAATGTGTTGGCTCTTATTATATAAAAAGTGTAAGTTCCAATCATACAATACGTCCATGTAAACCTGCTAGCCCCATCAGTGAAACGTAACATCCACATCCGCCTGCTCCTCCAAAGAGATGTACTAGCTCCATGCAGTGGAGAAGCCAAGGTGCTTTACAATCAGGGGAAAATTTAAGGATGAAAATATTCCTTAAATTTTCGAAATCTTGACAAATCTTACTAGTCCCCAATTTGCAAATTATAATTTTTTTGTTGATATCTTTATAAAAACATGCAAATTCCTAATAGTTTTATATATAGTGTTTATAAAATTTTGGCAATTTTTAAGGTAAAATAATTTTATACTATAAAATTTGAGAGAATCATTTTTAGAAAAAATGGAAATTGGCAAAACTTTTTTTGGAAAAACCATGGAAAGTTAGTCCACTTGTGAATATTAGGCCCTAATATTGGGCCAACGATTAGCTACAATTGCAGGTCACATCGAAGTATGTGGTGAAAGCATAGTTAGAAAGTGCCATTATGAAGCTATCTCTAGCGCAGCGGAAGCATGGTGAATATGTAATAAAAGGATAACGTCTTAGATCATGAGAATTGTTGGATCGTTAATATTGCTCAGTCATTACTGCTCACTCATTGCTGTTGTATTTTAATCCGTGAGTTAAAGGCTATGACCATGAAAGGAGTCAGACTCGTGGAGGAGCCAACCTGTGTGAATAAATTTGTTGTGATGAAGATAACGCTGGATGTTGTTGTTGATTTTCTAGAAAGTATACATAAGCTTAATGCTCCTTTCTAAGAAGGTAAACGAATTATTTTTAGTGTGCATAATTGACCTCTCAATCATTTACATGCATAAGCATATCATGGGGTGTGCTTTATATATTCGCATTTGAAACGTAAACTCACTTTTTCATAAAGTGATTTTATAAAATCCATAATTTTTTTTTTTTGAAGTTTAAAAGAGAGGTATCAAAGTGAAACTTTTGTAGTGGGGAAATAAGGTATATTTTTTAAATGAGTGATTTTCGGAGAGATGAGTGGATAAAATCATTTATTTGTAATGGAGAAATAAGGCGTATATTTTGTAATTTTGGAGTTATAAGTATTTTGTATTTGGAGAGATAAGTGAATATTTTTATTTCTAGAAGGTTGAGTCAGTTTTTGAAGACAAAAGTTTGCAAGTGTGACATTCTCATTGTTTGAGAAATCTCATTCATGCTGTTGTGAAGGTGAAGATTGATTTACTTCAATACTTAAT
Source organism: Pinus tabuliformis (assembly GCA_031772625.1). NCBI lineage: Eukaryota > Viridiplantae > Streptophyta > Pinopsida > Pinales > Pinaceae > Pinus > Pinus tabuliformis. The sequence goes on from CM062813.1 coordinate 687,046,424, forward strand.
AAAGACATATCTTTTTGCGGTGTTGATGTGTCCTAGATCCGTCTGAAATTGAATAAGGGATATTAGGTACACCATGTGTATGTTTGTGATCACGAGTATTTCTATTGCTTCATGTTTTTGCTTATGATTTGTGTCTAGTATTGACACGTAAATGACCTCATTTCATGCACACATAAAATACAATGCCAACAAGCACAACACCTGTAACGAAATCATTGTAAGGAAGTATAATTAAACTCAACACATGCATTTGCGTCACTACAACAAATAATCAAAGTTTTCAACATTGGCATTCTACCTCAACAAACAAATTCACTCAATACAATCAAGTTCATGAATATGCAAACTCTAGTGTTTCAAAGCAAAGTCTACATCACTACAATCAAGTTAATGAATATGTAAACTTCAACATTTTAGTGCACATTCTACATCAACATTATTGAACTTGTAATCAAACTCAAATTACATTTGAATTGTAAGGGTGCATTCTTGGTTGAAACCGACACCAAAGTCTTGAATTGAGTCAAATTGAATTCATTGTAGTGAGTCATTAAATCATTAAGCATTTTTTGGGTGCATTTTCAATAGTGTTTGACACCCTTCTTTTAAGCAGAATCAAGTGAATGCACGAATTTTAACTCTAAAGAAAACAAGCAACAAGTTCACATCTCCTGCAAGTGAGCGTGAGCATTCATTCAAGTAATTTGTGTCAAAACAGTACAAAGTTCAAACCTTCAAGCGATCAAGAGTGAAGTTCATCGCAACAACCATCAAAGCAACCAAACAATTTCAACTCTAACACCAATCAAGCAAGTTGAGATCAACATCAAGCGAGCGTGAATTCCAGAGTTTAAGCAAGAAATTTCTACAACTCTGGCAAGTGTTCTCAGCAAGTGCAACAAGCAACAAATCAAGGGAGCGTGCCATTCAAGTCCCATAGCAAGCAAGCCTATCATGCAAGTAACAAAATCAAGTGAAACAGTTCAAAGCATGACATCTACGACAAGAGAGCCTGATTTCAAGTGAGCAAGTTCAGATGGCGCAACATATTCAGTTGTTAAACATTCTTCATAGTTTGATCATCTCCAGTGATGAATACATGGTGCACATCAGCAAAGAAACTCTTGTGCACAGCATCTACGACAAACACATGAAACCATTGAGTTTCTTCAACTCGAGTCGCAACTTCAAAGGAATGAGTTGCAAGAAAAGAGTGATACTTTCAAATCTTTGAACCATCCAGATGATAAGTCATTCATCCCAACAGCTTCAAGTGTCGAAGCTATTCTAGTTCAAATTTCTTCCAAAACCATCATCAAGCCCTGGGAAGAAATTCAAAATAACAAGAATCGACGAGGCTTAGGATATGTCACTGATGACACCAACTTACATATCCTAGATTATTCCAAGCTAATTAAGTTCGTCAGTGCAGGATTTCTTGCACAACACACCTCAGCAGGTTCTGAGAAAGTTGCAGACAAACAAAATTTAATGCAACTTGAAGTTGAAGTCCAACCGAAATGTTCTCATTTTCAAAGAACCGATCATATGGAAGATCAGTGTTTTGATCTCCATCCTTGTCGCCATTGTGGCAAGCCCAATCATACCTCAGAAAAATGTCGCAACCAACAAAAATAATCCAGATTGAAGATACATTATGAATGGATCGATCCTTGGGAATGGTCATCCACAGTCAAAAGATTGTCTCAGTTCTACAACCGACTACAATCACACATAGTGCAGCCAATAGTGAAACGATGATGGGACTCTCATGACGTTGAATGAGGGAGTACAACAGTGAAACTCTCCTACACCTAAAGGGGGGAGTTCAGAATTTAGATATAATTTGAAGGAGATTGTCTCTCCTTTCAGCTGACAAAGGGGAGAAAATGTCAATGAAATTGACAAGTGGTTGTCAGATTGAAAGTCTCGACAACATCAATGAAGAAGCCAGTGGGCATATTCATTAACCAGTGGGCATTTTTCTTCGACAGTGAGCATCAACAAATTCGCCAGTGGGAGATCGTCAACAAAAGCAGCAATGAGTAGCTTTCATCATAGCAAAAGCAACACTGAGATGTTTTTTGACATCATCAGCCAGTGGGCGATCATCATCAGCAAATACGCCAGTGGGCGTTCATGAAATTGTGTCAGTGGACACCGGATGTTGTTTTCAAGCAAATGATAGTTGGAACCTTTTGAAGCTTGGCATGTGATGGAGTTGTCAAGTGACATTCAGAGATGAATCAGGCATGCAGCTGATTTATGTTCTCTTCAGATTTGAGTTTTTTCCAGCATCCAGCATTGGCGATTTTTTAGGCAATGTTTTTTTGAGGAGCAACTTGAGAACTTGGCAGATGGTTCCTTGTTCTTTTTGGATTTATCATTGAGGGGGGAATGTTAGCCTCACTCTCTTAAAAACAATTATAAATCCAAATAAAATAATTAATTAAATTAAATCATGAGAGTTAGTTCCTCAAACTAGGGAGTTTAGTTAGGAGGAGAGATTCTCTCCAACTAGTTCTCCTAAGTTAGTGTGTAGTTGAGAAATTGTCTCAACCATAGTGTCCAAGATATATGTACTATCTTGAGACCAACATCCTCATGTATTTATTTGTACTATTATCAATATTTGTACATTGGATTGATTAATAATGAGAATGTGAGGAATGCTGAAGGGTCTCTGCCTTTTCCACCAATATTTTGAGTCTGATTTTTATGAGTGTTTTTTGTAATCTGTTCGAGTTAATTTCATTTTTCAATAAATAAATGGCACAATAGGTTAATAAAAGCACTTTGGGCTGATAGACTTACAACAAATAAATCAATTGGCATGTCACCAAACCAATTGGTTTATGGGATGGATTTTGTTTTTCCATCTTCTTTAGGAGTTCCTGTTATGAAGATAATTCGGGAATTATAGGTTGAGCCTAATGACATCCAAAGGAGGATTAATCAGACTATTCAATTGTAGCAATCCAGGGAAGAAGTCTACAATAAAGCTCAGGTCATCCAAGAGAAAATCAAAAATATTTTTGATAGAAGAACTAAAGCTGATGATTTCAACTTAGGTGACAAAGTTTTAATATGGGATTCCAAAAGAGAGGAAAAAGGAAAGCATGGAAAATTTCACAATCTATGGATAGGACCTTATATCACTGATGCCTTTAGAGGACACAATGCATTTTTTCTTAAACATCTAGATGGAATAGAAATGCCTAGTGGAACTGTGAATGGCAGAATGCTAAAGCATTATTTTTCTTAGCAATAGAGGTTTTATTGCATCAACCCATTGTGTTGACAATGCTGGACCCGCAAACATGTCAAGGGGATCTCCCCAGTAAGAAGTCCCAATTAGACCTCATATTGTTTGGTGTAGGGGTCCCAACAGTGGGTCGTAAGGTAATGCCTTGGCCATGATGTCGCAGAGAGTCAAGTAAGGTAACTCTGTTAGTAGCAAGGGTGTGACAACTGCAGTGAGTCAAGGAAGATCTATGAGAGGTTCTAACACATAAGGGGGGAGATAAGGGTGAAGGTGAGTTCTCGGTTGAAAGGGATCAGTCCCAACTCAGTTAGGAACATACAACACAAAAGAACATACACAACTTTCGTTGGAGCAGTCCAATCAGATGCAGTAGTCACAACATACAAGGTAAGATAACATGTACAACACTCATGGATCAGTCCAAACAAGTGCAACAGTTGTTACAGCAAGGTTCATGTGAAAGATCTGTGGGGTGTCCGGCAGAGCAATCGACACGGACGAGACAACATTAGTAGCACATACAACACATTTTCAAAAAGATTCATAAAGTTTCATGTGAATCAGTTCATACACAAATACGTAATTTAAACAACATATATCATTAAGGCAACCAGAGCAGTCCAACTACAATAACAACATATGCATGAAAATGTGTTGGCTCTTATTATATAAAAAGTGTAAGTTCCAATCATACAATATGTCCATGTAAACTTGCTTGCCTCATCAGTGAAATGTAACAGCCACATCTCCCTACTCCTCCAAAGAGATGTACTAGCTCCATGTAGTGGAGAAGCCAAGGCGCGTTACAATCAAGGAAAAATTTAAGGATGAAAATATTCCTTAAATTTTAGAAGCCTTGATGAATCTTACTAGTCCCCAATTTGCAAATTATAATTTTTTTGTTGATATCTTTATAAAAACATGCAAATTCCTAATAGTTTTATATATAGTGTTTATACAATTTTGGCAATTTTTAAGGTAAAATAGTTTTATACTATAAAATTTGAGCGAATCATTTTTAGAAAAAAAAATGGAAATTAGCAAAACTTTTTTTGGAAAAACCATGGAAAATTAGCCCACTTGCAAATATTAGGCCCTAATATTGGGCCAACGATTAGCTACAATTGCAGGTCACATAGAAGTATGTGGTGAAAGCATAGTTAGAAAGTGCCATTATGAAGCTATCTTCAGCACAACGGAAGCATGGTGAATATGTAATCAAAGGATAATGTGTTAGATCATGAGAATTGTTGGATCATTAATATTTCTCAGTCATTACTGCTCACTCATTGCTGCTGTATTTTAATCCGTGAGTTAAAGGATATGACCATGAAAGGAGTCAGACTCATGGAGTAGCCAACGTTTAACACATGATCAATGGCAAAGTTCCATTTGGTGTGAGTGGGGGAGTAACACTATGAGCTGTATGGCTGAACCTGCGTGAAGAAATATGTTGTGATGAAGATAAAGTTGGATGTTGTCGTTGCTTTTCTAGAAAGCATACATAAGCTTAATGCTCCTTTCTAAGAAGGTAAACGAATTATTTCTAGTGTGCATAATTGACCTCTCAATCATTTACATGCATAAGCATATCATGGGGTGTGTTTTATATATTCGCATTTGAAACGTAAACTCACTTTTTCATAAAGTGATTTTATAAAATCCATAATTTTTTTTTTTGAAGTTTAAAAGAGAGGTATCAAAGTGAAACTTTTGTAGTGGGGAAATAAGGTATATTTTTTAAATGAGTGAGTTTTGGAGAGATGAGTGGATAAAATCATTTATTTGTAATGGAGAAATAAGGTGTATATTTTGTGATTTTGGAGTTATAAGTATTTTGTATCTGGAGAGATAAGTGAATATTTTTATTTCTATAAGGTTGAGTCAGTTTTTGAAGACAAAAATTTGCAAGTTTGACATTCTCATTTTTTGAGAAATCTCATTCATGCTGTTGTGAACGTGAAGATTGATGTACTTCAATACTTAATAAAGACATTTTTTTTGCGGTGTTGATGTGTCCTAGATCTGCCTAAAATTGAATAATGGGATCCTAGGTACACCATATGTATGTTTGTGATGGCGAGCATTTCTATTGCTTCATGTTTTTGCTTATGATTTGTGTCCAGTTTTGACACATAAATGATCTCATTTCATGCACACATAAAATACAATGCCAGCAAGCACAACACCTGTAACGAAATTGCTGCAAGGAAGGATAATTAAGCTCAACACATGCAATTGCATCACTACAACAAATAATCAAAGTTTTCAACATCGGCATTCTACCTCAACAAACAAATTCACTCAATACAATCAAGTTCATGAATCTGCAAACTCCAACGTTTCAAAGCAAAGTCTACATCACTACAATCAAGTTAATGAGTCTGTAAACTTCAATGTTTCAATGCACAATCTACATCAACATTATTGAACTTGTAATCAAACTCAAATTACATTGAATTGTAAGGGTGCATTCTTGGTTGAAATCGACACCCAAGTCTTGAATTGAGTCAAATTGAATTCATTGTAGTGAGTCATTATATCATTAAGCGTTTTTTGGGTGCATTTTCAACACACTTCCTTTAAGAAAAATCATGTGAATGCACAAATTTTAACTCTAAAGAAAACAAGCAACAAGTTCACATCTCCTGCAAGCGAGCGTGAGTATTCATTCAAGCAATTTGCGTTAAAACAATACAAAGTTCAAACCTTCAAGTGACAATTTCCACCGGGAGGTCGGAAGACCGGCTGCCAAGACTGCACAAGGCACAGTTTGGGCTGTTGGGAGACTGATTGATTGCTAGAACTGCGCAATGTATAGTCTAGTCTAGCTACTGATTGTTGGGATTGCGTAATGCACAATTCCAGTTGGGAAGGACTGTTGGCATAGGGACAAATTTGCACAATTTCTTAGAAATGCACAAAACAGTCCTGGAGTCCAGTTCTAGGTAGGAATGTGCAAATATGGAGAGGAAGGTGAGCCTTCCTTCCCCAGATTATGTATTACAACCTTGGTGAAGGCAAAGTCCGGGCTAAGGTTTGCCTCATTCGTCGACGAGCAACTGAAAAAAACTAAGATAGTAAATGCATGGTGACACTAAGTGATAACATTAGTGATTGATAGTGCATGCAAAACATGAATGAAAGATTCAACAAGTAGATCAACAAGCATGTGGGTGAGGCAGTTCGCCGGTTGGGCGAACGTCTGTGAAAAATAGTTTCATGAATGCGACAACAGTGAGATAGCAATGAAAACTGAAATAGGGGTAGGAAAAGCTAGTATACATGGAAATGATAGCAAGAGTTCAAAGAAATCAAGCAAACAGTACTCATATAAGTGAAAACACAAAAAACGACAGAAATGCAACATAAGGAATGGGAAGCGGGCTTACCCTAAAACAACTGAGTTGAAGGTGTTGATTGCTCCTAGATGTGATGTGGGATGTCAGATCTACAAGGTTGATGTGAGGAATGAGTTCTGTGGCATCCAATTGATGAGTTTTGATAACATCGAGTCTGTGATGTGCATGCCACAAAACTAGGGGAAGCGACACTTGGTGGGAGGTTTCTAAATTTCTCCTTGCATGTAACCTCCAAATGCTAAACATAGATCCCTGAGACAAGGGATTCCTTTCCATGTTTCCTTAGGAGAAGCACGCTATGCATGCAAGTCTTCTTTGCTCGGTTCCGCAGGGAACCATCAACTCAGCTGCACATGCAAGAGGTTGTTCAATTGCTTGAAGGAAATGCACATTTCTGGCTGGGAGCTGGGCTGATTGCCCAGGTGATTTGTGAAATTTCTAGGTAGAGTAGTTGACTACTTCCCAGATATGCGAAAACTATGGGTTGACCAGCCTTGCTAGGGAAATTTGCGCAAATCCTATAGGGAGTGTTGACTGGTAAGATTGTGCAATCCTAGAACCCAACAAGTTGCCAGACATGATTGTGCAATCTTAGAGCCCAGCAGGTTGCCAGACAGGATTGGATAATTTATGGAGGGAAGGCTGGTTTCCCTCCAAAAATGCAATTTTCAAGGGGAAGCTACTCAGCCTGCAGCTGGACCAAGTCCAGGTGATCAAATTATGAAGGGAAAGGATCAAAATGTGATCAACAAGCTGCCTTTGTGTAGGAAAGGCACTTAAGCTTGAGGAGTTGACAAAGCAAGGAAAGGTGCTGTGTAAGGTTGGTAGGGAGCCTCCAAAACAGGCTAAGGAAAAATCTTGGAGGGTTTCGTAGCTACTACAACTCTTGGCGACACACTGGTAGAACTCCAACTCTCTAAATGGACCTTGTTCGTGAAAAGCAAGTCTAACAACTCCAGAAGTATTGTTTAGTTCTCAACTCATCTTGGTTTCACACTAACTTGATTGTAAGATGTAGCATCTGCCAAAATCTTGGTGGATTGATGCACATTCCAAGCCAAGGCAACACAGTTGTTTTGATTGGGGTTGAGGGATATATAGGTGCACAAGTAGTATAGTCGTCAGAGTCTAAGTTTCATCTTTGGTGTTGCTCCACTGCTAGCAGGCCTAAACAGTACCCCGGTGGAGTCACATAAGAACATAAGCATGGCTTCACTACCAGCGAGCCTGGTCAGTACCTCGACGGAGTTACTTGCATCACCTCCCTACATGGGAAGTCTTTCTCTTCTTTCACCTTGTTCATCTTCAAATTTTGATTTTTTTTTTTTGACTTTTCATTTGTCCATTTTCACTGTACATAACACTTATTCATTTCAGAGGTGGAAGAGGGATCCCGACTTATTGAGAGCAGAAGAGGTTGTTCCAGTAGAGAAGTAGTTCATTGTATCTCTAACGTGCCTGTTAAGGTTTTCCCCCTCACCTTACTCTACTTGATTGAGCTAACAAGGGTTAACGCAAAAACAATCGAACAAAGAAGGTGACACTAGTTAGCGCGCAAGCATTGTGTTTTCACCAAGGTTCACTTCGAACAATACATATTTTATTTCGATGTATCATGGGCTAAAAGTAACAAGCTCATCATACAAAGGCAGGATGGCAGATAACCAAGTAGTAATAGTTTTACAAGCCCTCTTATACTTTACCCAGCTTGTTTCATGAGTCATACATGGCTTCATGCAAAACTAACCTACGAAAAAAACAAGCGAACTAACAAACAACAAAGCAGAGGAACAACAAAAGAAAAAGCGAAAGTGAAGCAAGTAAACAAACAAGCAAACAAACAAACAAGCGAATAAAGCATATAAGAAAACAAGCATGCAAGCAAATGACTGAAAGCAAACACTACTCCTACTCCTACACTAACGGTGCATGGGCCTGATCACGTGAAGTGATACTTCAAATGTAGCCACCAGCACATTGGTAGACCCATGTTGGTGAAGGCTTGGTCTGCGAGCAACCAAGTTGTGTGAACCAGCAAACAAGAAAGATATAACAATGAAGGCAACAAAACTTCATGTTTCAAAGTGCCCACGGGACATAGGTGAGTACAAGTGCATGATGGGTATTCTGTGGACTTATCATGGTGTTGTGTGACACTATGTGCAAATTTGAAGCACAAGCACACTCTTGACTATGACATGCAAGCAAACAAAAGAAACAAAGATAACTTGTGTCGTGCACGAGTGCTTGCAATGTAAGACTACTCCAATGCATGAGGAATGGGATCATGTAGCTTGAGTGGAGGAGGTAAAATCTGAGTGTTAAAATGATCTTGAGTGTGTACAAATGAGTGATGAGGATCCTTGAGTGTTTGAGAAATTTCCTGATCGGAAGTGAAACCAACCTCAAGACAGCGAGGGCCTGACATAACCATCAGCTGGGGCTAAAGTGCCTCGACAGTATGTGGGGTTTCGACTTTGTTGACAGACGGATCTTCGTAGACCGCTGGCTTAGACAGATTAAAAATGAGTGAAACAACATCATGATCAGATGATGAGGTGAAGAGATCATGACAGCCACGATAAAAAAATTCAGGATGTTGGTCGGCATCCTCATGATTTGATGAATCACACAGAGGGGTAGATGAGAAGGAAGAATGTTAACCCTATACATTTTTGGAAAGAGAAGATGAAAGATCAAGTGGATTTTCAATGAATGATTGGTCCTCTCCGTTATTGGATGATGGGCTAACATACAGTGTGTACTGCGAAAGATCAACAATGGGTGCATCCGTGGATGAAGACACACATGAAAAATCATGGATGGAAAGTCCACCCACGATGTTAGGAAGGAACAGAGGGGGCTTGGATGGAAGGGAGTTATCCTTTGCCGAGTGTTGATGCTCAAGCTCCCACTCATACTCTTCATGAATGACAACGCATGTTGGTTGTGCAACACCAACTCTTTTAGTGGCTTGTTCCTCATTGACAATAAGTGAAGAGTCCAGAATGGATGAACACAAGACAACGTCACCCAGAGGAACACCCGAGTGAAAAGACGGAGGTCGTACAAAATAAAGCCTATGAGAACTCGAAGGACTCACAACCAAATCTGTGCAAAAATTGAGTGAAGTGTTGTTGGGACAATGTGAAAGATGAACAACTTTGTGAGCATGATCCTCAACATCACTGGGTAGTGATGGAGCTGTTGAATGAGAGGAAGGTGGACAGTCAATAGCAACAGTGGCCACATCCACATGAGATTGCGTAGCTCCATCAATGAAGAATGTTGAGCGAGGCTTGATTTAAAACTTTCCCTTGGGATGGGTATATTTCTTAAGGAAATACTCGAACCGGTGCCAAAGATAAGCAAATTTCATTTGGCTCCTCGGAGCTTGAAACTGCAAGTCATGGAAGTGCTGCCAAAAATAAAAAAAATGGATTCTTGCGGAGCCCTCCGTTGCTGTAACAGTTTCCGGTCAAGATGGTCTAGATCAAAATGATAGAATGTGTCTTCAATAAGATCACAGAAGTGCTCAAATGAGTGCATGGTGTCAGTCGGTAGGTTGAGCACCCAACGAAATGCAGATTAACAAAAGTGTGTATGCAAGCAACAAACCGGCATGTTCATCAGAAAACTCATATTCCTCATGAATCATGGAATTAAAGTTATGTAAGTGCACAGGCCAGGCCACTTCACCTTCGCCATCATATGTGTGAGTGGACAAGATATTGAAAAGCTTCCCTGAGATGGAGACATCTTCACGATTCGAAAAATACCACGGCAGAAGAAGAGTGCAAGACTCCATGAAAGATACGTAACGGTTCAAAACTAGATGAGAGGACGCAACTTGTCATCATGCCCTCCTTCTAGCGCTAGAAATGTTGACGATGCTGGACCCACCAACATGTCAAGGGGATCTCCTCGGTAAGAATTCCCAATCAGACCTCAGACCGTTTGGTGTAGGAGTCCTAGTAGTGGGTCGTAAGGTAATGCCTTGACCGCGATGTCGTACAGAGGCAAGTAAGATAACTTTGTTAGTAGCAAGGGTGTGACTATTGTAGTGAGTTAAGGAAGATGTATGAGAGGTTCTAACACATAAGGGGGGAGATAAGAGTAAAGGTGAGTCCCAGGTTGAAAGGGATCAGTCCCAACTTGGCTAGGAACACACAACACAAAATGACATACATAGCTTCTAACAGATCGGTCCACACGGATGTGGTAGTCACAACATACAAGGTAAAATAACACGTACAAGACTCATGGATTAGTTCGAATGAGTGCAACAGTTGTTACAACAAGGTTCATGTGAAATATCTATCTGGTGTTCGGGAGAGCAGTTGACATGGACGAGACAATATTACCAGCATTTACAACACATTTTCAACAAGATTCATATAATTACATGTGAATCATTTCATACACAAATACATAAGTTAAACAACATATATCATTAAGGAAACTATAGCAGTCCAACTACAATAACAACATATGCATGAAAATGTGTTGGCTCTTATTATATAAAAAGTGTAAGTTCCATTCATACAATACATCCATGTAAACCTGCTAGCCCCATAAGTGAAATGTTACAGCCACATCCGCCTGCTCCTGCGAATCTTTTTTTTGGAAATACCATGGAAAATTAGTCCACTTGCGAATATTAACCCCTAAAATTTTCCATGGTTACAATACTTTCCGAGCTTTCTTCAAGGTAGTCTTAATAGAAACTTGGCTGACCAAAAGCCTCTGCAATGAGTTATGAGGGACTATTTATAGCAAAGGGTGGGGTGACCCTTGACATTCCCTTTTGTGATAGTTTAACTACCCTCATGACTCTTCACCTAATCTATGACTCTTACATCCAATTATTGACAATTGACTTACACTTGACATGACTCAACATTACAAATCACATGTACTCATGTGAGACAACATGGCTTGAGCAAGCCTTGCAAGACATCACTAACACTTGGTATGCTGTGATGAGACCAACTCTTTGACATGCTTGTGATGGTGAAGGTGGTGAGCTAAAGCCAAGCTTGGTCATCCATGATCGTGTGCATGCACCTCATGGTGACATCTTGGTGAAGCGAAATCATGCCTCCGTTGCAACCGGTGCATTGGTTCAACCCGTTCATCCAATTCGTTTGCTAACATGCACATGGTCTTCTTGGGTGCGACTGAACTGGCAACACACTGATGCAGAGTGTCCATGCTAATTTTCAAGTGTGTGATGGAGGTCATGCAAATCCACTTGCCGAAGTACATGTTCATCTCCAGTTAATTGCTTCTTGTCTTCGCCTTGGTGAGTGTGCTGAATGGGTTGGGTTGCACGCGTGCACACAATGACATGCATGCTATTGAATCCCTTGCATGTGATCAACAACACTACTCACCATGTCTTCTCTGTGTTAGCTGCTAGGATGGATCTTTAAATTGTACGGGCGCAGTTTCATCTGTGAGTGTATGTTGCACCCATTGTTGTTCCTGATCCTACTGCAACTCATTCGTCTCTCTGTGCAGCTTCATGTTCTTCCTTGAGTTATTGCTTCGGCACATGCAACTCCTTCTTCCTTCCCTTCTCTGTCTTCGCACGACCTTCATGTCGCTCCTTCACTTCATAGCCTAAGTCTCCAAAATTGCTTTCATTATCAATGGCTCTGCTTGATATTGCAACTTTGTTCTACCTCTGTGTTGTCAACAATCGTCCCCTTACATTCGCTGCATTCATTGCATTCGGTATGTTGCCTTCAGCTGTTGTTCATGATGCAGTGATGCTGCTGCTTGAGGTCCTTGTCTACAAACAACTTGATGTCTTCGTGAGTAGGCAAGCTCATAGACACTTGATCGACTACATCTCCAGGTGTGCTCTAAACGGTGTCTTCGACTCTGCTCTCTTGGAAACCATTGTACCTGCACTGCTGAGAGGCAGATTAGAACCTGCAATACCTAGGGACATGACAACACTCATGGCAAGCAATTTGTCAGTCAAAAACAAAAATGAACTTTGAGAACTGACTTGCAACATACCTGTGTGACTGATCATGAAGGTCGCGCAATTTCATCCAGGAGGTTGGGAGACTGACTGCCAAGACTGCACAAGGCTCAGTTTGGCCTTCTGGGAGACTGATTGACTGCTGGAACTATGTAATGCACAGTCTAGTCTGTCTACTGACAGTTTGGATTGCGTAATGCGCAATTCTAGCCGGGAAGGATTGCTGGCCTAAGGACAGATTTACACAATTTCTTGGGCCATGCAACCACTATCCTCTAGAAATGCACAAAATAGTCTTGAAGGCCAGTACTGGGAAGGAATGCAAAAATATGGAGAGGAAGGTGAGCCTTCCTTCCCTAGATTGCGCAACGCAGCCTTGGTGAAGGTAGAGTTCGGGCCAAGGTTGGCCTGACTTGCTGACGGGAAACTGAAAGCAACTAAGATAGTAAATGCACGACGACACTAAGTGATAACAGAAGTGATTGACAGTGCATAAAAAACATTAGTGAAATATTCAACAAGCAGATCAACATGCATGTAGGTGAGGCAGTTCGTCGGTTAGGCGAACGTCCATGCAAAACAATTTCATGCATGCGTCGACAGGAGTGAAATAGCAATGAAAACTGAAACAGAACTAGGACAAGCTAGTATACATGTAAACGACAAGAAGCGTTCAAAGAAATCAAGAAAATAGTACTCATACAAGTGAAAACACAAAAAGCGACAGAAATGCAACACAAGGCATGGGAAGCGGGCTTACCCCAAAAAAGTTAAGCTGAATGTGTCGACTACTCCTAGATGTGATGTGGGATGTTAGAGCTACAAGGTTGATGTGAGGAATGAGCGTTGCGTTGTCCAGTTGATGAGTTTTGATAACATCAAGGTTGTGACATGTATGCCACAAATCTAGGGGAAGCGATACTTGGTGGTAGGTTTCTGAATTTCTCCTTGCATGTAACCTCCAACTGCTAAACATAGATCACTGAGACAAGGGATGCCTTTGCATGTTGCCTTAGGAGAAGCAGCCTATGCATGCAAGTGTGCTTTGCTCGGTGCCGGAAGGAACTGGTCAATTCAGCTGCACATGCAAGAGGTTGTTCGACTGCTTGAAGGAAATGTGCATTTCTGGCAAGGAGCTGGAATGACTGCCCAAGAGATTTGTGCAATTTCTAGGCAGAGCAACTAACTACTGCCTAGGTTTGCACAAATTATGGGCTGAGCAGCCCTACTGGGGAAATTTGCGCAAATCATGTGGGGAGTGTTGACTGGTAGGATTACGCAATCCTGGAGCCCAACAAGCCACCAGACAGGATTGCGCAATTTCTGGAGGGAAGGCTAGTTGCCCTCCAGAAATGCGTAATTGTCAAGGGGAAGCTGCTTAGCTTGCAACTAGACCAAGTCCAGGTGAGTAACCTGTGAAGGGAAAGGATAGAACTGTGATCAACAGGTTGCCTTTGTGTAGGAAAGGCACTGAAGCTTGAGGACTTGACGAAGAAAGGCAAGGTGTTGTGTAAGGTTGGTAGGCAGGCTCCAAAACAGGCTAAGGCAAAATTTTGGAGGGTTTGTAGCTGCTACAAAACTTGGCGACACACTAGTAGAACTCCAGCTCTCTGAATGTACCTTGTTCGGGAAGAGCAAGTCTAACACCTCCGGAAGTATTGTTCAATTCTCAACTCATCTTGGTTTCACACTAGCTTGACTGTAAGATGTAGCATCTACCAAACTCTTGGTCGATTGACACACATTCCAAGCCAAGGAAACATAGTTGTTTCGATTGGGGTTGAGGGGTATATAGGTGCACAAGTAGTATAGTCATCAGAGTCTAAGTTTCATCTCTGGTGTTGCTTCACTGCCAGCAGGATTGAATAGTACCTCGGTGGAGTCACATAGGAACACAAGCCTGGCTCCGCTACCAACGAGCCTGGTCAGTACCCTGGCGAAGTTAATTGCATCACCTCCCTACATAGGAAGCCTTTCTCTTCTTTCACCTTCTTCATTTTTCATTTTTCAATTTTTTTTACTTTTCATTTTTTCATTTTCATTGTGCATAGAACTTATTCATTTCAGAGGTGGAAGAGGGATCCTGACTTATTGAGAGTAGAAGAGGTTGTTCCAGCAAAAGTAGTTTATTGTATCTCTGATGTGCCTGTTAAGGTTTTCCCCTTCACATTACTCTACTTGACTGAGCTAACAAGGGTTAACCCAAAAATAACCAAATAGAGAAGGTGATGCTAGTTAGCGTGCAAGCATTGTGTTTTCACCAAGGTTCACTCCGAACAGTACATATATTCCTTCGACGTATCATGGAATAAAATTAAAAATCTCATCGTACAAAGGTAGGATGATAGAACCAAATAGTGATACCTATACAAGCCCTGTTATACTTTACCCAAATTGTTTCGTGAGTCATACATGGCTTCATGCAAAACTAACCTAGGAACGAAACAAGCGAACCAACAAACAACAAAGTAGAGCAAAAGCAAAATAAAAAGTGAAAGTGAAGCAAGTAAACAAACAAGCAAGCAAACAAACAAGCGAACAAAGAATATAAGCAAACAAGCATGCAAGCAAACAACTGAAAGCAAACACTACTCCTACTCCTACACTAATGGTGCATGGGCCTGATCACGTGAAGTTATACTTCCAATGCAGCCACCGACGCATTGGTAGACCCATATTGGTGAAGGCTTGGTCCGCGAGAAACCCAATTGTGCGAACCAACAACCAAGAAAGATATAACAATGAAGACAACCACACTTTGTGTTTCAAAGTGCCCACGGGACATAGGTAAGTACAAGTGCATGAAGTGCAGTACATGGACTTATCATGGTCTTGTGTGACACTACGTGCAACTTTGAAGCACAAGCACACTCTTAACTGTGACATGCAAGCAAACGAAAGAAACAAAGATAACTTGCGTCGCACACAAGTGATTGCAATGTAAGACTCCTCCAATGCATTTTCAATGGGATCATGTAGATTGAGTGGAGGAGGTAAAATCTTAGTGTTATATTGATCTTGAGTGCATACAGATGAGTGGTGAGAAGCCTTAAGTGTTTGAGCAATTTCCTGATCGGAAGTGAAACCAACTTCAAGACAGCCAGGCCTTGACATAACCATCAGCTAGGGCTGAAGTGCCTTGATAGTCTGTGGGGTTTCGTCTTTGTTGATAGATGGATCTTCGTAGGTCAGTGGCTTAGACGGATTAACAACGAGTGAATAAAAATTGTGATCAGATGATGAGGTGAAGAGCTCACGGCAACCAAGATCATAAAATTTAGGATGTTGGTCGTCATCCTCATGATTTGATGAATCACACAGAGGGGTAGATTAGAAGGAAGGATGTTCACCATCTGCGTTTTCGAAAAGAGCAGATGAAAGATCAAGTGGACTTTGAATGATTGATTGTTCAAGATGGAGGTTGTAGAAAAGAAAGCCTATGATAACTCGAAGGACTCACAAGCAAATCTGTGCAAGAATTGAGTGAAGTGTTGTTGGGAGAATGTGAAAGATGAACAGGTGTGTGAGCATGATCCTCATCATCACTGGGTAGTGGTGGAGCTATTGAATGAGAGGAAGGTGGAAAATCAGTAGCAACAGTGGCTGCATCCACATGAGATTGCTTAGCTCCATCAATGAAGAATGTTGAGTCAGGTTTGATTTCAAACTTTCTCTTTGGATGGGTATATTTCTTAAGGAAATACTCGAACCAACCCCAAAGATAAGAAAATTTCATTTGGCTCCTCAGAGCTAGAAAATGCAAGTCACGGAAGTGTTGCCAAAAATCAATAACGGATTCATGTGGAGCCTTCCATTGTTGTTACAATTTCCGGTCAAGATGGTCTAGACCAAAATGATAGAACGTGTCTTCAGTAAGATCATAAAAGTGCTCAAATGAGTGCATAGTGTCAACTGGTAGGATGAGAACCCAATGAAATGCAGATTCACGAAGTGTGTATGCAAGCAACAAACCGACCTGTTTTCCAGAAAACTCATCTTCCTCATGAATCATGGAAAGAAAGTTATGTAAGTTCTCAGGCCATGCCACTTCACCTTCACTATCATTCGTGTGAGTGGACAAGAGATTGAAAAGCTTCCCCGAGATGGAGACATCTTCACGATTCAAAAAACACCATGGGTGAAGAAGAGTGCAAGACTCCATGAAAGATACATAAAGGTTCAAAACTGGATCAGAGGACACAGCTTGTCATCAAGCCCTCCTTCTAGTGCTAGAAATGTTGACGGTACTAGACCTGCCAACATGTCAAGGGGATATCCCCGGTTATAAGTCTCATTTAGACCTCAAACCGTTTGGTGTAAGAGTCCCAACAGTGGGTCGTAAGGTAATGCCTTGATCGTGATGTCACACAGAGGCAAGTAAGAGAACTCTATCAATAGCAAGGGTGCGACTGTTGCAGTCAGTCAAGGAAGATGTATGAGAGGTTCTAACACATAAGGGGGGGGGATAAGGCTGAAGGTGAGTTCCAAGTTGAAAGGGATCAATCCCAACTTGGCTAGGAACACACAACACAAAAGGACATACACAACTTCCAGTGAATTAGTCCACTTGGATGCGGTAGTCACAACATACAAGGTAAGATAACACCTACAACACTCATGGATCAGTCCAAACGAGTGCAACAGCTTTTACAACAAGGTTCATGTGAAAGATCTGTCTGGTGTCTGGCAGAGCAGTCGACACAGACGAGACAACATTACCAATATATACAACACATATTCAACAAGTTGCATGTGAATCAGTTCATACACAAATACGTAAGTTAAACAACATATATCATTAAGGCAACCGGAGCAGTCCAACTACAATAACAACATATGCATGAAAATGTGTTGGCTCTTATTATATAAAAAGTGTAAGTTCCAATCATACAATACATCCATGTAAACCTGCTAGCCCCATAAGTGAAACATTACAACCACATTCGCCTGCTCCTCCAAAGAGATGTACTAGCTCCGTGCAGTGGAGAAGACAAGGCACGTTACAATCAGGGAAAATTTTAAGCATGAAAATATTCCTTAAATTTTAGAAATCTTGGCGAGTCTTACTAGTCCCCAATTTGCAAATTATAATTTTTTTGTTGATATCTTTATAAAAACATGCAAATTCCTAATAGTTTTATATATAGTCTTTATACAAGTTTCACAATTTTTAAGGTAAAATAATTTTATACTATAAAATTTGAGCAAATCATTTTTAGAAAAAAATGGAAATTGGTGAATCTTTTTTTTGGAAAAACAGTGAAAAATTAGCCCACTTGCGAATATTAGCCCCCAAATTTTCCATGGTTAAAATACTGTCCAAGATTTCTTCTAGTCTTAATAGAAGCTTCGTTGACCAAAAGCCTCTACAATGAGTTATGAGGGACTATTTATAGCAAAGGGTGGGGTGACCCATGACATTCCCCTTTATGACAGTTCAACTACCCTCATGACTCTTCACCTACTCTATGACGGTTACATCCAACTATTGACACTTGAATTACACTTGACATGACTCAACATTACAATGCACATGTACGCATGTGAGACAACATGGCTTGAACAAGACTTGCAAGACATCACTAACACTTGGTCCATTGTGATGAGACCAACTCTTTGAGATGCTTGTGATGGTGAAGGTTGTGAGCTGAAGCCAAGCTTGGTCGTCCGTGATGGTTTGCATGCACCTCATGGTGACATCTTGCTGAAGAAAAATCTTACCTCCGTTGAAACCGGTGCATTGGTTCGACCCCTTCATCCAACTCATCTGCTAAATGCGCATGGTATTCTTGGGTGCAGTTGAACCAGCAACAAACTGATGCATAGTGTCCATGTTGATATTCAAGTGTGTGATGGTGGTCATGCACATCCACTTGCCGAAATACATGTTCAACTCCAGTTGGACTTGCTTCTTTTCTTCACCTTGGTGAGAGTGCTAAATCGGTTGCGTTGCATACATGCGCACAATGACATGCATGCTACTGAATCCCTTGCATGTGATCAACAATGCTTCTAACCATGTTTTCTCTGTGTTAGATGCTGGGATGGATCTTTGACTTGTACGAGTGCAGTTTCATCCGTGAGTGTACGTTGCACCCACTATTGTTCCTGATCCTACTGCAACTCACTCGTCTGTCTGTGCAGCTCCATGTTCTTCCTTGGGTTGTTT